>OZ025301.1:214489131-215913631 GCA_964019185.1 Maratus speculifer | reverse complement strand
GCTTTTTTGCAGCCCTTCATTGAGGTGAATGAATTTATTTAAGAAGACATATGATGTTTGCTCAAAGTCAGTGTTTGTTTCCCGCATGTTTTTTTCGCTCCAGGAAGATACGTTCAATTCATTTTTAAAGTATAATTTTATTCAGCAAACCAACATTGAAACTTATCAATTGTCAAATTACATTGAAATTTATCAATCAGTAAAGCACATTGAAATTAATAGCGAAATTGGTTGGTTGAATGGGGTTTTGGCCAAGAACAAGGTAGGAATAAAATAAATCAAAATTGAATATAAAATGTAAAAAGTGAAAGTTACATTAAAAACTTGTCATAGATATGAATTAGGTGGATAAAAGCAATGCGGTGATACATGAAGTTAAAAACCAATTAAAACCAGACAGAGATATTTAAAAGTGTAAAAAGATAAAATTCTAAAACTAGTTAAAATTCTAAAAGAATAAGATAAAGACACTAAAACCAAATTGGAGAAGTACAACAGAAAACCTAATATGTAATTAAAACAAAGACCAACAAAAATTAATTCAATTAGGCACATACTCCTCAAACATAGTATTTTCCTCGGAATTCCGAACCACTGTAAGTCTCGGACTCCATAGCCTCACGAACATAGTGCTGAAGTTGCCTGGGATCCTTAAATTTTCTTACACATGGGCTTAGCGATGCATTTTTCAATCTTTTAACGGCAGTCTTCAGCCGTGGGGATGCCGGAATTTGGGTTTTTATGGTTTCATTTCGTTTTTTTCTGTGATTTCTGTAATATTTTTGAACTTGTGCCGGTTTGGGTCCCAGCCTTGATCCCTTCTTTCTGAGCTCCAGTTTTCACTATTTGACTAGAGTTGGGTTTTTTACAGTTTAATGTAGATGAGTTCGGGTCATTTTTTGGTGGGGTAACAGCCTTTATCTTATTTAGAGGTTTGGATAATTCCTTAGATTGAGCTTGAGATTTCTGACTCAGTTTTTCAAGATAAGTGATTCTTACAGGTTCTGTAGATGGTATCCAGCGTTCTAATGGTGGATTTACAACACATTTAGCAGGGAGAGAAACATCCCGGCTTTCTTTAATTGGTGTGCTAGTTGATTGTGTTTTAGTAGATTTATTAGGAAGATATGAGGAATCAGTTTGGGTACTTATGTGTCTTACAGATTTTGATTGGTTTTTAAGTAAGCTGGAGTAAGAAATTCCGACAGATGGGGTTCTGGTTTCTTTAAGTTTGCGGGCTTCAGGATAAGACAAATTTTGAGTAATTTTAACTGTGATAATTTCTTTCTCTCTGTTCCAATTAGGACAAGTATGGGAATATGCTGTATGATCTCCTTTACAATTTGCACAGTGTTCGGGTTTTTCACAAGATTCATTGTCGTGGCTGACTTCTGCACAACGTGCGCAAGTAAGAGATCCAGGACAATTTGTCTTAGTATGTCTTAGTTTGTCCGTAACGCTGGCATTTAAAACAATGGATAGGATTTGGTATATAGGGGCGGACTGGACAGCTTAGATAGCCAGCTTTAATTCTGGTTGGTAATACAGGTTGGTTGGTTGGTTGTATAGGGTTTAATGGCACAAAATCCCTTCAGGGACATGCTGCGCCAAAACAAAGATTAAAAAATCAAAAAATAGAAATATCTGGATGGGGTATCCCATCCAGATACAGTCAAGCAATGGTAGAGAAGTAAAAAGTTAGGATGTACAATTAAAAGTAAATAAATAGAAAGGGCAAACTGAGAAACAGAGTCATAAAATAAATAATAAACATTAAAAGATCATATGTCAAAATAAAATCCAGCACTTTTTAAAAAAATAAAGAGTGCCCCATGAGGTAATTCCCCAATGAGGTTTGTCAAGGTTGGAGATGATGAGTTAAAAAAAGTCCTGTACAAGTGTCGGAGGCCTGGGCAGTCAGTTAAAATATGGTGAATGGTCAAGTGATCAAAATGACATTTTGGACACATGGGTGCATCCTCCCTAAGTAACAGATGTTTATGTGTGATCCTTGAATGTCCAATTCTCAGACGAGTTAGAATAACATCCTTTTTTCTTGGATAAATTGGAGGCCAGGTTACGATTGTTGGTTTTATACTATGCAGTTTATTATTGAAAGTCAAGTCCCAGCTTTCTTGCCATTTATTATAACTAAGGCGTTTAATAGTTAGTTTAACGTCTGAGAATGGGACTTTGTGGCTAAGGGGGTCACGAGCAAGTTTTGCCGCCATATCTGCTTTTTCATTTCCAGGAATACCCATGTGTCCAGGTACCCAGCAAAACAAAATACTATAGCCGCGCCTTGTCAAATCTTTATAGATGTTAAGGATGGCTAACACATAAGGATGATTATTAAAAGATTTAATAGCATCAATAGAACTATTTGAGTCTGTGTAAATAATGAAGGATGTGTTATGATGATGGGAAATGTGTAACATGGCTCTTTCTATTGCAATTAATTCTGCTGTAAAGATTGAAGTGGAAGGGTGAAGCTGATAACTCAACGAGGTGTTATCATAAAAAACCCCACAACCAACAATGTCGCCACATTTCGAACCATCTGTATAAATATCAGTATAGCTATTATAATTTGTACGATGAGCAGAGAATAATTGTTGAAAAACAATAGGGGCCATGTTATTTTTATCAAATCCTTTAAAGGGATGAAGAGAGGTAATGCTAGGTGGCTTCCAAGGAGGGAATACATGCAAAGAGCATGTACTCACCTCAATATCATTCAAAGGGCTATTGTTAATTAAGTTTCTCATTCGTACTCCAAAAGATGGAATGCAAGAAGGGCGATGCTGATAAAGAGTATCATTGTCAGTATTTAAAATATAGGGATGAAGTGGATGACCAGGATAAGAAAGGACACGGTAAAAAAGTTCCAGTGAAAGTTTTTCACGAGTATAATGCAATGAAGGTTCATTGCAGTCAACGTAAAGGCTTAAAACTGGAGAAGTACGAAATGCACCAGAGCAAACACGGAGTGCGCTATGATGCACAGTGTCAAGTTTTTCTAAAACAGAATTTCGGGCAGAACCATAAACCTGGCAGGCATAGTCAATTTTTGCACGGATTGCAGCCCTATATATTTTAATTAGAGAAGTACGGTCTGCTCCCCAAGAGGTGTTAGATAGTACTTTCAGCAAGTTTAGCGACTTTTCACATTTTGTCCTTAATTGTAAAATGTGTGGTAAAAATGTGAGCTTTTTGTCAAAATGGAGGCCTAGGTACCGAACACTGTCTACAACAGGAATTTTAGTTGAGTTGATAAAAATTTCAGGATCTGGATGCAGATTCCTTCGTCTACAGAAGTGAACACAAGAAGTTTTGTCCTGAGATATCACAAAACCATTTTTATTTGTCCAGCTAAGAATACTTTTAATTGCAATTTGCAATTGTCTCTCGATAAAGCGAATATCCTGCCCCATGCACATAATACGGAAGTCGTCCACGTAGAGATCACCTTTCACAGAGGGTGGAAGTTGATTAAGGATATCATTTATTTTTATAGCAAAGAGGGTGACACTCAGGACACTACCCTGAGGTACACCCTCCTCTTGTAGATAAAAACTGGAAAGGATTCCTCCAATTCGAACTTGGAAGAGCCGAACTGCGAGGAAGTTTTTGATAAAAATAGGAAGGTTTCCGCGAAAGTCTAAATTAAAAAGGTCACGTAGGATCCCATATCGCCATGTTCTATCATAGGCTTTCGCCATGTCAAAGAATACTGACACCAAATGGCTGCGTTTGAGAAATGCAGTGCAAGTGTAATGTTCAAGGTGGATTAGGTTATCGATAGTTGATCTACCACGTCGAAAACCACTTTGAAAAGCGGCAAGGCGATTGTTTGTTTCCAAAACATGAATGAGCCGGCAATTAACCATCTTTTCAAGAAGCTTGCAGAGGCAGCTAGAGAGTGCAATTGGCCTATAATTATTGGGATTAGTAGCATCTTTTCCTGGTTTGGGAAAAGGGATAACAATAGCTCTGCACCACGCATTAGGAAAAGTCTGTTCAATCCATATTCTGTTAAAAAAGGAGAGTAGATTGTTTAGGGAGAGTGACGAGAGATGCTTGAGCATGATATATGTGATGCCGTCATGACCAGGTGCGGATATGTGGCTGTCTTTCAAACATTTTAAAAGCTCTGATATAATGAATGGTTGATTGTATGAGAGCGAAAAAATTAATCCTGTTCATTTCAGTTCGTCTTTTGTAAGATAAGAAAGGTTCAGGATATGCGTCGGATTTTGAGATGGATGCAAGGGTATTAGCTATGGTCTCTGCTATGTTCTTAGGAGATGAGATGGTGTGACCGTTGTAATTTAAAATGGAAATATGATTTTCTGAGTAAAGGCCCATACATTTTTTCACTTTTTGCCACATTCTTTGGTTGAGATATTGAAGTTTATGCTAGATACGTAGTTAGTCCAGGACTCCCGTTGGCTCTTGCGTCGCACTCTTCTAGCTTCAGCCTTTGCTTTTTTATATGCCATATAATTAGTATTATTAGGGTACCTCCGAAAGAGGCCCCAAGCCCTTTGTTGTTTCTTCTTTGCATTTTGGCAATCATTATTCCACCAAGGTTTCCTGTGTTTATGAGTAGATGATGTTTTTGGAATGCTAGAATCTGCAGCATTGATAATACACTGGGTGATATTATCAAGTGCATCGTCTATGTCACCTTCTATCATATCATTTGTAATTTTAGCAAGGTCTGTGAAAGTTGGCCAATAGGCTCTGTCATAAACATAGCGTTTAAAACAATTATTAGAGTCCATGTGGGGAGTAGTCTGTGAAATAAAAGTAGGAAAATGGTCACTGCCGTGGAGGTCATCAGAAACCCAGAAGTTCCAATATGGATAAATGGATGGGGAACAGATAGTGAGATCTATGGCATGGAAGGAGTGAGTAGGCTCATGAAAGTAAGTATGATCTCCATTATTGAGCAGGCATAAGCCATTGTCAGATATAATTTTCTCAATCATACTACCACGTTGATTAGAGTCATGGTTTCCCCACATTTGACTGTGGCCGTTAAAGTCTCCGAGAATAATGAAAGGAATGGGGAGTTGAAGAATAAGATTATCTAGATGTGCAGATTGTATTGGCAGATTTGGTGGCAAATATATGGTACAGACTGTTATTAAGCGATTAATATGAACACGGACTGCAACTGCTTGTAAGTTAGTATTTAAATTGATATAAGTATGAGGTAAATTATTTGAGATAAAAAGAGCTACTCCACCAGTAGCTCTGTCAGTACCTGAAAAATCTTTTCTATATGTAGAGTAATTGCGCAATTTTGCTTTGTCAGTAGGTTTAAGATGCGTTTCTTGCAGAGCTAAACATAAAGGTTGATTGTCATGAAGAATGTTTCGGATCTCGTCATATTTATTACGAAAGCCACGGCAGTTCCATGAGATAATATTTGTCATGAATGGGCGAGTTAGATATAAGTATCTATGTCGTTTTGTTCAGAGGTAGTAGACATGCTACTATCTCCATCGTCCAATTCTGCATCCTGTTCAGGATGAAGGTAAAGAGCATCATCATCCTGCACAGTGGTCTCATGAGTTTTGGTATCCTGCTTTTGAGTTAGTTGATGTTTCTGTGTTTTATTCTTTTTCTTCTTAACTAGGTTTTCAGATGATACAATAGTTTTAATAATTGGAAGGCTGTGTTTTTCTGTGTCAGATTTACGATTTGTTTTTAAAGGTGTTATTTTGGTTGTATTTTGAGTGCCTCTTTTATGGAGTGGAGCTTTAGGAAAAAGAGACTGAGATGATTTTGAAGTCCCATTTTGCGATGATTTAGGAGGAATGGAATTGACTAATTTAGATGAGCTAGATTGTGTAGTTCTATTAGTTTTATTTAAATTATTTGAGGAGCTGTTTTCTTTTTGGTTTGATTGATGATTAGTTTCAGTAGGGAGTTCTGTTTGTGTTGCAATGGTTTGATAAGTTCTGTGAGAAGTTTTTGATAAGGCAGTAGCATATGATACACCAACTTTGGGAGTCCTGGATTCAACAATTTTTCTGGCTTCTGGATATGATATATTATCTTTAGTACGTATGGTTTGTATTTCTTTTTCTTTCTTCCATTGTTCGCAGGATTTTGAGTAAGATGGGTGGTCTTTCTTACAGTTTACACAATAAGGTGTTGCATGGCATTGTATACTTTCGTGGTCAGCTACGCCGCACCGACCGCAAGTGAGTTTCCCTCGGCAAGAGATTTTTGAGTGCCCAAAGCGTTGACATTTAAAGCAACGCAATGGGTTTGGTATGTAGGGTCTAACTGAGCATGATAAATACCCAGCACTTATATATTTAGGTAAGTTGGGTGTATTAAATGTGAGGATGATGTGCTTCGTAGGTATTTGGACTTGATTAGAGGTTTGCTCGTCTTTACGGTAAATTTTTATTCGTTTGACTTCGATGACGTTTTGGTCTTTAAGGTTTTCTAATATTTCGTCTTCAGTGACATACAAAAGATCAGACTCCGAGATTACTCCGCGAGATGTATTTAATGATCTATGTGGCAATATGGTGACGGCAATGTTAGCAAGATGTGTACATTTTTTTAAATTCAAAGCTTGCTGGCTGTTGCTGACTTCTATTAGTAGTTCACCTGTCCGGAGTTTTTTTATTGTTTTGGGTTCACCAACCAAACCTTGTATTGCTTTATGTATTAAAAAAGGTGATGTCTTTTCAAAAGTTCCTTCTTGCCGTTTTATTACAAAAAATCTTTCTTTGATTTTATTGGCATCGGTGTTGACAGTTTTACTTTCCATGTTGGAAGAAAACTCTTCAACCCGTTCTGCCCATGAGGTAGATTGTGAGGTATAGTTCAATACTTTATTCTCTTTATTTTGTTGTGGGGCTACCACTTCGTAAGCAGATACATCCATCTCTGATGAGCTCTGAGACATTACAGTTTCAGGCTGATTTTTAAGCGAGTTATGGGGTTGTGGGGCTACCACATCGCATGTCTTAATTCCTAAATTTGTCGCCATATTTGAGAGAAAGAGTAAAATAAAACGCCAGGCATCGGGCCTGGTCACCGACCCTTCTTCTTACCGTTACGTCTGGTGCAGGTCTCAAAAGGGCGAAAACTATTTTCAACAGACCCCCACGTTTTTCGAACATTGGGTTAAACTCGATAGCATCTCCGAAGCTCCGGTTCTTTTCCAAGGAGAATGGGTAGCCGTAGGTAAGCCTTTACAGCTCTGTCCAACCTACAGCCGGCCCTTACATCGAAAGGCACCAGTCTTCCGGTGTTACTCCTAACAATCACCATGCAAGCATGGCGCCCCCCGTACTTGGAACCAGAGCTCAGAGATGCCCTGCACCCTGGGACTCGATATCAACCTAAAAAGGAAGAGACGAGTCGATGAGGTTAAAAGAAACCTCAACACCCAGGGTGTCTCACGTGAATAAAAAAAACCACTATTGTAAAAGAGTTATACGAGAGGGAGCTTAAAAAAATGGTGTCTTTTTTGTCTTTTGTCTATTTTAATTTTTTTTTTCTTTTTTTTTTTTAAACAAAAGAACAGCAACAAAGTTAATAGAACAAAGAACTATGTGAACAAAAAGTTAGTCTAAAAACCCCAAACAAGAACAAAGAGTTAGTAAGAAAACAAACAAGAACAAAGAGTTAGTAAAAAAACAAACAAGAACAGAGAGGGATAACAAACTGAAAAGAGAAGATTAAAAAGTGTGAAACAAAGAGAAAAGGATAGACAACTAAAATAGAGAAGAAAAAAAGGAAAGGAGAATGATCGCTCAGGATCCCGGGGTCGCGAAGCCCGTAAATACCTAAAGAAGGTATTCCCCTGGGGGATGGTAATACAGGGCTATTAAATGTTGGAATGGTATGCTTTGTCGGTAAAACTTGTTCATTCCGACGGATAGTGATACGGCATACATCTATTACATCTTGGTCTTTTAAATTTTCTGTCAGTTCATCCTTAGTGGAGAATAAAAGGTCAGATTTGGATATTACACCATGACTTGTATTTAGAGTTTTATGAGCTTGGACAGACATGGAAAAAGTACCTATTGCAGAGCAATTAGAAAGAAATTGCGATTGTTTGACAGTAGAAACCTCAACTAGTAAGTCCCCAGATTGCAGTTTTTTGATAGAATGATCATCCCCAAGAATAGATTGGGATGTTTTAGCAACGAGAAACGGTGAAGTCTTTTTAAAAGAGCAATCAGAGTGGCTCTCAGTACATTTTATGATAAAGAAGCGAGTGAAAGAAGGCGCCTGTACACTTTGTTGCTCTCCACGAGGGAGAGAAATAGAAGGAAATGAAGATTTTCCATCCATTATAAAAAAATATAATTCAGACCCCGGCCGCACCACCCACTACCGAGCCCAACAAGGGGATGCACATTCGTGCACCAGTGTTAACCAGGGCCCCATACGGTCACAAGACAACCCTATGTCAGTCTCCACCCTTAACGAAATGACTAGTAGTTGCTCGATCACTTGATCCCTAAAGCCAGTGACAAAAGTCAGCTGACCAGCCGATTGATGCATACGGGACCAAATGCACCTCCTGTCTACCTGAAGCAGAGGCCAAAGCAGTGTGTTGGTTTCCCTCAACTGCCAGGATCCCCTTTTCCAGGGACATGGGTCGCCACGCACGGCCAACACGTGGGTGGTTTACAATTCTCCATGAGTCGATATGCAGGATGACATCGGCTCATACAGAATTACCATCACCTCCGAAGAGGAAACCACAAGGAGAGTGAAAAAAAGAGGAAAGTAAGACCAGAGGAGTGAGAGGAAAAGGAAAGGAGAAAGATCACTCAGGTGCCCCAGGGTTGTGAAGCCTGTGAATACCTAAAGAAGGTATCCCCCTGGGGGAAATAGCGAAATTGAACTGAACACGCAGAATGAATTTGACTCAACTTTGTTCTGTTCATTTCACTTCATAAAACTCAGTCTTAAAAAACAGTACGAAGCAGGATGGTTGATTGGGGTTTACTGGCGCAAAGTCACACTAGGGACACGCTGCGCCAAAGTAAAAACCAAAAAGTTTTAAAAAATTCTTATCAAAAAAGATGTAAATATAAAATGAATAAAAAGCAAAGTTAAATGATGAAAGTGTTACGATGTTTAATGTAAAGTAAGAGTTAAATTCAGTCAAATCAATAAAATAGTAAGTCAACAATATAACAATGGTATACAATAATACTCAGTATCTTTTAATGAATCATGAAAACTGTTCAAATCAAACAATGAACAAAAAAACAGTGGCATAAATGTAAAAACGGTGCAATATTTAAAGAATAGCATTGTTTCGTTAATACCAAAAAATAGTTCGAAAGAATTATTAGGATGAAAGCACATATTCTTCCTAAAAAGTGTTGGTTTCATCATCATCATCTGATTCATAACTAGATGAGTCCATAGCCTCATCAGCATAGTTGAGCAACTGTTTTGGATCCTTTAAATTTTTAATTGCTGAGCTGAAACAAGATTTTTTGCCCTTTCTCTTCACAGTTTTCCACTGTGATGAGACTTCGGTTGAGGGTTTAATTCTATCTTTCTGTGTGCTAGATTTTATGTTTGGTTTTTTCACTGGACATAATTACAGTTCAAAGATTTGTTTTTATCCAATTCTGAAGCAGCCTGCTTCTCATATTCAGTAGATTTTAAAGCTTTAGTTAATGAGTTTTTATTCGGCTATTTTGACTGATGAAGGTGGCCAGAGCTCTAGTTTTGGCATAAGTCTTGTACTAGCAGAGTACTGTCACATTACAGGTTTTTTCTTTAAATTGCTTGATAAGGGTGTATCAGAAGGAACGGCAGGATCAATCTGAGTGCTGATATGCCTCACAGATTTCGTTTGATGCTAGAGTAGGCTAGAATAAGAGATGCCAATTGACGAGGTTCTGGATTCAACAACTTTCCGAGCATCAGGATAAGAAAGGTTTTGTGAAAATTTAACTGTAAGAATTACCTTTTCACAGATCCAACTAGGATTTAAGCAAGATTAAGCAGTATGGTCACCTTTACAATTTCCACAACATTCAGGTTTTTCACAAGATTTACTGTCATAGCCGACTTCTGCACAACGGGCATAGGTAACAGTGCCACGACAGGTAGTATTAGTATAGCCATAATGCTGTCATTTAAAGCATTGTATAGGGTTAGGTATGTAAGGTCGAACAAGACAGCTTAGATAGGCAGCTTTTATTCTATCAGGTAGATTAGAGCTGTTGAATGTCAGAATAATGTGCTTTGTGGGAAGCACTTTCTCATTCTGACGATATTCTCATTCTTGTTATATGGCGTACATCTATGACATTGTCATCTCTTAAATTTTCTAATAGTTCTTTTGTAGAAAATAAACGTTCTGGTTCGGATATTAAACCACGGCAATATTTAGAGTTTTATGTACTTGAACAGAAACTGAAAAGACTAGTGCAATTGGACATAATTTGTGATTATTTGGGAGAAGTTACCTCTACTAATAGATACCCAGACTACAGTTTTTTAAGCGAATTATCATCACCGAAAACAGATTGAAAAGTTTTTGCGATAAGAATTGGTGAAGTATTCTTGAATGAACAATCAGAATGACTATCAGTGCATTTAACCAAAAATAAACACATGAAAGAACTTGTCTGTACATTTTGTTGCTCTCCATGTAAGAGAGATACAGAAGGAATTGATTTTACTCCATCCATATTAGAAGGGAAAAAAATTCAGACTCCGGCCACACCACCCACTACCGAGCCCTGGTTAGCACTGATGCACAGTCGTGCAACCGTGCTAACCAGGGCCCATATGGTCACAAGACAAACCTATGTCAATCTCCACCCTTAACGAGATGACTAGTATTTGCTCGATCCCTAAAGCCAGTGACAAAAGTCAGCTGACCAACTGATTGATACATAGAGGACCAATATGCACGTCCCGTCTACCTGAAACAGAAGCCAAAGCAGTGTGTTGGTTTCCCTCAACTGCCAGGATCCCCCTTTCTAGGAACATGGGTTGTCTCACGGCCACCACGTGTGTGGTTTACAATTCCCCATGAGTCGATATACAGGATGATATCGGCTCATGCAGAATTGCACTCATCTTTGACAAGAAAACCACAATGAAACAAAAAAGAAAGGAAGACCAGAGGAGTAAGAGGAAAATGAAAGGAGAAAGACCACTCAGGTGCCCGGGGTTGTGAAGCCCGTGAATACCTACAGAAGGTATCCCCCTGGGGGAAATACCAAGCAGGGTCATTATTGGGTTTAATTTGCTGTAACATATTCAAAGCTCCACGCACTACGCTGCGAGAAATCTGTGTCAATGGAGACAATGTTATGCTTTGACATCACTTGGTAAAAGTACTACAGGAAAGGCTTGACTACAGTCAATTGGTATATAAATCCAAACATAGGGGGTGCTGTAAATTTTCTGGCTTCAGGAAAACAAACTAACTCTACTACTAGATAACGCGTGTTTTTGAAAGATATTTTTAAATTTTAATTTACTTAAAATAATCATGTCAATCTAATGCCAAATTCGGGAAACTTAAAGGAGGCCGAATGACTTCTGAGCTCGGATCTATCATTACATTTGGAGGTATAAGAAAAAAAAACAGGAAATGAACTCTATATATTAGCAATGTGTTTAAAGACGAGTGGCATGAAAGAGACGCTACATGCAATAAAAGGATTTCTTTTGAAAAATGACGCAGAATTGGAGATTTCCACTGTACTTGTAAAGCTGGAGCTGCAGCTTGCAAGCATAAGACTACGGTATTCCTTTTGTGTTACAGGTAAGTAACCTGGAATATTTTTACTAAAATTCATCAGATAATGAGAGTGTTAAAATATTTTTTCACAATTTACAATTGATAGTTTTACAATTGTCTGTAAATCATGATTACATTATAGTTAAAACTTAAATAAACATTGTTACAGAATTCTTGTTATATATTTTGCATCTGTGTTATATTTTTTAATCATTGTAATTTATTAATTTGCTTAATTACACACATTATTATTAAGAGTAGTTAAATCAGTAATGCATAAAATTTTAATGTAATAATTCACAAAAAATCATAATGATAACTGCATTCTCTTCGCCCTCTTTTTTTTTTTCATGTGTATCAGATATTTTGTTTTGAAATGTATTACCCTAAATTACTTCAGTCACTTGAGTTTTAGATTGTATATGGATAGAATGTATATAGGTAAGAGTGCAGCAGTAATTAACCAGATAACCTTTCATATTATTTATTCACTGTTTTCTACATCCTAAACATAGAATCTGATTGAGATGAAATTCAATTTTTCAAATAAATTGATATTTATAACACTAAAGAAGTTAATATAACAAAGTTATCTTTATTTAAAGCATATAAAACTGCAATGCAGTTATAGAAAAATAGTGAAGCATTTTTAAAGTAGCATAAGAGGACTTAACTTTCCTAACACCTCCATACTTATATGAGCCATCGCTATAAATCATAAAAGGAATTTTCTCACTTTATAAAAAGATTTCTTCACTTTCAATTATTGTTTCAAATAATAATTCCAAAAAAGCATTATAGTGTCTTTACCTTTAGTGTCTGAGCATATCAAATAAGTTTTACATTTTCCTTTATCAAAAAAGGCTGCTGTAAACAGTTGAATACTTTGTCAGAACCATAGAACAGATTGTACCTCATTTTGGTATTCACAACTGTATACCATCACAAAATCAATTTGAAAAACTCTAAAATTTGACTTATCGTATTCGAAAGATGATGACTAAATCCGTTTAACCCTTACATGTTCTTGAAATTCAGGCAGTCCTGTCATTATGTTGTCAAGAAGCTCACCATAGTATCCTTCACGAGATACTATTTGAAGTCTTTCAGTTTCTGGATCTTTAATCCATTCTTTCCAAATGACTTTTTCAGACATATCACAATTAATGGTCAAACAATTACCGTTCTTGCACAAGGAGCATTCTCCTTTCCAACAGATTTACTCAAAATTGTCATTACAAAGCATTTTTGACCACCAGGAAAAAGAAAAATAATTTTAAAAATTAAATACAGTTGGCAAAAAAAGTATTTGTACACTTCATTTTTTTAAATTATAATGAAATTAAACAAAAGATTTAAGCAAAAAATACTGTAATACATTAATTTAATGCATTATAATATTATAGAAGCAGAAACAAAATTAAACGAATCGATTTTTTACATTATAATAAACAAATTTACAAAATTATAATGCAAAAAAAGTATTTGTACACTATCTTAATGTAATATAATTAAGGAAAATTTAGTAAAATGATACAAATTAATATTTTGTGCGAATTCATTTAGCGTTTATGACTACTTCTAGATCGTATGACATAGATTCCACCAACTTTTTTGTAGTGGTCTGGTTAATGTTATTCCATGACACAATAAGAGCTTCTTTAAAACTGTTTTTTACTAATACATATTTTTTTTTTCGGATTTTTGCATCCAATAGCATCTGCAAATTTTCTACTGGATTCAAGTCTAGAGATTTTAGAGGAATTACCAGTCGTCTTCGAGTATTGTCGTAAGCATGTGCTGGTGATCACAGCAGTATGCTTTGGTCATTATCCTGCAGAAAGTGAAAAGCTTCCTCTATGCATAATTTCTTGGCACAGTTTAATAAATTATGGCGCGACACATCACTGTATGTTAAACCTGTCCTTCCATTGTCAAAAAATTTTAAATGTCCTGCTCCATTACAGTGCGCGAAAAAAGTATAAGGACAACATTTAATTGCATGAAAATATGCTTTATTTTCATTTCACCTAAATGAAATTTTTATACATCTTACTTCTGCTACATAATTTTGTGATAACATTTATACCCGATAAAAAACATAATACAGCTTCAAAATACTGATTTTACAAAATTTAACATTAAAGGAAATACGGAAAAAATTATAAGGACATGTTCCAAAATACTTTGAAAATATTTCAATAATCAAGAAAATTACCTTTTTTTTCAATCACTTGAATAAGCCGAGAGGTCAGAGATCCTGACAGATCTTTTAAAATGTCCACAGATATTTTTTCCCAAGCGTCTTTGATAGCGACGACAAGATCTTGTTTACATTGATACTGTGTGCCATTTTTATAAACTTCTCGGGCTAGAAGTCCCCATAAGTTTTCGATTGGATTAAGATCGGGACTTCTCGCCGGCCAATCAAGTAACTTTACAGAATTAGCTTCAAACCAAAGTTTTGTGCTCTTAGAAACGTGTATCGAAGCATTATCTTGCTGAAAAATATAGTCCCCTGAAGTAATTAGTGGCGCTTCAGGTAACAAATTTTCTCCTAACATATCAACATACCTGTCCGAATTCATTTTATGATTGATAAATACAATTGGAGTGGTTCCATTTGCCGCAAAACCGCCCCATACCATAACTGAGCCACCACCAAATTGACGCCTGGAAAACACTTCCTTGGTCTTTCGCAAATCATACCAAAAATAACGAAAACCATCAGGTCCATCAAGATTGAACTTTTTTTCGTCCGAAAAAACTACATCAGCCCACTTTTGACCAAGAGAAATGTATTTTTTGGCAAAGTCAACTCTTCTTTTCTTATGATGATTTGTAAGAGGGGGACGTGACACTAATTTCCCATAAGAAACTTGAGGATGTTTACTCAAAACATTTTGAACAGTCCTCGTTGAGCATGGTAAACTCAAATATTGTCTAACTTCATTTGCGGTTTCTTTTTTCTCGCAAGCTCTTCTTACAATCATTCTTTTTTGTCGACGAGAGAGAATGTCGGGTCTCCCAGTTCGCTTTTTCATACCATACATCCCAGGATTTTTTAGAAAATTATAAACTACCGTTTTAGATCTCTTGATTCTTTTTGAAATTTCCCATCCACTTAATCCACATTCTCGAAAAGCAACAATTTTTCCTTTTTCAGAGTCAGAAAGTTGAGTTCCTTTGGGCATCGTTACAAATTTACACTGAAAGTCGCCGAGTAGGAAATTTTTTTCGCAAAGGAATCTTTTAACTCGGAAATGTCATTTGTTGCTTTCAAATATGCAAATTTTTAAATAATTACTGGAGAAAAAGCAATGTCCTTATACTTTTTTCCGTTTTCATTTTAGTTCAAAAATCAAAATTTAAATTTTAAAAGATTTAAAATGGAAAATTTTAATTACTTTACGCATGAAATATTTTAGTTTTACATCTATTTTTGCTGCAAAAATTTGCATACGATTCTGATAACAAGGCTTCTAGATTTGGCGATTTTTCGCGTGTCCTTATAATTTTTTCGCGCACTGTAGAAGCTATACACCCCAAAAGTATAATATTCCCCCCAACATGCTTGATAGTTTGAGGTATACGTTTTGGATCTAGAACAGTTTTATTTTTACGCCAATTTTTTCGAATGCTTGATGGTAAGAAAATTCCGAATTTTTCCTCATCAGAAAAAATTACTGTTTTCCAAAAATCCAATGATTTACTTCTGTATGCGAAAGCGAATACTATGCGTTTTCGCCTATTTGTTTCGTTGATGAATGGATTTTCCCTTGAGGTTCTTCCTTTTAAATCTGCATTGAGAAGAATATTTTTTATTGTTTGAGGTATTACTCTGATGCGAGAAGATGTCGCAAGGTCTCCAGCAAATTTTTGAACCGAACGCACAGGAATTTTTAAAGCTTTTTTAACAACACTCACTTTTTCCCTCATTGTTAGTTTGCTAAGAAGTCCTGGTTTTCATTGAATTTCGATTATTTTAATTTATTCATAGTTTCTCACTATACATCCAATAGTTGTAAATGGTAATTTAATAGCTTTTACAAATTCTTGTTGCGTATTTAAATTTTTATTATGCTCAATCATAGGATTTCATATATCTAGAGGTGCCTCTCTAGTATTAGGTTCTATATTCAATTACTTCAAGAGCAAATTAAATTAAATGTCAGACAAATATAATATGAACTTAAAAATTATTAACAGCTTCTGTAAAAGTAGTCCTTTGAACCATAAACACTATAAAACACAGTACATATCAGGATGGAGAAATGTACAAATACTTTTTTTGCAAGAAATTTTTAAACTTTTCCCATTAGAAAATTATTTTACATCTTTATCGAAATTTTCTGTTGTGTAATTTAAAACGCACGGTAAACAGACTGTATTAAAACTATTTTTGACAAAATATCTGTTTTTATTTAGTAAAAAATTAAAAATTTTAGAGTGTACAAATACTTTTTTTGCCAACTGTATTTTTTGATACAAATGATCTGTGTATTTTTTTTAAATATTGCACTAATTTAATTTACACAAAATTTAACAATATTTTGTTTTTGCATTTCAGCTGTTTTTACCATTGATTAGTATCATTTTGTATATAAAAGTTTTGTTTGCTTGTTTTCTCATAATTGCCCTTCCATATCCCTTTCTTTTGTTGATATTCACATAACAGTGTGAAATTAAAGGCCAGTTGACATTATTGTGTAGAAAACATTTCTAGGCTACACATTAGATGAAAATTAACATACTAATTTATTATTACTTTTTCTGTTTATTCCAGGAATGATTTAAATGAGATCAACATGCTCTCATCAATGGATGTAAAAACTATATGGGACAGTTAGAAAAAAAAATTTAAATGTATGCCTATTCCAATTTCGGATTTTTGTCATATGGAAGTTAAATAGGATAAAGGTGTGCAGAAGGTAGACACATCAAAAAACTTAGAGAAGCTTTTAAAAACATGCCCAAACTCTATATTAGCTCAAGCATTGTCAAAAGTACCAAGAAGGAAAAAAGGCAGTGAACAAGTACCATCTGTAATCCATTCATCTAAAACGTACTGGCCTCCGATGCCATTTCTTTCAGACAAGCTAAAAAGTGTCATGTCATCAGCCCTGAATTTTCTACTCAACCGATTTTGATAATTATTTTTTTAAATGAAAGCTATTTATTTGTAGTTGTGCTTATTTTAGCAATTTTTTTAATTTATTTCAATTTTTATATTTTATTTTTAATTTTAAATGCTTTTTTACGATATTTCTTCAAAATGGTGGCAACTCAGATTAGCTTTTCTCTCAATAATAAAAATTTATTTTCCATTATCACTTTCCATCAGTCAGAAGCTTTATTTCATCAGTGAACATGTCCTCGCATTTAAAAGAAAAAAGTCAATTGTTTTCGTAAAATTTAAACACAATAAGATGATTGCATATAATTATGCACTAATTGAGGTAAAAAAATATATTTACTGAGAAATAATATTAATAATGTAAATAATATACAGAAAATAATGTAAATAAAATAACAGAAAATTAATGTCTCAAGCAAAATAAGAAAAATTTCAAATGAGGAAAATGATGTCATTCAGCAACCAGATAAATGAGAATTACAATATTATTACGAATGCCTTTTTCATATTACTAATAACAGTAACTTTTAAAAAACATTTGAAGAGAAAATGACCTCACTATTTAAAACATCGCATTTTTACTCATAACGATATTACATTTCAATATTTCTTTTTATTATGGACACAGATTGGGATTTTACTTTCAGATGACTTCAGTTAGTGAAAATAATGTCATAGTAAAAATAAGTTTTATTTAAAAAAAAAAAAAAAAAACTTTTTTGTGAGTGCATAAAAAATAAAATTTCTGGATTTCGCCGGAACTCAGATTACAATTTTAATTAAAGCTGTATGAATATTTGCTTGCAAAATTGTAACTGGCAAACTTGACATTAAGTTTGGAAATATATTTAT
The DNA here is from genome assembly GCA_964019185.1 of Maratus speculifer. NCBI lineage: Eukaryota > Metazoa > Arthropoda > Arachnida > Araneae > Salticidae > Maratus > Maratus speculifer. The sequence continues at coordinate 215,895,869 of OZ025301.1, read as the reverse complement.
TATATATTGATTCAATAATGTAATTACTTTTGCTTTTTTTTAAACCAAATCGATTGGGTCTTTTAAACATTTCATTCATGGAATTCGACGGGATTCCACTCGTTTTCTTGTTAAAATGCATTTCCTTTTTTTCAGAGTCTATAAAAAAGCGTTTAAACTAAAGAAAAAATCCGTTTTTGATGAATCTAGTCAATGAAGAAGTAGCACATCAAATTGTATCTCTTTATTATTCTGCAATTCCAATGTCTCAGAGAGAAATTACTAATCAATTGAGTTTCATGCTGTTCTGTTTGCTATTATATTGATAAACACAAGAAAAATGAAGTTAGTTCATTGCATTCTAAATGGGGTCGCCCTTCTAAAAGACCTCTATGAATTTTTTTTTTCTAATCGGAGGCAAAACTTAATTCTGCAATGGCAGAATCTGCATTCATTCAACTTGTTTTTTTTATTTTTTACACTTATTACAATACTAGCAGGCTATGCCTGCTGTGCTTGTCCATTTTTCCAAATGAATCTTGACTCAAACAAAATAGTGATTTTAAATTTTTATTTTAAAGCAGTATAGACTATCACCTGGAATGTATTTCCATATTGCTGAAAACAATACCAATGTCATTGCAATATTGTACTATTTTATGCCTTGGACAAAATCTGGACAACTAAGAACCATCTAATTTATTTGATTATAGTGAAGTTTGGTATGAAAATGTTCTTTAGTAGTCATATTATGTTAGGGAGCATTACAATGATTACTAAGATTGATTATAAAACTCTTACTTTCGGATTGTACATTATCATTTGTTAGTTCTTGAGCTCCAAGCATCTGAATTTGCACTATAGACCGGGCGCTGGATGGAGTTGAGTATGCAAAATGTGAGGACCGCATTCGGTTTATGGTTTTGAACTCAGAAAAGCATGCAAATTATGATTTCGAATGTTGCCAGGAGTTGTATTGGTCCAATTTTTTTTTACACCCCACCCCCTTAGACATCAAGTAAATGGACTGAACATATGCTTTGGTATCATTAAAATAATTGTATTAACGGCAATATCAATTTTTTTTTTTATAATTAAAGATACTTATAGCTAGTCAAGTGGAAAAAGAACAGAAAAATTAATAATAAAAACAAAAATTATTGTTAAAAAAAATTATTTAATACAAAAAAGCAAATTCAAACATATCATAAAAATAAGTATAATCATCAATCTTTTTTATTTTGACAATCGTTATTTATGCATTTGCATAACGCAATACAATCAATCTGTAATTTTTTACAAGAGCAAGCCATTGTTTTACAATTGGATGTACATTTACATGGTTGAATCAACAATTCCGGCAGTGGTTGCTTAGTCATTTGTCGTGGGTATAATTTATCATCTTTCCTTTCATAGCCTAAGAAGGTGTAATCAATAGGCTGTAGTAAAGTTTGATCAGCATTCACCCATACATATGTTTGTGCTGAAGCTCTCAATAGATGTAAATGTAGAGCATCTGATGTGCAAATAACTTTTAATAAATTTAAGCCGAAACCGATATTTTGGGAAATTAATTTATACCGAAGTTCATCAGCCGTTGAAATTTTTTTTGAAAAAAGATAGGTGCAAATGTTTTCCAATTCTTTTAGCTGTTCGACACTTAGGTACGGATTTCCCAAATGCTTTAAAGCTTCTTGTGCAAAATCCAACGATGCAGCGTTTAAAGCATTTTTTTTCGAGCCGAATCTGCTAGTCGAATCGCAACCACTCAGAGCGTGTAATGCTGGCAAAATACCACAAATATTTTCTCCAAGGGATTGAGCAGCCAGATGACATCCTGAAATGAATTTTTTCTTATAGGAACCGTCGAACCATAGACCTAAACAGCCTAGACGTGCAAGCTTGTTCCAGAAGTAAATTCCGAGAATGAAAACATCTGTATCAGCGCAAATGATTATGATATGGCCAAGTTTGATTTTCACTGCGTGAAATATATGACCAAACATCCGTGAATCCGCTTCTAAATGGTTAGAATTCAAGTCAGGTACTTCAAAAAATGAAGAACCTTGCAGTTTGAAACATTTTGTTGGATCTTCAAATCCTCCACAAATATATAACTCGCAATCTTCATTTACTTGTGCATATCTAGGGGCAGCAGTACATAGAAATCGAACAAGCTGTAACTTATTTTCAGTGCTTGAAAAGAAATTATTACAATTAGCTGGAATTTTGGTGTGCTCATTTGAAATTATGAAATTTTTCATCATTTGACCTTTACTCCGTAACGTTGATTCCAAGTATTTTATTGAAATATCATCATATCTGTCAAATACAATATCAACTCGTTTTACATTTGGTTGCGAAAAAAGATTCTGAATTCTATTGAAAAAAGCTTGAGCAAAATCGCCAAATGTGCTGAAATTTTTTAATTGGATTCGATGAACAAGTGCCATACCATCAACAATGTAAATTTTTGAAAAAGGTAGATTTAAAATATCCTGCCGCGTGTTAGTACCACACTTATGATTATTTTCAATTTCAAGGGCGAGTTGTGATTTTGGAGATTTCCTGTAAAACCCTTCAGCGTCAAAAAGGTACTTGCAGTAATTCAAAATTTCGAAAGATGCTAAAATTTTTGCATCAAATCCACGTTGATTAGCCAACAAAAATGTTTTCTGAATGAGACTTACATCTGTTGCATCTTGTAACTTTTTATTAGAAGTACTCTTGTTTTGTTTTTGTGAATGAGTTACAAAATTGCTAAATTTATTTTTTTTAATAGGATCAGATAACTTTTTGCTTTTGAGTACGAATCGCTCATCTTCGTACGTTCTTAACAGAGCCTCTCCATTTTCCTGTATATTTAGCAAACATTGCACAGAAGATTCTTCAGCAAGTTCACCAGTGTAAATATTTCGAAGCGCGCAATTCGCGTTATCATTATAAGGGTTGCAGGCAATAATATACTTTATTATATTTTGAATATCTTTTTCGTCTTTATTGACCTGGATTGTGTCCATTCATTATGATAATTAATGTCACTTGTAGAGTCTGCTTGTATTTCGAGATATGAAGAAAAAGCCTCGTGAATACTGTTTTTGAACGGATAAAGGAGCAGCCATCTCTGCATCGCTTCTTCATTTTTAGTAATGCCAATCAATCCTCCAGTAACTGCTGAAGATCGGTTTTGAGACTGTTCTAATGCTAAGTCGGGGCTTACTGCATTAAATTTACCTTCCGTTCGTTTGACGGACACCATTCCTCTCTTCATATCATGTTCAACTTCTAAAGGTAGTTTTATCATATCTTGTAAATAAAGAGTGACTCCACGAATGTAGTTCGTGTGATTCATGGAGAAAAAGAACGGTAACATTTGTCGAGTAGTTAACAAATGTAATTCATAATTACTATTTCTATCAGCCATAACTGAATTTAACAAAATTTCTACCATTTCGCAGTAGTTGTTTAAATATTTGAATACTTGATTTTCAGTGCTCATGGTGCGCAAAAAATGTGAAAAATTCATTAAAAAATCTGTAATTATTCTTTTGTATTGATCATGTTTTTCGATTACGCCAGAATGATCTTTATCTACTGTACTTTCTCTTATCTCCTGAAGACAAATATTTAGCTGTTGTAAAAAATCTTGAGAATAATTCATGCATTCTATAAATTCGGCAATTTGTATGCTTCTTAAGGCTTCGTATAAGAGCTTATGTGCTCTAATACCTCTGTTATAATGAGTACCTTTCAGAATTGATGCCAAAGTATTCTCACCATAAATATCGGCTTCAATAAGAATACCGTCGAGTCCACTCTCTTCTACATATTGGCCCAAGCACCGCAAATAATTTTTTTGTAAATGAAATGATCCAATTCTCAATATTAAATTGTCAAATTCTTTATTTGTTAGCTGAATATTTTTAGCGATAAGATATATAGCCATGTCACACGAGAGTACTGCTATTTTTTTACCGAGTGCAAGACTTACGTTGACATAATTTTTCATAGCGTATACACAACGTCTTTGGAAGTCGGTGGCTGAGGTATAACCGGGCTAAATCCAACAGTAGAAACAGGTGCGGTTTCAGACGATAGTATTTGTTGAAATGGAGTCCATCCTGGTACCGAATTTGTAGATGATCGGCAGAAATTATTTATTGATAGACTATATTGCAGTCTACACAAGACCCAGAGCAAATTATCAAATTGTAAATTGTTTTGATTATTATTTAATAAGCAGCTACTGTCCTTATAGTCCGGTATTGAAGGCTGCATATTTTCTTGAAAATGAAGAATTGCTTGACAGTTTAAAAATTTTAAATCCAATTCGTTCAACTCTACTGTAGGTTTCATTTTAATTAGATTAACTTCATTGTCAGTGGATTTTTTTTCTTGATATATCACCATAGCTGTAACATGGGTCGAGCCTTTCCCACTTAATGTTTCTTCATTGAAATCATTGTTATCTATAGCTCCATGAAGAAATAACGATGAATCTCGAACTATATTTTTAGGAATAAGCAATTTCTTGTCTATATCTTCACACACAATTGACGTTGTTACTTCATTATCGAGGTTTTATAATGCTTTGTAACTAATGCTATGCCCACATTTATTCAATATAACGATTAATTGTTTCGATCGAGTCAAATGATGTATAGATTGAGCTAAAGCTATATGCTTTGGAGTGTGTTTCTCAGTAATCGTGAAATACATATCATAAAACACTGATAACGCTCGTCGATTATAATTCTCACTTAATTTGTTATTCTTTGAACTGAACAATGCTTGCATAAACATTAGCCAGTTATTCGGTAATTGACCTTTTTGTAAAAACTGTTCAATTAAAATTTCATCACATAAATACCCATCTGGCATTACTTTGGTATTTAGTATTTCTTTTCGAAGTTGTTTAGCTACTTGAACAGTGTAGTTTGTTGAATTTACGGTACGAATATGTTCAATGACTTCATCCAGTGGTATATTGCCCATAAACACCAATGATGATTTTGATCTATCGCTCGGATATGAAAATAAAACATTTTCACCATACTTATCAATGAGCAGTGATTTCATAACGCGATTTTCTACAATTGCATCTTCTATTTCAGTGAGTTCAGCTAGTCGCTTGCCCAAGAATGACACTTCAAAAGAGTGAGATGTTAATTTATCTTTCATTTCATCGATTAGCTTTTCAAATGCCTCCATAAGGATGCCATGTGGTATTTGACTTGAAGGTCTGCCTGCTGGATTTTCAGAGTTTCTTGGTTGCCGTAGATAATCACGATAACAATGTTTATGATACCTCACTTCCATTGCAAATAAATCAGCTGGATGTTCACAAATGCTAATTTTAGTGAAAACATCATCTTGTTTTTTTCGAGCAATATTTAAAATTTGTTCCGCTGCTGAAATTTCAGAACATAAAAGAAGAGTTTTGTTCTTATTTCTTGATTGTTTACCACAAATTAAACATTTATTACTTGTATCAATTTTTAATTCAATTCTTGATGACCGACGAACCCTTTGGCTACCTGAAACATTTGCTTCTGTAGAGGAAGTGGGAACAGAGGCATTCTCCTGCTTTAGTAATGCTAATTCTCGACGCCTGATTTTCTCTTCACTAATATAAGTTGCAATACAAGCTCGATGCCAAGAACAATTGTGGGCAATAAAGTCTGTATCACTTTCTAATTTCTTACTAATGTCATCTTTTCTGCGATCTGCTGCTCTTTGAATAGTAGTAAACGTCTGTAATTTTGGATTTTTCACTAAATCACCCGTTTTATCACAAAACAAACACGACAATTCACTTACTTTTCGCTTATTTAGATTTATCACTTGTAGTGACATTTTCCGCCCTTTTATTTAAATAAAACACACTAATAAGACACTCAACTGCAAAAAAACTTAAATAATATTACTTAGATACGTAAAAATAAACCGTTATGGGCTACGAATTCTCTTTTACTGACGTTTCCGAGTGCTATGACTCAGCAACGCGCCGAGCGGAGAGAGGGGTGGGGAAAAGGGAAAGGGACATGACTCAGCAACGCGCCGAGCGGAGAGAGGGGTGGGGAAAAGGGAAAGGGACCAGTACAGCTGCCGGCAACATGTGATTTTCTATTATTTAGGGTCTCAGGTAAAAGAATTTGAGCATAGTTGCCGGTCCTCACATTTTGCATACTCAACTACCTTTGGCGCCTGGACTACTATGTGTAGCTCTGTATCCTAAATACAATCTCATTGCATGTTACATTACATTTTTTAATAAATATCTTCTTCTGGCAGGTCTACTACAGTTTCCTAGAACTACTACAGTTTCCTAGAACCTGCTAGAACAGACCTTGGTCTGTTCTAGCAGATTACATAGAGTAAAAATTGTAAAGAATTATTTACTTATAAAGAAGAGTATTTAAATAACATTTATTAGAACAATTAGCATAAAAAGTGTTTTAAAGCTGAATTATTTAAATAAAATTAAAATTACATCAGTTTCACAGTTGCAAACATGTAGCCATTAAATCGTGAATACAAAGCATTGAGAATCTTTTTCTTTAGATTCTCTTAATAGCAGCAATATTTTTAAAGGAATTATAGTTTTCTTCCAAAAATATAACATACCATGGCATAATTTAATGTTTATATTACTGGACTCATGCAATATCATGTGAGGGGGGAAAAGCTGACTTGGAGAATAAAATGCGTGATCATTGTCCACACCTCTTGGATATAGATGGAGACTCATGTCATCATGCCCATAATGTTGCAAAAGCATACTGTAAGCCATTTTCAAATTTCCTGTAAAACTTAATCCTTGATGTACATAATGATTTAAAAATTTCCCCTGACTTACATGCAATTGCCATGGTATGTTATCATTTTTAGGTGATTGTCTATCTACTATGCTATGCAGCTCAAGATCTTTCTAGGCTCTTCAATGCCTTGACTATATATTTTTTTTTCATTTGTATCATCCTCTAAAAGAGTGGAACTTTTACATGCAGTGATGCATGAGGTAAGTGAAGAAGGTGGGTTAGTTGTATGGGGTTTAATGGCACAAATTCCCCCCCCCCCCAGGGACATTACATAAAATATCGATTTAAGCAAACAAAATTGAAACGCTACTTACGATTGCGGATCTTGCCCGAAGATCTATAGCAGCTTCTGCATTTTCCTTAGTGCAAGCATCATAAAGATCCCGATCTTCCAGATGATATCGTATGCTAAGTTTCCATTCGCTATAATTAGAGCGACCTTTAAGCTTTTCAAAGTTTGGAGGCACTGCACTTGGTATAGTAGCTGTAGACATTGCGCAACTTTTGCACGCTACTGAAACTAGACCTAACGATCGCCGAATGCCGCTGGTAAAAGTAATTTTCATCTCACCTAAATTTTAAAGGTTATTAAGCATCGTTAAACGTTTACTAATTTATGTGATGGGCTCCTGGGCCCATAACCTGTCCGAGTTAGCAGTTTATTAAACTAAAAAATGTTTATTAAAAGAAGATAGCATTGCGTTAAGACATACAACTAACCACCAACATGAGGCGGTAGGGAGATACATATAAAACAGTGTTGCCAAATGGAATAAATATAAAATCACTTACTTTAACATATATATAACCAAAAAAGTCTTTGCATATGAGTCTTGCTCAGTCTTCTTATAATACTAACTGATATCTTGTCATTTTTAACCTCTATTGAAATTTGAAAAAATAAGTTTTAGACATTTGCAAAAACAAAAATCTTCTTAAAAATGTTTTAAACACATATCTGCAAGGTAAATATTTACTAATCTTTAAAGTTTATTTTTTAATTACCGTTTATTGCTATTTTTATCATACACTCCTTAATCCAACCATTTGCTGCCAAAAATTTCTAATGTTAATATTTATTGAAGTAAAAAAGCTCTAATTTTTTTAATTAGAAAATTTTATAGTAATTTTGTAAACAGAAGACGTACAAACTTACCCAACAGCTAGTGTTAGAACAATCAGACAAGGAACAGCCATAACATCAGGTCCCTACACAAGTTTTGCTGACAACACATGGAAAAATAAATTGAAATTTCTATTTTCTGGACACCAAAAATATACTTAGAAAAAAACTGTACCAATGTGCCTCAGTTCCCCCTATGTATATACAGTAGACTCCCTCAAATCCGCACAGCTTGGGACCAGAGGTTGTGCGGATTCTAGAATTTTGCAGATTTCTGGTCATTCGCTTTGTTTACATTTTTAAAACAGTAATTTGAATGCAATTAACAGTGCAATAGGAACTATAATGAATGCTTACAATATAATAAAATATTAAAATGAGTAATAAACTAAACTAATAAAAATTTAGATATTTTAAAAATGATTAAAGTATTAATAGCAGTTCATGTTAATAATCAATAGTGTATGATTAAATATTCATTATAAAGATTAAATGTATTTTTCCAAAATTATTCAACAAAACTTGCCTCATAAAAGTACATTATTATTTCACATCAAAAACATAAAATAAGGATTTTTTTTTTTTTTTTCAAAATTAGCCAAGCCTAATAACCAAATAAGCTTGATTAATGCATAAATATATTTGGTAAGAAGATTGTGATTACCAGTGATATCAGCAATATCTTGTTTTCCAAAAAAAAATTTATTCTTCCTTTATGAAAATAAACATGAATAGAGTATTATTGAGAAAACTACAAATAAAAAATATGGAATTGGTACAAAACTTAAAAAAATCAAATTTTGTCCCAATATCCAAACTGAAATTTTCATTGTTTATATCCATAAAATATGTGCGGATTTAGAGAGTTGTGGATTTCTGGTTTGCGGATTTGAGGGAGTCTACTGTATATTTATTTCCGTCTAGGGAAACAGTTGCAATTGTGCCTTTTGAGCAATACTCATTCTGTGATGTTACTTTTACTTGAAGTTGCATAAAATTATGCTTTTTTTAAAATTTACCTAATTTTTATGATTTACATTTTTTTATTAGGTTTGAAAGACAAGTTTGTGTCAAGAAGATTGACCATAACAGAAGACTTATCAAACAAATTGATCCAATCGCAGCAGGAGCAGGATGAAGAGAATTGCAGAAGCTGCTGAAAATAAAGTAAAACTGAACCAGCAGAAGTTGGAGAATGACATCAAACTTTTGGAATATAAAGTAAAAAAAGTTCAACTAAAAAAAAACATTAAAATGCAGCAGCATTTTATGCAGAAAATGAGATTTTAAAAAATTGAAATATTTATGACAATAAAGTCAATTTGTATAAATAACCACCATTGTGTAATTATTTTTGCATCAAAAATAGCAAACATGCATTAAAGAAAAATAATTGTCAAAAATGTATGCAGCTGAACTTCATTAATGAGAATCTCACAGACAAAACAAATCTCATGCTGTGTTCATTTTAATAAATCTCAACTATGTAAGTTTTAGATCGTTTTTCAGTTGAAAGTTAGTAATTGAGATCGCAAATTTAAATCAATATCCAAAATTGATAAATTTTCTTAAATATGTGTCATAATGTGTGTAAATCAGTGTCGTGAGATTTTCTTGCATAAATTTTATTTTGCAAATTTATGAAGTCTTTTGAAACTATCCTTTTATTGCTTTTGTTTATATAAATTGAAAAATCATGTACTTTGAGCGGTTTTAAGCATATGCAATACTCTTTTTAATTTTAGACTTAAAAATAAAAAGTTAGCTGGGCTTTATTTAAAAATTTTAATGCAGGTTACAGAAAATATATAAAATTAAGATATATGGGTAATTTTACGAAAGGAGGTTTCAAATACATAGAGGATATGACCAAAAAGAAAAGTTTTAGTTTTATCAAAAACCTTTAAATTATAATTTTTGTCCTGTTTATTTACCTTTTCATATAAGGGCTAGTCACTTTATACATACTTTATAACTTTTTCTGGTGAGTGACTCTCTTCCCTGGCAGTTATCTTGACAGGGAAAATATGGTAGAGAAGAGAGATTTTCATGATGAATTCAAATTTTTTTAACTTTTTAGTTTTTGGGTTAATTGTGTATTTCACTTTAATTATTACTGTATTGTTTAATTAGGGCAGTAAATGCAATTGAATTAAATGAATATTATAAGTTTTATTACTTACCAGGGGAGGTACACGATCACCCTGCGAAACCACTACACCGCACGGTCACATAACAACTAAAAATGGCGACGCTTAAAAAGCTTGGGCGTTTAGTATTGCTAACTTCAAGCCGATAGATATCCTTAAGCGCTACTTCTAATATAGCCATCCTTGAATTTATATTTGCTTCAGCGGAATGAAATTTGACAGGGTAGATACACAAAAAAAGTGGGACAAAAGTTAATTTTAAAAATTATTTGAAAATAACAAAATTATTTTATTTTTCATTTAATAAATATGTAAGTTTAATTACTTAAATTCCCATTAAACATACTTTAGTTAAGCATCTGATTTAAAAAATACATGTATTGTTTGAGAGTTAAATTGAAACCGGCAAGGGGACATGCCAAGGTAGAGACTTTTTTAGACTTTGTAAGAAATTCCAGAAAAATGTGTTTTAATTAGGCATTCAATCGTGATGTTATTAAATAAAGTATATTAAGATGATGCAATTCATTGCAAAAAATAGCAACATATAGAATAAAAAATCTGTTTTAAACGGATTGCCGCACACGTTACCTCTTATCGTAGAATCACCCATATAACAAACAACAAACCATCCTGGTGTTTTTTTTAATGTGAAATTAAGATTATGCCCATCAGGATTTGACTGAAACAAAGTTTAAAATTTCGTGAGAAAACGTTTAAATTTTTAAATTTGATTGAAAACATGAAGAATAGCCATATTATATATGTCAGGCATGAAAGTTTTATGCCGAAATTTGCTTTTTAAACTATTAAGTGTGCTTCTCAGACTGATACATATTTGCCAAGAAATTGACAGCAAAATTTTGTATTGTGGGGAAGAGGGGAGGGGGATGTCAATACCAAATTCTTTCTCTTGCCGGCAAATGATACGTCAAGATCTGATCTCTTAATTATTCTGGAGCTGATACAAGGCGAACATGTTTTCAATTTGGAATTTTATTTAAACGAAAATTTCTTATAGAAAGAAGACACATATCCTTTATTTTCTGGCGTAAAATATGGTTGTTTTTTATTGGATTCTGGAATAATTAAGAGATGTTGGCATCTGTGTAGTATACTCTAAAATTTTACATTAGACAGTTTTATACTTTAAAATTTTGTATTTGTCACTTGTGATTTGTAAATATTAATGTTGTTCTTTAACACTCCACATGGAGCAATATTAAGATGCCTGTACTTTTCCATGCGAATTATGTAATGCTCAAATTACTACTTTAAATCAAAGGTTCTTGGAAAATTATTCATGTTACTTTAATTTAAACATTGAAAATAATCTTTTTAAGGAACATGGCGAGGGGGATCCTTTAAATAAGGTTTTTGCAAATGCTTCTCTAAATTAATTTTATTTAAGTCAATAAAAAAAAGAATTTCACCAAATAATTTCATCACTTTGATTTTGTCAATTTCTAGTCCGAATTATAGTCCAAAAATTCGTTAATTGTGTGAAATGGTCAACGGAAAAAAATCAATTTTGTCAATCGTTGGCGAAAAAAAAATCTTAGATAGCAGAATAGATGCAATTTTATCGAAAAATCATGGAAAAAATGTAAATTTTGTCCAATAATTGCACAAAAAAAGAGATTTCTGTCAAAATATCGGGGGTAAAATGCAAATTTTATCGAAAGTCAGCAAAAGTCTGCCAGTATTATCAATGTGTTTTTCAATAAAATAAAATTCATAAAAAAGTACAGTAAAACCTCCATAATGGACACTTTTCCACTGTCTACTCCTAAAACCTAAATTTGAGTATGCTTAACCTCTGAATAACAGACATTCCAAATAGCAAACAGTAACTTTGGTGATAAATGATGAAAATTTTTTTTAACAAGGGATGAAAAAAAAAAAGTTTTAAAACCTCTAAATTTAGCTGGGTAATGTATCACAAATTTTGTGATCGCAGATAAATAAATGTAAGGGGTGGGCTGGAGTTCTCCCTTACCACGTAAGTTAAAGAAAGAAAATGTCCTTCCATGAACCATTTAGGATTTTGTACTGATGTCTGGAAGTATATTTTCTTGATCCACAGAATTTCATAATACAGTAGATAAACAATACTCCCTCAAATCCGCACAGCTTGGGACCAGAGGTTTTGCAGATTTTAGAATTTTACGGATTTCTGGTCATTGCTTTGTTTGCATTTTTAAAAAAGTAATTTGAATGTAATTAATAAGGAAATTGAAAGTATAATGGATGCTTACAATATGCTAAAATATTAAAACAAGTAATAAACTAAGTAATATAATTAAATAAATATTAAAATACAGTAGACTCCCTCAAATCCGCAAACCAGAAATCCACAACTCTCTAAAATCCACACATATTTTATGGATGTAAACAATGAAACTTTCAGTTTTGATATTGGGACAAAATTTGATTTTTTTAGTTTTGTATCAATTCCATATGTTTTTTAATTTGTAATTTTCTTAATAATAGTCTATTCATGTTTTTTCCATAAAGGAAAAATAATTTTTTTTGGAAAAAATTCAACATATTGCTGATATTACTGGTAATCGCAATCTTCTTACCAAATATATTTATGCATTAATCAAGATTTTTTGGTTATTAAGCCTGGCTAAACTAGAAAAAAAAATCCTTATTTTATGATTTTGATGTGAATTAGTAATGTACTTTTATGAGGCAAGTTTTGTTGAATAATTTTGGAAAAATACATTTAATCTTTCTAATGAAGTTCTAATCAGACACTATTGATTATTACCTTGACCTTTGCTATTAATATTTTAATCATTAAAGAAACTATCTAATTTTTTATTATTTTAGTTTATTACTTATTTTAGTATTTACTTATATTGTAAGCATTCATTATAGTTCTGATTACACTTTTAATTGCACTCAAATTACTGTTTAAAAAATGTAAACAAAGCAATGACCAGAAATCTGCAAAATTCTAAAATCCGCAAAACCTCTGGTCCCAAGCTGTGCGGATTTGAGGGAGTCTACTGTACTAAAAACAAAGGTTGGTTCGTTGTGTGGGATTTTATGGCACAAAGTAACTGAAACTGAAAATACCGCAGCAAGAACAAGTAGCAAAAATGATATACTCCACCAGCCAAAAAGCAGAAATTGAATCCAGAAGAAAATGTACGAAGTGAAAACATTGAATTGCCAGACTTTTTGACAGAAGAAAAACTAAAATGATTGAAAGATAATAATACTTGGTTAATTGTAGATAACGGTGGAGTTGGTTGTTTAATCTGCAGAAAAGTAATAAATTTAGGAGTACCTAGTGATAAAAATTTAAGGCTTTCAAAAGTGTGGCAAAATTGTTCTGTCATGCCTAGAGGTAAAATGGCAGGCTCGGTATAATCCAGTTTGAGAAAAAAGATATACGAACACAAAAAAAGTGATGCACATAAAAAAGCTGCAGAAATTTTGGAAAAATCAGCTAAAAAAGAAATTGATAACAACATTGAAAATATGCACAAACCACAATTTTCGAATACAAAAAAGATTTTTAGGACTGTGTATAAAGTTGTGATGGTGGTTGGTTGTATAGATTTTTTTGGCACAAGGTCCATTTAGACACATGCTGTGCCAAGTACAGGTTAAGAGGAAAAAAAAATTAATGTAAACTTTAAAAGATGCAAAAGTCACTCTAAAAAACTATCATAGACCCAAGTAAAAAGGTAAAAGCAAAATGATGATTTATGAAATTGTAATACAATTATAACCAGTCAATAAAATAAAAAGCTTAAAAATTAGTTAAAATCACACGAACAGTAAAGCAGTGATACATAACACGAAATAGTAAAACGGTAAAAAAAATGACACTTTTGAAAATATTTAAAAAATACAGAAATTAAAAAGGCAAGTGGTAAGATCAAGTAGGCGGCACATATTCCTCAAAAACAATGTTTCCTTCGTCTTCACTTGAGTCATGATTCTTCCATAGCCTCTTCCACATAATTCTTTAGCTTTTTGGGATCTTTCAAGTAAGCAAGAGATGGGTCATGATTTGATTTTTGTTGTTTTTTTGTTACAGTTTGCCATTGGTGAGAACCTCGAATAGTCTTATTTCGTTTGTCTTTTGGTTTGGTTTCACGGCTTGAGCAGAATTGATCTTTAGGTGGTTAAAAGCAGAATGATCAACATTTTTTTTATTGGGTGTAATTGCTTAAGGCTTTTGACTAGTATTAGGTTTCTGGCAATATGATGCAGAGAGATTAGGATTTTTTTTTTAGATGTAGATGCATTAGTTCTTGTCTGGGGTTCAGTAGACTTTTTTGGTTTTTGTGGCTGAAAGGTTGATATACTATTGTAACAGGTTCTGAAGATGGTAACCAATGCTCTAACTTAGGGCTTGCAGAACATTTAGTAGGGCAACTGACATCACGAGTTGTTTTCTTTGGAGTACCGAGTGGATTAGATGATTCTGTCTGGGTGCTTATATGTCGTAGAGATTTTGATTGCTGCTTGAGTATACTAGAATAAGAAACACTTATAGATGGGGTTCTGGTTTCAACAAGTTCTCGAGCTACTGGATATGAAAGATTTTGATTGTTTTTTACAGCAAGAATTTCTTTTTCACGGTTTCAGATTGCACAGGAGCGAGAGTAGGACGTATGATTACCTTTGCATTTCGCACAGCGTTCTGGTTTTTCACAAGATTTACCATCATGGCCAAATTCTGCACAACGAGGACAGGTAACATTGCCGCAACAGTTAGTGTTAGTATAGCCAAAATGCTGGCATTTGAAACATCGTAAAGTGTTAGGGATATAAGGCTGGACTGGACAGCTTAGGTAACCAGCTTTAATTCTAGATGGTAAATTATGTCTATTAAAATTTAGTATGTGTTTTGTCGGAATAACTTGCCTATTCTTTCGGATAGTAATGGGGCGTGCATCTATTATACAGGGATGCCACTTTTCCGCCTTTTGGCGGATTTCCGCTTTTTTTAATTTTTAAGAATTCGCGATTTTCGTTAAGCGATCACGCGATAAAATAACAATTTTCGTCGAACGATCGCGAAATACAACAGCCTTTTCCATCAAACGATCGCGAAATACAATTTTTTTTTCGTCAAAGGATCGCAAAATATAACATCGATTTTCTTTAAAAGATAAAACGGCTATTTTCATCAAACAGTCGCAATATAAAGCAGCAATTTTCATCAAACGATCGCTAAATAAAACGGCAATTTTCGTCAAGTAATCGCGATGTAAAACGGCGATTTTCGTCAAATGATCGCGATGTAAAACGGCCATTTTCGTCAAACGATCGCGATGCAAAACGGCGATTTTCGTCGAACGATCGCGAAACGAAACGGTGATTTTTGTGAAACGATCGCAGTGTGAAACGGCGATTTTTGTCAAAGGATCGTGGTGTGAAACGATGATTTTTGTCAAACGATCGCTAAATAAAACGGTAATTTTCGTCAAACGATCGCTAAATAAAACGGCGATTTTCGTCAAGTAATCGCAATGTAAAACGGCGATTTTCGTCAAACGATCGCGATGTAAAACGGCGATTTTCGTCAAACGATCGCTATGCAAAACGGCGATTTTCGTCGAACGATCGCGAAACGAAACGGTGATTTTTGTGAAACGATCGCAGTGTCAAATGACGATTTTTGTCAAAGGATCGCGATGTGAAACGATGATTTTTGTCAAACGATCGCTAAATAAAACGGTAATTTTCGTCAAACGATCGCGAAACGAAACTGTGATTTTTTCTGAAACGATTGCAATGTGAAACGACGATTTTTGTCAAAAGATCACGACGTGGAACGATGATTTTCATCAAACGATCATGATGTGAAACGGCGATTTTTGTCAAACGATCGCTAAATAAAACGGCGATTTTCGCCAAACTATCATGAAATAAAACAGCTATTTTCGTCAAATAAAAAAAAACTGCAAAATTTTGCTATTCACTTGTGGAATAATCATTGAATCTATTGCTGGGTTACTTGAATTGGTTTAAAATGATGTGATACATAAAATTCTTCACTGAACCTATTGCTGGGTTACCTTAATTGATGTAAAATACTGTGAACTAAAGAAAAATCATTTTTACTTACTCTTATAAATTAAAAGTTTACAACAAAAAAAAAGCTGTTATTCTTTATTTAGTTTATTATAAACAATATAATTTTCTAAATTCACACGTAAAGTTGTGAAAAATGTCTTAAATTTTACTTTACGCATAATTTCCTCTTTTTTGCTATTTTCTGAGTGGCATCCCTGATTATATCTTGTTCTTTTAAATTTGAGAGAAGCTCTTCTTTTGAGGAGTATAAAAGATCTAATTCAGATATTACATTACGACAAGTATTTAGAGTTTCATGAATTTAACAGAAACAGCAAAAGTACCTATTGTATTGCAATTGATCAGAAGCTGTGATTGGCGGGCTGAAGAAATCTCAACCAGTAAATCGCCAGACTGCAATTTTTTGAGAGTGTGACCATCACCAAAAACAGATCGGAAGGTTTTTGCGATTAGAAAAAGTGAAGTTCTTTTGATAGAACTTCCGAGAGACAATCGGTACATTTAATTACAAAGAAATGAGTAAATAAGTAATCCTGCACAATTTGTTGCTCTTCAAATAAGAGAGAATTACTTGAAATAGAAGTTTTTCCATCCATAGTAGAAGAAAAAATAATTCGGATCCTGGCTGCACCACCCACTACCGAGCCCAATAAGGGGATGCAAATTCGTGCACCAGTGCCTATACGGTCACAAGACAATCCTATGTCAGTCTCCACCCTTAACGAGATGATTAGTAATTGCTTGCTCACTTGATCCCTAAAGCCAGTGACTGAAGTCAGCTGATCAGCAGGTTGGTGCATACGGGACCAATATGCACCTGCCCTCTACCTGAAGTAGAGGCCAAATCAGTGTGTTGGTTTCCCTCAACTGCTAGGATCCCCCTTTCCAGGGACATGGGTCGCCATGTACGGGCAACACGTGGGTAGTTTACAATTCTCCATGAATCAATATACAGGATGATGTCGGCTCATACAGAATTGCCCTCACCCCAGATGAGGAAACCACAATGAGGGTGAAACAAAGATAAGATGAAAGGAAGAAAAGAGCGATAAGAGGAAAAAGGAAAAGAGAAAGATCGCTCAGGTGTCCGGGGTTGCGAAGCCTATGAGTACCTAAAGAAGGTATCCCCTTGGAAAGAGTATAAAATTGTGAAACAACAAAGACCATTTGTCGATCTTCCAGTTGACGTTAATTTGCAAACAATGCATCAAAAGTTTCAATTTTTTTACAGTGTATACAGTCTAGGTGCTATTCTTCCAGTTTGGTGGATAAGAGAACTTGTCCGGAATCCAGGTAGAATTTGCACTGTTAGCAAAACCAGATTAACCAATCAGAAGCCTGAATGTTTGCAAAATTTTCACTGTTTTAAGTAAATTTTCTTATTAATCAATCTCGTTTCGCAAACAGCACATTTATGAGAATACCGGCTCTTGTCCAGTTATCAAACTTTGAAAAGATTGTGTGTGTATGTAAGTATAAAATAAAAGCATGAAAAACGAACACTTCTAATTAATGGATTTGAATTTTAAAGTTTTTATTTTTAAAAAAGTTCTAATCTTCAGATTTTTATGAAATTTGAATAGGACCACATGGGCCCCATACCCTTTCAAACAAAAAAAGAATTATCGAAATCGGATCATATTTACAAAAGTTATGCATGAACAACAAATACATACAGATTGAAAACATAACCTCCTCTTTGAAGTCTGTTAAAAATATTCTTTTGGACATTGAGATAATAGAGGTCATCTCGAATGGAAACATTCTAAATGGCTTGACAAAATGGTAGATTTTCCTAAGGATTTGTTAGTAGTTCCCAGTCCAAGTAAATCAAATTTAACAGTAAAAAAATGTGGACGTCCCAAAAAATCATATGTTGAGAGTAATGATTATACTAAAAGAATAATAAAACGTGAGTTTGATTCATTTACAACTCCAGAAGCAGTTAGTTCTATCTAGTCGCTTCAAAAATAAAAAAATAGAGCAGCTGCATCCATGCTATCAGTCTAAAAATTAGCACTATAAGAAAAATCTTGAAAAAATAAAATAGAGAAACCATGTATGCCATATTTGCTCAAAGAAACTCTAGCTCTTCTGATTGAAACAAAATTAAATGATCTTGTGATATATTATGAAAGTCATTAAAAGAACGAAATACTGATATTTATCCTAGCTATAAGAAACTAGCGGCAGCTAAGAAGCTTTGTTATCCAGAAAAACATTTGATGTTCAGAAATAGATTGTGAGGTTCCATTACAAAATTTATTCAATTACACATTTAAAAGAATATTGCAAAAATTAAAAACCCCCCTCTTGAAGCAGATTGTTGTGCAAATGGAAATTGGATGGATCATCCAGGTAATCCCAATAAAAGCAAGTTTGGGAAGAAAAAAACATTGGCTAGTGATGAGAGTATATTTATTTGTTTATAGTTCCATTAGTTTTAACAAGTAAAGACAGTGATATATGGAATAAACCTCCTCCCAGTACCACGGGACATTGTTGCTCCATTAGGCTTCAATTCAAAAATAAAAATTTTATAAAACAAGAAAAGTTTATTCAACTATAAATAAATGACTTAATCATTTAAGCATCTTATATAGAAATAAATTACAATTTATTTTTAACTATGATAAATGGCAAAGTTGTCAGTGCCTTGACTGATACAAGCACTTCCCTGTGCCCTATTTGCAAACAAACATCAAAAGGTTCCTTCTCATGGACTGTATTAAAACCACCAGATACAGATGCACTGAAGAATGGATTATCATTCCTGCATGCATGCTGCAAATTTCTTATAGATTAAATAACAAATTTAATAATTTTTAATATTTATTATTTTATAGATGTAATAGTGGTTGGTTGTATAGATTTTAATGGCCCAAAATCCCTTTAGGCAAATGCTGCGCCAAACAAAGATAAAACTTACAAAACATGGAAGATGTAATAGTGAAGAAACAAGGTGATAAAAATAAACCAGAAATTAAAAAACATTGTTCTTCAAAAATTTAAAAAAACTAATGCATTTAAAAGGCATGATAATCTAAAGCAAGGATTTGGATCAATGACAGCACTGCCAGAAGATGTTTTTCTAATCCATGATGATGGATTAGAAACATCTAACAGCAGCTAAATCAACAGAAGTTGAACATGATACAATCAAAATGTTTTGAGTAGTTTTGTTTTGTCGAATAGCCAGGATGTTAATGTCACACTTTAAGTCTTACTGCAAAAAATCTTTATTGTGTTATAAAAAAAACTGTACAGTTAGTATCCACTGACACCGGCTTGTTCATAATGTTCTAGAACATAATTCTGCAGGACTAAAACACTTCCTCTTGCCTATCGAGCAGCTGTCTGAGAAGTCACAAGAGGCAATAAATTACATTGAATTCTTCAGCCAAAAATCAAACAGAAGGCTAACATCAACTATTTATTTTGTTGACTGCTTCTATGTTAGGATCATGCAATTTCCTATGCTAGTGAATACCCCCCCCCCCCCAAAAAAAAAAAAAAAATGCGTAAGTTTGTTTCAGAAATTAAGAAAGATTTGCAAGCATTACTCATTTCAAGGCAATTTCATGAAAATTTGCAGGGAAATGTAGCTGTAAGAGGTGATTCTAATGATGAGAGACTTAGCTGTGATGAATCAGATGCTTTGGATTGTTGTTTTACTATGTAAATTTTGGATTTGACATCTGAAATTTTCGTTATTTCACAATGTGTGTAAATATTGCATTGAATTATATTTAATTTAGTTATTAGAATACACAATTATCAATATTACACCAAAATTAAATGATTTTAAAAAGGCAATACAAAAGAACAAATTAAAAAAGATATGAAAATTTTACTTAACCCTTGGGATGAAATGTAGCGATTACTTGAAGTGTGTGTACAGATTCTTCCTTTTTATTTCAAAGAAATTATTCTCTGTGTGCTAGAGAGATGCAAAAGAAGTGTGTGTGGGGGTGGTTGGGAGGACCGAAAACTTTAGAAGCAATCTAATGAATTTAATGATTTGTTATTAATTCATTTTGAATACATGTTGAAAATTTAAAAAATAGTTATAACATTTTTAGATTTTCTTTGCTATACAGACAGATGCAAAAAAGTTAGATTACACATACAGTTGGCAAAAAAAGTATTTGTACACTTCATTTTTTTTAAATTATAATGAAATTAAACAAAAGATTTAAGCAAAAAATACTGTAATACATTAATTTAATGCATTATAATATTATAGAAGCAAAAACAAAATTAAACGAATCGATTTTTTACATTATAATAAACAAATATACAAAAATATAATGCAAAAAAAGTATTTGTACACTATATTAATGTAATATAATTAATGAAAATTTAGTAAAATGATACAAATTAATATTTTGTGCGAATTCATTTAGCGTTTATGACTACTTCTAGATGGTGTGACATTGATTCCACCAACTTTTTTGTATCGGTCTGGTTAATGTTATTCCATGACACAATAAGAGCTTCTTTAAAACTGTTTTTTACCAATACATATTTTTTTCGGATTTTTTGCATCCAATAGCATCTGCAAATTTTCTATTGGATTCAAGTCTAGAGATTTTAGAAGAGTTACCAGTCGTCTTGGAGTATTGTCGTAAGCATGTGCTGGTGATCACAGCGGTATGCTTTGGTCGTTATCCTGCAGAAAGTGAAAAGCTTCCTCTATGCATAATTTCTTGGCACAGTTTAATAAATTATGGCGCGACACATCAATGTATGTTAAACCTGTCTTTCCAATGTCAATAAATTTTAAATGTTTTGCTCCATTAGAAGCTATGCACCCCAAAAGTATAATATTCCCCCCAACATGCTTGATAGTTTGAAGTATACGTTTTGGATATAGAACAGTTTTATTTTTACGCCAATTTTTTCGAATGCTTGATGGTAAGAAAATTCCGAATTTTCCCTCATCAGAAAAAATTACTGTTTTCCAAAAATCCAATGATTTACTTCTCTATGCGAAAGCGAATACTATGCGTTTTCGCCTATTTGTTTTGCTGATGAATGGATTTTTCCTTGAGGTTCTTCCTTTTAAATCTGCATTGAGAAGAATATTTTTTATTGTTTGAGGTATTACTCTGATACGAGAAGATGTCGCAAGGTCTCCAGCAAATTTTTGAACCGAACGCATAGGATTTTTTAAAGCTTTTTTAACAACACTCCCTTTTTTCCCTCATTGTTAGTTTGCTAAGAAGTCCTGGTTTTCATTGAATTTCGATGCTTTTAATTTATTCATAGTTTCTCACTATACGTCCAATAGTTGTAAATGGTAATTTAATAGCTTTTACAAATTCTTGTTGCGAATTTAAATTTTTATTATGCTCAATCATAGGATTTCATATATCTAGAGGTGCCTCTCTAGTATTAGGTTCTATACTCAATTATTTCAAGAGCAAATTGGATTAAATGTCAGACAAATATAATATGAACTCAAAAATTATTAACAGCTTCTGTAAAAGTAGTCCTTTGAACCATAAACACTATAAAACACAGTACATATCAGGATGGAGAAATGTACAAATACTTTTTTTGCAAGAAATTTTTAAACTTTTCCTATTAGAAAATTATTTTACATCTTTATCGAAATTTTCTGTTGTGTAATTTAAAACGCACGGTAAACAGACTGTGTTAAAACTATTTTTGACAAAATACCTGTTTTTATTTAGTTAAAAATTAAAAATTTTAGAGTGTACAAATACTTTTTTTGCCAACTGTATGTTTTAGGGGGGGGGGGATTAACTTATTGATTTTTATGCATTTTGTTGATTTTTTACACCCTTTTGTTGTACTTTGCAATAACATTAAAAATAAAAAATAAAGTTTTGAACTATATATTCTCAATCAGGGAAGGAGAAGGTGTAAATTTCCAGGGATATTGAGTTAGATGATATTTGTCTTGAAAAGAAGGAAAAATTTACCATAATCAAAAATAAAAAAATTTCATTCCTTTTGGGGAAAAAAAAATCTCAAAAGAGAGAAAGAAAGAAAGAAATTTAACAAACACTTTATGCCTATTTTGTCCCTCCCTAATGCCCCTCCCTTTTGTCCCCTTCTCCTGGAACCCCAATTACATTTGGTTTAAATTTACTATGTAATATCACAAAGGGGCATATCATCTATAGGTATTTGCAATCCTGGATTCCTGAACAATCTTCCTGTTTTCTTCTCCTCTTTGGTTGTCTATCCTATTTTCATTGTTTCACACTTTTAAACCTTGTTTTACCTTTGTTCTTGTTGGTGTTTGATTTTTTACTAAAATTTTTTTTCACATTCTTAATTGATCATCTAACTTTGTTATTGATCTTAAAAGAAAACTTTAAAAAAATGTTAAAACTGACAAAAAATACACCTTTTTTCAAAGTTCTCACTTTTTTTATGTATAATAGGGGTTTCTTTTTTTTCACGTGAAACACTCTAGGTGTTGAGGTTTTTTAATCCTCAGTTTTACCTCTTTAGGCTGATCCTGAACCCCCCCCCCCCTCCAGAGGGATACCTTCTTTAGGTATTCACAGGCTTCACAATGCCAGGCACCTGAGAAATCTTTCTCTTCTCCTTTTTCCTTTTATCTCTCCTGTCTTCCTTTCATCTTTGTTTCACTCTCATTGTGATTTTTTCTTTGGAAGTGGGGGCAATTCTGCATGAGCTGATAATCCCTCTGTATCATGCGGAATTGTAAACCACCCACATGTTAGCCGTGCATGGCGACCCGTGTCTCTTGAAAGGGGGATCCTGACTTGAGGGAAACCAACACACTGCTTTGGCCTCTGCTTCAAGTAGACGGGAAATGCATATTGGTTCCGTATGCACCAATCGGCTGGTCAGCTGACTTTAGTCACTGGCTTCAGAGATCAAGTGAGCAAGCATTTACTAGCCATCTCGTTAATGATGAAGACTGACACAGGGTTGTTATGGAACATTTAGAATACAGGGACAAGTTCAATATGGGGTTAAAGATATATTTTTTAATGTTACATGCTGAATCTATTTTGCTAATATTTTTTTTTTCCATTTGGTGATTGTTTTTTATATCTTATTCGCCAAATAACTAGTATTGCTCAAATGCCAGTGAGAACCCTGGTCTCAGGTCACTATAATTGCTTGACATATTATATTAATGTTGTATTAGCTAAATTCCATGGAATTTGAAGCTTTAGGTGTAGTTAATGAAAGGTGAAAATTAACACCTAGAATCCAATTGTGCATAATTCATGAATCTTCAATGCACTAATGATTTAATTTAAAACCTTTGCTACATAATTTTTTATATTTTATGATGCTAAAAATAAAAATTAGAATTAGTTTATAATTAAAAATTAAATATATGAATCAAAAAATATCAAGGACTTTTAAGAGAGGAACTTTTCAAAATAAAGTGAAGTATGATGCAGGGTTGGAAAAAAAAAAAATGTTAAAAACATGTTTTAAACATTTAGAACTTTTTCTCATTCAACAGCACAATTTTGATTAAAGTGAACAAAAACTATTAAATATAAAGAATGAAAATATTTTCAAACAGCAATAAAGAAGAAAAAAAAATATATAATAAATACCAAACATTAATTAGCAATTTTATTTTTATTCTAAACTAAAACATTTAATTGTTAAGTTCTTTAAAAAATAACAAGTTTTGTAGCCTTATCAACACCCAAACGATTTCTGGTTTTGCTTTGCACAAAACGAAAAAAAAGAGAAAACTCTTTCTAATAGAGCAGTATGTAACTGTTTTATGATATTCATGGCATTTTTATCAATGTGTGTTTCAAGGTTTAATTATCACAATAAAGGTGTTATTTCTACTTTATTTGATTCTCCAATGGCAATTTTATGATTGGTAACTGCATCAAACATATAATCAGAGAATGGAGCTGGCTTAGCTTTATAGTTTATAATTAATGGAATTTGTTCAGGACATAATTTGGCCTCATGCCTTTATGGATCTCACCATTTGTGATTCTCGTTTAAAGTGTGGATTAGTTATGTTTGCCAAGAAATGTGTGGGGGTCATGGCCATTTCATAAGTCTCCTATAGCTTTTTCAATTTTTTTTTTTTTTTTTTGTAATTATGATAAGATTACTAGTGACACATATGTCTGACATTTCTTTTTTTTAAATCTTTCCAAACTTAAACTACATCACTAATAGTGCAATTATTTCTCTGAGCTTTGTCACATGCAACTGCAATAGGTTTAAGCTTTTGGATATAATCTTCAACATTTCTTTTTAACTGAAAGTCTAAGACTTTCTTACAGGTTGTTATGATTTTGACCAGCCCAAAAAATCCAGGTGGGTTTTTTCTGAAAAAAACTAGGGAAAAAACCCAAGTGGGTTCAAAATTTCAATTTTAAATTACATATAACATATTGTAATGTAGCGATGCACAACCTTTTTGCCAGAAAATCGTTTGACACCAGAATATTTCAAAAGTGACGTTTGTTTTCTTTCATAGCAAAGTTTCTGTCATTATTATAAGGAAAATTTTTCTGCATAAAATTTCTGGTATGAGTTTGGCCCGCGGGCCACAGGTTGTGCACCCCTATTGTAATAGATTTCTTAACATCAGTACACCACTCATGAAGTTTATAACCATCACCCCCCCACCCCAAAGAAAAGAAATGTCCTAATTATACCCATGACAATTTTAAAAAGAAATAATTGTTAGTTAATCTCTGTAATATACTGTAAAATACCGTTAATCCGCCCTCCAAACATGACGAAAAATCATACAATAGTTAGGTAGGAGGCGCTTACACTGGATTTTTTCGCGATCGTTCAACAAAATTTACAGGAATGAATCATGTTGAAATGAATGAATTGTTGAATGAATCATAATTTTTGATACTTGAAAAAATTGGGGTTTAAAAATAAAATGTAAATTCTGTCGAAAAAATGCAGAAAAAAGGAGAAATTTGTAAAAAAAAAAAAAAAAAGCCAAAACAAGTATAAAATCAATTAAAAAATCTCAAAAAAAACGCACATTTCATCAAAGATTCATGATTCATCTCATTCTCAATCATCTTGGAGAATGGGAAGAAAGGGTGCTTTCTTGGGATTTTTTGAAAATTTCAAATTCTTTATAAAGTGGGGAGAGGGCATTTGATCGGGAAGGGCAGATTAACGGGATTTTATGGTAAGTAACTAACACAATTTTTTTTCCCATTAAAAAACACTTTGATGTATAATCCATTCTATGTTATACAATATTTCCATACAATTATTTACCTCAGGCTAAGGAAATGTTACTATGCCTTAGAAAGACTATAGCAACAGATTTTGGAAGGCAAACAATTCAAAAGAAAAATAAAATCTTGCTATCCATCATTAATCAATGTTTCAGAATTCAATTTTCAGAATGAATTTTTTCTAGAGAAAATATTTATTATATATACAGACAGTCACTTCAATTAAAGTTAATAAAGATATTTTATTCTTAACCAAATATTAGTTTAAAAAGTCTGATTCAGCACTAGTTTTAGTAAAGTATTTTAATGGTAGTTTTATTGCTAAAATTATTATTAATAGTCAATTTATCTAAAAGCAAAGCATAATTTTGTTTACTGTCATTGATTTCTATATGGACGCATTTGTAAAGTCGGAACTCGTTTAACTCCCATGCAGTTAGTTTTCAAACTAGCCATTCATAAAGTCTCACCGTCCACTCAGTGCGTTTTGAAACTGCATTCGTAAACAGTATCCAGTGCGTTTAGTTTAACTAAATACACCGAAGGAAAAGTCAGTTTAGTTCGTGGGAAACGTCATAAGCTGTTTGTTTACCTGACTGTGATGTTTTGGTGACCGTGCAAGTCTGCAAATTCAATCATTTTACGTTTTTTCATTAACGGTAATGCAAATTAATTTCTTTGATTTATTTAATTTTGTGTGCTGTGCACATATATTAAAGCACTTTAATTTAAGAGGATGC
Organism: Maratus speculifer; assembly: GCA_964019185.1. Classification (NCBI taxonomy): domain Eukaryota; kingdom Metazoa; phylum Arthropoda; class Arachnida; order Araneae; family Salticidae; genus Maratus; species Maratus speculifer. Next base: position 215,869,775 of record OZ025301.1, on the reverse strand, counting down.
ATTTTGAACTGGAATTAATTAATTCGTCGTTTGTATTTTTAACTTATATTTCTTCAAAATACAGCGTATAATATAAATAGTAATTCAGAAATTAAATAATTGGGTATCAAGTCATACAGTCACGTGTATTTTAAAATATTTGTTAGTTTAAATTTGTCAAGGGATTATGCACCATTGTGTAAATTTATTATTGATAATATATTCAACCAATTTTAGTTTTTCTGTAAATGTTAAAAGATATCCATTTTTTATTTGATAATATTGTTTACACTAAAATAATTTTATTTTCTACTTTTTGTGAGTTTTTGGATAATGATTAAACTTAACACTTACATATTATTGCAAACAAATGTGTTAAAAAGTGTTAAGAAAAAAAAAGATTAATAAGAATTTCTCTTAATTAAATGTTGGGAAATATCAATAGAGTTTAATCCTTCTCATTCATTTGTAATTCCTTAAAATGAACTTTTAGTTATTTTAACTTTAATCCAAATTAATTACATTTTTTTTTTTTAATATATATATATAAACATGAACAGCTCAAATTTTGCCTTATCCGAAAATACAGAAAATTATGCTACTGCAAATCAAGGTATGTTCTAAATGTGATATACACTCTTCCTATTCCTTCATGAATTTCTGCGAAACACCTGTGTATTTTTAAGTAATCCAAAAGAATCCAAGGAATCAAGCTTTGATGAAAAACAAAAGTTTAATTACACACACGGAACACAAATGACAGGACGAATACAGCAAGACTTGAAACATAAACAATTAAATATATATATGTAAATATCCGGATTTCATATTTCTTTCAAGAACTTCTAACTACTCTTCTTTCACAACAGATCAACCTCGTGCCCGTAGCACATACATATCCCAATTTCCGGGATAATATTTTTAAATTCTTTTTACCTGCATCAAACATTTGCAGGTCTACCTCTTACCTCTGGCACACACACCTCTCTCTCTGCGTTCGTAACCCCTTCCTCTCCCCACACTCTCGTCCGCTGGTCACGTGACTAAATAGCGGCGCCGATAAATAAAACAAAAAAAAAACACATCATCAGTCATTACACTAAATATATATTATTTCATAAGTCTTCTGTTGGTATCTCTCTTATTATTTCAATTACTTTGAACACATTAATATTGAAGTGTTTTAAAATTCAGTTGCACTTTTCTATAAATGTTTAACATATAATAGTTTTTCTTAATAGTTGTCTCTAGAATTCATTTAATTCTCCTTTACACAATTTGTGGTATTTATGTATTATGTGGGCCAGGTCAGATACAACTGTACCAAACATGGTGGTGATTATATGAATTACAGTAACCCTTTGTATTAACTATTGTAATTATTATTATATAAACTACTTATTGTAGTTAAAAGTACATTTTATATTTATTATTATATAAGCTATTTATTGTTGTTAACAGTATATTTTATGTTATAGTGTATTGCTTATTTATTATATTTCATGAATTACTTTTTTAATAATGCTGCTTATAATTATCAGTCATGACTGAGTTAAGTTGTAAGTGCCAATTTACAAAGCAAGTGACTAGGTTCTTGTAAAAAACAAAACAAAAAAAACTTGGATGGGTTTTGTTGGTTTTTTAGAAAAGTGATTGCAGGAAGATTCCCCTATTTTTTGAAAATATATATTAAATTAAGAAATCTTATTGCCTGCTCAATTTTCAACCAATTTTTATTATTTTTTTTAATTCTAATTGCAGAATATTGTATACAATGTTGTTTGTCGTACTTTGTAAAAATATTATATTTTTATACTAAGAACTTTGCAAATTATAAGCAAAAAATTGGTGAAATATGAGACTGTTTTTATAAAACAGCTTCATTTAAAAAGCATTTGTGTTATCCTCATAATAAGTGACAGATGTATGTGGCATTAAAATTCTCAGAATCCTTCATTATTCCAGGCTCAGCACAGGTCACTATTTTCACTAAAAGTCACTATTTTTTGCGTTGGTCACTTTTTGTTACTATTTTTGATCTCAAGTCACTTTTTCCACTATTTTCAGAGAAAACTTCGAAAATCTCCGACCGATGAAAAAAATTTCGCAACAAAATGGCAGTGAATCGGCTCTTGCAACAGATTCGCCGTTTTTGTACATCCATTTTGTTGGGAAATCTTCTTCCGTCTCCTGCTAAAAGGAAGAACTAATGCTTCTGTCTATTTTCCACCCCTTTCTCCCTAAATGAGACTGTCCCCATATGGGATTGCATGTGATTTGTTACTTATCAAGTGTGTTCGATCTTGCGCTTTCTTCCTCCGGGTTAAATGAAGTTTTTAAGGCAATGTTCCAAATAATTTCCCTGAAGGATTTTGCATCAATCCCAAAAAAATGAAGTATCTAATTTCAGATGGATTAGCACCCTACTTTAGGTAAAAAATAATTGATGACATGAAAGATGTCTATTATTGCTTGATGTTCGATGAAACAACTAATGCTAGAAATAAAAAAAGAGTTGCAAGATATTGGTCGAAGAATTAAATAAAGTTGTATCCCAACATCTGAAAACAACCTTTATTGGAAGTGCAACTGCAGAAATTGCATTTTAAAAAATACTCGTGGCATTGGATGAAATGCAACTTCCACGAAAATATTTATTGATGTTGGGGAGTGACTGACCTTACGTCAATAAAAAAGTTCATAAACTAATGAGTGAAGAAATTAAAGTTGTTGCGGAATGAAATCTTGTCAATATTGGGATATGTAATATACACATTGTACATAATGCTTTTTTGAAAGGTTTGTCTATGTTAGGGGAAGACGCATGTGAACTGATCACTTCATTTTATTTTTATTTTTCTGGATGGCCTGCAAGATGGGAAGCATTTTCCAATGTCCAAAGTAAAGAAGGACTTCCTAACAATAGATTCCTGAAACATTGTTCATCAAGGTGGCTGACAGTAGAGCCAGCTGCCAGGCGACTTCTAGAGCAGTGGTCAGCCATAGAAAATTATTTTTTAAAACATGTCCCTAGTAAGGGTGAAGTGGGTGGTGTAAGTTGCAAGAATATAATAAAGAACTTGCAAGAACTTGATAAAAAAAAAAAAAAGCACAATAAAGGCTGAACTTCATTTTGTGATATCAAGTGCAAATCTGTTTATGAAATTCACAAAAACATTTCAGAAGGATGAACCTTTAGTCCATATTTTGTACAGTTAACTTTCCACTTTAATTCAAACTTTAATAAGTCGAGTTTGCAAGCAATCTAATTTAGATAAAAAATATACCGATGTAGACAGCCTCCTCCAAGAGGAAAACTATCTTCCTCTGAAACACATTAATTGCAGTGAACCAGTTCTTGAAGCATTGGATCATGTGAGTGAAAATGATAAAATGTACTTTTTAAAAGACATTCAAAAGCACTACATAAGTGCCTGTAAAGTGCTTTAAAAAAAAATAGAGCTATGTCCTCAGATTTACTCAAAAAACTTCGTTTTCTTCATCCTGTTCAGAGAAAATCTGTTCGTAGTTGTCGGGATATAATAGCAGTTGCAAAATATTTGCAGATTGATGTCCCACATGATATACTGCTAGACGAATGGAAGCTTCTGCAGTTAGAAAAAGAGTGCGAACAAAACAGTGAAAGAATAGATTGCTATTGGAGTAACCTTCTTTCAATTAAAAATGATGGACAATTGAAATATGCTACAATAGCTAAAGTTATAAAAGCTGCTTTAGTACTGTTGCATGGAAATTCGGATATAGAGAGATGCTTCATATGCAGTTTTTTTTTCTTAATTTAAGTAAATCAATATTTAAAGGGTTCAAATATATTTAAAAAATTTGTCAGGCATCATTTATACTGTATTTAATTATCAAAATTAATTGTTTGTTTAGTCACTATTTGGTCATTTTTTTTTTTTTTTTTTTTTGAAGGAACATCAGTCACTATTTTCACTATTTTTGAGGCTACAAGTTGCGCTGAGCCTTGTTATTCTCTAGTTATTTTTTATTGTAAAGTTAACCTTATTTAATTGAAGCATTTTCACTATTCAAGAACGAAAAATTTTCTCTTTTGATAAACTGGTGGTTAAAGATTAAAACTTAATTAAACTTAAAACTTATAGTTGTATATAACAAAAAATAAGAATGGATGTATCATAAAAGTTAAAAGAGATATGAAGCCTAAATAATATCAAATACTGCTATTCTGCATAACTCTTTCTTATCCTTAGCTGTTTATTAAAAAAAACTTAACTTGGTGCTAAGAATAGAGGGTAGCGCATAATTAACTTCATTTAGCATTTCATAGTTTGAGTAAAATAGCTGTGATGGACACACACAGAAGTATTCTCATAATAGTTCTGTTTTCACTTTGTAAGTACGAAACCCTAAAAATGAACATTGTTACAATAAGCCTCTTAATCATTTTCTACAGTTTGAACACTTTTGCTACATTGGTTTTTACAGAATTATCCAGAAGATATTCATTATTTTTCATGTCATTGATGGTCCCCTATAGGGTTTAAAAAAAAAAAAAGTCATGTAAATAGGAGTTGTACATGCCTGAAATTTCAGGATAATTCCTCCATATAATTTTCTAGATATTTAGCAAAATGTCTGAAATTGCTAGCAACTTGCCATCATTGGCCATATAATGTATAGGATCAGCTGGGGTAACTCTTGATCACAATACTTTTCAGTAAGTTTTCATTTAATAGAAAAGTTACTGCTTATAATTAATATTGGGTAAAGAATATTAAAGTCTACTCAGTAATATGAATTTGCATTGCATTCTTTATAACAATTTTTATAGAAGCAACAATTTTTCACCTATATTGGACACAAATTTAATGTAATTTTTATGCTGTAATTAAAAAATAAAATAAACACACAAACTCATCTTTTGTAAAATAGTATTTTTTTTTCACTCATATTTATTGATCATGTAGAATTTTTGAGACTTAAAAAAATAAATCTCCTTGTATTTGGGAGTACCCGCTCCACATACCTACAGTAGACTACCTCAAATCAGCACAGCTTGGGACCAGACGTTTTGCAGATTTCTGGTCATTGCTTTGTTTACATTTTAAAAAAAATAATTTGAATGTAATTAATAATGAAATCAAAAGTATAATGAATGCATACAATATACTAAAATATTAAAAAAAGTAATAAACTAATAAAAATTTAGATATTTTTAAAATGATTAAAATACTAAAAGGAAAGGTCATGTTAATAATCAAAAATGTACAATTAAATATTCATTATAAAAGAGGAAATGTGTTTTTCCTAAATTATTCAATGAGACTTGCCTCATAAAGGAACATTACTAATTCAGATCAGGATCATAAAATAATAGGTTTAGCCAGACTGAATAACTAAAAAAGCTTGATTAATACACATAAAAATATTTGGTAAGATTGTGATTACCAATGATATTAGCAATATCCTTATTTTTTCAGAAATGAATTATCCTGCCTTCATGAAAAAACATGAATTCAATAACCTTAAGAAAAATTATAAATAAAAAAAATGTATGAAATTGATATAAAACTGAAAAAATAAATTTTTGCACTTACATCGGAACTGAATGTTTAATTGTTTACATCCGTAAAATATGTGCGGATTTTAGAGGATTGTGAATTTTAGGAGTGCGGATTTGAGGGAGTCTACTGTAGTATTGATTTTCTTAAAAGTTCTGTGATTGAAAGCCGATCTTCATTGTTCTCCTTTATTTTCTACTCATGATCAGTTCTAAATGTGGTTTTGAAGACCTTTTGTTCATGTACCATTTTTGACGGGTTATATACTAGTTGTTTAGTAAAATTGCTATTTTGTGTAACTGTTTTGTATTCATGTATAATTTGTATTTTTTTTAGAATGTAATGTCTTCAATTGGAAAGACAACTCGACTAAACTTTTGTTACACTTATATGAGAAGAACTTGCCAACAAGTGGTTTTGCTGTTCTGACCAATGATGATTCGACATCGACTCCATCAACATCGTCAACAACGCCATCGACATCACAGGCTGATACGCCATCAAGAAAAAGAAAAATTGAAGAAGAATGGGCGATTTAAATCTTTCAGAACAGATTCTGAAAAATGCCATAAAGAGTGCATGGAAGCACAAAAAAAAGTTTTTGCGCCTGTTTGAAAAATTAGTTGAAAAAATGTGATGTAAAGTATATATATATAGATATATATATATTAGTTATTAAAATTAATATTATATATTATTAAAAAATTTGCAAAAGATGATTCTTATAAAATGTTGACACGTGTAGAACATTTATGTTTTTATCTTCAGATCAGAACAAAGCATTCTGTTCTTTTCTATGTACGACTTTGCCTTTATTTGATATTCCAAATGTGACATTGTAGTCAAGAATTCCACAAATACATCTGCTACAGTCCATAATTTGTGACACTTTTAGATCCATTTTATCAAAGTTTGTGAAAGCTTCAATTATTGTGTCATCAATTCAATTTTTGAAGTTAATTATAATAAGTATGAAAATCAAAAGAGTGATGGAGACCTGGTAACTGGAGCTGCAACTACTAACATAGTGCAAGGACTTTCAGAAAAAGATAAGAAAAGTTTTTTTTTCACATGTGAGGGAATATTTCTGCAGGATATGTGATTATATTAAGCACAAATTCCCCTTAAATGATGAAGTAATTGCTCATGCAAAAGTGGCCAATATTTCTCCTCTTTCTTTTGTTGTATGTGGACAGCCTGTTGACTTGTAAAAGCCTTCGTTATTAATAAGATTAAAGATTCACTGATGTATTTAAATTTAAAAAAATTTACTTCACTATATATTCTACAGCATTACAATCCAAAGTTTGCAAGCCTCAAATAGTTTTATAGCATATGTACAAGTAAAGTGGTCGGACTGAAGTAGAGTCCTCATGTTTTGTTTCTAAACATTCTTGTTACTCATTTTTGCTAAATCTCCACCCCATCAAATACCAAATGAATGACAAGTTTACTTAATCTTGCCCCAGTACAGATGCAAAATTCCAGACTTGTAATAGTGCTGTGAACTACTAAATTATCATACTTTTATTTATGATATAATTTTTCTTTTAAAAATGTTACATTTATTTTGTATAATACTAAGTTTATTAGTTACCAGGGATGCCACTCGGAAAATAACAAAAGAGAGGAAGTTATGGGTAAAGCAAAATTCATGACATTTTTCATTACATTTGAATTTTGTAAACTATATTGTTTAAAATAAACAAAAATCCAAAGCTTTTTTTTTTTTTTTTTTTTTTTGTAAACTTTTAACATCAGTCTTTTTAATGCATATTTGTCATACAGTTTGATATGTGGTGTTAATTTATTGTGAATGAAAACTTATGCAGAGTAAAAAAATGATTTTTCTTTAGTTCGCTGTATTTTACATCAATTAAGGTAACCAAGAAAGAGATGCAGTGTGCTCAGAAGGAATTTTATATAGCATCATTGTTAATCAATTTAGGTAACCCAGCAATAGATTCAATGATTATTCCATGAGCAAATAACAAAAATTTGCAGGCATTTGGGGCATGGTTGGAGGAGACTGGTGCTAATTTTGTGAAGTATAGTTTTTAGTAGAGTAGGCTTCCTCAAATCTGAAATCTTAAAATCTGCATATATTTTATGGATGTAAACAATGAATCATTTAGTTTAGATATTGGGACAAAATTTGACTCTTTTAGTTTTATATCAGTTCCATATATCTTTTCATTTTTAATTTTTGTTAATATTGTTGAATTCGTGTTTTTTCATGAAGGAAGAATAAATTTACTTCTGAAAAAATTCAATATGCTTCAGATATCACAAGTAATCACAATATTATCAAATATTTTTATGTATTAAGCAAACTTTTTTTGTTATTAAGTGTAGCTAAACCTGAAATTAAACTTCCTTATTTTAGGATTTTGGTGTGAATTAGTAATATACCTTTATGAGGCAAGTTTCATTGAATAATTTAGGAAAAATACATGTCATCTTTATAATGAATATCTAATCATACATTTCTTGTTATTAACTTGGCCTTTGCTTTTAAAATTGTACTCATTTTAAATATTACTTAAGTTTCTATTAGTTTATAATTTATTTTAATACTGAACTATGTTGTAAGCATTCATTATAATCTTGATTGCATTAATAATTACATTTAAATTCCTGTTTCAAGAATGTAAACAAAGCAATGACCAGAAATCCGCAAAATTCTAAAATCTGCACAACCTCTGGTCCCAAGCTGCGTGGATTTGAGAGAGCCTACGGTATCGCAAAATCAAAGAACCAGGATATTGTCTTTGTATATTGTGCAACAGAAAATTAAATTATGAAAGGAATGATAAAAAAAAGCATCGCTCAAACATAGTAACAATGCTGTGCATCAAAAATGGGTGTGATCATTGCAGCATGCTATAACTTTGTCTAGAACTGCTCCTGTTCAAGCCAAAGCTTTGTTATCTGACAGAGAAGCACACCAGAAAGCAGTTGTAACAGAATTTTTATGTGAAAGCACTTAGCCATTTAGCTTGGCACCAAAATTAGTTGAATTGGTTAAGAATCTATCAAGTGACAAGATAACATTATCAAAATTAAAAATGTCCAGGACTACAGCAACATACATCAATACACATGGTACTGCAAAGAGCATGAGGAATGAATTGATACAAAAACTGAAGGGGTACAAAAACTTTCATTAAACATTGATGAGGCAACAAATAATGCAATGGACAAGATCCTTAACATTATGGTTCATTTTTATGATGATGAACAGAAGGAAGTTGTTTCAAATCTTGGAATCAAAAAAGAAATTTTTGCTACTACTCCCAACTTTTTCAAAAATGTGAAAGATCTTTTATCAGAAAATGATTTAAACTTAACTCATATTGTAAGTTGCCTTACAGATAACTGTTATACAATGCATGGATGTCGAGGTGGTGTGGAGACCTTAATAAGAAGAGAAAACTTGCATCTTTTGGATATTCGTGGAGATATTGAGCTTATAGCAATTCAGACAAGCTGTTTTTCCAAAAATTTGACAATTGAAGGTTTTTCAAGTAACATTTATTATGGTATTCATAACGAACATTAAGTTAAGTTGCAAGAGCTTCAGATAGGATCGTTTTTTTAAAAGAAATTCGACGATACTCAACTGACAATGATATTGCACACTTGAAAGCTGCAGGCCTCAGTCACACTGCAAGAATAGGTTGTGACTGGTGATCTATATTTTTGAATTAAAAGACAGTGATGGTGTTATTCTGAAATACAAATATTTGGGAAGCCTTATGAAGGCTCTGTCTGTTTTTTCTATCCTTATGGTTGAAGGTACATACAACATCATGGACGACATCGTTACAGGCGATAAAAGTACTCTAACAGTTGAAAACAATGAGGTTGTTTCAATTGTGAAGCAGTCTTTGGATGTATATAACTTATATTTTCAACTTAAGGTGCTCAGAATCCTTTATTTCAACTAACAGTTACTTTTTATTGTAAAGTTAAAATTATTTAATCAAAGCATTTTTGCAATTCATTTACCGAAAATTTTTTTCTTTGAAAAATTGGTAAAAAAAAGATTAAGAATTAAACAAAAGACTCTCATTGTGAAGGGGTTAAGTAAATTCCCTCCATTAATTCTCTTATGGATCAAATTTTTAGAAAATATGTCCAATTACTGTATTACTTTCAGAAATACATATATTATTTCAAATCTTCTCTTTTGGGAAAGTTTTTCAAATTATATGTTTATATGTAATGTAACTTTGAAAATAATTTTTTTTTTTTTTTTTTTTTTTTTTTTTTAGATGTCAACAAATGGATTGAGCTTCTGGGAATTCAAGACTTGCTTAACAAAACTTCTGTGCACTGCTACAATACTTACCGTGTGTGTGAAGATCATTTCTCATCGTGGTGTTTCATGAACTCTGAGAATAAGCAGCATTTAGTGTACAATGCTCTTCCTTTAACTCCATTCAAACCCATAAATGTTACAAAAAATCCTGATTCCTTCTTATTCTGAAGATCTTGTGAAAAGCGCAGGAATGCATGATGATAGCTCCAGAATGTTGGATGATTCAATAATAAATACAGGAGAAGAAAGCAACATTCCTTATCTAATTTGAGAACAAGGTCTATAGAGCAAACTGGTGTTGAAACTTCAACTTCACCTTGGAATAGCTTGATGGGGGGATAATATAGAAAAGAATAAACGAAGTATTGGTGAGGTTGGCCATTTGACATAAACTCCAATCCATAAAATGTCAGAAGCGAAAAAATTATACTCCTCGTAAATTACAAATGGCAAGAGAATTAAAACGAACCAAAGATTCTTTAATGTGGTACAAGAGATAGCATAAGCCTAAAATGATCAAGAAATCTGTAATTAAGGAGGAGTTGATTAAAGGCTGTGTTAAACCGAAGCTGGCAAATTTTCTTATTTGTCAATTGGATCTAAATGAACATAAATCAGAAAGTCATCGCTTCACTTTTGAGGAGAAGTTATTTGCATACAATGTTGTTTGCAAAGCAAGAATGCTTATAGAGCTTTGCAAACTCTGCCGCTGAGATCGGAAGTGTTCACAGCATCATAAGACTGAATGGCACAAAACGTGCATCCAATCTGTCTTCAACCACAACAGAAAGCATGTTGAATGGTCAACTGTCTTGATCATTTGCAGCGCTATATCAGGGAAGGGAATGATTTCCTGGCATGAGTTGTGACTGGAGGTGAATCTTGGTGTCATCACTTCGAACCAGAAACAAAATGACTAAGTTTCAAGTGGAAACATCGAGGGTCACCACCACCGAGAAAATCCAAGGCCATCCACAAATTACAGGAAAGATTATGCTGACTTTTTTTTTCATTCAAGACGGTTAACTTCTGATAGACTTCCTGCTGAACAGGACAACAGTAAATGTCCAGCATTACTCGCAAACTTGACGACTTTTGCCAAGCGATCAAATCAGAATGACAAGGCAAGCTTCCCGTGGGAGTTTCTCTGCTCATAACAATGCAAGGCCCCATACAACCAAAATAATTATTGCATGCATGCAGAAATTCAAATGGGAAATTCTCAGTCATCCTCCAGGCAGTCATAACTTCTTTCCTTGAGATAAGGTCATTTTTGCTCCTTAAAAAAGGCTCTGAAAGGCAAATGGTTCACCTTGCATGACAACATCAAGCAGTATGTAGAATTGGTTCACATCACAGCCCAAGGAATTTTACAAGAAGCCATTTACCGCTTTGTGTCTCTCTGGGACAAGTGCCTCAACAGCCAGGGCACCAATACTTCTGAAATACATGCACTAGTATCTGTTCCTAGGCCTCTGAATCCTTACTTTTTGAATGTTCCTAACAAGGCTAACTTATCATAATATCAAGGCTTGTCATTCGCCAAGTTTCCTTTGACCGCAGTACAGGGGGCGCTGAACTACATGATTTTCCTGTTGGTAGCGCCATCTAATGTGAGAAACTGAAATGTTTTCCATTATTTCCTATGGGATTATTAGCAGTAGTATGCAACAGGTGGCGTTACTTATGAGACAAAATCATATAATAAGTTAGCAGTTATAGGGAGAATTTCAACAATAGATTTTCTCCTGAATGCGAGGCCTTGATATTATAAGGGGGCCTTGGTTCCTAATATATTCAATTTTGGCTTTGATGAGCAGGGGGTGCTGCTATAGTCTATACATATGTACACACACATACAAAAATCATAGCAATACCTTAGTTTTTGTTAAGTTTAAAAGCACCAAATTTTGAATTTGGACTTTTTCATTAAATACAGTACCCCCTCGTTATATCGCGCCTCGATATATCGCGCATTCGGATATATCGCGCATGTTCTATGTCTCCCAATTTTTTTTCTGTTTTTTTTTCTTCGATAATTCTGCTACGAAAAATAATTTAACGTGCTAAATAATAAATCATGCAAAGTGGAAAAAAGCCTGAAATGAAATAATAAGAGACAGGGGTGGGGGGGGGAGAGGTAGAGGGTGGAAAGAAAGCAGGTGGATAAATCGCATCCCATTGGCTGGGCCATAATGTAATTTCTATTTTTGCTGTCACTTCAATGGTAGGAATCTGGACAAGTGTTGCGAAATTAGGGATTTTGTCCGCATTTTGGGAAAAAGCCTGGGGATTTTTATTATTATTATTATTTCAGTTGAGTTTTCACCGAGTTCATTTGTTAATTCGGAGCCCTTCTCGAATTATCATGTCTGCTAAACGAGTCGGTCTGCCTCTAAAAGTAAAAATGAACGCGATTGAAAGAATTAAAAAAGGTGCAACGCAAATTTCGATTGCTAATGAGCTAGGCGTTGGAGCTTCTACTGTAAGAGGGTGGCTAAAAGAAGAATCCAAATTAAGAAAATTTGTAGAAAATGTGGATCAAACTGAAGGACTAAATAGAAAAAGAGCTCGAATGGCAAATGACGATGAGCTAGACAAGGCATTAATCTTATGGTTCAAAGAACAACGTGCACTGGGAGTTCCTTTATCAGGTCCCATCATAAAAGAGAAAGCGAAAATCTTGGCGAAAAAGCTAAAGCCGGATGAAGAAATCGATTTTGAAGCGAGCGATGGATGGTTTTGGCGGTGGCAAAAGCGGCATGGCATTGGACAGAGTGTGATTCACGGAGAAAAGCGATCAGCTGACGAAGAAGCTGCTTTGAAATTTCCTGCTGAACTGAAGAAAAAACTGGATGATTTAGGTTTAAAAGACGAACAGGTATACAATGCCGACGAAGCTGCACTTTATTGGAAGTTGTTGCCAAACAGAACACAAGATTATAAGAACAGTTCGATGAATTGTGGATACAAAAAACAAAAGGACAGGGTGACACTCCTTTTTGCAGCAAATAAAGAGGGAAGTCATAAGTTAAAGCCGTTAATTGTGGGTAAGAGCAAAAATCCTAGAGTTTTGAAGAATGTAAATAGAAAAAATCTTCCACTGATATACGAAAGCTCCAGAAATGCTTGGATGACACAATCCTTATTTAAGAGATGGTTTTTCGATAATTTTATCCCATCAGTTCGTGGTTTTCTCAGAGACAAGGGTTTAGAAGAAAAAGCTGTGCTCTTAATAGATCAATGCCGAGCTCATCCCAGTGAAGAAGAACTTATGTCATCGGATAAAAATATTAAAGCTATGTTTTTGCCAGAAAACACAACAAGTCTTCTTCAACCAATGGACCAAGGAATAATTGCTGCGTTCAAAAAAAACTATCGACGGGAGTTATTGAGAAATCTGTTGTTCGTAGAAGAACGGCCACTGCCTGAGGCTCTGAAAAATGTGAGCTTAAAAGATGCCATGTACATCTCTGAAAAAGCGTGGTCCGCTGTTAGATCCGAAACCATTTCCAAATGCTGGTCGAAAGTTTTAAACAATGTCGAACTCGATGCTAATGAAGAAGATTCTATAGATATTCTAGTTCAACAATCCAAGTCACTGGGTTTGAATGTAAACGAAGATGATTTGAAAACTTGGATAAATGTAGAAGATGACGAACCGATTTGTGAAACTCTTACAGATGAGCAGATCATAGCTGATGTACGAGATCCTAAAGACGACGAAGATCCTAAAGACGCAGACAGTGATGATGATCATGAAGAAGAAACGACACCTGTTTCCATGAAGGAAGCCGTTGTTATGCTTGAGAAAGCATACATTGCATTTGAAAGATGCAACTCCACTCATATAAATGAAATGCAATTGATTAATTTTCGCTCTCTGATATTTTCTGGAAAACAAGTTGTTTCAGAAAAATCTAAGCAGACGACTTTAGATTCCTTCTTCAGCAGAAAATGAAAAATGTGAATACACATGTGTAATCGTACATAAAATAAAAAAAGGTAAATGGAATTTCTCTGTCTTCATTATAAGATATTTTTTACTTGCTATTATTTTACTTGCTATTATTTTACTTACTATTACTCTATTTACTATTTTTATTACTGTACTTAAATTACTAATTTTATTTTTAAGACTTATGCTCGTAAAAGATGTAAAATTTCTATTAAATCACCCGCTCCCCCGGATATATCGCGCATTTTTCTTGTCTCCCGAAAAGCGCGATATAACGAGGGGCTACTGTATATCTATATATAGAAAGGTTGGTAATTGAAAACCTTTTATATTCAATAATCACTATAACTCAAAGTTAAATTCAAAGAGGTGTTCTTTACTTTATAATTGTTCTTGTATAAAAGCAATATTTTATGTTAATATATATATATATATAAAAAAAAAAAAGAATGTGTCAACTGCATCTTATACCAGTTTTTGTGTTTGAAAATCTGTAATCACTAGAGCAGCATTTGTTATATACATAATTTAACTTTTATATTTAGCTTACAGTAAATAACGTTTGCACATTTATTTTGTTTTCTCATCAGTGTTGTGTACTCTGACTGATAAAAGACAATAATTGCCTTATGATGATTGAAAGCAGTTACTGTTATCAGATTTTCTGCAAAATCATCCACTGATATTTAAAAATGCTTGCTTTTATTTTTTTGCTATTGTTATGCAAATGTGTACTGTGTGTACTGTAGTTGGCATTTAAATATACATTTTAGTTTATAAAAGGTCTAATAATTTAAAAATGTTTTGTAGAACTATGTAGAACAGCTTATGTTGAATATTAATCATCATAAAGCATGTGGTTTGTGAAGAATATTTTTTAAATATGTACTTTGATTTGTGAACTTGTGCATTATCATTAAATTACTGAGTGAATCTTTTTATTTGCATTTTTTTACTTTCATCATGCTACTTTATCCCCCTTTTTTTTTTGTTAAAATAAAATTAGTAAATGAATTTTCAAACTGCTATCATTATTTTACGTTGCTAAAACACTACCCTAACAAAAACACCTCAGAGGATTTCTGTCTATGTCAAATTCTCTTTACATGTTAGGATGTATCCTGAACATCCTTATGTACCCCTCCTATAAATTTATATTAGTAGATTATTTTGGGAAAAAATTTCCATAATGTTTCATTTTTTTTTTTTTTTTGTAATATTTGACGTTAAGCTCTGCATTACATATTGTGTATAAATCCCCAAAAATCAATTTGAAGGTTCTTATATTTTTAATTTAAGTTTAATGATTAACATAAAACTTTGCATCAGTAAAATTAATCAATGTACTGTCAACAGTGCTAAAAATTGATATCGAAAGAATGAATGGTGAAATGGCCAATTAGGCTAATGCATATTTGCTGACATGCGTAAATGTTAAACACCTAACTGAATATGTTTTCAGCTTAAAATATATATGAGGAATTTTTTTTTTTTTTAAATAATTATTTTTCAAAATTTTATGCTTGGTATGAGAATTCCTTACTTCAATTGCTGCTTTCTAGCATTACATTGTAGAAAGATCATGATTCTGTATTACACAATGTTGTTAGTGAGCTTAGATCAATAATGAATATGAATCTTTATTGGAATTTCATATTTTTATTATGCCTGGTGTTAAGTAGTGAATTCAGGTATGCTTCTCTGAATGCGGTGACATGAATTTCATTCTTATAACTGGAAAAATTAAAATTAAATTGATAACATATAATTAAAAATTCTTAGTATTATTGCATAAGTATCATAGGAATAAAATTGTCAATTCTCCAGTGTGTGTTCTTGTGAAAAACTCTTTTATTTGTTACTGAAATACTGTGTAATAAAGAAATGACTAGACAAATTTCAATATTTGCTACAGATAATTTTCTTTAAAAAATTTTTGCGAGTGTATTAAAACATATTAGTTTTTGAATTGTATCTTTTCAATATTGCATTTTAGCGAAACCTTAAAAAATGCATTACCGTATTTTCCTGCGTATTATCCGCGGCCGTAAAATTTAGCTTTAAAAAATAAATTTCGGCAGATAATCCGCACCGGCGTATAATACGGCGGCATATACTATGTAGTATTGACTATATCTCAGTTAGATATATAAAGAATTTTTATTAAAAGAACAAAGTGAAGATAAGGTATTTAATTAGAGCATTTTCTTAATATTTTAATACATCTTACTCTTTGCAAAGAAATAGCCCTTTCCCCCCAAATACTTTCCTTGCATTATGCCCATTATATTCAGGGGCTTGCAAAGATAAAACTGTGTCCGGAGCTAAGTCTCAATTTGGCGCTCCCCTCCCCGAATTTTTTCTTGTGACAGGCTAAAAATTACGTTGATAATATAAATTTGTCGCCAACTAAATTTCCGAGCCCGAGGCGACTGCCCCCCTTTTCACATGGCGATGATTATCTCATCATTTCATATTTCCATCTCTACTAAAAATCCTCCTATTCCATTATCTAGATAACAAAAGATGTTTCATTTTATCTTTTCTAAAACATTTTTCAGCATTTCAGATAACATAGTACGATGGAATCTTAAAAATATGGAATTTGTCACAACACAGTATTGGACAACTCAACAAGAAGGGGAGAAAAAAAATGAAGCTTTTAGAATATTTCTGATTATTTCTCTTGAATTTCAAAGTCCTATCCTATCAACACACGTTATTGATACCACGAATTGTGAAAGAAGCGATAGTTTTTCACCCTAATTTTTCTTCTGCCTTAATTCGAAGTCCGAAGAAACGGAACAGAAACAAAATGCCGTTGGATCGTGGCGTGACGTGGATCAAGGTCATGGAACAGTGTGTCAGCAAGTTGGCCATCTGCACTATAAGAGTTATGCTGTGGAGGTGACAGGGGAAAAGACAAATATTTATAGTTTTTGAGCCTAAAGATAACAGTTCTGTGCTGTTTGTAATGAGACTTCAAAAGATAGGAAATTGATACTACGGGTATATTTATTTTTTATATAATCACATAGAGGATTCATAAAATAAAATTATCTTAACCACACAGATTTTTTTAAACATTTATGGAGTTGGATTTCAAAATACACATTGTTTAAAAGCTATTTTTAGTAAAACAGTCTTTTACTGTTCTTGATTTTCTTAAGCAATATTATTCTACAATTGGCCGAATCCATGTCGATTCAGGCAGGGGGGTTACCTTCATAGTCTCAGAAGTTCTTCGATTGAACATATGTTAAAATTCAGGAAAAAATAAAATTCCCGTAATTTTTGGTTTAACCCAAAAAAATTTCTGGACCGAGATACAGGGTGCCAAAGATGGCATCCCCAGCACCTTTTGCCGTTTGCTATTTTCGAAAAAAAGTTTAAAGTGCTCTATCTCTAGAACGATGCAAGATATTTCGTTGCAGTTTATTTTATTTTAAAGATAATATTTTTCTGCTTAAAAAGATATACTCCATTTTGAAATATGTATTTAATTATTTTTACAGCAGCCTTCTAAAAAAATTTTTTTTTAATCAAAAATATTTTTTTTCTCAAAAATGCCAATCTTAAAAATTTTGATTTTTTTTACTGTTAGTCAATACCATTGAGTACTACCTTCACTATAAAGGAGAACTTCTACTTTTGAGTTTAACAAGTTTTAGAATCATTTCAAGAATTTAGAGAATTTTACAGGAACTGCATGTCAAAAGTTCCAGTAAAAGTCTCTCAATTTTTGTTTATTTGTATCATATGTAGCCTATTACATATCCTAAACAAGTTAGAAATCACATGTCAAACATGGCAAATGAGGTGCGTTCATACTATGACTAATTTTATAGATATTTAGGTCTTGGTGCAATAAGTAACACTCTTGTGAAAACTAGCATGAATACAAAATTTATTATGTTTCTATATATTAAATTAAATAATATGGAAGTAATATGAACCCATCTTAAAAAGAACATAATCACCAGAACAACCTAGAATCATTACCTATCATGGGATATGTTTGAGTTAATTATGTGCGATAGGATTTAATAGGAAGAATAAAATATTTATGATCTTTATTTCAAAATTTTAATTTGACTTTCATAGCATTTGACAACCTTTTTCACAACATTTGTTGCTTTTTTTTTTTTTTTTTTTTGAAGGTAACATTTTTTTGTTCGAAATGATATATTCAATTTTGAAAAAATGTATTCATATTTTCTGATGCAGCCTTTTGATTTTTTTTTAATTAAAAGAAATCAAAAATGCTAATCCTAAATTTACTTATTTATTTATTTATTTATTTTATTTGACAAGTTATCGAAACACATGTAAAATTTTGCCATATATTTTACCAGTTCCTGTATGACAATCACATACTGGTGTCAGGAAATCAAAATCTTAGTCTTGTTTGGCATAGAATTTTATTTCTTAATAAGTATAAGAAATTGACAGCTTTAAAAATAGCTCACAAAAGAAAAAAAAATACACTAAAGTTTACAAAATATATGTATAAGTTTCACAACATATTACTTTCAGTGTACTCTGCTTAGAACTGAAATTAGAAATTCATACACTTTATAATTTGTTGAACAGTATCTGTATCTTCCTTTGATATTTAGTGATGCCTTCCTGTTTAACTAATAGGGTCTGGGGCTTCCATAATCCTTAAAACATTGTGAATAGGAAGTGAACACTGGTGGTGGTGTTACTGTCTAGCAGGTGGAAATCTATATCCAACAGCCGGTCCATGTGGGAGCATAAAGTTAACGACAATTTCATAAACAACTGATTTCATTTACCTTTGCAATCCAGCACTCACAGTAATATACACAGGCAACAAAAATTCCTTTTTATAAATTGTGAATCTGAATATATTGCAATTGTTTCAGAGATCTTGGTTGGACAAATGAAATTTCTTCTTGTTTGCTGTTCAAAGTTTGTGCAATTTAGATACTATGATATTAATAGATGAATATACCCATCACTATGATATTAATAGATGATTGTTCATTCTATTAAATTCTATCATACATAATTAAATATCACATGATAGGTAATGATTCTAGGTTGTCCTGGTGATTACGTTCTTTTTAAGATGGATTCATATTACTTCCTTATTACTGAATTTAATATATAGAAACATAGTAAATTTTGTATTCATGCCAGGTCTCACAAGAGTGTAATACTTATTGCACCAAGATCTAAATATTTATAAAACTAGTCTTAGTATAAATGCACCTCATTTACCATGTTTGACATGTGATTTCTAACTTGTTTAGGATATGTAATAGGCTACATATAATACAAAAATTGAGAGACTTATTGGAACTTTTGACATGCAGTTCCTGTAAAATTCTCTAAATTCTTGAAATGATTCTAAAACTTGTTAAACTCAAAAATGGAAGTTCTCCTTTACAGTGAAGGTAGTACTCAATGGTATTGACTAACAGTAAAAAAATCAAAATTTTTGAGATTGGCATTTTTGAGAAAAAAATTATTTTTGATTTAAAAAAAATTTTTTTAGAAGGCTGCTGTAAAAATAATTAAACACATATTTCAAAATAGAGCATATCTTTTTAAGCAGAAAAATATTATCTTTAAAATAAAATAAACTGCAACGAGATATCTTGCATCGTTTTAGAGATAGAGCACTTTAAACTTTTTTTCGAAAATCGCAAATGGGAAAAGGTGTTCGGGGTGCCATCTTTGGCACCCTGTATCTCCGTCTAGAAATTTTTTTGGGGAAAACCAAAAATTATGGGAATTTTATTTTTTCCTGAATTTTAACATATGTTAAATCAAAGAACTTCTGAGACTATGAAGGTAAGATTTTTACTTTGGCTGCCTGAATTGACATGGACTATGCCAATTAAATTCTTTTTAAAATATTGCATACATATTTATGCATAAATTTAAAAATATTTTTCAGATGTATCACCAAATCATGGGATATTTAAAACCAGTATTAATTACCGCTTAAATAAATAATGAACAGGAATTCATTAAAATAATTAATATAATTTAAAAGAAAAGAAAAATGTGGTTATAGAAAACCTTAATTTTAATGATTTATAAAAGGATATTTTAAAAAATATATCAGTTTAAATAAGTTGAAAACAGAAAAAAAGAAGATTCTAAAAAATATACAATATTTCACTTACTTTTTACAAAATGTTAATAAATCAAGATAAGCAGGAAAGAATGATGTTCAGGCTTTGTCTTGTGCAAAAATTTGCATCAATGATACCTTAAATAGGGTAGATGTGCCAGTAATGGGCCACCTTAAGGAATTTCTCTAAAAAATAATTTTTTATTAATAGTTATAATTATTGTATTCCAATTTTTTTCATATTAGATTAATCTTTCAACAATATTTAACTAATCCCACAGTTACATTTCCCAATAGAAATAAAAATTTCATTTTAAATAATAGAAATATGTCTAAACACCGAAATGCCCAATAATGGGCCACCTATGTTCCAGTAATGGACCGCCTATGTTCCAGTAATGGGCCACCCTACAAAAAATAACAGATAATTATTTTTAGATGCGTTCGTAATTATGTAAATAGGTAGCACCTATAATTGTCCGTCCGTCTGTCTGTCCATCTATCTGTCCGTTTGTCTATCTGTCCGTTTGTCTGTCTGCATATAACAACGGAAAACTATCCAACCGAATCGTTTGAAATTTAAAATACATAATTATTACATAATTTTGTCGAGTCATTTCAAATTTTATGAAAATCGGATGGATAGATCAATTACAGGGACATTCAAAAGGATTCCGTTACATTACGGTCAATAGGGAAAAAAGTTTTAAATGCATTTTAATCGTTTGAAATTTAAAACATATAATTATTGCGTAATTTTGTCGAGTCATTTCAAATGTTATGAAAATCGGATGCATAGATCAATTACAGGGACAATCAAAAGGATTCCATTACATTACGGTCAATCGGAAGAAGTTTAAATGCATTTTAATGATGTTACACTCATTCGAGCATATTAGAATTGGCATGAATCTATGAAATATATACTAAAATATGCATTCTGTACAATCTGTGATGCAAAGAATTTTTATTATTAAATTACAGGGCTACACAAAAGTATTCCACTATATAATGCTATACGGGGAAACATGGTTTGGTACATGTTTTAATTATATTCAACTATTTCACATTTTATGAATAAGATATACGTTGCTGAGGTGTAATAAGAATTACTATTCCTGTATATTTACAGAATTTCAACCAATATACTGTATCCGAAGTACTATTTACTATAAAAGCAAGATCTGAATATTTTTAAAACTTCGTTATCGTACGAACGCACCTCATTTGCTACGTTCACGTACAATTTCCAACTTGTTCTTTTATGTCTGCGTAAGTCGCATTTTCTTCTTCCTCAGAATCCACATTATCCTCTTGTATACAAAATTCGGCTTTTTTGAAGCAATTGTAAATTGTTTTTTCTTCAATTACCCCCATTGATCCCGTTCTTATATGTATAACTATTCAATTAACACTGTTTTGAGAAGGATGTTGAAAGGTGTGTGAAAGGAGGGGGTTGATGAATTTGTTGGACTTAAGGAACAAGAAAATTCAAGCAGAGGAGTAATATAAAAAAAACTCAGCACTGAACGATAAATTAGGAATAAGAGATGGAAATTTGATTTCATGTGATTTCGAAGTATTTTTTTACAACTGAATAAAGAGCATTTTATGAAAATATTCGTTATATGGAGATAGATATTTCGCTATATAGACTGTTTTTAATGTAATCATGGGAAAAGGGGAACATTCCTACTAAAAATTCGTTATATAGAGAAATTCGATGTATAGAGTTTCGTTATAGAGAGACTTGACTGTATTTATAAAGAAATTGTCTTTATTAAATTCTAGTAAGTAAAATTTAAGTATTAAATTTGTTTATTTAGTTTCCAGTTAAATCAAAATATTTTATCACTACTGAAATTACACTTTTAGTATTGGTCACTTGGGTGGCCCATTACTGGCAAATCACGAAATAAGCAATCCAGAAATGGACCACCCCTCCTAAAATCTTAAAAATAAATAAAATTTTGTAAATGGCCATTGGTATATTAAATTCAATGTTTTATATTGCTAACCAAACAAAAACATTCAATTTTTACGGAAAAATAAAAAAGATATAAAACTAAGTAAATAAAGTCTGCTGTTAGCATGTTCATTAAGATTTTCAGTGAAAAACAGAAAAACTGTGAAACTATATTTTCTGCTTCCTAATTGTTTTGACGAAAAGTGTAAAAAATTAATCCAGCTTATAAAGCATGCAAGGTAGAGTTCAGAAAAAAATAATAAAAGCTTAACTATTATTTATTATTTTTTTATAAACCAAAAAGTGCGAGGTGGCCCATTACTGGCACATCTACCCTATATCAACTTTCATTACATAATTTAGAAAAAATAGAAAGAAAAGCTTACCTCTATTGTTTCGTAATAATTCCAAATAAAATGCACAGAAATGCAGCAAAATAAAGAAATCATATGTTGAAAAATTAAAAAGATTTATTTGTATTTAAACAAACCCATCAAAATCGGATTCTTCCGAATCCGAAATAAATACTTTCAAAATTTCAGGGTCTATTTCATTTTCAGAATTACTGGAAAGAGAGTCCTCCTCACAGTCAATATCTTCGATGATTTTGCATTTTATGAATGCATTTTTTATAGTGGTTTCAGTAATTTCATCCTATGCTTGAGAAACCCATTTTGACACTTCAGTATAGGATGCACGCCGCTGTTTACCTCCTTTTGTGAAACTTTGTCGCTGTCCATTCGACATCCATTCTTCCCAGAGATTTCTCACTTCCGCTTTGAAAGAACGATTTATCCCGACATCAAGGGGCTGTAATTTTTTGGTGAGTCCTCCGGGAATTATAGCCACTTTTGTCGACATTTTCACTTAAGGTTGGTTGGTTGATTAGGATTTAATGGCGCAAGGTCCCTTTTGGGACATGCTGCGCCAAGACAAAGTCAAATTGAGAAAAAATAATAAAAAGAATGCAATTAAATACACTAATAGTATAAGTAAAATAAAAATTAATTTAAAAGACCATAGTTAAAAAGCTAAAAGATTATTAAAACTGTAAAAATTTAAAACTTGTTAAAAACACAGTGAAAAGGATGATCTACCAGTGCTATAAAAACACAGGTTTAAAAATCAATAATAAAATCTGATGACATAAATGTAGTTGAAAACCAGTCAATGAGAGTAAAATGTAAAAAATTAAAAATATATTTATACTTAGTTAAAATCTGTACAATAAGTAAGTAAAGTGGCAGGATGATTAAGAATAAAAAGGTAATAAAACAGTGTGCATTCAAGTCGGCTCGAATTCCTGCAATATAGTATTATCGGCGTCCGAGTCATTGCTATATGACTCGGACTCCATAGCCTCTTCCATGTACTGCTGCAGTTCCTTTGGATCCTTTACGTTTTTAAGAAATGGGTTAGTAGTAGAATTTTTCTTTCCTCTCACCACAGTCTTCCACAGTGAAGAGGTTGGAGTTACGGTTGTTTTCTTTTTTCCACTTAGTGCCTGTGGTGTTTCTTTCAAATTCTGTTTTCGGAGAGTGTTGGACTTAGGCGGTATTTTTGTACTGGTTCCTGCTTTGGTATTAGTTTGGGGATCAGATGATTTTTTGGATTGAGCATTTAATTTCTGTTGTCTTTTTTCTAAGTCAATTATTTTAACCGGTTCTTTGGATGGTAGCCAGCGTTCTAATTTAGGGGTTCCAGACAGTTTAGTAGGGAGACAGACATCACGAGATTCTTTAATTGGTGTGCTGGTTGATTGTGATTTAGTAGATCTATTAGGTGGATATGAGGAATCCGTTTGGGTGCTTATATGTCTTACAGATTTCGATTGGTTTTTAAGTAAGCTGGAGTAAGAAATTCCGACAGATGGGGTTCTGGTTTCTACAAGTTTGTGAGCTTCAGGATAAGACAAATTTTGAGTAATTTTGAGTAATGAAAGAACAATGGTTAAAACCTTCTGTTTTGGAAAACTGTCGTATTTTTTGTACGAATAAGTCTTTGAATGTCTTAAAAATTTTAACAGAAGGAAGAGTAAAATCTTTTTTAAAAAAAACTTAAAGCAAATTACGGAATAATCCATAATTTTTAATTGATGTCCGTAACACCATAACTTTTGCCGTGAATCCATAAAAGTTACAGACAAATCGTAATACTACTTGGCACCTCTGATGTTAATTTTACACTGATTATTATTACTATTTTTTTTTTACAGTAGCTATTTCATATTTTATTGGCATTTTGTCGATTTGGCACTTAAGCATATATTCCTAAAGCTACATACTTGGGGTCAGTTTTAACCCCTAATATTACTTTATTTTTTATATTCCAATAAAAGATCTGTTGGTTATAACCTTTTCTTTTGTATTAAACATCGTAACTATTTTTATTTCAGCAACTGGAAAAAAGGTAGAAATAAACCATCATTTAAAAAAAAAAACTGATTACTTTTCATATTTGAGGGAAGTAATAGTTAGTGGAATAGGAAGTGAATAGTTAAGTTAAACTGGAACAGGCTGGGAAATAAATTTTAATTTATGAATATTTTTAACTGCACATAAATATGGGAGGAATAGTTTTCCAAAGAATAACACAATAATTGTTTTGGAGAATTTAGTTTGTAGAGATGATAATGAAGGTTTATTTTTCTTAGTTTTAAGTAAAAAAATATGTGATATCTGACCTAAAATGGCTTTGCCACTCAGACACTACTGCTATTTTACAGACTTTGCAAAACAATACAATGATTTTGAAAAATTATTTTCTATTTATACTAAGAAAGAAATTACAAACCATAGCAAAATTGAGTTTGCTTAAAGAATTAATAAATTCATCAGTATGATGAATTATTGTCACAATACAAAACTTTGTGTTGTCAGCATGAATTAGACAAATTCAGATCCAGAACTGTGAGATTAGTTTATAAATAGATAACTATTTATCTAGAATATGGAAAAAAAAACTTGAATCATTAAAATTTCAATATCATATTTCACAAACAGATCATATGTAACATTTCTTACCAGTAAAGCCGATAAACAGCATATTAGAAACTCTGAAATCTCAAAGAACAAGAGCAATGGGAAAATTTTTAATGCATATGCTGTTCTGATCAGTGGCATAGGAACTTTGAAAAAACAGGGAGAGACGGAACATCAGTGCCGTGAGAACGTATGTGTGTGTGGAGGGGGGGAGGGGAGTGAATGGAGCAGTCGCCCCGGGCGTGGTCATTTAAATGACATCAAATTTATACTACCAATGCCATTTTTTGGCCTGTCAGAAGAAAAAGTAGGGGGAAAGAAGCGCCAAATTGAAACTTTGTCCCAGGAACAGTGTTCTCTTCACATGCCCCTGTGGAGCATATTGTTAAAAGCTGCTGGCGAGGATCATTTCATTCACTTCGGAGGGTTTTATGTGTAACACTTTTCACAAACAAGAGTATAAAATAGAAGCATATCAAAATATCACCGACTTTTTAATACAGTTTAAATAATTTTATTTGATATCCTTGATGACACTTAATTTATGGACGATCCCTAACACAATATTCAAATTTCAGGCTTCTCCCACTCCCATTTACCAAAAAATAAAGTATTTTTTGTTGTTGTTGTTTTATAAATTCTTTACAATCTCTTCCAAATTAATATTAAAGGCTTCCTCTTTATAAATATGCAGTAGCATCAAGTGAGTGATCAAGTATTGACCCACTGTTGTTCGGCGGCGTGTCCAGCGCCGTGCGAAATGAGGGGGGAGGGGCTACCACGGGCGTGGAAATTTAGGAGGCGTCAAATTTATATTGCCAATGTCATTTTTTAGCCTGTGACAAGAAAAAGTTGGGGGGGAGAATGGCGCCAAATTCTAACTTTGCCACAGGCACGTTTTTTTTTTTTTTTTTTTTTTTCATGCCCCTGAGTGTGTCTGAAGAAGAGCATTGAAAGCTCTCAGCTGTCACTAATGATATCGGAATAACTAAAATAAATTCTGCCAAAAGGTAAACTTTAGAAAATAATTTGTTTAGTAATTCCTGTGATGACATCATCTTAATTGTGATCGACAACATATTTCTGTCAGTTCCATTCGGGACTACTGTTCGTAGAACTGTCAACTTTGCAAAAAGATTTGTCAAATCAAAATCATCAGCATGTATTGTAAGGTTTTGTTTGAAATGTTCAAACGTGGTTGAAGCTGTATCCGTGAATATGGATTCGATCTTTATGAGAAATCAAAAGATTTTTTTAATTAAATCTTTTTTTTTTATCATTATTTTTATTCATTGGTAGTAAGGTCCAGTGCTTTACTAAAAATTCTCAATTTTCCTTATTGTTAGAGTTGTGCTGGAACGAAAGGATAGCTTGTCTGCTCTTATCTTATTAAGACTATCTTTTGTTTGGAGATGCCTGTCTTTTCCTTTTGAATTTTCTAAAAAAAAATAAACTTTATTTTTTAATTTCTCATGAGGGAACTGAGCCCATCTAAAATATCCTAGGGGGAGCCACAGCTTCCCCGGTTCCTACACATATGATTCTGATAATTTTTTTGCAAATATATTTGTGTATTTTGTCCAATTATTTTTAAGTACAAGTAGGTATTAATATGTAAATATTTTTTCACATTATTATAGATATTTTTCTATTTTCTTCCATGGAGGGGGGAGGGAAACAAAAGATATATATAAAAAGAATATACTGTTGGGCGTTTTTATACAGACTTTTTCATGTTCAGACATTCATTCCTGTTCAGATGCATCTTTATTGTGATTTAGTCAGTTATTTTAGTTAAGTTTTCTATTCATTTATTAATTGTTTAGGATTGGTCTGAGAAAAGTACATTAGGTTTGTTAAATATGTTTAGGTCTTTTTAAAATATTGAAAATGTTGATTAATTCGTGTTGTAGTCGTAGAAAAATCTGAGGGTATATGCTAAAGTCAGGAACATGAACACTCATGACTAGAGTATACACTATAGCTATTTTTGACAATCAGAGGGTATATGGAGCTTCTTTTAAAAAATCCAGTCAGTATATGATACATACCACCATATATCCTCCTAGATAAAATAATTTAGCATAATGTTTCTTTTTTGAAGATGACACAAAAACACGATATATTAAACACATAAGTTTTTGTCATTTTTAAAAGGGAGTTGATCCAGGCCCGTAAATAAGGGGGCACTACGGGGGATCAGCCCCCCTTTAAATATTTTGAGCCCCCCCCTGGAAACGATTCCAAGGTCACTAAATAAATTTCTGTTCCGAAAATTCAAATGAAATTTTGTTCAAAATTTAATTTATTTTTGAAACCCTTTCACAGTTTTGCAGAAATACTAAATTGTACCTAAAATAATCGTTTAAACACTCCCTCATCTTATTTGTACACATGAAACCAACATGATGTTTAATTTTGTTCCAAGTTATACACTCAAAATTTTCACCATCCTGTACTTTTCTAAGCATAAAATGAAATTATTACTACAGTTTAATAAGAAACATAGTATCTACAGTGTAAATATGCACTAGTTTGTCTTTTTGCGTCAGAGAGAGAGAAAAAAAAAATTATGAGCCCCCCCTACTATTCACTTCTAACTACGGCCCTGAGTTGATCCCTTTTGAAAATGACAGAATAAAGTATGAACTGTATAAAAGTTTATACAGTGGTAAACCTGCAATAGCTTTCTGGATGTTTTTTTCCTCCAGTAGCACCAACTGTCACAGGATAGGGAATTTTTGCCTTTTAAAAAAGTTGCTTTTTAAAATCATATTTTATGTGAACTATGTATAACACACTATTTTTACGTGTAACAAAGTGTTCATTTTATTTTTAGCAGCGTACATTTTAAAATGCTTGAGAATTGTTATATTATTAATATCTATATATAATTTATGGTCTAAATAAAATGTCAAATTTTAATATTTTTCAATTGAAAGATAAAGGGCAGCAATTTCAATAAAACTTTTAAAGATTTTTTTTTTTTTACTACTTATGTGTGATAACTGTGATATAACAATATACAGTTGGCAAAAAAAGTATTTGTACACTCTAAAATTTTTAATTTTTTACTAAATAAAAACAGATATTTTGTCAAAAATAGTTTTAATACAGTCTGTTTACCGTGCGTTTTAAATTACACAACAGAAAATTTCGATAAAGATGTAAAATAATTTTCTAATGGGAAAAGTTTAAAAATTTCTTGCAAAAAAAGTATTTGTACATTTCTCCATCCTGATATGTACTGTGTTTTATAGTGTTTATGGTTCAAAGGACTACTTTTACAGAAGCTGTTAATAATTTTTAAGTTCATATTATATTTGTCTGACATTTAATTTAATTTGCTCTTGAAGTAATTGAATATAGAACTTAATACTAGAGAGGCACCTCTAGATATATGAAATCCTATGATTGAGCATAATAAAAATTTAAATACGCAACAAGAATTTGTAAAAGCTATTAAATTACCATTTACAACTATTGGATGTATAGTGAGAAACTATGAATAAATTAAAAGAATCGAAATTCAATGAAAACCAGGACTTCTTAGCAAACTAACAATGAGGGAAAAAGAGAGTGTTGTTAAAAAAGCTTTAAAAATTCCTGTGCGTTCGGTTCAAAAATTTGCTGGAGACCTTGCGACATCTTCTCGCATCAGAGTAATACCTCAAACAATAAAAAATATTCTTCTCAATGCAGATTTAAAAGGAAGAACCTCAAGGGAAAATCCATTCATCAACGAAACAAATAGGCGAAAACGCATAGTATTCGCTTTCGCATACAGAAGTAAATCATTGGATTTTTGGAAAACAGTAATTTTTTCTGATGAGGAAAAATTCGGAATTTTCTTACCATCAAGCATTCGAAAAAATTGGCGTAAAAATAAAACTGTTCTAGATCCAAAACGTATACCTCAAACTATCAAGCATGTTGGGGGGAATATTATAATTTTGGGGTGTATAGCTTCTAATGGAGCAGGACATTTAAAATTTTTTGACAATGGAAGGACAGGTTTAACATACAGTGATGTGTCGCGCCATAATTTATTAAACTGTGCCAAGAAATTATGCATAGAGGAAGCTTTTCACTTTCTGCAGGATAATGACCAAAGCATACTGCTGTGATCACCAGCACATGCTTACGACAATACTCGAAGACGACTGGTAATTCCTCTAAAATCTCTAGACTTGAATCCAGTAGAAAATTTGCAGATGCTATTGGATGCAAAAATCCGAAAAAAAAATATGTATTAGTAAAAAACAGTTTTAAAGAAGCTCTTATTGTGTCATGGAATAACATTAACCAGACCACTACAAAAAAGTTGGTGGAATCTATGTCATACCATCTAGAAGTAGTCATAAACGCTAAATGAATTCGCACAAAATATTAATTTGTATCATTTTACTAAATTTTCCTTAATTATATTACATTAAGATAGTGTACAAATACTTTTTTTGCATTATAATTTTGTATATTTGTTTATTATAATGTAAAAAATCGATTCGTTTAATTTTGTTTCTGCTTCTATAATATTATAATGCATTAAATTAATGTATTACAGTATTTTTTGCTTAAATCTTTTGTTTAATTTCATTATAATTAAAAAAAATGAAGTGTACAAATACTTTTTTTGCCAACTGTATGTGATTAATAAGTCAAATATATTTGTCTGCAAGCATGTATATGAAGAATAAATCGAATATAATTGTCTAGGAGCACGAAAAGTGAGTTTATTTATTTATTTTTTAAGCGTATCAGAATAAGCAAGTTTTTTTTTTTTTTTTTTTTTTGTAAATCTTTAAGTCATTGTGCCATGCCGTTATGAACTATTGAGCAGCTGAATATAATCATATTCCGTTACTGCTCGTATACTCATTAAAGGATATTACCTGATTTACAAGGTATAAATTGATTATGATAGTAAAATAAAATTTAATAATGCATTTATAAAAGTGCAAAGAAACTGAACACCTCGAACTTAGCCATAAACAACAAGGTTCTGTTCACAAAAGAAACGGTGATCGAGTTGCGGAAAGGAGAACAAACTACACTGGGCGTGTTCGGAGGCAAAAGGCGCTGAGCGAGCCCGTTCAGGAGCCAGGGACATGGAGTGGATCTTGCTATTGTGCTATAGGTACTGTAACCACGGAGTAAGAAACAGGAGGGGAAACTTAATGCGCATGACTCTTCTGCAATGTTTTTCAATGGAAAAATGGTCATTTTAAAAATAATTTTTACTGAAAATCTGAATTTTTAGAAGGTTGTATAAATGAAAATCTGATTAATTGTAGTTTTCTTCAACATACATATTTTTTTATAGGTATTTGGCGCTTCATTTTCGTTTTTAAGCTCTCTAAAATACGAGATCATTCTGACAAAAATCAAGGGGCAGGCCATTTAAAAACATTGAATATCGCGGATTAAAATGACTGTTGTAAGTTAGTTGAATATCGCAAAGAAACAGACTTATGTTTTTTAGAAATTAAGTATTAATCAAATATTTTGGACTGAATTTTAATTTCACGTATAGTTTTTATAACCTTAGACCATTTTAATAATCCATAACTTTGGATATTTATGCAACTAATGCATGTAGAATTAAAGCTAATTTTTATTTTAATTATTTGGAGCAACTGCTTATTCATATTATGGATGTCTTGTGTGTCACCCCTTCCACTCTGCTCGAATGTTTCTTTACTCGAATGTAAAGAAATTAAAAATGTGGGGGGCACATTTTTAATTTCTTTACAACACCAGTCGTGTGACACATCATTTCAAAGGTCTGCAATTGCTTATTCATATTATGGATGTCTTGTGTATCCATCCACTCTGCCCCCCAGGGGGTCACATTCTTAATTTCTTTCCAACACCAGTCGTGTGACACATCATTTCAAAAGTCTGCAACTGCTTATTCATATTATGGATGTCTTGTGTGCCACCCCCCACTCTGACCCCGAGGGGGGGGGCACATTTTTAATTTCTTTCCAACACCAGTCGTGTGGCACATCATTTGAATGGTCTGCAACTGCTTATTCATATTATGGATGTTTTGTGTGTCACCCCCCCCCACTTTTCTTCTTAGGAGGGGCACATTTTTAATTTCTTTACAACACCAGTCGTGTGACACGTCATTTGAAAAGTCTGCAACTGCTTATTCATATTATGGATGTCTTGTGTGTCACCCCCACTCAGTCCCCCAAGGGAGGCACATTTTTAATTTCTTTACACCACCAGTCATGTGACACATCATTTGAAAGGTCTGCAATTGCTTATTCATATTATGGATATGTTGTGTGTCACCCCCCAGGAGGGGCACATTCTTAATTTTTTTTACAACACCAGTCGTGTGATACATCATTTGAAAGGTCTGCAACTGTTTATTCACATTATGCATGCCTTGTGTGTCATCCCCCCAAGGGGCACATTTAAACTGTTGCATAGCTTTTATCGTGTAAAGCACGATTGAAAGTTTTACTAAAAAGTAAAGATAGAAAGTTTTACGCAAATTTCTTTTATATGGAAAAAGCGCAAATATGATTTTTTCAAATTTGGCATTGACAGTAAATTGCAACCAAGAAGGGACACCTTGTCCTTTCTCATTCTCAATTAGAAGCTCTTGTCAAACACTTTTTCATACTTTAAAACATCTTAACCTTTTTTGGTGCTCGCCAGAGCATTTTTTAATACTAGTACATACATATATATATGGGGTAGCAATTTTTGGGTGCAAACAAAAATACTAGAAGAAAAAAAATTCACGATGCTTTGACAATTGTTTAAAGTAAAATATATAATATATTTTACTTAATTACTTCACATATTTATGTTCATACAATGCTTTTGATATAAGAATTTCAGAATTGACAATAGTGATAAATACTTCCGGAATAGTACAAAGAAAAGGTTCAATACTTTCGTACGTATGTGTTACTTGTTTAGTTGGTCCAAAACTGACATACTGTTCTGGTGATTGTTCTTTTTGATAGAACCAATTACATAAAGCCCCGATGGACTTTTGATTGTTATTCGATGCAACAAAAGCATAATTGCTAGCATATCCCCTTTCATTGGGAGTTCTACCGTTTAAGTATGAAAATTGTATTATTCTACCTAACTTAAATGTATATCCTGATTTAAAAGCACACAGATCACCAATGTACAATGTATCAGTTTATCTGACAGAGTCTAATATGGGAGGATAAGAATAATTATGGTCGGGTGTTCTTGTTCGAACTCTATACATTCGATCGGATGACATATGTTTAGGTTGACTCAATAATCACAATGCTGTACTTTTACGAATCAAAACAGTTTTACCTTGGTGTGTATATTCCACAAATACAGAATCTTGACTTATAGAATTTTCTGAAGACGATTCAGCTTCACAGCTCGGGAAAAAATCATCTCTTCTAACCAGATGGGTAAAAGCTAAGGCCTTTTTGTAGATCTTTCTACAGAACTAGTTGCGTCAGGTTCATTTTGGAGCATTAACAGATCTTCATCTAAGCCATCTATGTCTTCATTTTCATTAGATGGTATTGATACATCTGCTGTTACATCATTAGTCTCATCATCACTGTCATCATCAACAAAAATGCTTGTTTCATCAGTTAATTTAATGCTATCTACGTTATCTAAATTTAAATTTGGAACTTTCATACCTAGTGATTCAAGGACATCCATTGTTTCCGACTTTGCTTTTGAGACTTCATTTAGAACATCAGTTATAGAAGGCAACATAACATCTATATGTTTTGTGGAAGCTTTTGTTTCTTTAACACAGGAAATTGAAGTTCTTTCTGGCACGCAGCTTTTACTTTTAATTGAACATCCAATCGTTTAATCTTGTGAAGTAATTCAATCACGCTGAAATTTACTACTGTAGAAAAAGTATTCGACGTATTTCTAACAGCTCTAAAAAAGATTCGCATTGCTGGCTGCCTAAAAAGAAATGTAAAAAAGCAGAAGATGGCAACTTTTGAAAATAAACTATCATCATCAATAAGCAGTGTGCGTTTAGTTCAATACACATATATGCATTCCTACTTATAAAATTATTTTGCAATGACGAATTTTTATGCTTTTTCAAGTACTGTATCCATCCTCTACAAAAGAATGTAACAAACTATATTTTATGCGTTCGTTGCAGTGGTGTTGTATTTTTATCAATAAAGGCTTCAATTATTGCACGCATCAAACTTAAGTATACTGCAGTACCCAAACCCTCTTTTGTACTTTTAACTAATTCAATAACTTTTTTCGATGCCAGCCGTTCAGCACTGGTATAATTGTGTTTATATTTTACATTTAAATCAGATAATTGCAGACAGTGTTCACCACGTGAAAATTTGTTATAGATGATACTAATAAAGCCTTTACAGCAAATATAATTTCCCATAGGTAAGATGTGTGTAACTCGTTACAGACTATTACGTAACTTTGCTATTAAATGAACAGCATCTTGGAAACATAATACAGGTGAGCTGCATGTTGCGTAGAACCATAACTGCTGTTCTAAAACTCTATAAGCATTATCTGAATTACTTGATTCACTTCTTGTCGCAATTTGTTTGTGTAGATTTATACTAGGACTTCCCTCAGAGGGATTAGTCTGAGCGATATTGCTGAGAATACACATTTAATAACTTGCGATAAGTAAAGAAAATGAGATGTTACCTTTAACCTTCCGTCTACCAGACGGGTCCATTGGACCCGACAGCAATATTTCTGGTGTCAATGGTAAAATGAGAAATTGTCGATTGATACCGGAATTTTTAAAGGACTTGTCTAGATATTACGAATTCCTTAATTTAAGCTTTCATTGTAAAAGCAAAATTATATTAAAATATTACTGGTGCCATTTGCAAGTTTGGAATTAAAATTAGGTGTTGCCGTAGATAAATGGGTGTTTTGTCTGGTAGACGGAAGGTTAATTGGTCATTCATTGTGATAAAATATAATGATGAAAATTGCGACTAAATTCTTCATTTGGCGAGTAAACAAGCGATTAGATTCGCCAAATTGCTAGTGCTCAATTTTTGCTTTTTCATTTTCGTTTTTCATACATATGCATATATATTTAATGTATACATATTTTATATTTGTAGCGGATAGTTGAAATTAGATTAATAACAATCGCTGTCACAGTTATAAAAACTTGGATTATTTTAGAACATATTGAAAAAAAAAAAAGAAATATATTAAAGAATTAAAAGCCTTTTTTTGTGCGTGCTACACGGCGAATCTATTTTGCTAATACTTTTCTCATTTGGCGAATGTTTTTCATTTTTAATTAGCCAAATTACTAACGTTGGTCAAATGTCAGCGAGAACACTCACTGTGATGCCAAAGTTATAGTTTCTGACTCCAACAGTATCCTAGAAATTGCAATATTCTCAATATATTGGGTTTAAAACTTTTTCTAAAAAAAAAAATGTTTAATATGTGAAATTAAATTGTCGAATGTTTTAGAAATCGTTCATAACGAGAATATTATGTCTTAAAAGTTGCCACCAAAAAAAAAAAAAAAAAAAAAAAAGATTTTAAATTTTTAGTTATATTAACATCAAAGAATTCTCAATTTTAGAACTTTTTTTGCCCGTGCATTGATGGTGATTATTGTTCCTACGCAAAATATAATATATTTTGCAGCAAAGAGGGTTACCAACATTTTTTGCCCACATTATTTTTTAAATCGGCTAGGTACTCCCAATGCTAACGAAAAACACACAAACGTTAATGCTAGCATAGAAATACGGAATCAAAAGCTTTTTATCTCCTATTATATACCATAAATTATCTAATTAGTGTTAGCAGATGAATTTTTAAATATACATAGATCACTATAATGCTTCATTTTTCTTTTATTAGTATTTCTTAGTATTCATTTTTCATTTATTTGTATTATTCAGTAAAAAACTCACTTTCTTAAGCCCGAATTACGTCAAACTTTTTATAAAAGCGCCTAAGTCCATATAACAGCGAAATATTGTGAAGAGTATTAAATACAAGGTAGTAAGACACTTAGCCAAACGCAGGTAATAAATCGCCAAATATTGTCCTTTTCGCCCTCTCTCAAAATGCATTTTTTTCGTATATTTAAAAAACACGATTTTGAGTCATCTATACATATAATAAAACAGTAGGACCCGGTGTGTCTGTACATTGAAGATAATTGACAAAAATGGAGTCAGGGCGATAAAAGAAAACCAATGAAACACAAAAAAAAATTTTTTGAATTTTTTGTCTGTCTGTCTGTCTGTTTGTTCGAGGTTATCTTCGTAACTACTGAATGGATTTTTATGCGGTTTTCACTAATGAAGAATGCACACTCCCGGGCAGTGTATAGGCTTTGTTTCATCAAAATCGGACAACAGACAAAAAAGTAACAAAAAGAAACAAAAGAAACTATTAGGTGCGCTGCTCACGTTTTTTAGTACATAACGTTTTTTAGTACATATAAAATCCAATAGATGTCACTGTGCGATTTTAAAACGCGCTATCGTTATGTTTTCGCCAGTCTACTTAAGTATGAGAAAGTTTCAAGCTGGCTGTCGTTCCATGTGGTTTAGTCGGTAGAACGTCAGTGCGCCATACTGATGGCCCGGGTTCGATTCCCAGCATGGAATTTTTTTTCACTATGTTGGCATTAACGCCTATAAGCAATTAAAAGAATTTGAAATATTGTATTCAAGGCGAATTTTCTCTCTGGGAAAATTTCCTTGCATTAATATGTCAGTGTAATTTTTTTTTCGATTTAATTTTTTTTTCGAAACTTTGTTTTTCTTAAAAAATTACAGTAAATATTTGATATTTCCCAACGTTTTTTGAATGATCGACTTGCTTTTTTTTTTTTAATGTATGTCTGAACCTTATCTAACTACTTCTTCAAGATTTCTTTAGATAAACCGACCAGCGTAGCGGGCGAAGGCCGCTAGTCTTATTTAAATTTCAAATAAATAAATGAGAGGAAGCAATAATAGCATAAGTCAAAACATTCATAAGTCAACATCAAGGAATTGTATCGTAGTTACACATGTGGAAAAAAGCTGCTTTCGGCCAAAAAATGTTCTCTTCACTAAATTTGAATCCGATAAAAAAAAAGTACCGTGATTAATTAAAATGTTATAGGCAGAGCTGCCAAGTCTCCGGCATTTTGGGTATCGGTATTTTAATACAGAAAATGTTTTATTAAATTGGAACATTCTGCGGATTTAAAAAATAACTTTTCCTATAAGAAAATTTCTCTATGCAATTAGCGAGGGTTTGGCATCTCTATATAGGAATATTTCGTAATCTACTTTTTAACCTTAAAAAAAGCAACGACCATTTTTCGGGTACAAAAAGTATTGCTAATTGTTCCATTTTGCATACAAGATACTGATTGTAATATTGATACATCTATGGTGATAAATTTCCAATAATTTTTCAAATCCCATTTATTTCATTAAAAATATAAATCTTTTATTCATTTAGTTTAAAATAAATGGTTTTTAACTAATTTCATAATACTTTTGAAATATCACTTTTCATTGAAATATTCATACTTAATCCATAACGTACATAATATATGACTCTGTTATTACATAAGTCACCTTTTTATTATCATAAAAATTATGTTTTTACTGATTTTTATTAACTCAATAGGAAAAATTTTGTGTTTTGAGTAATAGATGTCCGCATTTCCTATTATTTATTTATTTTAACAAAATTCTTTGTATTTAGAAGAATTTTTATTTAAATAGGAAATCCAAATGTCGCTGTTAATAAAGAAGAAAGTTACAAAAAAGGGTACAAAACGAGTAGACACATACTATCAAATATGGAAAAACGACGAATCCCAAAAAGACGTCGTATGAAATATCATCTTTTAAAGCAAAAAAAACGAGGTCTGATTATCGAGCCTACTGATTACAAAATGTGCATTACATTAAAAAAAAAAAAAAAAAAAAAAAAAAAAAAAAAAAAAAAAATGCTGCAAATATTGATTATTTTTTCTTTTGTGCAGTTTTGGCTTCGAAAGGTGCGCTATGTTGCAAAAAGATATAAGCGCCTATGAAAACACACCTGGTAAACTTTCATGCTCAGTTTTACAAAAAAATATGGCCTATATACACCGAGGTACCTAATTGGTGCCAAAATGGCGTTTAGTTGCCTAACATGCTGGTTATCATATAAATGTTATAATAAATTGTTTGTTCTAAAAATATTATCATTTATTTATTGTTATATCTTTTTTAATAACAGGAAATGTTTCATTTATTCCTTTTTTTTCATTTTGAAATAAATAAATAACGTGTTGTTATAGCATGCTATATGCATCTGGTAATCAAAACGATGTTTTCGCCTAGTTGGCATAAAAAATCTCGCCAAACCCGGTGCATATATCTCTAGTATATTATCTCAAGTATTTTATTTATGTATACTATAATTGTTTTTACATACCACTTACTTCTTCTGGTATAAAGAAATAGATAAGTGGCTCCTTTATGCAGTATAAATTGTATAAAACTTTAAAAAATAGCCCCGTTGCCCCTTTTTGGATCGAATTTTGAAAAAATCAATGTCTAATTCCAGTATTGCTCCCTGGTATGCATACATACTCCATACTTCAAAGTTGTATGCCAACAGGAAACGGATGAAAAATGGGAAAAAATGTCACATATGCACCAGGGTACATAATTGGCGTCAAAATGGCATTATTTTACCTGAGATGGTAACCCGGCTTTATTTATTTATTATTTGTTTATTTACTCATAAAATGTTTATTTACTTTCACTTCCTTCTTTGAATTATATAAAATATTTCTTTTTGTAGTTATTAATTATTATTATTATTTTATTTACTGTAAGTTCTTTTTGAAAATAGAAAATAATTTAAAAATGTGTATGTAAGCGTTATTTGAAAAAAGAGTTTTCGCAAAATGGGCTTTGAAAAAAATTGCGCCAAATCTGATGCGCTTGTGGTATCCGTGCCGAAAAATTAGTGACCAGAATTGACTTCCATACACAAACAAAATATAAGTTAAAAGAAAACATGCAATGAAAATAAATATAAAGGGAAAATGATGTCATAAAAGAAACTTTTTATTTAAAAACGTAATTGTTTCTAATTTTTACACGCGAAATATTTAAAACATTCTTTTAGCGATCAAAAAATGCTGTTAAGAGATTATCAGAAAATCTCAAAATCAAAGTTTTTATGACCTTTTTTAATATAAAAAAATAAGTTTTATTTTCCAGCATGATTAAATTTTAAAATGTTTTATTGCATTCAATATTTCTGAGTGCGAAAATGATTACTATTTACTCCATGTACTGATTCGGTTATCTACGAAAATGACCAGCCGGTGAAAATCACGCTGACCAAATTTCTGTGACGTATGCACATAAATTGTGCTTTTTTATCAGTTTTTTTAATCTATATATTTAAAACACCTGGCTGTTTTTTTAGTCATCAGTCCTGAGCTTCCTACTGGCCCGATTTTGATAATTATTTTTTTAAATGAAAGCTGTTTATGTGTAGATGTGCCCATTCTGGCTAATTTTTAATTTATTTCCATTTTTATATTTTATTTTTAATTTTAAAAGCTTTTTCGTGACATTTCTTCAAAAGAGTGGCAACAGGTTAAACTTTTCTCACTACAATAAAAATTTATTTTGTTTTATTCCTTTTCACCAATCAGGATCTTGATCTCATCGGTGAATGTTGAATTGCATTTCAAAGAAAAAAAATAATGGTTTTCGTAAAATTTAGTCTAATAAAATGATTGCACATAATTATTCACTAATCGCTGTACAATACACAGATTATTTACTGTGTGATATTATTAAGTATTATGTAAATAAAATAACAGAAAATAAACTTTTATAAAATTTAATATCTAAAGCGAAATTTTGTCGATTGAGAAAATGTCGTCATTGAGAAAACAGATAAGTTTTTTCCATGAATATAATATACATTGTTATAGCTGTTTCAGTGATGATGTCATATTCACTGACTTTTATTCCTGCACCTAAATAAACTGAACTTCTATTTATTTAAAAGTTCGCGATGTGCACGAAATGAAAATATTTCTATAAATTGCGTCATTTTCATTTAATTACAGTAAATATTTTATGAAACTAAGGAATTTTAAAATAACTGCATAAATCACGCTTTTATGTCTGGAAAGGATGAGTGTTTCAGAAGGTGTAAATGATGTCATATTAGAAAAAAATATCCTGTGATATAACGGTATTACGATATTTCTATTTTACATAATATCAAAAATTAATTAAAATCATTTTGTTGTATTAAGTTATTTAAAATAATAAATAAAATGTTTTCTGCTTATCAACAACAAACACAAAAATTTTGTTATTTTTTATAACAAAGATATCGTTTTTCTTTTTGTTGTCATGGCAATAAAATTAATTTTGACAAGTTCATGGAGGCTACAAACCAATAAATTAAATTTATTGCAAGTGCTATAAATGTTTAGTGGATTCGTTATGCAGTTTAATTCCCTGTTTCTATAATAATTGTCTGAGCGAAGCGAAGTCTTTATACTCAGAGATACGTAACGATATTAAAAGTCAAAAAAATTCTTTCGTCAAGCAAATCTCAAAAAGTACTTGTCGGATTTTGATTCTGTTTGTACCAATAGGTACCTATGAAGGTAATCTGGTGAATGCACTACATACGAAAAATTTGTTCCAAATATGGTGAATGCACTACATACGAAAAATTAGTTCCAAATAGTTTAAAAGTTATATTAAAAAAACTGATAAAAAGCACAATTTATTTGCATACGTCACAGAAATGTGGTGTGCGTCATTTTCACAAGCTGGATGTTTTCATTAGATTTCCAAATTTAAGCACATGGAGCAAGGAAAATATGCAAATAATTTTCATGTAAGTGCTATAAAACATATTTAATCTTAAGAAACAAACTGGAAAAGAATTTTTTTTTTTTTTTTTTTTTTTTTTCGTTAATTGAAAAGAAAAAAAGCCATAATTCTTAGTAACTTAGTATTTGATATTTTGCGATTTTTTTTTATAATTGCGTTTTATAATCGCCATGTAACATCTTTTATATTTCGCGCGTGCAAATTGGAAACAATTCTTTCGTATTTAAATTAAATACGAGTTTGACATGGCTGCTTTAGGTGTTACTTTTATTAATATATATTGTTATTCTGTTTACATCGATCACTTTTTTTTTTGTAATATTTGGTTATTTTGTCATCCAATTTCGCCAAATTATACGAATCACCAAACTAATAGCCAAATTACACATATTGATATATTTTTTTAATTTTAAATAACGAAAGAAGAAATAAATTAATAAAACATTTATAAAAATACAAATAAAAAGTGGGATTGAAAATCCCTTGATGACGTTTTAACCTCTTGAAAAGAGCCATTCGCAGTATGTAAAGGGTTAATTTTAATGCATAAATTGCCAACTGGCACCAGTAAATTTTTAGTACAATTTTGATCTCATAATATACGTGACGAAACGGTTTTGATTATTTCAGATTATTTTCAATTAAATTTGTTCGTAAATATAAATTGACCATTTTTGGAGGACAAATGCCTTGCCCCTGAAAGGTTTAAACACATGTATCGTGTTTAATATGATTGAATGAAACATTCCCGATCATCCGTTATTGGCGTTTAATCTTATAGTTTGGCTTAATCTTATAGTTTGTCGACAGTTTAATCAAGTAGTACCAAAAAACAAACAATAGTTGAAGCAATAAATAAAAATTATAAATAATAATCATAATAATAAATATAATAAAAAATATACATATCACAATAAATCGAAAATATTAACACTTACAGCAATATTCAAAATCAAAGTTTGACCCATTGACCGTAATGTAAAGGAATAATTTTGATTTCCCCTGTAGTTGATCTATGCATCTGATTTTCATAAAATTTAAAATTACTCGACAAAATTATGTAATAAATATATGTTTTAAATTTCAAATGTTTCGGTTGGGTAGTTTTTGCGTTTTTATAGGCGGACAGACAGACGGACGGACTAAACGACAACTATAGGTGCTACGTATGTACATAGTTACGAACGCACCTAATAACGATATTTCGATGCCAATTATATAGAAAAGTACGAAATCCTGTTCTGGCTTTTGGGTAAAATTTTATTTTATTTATTTATTTATTTTTTTGAATTAAATGAATCGGTTGCGCTTTTTTTTTCATTTTCCAACAAAGTTGAAAAGTGTTTATGCATTCGGTTTGTCTGTCCGTCTGTCCACATTCTAACATCCGTAAATATACTCGGATTTTTATGCAATTGGTAAACCTTATTTAGGGTCCCCTAGGCATGTTTATTATTGTATATGAAGTATGTGAGATTAATAATTTACTTACAGGGTAACCCAAAAGTTTTCCATCACATTATGGTCTATAAGAAAAATCGTTAACAGATTATTTTAATGAAATTACACTATTTTAAAGTATTGAAACTTATATAAATCGATGAATTGCATTACGATTACGTTTGAACAGGACATTCATATCATTTTTAATCCGTTTACAGGGACACACAAAAGAAATCGGTTACAATACTGTCCTTGAGCATTAATTGCTTGTCATAAGTGTTTTCAATTTCGGCATGTGCCTTGAAATTTAGCAGTTTTTTAGGTGCATTTGTAATTATATAAAAACGTAGTACCTATAGCCGTCGTCTGAACCGTCCGTCTCTCTGTCCACATAGAACAGCACAAAAACTATCCAACCGAATCGTTTTAAATTTTAAATACATATTTGTTGCCGAATTTCGTTGAGTCATTTTAAATTTTGGTAAAATTGGATAAATAGTTCAAATACAGGGACAATCAAAAATATACCGTTACATATAGCCGATGGGATGAAAAAATTCTAAGAACATTTTAATGATGTTACGCGCCCATCGAAACATAATGAAATTGATATGCATTTATGAGGAGCACTAGAATATGTATTTTGTAGAGAATGCCGCACAAAGAATATTTACTATTCAATTACAGGGCACCACAAAAGAATTCCATAACAAAATGGTACGTTGGTTGTATAAGTTTTAATGGCGCAAAATCCCTTGTGGGACATGCTGCGCCAAACCAAAGACAAAAGAGTAAAAACGAAAAAGCACCAAAATATCTGGATGGGGGTTTCCCATCCAGATACAGTCAAGCAAATATATAAAAGTAGAAATTAAATAGCTAAAAATTAGATATGGATGTAAAAGTAGGCAAATAGAAAATGCACTCTGAATGGAGTCCCATCCAGATGTTGTTCAGGGTTTCAATGTCATAGAAATTAAAAAATTATATTTCAAAGTAAAATCCAGCATGTTTAAGAAAGGTAAAGAGTGCCCCATGAGGTGTTTCCCCAATGAGGTTTGTCAAAAGTGGTGATGATGAATTAAAATAAGTTCTATAAAGGTGCCGGAGGCCCGGACAGTCAGTTAAGATATGGTATATGGTAAGTTGATCAAAGTGACAATGTGGACACATGGGTGCATCCTTCCTAAGTAATAGATGTCTATGTGTGACCCTCGAGTGTCCAATTCTCAGACGAGTCAATATAACATCAGACTTTCTAGGATATGTCGATAACCAGGTCTTGATAGTAGGTTTAATATGATGTAATTTATTATTGTGTTCTATATCCCAACTTTTTTGCCATTTATCATGAATAAAACAGTTAATGTGTAGTTTTATGTCTGAGAATGGAATTTTTACTCGTAATGGAAGAAGAGCACGTTTGGCTGCCTCATCGGCCTTATCGTTGCCAGGAATACCCATGTGTCCAGGTACCCAGCAAAATAAAATATTGTAACCACGTCTTGTCAATTTATTATAAAGATCTAAGATGGACATGACATAGGGATGTTTTTTTAATGATTTAATTGCATCAATAGAGCTATTTGAGTCAGTGTAAATGATGAATGATGAACTATGATGATTAGAGATGTGGAACATTGCTCTTTCTATAAGGAAAGGGCATGTTTACAAACAAACACTTCTGTCAACCAATCTACCGCTACATTTTTTGTCATAGCGATCATTGTAGGAATCATCTTGACGACATAGCCCAATCATATCATACTTACTTATGCAATGGCAAACTTAGGCCAATCAAATTCCCGGAGTTCATCCGTACAGTGTCAGTCGTTACAGAACGGACTGGTTTTTCTCCCTTATCCACAGTAATTCGTCCACAGTGACGTCAGCTGCCCTTTCCTTATTGCAATCAGTTCAGCTGAAAAAACGGAAATAGAGGAGTGAAGACGATAACTTAATGATGTGTTTTCGCAGAAAACCCCACAACCAACAGTGTTTCCATTCTTGGAGCCATCTGTGTAGATGTCGGTATAGTTATTAAAATTTGAGCGGTGTGCAGCA
Organism: Maratus speculifer; assembly: GCA_964019185.1. Taxonomy (NCBI): domain Eukaryota; kingdom Metazoa; phylum Arthropoda; class Arachnida; order Araneae; family Salticidae; genus Maratus; species Maratus speculifer. The sequence goes on along the minus strand of OZ025301.1, from coordinate 215,826,511 downwards.
AACAGCTGTTGAAAAGCAGCAGGAGCCAAGTTCTTTTTATCATACCCTTTAAAGGGATGCAGAGTGGTAATAGAAGGAGGTTTCCAGGGAGGAAACATGTGCAATTTGCATGGTCTCACCTCGATGTTACTCAAGGGGCCATTGTCAATAATGTTCCTTACTCTGAGACCAAAAGATGGAATACAAGATGGGCGATGTTGATAATGAGTATCATTGTCAGTATTTAAAATAAAAGCATGAAGGGGATGTTCAGGATGTGACAGGATACGGTAATACAATTCCAATGAACTCTTTTCACGAATATAGTTCAATGAGGGTTCATTACAATCAACATAAAGGCTTAGGACTGGAGAAGTACGAAAAGCACCAGAGCACACACGGAGTGCACTATGGTGCACAGTGTCGAGTTTTTTGAGTACAGAAATACTGGCTGAACCATAGACCTGGCAGGCATAGTCAATTTTAGAACGGATCACAGAGCGATAAATTTTAAGAAGAGAAGTACGGTCAGCACCCCATGAAGTGTTTGATAAAACTTTTAATAGATTTAGTGATTTTTCACATTTTGTCCGTAAATGTAAGATGTGCGGTAAAAAAGTTAGTTTTTTGTCAAAATAGAGGCCGAGGTAACGAACACTATCCACAACAGGTATGTGGGTTGAACCGATAAAAATATCAGGATCTGAATGCAGATCCCTTCGTCTACAGAAATGCACACAAGAGGTTTTGTCATGAGAAATAGTAAAACCATTTTTGTTAGTCCAATTAAGAATACGGGTGATTGCAATTTGCAATTGTCTCTCAATAAAGCGCATATCCTGTCCCATACACATAATTCGAAAGTCATCTACATACAGGTCCCCTTTGACAGAAGGGGGTAGCTGGCCAAGGATGTTATTTATTTTGATAGCAAAGAGGGTGACACTCAGGACACTACCCTGAGGCACACCCTCTTCTTGTACATGAAAGTTTGATAAAATTCCTCCAATTCGAACTTGAAAAAGACGAATGGCGAGGAAATTTTTAATAAAAATGGGGAGGTTCCCTCGAATGTTAAGGTTAAACAGGTCCTTAAGTATCCCATAACGCCAGGTTGTGTCATAGGCTTTCGCCATGTCAAAAAATACTGACACCAAATGGTTGCGTTTAAGAAAAGCAGTCCGTATGTAATTTTCAAGATGCATGAGATTATCAATAGTTGACCTACCACGTCGAAAACCACTTTGAAACAAGGCTAGGCAATTATTAGATTCTAAAACATGCACAAGGCGAAGGTTGACCATTTTTTCTAAAAGTTTGCAAAGGCTGCTAGAGAGTGCAATAGGTCTGTAATTATTAGGGTCAGTGGGATCCTTTCCCGGTTTAGGGAAAGGAATGATGATAGCTTTATACCAGGCCTGAGGAAAAACATGTTCGATCCAAATTCTATTATAGAAAGCAATTAATTTATTGAGTGAAACTGTGGAGAGATGTTTAAGCATAGTGTATGTAATCCCATCGTGACCAGGAGCAGATAAACGGCTGCTTTGAAGACATTTTTCTAGTTCTGCAATAGTAAAAGGCACATTATATGCGTGAGACTGGCGCGAATTAAAATTAATGCGGATAGTTTCCATTTGTCGTTTATATGATAAAAAAGGTTCGTGGTATGAGTCAGAGCTAGAATTAGATGCAAGTGTATTTGCTATTGTTTCTGCAATATTTTTGGGTGAAGCTATAGTTTGGCCATTGTGATTTAAGATTGAGATATGATTTTCAGAGTACAGACCCATACAGTTTTTTACTTTTTTCCAGAGAACTTTGCTTGAAGTATTAGAACTGATGTTTGATACATATTGCTTCCAGGAGTCACGCTGGCTTTTGCGACGCACTCTTCTAGCTTCTGCCTTTGCTTTTTTGAAGGCGATATAGTTCGTATTACTGGGATACCTCCGGAAGATGTTCCAGGCCTTCTGTTGATTTTTCTTAGTGGTTTGACATTGACTGTTCCACCATGGCTTATTGTGCCTAGGAGAAGCAGTAGATATAGGAATGCTATTATCTGCAGCATTGATAATACACTGGGTGATATTATCAAGTGCATCGTCAATATCACAGTCAAGCATGTCATTAGTAATGTTAGCTTCAATAGTGAAAGTTGGCCAATTGGCTCTGTCATAAATATAACGTTTAAAATAATTTTTAGAATCCCTGTTAGAAGTGGTCTGTGTGATAAAGGTAGGAAAATGGTCACTGCCGTGCAAATCATTAGAGACCCAGAAGTTCCAATATGGATAGACAGAAGGGGAGCAAATAGCGAGATCTATAGCATGAAAAGTGCGAGTTGGTTCATGAAAATAAGTATGATCACCATTGTTGAGCAGGCATAAGCCATTGTCAGAAATAAGGTTTTCTATAACATCACCACGAGCATTATTGTCAGAATTACCCCAGAGTTGGCTATGAGCGTTAAAATCTCCAACGATGATGAATGGAGTCGGGAGTTGGAGAATGAGATTATCTAGATGTGCTGATTGTATAGACTGATTTGGTGGTAGGTATATTGTACAAATAGTTATTAGCCTGTTAATATGTACACGGGTTGCAACTGCTTGTAAATTAGTATTTAAACTGATATAGGAATGGGGTAAATTGCGGGAGATGAAGAGGGCCACTCCTCCGGTGGCCCTATCACTACCAGTGAAGTCTTTCCTGTAAGCAGCATAATTGCGTAATTTCGCTTTGTCATTTGGTTTTAGGTGAGTTTCCTGTAGAGCTAAGCAGAGTGGTTGATGGTCAGAGAGAATGTCACGGATTTCGTCATGTTTATTAAGATAGCCACGGCAGTTCCATGATATGATGTTATTCATAATTAGGAGAGTTAGATATGAGTATCTATGTCATTTTGATCAGAGACAGTAGACATACTACTCTCTCCGTCGTCCAGAATTTCATCCGGTTCGGGATGAAGGTCCATAGCATCGTCATCCTCCATACTTTGATTTTTTTTGTTTTTTTCCTGTGAATTTGTCTGACTTTTTGAGATTTTGTTCTTTTTTGGTGGGGGTATTTCAGATACAGTAGATTTAGTTTTTGAAATATTTTGCTTTAAAGAAGTTTTAGTTTTAATTTGTGTGTTCCTGTTATGAGATGGTATTTTGGAAGTATTAGAATGTACTGATCTTGGAGAGGCAGTTTTTGATGAATTGGCAGAAGTGGATTGTGTTGATTTGGATATCAGATGCGAATTAGTTGAATTTATATTTTCTTTTGGTTGATTTTGACGAGTTGTTTGTGCGAGGGGCTCAGTCTGTGTTGCAATAGTCTTATATATTTTTTGAGGTACTTTGGATACAGCATTAGCATATGATAAACCAACTTTAGGTGTCCTGGATTCAATAATTTTCCTTGCTTCCGGATATGGTATATTGTCTTTAGTACGTATTGTTTGAATTTCTTTTTCCATTTTCCACTTTTCACAGGATTTTGAGTAAGATGGGTGATCTTTTTTACAGTTTACACAGTGTGGGGTAGCATTACAGTCAGTACTTTCATGGTCAGCAACACCGCACCGACCACAAGTGAGTTTACCTCGGCAATTTGTTTTTGAATGCCCAAAGCGTTGGCATTTAAAGCAACGCAGTGGGTTCGGGATATAAGGTCTGACAGAGCATGAGAGATACCCAGCTTTTATATGTTTGGGAAGGTTGGGTGAGTTAAAAGTGAGGATTATGTGTTTAGTAGGTATCTGAATTTGATTGGCTGGTATTTGATCGTCTCGCCGGTAGATTTTTATTCGTCTTGCTTGAATTACATTTTGTTCTTTTAAATTTTCAAAAATTTCATCATCTGTAACATGTAAGAGGTCTGTTTCAGAAATCACCCCTCTACATGTATTGAGGGTTCTATGTGGACTAATGGAAATAGGTATATTAGCAAAATGTGTACATTTCTTTAGATTTGTAGCCTGAGTGCTATTGTTTACTTCTATAAGAAGATCGCCAGATTTTATTTTTTTTATGGTTTTTGGCTCCCCAATGAGCCCCTGTATAGATTTGTGTATCAAGAAAGGAGATACCCTATCAAAACTGCCCTCTAATCTTTTCACAACAAAGAATCTTTCAGCATATGCTTCTTCTACTCTATCTGCCCAAGATTTAGTGTGATTCTGATTATCATTCGGTTGCAGACCTGAGCCTGATGCAATAGATTGTGAGCTTGAAGTATGCGGAGACATTATAGTCTCGGGTTGAGATTTAAGTGAGATAGTGGGTTGTGGGGCTTCCACATCGCATGTCTTATTTCCTATAATTGTAACCATATTGAGAGAGAGAATGATAAAACGCCAGGCATCGGGCCTGGTCACCGACCCTTCTTCTTACCGTTACGTCTGGTGCAGGTCTCAAAAGGGTGAAAACTATTTTCAACTGACCCCCACGTTTTTCGAACATTGGGTTAAACTCGATAGCATCTCCGAAGCTCTAGTTCTTTTCCAGGGAGAATGGGTAGCCGTAGGTAAGCCTTTACAGCTCTGTCCAACCTACAGCCGGCCCTTACATCGAAAGGCACCAGTCTTCCGGTGTTACTCCTAACAATCACCATGCAAGCATGGCGCCCCCCGTACTTGGAACCGAAGCTCGGAGATGCCCTGCACCCTGGGACTCGATATCATCCTAAAGAGGATGAAACAAGTCGATGAGGTTAGAAGAAACCTCAACACCCAGGGTGTCTCACGTGTATAAAAAAACCACTATTGTAAAAAAGTAATATATGAGGGAGCTTAAAAAAATGGTGTCTTTTTTGTCTTTTAAACATTTTTAAATTTTTTTTTCTTATTTTTTTTTCAAACAAAAGAACAATAACAGTGTTAGTAGAACAAAGAACCAAATTAACAAAAAAGTTAGTATAAATATCAAACATGAACAAGAACAGAGAGGGATAACAACTGAAAAGAGAAGATTAAAAAGTGTGAAACAAAGAGAAAAGGATAGACAACTAAAAAGAGAAGAAAAAAGGAAAGGAGAAAGATCGCTCGGGAGCCCGGGGTCGCGAAACCCGTAAATACCTAAAGTAGGTATTCCCCTGGGGGAATCAAAATGGTACGGGGGAGAGGTCCATTAATTTTTCAGCTTTACTAATCTGGGGATTGTATCATTTTCTCAACTGTCATCAGTCTTTAAATAGTAAATTTTTGGAATAAAACTGCATAATCGAGTTCATATTGACGTATTTGAGTCAGCATGTCTTGCGAAAAAATATGCGCAGATTTATAAGTCACTTGTGGTGACATTTTTACAGCTCAAGGCTTATGCTCACTAGATATTCAGATATCGTTCGTATTTTATACTGCACGCATTGTATATTCCTTTTATTTAATGCATGCTACAATGAAATACTGCTCAACTTCATGAGAACAAGTTTGAAAAGAAAGAAAAGCAGTATATGTAGTGGCTAGCATGAACAATCCATTTAAATCTGATCAAGCATATCTGAGACACACTCGAACGATCCATTGCATTCCTTTGTTGGCGTTTTCAGGATTTTTATATATCATTTTTTAAAGAGAGATTTCTCTAAATTCTTATCGAGAGCCTCATCGTATCCATAGAAAACAGATATAGATATTATATTATTAACTATTCTATATTAACTATCTAAGGGGACCACACACCATGTAAAAAAAACTCCTTCATTCTATTCAACCATCATGATTTGTGCAATTTTTTGTGTTGTTTATATATTTTACGTCATTTCAAAGAGTTCAAATTCCGATTCAAGATATTTTAATGTTTTATTATCTGCATTATTTTTAATGCATTGCGTACTTCCAATTTTATACCCATGCATGGATGATTTGCATAGTTTGCTTTCCCATTTTTTAACCGTGCATAGAAATTTTTATATAAAATTTTGCATTTCTTCCATTTAGTTTGCTCATTTTTGACATTTAAATTTATGGCACTATATAATCAATTAAAAATAACGTCTCATCTTTTATTAACTATTTGGAAAATAGTTGTTCTCGGTAGAGAATTGGGAAATCTGAAGTATATCTGAATGTGTTTGCCACAATGCAAAAAAAAAAAAAAAAAAAAAAAAAAAAAAAAAATTAAAACTAACAAAAAATTAATAACTCAATAGCAAACTGAGATACAGGTTTCAAACAAGTTGCATTTAAAAGTAAATTTTCTCTTTGTACGATGGTGTAAAAATTGAAAATGTGCAATGTTTGGAAATTTAAAATACTACAGTACCAAAAATTGTTAAACTAAAATTTCATTTAATATTTGTTTATGATTGGCTCAGGAATAATAACGTCTCTCTAAATGTCTAGGCATTTTAATATAACTCTGTTATTACATAAGCTACGTTTTGATCATCAAAACAAGTTGGAAATTGCACGTGAACGTAGCAAATGAGGTGCGTTCGTACGATAACGAAGTTTTAAAAATATTCAGATCTTGCTGATATAGTAGAGCGTACTCCGGATACAGTATAATAGTCGAAATCTTTACGTTTCTGTAAATATGCAAGAAGTAATTTTTATTATACCTCAGCAACGTATATCTTATTCATAAAATGTGAAATAGTTGAATATAATTAAAACACGTACCAAACCATGTTTCCCCGTATAGCATTATATAGTGGAATACTTTTGTGTGGCCCTATAATTTAATAATAAAAATTCTTTGCATCACAGATTGTACAGAATGCATATTTTAGTACATATTTCATAGATTCATACCAATTCTATTATGTTCGAATGAGTGTAACATCATTAAAATGCATTTGAAACTTTTTCCCCATTGACCGTAATGTAACGGAATCCTTTTGATTGTCCCTGTAATTGATCTATGCATCCGATTTTCATAACATTTGAAATGACTCGACAAAATTACGCAATAATTATATGTTTTAAATTTCAAACGATTAAAATGCATTTAAAACTTTTTTCCCTATTGACCGTAATGTAACGGAATCCTTTTGAATGTCCCTGTAATTGATCTATCCAGCCGATTTTCATAAAATTTGAAATGACTCGACAAAATTATGTTATAATTATGTATTTTAAATTTCAAACGATTCGGTTGGGTAGTTTTTGCGTTGTTATATGCGGACAGACAGACAGACGGACGGACTGAGCGACAACAATAGGTGCTACGTATTTACATAATTACGAATGCACCTAAAAAGGATGTTATTATTGTTTTTTAAAATATAGAAATCATTTACAAACCTAAAATTATAGTCTTTGAAAATATTATTTTCCAAATAGTTGTAATTTGTTAAATTACATTTGTTTTTTAAATGTGGTATTTTTTTCTTTACTTTTTGGAAATTATTATTAAATATATGTTCTCAGCAATATCGCTCAGACTAATCCCTCTGAGGGAAGTCCTAGTTAAAATATTTTATTGATACTATAATTATTGTAGAGTTACCAAGAGATATTTAAACGGAGAAAAAATAAACTATGAAGATATTTTTGAATTCGTCTTCTGAGGTATTATATTAACTTTCTAAACAATTTGGCATTTAAATAATGTTTAATGTTTAGAAACCACATTAAAAAAAGATTTGTAGCTGAAGTTAAGTCCAACATAATACTTTATGAGCTGTTTTCCTTATTTTTTATTATTTTCTGAAGTTTGTATTTTCATCATGAAAGATTATGTTATCCCTATTTTAAGAAGTGGCAATTTTTTATTTCGCTCTGTACATTATTGTGTATTATAAGACTGATATATATCACATCCAATGTATACTCTTTTCCGTCGAATTTCGACGGGTGCAGCTAGTATAACTTTTAAACTATTTGGAATTAATTTTTAAAAGTAAGTGCATTCACCAGATTACCTTCATAGGTACCTATTGGTGCAAACAGAATCAAAATCCGACAAGTACTTTTTGAGATTTGCTTGACGAAAGAATTTTTTTGAATTTTAATATCATTACGTATCGCTTCGCTCAGACAATGATCCGTCATGGCTTTAAAACATCTTGAATCACCATCAGATGATATAGCTTTCGGCTGTATGCCTCTTTTCTCTAGCTCTTTTATAGTGTATTGCCATCTTGAAGCAACATTTGAAGCAGTAAACTTGTTATCAATGCCAATTACAGCTAAACAAATTGGAGGGACATTGTTTTCAAGTGGCTGAGCCATGATAGTATACACATAACTGCTTCTAGGTAAATTTAACATATAATTCTTAACTGTTTCAAAAGAAGTAAATAAATATTTCTTGCATTCAGGTATTCCATCTTTTGCAGTAGCGGCTCGTGAGTTAGGAATGAGGCAGTGCTGCCAAGTTCTAACGAGTCAGCGCTACACATGAGGCACCCAGGTTCTCCGACCGGCAAGCCTGTTGCCACCTTAGAGCAATATACGTAGAAAGAAGACAATTAACATCCTTCTGTATGTATTGTTTGGCTAGAACAAAAAATTAAAGAGATTATAAAATAATTCTTACTTCAAGCAATAATATATCAAATTTCGGAGCGTGTTCCAATAAATTGTTCCCAGTGTTTAACTAAAAATTGTAAGTAAACAATTAAATGATACATTTCTAAATGATTGTAACTCAATTTATTTAAATTGTCATATCTCCACATTTCCTGCTGCAGGTGTGCCTTTTGTCCTCAAGGATCGGAATGTGGTCGCAATTATTGAACTTTATGTGGACAGTGAGGGGATGAGCAAGTTGTCTCCAGCTGAGTGGTGTACGAGGATTTAGTGCCATGCCTGAACAATACTGCCTCCCGCGCTTTATGTGGAGGTCACCTTACACAGGTGTTTTGCTTGCATTTCTATTGCTAAGTTCAGATGTCCTTGGGCTGTGAAATCAGTCAAGGGGAGGCACTCTGTGATATCGAATGGGAGAAGGACGCCTTGACCCCTGGATCCAGATTGGAAGAAGTCTGAGAAAGAGGTCTTTCCTCCCCCCCCCTTGTAAATGTTGACCAGGGAAGGACGTTTGTTTTTTGGCTGCTTGTCGGACAGTGGAGAGATAGATCTCTCGAGATTACGTTGGAGGGAGCTCTGCTCTCTCAGACCACTGCTATACCCAATATCGGGGTTTGAAGTCCGGGTGTCCGGCGAACCAACCGCTCTGAAAAGTCAGAGCATTTGTAACTGTCATTTCTCATTAAATTTTTATAGTTGTTGAGTTTATAAAATTTAGTCTTGAATATTTAATTAAATTTCTACAATTTATTGCAAGCCCATCTGCCACTACGCCACAGCTAAATTAAATAAATTATATTGGTGGCAGCGCGTTTGGATCTGAGAGTTAAGTTAAAAACTCTGGACCCGTTTCTTCAGTTGATTTTTGGGACTTTCATCGCTTGTGGAATTGGACTTCCGCCAGAGTCGTGTGCATGTTCGACAATTTTTTGGATTTTCATCGCTTGTGAAATTGGACTTTCGCCAGAGTCGTGTGCATGTTCGACAATTTTTTGGATTTTCATCGCTTGTGAAATTGGACTTTCGCCAGAGTCGTGTGCATGTTCGACAATTTTTTGGATTTTCATCGCTTGTGAAATTGGACTTTCGCCAGAATGGTATGCCTGTTCAACGTTTCCGAGTGTGAATTCGTCTGGTGGAGCACCCGTCCGGAGTTTCATCTGACTGATTGCCTGGTATTGCCTGGTGGAGCACCCGTTCCGTCGCCTAAAAGAGGGGTGAGTTCCTTTTAAATGCTTTTTGTGTTGCAAGGTACTGGTCAATGAGAAAGTTAGAAAAATTAATTTTTTAAAATTTAATTTGAACTGGGAATGTTCGATTATGTGGGTGTGGTAGAGATAGGTTAGTGTATTGTGTGTAGAAATTTGTTTAAGGGTTTCATTTTGTTGTATATGCATTTCTCTAGTGTGTTATTTATATGTGTTATTATATTTATTTTTGTCTCATTTGGAAACATTTGATCATTCACATATATATATATATATATTTTAAGTTAAGGTAGGGAGTAATGATATTTGTTTTGTATGTTATGTTGGGGCAAAGTGAAAAGAGTAGCATATGTAAGAGTTATGGAATGCAATAATTTTGAAATTATAATTAATTTTGAAACTATATTTAAATTGAAATCTCATTGAAATTTTGGAAATCTTATTTAATGTTGGAATAACTCAAAGATTAGGTTCTTTGTTTTTGAAAGGTTAGAATTGTGTATAGGAGTGTTAGTTAATTGTTATCATGGCTTTTCTAAATAAGTTAAAAAGGCAGAAGAAACAAACTTTAATTTTGTTAGCCAGAGAATTTGAGGTTGATGTGTCGGATTCAGACCTGATTAAAGATATTATAAAAGGCATAACGGAATCGACGGAATATGATGAGGAAACTGGGGAAGCTTTCTTAGATCGTATTTTAGAGGAATTAAAGGAAGCGGAAAAGGAAAGATTAGCTAGGGAAGCCAAAGAGGAGAGGGAAAAAGAAAGGTTAGAAAATCAAAGGTTAGCTAAAGAAGAGCGCGAATATGAATTGGAAAGGTTAAGGCTTTCTAATGCTGTAGAAACAGCGAGTGTAGGATCGACAATTTCCATAAATACTGAAGGGACCAGAAAAGTTAAGTTAAAGGACTTAGTCCCAAAATTTGATCCGAAAATCTTAGATATTACTTTATTTTTTATGATTTTTGAACGTCAGGCTACAAAAGAGAAAGTTAAGGAGGAAGAATGGGTGTCGCAATTAATTCCGTTGTTACCTGCAGAGATAGCTGAGTTAGTTGTCAAGGAACCTGCAGATAAGGGAGATGATTATTATCACATGAAGAGTATGTTATTGACTAGGTTTAGACTAAGCACGGTTGCTTTAAGGTTAAGATTTGAGGAGCATAAAAAAAACCGGGTGCGTTTTGGTCTGATCTGGTTTATGAGTTGCGTGGCTATCTAGATAATTGGTTAGAGTCCGCAAAGGTGACTGATTTTCAATCTTTGAAGGAATTAATGCTTACGGAGCAATTGAAAAAACGGGTTCCCCCTGAAATTAATTTCAGGGGGAACCCGTTTTTTCAATTGCTCCGTAAGCGGGAGGAATTTCGCGAAGCTTCTGAATTAGCGACCAAACTAGATTATTATGAGAGCGTCAAGAAAACGTTAAAAAAAACGGATAGTAAACCTTGAGAAAGGAGGTCTTTTGGAAAGGGTAAAACAGGGAATAATTTTAAGGAAAGGACGGAAGATCGCAGGAAACCGGAGCCTCAGAATAATAGGGAACTACCTAAGGTAGAAAAAAATAAACGCTTTGAGAAAACTAGGGAAGTCGTTTGCTTCCAATGCAATGTTAAAGGGCATATACGCCCGGACTGCCCCAGTTTAAGAAAAATAGAGGAAAAAATAGTGTGCCGATTAGTCGGAAATGTAGAAGTAAATGAGAGTTTTGATCCATATATCAGTAAAGTGAGAATTAATGGCGTTGAAAGGGATTGTTTAAGAGACAGTGGTAGTGGAATCGATTTGCTAGCAAAAAGTTGGGTAAATCCGGAAGATTTATTAGGTGAAGTAACTTGGGTACGTCAACCTTTAGATAAAACCTGCTTTTGTTTACCTTTGGCTAAAGTCACAATTCAAGGTGAATTTGGAACTATTGTCACTAAGGCAGCTGTTAAACCGGATGATTTAGATCAGGGATTCTATTTAATGGGTAATGAAACCGCAGAATTAATGGAGAAGCATAAGGAATCTCCTATACCTGTTTGTGCTATAATTACGCGTAGTCAAAGCCGAAAGAGTAAACAAATGGAAGTCGAAATTCCGGGTGAATCCGAAACCGAAACTGAACCTCTCACTTTAAATGAAGAGGATGGGGAATTTCTACCGAAGGCTGATGGGGAAAATATATTAGCTAAGATTTCGGGGGATGAATTCAAAAGGGAACAGCTGAAATGTCCTTCGTTAATTCCTTTGTGGGAAAGAGCAAAAACTGCCGAGGAAAAAGAATTTAAAATTGTAAAGGACCGTCTTGTGCGCATAGTTGTGAGTAAGTCGGGGGAAGAGAGGATGCAATTGTGCGTTCCGGAGAAGTTTAGGGAGGATTTAAAGGCCCTTTGTCATAATGAAGTGTCAGGACACCTGGGAACCACAAAGACTAAAAACAGAATTTTGAGGCATTATTTTTGGCCGAACTGTTATCAAGAGATTGAACAATATGTTAAAACCTGTCACGAATGTCAGATTGTTGGTCATAATAGGGATAAAGTGAAAGCACCTTTGAAAATTGTGCCTGTAATTTCGGAAGTGTTTTCAAAAATAAATATAGACGCCGTAGGTCCATTACCCAGGAGTCATAAGAATAATAGATATTTACTTACTGCTATTTGTGTAGCGTCGAGGTATCCGGATGCTATACCGGTGGAAGATACCACGTCGGTCAGTGTGATTGATGCCTTGTTGTTGGTATTTTCTAGGACGGGTTTCCCTAAAGAAATCCAGAGTGATTTGGGAAAATCCTTCACCAGTGAGTTAACTTCTGAGTTTTTTGAACGCTTTGGAATCAAAGTGACTCATAGTTCGGTTTGTCACCCGCAGAGTCATGTGGTGGAGAGATGGCATTCTTCATTAAAAAGAGTCCTTAAAGTGCTTTGTTTAGAATCAGGAGAAGAATCTATCAGCGGCACTGTTTGCGTTACTGTTAGCGCACGGTGACCCACGAAAGTTTAGGGTTTAGCCCTTCTGAATTGGTTTTAGGGAAGAATCTGAGGACCCCTCAGACTATTGTTTTTGAGAATTGGATGGATCCTGGTGATACCGATCCAACGGTTGTTGAATACATCTTGGATTTAGTCAACAGACTTAAAAAATGTCAGGATTTGGCTTCCGAGAAACTGCGTGAATGCCAGGAGAAAAGGAAAGTCTGGTATGACAGAAATGCAGTGTCTAGAAATTTTAATGTGGGAGATAAAGTGTTGGTTTTAGCTACTTCTAAGCCCAATAGAATGGCTGTAAATTGGCTGGGGCCGGGAACTGTAACAGGGAAAATTTCGGATACAAATTATTTGATTAATTTACCTGAAAAGAGGGACAAAAGTACCATTTATCATGTAAATCTTATGAAACCATATTACCGCAGGCCGGAACGAGTTAATTTGATTATTCCGGAGGAACCACAGGAGTCTGAAAAGGACGCTGAGATACCTTATCCGGCACCGGATTCGACTCAGTTCGATTTGCGGGAAATTGTGCGGGAAAGTGGGTTAGCGGAGCGCGCTACGGAAAGTCAAATTGATAGTTTCTGTAGAATGTTAAGACAGAATGGGAAGGTATTTTCTGCAGATCCGGGTAATACTAAATTAGTGGAGATGGACATAGAGCTCACGAGCGATGGCCAGGTGAGGGCAAGGCCTTACAGGATGTCCCCTAGACAAATTACAATTTTGCAAGATGAACTTCAGAGATTATTAGATTTGGGGGTGATAGAAATCGGTCAGTCAGACTATACAAGTCCGATGATTCTAGTTGAGAGTCCTGGCAAGGATCCTAGGCCTTGTGTGGACTACAGAAAATTGAACGCGATTACGCGCCATATGTATTTCCCCTTGCCGAATATCGAGGAAGTTTTGCAAAAGGTGAGCGCCGCTCCCTTTATAACTGTTATGGATCTGACGAAGGGGTATTTTTAAATTCCTCTCTCGAAGCAAGCCCAAAGGTATGCGGCATTTGTGACCCCCTTTGGCACGTACATACCTAAGAAAATGATGTTTGGATTAGCCAATGCGCCGTTCTATTTTTGTAAGTTAATGGCAGAGGTCTTACAGGGGATGGAGATTTTTGCGTCGCCATACATCGACGACATTGCGGTGTATTCTCCTAGTTTTGAAAGTCACGTGAAAGACGTGGGGAGAGTATTAGAGAAATTACGGGAAGAAAACCTTATCATCAAACCTTCTAAGTGTCAATTTGCCCAAGACCACGTTAAATTCTTAGGTCACGAGATTGGGTCGGGTAAAAGATCCCCGGGGGAGGCTAAAATACAAACAATTAAAGATTTTCCTACCCCTTGCACAAAGACTCAAATTAGAGCATTTTTAGGAATTGTGGGGTACTATGGGAGGTACATCCCGAATTATTCTGTTATCGCGGCTCCTCTCACCGACGCGTTAAAGGGGAGGGTTAAAAAAGAGAAAATAGAATGGACGCAAAATTGTCAATCCGCGTTTGAAAATTTAAAGGGAAAGTTAGTAAGTCAACCTGTACTCTATGCTCCAGATTATTCAAAGAAATTTATTGTCCAATCAGATGCGAGCGAAATTGGGGCCGGTATTGTGTTATCCCAAATGAGTAACGGGGAAGAACATCCCATAGTTTATTTGTCCAAGAAATTTAGTCAGGCTGAGAAAAATTATTGTACGGTAGAGAAAGAGTTAGCGGCTATCATTTTTGGAGTAAAAAAGTTAACTTATTATCTGGATGGTCAGGAATTCCTGATTCAGACAAACCACGATCCTCTCACGTATCTAAAAAAAATGATGGGAACTAATGCGAGGCTATTGCGCTGGGCCTTATGCCTACAACAGTTCAAATTTAGAATAGAGCATAAGCCAGGAAAAGAAAATGGGAACGCCGATGGTCTGAGCCGACTCATCCCTTAGCCTTTTTAAATAAACTATGAAGTTGTAAATATTAATTATCTAGCATATTTTTAATTTCAGTGTTTAACATTTGTGTTTATGTATTGTTATTTATTATTGTGTGTCCAAGTGAGACAAGGTGGGTGTTATGTGAAAATTGTTCTCGGAAAAAGGTAGTTAAAATTAAGTGATAGGATATTTAAATGTGCCTTGCCTTGCCTTGCCTTGCCTCACAAAGGGTGTTTGAAGGGAACGAGCTATCCTTGTGGAGCTTTCCTAGTCAAGCCCAGGAAAACTCTTTAGGGGGAAGGAGTTGTCATATCTCCACATTTCCTGCTGCAGGTGTGCCTTTTGTCCTCAAGGATCGGAATGTGGTCGCAATTATTGAACTTTATGTGGACAGTGAGGGGATGAGCAAGTTGTCTCCAGCTGAGTGGTATACGAGGATTTAGTGCCATGCCTGAACAATACTGCCTCCCGCGCTTTATGTGGAGGTCACCTTACACAGGTGTTTTGCTTGCATTTCTATTGCTAAGTACAGATTTCCTTGGGCTGTGAAATCAGTCAAGGGGAGGCACTCTGTGATATCGAATGGGAGAAGGACGCCTTGACCCCTGGATCCAGATTGGAAGAAGTCTGAGAAAGAGGTCTTTCCTCCCCCCCCCCCTTGTAAATGTTGACCAGGGAAGGACGTTTGTTTTTTGGCTGCTTGTCGGACAGTGGAGAGATAGATCTCTCGAGATTACGTTGGAGGGAGCTCTGCTCTCTCAGACCACTGCTATACCCAATATCGGGGTTTGAAGTCCGGGTGTCCGGCGAACCAACCGCTCTGAAAAGTCAGAGCATTTGTAACTGTCATTTCTCATTAAATTTTTATAGTTGTTGAGTTTATAAAATTTAGTCTTGAATATTTAATTAAATTTCTACAATTTATTGCAAGCCCATCTGCCACTACACCACAAAATACAAAACACATTCTTCTTTCTTTTCGGCCGGCAAATTCATTAATAACCTTCTCATTAAATTTTGTATTCTTGCTATTAAGTCCTCACCTGCACTTATCATTGCTAACGCTGATAAGCGGTCTTCTAACATCGTGCTTCTTAAAAATGCCTTTATTCTTTTTAGCATAGAAAAGCAGCGTTCGGGCTCCGATGTTGTCATTGGTGTTGTCAATATTATTTTCAGCAAGCAGCTTACTTCACCAAGCGAATTTTGTAGGCCATGATTTAAAATAAATTTGTACAGATCAACAACTTTAGAGATAGTCGAAAATTCTCTTCTTTCATACAAAACAGAAAGTTCTGTTCTAAGCTTCTCTTTCTTTAGCATGGGATATGCAGACACAGTTTCATCTAACTCTTTTGATGGAAAATCTTTGCAAAAGTCAGAAAATTTCTCGCAGGCTAATAATTTTGCTGCTGAAAGGTGTCCTAAAAATTGAAATCTTTCTTTTGCTTGGAAACAAACTGTGTCACAAACTTCTTTAGCTATAATGGTTAAGTCTTCATTAAGTCTTTGCTTTTTAACTTGGGGTGATACCTCTAAAATATCAGAAGGGGGAGAACTTACATCATTTCTAATTGCAGAAATCGCACGATAGAAATTTTCTAATGCTAAATTAATAGACGAAAAATTGGCATTGTGGCTTTGAAGCTCATCATATAGAAGGTCAACATGTGGCATGATACGGTGAAAAAAAGAAAGCCAAAAGAGAAAACTTCTGTCATTCAACATGCGTAAAAGTCCCGAAGATGCCTGAACTGTATTTGTGTTCTTTGATTTTTGCAATTCTTCAAAACACGCCTTCAATTGTTCAATATTTTCATAAACAGTATTCACTGTTCTAGAATTAAAATTCCATCTTGTGCTGGAACATCTAGGAATTCTTTTAGACACTGAGTCTAACACAGCGAGGCGTTGTGGAGATTTTGAGAAAAATGCTGGTATGCCATGTAAAATGCTGAAAAATATACGTACTTTTGAATTCAGAGAAGCTGCTTTCTCCATAACCAAATTTAATTGATGTGCGTAACAATGAATAAAGTGAGCATTGCAGTATTGTTCATTAATTATGGCTTGTACACCACTCTTTGCACCGCTCATTACAGCTGCACCATCATAAGTTTGGGCTATGAGTTTATGATAATCATCTTTCAAAACTATACTTAATTGCTCCAGAATATAGTGAGATAAACCCTTAGCGTCTTGCGAAGAGGGGTTATGAAATCCCCAAAACCTTACAATCACTTCTCCTTCATTTTCATAACGAAATACAACAACTTCTTGAATTTTCTCGGAAACATCTGTTGTGTCATCTGCCATTACAGCTAAAAACTTTGCGTGACTAATCTCGTTAATTATTTCCTTTCGACATATTTCCAGCATACAATCCAACAATTCATTCTGAATTGTTTTTGAGTTGCCTTTGAAAACAGAAGCAGTTTCAAAGTGAGCTTTTAATGCTCCGTCAAGCTTTCCGGCAAATTCCAACAGTCCTCGAAAAATCCCTGGTTCAGCAGATTCCAACCTTTCATCATGTCCACGGAGTGGTAACTCATATTTCCCACAAAATCTAATGCACTCTATTATTTTTGACAGTATGTCTCTATTTTTTTGTACTTCCTCATTATGTTTAATTATGCTTAATTTATAGCCTTCGCTTAACTGTGTAGCGATATTTACTTTTCCAAGCATAGCCAAATTGACAACATTTCTCAAATGCTTTTCAGAATTTTTATGTTTTTTTATTTTTTCTGGTAGATGACCCAAATCATTGATGCCAGTTTTCGTCCAGCCGTAATCACCTCCAAAAAGCAAACATGGAAAACAAAATAGCGCATTTCTACTATCACATCCACATAACCAATCATGTTTAGAATAAACTTCTCGATTAAATTTTCGCTGGTATGAATTTTTTCTGCTTGTAGATGCTTGCGTAATTTTTAAGTCTGGTGTAGGACGTCCCACATTTTTAATGTCATTTTTCTCAACTAATGACAGCTGTGAAAATATTATTTTTTGCAAATGCAGCACACTCATTGTGTGACTAAACACAATCTTCCGAAACGCGGCTGAAAACCACTCTACAAAATCAAAATTATCTCTTTTCCTCAATAGCGGTCTGCACTGACTGCAGCACGGAGACTAGTATAACAACGCTTGCCTTCCCTTTCCCATCGCCCCAACGTGGGGCATGCGCAGTGACACATTCTGGGGAATGATAAGAGCTGTCTCTCATTGCAGCCGAATGAGGGGAAAAGGCGCTTTTTCACCCACACACATTCAGGACAACCGAGAAGTAATCTTTTTTTCGTACTTACGTTACGGTTTTAATTGATGTTCAAAGATAACATTAACGATATATAGGATTTTAAAAAATAATAGGGGGTGCTGCAGCTCTGCAGCACTTATGGACGAGCTGCTACTGATCTTTTGTTAATTTTAGCACAAAACCAACACACTGATTAGTCGCAGGGTCATAATTAATTTGCTGAACTAATTTTGTTGCGTCTTCGCTTAAAGCCACCATCTTGTGACTGACGTTATATTGTCCAAGATGCATCAGCAATTCTTCAAATCGGAACTGACCTTCAAATAAAGTGCCGTTATTAGAAATATAACGTTCCACTTGGCATGCACTTGGTAAGGCTTTACCAAGATTTGCTTGAACAAACTCACAACAATTCCGGCCTCCCCAAATGAAAAAGAGTTTCGAAAATTCTTTTATAATTGTGGTGTGCGTGCGCTGTTGGGAGTTTTCAATCAAGTTTTTGAAAAACGACGTAAAGTTCATGTTGTTTTTATTTTCTGGCGTAGTATCTTTATCACTGTTTGAACTTATTTCGTATAGAAAATTTATTTCATCTTGTAAGGCCCGATTTTTCTTCATTAATATTTGAACGGTGTTTAGAATTTCTAAAAATTCAGTGATTTTGTGTTGTCCCTCACCAGCTTTCACTAACTCTCTTTCCATATTTCAGATCTGGATCTTGATGCATTTGATGATTTGCCCTCGAAAAAAGGCGTTTCTTTCTTTATTGGTGTATTACTTTTCCAGAGCATACCTAAAAAACCTGGTTTGGTGAACTTGAATACGTTAAAGTAATGTTTTCCATTTCTTCATCATCAGCATTTTCCTGAAGATTTTCTATGACTACCTCTTCTGTACTTGAATTTATCAAACTAGAATTTGCAGTTTTTTTTTTAACAATATGAGATTCCACTTCATCATCAGCAATTACATTTTTATCAGGACTTCCTGTGAGCATCATTTCTGTATTAGATCTAGAATTGCATGTTGATACAGAATTTGAAGTAGATTGTAATAAACTTAATTGCTTGAAGCCACCTGACTTTTTTATTAAATATGGGCATGATTTTAGCATGTGTCGAGTGTAATTTGAAATCAAATAGGCTCCTTTTGTCTTTCCAATCTGGCAAGTTTTTTTACATGCCATGCATTTGATTTCACTTTTAACAGATGAAACTGTCAAAGCATAGTCAATGCCTTCTTTGAAATCTTTTAGAGATCCCTCTTGGCTTTTGAACCAGTTTCTCAAATTATTCTTTATGTTCTTTTTAATTTTTTCTATTTCTTCTTCTGTTATACTTCCATGATTTGATGCCACGACTGTTTCTGATGGATTTTTCCTATTGTTGTTAGTCGTTGATGCACTTATGTTTATGTTATGATGTTTAACATTAGAATTTCTTTTTTTAAGAAATGCTTCCAACAAGGCTCTGTGGCCCGGCAAAAACTGAAATTTTCAGTAGCATTGAAAAAAAATGCCGTACGCACATTTCGACTCTTCTTCAGCTACGCTTTTGAATAAATCGCCATTATTTCTCATAAATGTTTCAACTTCTGAAATATTTTTAGCATCGATAATGCTACATCGGTGTCATAGCCGCAAAATTTCTGTAGACGTAGGGATCTGCATCCAGATCCTGAAATTTTTATTGATTCAACTCAAATCCCAGTTGTGGACAATGTTCGTTACCTCGGCCTCTATTTTGACAACAATCTGACTTTTCTACCGCATGTTTTACAACTAGGACTTCCCTCAGAGGGATTAGTCTGAGCGATATTGCTGAGAACATAGATTTAATAATAACTTGCAAAAAGTAAAAGAAATAAAATACGATGCTACCTTTAATTAACCATATACTCCCATAAGTTCAAATGACGAAAATGACCAAATTAAACTATAGAATTACAAAATATTCTATATAAATTCGTATACATGGTTAAAAAAGAGGGAAGCAAACTATGCAAAACAGCCATGCGTGGTTATAAAATTGAACGTACGCAATATATTAAAATTAATGTACATAATAAAACACTAAAATATCTTGTATCGGAATTTGAACTCTTTGAAATTACGCCAAGAAGATAAACAGACACTCTACACCAATTTTAGTACGTAAAAATGGCACAAATCATGACGATTGAAAAGAAAGAGAAAATTTTTTATATGGTGTGTGAACTCCTTAAATAGTTAACACAGAATAGTTAATATATATAACAGTATAATATCTACATCTGATTTCTATTGAAGCGATGAGGTTCTCGATAAGAATTTAGGCTCTCTTTAAAAGTGGTACATAAAAATCGCGAAAACGCCAACAAAGGAATGCGATGCGTCGTTTGAATGTGTTCCAGATATGATCAATTGGATTTAAATAGGTAATGCATGCTGGTCACTACATACGCTGTTTTGTTTTCTTTTCAAACTCATTCTCAAGGAGTTGAGCAATATTTCGCTTAGCATGCGTTAAATAAAAGGAATTGGCAATATTTATAGTATAAGATACGACATGAGATTTTAATATCTCGTCTGCATAATCTTTGAGCTGTCAACGTATCATCACAAGGGATTTAGAAATTTCAACACATTTTTTCAGCAAAACATGCAGGCTCAATACGCCAAAGTGAACTCTATTATGCAGTTTTACCTGAATAAATTACTATTTAAAAGACTTTGTAATGTCAAATGAGAAAATGATTCTATAATAAAAATCTTTTGATTGGAAAAAATAATGCCCTCCCCCCACATAACATTATGCTTCGGAATTCTTTTATGGTACCCTCTAAATGAATAATAAGTATTCTTTCTGTGGCATATTCAAAAAAATTTATATTCTAGTGCCCTTCATAAATGCATATCGATTTCTTTATGTTTCTACGGTTGTTATAATTAAAAAGCACTTGGAATTATTGCAACCCATCGGCCATAATGTAACGGAATAGTTTTAAATGACTCAATAAAATTCGGCGCCAAATGTATATTTAAAATTTCAAACGATTCGGTTTAGTTTTTGTGCTGTTGTATGTGGACATACTGACGGATAAGTAGACAGACGGACGAATCAGTCGACGACTGTAGATGCTACGTATTTATATAATTACGAACGTACCTAAAAATAGTTAAATTTAAAAGCACACGCCAAAATTTAAAACTCATCTCAGCAATTGTTACTAAAAGACAGCATTGTAGCTGATTTATTTTGTGTGTCCCGATAAATGGATTAAAAATGCTATGAATATCCTGTTCTAACGTAATCGTTGTGATACTCGGTGATTTATATCAGATTCAATCCATCTCAATAGGGTAATAATGTCATTAAAATACTCTGTAAACATTTCTTCCCATAGACCATAATGTAATCAAATTCTTTAGGGTGCTCCTCTAAAGGAATTTTTATCTAACATGCATCATATACAATATAAAACATGCTTAGGGGACGTTAATAAGGTTTACCAATTGCATTAAAATAAGCGTACATTTACGGGCATTAGAGCGAGGACAGACGGACAGACAAACCAAATACATAAACAATTTTGAACTTTGTTGGAAAGTATTAAAAATTCAAACCCAAAGATATTGAAATCACATCGATTCATTTAATGCCAAATAAATAATTTAAAATGCTCGCCAAAATGCTAGAAAAGAATATAGAACTTTTCCGCACATGGGCGTGCGAAGAGAAAACTGCGCCAAGAAACTGTTTCAATTTGGCACCCTCCCACATAACATTTTCTTGTAACAGGTCAAAAATGACGTTGGCAGCACAAATTTGGCTCCCCATAAATTTCCGCGACCAGGTCGATTGCCCCCCTTCGCTCCCTCTCCTTTTGCACGGCGATGCTTTCGCATGATTGGCGCCAAAATATCGTTATTTTGCATGGCCTGGTAATTCGGCTATTATTGTTTATTTATTAATAAATTGTTTAATTTTTTTATCAAATTATATAAGTAATTTTTCTTTCTTTATTAGTTAATTGTGTTTTTAATTATTATTATTTTATTTTTAAAATAATACAAAATAATTGAAAAATATATTTGTAACTCATATTCAGAAATGATTTTCGCCAAATTTGCCCCAAACCCGATCCGTATATGATATACCTACTCTAATTTCATGGTACTTTTCCGATATTACCTTTACCTTGGCGTTTTTATAAACCTTCGTCCTGTGGAGACTTCAGAAAGTGATATTTGTTGCAAATAGATATGAAGAGTTACATAAATAAACCTGATGAATGTTTATGCATAGATATAGGAATAACTAGATTACGCACACGGGGAGAAAAGTTGATTCTTCGCGGGCGAACGATTCTTCTCCACTAGAGTGGCAAATGGCCGGCGATCCAGTGGTCAATGTATGAAAATCTGCATTCTTAAAATGCATTTATGTCCATATACATATTTTAAGCCTTCGTGAATATTTCAAAGTTTATATCTGATTTTTAATCACCAATTAGCATTTTTTATCGCGAAGTTAATTTTTATGAATAAAATAAATAAGAATAATGGAATTTTTTTTAACAACTATCTTTAAATACCTTTTAACCTGGAAGATAAACAAAGTATGCGCATCAAAATCAGTAATTGGCATCTTTTTAGGTGCGTTCGTAAGTATGTAAATACATAGCACCTATAGCACCTGTCGTTCCGTACTGAACGACATTCCGTCCATCCGCATATAACATCGCAAAAACTACTTAACTGAATCGTTTAAAATTTAAAATCTATAATTATTACTTAATTTTGTCGAGTAATTTCAAATTTTATGAAAATCGGATGCATAGATCAATTACAGGGACAATCAAAAGTATTCCATTACATTACAGTCAATGGGGGAAAAATTACAAATGCATTTTAATCGTTTGAAATTTAAATTATATAATTATTACATAATTATTGTCGACTCGTTTCAAATTTTATGAAAATCGGATGTATAGTTTAATTAGATGGAGAATCAAAAGTATTCCATTACATTACGATATAAAAAAAAATAGTTTCAAGTACATTTTAATGATGTTAAACTCTGTTCCGTACCTAATAAGAAGCGTTGTATTAGAGCGCCATCTGTGAAAAAGAAGAACCGTGTGGGTTCGAGATTATAGAACAGAGTTGTGTTTTGGTTTGGTAAAAAGTGGCGATATGATTTCGCATTTATAAGTTTGAGTTATGTCGTGAAATAAATAATATTTTGTGTGTGACAGTCCACTAAATGAGTGAGTGTTGTGATTTCTTCAAGCTATCGTCGACATCTGGTCCGGCGTCGAGCAGGAGAAATAATTTCGCAATAATTCGAATCCTTTTTTACTTGGAATAAACAACAGATCGTTTGAATGGAACACCTGCAACATTTGAAAGAAATTAAGTAAGAGCATGAGTTTTATTGGTTCATTTACCCCATAATATAGTAGCTTTTTATTTGTGTTATGTATTTTATTGTTTTATTTTGAGTTAAAGTGTTAATTGTTTGGGTTTTATAAAATTGTTCTTAAAATGTTTAAAGACGCGCGTAAATCAGATTTGCTGATTGCTGCCGCGGAATTAGGAGAAAAAGTAAGCGATAAAGCCACGAAAGTAGAGTTAATTAATATTATAAAAAATACAGAGAAATTTAAAAGTGACTCTGAATTTGTATCTAATAGACGGTATAATTGAGGAACGTAAAGAAGAATTTGAGCGGCTCGAGAAAAGTAAACAATTAGAATTGCAATTAGAGCAAATTAAATTGGAAAGAGCTAAAGCCGAATTAGAATTATCTCGTATGCAAACAAATTCTAAAACTAATGACAGCGATTCAGAAAGTAAAATTGATTCTCTGGACTCTTTAATAAAAAGTATAAAAACTCTAACAATTAGAATTCCGAGCCGCCCAGAAGGTTGGGGTCTTTTTTTTTTTGCTTCTTTGGAAAGATCATTTATAACAAAAAATGTACCCGATAAATTTAAAGCTGAGATTCTTTTGAATTTATTAGGGGAGAAAGCTTCAAATGTAATTTCTTACATAAGCGATAATGAGTTGGGTGATTATGATAAAGTAAAGAGAATTGTTCTTAGAGAATTTGAACCAACACCCCAATGTTGTCTTGAGCAATTCAGAAAAACTGTTAGGCAGTCGAATGAAACACATATGCAATTTGCATCACGTTTAATAACTAGCTTTGATTATTATTTAAAATTGAGAGAAGGGTCCGATTTTGAGAAACTGAAACAATTAATTGTATCAGACAAATTATTTCAATGTTTAGATAAAGATACAGCAGCTCATATTAGTGTTAAACAATCGGATTCATGGTTCGATCCCGTGACGTTAGCAAAGGAAGCAGATTTGTTTTTTGTGTCACGCGGTAAATCATTAACTGAGAATAATAATCAAAAATCTATGAGAAATGTGCCTAAAGTATTTTTATCTGATTGTAAGAGTATAAAATGTATGCTTTGTTTTGAAAGCCACCCGATACATAAATGTAGGCGATATATGGCATTATCTGTTTCTGAAAGGATAGAGGTAATTAAGAAAAACAATTGTTGCTTTAATTGCTTAGGCAAACATTTAGTTAATAATTGTAAATCAAAATTTTCGTGCTCATTATGTAAGCGAGAAGGTAAAACCAAGAGACATCATTTTTCATTGCATTTTCCGAGAAATGAGATATTGCGCAATGCAAATGTGAATGGTGAAAATGGGGGGGAAGCGCCTTTCCCCACCGTAAGAGTAAGTGAATCAAATCTCTCGGCAGATTCGCCAATATTTGAACCTAATCAAAACAATAGAAATAATAATTCCGTACTTTCTACGCGAGTAATAAATCTAACAAAAACTGTTTTGTTAAGTACAGTAAATTGTTTATTGAAAGATGAGGCGGGAAATTACTATACAGTTCATGCGGTTTTGGATCAAGGGGCAATGAATAATTTTATGACGGTAGATTGTGCAAATAGCCTCAAATTAAAAAAGGAGAGAACTAATTTGGCAGTTTGTAGTATCGGTGATACATTCACAAAAATTAAATCTGTTGTTACCGCGACAATTTCAAATTTAGAAAGAAATTTTGAAAGAGAGTTGGATTTTTTGATTGTATCTAAAATTACGGATTTCATGCCATCAAAAATGTTTAATATTAATGTGCCAGAGTTAAAATATGTAAAACTAGCGGATGAAAACTTTAACAAACCAGGTCGCATAGATTTACTTTTAAGTGCTGAGATATTTTATGAGTTGTTACGGCCAGGTCAAATTTGTCCGGTTAATAGTAATTTGATTTTTCAAAATACAGTTTTTGGTTATGTAGCAAGTGGAAGTGTTCCCATTCCAAATCAGGAGAAGGTACATTGTGGGTTCATTCAGGACAATACTCTTTTAAACGAAACCATAGAGAAATTTTGGAAACTAGAAGATGTTGAGATTGAGGTACCCCAAAAAAAAGAAGCAATAATTTGCGAAGAACACTTTGAGAAAAACGTTAAAAGAGATAGTACAGGGGGATATATTGTTAAAATGCCGTTGAAAGAGGATCCGCTTTGCTTAGGAAAATCCAGAGATATTGCCCTTAAAAAGTTAAATTCGCTGTGGAATCGATTCTTAAAAGAACCTGAATATTTAACATTGTATAGAGAATTTTTACGCGAATATGAAAGGTTGGGTCACATGACAGAGATTTCGGAAAGGGGGGAAGAAGTAGGAACGTATTATATACCGCATTTAGGAGTCTATCGCCCTGATAAGAGTACAACGAAACTTCGTGTAGTTTTTAACGCGTCTTCGAAAACAACCTTAGGAAACTCTCTTAATTCCTTACAGTATAACGGTGGGGTTATTCAGGAAGACCTTTTTAAAATAATGACAAGATTTCGTAAACATATTTATGCATTCGTAGCGGACATTAAACAAATGTATAGAATGATTTTAATTGATCCGAGTCAAACTAAACTTCAGAGAATTCTTTGGAAGGAGGGGGTGAATGAACCAGTTAAGACTTATGAGCTGAAAACTCTTACATATGGAACAGTGAGCGCCTCATATTTAGCTACTAGAGTTTTGCTTCAACTATCGATAGACGAGCAAAACAACTTTCCCTTAGCATCCCCAGTTTTAGAAAGAGATTTTTACATGGATGATGTGTTGAGCGGCGCAGCCACTTTAACCGAAGCTAAAGAGCTGCAGTCAGAGTTAGTAGAGGCTCTCAAGAGTGCAGGAATGCATCTGCACAAGTGGCATAGTAATAATTTAGAGTTAAAAACAGAACCTGACAGTGATTATAATTTTAGAGAAGAGACAAAAACGCTTGGTGTGATGTGGAATCCTAGTAGTGACAGCTTTACCTTTCAAATACAAGTAGAAAGTGTAGTTTCGCCAACGAAAAGAAACGTACTTTCAACAATCGCAAGAATTTTCGATCCACTCGGCCTCTTAGGGCCTGTTGTTACTAAAGCTAAAATTCTCATGCAAAACCTGTGGTGTTTGAATCTAAATTGGAGTGATCCACTTCCTGAAAGAGAAGCACAAGAATGGCAAAGCTTTATCGAGTCCCTGCCAGTGGTGAACAATGTGAGTGTTAAGAGGTGCATTCTAATTGAGAAACCTGTTAAGATCGAGCTTCATGGTTTTTCTGATGCATCCGAATCTGCTTATGGATGTGTTATTTATTGCAAATCAACGTCAAGTGATGGAGCCTTTAAAGTAAATTTGGTTTGCAGCAAATCCCGAATAGCACCCCTTAAGCGTCTTACTATTCCAAGATTGGAGCTTTCTGCAGCCGTTCTCTTAGCAAAACTGATATCCAAAGTGAAAAGTGCCTTACAACTAGAGACTGCTGACATTTATTTATGGAGCGATTCGATGATCGTACTTTCCTGGTTACGAAAAGAACCATATCTTATGAAAACTTTCGTTGCCAACCGTGTAGCGGCAATACAGGACTTGACAAAAGTTCAACAGTGGCGTCATGTGTCTTCTGAGAACAATCCAGCAGATCTCATTTCAAGAGGAATGGATCCTGAGAAACTGGTTAAAAATGAACTGTGGTTCAAAGGTCCGATGTTTTTGACTCAACGGGATTATCCTAATCGTAAAATTCCTACGTCCATCATTAGAGACGAATTTTCACAAGAACTAAAAAATTTAGATCAAGACTTATCTGTTTTTTATGTAGCTTCCAATCCTTTTATTGAAGTGTTATTTAATATTACTAATTGTTATACTAAACTATTGCATGTTCTAAGTTATCTTTTCAGGTTTATTCACAATTTGAAGAATCCAACAGAAAAGAGGTTGGGTCCTTTGACAACTCAAGAAATATTAAAAAGTGAGATATTTATTATTAAAGAGGTCCAAAACAACGAGTTTTCTGAGGAAATTAAGTGCTTAATGCACCAAAAGAATGTACCAGATAAAAGTAAGATAAAATGTTTAAATCTTTTTTTAGATAGGGATGGAATAATAAGGGTAAATGGTAGAATAAAAAATTCTGATTTAAGTTTCAACAGTAAGTTTCCAATTATTCTACCTAAGAGTCATAAATTAAGTTAATTTTAGAGGCATATCACAAGAGATATTTTCATTTAGGCCCTACTGCCCTATTACATTACGCAAGACAAAAGTTTTGGTTCGTTTAGGGTAAAGCAGCATGTAGAAAAGGCGCGCATGATTGCATTAAATGTTTTAGGTGTAAATCTGTAGGTGTTGAACAGTTAATGGGTGATTTACCAAAAGAGAGGGTAACTCCTGATTTTCCATTTAATTGTTCAGGGGTGGATTTTTGTGGGCCATTCCTTATTAAATATAGAAATCAAAGAAAAGGAATTTTCCACAAAATATATGTGTGCATATTTGTATGCTTAGTCACAAAAGCCATTCATCTTGAAATTGTAACTGATTTAACATCAGAGGCCTTTGTGGCATGTTTAAAGAGATTTGTGGCTCACAGAGGTTTGTGTTCGAAATTATATTCGGACAATGCGACAAATTTTATAGGAGCTAATAAAGAGCTTTCTAAATTACATAACTTAGTTTTAAATCCAGATGAGAGACTTTCAAATTATTTGTCAACTGAGGGAATTGACTGGAATTTCCTTCCTCCAAGAGCACCTAATTTTGGTGGCCTCTGGGAAAGTGGTGTAAAGTCATTTAAATATCATTTTAAAAGAGTTTTAGGTAATTCTAGGTTGACATATGAAGAATTCTTGACGGTTATTACTCAAATAGAAGGAATTTTAAATTCCAGACCACTTGTACCTCTGTCATCAGATACTGATGTGTATGATGTGTTAACCCCTGCCCATTTCCTATGGCAGACCCTTAAATGCCATTGTTGAGCCAAATTTAACAGAGATTAAAGACAATCGGTTGTCTAACTGGAAAAAACTAACAAAAATAATTCAAATTTTTTGGAAGAAATGGCATATTCAGTATCTTAACAATGCAACAGAGGTCCAAGTGGATGGTAGAAAAAGATAATGTAAAAGTTAATGAGTTAGTGCTTCATAAAGATGAAAATCTACCCCCTCAAAAATGGGCAATGGGTAGAATAATAGATGTTTATTTTGGTGAAGATAAACGGGTCAGAGTTGTTAAAATAAAAACTCAATCTGGAGTTTATAAAAGACCAATATCAAAAATTTGTATTTTGCCTCTTAATCTGTAATCTTGTATATATTTTCTGTGTGTTTTTCTTGTAATTATATATTTTCTGTGTTTTAATATTATCAATATATTGTTACTATTTTATATTTGCATTTGTAAAGACTGTATAATTTAATGGTTGAATGTAACCATTGCAACGTGGGGCGGAATGTTCCGTACCTAATAAGAAGCGCTGTATTAGAGCGCCATCTGTGAAAAAGAAGAACCGTGTGGGTTCGAGATTATAGAACAGAGTTGTGTTTTGGTTTGGTAAAAAGTGGCGATATGATTTCGCATTTATAAGTTTGAGTTATGTCGTGAAATAAATAATATTTTGTGTGTGACAGTCCACTAAATGAGTGAGTGTTGTGATTTCTTCAAGCTATCGTCGACAAACTCTTTCGAATATAATAGAATTGACATGAACCTATGAAGTATATATATACTAAAATATACATTCTGTACAATCTGTGATGTAAAGAATATTTATTATTAAATTACAAGGCCACACAAAAATATTCCACCACATAATACTATACGGGGAAACATTGTTTAGAGCATGTTTTAATTATATTAAACTATTTCACATTTTATGAATATGATATACGTTGCTGAGGTGTAATAAAAGTAACTTCCTGTAATTACAGAAACATAGAATGATTTCGACCACTTTACTGTATCCGAAGTACTGATTACTATAACAGCAAAATCTGAATATTTTTAAAACTTTGTTATCGTAAGAACGAATTCCATTTGCTACGCTTTACATGCAATTTCCAACTTGTTTTTATTTTATTTCTCTAAGCAAAATAGAATTTTTAAAAATGGATGTACAATTTTAAATGATTTTTTTCTCCAGAAAGTTTATAATAACGTTTAAAGCAAAATTCTTCCTCAGTTTGCAACTTTTAACCTCCCCCTTTACATTCAATGAATTCGGTTTTGTTCTTCACACAATATTTCAAAATTTCCAGACCATTAAAATATTTTTTCTCCTTCCTTTCTGTCCATGTTTCATTGCAACGACAATAAATTATTGTGTCAAATTTTCCTTACCCACTAAACTCAAAACATTTTTTTCCCAGCCATAGTTGTTAATCGTTCATCTCGCCACCCCCCCCCCCCCCCAAAAAAAAAAAAAAAAAAAAAATTAATATTGTAAATACAAAAAAAAAAAAAATATATATATATATATACTTATTTTACCTGTGTTTTCTTTTTTTGTGTGTGTGTGTCAAAATAAATAAAGCATTAATAATGTATATTATTAGATTATTTTTTTAGCCAAACATTGCTCAACAAAGGTAGACAAAGCATGAAATGTTTTACCAAGGTCAATATTCTTAATAAATCTTTGGTATTTTTAGAATACAATATGAATGAAATGATAAGTAAATCCGTTCATTTACATTTTATAAAAAGTGTGAATGAGTTAATTAGATAAAAATATTATAATTTTTGTCCATTTCAATTTTAAGATATAACAAGAACGAAAAACAAAATCCAATTTTTTGTATTAATAAATCTGCTATGCATTACTACGGTAGTTCCATTTGTTTTTTGCCACTCTAATGGATGTTGCCACCGAGCCGCAACAGAATCAAAAGGTATTGGGAGAAAAACATTGAATGCGTAATCTAGTTATTCCTATATCTATGCGTTTATGCTTATTTTTACGTATAAATATAGCACGGATGTTATATATACACTACTTGGCGCGATTTTTTCTCCCGTAAATTGGTAGAAACTTTGTTTCGGTGAAAGTTTTTGAATATTTCTCTAATACGATTTTTTGTCATATTTATACCTTTTATTCTATTTATTATTATGTTTATTGTATATAACTGTATATTTATTGCTTCCACCATTGTTTATTTTTTAAATAAAGTGATAGAACAAAATAAACAGGTTACCATGTGAGACATGAAATCGCCATTTTGTTGCAATCGCAACAACTTGGTGCATGTGTGACATCTGCGTCATGTATATGTTTTCATAAAATGTAGCCATAATAAAATGCGTGCAATCAGTGGCGTAGCCAGGGGGGATACAGGGGATCCGACCCCCCCCCCCCGAAATCTGAATGAAGAACTAATTTACTGAATAATGGATGCAACAATAAAAACGATTAAGATGGAATAAATAAACTTTGAAAATTCCCGCTTTATACAGGTGTTCGTCTTAAAAAATATAATTAAGTAATATGTCTTAAGCCGGGAATATTTTTTTCCGTTTTAGACAGGTTTCTGTTATAAAATTTTTTGTTTTCCCAGTTTCCATTAAAATTACTGAAACGTACTTATTCTATAATGCACCTCTAAAAAGTATTAATGTATTACAGTAAATCTGTGAAGATGACTTACCTCAAAGGAAAATAATTCAAGATTTGACGAAAACAACACTATACATTTATCCTTGCTAATGTTTGAAACCTATTTGAAAGGAAAATTTGCTGCAATTCCCAAAATTCATGATAAAAAAATATTTAGATGTAAAACACAAATTTGTTAAAGTTTGATGCTACATATCGATATCTTTGTTCTTTTTTATAATTAGGGGGCTTATCCCCTTGCGAGTAACGTTCGTCAAGACCCGTTCAGACACTGTTTCCTCTAAATATATGGTAATGTATATTAATTCAAAAAATATTATCTAATTACGGATAATTCAATGATGTAATCACAAGCGACAACTACCTTTTTTAATCGGGTTGTCATGTTTTTCCGTTCGAATAGGGCTTTTTTTTTTCTTCTTGTTACGATGCTTTTATTCACTGCTGTTGCGACAGCTTACGGATTTTTTGTGGATTGATAAGTTAAATCAACTGCACATTCAACTTTCAGCTTGTGTAAAATGATCAGATAATTTGTACAAAATAAATTGAAAGCATTTTGCACATCTAATTATTGCATTTATGCTACATCAAGTGATGGAATATATAAATAAAAAAATATATACGTATATATAACTTTTCTAAATAGGAAAAAAAATCATGAAATGATGCAAATTTAATACAAAATCATAAAACTCATTTTTTGGGCTTAAAATATGAGTTAAAAAATAAGTATAGTCTGCACACTTCAAGTTTATAAAGTAAATCCCTAAAGAAAAAAAAGCTAAATTTTCATGCTTTTGCTCCTATAAAACTTTTTAAATAGAACGAATTTGACCAATTTTAACAATTAAAAGCCCTTAAACTAATTCTTTGAATTAAAAAACGACCTTAATTACCGTGTTTATCAAACATTTCTCTATAATACTACTCATTTTCATATTTTTGTATGCGGTAAGTTTCATAATATTAGTCTAGTTGAAATTCCATCAATTAAAATTATGTTATATTATATTGATACATTTATGGTTTTAAAATAAATATCAAACTATCTTTTGTACAATTACGAAAGCAAGCAAGTTTGAAATCCGAAATAATAATAAACAAAAATATTACATAAACGAAGTAGAAATTTCAATTTCAAAATGATATAGTCATTTTGAGACTTGCGAAAATCATAGGTATAGTCATTTTGCGCCGTAA
Source organism: Maratus speculifer (assembly GCA_964019185.1). Taxonomy (NCBI): domain Eukaryota; kingdom Metazoa; phylum Arthropoda; class Arachnida; order Araneae; family Salticidae; genus Maratus; species Maratus speculifer. The sequence continues at coordinate 215,794,501 of OZ025301.1, read as the reverse complement.
GCGTTTCACGTTTCACACAAAGAACATTTTCTTTTACTCTTTTCCGTCTATAGTATTAACAGACACGTCCTAGGAAAAACTAGTATTTCCCCCTGCAGTATGAATAGCCACGTCCTAGGCGAAACTAGTATTTCTACCTCTGTGGTATTAATAGACACGTCCTAGGAGAAACTAGTTTTATAGTCGCATATCACCCGTAGTAAATGTATCTTTCATTTATGCTTGCTGTTTTTCAAATTCCTTTGATGTATCAGTGATTGAAAGACATTTTCTAAGGTATTCGAGTGAGAATTTTTATTATTTTGTAATTTTTGATTATTTATTAGTTTTATAATTCATTTGATTTATAATCTATTTATTCTGCGAAACAAAAAATGAAAAGGCGAACTACTATTAATCAGTTTTTCAAAGGAAAAGTTTCCAAAACAGATACAGATGTCGGTTCTCCTGCATCAGCAGAAAATACTCCATGCTGTGCGTCGTCGGCTCGCGAAGAATTATTTGTAGAATCTGATATTAGCATAACGTTCGTAGATATAGGTACTGTCTCCGAAAAATTATATGGACACGGAAAGACTTTAGCACAACCTGTCAGTACTGAAACAAAAACTAAAGTTTTGAATGATTTGTTTGTGCCAGATGAAACTTTTGTTTTTCCAAAAACTGAGTACAACAAAAAGAACCTTAAATTTCAAAGAAATTGGTTAAGCAAGTGGCCTTGGCTTGCTTATTCTAAAATACAGGATGGTGCTTACTGCAAATATTGTGTGATTTTTGGACGTGAATATGTGGGTAAAGGAACCCACCAAACGATAGCATCACTTCTAGCTACTCCATTCAAAAAATGGAAAGACGCTATAGAAAAATTCAACGCCCATAACAACACTGATTATCATAAATTTTCATGCATTGCAGCTGAAAATTTTTATAAAGTCAGCAGTGGTAAAATGGAAGACATCGCTACGGCATTAGACAGCCAAAGAATTGCAGAAAAGGAAAAAAAAAGATCTATGTTGAAGCCAATCATAGAAACTATAATTTTATGCGGGGAAAATGAAATACCCCTTCGAGGACACAGAGATAGTGGTCCTCTAACTATTGATAAACCTTCACAAAAAGAAGGAAAGTTTAGAGCTCTTCTTAGATTTTTTTCTAAGTCTAACAACGAACTGAAAAAACATATATCAAAATGCTCCCGTAATGCAACATATATCAGTCCAGATATACAGAACGAAATTATTAGCATTTGTGGTAATTTGATACTAAAAAATTGGTACAAACCATAAACAGCGGAGATTGTTTTGCAATTTTAGGGGATGAAACAATGGATGTATCTCGGAAAGAGCAATTTTCATTATGCATTCGTTATATTTCCAAAGATAGTAAGCCCATGTTGAAAGATTTCCTTTCATTCACCCAGATTACTGACTTGTCAGCAGACCAAAACAATTTTAGAAACATGCAATAATCTAGGTCTAGACCTAAGTAAAGTAATTGGCCAAGGTTACGATGGTTGCTCTACTTTTAGTGGTCATATTATATTACTGGTGTTCAACAGAGATTTCAAGAGCTTTTCCCAAAAGCTATGTATGTACATTGTGCAGGACATCATTCAAATTTAGTATTAAGCGATTCCCTTAACGTGCCTTCTATAAGGAATTGTCTTGGTGTTGTAAATGAAGTTTCAAACATCTTTAGAAATAATGTCCTGGCTAATTAATGATTCATTAAAAACCAACATATCTCGTTTAGTGCCCGACAGTAAAAAAACACGTTTATTAGGTGTATGTGAGACGAAATTTGTTGAACGACAAGATGCAGTCAACACTTTTCTTGAGCTGTTCCTCGCAATAGTTGTTACTCTAGAAGAGTTATCTCATACCAATCGAGCAATATCATCAACTGCTTCAACTTTGCTTGCTGTAATGGAAAAAAGTAGTTTTATTGTTGGATTGGTTTGCAGATGAAGGTGCCCGGGCACGGTTCGAACTGGAGATCCCACGGTCAGAAAGCAAGCGTCTTATCCGCCGAGCAAAAGACTAGCTCGATCGCTTCCTGCGAGAAACTCGTTTTATTGACCGCGCACGATGGCCGCCACAGTACTCCACCCCCAGTGAGAAGAACGTCGCGTTGACGTTCGACGAGCGACATGCACTCGTGTTGCGCTGGCGCGTGCCAGAGTGATGCGTTGTCGTTGTCGTGCTGCCGCCGATTGCACGTGTGACCCCTCGATGATGCGCGGCGTGGCAGGCTTTGCTTGCTGTGAGCGTTACACAGGCTTTGGTCGTGTGCTCTGAGCGTAGTAAGGTTATCAAAAAGCATCACAAGTGAGATAGAGGTAATCAGCTTAGAAGAAGTTGTAGCTTTCGTGCTGCGAGCGTTTCGCAGGCTTTGGATGCTGGGGGTGTTTTCAGTGCTGCCATCTGTTGGACTAGAGCGAAGGTGTTGAAGTGTGTTCGTTTGTCCGAGGTTACCAATGCAGATGAAGGTGCCCGGGCACGGTTCGAACTGGAGATCCCACGGTCAGAAAGCGAGCGTCTTATCCGCCGAGCAAAAGGCTAGCTCGATCGCTTCCTGCGAGAAACTCGTTTTATTGACCGCGCACGATGGCCGCCACAGGTTATTTGTGAATTTTTATTCAATATTACATTACCACTTTCAAATTACCGGCAAAAATCAGACTGTGAATTGTCTTCTGCTCTAAAACATGCTGATGATGTAATTTCAGTTCTTCAAAGTTTGCGTCAATCAACAAGCATGGAGCAGGAAACTGATGTTGAAAAATTTAATAAACTATTCAGAAAGGCAGAATCCTTATCTAGAGACAATTTTCAGGCAACTATCACAGTTCCTCGCCAAGCAGGTCAACAAATGATGAGAGATAATCCGCCACATGGAAATGCTGAAGAATATTTCAGAAGATCGATGTTTCTTCCTTGTATCGATATCTTATTTCTCAACTTGTGGATCGTTTTTCAAAGAATCGAAGCATTTTGGAGGGTTTTGATGTTTTACTTCCAAAGAATGCCAATACATCAAATACCAAATTGCTCCAAAAACTCGACATCTTTTATGACGACCGAGTGTCACAATCATCTATTGAAGTGGAATATTTACTTTGGTGCAAAAAATGGCAAAATAAAGAAATGGAGAAACCCAAAGGTATTATGGCTATTTTAGATGATTGTGATCAAAATATTTTCCCTAATATCAATTATTTGTTGACAGAGCCCGATCAAGCTGAAGTTGGGCCCAGGGCCTGTTAAAAAATTGGGCCCCCCTACCTACCCATTTTCGGCGACACTTTCACAAAAAAGACGTGTTTTTTGACGAGTTGACAAAGTTGTTTGGGTGAAAAGTGCCTAGGTTAAAAGCTTCTGAAAATTTCATTGCGTCATTCAGAATATTTAAATTATACATTTCATGTTTTATAAAATAACTTTATTTGAAAGGTATTTGATTAAGGAAAAAAAAATCAGTCACATAATTTGTGGGTCCCTGAAATTGGTGGGCCCAGGGCCAAGGCCCCGGAGGCCCGTGCCCTGTTTGTTGAGAGTATTTGCAACATTACCTGTTTCTGTATCCGAAGTTGAGAGATCTTTTTCTTCTTTAAAAAGAATAAAAACTTATCTCAGAAATTCTATGGAGAATGAAAGGTTGACTGGGTTGGCACTTATGTCAATCCATTATCCAGTAACCATCACCCCAGATGAAGTTCTAGATGCAATGGCAGTAAGTGGAAAAAGAAAGCTGCTATTATAAACTCAAAGTTTTTTGTTTATAATTTTAGTTTAAGGAGACTTAGTACCCTTCATTGGTCAAAATATGACAAAAATATTGATTGTCTAATTTTTTGCTTGTAATTTACTTTATACTTAGTACATGCTGATGAAGTTTCGTAATGATCCGGATATTATAAATGCAATTTAAAGCGATTTTATTATATCGCTATCCTTTTAAACAGCTACACCCACTTCATTTAAAAGAGATTTTTCTCAAATTGTGTTTTTTCGACGAATAGCCATGTTCAATGTGATAAAACGTTTATATATATTTTTCAATCGATTCTTTTTTTTTTTTTTTTTTTTTTTTTTTTTTTTTTTTTTTTTGGGGGGGGGGGGGTTATGATCTGTTTGATAAAGCTAGATATCGGATTTACAATCAAGTATTATTTATTTATTTATTTACTTATAAAAATGTACAATAAATTCAGTTTTTACTGTATTTTACACGATTTGCAGATTTTACTTTTTTCTTCCAAAATATAATTAACTTATGTTATGGTAAATACGATACTTAAAATTATACAACGCACTGCTATGAACAATTTAAAAAATAAATTAGCTTAAATTGTTCAAAATTGTACGAGAAGTCAATTTAAAAATTTACATAAATTTCTCAAGAAAATTTAAATTTTTCGAATTTTACCAAGAAATCCAATACTTACTTGAATAGAATCATTTTCCTTATTGAGCCTTTATTACTATACCAAAAATGCACCTTAAAATGCTAAAAAATAGTTCAGAGGGTACCGAGTCTCCTTAAGTAAATATTCATGCTGTTATGAAATGTGATTTGAAAATACAATCTTTACGATATGGTGTAAAAAAAGTGATTTACAATATAATCTTTTTCCGAGCTGCCAATGATAAAATATATATATATATATATATATTATCTTTAGAAAGCACATAAATCAATGTGTTTTCCCGATTTGAACAAACATTTATTTAAAAAAAATTTCATGAGTTGTTTTATAGTGTTTTAATCATAAAAAATATGTGTTTTACAGAGAAATCTGCGAAATTAACAAAGTTCACATTAAGATTAAAATAAATATTATTTTTTGATTTTTACATGCATAAATTAGATTATGAAGCTGAAAAACTTTAATTGAGAATTTATAGCAAACTAAATTCTTATATTCTGACTTTTGGAATTCATAAAAAATAGTTGGAAACTTTCCCGAAAATTAGTGGCAACATTTATATATATATTATTTTATATGCTTCTTTAAATCTCGAAAATATCTTGATTTCTAAAATTTCTACAGTTAAAGAACGTTTTTCCTGGGTTCGTACAAGTACCGTACCGTTGGTTTTCCAGACCAAATAGCAGTACTTTTTTAACCCTTTTAGTGCCAAGGAGCGCCGTCGCACTGCTCTCGCTAGTCGTGAAAAATTCCAATGTCGCTATAGCGCTTTTTTGACAGTTCACTTTTGCCGGGCGCAGTGTTTGATAAAGTAATGTTTAAATTTATTTAATTTATTGTCGCCTAGCAACAGAAATACTAAATGTAAGAAGTTTTCTAATTGCGAACGATAAACTGTGAATGAAGGACATTATCATTTTATTTCTGCAATTTTTTCTAAGCTGTGAAAAATATCTTTGTTTTTCTTGTCATATGATTTCGAACATTGGATAAACATAGTGACGGCCGTGTTACCGTGTTCGTATTTTTATTCATTATATTGCATTCTAACTATCTTCGATCGCATATTTTTATATAAACATCGTGATTATTATTTTTTTAATATTTCTAATTTTGATGTCAAAATGTCGGACACAAGTGAATTTTCAGATACAGCACAGCGACAGAGCAGGACGATGGCGCTCCTTGGTACTTTTCAGAGCAGCGCGACGGTGCTCCTTGGCACTATAAAGGTTGATATGGTACAAATGCGTGAAATCCCGCCTTATTTAAAGAGAAAATTTGTATAAGAAAATACTGATACCGAAGAATTTCCCGGTCTTGAAATTTCAGAACTCGTACGAACCCAGTTTTCGTAATCATGGGTAACTTTTAAAAGATAATTCATGGTTACATTTTATTGTCGTAGGTTAACAAGCATTTTTTATATTTACTCAAACTTTTATATCATAGCAATTGTCGCATCTTTTTCTATAATACATAGTCACCTCAGTAATCGATGCAATTACAGAGATTGTCTAGGTCTTTCTCTTTGTAAGCTAATTTTTCTTTTCAAATAAAGTATTATCAGAAAAAAGTTACCATTTTAAGGTATATTAGAATATTTATATTACACAAATATTACAAACACACAAACATAGACATTCATATAATGTATATGTGTTACAAAATTGAAAATTCTGTATGGTATTAGAAATGTTCGATTAAAAAAACTTCCTTTAAATTTAATTGTATGGCAACTGAGGTGCCTCTTCGATCCAGAACATTTACAAACTGTCAACAGATGGCGCCACATGCGCATCTCACAAGGACTCCAGGCAAGCTGTAATAGACTGTTGGTTCGGTGAGTCAGTTACTGGACTGCCGCCGCTTATGTAGCACGCAAGAAAAATCGCCTTGTTCCGAGAGACAAAACGTGTCTCAAGATATTTAGAAATGTATTCTACTTCTTTATAAGTTTAATTAAATTTATGTTTGTTTAAGTACGTGCTATTAATATTTATCCATATACACCGTGTTTTTGTTAAAAACATCGACTAAATGATAGATTAATTAAGATTGAGCAGCCGTGATATCCCATAACCACATGGTTGCTTCAAGTGTTGACCGGACAATTTTGAAAGACGCCTTCTGATATATCGTTCCTGGACAACTACAGCGATGAAAAAAAACGGTATGTGCCATTTTCTATGTTTCTTTGTGGTATTCTCTGGCCCAATTGTTATATTTACCAGTTATTTTAATTAAAAAATTTTCGAGCCCAAGCGTTCTTATTCAAAATTTTACTAAATTGTATATTTATTTATTTATTGCTCTATCAATATATGTATTTTTAATTCTGCGCTCACAATGCCTGATGATATTCCTGCCGATAATCCGACAGAAACGCTTGCTAGGGTAGCTGTTAAAATTCCTCCCTTATGGAAAAGTAATATTTCTGTTTGGTTTGTACAAGTTGAGGCAAATTTTGCCGTGGCGCAAGTAACGAACGACACTACTAAGTACAATTATTTATTATCTGCTATAGACACAGATACATTAAGTGCGGTATCTGATTTAATTCTTACGCCGCCTCCAAATGATAAATATAATGCTTTGAAACAGAGACTAATTCAGGAGTTTTCAGATTCGCAATCGCAGCAGATACGTAAATTACTTTCTGAACTTCGTACATATATTGGCTTATTCAATTATTTTCGACGTTTTTGTCGCAATGCTGCAACTATCCTTGCACCCTTAACAGATTTGTTGCGTGGAGCTAAAAAGAAAGATTCAACTCCTATCGATTGGTCTGAAAATGCAATAAATTCTTTTGAAGCTTCAAGAAAGGCATTAACGGATGCATCTCTTGCATTTCCTAGCCATGACGGTCAATTAGCACTTCATTCTGATGCTAGTGATTTTGCTATTGGTGCTACACTAAGCTTAGAAACAGAGGAGGGTCTCAAACCACTCTCATTTTTTTCCAAACGTCTAAATGAAACACAATTAAAGTATTCTACCTTTGACAGAGAATTGTTAGCAATTTATGAGTCCGTTAAGCATTTTAGACACTTTTTGGAAGCCCGTCAATGTACAATCTTTACCGATCACAAGCCAATTGTTTTTGCCTTTAAAAAAAGAACAGATAATTACACTAACAGACAAAGTCGGTGGTTATCTTTTATATCTGAATTCACCACTGATATGGTATTTTTAAAAGGAAACCAAAATGATGCAGCCGATGCACTTTCCCGAATTAACGTAATACAAATGCCTACTCCATTAGATTACGATAAATTAAGTATGGAGCAAAAAGAGGATTCAGAACTTAGAGAAATTATGCAAAGCGGTCAATCCAGCTTAGAACTCAAATTAATTACCCTTCCAAATTCCACAACAGAAATTTATTGTGACATTTCTAGTGGCAAAGCACGTCCATATTTAACTCCAACTTTTAGAAAACAGGCATTTTGGAATTTACATGCACTTGCTCATCCTGGAACTAAAGGTAGTGTGAATTTATTGCGACAACGATTTATCTGGCCTTCCCTAGCTAAAGATTGTCGAACTTGGGCACGTGAGTGTTTGGATTGTCAGCGCTCCAAAATTGTTAGACACACAAAAACAGAGTTAGGAAAATTTGATCTTCCAACAGATAGATTTGCACACATACATTTAGATTTAATTGGACCTTTACCGGAATCAAATGGTAAAAGGTATTGTTTAACCGTAATTGATAGAGCAACGCGTTGGCCAGAGGCATACCCACTTAGTGACATCACAGCAGAATCAGTGGCACGTGCACTACTTTCCGAATGGATTGCAAGATTTGGGTGTCCTGAGAAAATCACCACGGACCAAGGACGCCAGTTTGAATCTGAACTTTTCCAGCAGTTAGCCAGATTGTTAGGCGCTAGAAAGTACCGATCGTCTCCGTACCACCCTCAGAGTAATGGGATTATCGAGAATTGGCACAGACCTCTAAAATGTGCACTAAAAGCCAGACGAACTGAAAAATGGACTGAAATACTTCCAACAGTGTTATTAGGGTTTCGTGCTGCACTAAAAACCGATATAAATGTTTCGCCAGCTGAACTTGTTTTTGGGTCTACTCTCAGACTACCAGGTGATTTCTTCGATGACAAATCCACCATTAAAAGTCCTGAAGAATTAGTGCAGCGATTAAGAAATACCTTCAACGAATTCAAACCACAACCAACTAAGTCCCATAACAGCACAAAAACATTTGTGTCTCAGCAGTTTAAAACATGTACGCATGTATTTGTGCGTCAAGAAGGTATTCGGCAAGCTTTACAACCGCCGTATGATGGACCTTTTGAAGTTGTTGAGCGCAACGATAAACTTTTTAAAGTGGCCATAAAAGGCAAAATAGTAAATATATCGCTGGACAGACTGAAGCCAGCCTTTTTGGTGAATGATTCACTATCTTCGACTCCTGAAACAACCTCAACCCTGGAAACAACTGCTTCGACTCCCGGGACTGCCTCGAATTCTGGAAAAACAAAACCACCTCACATCACACGATCCGGCAGAACTGTCAGATTTCCAGAACGTTTAGTGGAAAATTAAGAGTATCGTTTGCACTAGGAAGGGGGTACTGAGGTGCCTCTTCGATCCAGAACATTTACAAACTGTCAACAGATGGCGCCACATGCGCATCTCACAAGGACTCCAGGCAAGCTGTAATAGACTGTTGGTTCGGTGAGTCAGTTACTGGACTGCCGCCGCTTATGTAGCACGCAAGAAAAATCGCCTTGTTCCGAGAGACAAAACGTGTCTCAAGATATTTAGAAATGTATTCTACTTCTTTATAAGTTTAATTAAATTTATGTTTGTTTAAGTACGTGCTATTAATATTTATCCATATACACCGTGTTTTTGTTAAAAACATCGACTAAATGATAGATTAATTAAGATTGAGCAGCCGTGATATCCCATAACCACATGGTTGCTTCAGCAACTGATATTAAGACCATTTAACGCTTCCGTTTAAGGCAGAATTCTATTATATATAATTACTATTTTAACAGGTTTTACTATTCATCTAACATAAATAAATATATCTATATAAATACACAAAACTTGTAAAAACAGAATCTGCCTATAACCAGTGTTGATTTCAGGAAATAGCCCGGGGGACACCCCTCCCCCAGAGTAATGAAATAAGAAGTGAAAAAAAAATTAAGATTTTGTGTTTTTAATAGTCAAAAAGTGAAATTCCACCCCAGAACTTTAATGTCTCTCCAACGGAGTCACAGAAGTTCCCGAAGAATTCAACACTGCCTATAACGGAATTCTTTCTTAAACGGAAAAATTCTATATTCTTTAATAAAAGAATACTGTACAATTACATCTGATAACACAAAAACCTGTGTAAAACGGAATTTTTCATCAACAATTACGATTTTATCTTGACAGACAGGTTTTTCTATATATATATATATATATATATATATAACCTGAAAGAAAAATTTTGGACCCCTCCCGAAACGAAATCCTGGCTACGCCACTGCGTGCAATAGAGCAATTATCGCCGATGAACACGGGTTGCTTAGTGAGAAATAATACTAAGTAATCTATGTAAACAAAAGAACAGAATATAATCTATGATTAAAAGTAATATCTAAAACACTCTTGTCAAACTCGTTGTTGCGAGAAGAAGAAACCCACTAAAGCCAGTTTTTGTCTGTTGCGAATGGCAACGGCAGGTTTGTTATGATAGAATGTTGTTGGAATGCTGTTGTTCGAAGAATTGAAAACGGTAGCAATAAAGTTAAAGTTACTGTTTGTTTTGATATTTAATGTTAAAAGAATGAATATTATGAAACGAAATTATTTTAATGTATATATGTAAATATTATGCGCGTATATGCTGTGTGTGATTTGTAATATATGAAAGTAAAACCGTGAAAAAGAAATCTCCGGCGTCTGTCTCGATTGCAGCGAAATTTCTCATTAATTTTATATCGTAGTCACCACATTTATTGGCGCCCCCGGGTGGGCGATTTCGTTGTTTTCTGACAGATTTATGAAAATTATTGAAGATTGAAAGTAAGAACAAAATTTTCCATTTTGAAGTTATGTATTTGATGTTTGTTAGAGTATAAAATTTGTCATTAGTAAGATAGTAGAAATGGAAAATTTAAAAAGAAATAAAACTAAATGAAATCTAGTTATAAAATGTCAGCATTTAATTCCTTTATTAAAAGAGCGCACATTGTTTGTTTATATGAATTTATGAAAGACGAACTTGAGCACATCATTAAAATTGGAATTGATCATGGTTATTGTCCAAAAATTATACATAATTTAATCAGCAAGTTCAATAGTTATCCTCAAGATACCCAGTTAACACGCAAATCTTATAGAAAAATTTCATATATTCCTATAATGTTTGAAAGATTAAAGAGAATTTTCAATAAATTTGATATTCATCTTTAGTCTCCCCTACGAAAAATTTGTTTGCAGCTATAATCAAAAAACAAGATCCCATAACATTTTTATTCCAGTCAGGCGTGTATGAAATACCTATAGAACTGAATAATGGTACAGTGACGTCATATGTAGGCAAAACTATGAGGTGGTTATTTGAGAGGATCAAGGAGCGTAAAGCCGATTTAAAATTTAATAGACCATCAACAGCTCTGTCCAGGTTATCGATGAAGGGGACTTTAAGAAATGTTTGTTTTGATTAAGAAAAGATTATTTCTCATTGTTCAAATCCGCAAGAAGCACTCATAAGGGAATCTATAGAAATTGGTTTCAGGAAGAAAGAAGTCTGCAATGACAATATGTCCTTTCAAATACCTAATATCTGGTTTAATATTTTAAAAGAAATACCTTTGTAAATTTTCTTCCATATTTTTGTCATTGTTGTATTGTCTACTGAGTGATGGCAACTGGTACATGTTTTTATTTTTGAATCTTGGCCTTTAATGTTTATTTAGTACAATTTTTGTCAATTTATAGTATGCCAATCTGCTTTTAATGTATATTTCTCCTTTAAAAATATACCTCTGAAGATGACTCATTAGATTGAGTTCGAAGCGTTAGGAATTTTTAATCTTTAATAAATTGTTTTTTTACGCTGATAAGTAATAATTTTTGCTTTTAACTTAGAAATAAAACTACTCAACGTTCAGCTTTTACTAAAGCATATAATAAATTGGAAAATATATTGAATGACGCTAATGCCAAACATGAGGAAATCGAAATTCTTTTCCATTTATTTAAGCAGAAATCTGACGCGCTAGAGATTATTCATAAAAATTATTTAGATAGATTGAAAGATGACGCAGAATTTGAAGCGGAATTTAATTCTGTTGAAGAATGTAGAGAAAATTCTTTAATAATTCAGATAAAAGCACAACGTTTGTTAGATAATTTTAAGACAAAATTGAGTCAAAATTTAATTCGAAATGACAATAATTCGACTGATAAATTTGAAACAGAAAGTGATAAAGTAAAAAACTTTATGTCAGCGACTCCCTGAAGTTGAATTGTATAAGTTTGGAGGTGATTTGAAGGACTGGCTCACGTTTTGGAATCAATTCAAAAATATACATGAAAATGCGAATTTAACGAATGTGGATAGATTCCACTATTTAATTCAGTCAATGAAAATTAAATCAGAATCAAGGGAATTAGTAGAATCATTCCCAGTAACAAATGAAAATTATTCTTTAGCTGTTGAGAGTTTAACAGAAAGATATGGTAGAACCAATCTGTTAATTGATTTTTATGTTCGAGAATTATTGAAACTTGTATTGAATAATGCGACAAAAAAGAAAGTTGATTTTTTGAGTAGTTTATATAGTAAACTTTCGACCCAAATCAGGGCCTTGGGTTCTTTAGGTGTTACTACCGAAATGTGTGGCGTCATACTGTATCCTTTAGTTGAAAGCGCATTACCTGTTAATATTTTACGTTCTTTTGAAAGACAGAGAAAAAGTATAGAAAGTGAACAAAAGTTATCCAATCTCGATGCCATAATTTTGTTTCTTAAAAACGAGGTACGATCAGAAGAAAAAATAAAATTGAGTAAATCAGAAATTTGCGATTTTGTTCCAGAACGAAGAAACTTGGCAACAAGCCAGAATTTTAAAGGCGGAATTTTTCTGCAGCAGAATTCATTTCTCACAATTCTAATAATGTTTTGCGTATTTTGTTTAAAAAGATCACGAATCGCGTTTTTGCAAAAAGGCATTTTTATGCCTCTGTCTGAAAAGCTTTCGATTATCAGAAGTAAAGGTTTGTGCCGTATCTTCTTTACTAAAGGCCACCTTGTTGTTTGTTGTACAAGATCGAACATTAGATGTCAAAATTGTTCGAAAAGACATGTAAAATTTATGAGTCCTAATTTAGAATGTAATAAATCTAAAGAGATATCAAAATCACATAACGATGAAACCAAAGAAAAAAATGTTGATACACTTTTTACGCATAACCACAACACGAATAAGAAATTTTCTTCTACCAATGAAGTTTCAATACAAACGTTAGTTGTAAACCTAAAAGGGAAATGTTCAACCCGTAAGGCAGGAATAATATTCGATACAGGTTCCCAGAAATCTTACATTTTGCGATCCACTGCTAAAGAACTACAGTTGGCAAAAAAAGTATTTGTACACTCTAAAATTTTTAATTTTTAACTAAATAAAAACAGATATTTTGTCAAAAATAGTTTTAATACAGTCTGTTTACCAGTCTGTTTTAAATTACACAACAAACAATTTCGATAAAGATGTAAAATAATTTCCTAATAGGAAAAGTTTAAAAATTTCTTGCAAAAAAAGTATTTGTACATTTCTCCATCCTGATATGTACTGTATTTTATAATGTTTATGGTTCAAAGGGCTACTTTTACAGAAGCTGTTAATAATTTTTAACTTCATATTATATTTGTCTGACATTTAATCTAATTTGCTCTTGAAGTAATTGAGTATAGAACATAAAACTAGAGAGGCACTTCTAGATATATGAAATCCTATGATTGAGCATAATAAAAATTTAAATTCGCAACAAGAATTTGTAAAAGCTATTAAATTACCATTTACAACTATTGGATGTATAGTGAGAAACTATGAATAAATTAAAAGCATCGAAATTCAATGAAAACCAGGACTTCTTAGCAAACTAACAATGAGGGAAAAAGGGAGTGTTGTTAAGAAAGCTTTAAAAAATCTTATGCGTTCGGTTCAAAAATTTGCTGGAGACCTTGCAACATCTTCTCGCATGAGAGTAAAACCTCAAACAATAAAAAATATTCTTCTCAATGCAGATTTAAAAGGAAGAACCTCAAGGAAAAATCCATTCATCAGCGAAACAAATATGCGAAAACGCATAGTATTCGCTTTCGCATACAGAAGTAAATCATAGGATTTTTGGAAAACACTAATTTTTTCTGATGAGGGAAAATTCGAAATTTTTTTACCACCAAGCATTCGAAAAAATTGGCGTAAAAATAAAACTGTTCTAGATCCAAAACGTATACTTCAAACTATCAAGCATGTTGGGGGGAATATTATAGTTTTGGGGTGTATAGCTTCTAATGGAGCAGGACATTTTAAATTTATTGACAAAGGAAGGATAGGTTTAACATACATTGATGTGTCGCGGCATAATTTATTAAACTGCGCCAAGAAATTATGCGTAGAAAAAGCTTTTCACTTTCTGCAGGACAGCGACCAAAGCATACTGCTGTGATCACCAGCACATGGTTACGACAATACTCGAAGACGACTGGTAACTCCACTAAAATCTCTAGACTTGAATCCAATAGAAAATTTCCGGATGCTATTGGATGCAAAAATCCGAAAAAAAAAATATGTATCAGTGAAAAACAGTTTTAAAGAAGCTCTTATTGTGTCATGAAATAACATTAACCAGATCGCTACAAAAAAAGTTGGTGGAATCTATGTCACAAGATCTAGAAGTAGTCATAAACGCTAAATGAATTCAAACAAAATGTTAATTTGTATCATTTTACTAAATTTTCATTAATTATATTACATTAATATAGTGTACAAATACTTTTTTTGCATTATATTTTTGTATATTTGTTTATTATAATGTAAAAAATCGATTCGTTTAATTTTGTTTTTGCTTCTATAATATTATAACGCATTAAATTAATGTATTACAGTATTTTTTGCTTAAATCGTTTGTTTAATTTCATTATAATTTAAAAAAATGAAGTGTACAAATACTTTTTTTGCCAACTGTAGGTTTTGATTTTCAAAGAGAAGAAGAGTTTTTCCATTCATTATTTGGAGGTAGAAAAACAAAAATGCTTAAGCACAAATGTTACAAAATTTATTTAAGTAGCCTTGATGGTAATTATATTTGTAATTTGGATGCTTTAGATCAAGATGTCATATGTAATGATATTTCTGCGATTAAATATGGTTATTGGATATGCGAGCTTAAAGATAAAGGAATCCACTTAAGTGATACTCGAGATTCAGGGCCTATTGGGGCACTTTTAGGAACAGATGTTGCTGGTAAGCTATTCACAGGAAGAAAAGAACAATTAAATTGCGGTTTAGTAGCAATGGAAACTAAATTAGGTTGGACTTTAAAATGCAAGATCCCTCAACTTGGTAGTCGGAATGATGTAAATATGACTGTAGTCAGTATGCTATCTCAAGAAGATGTACCTGTTTCAGCATTATGGGATGTAGAACTTCTTGGTATTCGAGATTCTATTGAACAAAATAGTAAAGAAGATTCGGAAAGGCCTGTCATGATACATTTTGAAGATACAGTTCATTAAAAGAATGATGGAAGATATGAAGTCCATTTGCCCTAGAAAAAGGATCATTCTTTCCTACCTACTAATTATGAGCTAGCTTTAAGAAGACTTGAATCCACTACTAAGAAACTAGAGAAAATTGGCTATCGCGAGAAATACAATGAAATTTTTGAAGAATGGATTCACGAAGGAGGAACTGAAGAAGTTCCTGAAAATGAGTTATCATTATCCATTACACATTACCTTCCTCATCGTCCTGTAATCAAAGAAACGTCCTCCCTGTCTTCGATGAAAGTAAGGCCTGTCTTCGATGCTTTGGCTAAGATAACAAATTTCCCCTCCTTGAAGGATTGTCTAGAGACTGGAATTAATTTCATAGAAACTATTCCTTTGATTTTGACCAGATTTCGTCTACATGAAATCGGTGTTATTTCTGATATAAGAAGAGCTTTTTTGCAGATATCCCTACATAAGGATGACAGAGATTTATTACGATTTTTTTGGTACAATGACGATGGTTCTATAAGAGTTCTTCGACATACTCGTTGTGTTTTTGGAGTTACAAGTAGCCCGTTTCTTCTTATGGCAGTAATTCATCATCATTTGTCAAAAGAATTATTGAAAGGAGAATTTTCTAACGAAATACTTGTTAAATTGCGCAACAGTTTTTACGTAGACAATTATGTGACAAGTGTTCACAATACTTCAGAGCTAGATAATTTTATAAGAACCTCTACAGAAGTAATGAAAAAAGCAAAGTTTGACCTCAGAGGTTGGGAAAATACGATATACAATAACTGCGATAAAATTTCTCAAGAAAATTCTGAAACGTCTGTATTAGGCTTAATATGAGATAAGAGTTCTGATACTCTTAAAATCGATACTGAACTTTTAAATCTTGATGAATCAGAAAAATTAACTAAACGAAAAATTTTGTCCCTTACCAGCCGAGTCTTCGATCCCATAGGATTTATTTCCCCTGCATTAATACAACCTAAACTTTTGCTTCAAACTATTTAGAAAACAAAGGAACCACGAGATGCAGAACTAAACGAAGATACTAAAAGAAAATTTTTAAAGTGGTTTAAAGATTTACATCTCTTGAAGTCTATTGAAATTCCAAGATGGAGCGGTGCCACTGAAGCACCTAGTTTGAGTTTACACACTTTTGTTGATGCAAGTCAAGATGCTTATTCAGCCTGTATTTTTCTCAGATCCGAGTCCCCTGATGGTACAGTAAACGTGAATTTACTGCAAGCCAAATCACGCATAACGCCTTTGAAAAAGATAACGATACCAAGGTTAGAATTAATTGCGGCTACTATTGGAGCAAGATTATTTAAATTCATAAAAGGTGCTCTAGAAGTCGAAATTGCTGATGAATACTTTTGAGCTGATTCTTCAACAGTTCTTAGTTGGATTAAACGACAGGAATAATGGTCAGTTTTTGTCTAATCGAGTGAAAGAAATACGACAGCTCACGGATCCTGAAAATTGGTTTCATATTTCTGGCGAGTTGAATCCTGCTGATCTTCCATCTAGAGCATAGGTTCCCAACGGGGGCGGTACCGCCCCCCAGTGGGCGCTGGAGCCTTCCAGGGGGGCGGTAGGGCGTCCAGAGAAAAATGGGGGGCGTTAGGACAGTCAAGGGGGGCGGTCATGGCATACCTACCTATTTAGGAACGAATCTAATAAAAATAGTTGATATCCTCTGCATTGCCCGGTCCGTCACAAAAGCCTTAACTGCACCTTTAAATGGAAATCTATAAAGGCGAACATATATCTGAGAGGAGGGGGGGGGGAGTGAATTTATTTTACTAATGTCCATGGAACACGTAGAAGGACTAAAATCGCGGAGAACAAAATTGTGTTATATTAGGCTAAAAACATTGTAGTTTCAATTCTTTCATGAATGTCATCTCAGTGAAACACGAAAAATCGATATTACTTGCATTAAAAATCATTATGAATTAAAAAATTGTGGGGCACAAAATTCGCGATAATTGGCTAACTAAAGATTAAAAAAATTATTTTTTATTAACCTGTAATTCGAAAAATTCTGTAGTTTGCGGCATAGACCTGAACAGAGATATTTAAACGAACCCTTGATTTGAAACAGTTTAAGAAAATAGTTTGCTCTTAGCGAAAGTGATAAAAATCATTATATCTATAAATTTGTTCAAAAGTAAATTTATTCAAACATAAATAGGAAAATTTTTATATTTCAAAATATCTTACCGTAAAATACCGTTAATTCGCCTCCCCCCCAAAGTGACAAAAAATCGGAAAATATTCAGAGGGGATGCTTACACGGGATCTTCCAGCGATCTTTTTACAAAATTTGCATTTTTTATATTTCCGGGTTTTTCTTGCGATATTTGACGAAATTTAAGGAGTTTTTTGCGATATTTGATGGAATTTTCAGTTTTTCGAGATGCGTGGCGAAATTTGCGTTCATTTCGCTATTCATTAACGAAAATTGCATTTTCCCCCCGCAATCTTTTGACGAAATCTGTGTTTTTCAGCGCTTTTCTTTTGTTATCCTCTGATGAAATTGGCGTTTTTTTCGCGATTCTTTAACGGAATGCGCGTTTTTACGGCTGTTTTTTTTAAACAAAATTAGCGCCTTTTTGACGAAATTCACATTTTTTTCGAGATTTTAAACAGAATTCGATTTTTCCGTGATCCTTTGACAAAATTCCCTTTTTCTGAGATCGTTTGACTTATTTTGCTTTTTACTACGATCTTTTGGTGACATTCGCATTTTTTATAGCGATCCTTGACGAAATTTACGCTTTTTTCGCGATCCTTTGACTGTGTTTTCTTATAAATCAGACATACTCGCATTTTATTTTTACAATCATTTGACAAAAATAGCGTTTTTTGGCGATCCTTTAAGAAATTCAAGATTTTTTTTGTGATTTTTTTTTAACGTAATTATCTTTTTTTTTCTGAGAGAGTTTTTTACATAATTCGCGTTTTTTAACGATCCTTTGATACCATTTTTTTAGATCTGACATAATTCGCGTTTCTTCCTGCAACCTTTTGCTGAAATGTTCGTTTTTGGCGATCTTTCGATGAAATTAACGAATTTTCGCAATTATTTGAAGAAATTAGCGTTATTTTTTTCGTGATTCTATAACGAAATTTGCAATTTTTTAGCGATCATTAGATAAATTTCCCCCTTTTTTTCGCGTTTCTTTGACGTATTTTCCTTTTTTCCGCGATTTTTGGACGTAATTTACGTTTTATCAGCAATCTTTAGGGGGGGGGGAGGGGACGCTTTCTTGGATTTTTTGAAAATTTAAATTTTTTTATAAAGTTAGGGGAGGGCGTATTAACGGTATTTTACGGTAATCAAAGAAGAAATACCGACAGTACACTATTGAGTATTGAAAATATGGATCTAAGCACTCTTCTACAAATCAATCGTTAACTATGTGCTTAATTTGCCAAAAAGTTTTTTCTAATGAAGCCATGGAGCTTTATAGGCTACAAGAGCATTTGAATAAATGAGTGCTGATAGAAAAGACAAAGATATGTTCTATTTTTACTTTCTTCTATCTTTACATGAAAGTATTAGATTCGAGAAATTTTTCTAATTCCGGTTTTCGACAGATTTACATGTTTTAGGGGGTCACAGATTCCAAGGAGCATGTTTTTACAAAATGTCTGTCTGTGAGTCTGTGGTTATGTGAGTATATGATTCTATATTTGTGTGACGTGAATTTTGTGAGCGCTCTATCTCAACAACTACTGCACGGAATTCAACAAAAATTTAAATTCAGGTAATCACTGATATGAATAACTACTGCCCAGATTTTCACCAAACTTCAGATTCTGTTAGTCCTTGATATGAATGGATGCTGTTTGCATTTTGTTGAAAATTTCTCAACAGGTTGTGCTGCTATGCTGCCTTTTTCACGATTTCTGCAACAACTCTATCTCAAGAACTCAAGTATGGATTTTCACCAAACTTCATACTTGGTTAGTTCTTGACATTGATATTTATTCAGAAATGGATACCAAGAGTTCTAACTTCAAAAGTCAATACAGCCGTAAGTGAGAGTACATAAAATTTTAATTGTTTTTCCTTCATCATATTTGGCTGAGAGTGGGTTCCGTGCAATAGCTAATTTACTGTATAAGAAAAGGAACAAACATCTTTGAGCCTGACGTTTGTGACTGAAGTTAAATAAATTTTAATCCAGCATGAACAAATTGTTAAAACTCCATCAGCTTGAACCATTTCATTATTTTTTTAATTCTTATTGGTTTTCTGTTTATTTTTCAATTTTTAATAAACAATTTTTAACTACATTTGATGGTCATTTAAATTAACTTCTACTTTATGATTCTTAATGGATAGATAGACAGATAAAATACAGATAATATGCAATAATATTTTAATATTTTGTATAATTAATTATTATGGAAGAGGGTGGGGGGGGGGGGGCGTTGGCATTTTTTTCTCTTATAAAGGGGGCGGTGATCCAGAAAAGGTTGGGAACCTATGATCTAGAGGATGTGGAGTTAAGCAACTTCTGAAGTCCCAATGGTGGCTAGGACCTAAATGGTTGAAAAATCCAAAAAAACAATGGCCCAAATCTGTTGTCAATGTTAATGAAGATGAAGTTGAAAAGGAAAAACGGAAAACGGTTGTTTCTGCTTGCAATGTCGAATTTAAAACTATTGTTTCTGAATTAGCTTACAGAATCTCAAAATTTTCCAAAATAGTCAGAGTGATAGCTTAGATTATGCGCTTCCACCCTAAAGCTCGTGATTTGAGAAGACACACAGAACTTACAAAAGAAGAAATATTGAATGCACAAAAGATACTTTTCCGTTCTGTGCAGACAGAATACTTTTCTAACGAAGATGGCAGAAAATCTCTTGCTAATTTTCAAGCTTTTAAAGATGCAGATGGATTATTACGATTGAAATCAAGACTTACTAATGAAGATGAACCATATGATTTTATCGCTCCAGTGATTCTGCCTTCGAAACATGCAGTAGTGAAAAGATTTATTGAGCAAGAACATATTCTGAATAAGCATGCTAGAACATTTATACTCTTGATCATTCTACGATAAAGATTCTGGATTTTAAAAGGAAAAAGAACCATCCGAAATATAATCAACGATTGTATTATCTGCAAGAAGCAAAAGGTAAAGGCATATTGAAGTGCCATTTCCCCCTCTCCCTACAGATAGAACTAAAGTAGCAGCAGTTTTTCAAGTTTCAGGAGTAGATCTGGCCGGTCCGTTGCTGACAAAATCTGGAGAAAAGGTCTGGATTGTCTTGTTTTCTTGTGCTGTATTCCGAGCAGTCCATCTGGAATTAATTCTATCTCTGAGTACCAATGCCATGATTCAAGCTCTGCGACGATTTATAGAAAGGAGAGGGCGGATATCTGTGTTGTATTCTGACAATGGAACAAATTTTACAGGTTTAAACAAAGCACTGAAAGATCTAGACTGGGCACTGATTCAACGAACATTCGAAGTTCATGAAATTCGTTGGAAGTTTAACCCACCCTCCGCCCCATGGTGGGGAGGGTTTTGGGAAAGGCTAATTGGAATTCTTAAAGACCTGCTCAGAAAAAATTTAGGACATTAGTCTCTGACCTATGAAGAATTATTAACTCTTGTCTGTGAATGTGAATCAGTAATGAACAACCGACCACTAAGCTATATATCATAAGAATCTGACTTGAGAGCTCTAACCCCAGCATCATTTCTACAAGATATTCGCACAAGCGAAGTTCCTGATTTAGACCAAATTGAAAGGACTAATATTTTGAAAAGATGGCGACACATTCAAAGAGTAAGACATAATCTGAAACACAGATTTAAAAAGGAGTACTTAGGTTTCCTGCGATCTTCCATTTCTAAAAGGCATGATAATATTAAAGTTGGAGATGTAGTTTTGATTGGCCGAGATGATAAGAAGAGACTGTTTTGGCCTTTGGCAAAGGTTATAGAACTTTTACCAGGTAAAGATGGAGTAGTCAGACTTGTAAAGTTGAAAACAGCTAAAGGAACATTTTTGAGACCAGTACAAAGACTTTACCCTCTTGAGATCACACAGGAAGACTGTGAACCTCTTTTGTTTGATCCAACACCAATCACAGATGATACGATCGGCGAACAGTCAAAAAATAGTAAACCTATTGAAAAGATTGATCCACAGTCTCGGTCTGGTCGAAGAGTAAATCCTCCTAAAAGACTTAATTTGTAAATTCTGAACATTTCAGTTGAACTTTCACCATTGAACTTTCATTATTGAATATGAACATTCATTTATTGACTTTAAATCTTAGAACTTTAAAGATTGAAAAATATTTTCATTATTTCTATTTTCTTTTTTGATTGTATGTATCTGTATTAGAGTGTATTCTTAGTGTTTATTTTAAGTTTTTGCTTAGATTAATATTTGTATGTATATAACATTTTAGTATTTTTCACCCTCTCTTTGCTGAGTTTTTTCCAAAACTCAGGTGGGGAGGATGTCGCGAGAAGAAGAAACCCACTGAAGCCAGTTTTTGTCTGTTGCGAATGGCAACGGCAGATTTGTTATGATAAAATGTTGTTGGAATGTTGTTGTTCGAAAAATTGAAAACGGTAGGAATGAAGTTAAAGCTACTGTTTATTTTGATATTTGGGTGATTCTCTTCAAATAGGCCAAAATAAGAGTTAGAAAAAAAAATTTCAACTTTGTTAGAAACACATGATTATTTTTTTATGAATATATCTGAGCTTATGCATAGCAGAAAAAATATTGGCCATGATCAATCATATTTATTTTTTGCATATTTATTTTTTCTTTTTTAAAAAAAAATGAGGGAGTGATGATAAAGATGAGGGAGTGAGATTGATACATGAGATAGTTGTTTAAATAAAAATGATGAATTTAGAATGCATGTACTAAACTAAATATTTTATTACCAAATGAAATATACACATACAAACACTATTAAATAAACAAAAGCAGATGTAGAATCATTAATTAATGTAAAATGATCTTTAAGAAATAAGAAACTACTGTAAGGAAGTTCCAAACACATTTTTCAGTTGACTGTTTTAAAAATACTACTAACTCTCTGATATTCGTACATGGGTAGAGAATGAATTGCACGACCTGTATAAGAAACAAGCTCTGGGTGTTCACTCAATGTTGTTAAGATACTGTTTAAAGGAATAGTATCTTGGTCATCTCTCTCAGGCCAAACAAAACGGTTTTGTCCGATGACTTTCATGAATTTTATAGTCACCATATTATTTCTTTTTTTTTCAACAACCCCTGGTACCCAGTAGCTGTCATAGATAACAGCTACCCAGCTTCCTATTACAGAATTTCCACATTCTTCTTTCACATTTCTTTTATGTTTCTGTGGAACACTAGAAGATGTGGCTTCTTCATCTAGGACCTTACAAAGCCTATCATAACCACTACCTAAGTGAAAATGGCAACAAGGTTGGTCAAAGGGACATTCAAAACAACTTAGTGAATTAAAAAAAATACAAGGCACATTTTTGGAGTAAACAACTTGATGGACTTTCATAGTTCCTTTGAAAGGAACTGGAATAAACCCAGATACCCCATTTTCAAATTTATGAATGTTGTCTTCGGTCACTAGAAAGAAAGAAAAGATTGTACAATTCCATCTGAATTTGTTAAATATAGAACTCCGGTATGGAGTGTTATTTGTATTCGGGATCCTCCAAAATGAAAGGATTGGATTTCTTCTCCATACTTGGTAGAGAAGTTTTCGCTAAAATCTACATGGATGAAGGCTTCATTTGGTCCCAGCTCATATTTTAATTTCTTTATTGCATTAAATTGGTGCACAATGTTTCCTGTATGGTACATAAATTTATGAAGTGACTCATTCAGCATATCAACTAGCTTTTTGACTGTTATTAAAATGTCGGTTTTTGAAACTTTGCGAATAGTCTTTTCTTTCCCTTTAATGACGCATGTAGTTGGCACAGTTGTCCATCTTTTGAGTTTTACTTCACAGTCTTCAAATGTATTTAACTTGAGGTTTTTCTCTTTACACAAATGACACTGTCTAAAAAGGCATTCTGTATTGTATTGGTCACAACATAATGTTTTCAGCATATCACTTGATGAGAAGTAGTTAATAACTTTCAGTTCATGCAGTTTCTTGATAATCAATTCAAAATTCACATGAATGATGCAACTGCAAGTATCTCGGTCACTTACTTTTGGATACTTAACCCAAAAAGGTTTCAAACGACAAAATGACTGGTAACTTATTTTGTAATCTACAGTTGTCAAAAATTTCTCATGCAGTTTTTTTAGACTGTCATTCAAAAATCTTTTTTGTCTTTTTTCCTTTTTCACTGTAACACATTCTTTTTTTCCTGCTGTAATTCTAGATACGTCATCTCTTTCAAAAAAAAGTTGAACATCCTCTCGAATTTTTTTATTTAGATACAAACCTCTAGGGCGAACATTTGAGCTTGCAAGTGTTACAGAATTTACGAAAGATTTTGTTTTAAATATACATTCTTTAGATGCTGTATTCATAAACCTGTATTTTCTTACAATATTATTCTTCATCATCTTGTAGAAAGCTCTCTTTTTTCTATGACTGTCACCAAGAGATGTATAATTTTCACTCATCTGTGTAGTCAAAACTTCACAGAACAGTAGTCTTTTTCTTATGGGTAATGAAACTTTTTCTTTTCCTAAAAACTTGTTAACTTTTCTTCTGGGTGTACTAAGTTCAGAAATGTTATTGGAGTTGACTTCTTTATTTTTTAAAACCCTCTGGTATCTCTTCTTATATCTTTCTGCTCGCTTTGTAGAGAGAGATAACTTTTCTTCCAACTCCTTAATCTTTCTATACATTTTTGATCTTGCCCTTTTGACTCTTTTATGACCAACTAGTTCCCTTGAAGTAGATGGTTTTGAAAGCAATTGAGGTTCACTTGTAGGTACTGTTTTCCTTTCCTGAATCTCTATTACTTTACTATTCCCACCTTGTTGAATTAGGTCATTGTTAGAGGAGTTTGGACTTGGAGTAGGAGGAGGGGAACTATCAATTACAATCTGTTGCAATATTTCAGATTTCTTCTTTTTATTTTCTCTATAACGTTTTGACCTCTTCTTCCATTCTTTTCTGACAATTCTCTTTTCGCGATTAGTCATATGGCTTGCTAACTTTGCTGCTGGAACTCCTTTTTCCCGTTTCCTCATATACTTTAGTTTTTCCTTCTCCTTCATCTGCTGAAGCTTTACTGGATCTCTTTTCATTGCTTCTCTTCTTTTTTTGTCATATTCTTTCTTCTTTGCTCTAGCTTCTTCTTTCTTGCCCATCCTGAAAAGAGAAAGAAAGGCATATTAAACAACTAGGTTTTTAATTTCAAAATCTTGAAATGAATTAAGCTTACATATGAAATAGGAGTTCTTATGGCTATTATATTTTAGCACACAACAATTTTATCTATAATATAAAACTCTTTGTCAAAGTAAATCTTACACATATCTTTAAATTTCTAGAAAACACAATTGCTTAAACAAAGAAGTCATGAATTCTTGAAGATAGAATTTGCTTATTTCTGCCATAATAATTTGTGTAAAATGTATAACAGGTACACTATACAGCATGGTATCAATTATTCACTGTACTCTTTAATTATATTCTTCTTAACAACTATTTAAGCATGTACCAGTTAGGCTATTTATGCTTAATTTTTATGTATACTGATATTTAATATATTTAAATTTCAAAATACTAATTCAAGTAAGTAATAATCTATTTACTAACAAGCAATCTTTTGAAGTCATGCAATATAATCATAATCAGAGACTAATACAATTAAAAAACTCATAATATAGCGATAAAAATAATTTATGATTTATTTTTGTTCATAGAACATAAAAATTCTGTTATTAGCATTTGATTTTATAATAGTAATAATTTAATTTTAATCCCAGAATATGTAGCCTAAATTCATCACCCCCTCACAAGTTACATCACCCCCTCATTTATGAAGTAATATGAAGGAGTGATTGTGAGGGAGTGATGAATTTTAACAAAATGGCCATTTACTTTGTTATCATTATCTAAATTGAGATTAGGCTTAGTGGACTTTAAACTATATCTAAATACTTACAAATCAATAATAATTAATATTTTTTAATATTTACCTGTATTCAGTAGAGGCTGATGAGGAAGTGATGAGGTAAAAAAACTTTCAGCTCAATCTCTGTCAAAATTTCTCTCTGAGAACAATGGAATTAAAAATCAAGTTACTTTCTTTTTAATGCAATGTGCACTAATGGCTACCAAAACATCCTGTTTCCATCAACTAGTTTTATGCGCCCTCTGGTAGGAATTAGAGCAACTTTAGTAAATCAGTGAGGGAGTGACATAAGAAGGTGGGGACAACTTTCAATAATGATATTAAAGTTAATATTTTTAGCAATAAATTATAAGAGCACCAAATTATAGTCTCTATTTTAACATAAAATCAAATTATTAAAAAAGAAATAACATATTTTTATTTCAATATTACAAAAATTAATTTTAAAAGTTGAAATCTTCTGTGGGGACAGCATGAGGGAGTGACAAATGATTAATTTGAATTACAGTACTAATTAATTTATAAACACCTAAATTATAAAAACTACCAAAATATTCTCTAAACATCATATTATGCATGTCTGTTTAAAGAATTAAAAAAAATAATAATAAACTAGTGAGATATAGGCTTGGGACATCAATTTGGCCTATTTGCAGAGAATCACCCATTTAATGTTAAAAGAATGAATATTATGAAACGAAATTATTTTAATGTATATATGTAAATATTATGCGCGTTTATGCTGTGTGTGATTTGTAATATATGAAAGTAAAACCATGAAAAAGAAATCTCCGGCGTCTGTCTCGATTGCAGCGAAATCTCTCATTAATTTTATATCGTAGTCACCACACTCGTATTTTATTTAAACACGAAAGAATTTTTTCCATATTTGCACGCATGAAATATAAAAGATGCGATTACAAAATGTTATTATAAAAATTATCGCAAAACCCCGAATACTAAGTCACGAAGTATTATGGCCTTTTTTCTTTTAAATAAATAATATAATAATAAAACAGATTTCTTTTCCAATTTGTTTCTTAAATTAAATATGTTTTATTGTATTTAAATAAAAATTGCTTGCGTGTTTTCTTTGCTCCATGTGCTCAAATTCTGGAATGTAACAAAAACATTCAGCCAGTGAAAAGTGCCGTACATCAAATATCTGAGACGTATGCAACTAAATCGTACTTTTTTATCCGTTTTTTTCATGTAATTTTTAAACTATTTGGAACAAACTTTTGAGAGTAGGTGCATTCAGTAGGTTACACTTATAGGTACCTTCTCCTTCTAGTACAATCAAATTCTAAATCCGTCATGTATTTTTTCAGATTTGCTTGCCGAAAGAATTACGCTCAACTTTTAATATCATTACGTACTATGTGTATTAGCTTTCGCTTCGCTCAAACAATTACTATTTACTCCATACACTCTGATTCGGTTCTCTACAAAAATATGTAGCCGGTGAAAAATGACGCACACCAAATTTCTGTGACGTATGCAAATAAATTGTGCTTTTTTATCAGTTTTTTTAATATAACTTTTAAACTATTTGGAACTAATTTTTCGTAGGTGGTGAAAATTCGTAATGGTAAATTTGGACAAGAAATGGTAAATTTCGAAAAATGGTAAATGTCGACACGAGATCTCGAAAATACGACAAATTTTGTACACAGATCACGAAAAAATGGTAAATTTCGTAAAAATACCGCGAGTAAATGACAAATCTCGCAAAAGATTGCGAAAAAATGGCCTTTTTTGTTCAGATATCACGAAAAAAAAACCCGTCGAATTTCGTCAAAAGATCGCAAAAAACTCAAATTTTGTCCAGGTATTGGAAAAAAAAGCAAATTTCGTCAAAAAATTCCCAAAAAGGCAAATTTTGCAAACAAATCGCAAAAATGGAAAATTTCATCAAAAAATCTCGAGAAAACAATAAATTCGTTACAAAATTCCGAGAAAACGTCAAATTTCATCGAAAAATTACGAGAAAACGTCAAATTTCATCGAAAAATTACGAGAAAACGACGAATTTCGTCAAAAGTTGCGAGAAAACGGCAAATTTCATCACAAAAAAACATTAAATTTCTTCAAAAGATCCCGAAAAACGGTAAATTTCGACAAGAGATCTCGAAAAAAAACCGGCAAATTTTGTAAACAGATCACGAAAAAATGGTAATTTTCGTAAAAATACCGCGAGTAAATGACAAATCTCGCAAAAGATTGCGAGAAAATAACCATTTTTGTTCAGATATCACGAAAAAAAAACCCGTCGAATTTCGTCAAAAGATCGCAAAAAACTCAAATTTTGTCCAGGTATCGGAAAAAAAGCAAATTTCGTCAAAAAATTCCCAAAAAGGCAAATTTTGCAAACAAATCGCAAAAATGGAAAATTTCATCAAAAAATCTCGAGAAAACAATAAATTCGTTACAAAATTCCGAGAAAACGTCAAATTTCATCGAAAAATTACGAGAAAACGACGAATTTCGTCAAAAATTGCGAGAAACTGGCAAATTTCATCAAAAATCACAAAAAACATTAAATTTCTCCAAAAGATCCTGAAAAACGGTAAATTTCGCCAAGAGATCTCGAAAAAACGGCAAATGGTAAATTTCGTAAAAATACTGTGAGTAAATGACAAATCTCGCAAAAGATTGCGAGAAAATGACAATTTTTGTTCAGATATCACGAAAAAAAAACCCGTCGAATTACGTCAAAAGATCGCAAAAAACGCAAATTTTGTCCAGGTATCGTAAAAAACGCAAATTTCGTCAAAAATTTCCCAAAAAGGCAAATTTTACAAACAGATCGCAAAAAACGGACAATTTCATTAAAAAATCTCTAGAAAACAAGAAATTTCGTCACAAGATTGCGAGAAAACGACAAATTTCGTCAAAAAATTACGAGAAAACGACAAATTTCGTCAAAAAATCACGAAAAAACATTAAATTTCTTCAAAAGATCCCCTAAAAATGGCAAATTTCGACACGATATCTCGAAAAAAACAGCAAATTTTGTAAACAAATCACGAAAAAAAAATGGTAAATTTCGTAAAAATACCGTGAGTAAATGACAAATCTCTCAGAAGATTGCGAGAAAATAACTATTTTTCTACAGATATCACGAAAAAAACCCGTCGAATTTCGTCAAAAGATCGCAAAAACGCAAATTTTGTCCAGGTATCGGAAAAAACGCAAATTTCGTCAAACTTACGCAAATTTCGTCAAACTTTCGTTAATTTCGTTATACTTGTACAGTAACTCTTTTCCCCCAAAATATTATTACAAGACTTGTGGAAACAGAAGATAACTTGGGACTCAGAATTACCAACATCATTAGCCCAAAAATTTCAGAAATGGATGGTTGGTTGTATGAATTTTAGTGGCACAAAATCCCTCGAGGGACATGCTGCGCCAAGACAAAGAATAATAATACAAAAACAGATTAAAACAAACCTGTCTGGATGGATTCCCATCCAGACAGAGTCATGTAAAAGTACAAAATTAAAAAGAATTAATTATTACTCTTCCAGATGTCTAAAAAAGCAAAACAAGTCGAGTTATAAAACTGGTCAGTAGTAAAAAATTATATATCAAAATATAGTCCAATACGTTTTAAAAAGGTGAAGAGTGCCCCATGAGGTGTTTCCCCAATGATGTTTGTCAAGATTGGTGATGATGAATTAAAATACAGTCTGTACAAGTGCCGAAGGCCAGGACAGTCAGTTAAAAGATGATGAATAGTCAGATAATCAAAATGACAATGTGGACACATAGGTGTATCTTCCCGGAATAAAAGATGTTTATGAGTTATTCTAGAATGTCCAATTCTCAGACGAGTCAAAAGGACATCTTTCTTTCTTGGATAATTAGGAGGCCAAGTGGCGATTGTTGGTTTGATATGGTGCAATTTATTGTTATATTCCAGATCCCAACCTTCTTGCCAAATTGTATGATAAAGGATTTTATGAGTAGTTTAACGTCTGAGAATGGAATTGTATGGTTTAAGGTATTAAGAGCCAGTTTTGCTGCCTCATCTGCTTTTTCATTTCCTGGGATACCCATGTGCCCAGGTACCCAGCAAAAGAATATTTTATAGCTATGTCTTGTTAAATTATTGTAAATATCCAGGATAGCAGAAACAAAAGGGTGTCTTTTTAAAGTTTTTATAGCATCAATAGAACATTTGGAATCAGTATAAATAATGAAGTCTGTGCCTTGTTGATGAGATAATAACTGCATAGCTTTCTCAATTGCCATCAATTCAGCTGTAAATACAGAGGAGGTTGAAGAATGCAGCCGGTAGCTCCAGCTAGTGTCATTACAAAATACTCCACATCCCACGATATCACCACTCTTAGAACCATCTGTATATACGTCTGTATAATTATTAAAATTAGCACGGTGTGCAGCAAACAGCTGTTGAAAGACTGCAGGTGCCAAATTCTTTTTTTCATAATCTTTAAAAGGGTGGAGAATGGCAATTTTAGGTGGTTTCCAAGGTGGGAGTAGATGCAATGGATTTGAACTTACCTCGATATTATTCATAGGGCTATTGTCTATAAGATTTCGCATTCTTACCCCAAACGATGGTATGCAAGAGGGTCGGTGCTGATAAAGAATGTCATAGTCAGTATTTAAAATGTAAGTGCGAAGTGGATGCTCAGGATGCGACAGAACACGGTAATAAAATTCTAATGAAAGATTTTCTGGAGTATGGTGTAATGCTAGTTCATTACAGTCAACATATAAGCTTAAAACTGGAGAGGTACGAAATGCACCAGAGCAAACACGAAGTGCGCTGTGGTGCACAGTGTCAAGTTTTTTAAGAACAGACATACGTGCAGAACCATAAATCTGGCAGGCATAGTCCATTTTAGAGCGGATGACAGCACGATATATTTTGAGAAGTGAAGTGCGATCAGCTCCCCAGGAAGTGTTCGATAGTACTTTGAGTAAATTTAGTGATTTTTCACATTTTGTCCGCAAATATAGAATGTGTGGCAAAAAAGTTAGTTTATTGTCAACGTACAGGCCAAGATAACGAATACTGTCTACAACTGGAATTTGCGTTGAATTGATAAAAATTTCTGGATCAGGATGCAGACCTCTACGTTTACAGAAATGCACACAAGAAGTTTTGTCCTGGGATATAATAAAACCATTTCTATTTGTCCAATTTAGAATGCGAGTGATGGCAATTTGCAACTGTCTCTCAATAAAACGAATATCCTGTCCCATACACATGATGCGAAAGTCGTCAACATATAAATCTCCCTTCACAGAAGGGGGTAGTTGACTAAGTATGCCGTTTATTTTAATAGCAAAGAGGGTGACACTCAGGACACTGCCCTGTGGTACACCCTCTTCTTGTACATAATAACTAGAAAGCGTTCCTCCAATGCGAACTTGGAACAGTCGCACCGCAAGGAAGTTTTTAATAAAAATAGGGAGGTTACCTCGAAAGTTCAAGTTAAAAAGGTCACGAAGGATCCCATAACGCCATGTTCTGTCATAGGCTTTAGCCATGTCAAAAAATACTGACACCAAATGGCTGCGTTTAAGAAAAGTTGTCCTAATGTAGTGTTCAAGATGGATAAGATTATCAATAGTACACTTACCACGTCGAAAAACCACTCTGAAAAGCGGCAAGATAATTGTTAGTTTCTAAAACATAAATGAGGCGGCAATTGACCATTTTTTCAAGGAGTTTGCAAAGGCAGCTAGAAAGTGCGATTGGTCTGTAATTTTTAGGATTGCTGGCATCTTTAGCCGGTTTAGGAAAAGGGATAACGATGGCTTTGCACCAGTCCTTGGGAAAAAGCTGTTCTGTCCATATCCTGTTAAAAAAAGAAAGCAGATTTTTTAGAGAGGATGTGGAGAGGTGTTTAAGCATGCTGTAGGTGATGCCATCGGGGCCCGGAGCAGACAGGTGACTGTCCTGCAAACACTTTAGAAACTCTGATAAAATGAAAGGTTGGTTGTATGAAAAAGAATTATATTAAAATTAATTCTGATTATTTTAGTTTGTCTTTTATAAGATAAAAAAGGTTCCGGATATGCGTCTGATTTTGAAATAGATGCTAGGGTTTGCCCTATTGTTTCAGCTATGTTCTTAGGGGAAGTGATGGTTTGACCGTTATGTTTTAAAATTGAAACATGATTTTCAGAATACAGACCCATGCTTTTTTTCACCTTTTTCCAAAGCTCTATACTGGATGTGTTAGAGTTAATGCTTGAAACATACTTAATCCAGGATTCACGCTGGCTTTTGCGTCTTATACGTCTAGCCTCTGCCTTTGCTTTTTTAAATGCTATATAGTTATTATGGTTTGGGTACCTACGAAATAGACCCCAAGCCTTTTGTTGTTTTTTCTTAGCTTTTTGGCATTCGCTGTTCCACCATGGTTTTCTATTTTTATTAGTAGATGAGGTTTTAGGTATGCTAGCATCAGCAGCACCGATAATACATTGAGTTATATTATCGAGTGCTTTGTCAATATTATCCTCTATCATGCTATTTGTAATGTTTGCAAGTGTAGTAAAAGTTGGCCAGTTGGCTCTGTCATAAACATATCTTTTGGTATGATTATTAAAATCTCCACAAGGAGTGGTCAAAGTAATAACAATGGGAAAGTGGTCACTGCCCTGTAGATCATTTGACACCCAGAAATTCCAATAAGGATATATTGAAGGAGAACAAATGATGAGGTCTATTGCATGAAAGGTGCGTGTGGGTTCATGAAAATATGTATGATCACCATTATTTAGCAGGCATAAGCCATTGTCAGATATCATTTTTTCTATGATATCACCATGTTGATTTGAGTTTTGGTTACCCCACAGTTGACTGTGGGCGTTAAAGTCTCCCAGAATAATGTAAGGAGTAGGGAGTTGATGTAGGAGATGATCAATATTTGCTGATTGAATAGATTGATTAGGTGGTAAGTAAATGGTACAGATAGTTATAAGTCTGTTAATATGTGCATGGACTGCAACTGCTTGTATGTTAGTATTTAAATTTATATTCGAATGGGGCAAATTACGTGATATAAATAGAGCCACTCCACCTGTGGCCCTGTCACTACCAGTAAAGTCTTTTCTGTAGGTTGTATAATTGCGTAGTTTCGCAATATCGTTTGGTTTTAAATTAGTTTCCTGAAGAGCCAAGCAGAGTGGTTGATGGTCTGACAGAATATCACGGATTTCATCATACTTGTTGCGATAGCCACGGCAATTCCACGATATAATATTAGTCATGAATGGGTTAATTTTATAGTTTTAGTCAGGCACAGATTCTTCGAATATAATATTTTCATCATCATCCGAGTCATCTCGGTATAACTCGGCATCCACAGCCTCATCCGTGTAATGCTTCAGTTGTTTGGGATCTTTAATGTTTTTGATTACTGAACTGATGCCAGATTTTTGCCTCCCCTTCCCCACAGTCTTACATTGTGGAGAGACTGGATTTGAGATTTTCTTTTTAGTCGTTTTACTGGGGGGTTTTTTAGATTCTGTTTTCTGGGGATATCAGGTTTCTGTGGTATGGTGGTATGTGTGGTAGCTTTTGTTTTTGTTTGGGATTGAGATAACTTATTAGATAGAGCTGTTAATATCTGAAGATTCTTCTCTATGTTATTTATTTTTGCTGGTTCAGAGGAAGGTGTGCTGGTCGATTGTGTTACGGTAAATTTATCGCGTGGATAAAAAAGATCAGTTTGTGTAGCCATGTGTCTTACGGATGTTAATTGCTTCTTGAGTAAGCTGGAGTAGGTAATTCCGACAGATGGGGTTCTATTTTCAACAAGTTTACGGGCATCAGGATAGGACAAATTCCGAGTGATTTTTATGGTAACTATTTCTTTTTCACGGTTCCAGTTAGGGCACTTGCGGGAATATGCTGTATGATTTCCTTTACAATTAACGCAGCATTCGGATTTTTCACATGAGGTATTGTCATGGCCGACCTCTGCACAACGTGCACAGGTGAGATATCCACGACAGTTTGTTTTAGTATGCCCGTAACGCTGGCATTTAAAGCAACGGACGGGGTTTGGTATGTATGGTCGGACTCGACAGCTTAGATATC
Source organism: Maratus speculifer (assembly GCA_964019185.1). Classification (NCBI taxonomy): domain Eukaryota; kingdom Metazoa; phylum Arthropoda; class Arachnida; order Araneae; family Salticidae; genus Maratus; species Maratus speculifer. The sequence continues at coordinate 215,761,103 of OZ025301.1, read as the reverse complement.
CTGCTTTAATTCTAGGTGGTAAAGTAGTGCTATTGAAAGTTAGAATAATATGTTTAGTGGGAATTATCTGCTCATTTTACGGATGGTGATACGGCGTACATCTATGATATTTTGGTCTTTTAAATTTTCTAAAAGTTCATCTTTGGTGGAATATAAAAGATCAGGTTCAGATATTACTCCGCGGCTTGTATTTAAAGTTCTATGTACTTGTACGGAAACAGAAAAGGTGCCTATTTTAGTGCAATTTGAGAGAAATTGTGATTGTTTTGTTGTAGAAACCTCAACCAGCAAATCGCCAGATTGTAATTTTTTCAGAGAATGACCATCTCCCAAAACAGACTGGAAAGTTTTTGCTATCAGAAATGGGGAAGTTTTTTTAAACGAGCAATCAGAGTGGCTATCAGTACGTTTTACAATGAAAAAGCGAGTAAATGAAGAAGACAGTGCAGTTTGTTGCTCTCCACTAGGGAGAGAAGTAGAAGGAAAAGAAGTGATTCCATCCATATTTAAAAAATAATAAAATTCAGACCCCGGCCGCACCACCCTCTCCCGAGCCCTACAAGGGGATGCACATTCGTGCACCAGTGCTAACAAGGGCCCATACGGTCACAAGACAACCCTATGTCAGTCTCCACCCTTAACGAGATGACTAGTAGTTGCTCGATCACTTGATCCCTAAAGCCAGTGACAAAAGCCAGCTGACCAGCCGATTGATGCATACGGGACCAAATGCACCTCCCGTCTACCTGAAGCAGAGGCCAAAGCAGTGTGTTGGTTTCCCTCAACTGCCAGGATCCCCCTTTCCAGGGACACGGGTCGCCACGCACGGCCAACACGTGGGTGGTTTACAATTCTCCATGAGTCGATATACAGGATGTATCGGCTCATGCAGAATTGCCCTCACCTCCGAAGAGGAAACCACAATGAGAGTGAAACAAAGGGGAAAGGAAGACCAGAAGAGTAAGAGGAAAAGGAAAGGAGAAAGATCACTCAGGTGCCCCGGGGTTGTGAAGCCCGTGAAAACCTAAAGAAGGTATCCCCCTGGGGGTTTCAGAAGTGGAAAAATAAATTGAGCTCTCTTAAAGATATTGTTGTACCAAGATGTTTGTTAGACGATCCAGATAACATCGGCGATTTAAGTTCACATATATTTTGTGACGCGAGCAAAGTAGCCTATGCTACATGCATATATTTACGTAATGAAAATGAATATTCAACATCATGTCAATTAATCCAAGCACGATCCAGAGTAGCCCCCCTGAAATGTATTACAATCCCCAGATTGGAGCTCCTCGCATGTCCGACTTAAAATTAGGAAATCTTCCAACTTTTTTCTGGTCAGTAAGTATAGTCTTCTAGTAATGCATTATATTAATTGGATAAAGAAAAATGAAAATTGGGCTCCCTTCGTGTACAATCGTGTAAAAGAAATCAAATGACTTAGTAATCCAGAAAATTGTCACTATGTGCCCGAACTCTTAACCCGGCCGATCTACCTTACCGTGGATGTCCTGCAGAATCTCTTAAACAATCCCTCTGGTGGGAAGGTCCTGATTGGTTGAAAAAACCTCAAGAATTTTGGCCTAAAGAGAGTTTAAATCCGTAGAAATCATTAACGCAGAAAAAAGAAAGACAGTGATCAATACGGTAAATATATCTCAAAGCCCAATTGAATTATATGAAAATACATCTTCATATTTGAAAATGATAAAAGTAACTGCCTGGATTTTTAGGTTTTTTGGAAATGTCAAAAAGTTGCAGAATGAGCGAAATTTTGAGAAAAATTTAACAGTTGAAGAAATAAATTATGCAGAACATGTAGTATTGAAATATGCCCAGCGATGTTTATTAAATGAAACAAAACCATGTTACACAGCTTTACAGACTTTAACCTTTGAGCAAGGTATAATTAGAGTAAAAACACGAATTTCTTTAAGAAAAGACCTCCATTCTTTCCGATATCCAATCCCCCCCAGGGGGATACCTTCTTTAGGTATTCATGGGCTTCACAACCCCGGGGCACCTGAGTGATCTTTCTCCTTTCCTTTTCCTCTTACTCCTCTGGTCTTCCTTTCCTCTTTGTTTCACTCTCATTGTGGTTTCCTCTTCGGAGGTGAGGGCAATTCTGCATGGGCCGATACATCCTGTATATCGACTCATGGACAATTGTAAACCACCCACGTGTTGGCTGTGCATGGCGACCCGTGTCCCTGGAAAGGGGGATCCTGGTAGTTGAGGGAAACCAACACACTGCTTTGGCCTCTGCTTCAGGTAGACGGGAGGTGCATATTGGTCCCGTGTGCATCAATCGGCTGGTCAGCTGACTTTTGTCACTGGCTTTAGGGATCAAGTGAGCGAGCAATTACTAGTCATCTCGTTAAGGGTGGAGACTGACATAGGATTGTCTTGTGACCGTATAGACCCTGGTTAGCACTGGTGCACGAATGTGCATCCCCTTGTTGGGCTCGAGAGTGGGTGGTGCGGCCGTTGTCCGAATTCCTTTTTCACTTAATATGGATGGAAAACCCACGTGTTGGCTGTGCATGGCGACCCGTGTCCCTGGAAAGGGGGATCCTGGTAGTTGAGGGAAACCAACACACTGCTTTGGCCTCTGCTTCAGGTAGACGGGAGGTGCATATTGGTCCCGTGTGCATCAATCGGCTGGTCAGCTGACTTTTGTCACTGGCTTTAGGGATCAAGTGAGCGAGCAATTACTAGTCATCTCGTTAAGGGTGGAGACTGACATAGGATTGTCTTGTGACCGTATAGACCCTGGTTAGCACTGGTGCACGAATGTGCATCCCCTTGTTGGGCTCGAGAGTGGGTGGTGCGGCCGTTGTCCGAATTCCTTTTTCACTTAATATGGATGGAAAAACTTCTCTTTCATCTATCTCTCTCCCATGTGGAGAGTAACAAATGTCAAAGAATTCCTCTTTTACTCGATTTTTCGTAATTAAACGCAATGATAGCCTCTCTGATAGCTCTTTCAAAAAAACTTCACCATTTGTTATTGCTAAAACCTTTCAATCTGTTCTTGGTGGTGGCTATTCCCTCAAAAAATTACAGTCTGGGGATTTACTGGTTGAAGTTTCTACAGCCAACCAGTCACAATTTTTGTCCAATAGTAATACAATAGGCACCTTTTCTGTATCTGTTAAAGCACATCCAACTTTAAATTCATGTCGTGGTGTAATATCTGAACCAGATCTGTTATTTTCCCCAAAAGAAGAACTTCTAACTAACTTAAAGGATCAAAATGTCGTAGATGTCCGCCGTATCACTATCCGTAGAAATGGTCAGATAATTCCTTCTAAACATATAATATTAACCTTCAATAGCCATATTTTACCTACTAGAATTAAAGCAGGCTATTTAAATTGTCCAGTCCGACCTTATATCCCTAATCCGATCCGTTGTTTTAAATGCCAGTGTTATGGCCATACCAATACTAGTGGCCAATGTCGTGGCACTGTTACCTGTGCACATTGTGCAGAAGTTGGCCACGACAGTAAAACTTGTGAAAAACAGGAACGCTGCGCAAATTGCAAAGGTGATCATACATCATATTCTCGCTCCTGTCCTATTTGGAACCGTGAAAAAGAGATCATTACTAGAAAAATAACCCAAAACCTTCCTTACCCTGAAGCTCGTAAAATTGTAGAATCGAGAACCCCATCTGTTGGAGTTTCTTACTCTAGCTTACTTAAGCAACCAACAAAACCTGTAAGACACATTAGTACCCAGACTGAAGCTCCTTTTAAGAACAGTTCTCCTGAAAAAACATCTAGTCCTATAAAGAAAAAGACCCGTGATGCCCACGCTACTGCTGTTACCAGAGTGTTGCCAAAATTAGTGCTTTGGAAACCGTCATCAGAACCTGTGAAAATTGAATATTGGACTAGTCAAGCACAGAAATCAAGCCAATCAAAAAATATAACCTAACCTGAGAATGGAAAAACACCTGATTCATCTGCATCAAATTCCCACAAACCCAAAACTAATCTAACTGTAAAACCTACCCAGAAAACAAAAGAGAATAAAACTATTCGAGGTTCTTCACAGTGGCAAACTGTGAAGAATAAACAGAGAAAATCATGTCATAGCCCATCTACAGCTAATCTCAAAGATCCAAGGCAGATGAATCAGTACGTGGAGGAGGCTATGGAGTCGGCATCTTACGACTCGAGTGATGATGATGAAAATGTTACTTTTGAAGAATATAGACCTCAGTGATTTTACCCTTTTAAATTGTTTTTATATATTTTTGTGCTTCTTTTTAGACATTGTTTGATTTTAACTTTGACATTTGGAGACAGATTTTAATCCTAACTTGACTTTCTAATTATGACAAATACTAGGACAGCCTTTTAATGCTATTTTTACATTTTAAGCTGTATTACGTTTTTTTGAACTTTTTGTTCTCACCTTGTTCTTGGCGCAGCATGTCCCTAAAGGGATTTTGCGCCATAAAACCCTAATCAACCAACCATCCGATATCCAATCGTTCTTTCTTTCGATCATAATATAACCCATTCACTCATAAGACAAAAGCATATTGAGCTTAGTCATGCTGGAATACAAATTATAATGTCAGTATTGCGGAAGCAGTTTTGGATACTAAGATGTCGACGTACAGTTCGAAAAGTAATAAATTGCGTGGTATGCAGGCGATTCACCGCGTCATTTGCCGAAACACCTAGAGCCCCTCTCCCAGAAGATCGAGTCAGACATGCTTCGATTTTTGAAGTTGTTGGTCTCGATCTTGCAGGACCTTTATTTTTAAGAAATGGTTCAAAAGTGTGGGTGGTTCTTTTTACATGAGCAATATTTCGCGCCATACACTTGAAATTAGTTTCTTCACTTTCAACAGAAAATCTAGTCTTAGCTCTCAGAAGATTTATAGCAAGAAGAGGGAAACCCTCTACTATTATTTCTGACAACGGAAGAAACTTAGTAAAAACATCTTTAGATTTGAAAACAGTAAATTTTGAAAGTTTACAAAAATTTGCTCTCGAACGAAAGATTCATTGGAAATTTAACCCTCTTTCAGCTCCCTGGTGGGGTGGGTTTTTTGAGCGCATCATAGGAATGGTAAAAGGAATTTTACAAAGAGTTCTTGGAAAGGCCTGTCTAAACTACGAAGAACTGAATACCGTATTATGCGATGCCAAAAGTGTAATAAATTCTAGGCCTCTCACATACATTTCAGAAGATTGTGATCTTGATCCTCTTACACCTGCTATGTTCTTGTAAGAAATTAAAGATTCGAGAATTCCATAATTTGACATAATAGATTCAAGGAAAATGAGAGCAAGATTTGCTTATCAACAAGAAGTTCGTGAAGATCTGAGAAAACGCTTTAGAATAGAATACTTGGGGAAATTCGAGAAAATACGATAAGAAAAAAGGAAACTGAATTAAAGAAAGACGATGTTCTTTTAATTGAAGAGGACAAATGCAAAAGAATTAATTGGCCTTTAGGCAAAATTGAAGAACTGTATCTTGGCAGAGACGGAAAGTTCCATGTAGCTAAAGTGAAGACAAAAACCGGTTCTTTCTTAAGACCTATTAAAAAATTATACTGTCTCGAAATTGATGATAAACTAATGCATCCTTTTTTAGTTCGTAGAATTCCTGTCCCTCTAGATAACACACCTGTTCCTGAGCCTGTAGACCGTGCTTCTGATTCTGCATCTGTAGTTGAGCCTGTGAACAGCACTCCTAGTTATGATCCTGTGCCTGAGACTTCAGATTTTACAACTCCGATTGAGCCTGTGGACCATGCCACCGATCCTGCTCCTATTCATCAGTCTTCCTTGCCCGTCGATCATGGTCTGGAAGAAAGCTGAAGCAGTCTTAACGACTGAACTTGTAGAACTGTTTTTAGCTTCACTAGACCTGAACCTCAAAGGTGGGAGGATATTGCAAAACGCCAGCCTCTAAGAACATTTATTTTAGAACTTTAACTTTTCTCTTTTAATTTTGGCAACAGCCATTTTAATGTTTTCTGAATTAGAATGTTTTTTATGATGTTAAGAAGAAGCGGGTTTTTTCCCCTTCTAGAAAAATTAAAACATGATTGCTAGAATTAAAACGAAAAGTATTTTTTTTTTTTTGTAAATATTGTAAATATAACTGTTATGTAAGATTTTAGTATTACATAAATAATTAGAAAAAAGAACGAAGCTATTGATTATTTAACAAAGTTTCGATTTCGTTGCTGGACTCAGATTTCGTAACAGTGTTCTGATCTTTTCTGAAGGCGAATAACCTTGGATTGGTAAGTATTTTACTTATCTTTTTTAGTTTGTATGCTAATTTTATTATTGTATACAACAATTGTTATACGCTCTGTAGTCACTGATGTATTAGTTTTAGCGATTGCATATTAGGGCGGAGCGTAAGAAATTTTTTCGAAATTCTTTTCTCCCTAGCGTGGAAAAGTTGTGGAGTGATATCACTAACATACTCACAAATTTTCACAGCAATCAATAAATATCTTCCGGTTCCACTTTTGGGTCGAAATATGCAATTTTAGAATAAAATAACGTAAATTTTTGCATTTCAGCAATACTTTTAATTTCCGACTTTTTCTTCGCCCTAGAGCGAAAAAGTTGATAGAGGAACAAAATTTAAGGAACAAAAGTCCAAAATATTAAAGTAAATAAAAAATATCTTCCGGTTCCATTTCGGAGTTTAAATATCGAAAATTTATCGGAAATGATGCAATTTTTCACATTTAGTGATTTTTTTTTTTAAGTTTTAGATTTTCTATTTTCACTGGCACGGAAAAGTTGGAAAAATATTATAGAAACATAGGGGGGAGGGGGATTTTAGAATAATCAATAAATATCTTCCGGTTTCCCTTTCGACATCTAAAAATATCAAAGTCGCCAAAAATGATATAAATTTTCTCTTCTCAGTGATTTTTGTCTTATCAATTTTCTCTTCTCGCTATGCGGAAAATTCGGAAAATCATACGACAAACATAAGTGTAAAAATTTAAAGTAATTAATCAATATCTTCTGGTTTGACTTTTTTTTATTTAAACTGGCAAATACGTGGCATTAATGTGCACAAAAATCATAGAACAATTGAATTAAAAGTGATCTGAGGGAAATTTTTCTAATATGTTCAGCTTTCTGTTCGTTTACTGTAGTGTTACCGTTGGTTTAATGCTCTGCCCGTGATAGGTTCATAATGGGGAATTCAATTTTAGCTTCTATATTTCATTGAAAAATAATACATCTGAAAGTGTTTACAAAATTTTAATTTTTAATATTGTGTTGAACCAATAGTGTGCATGGAAAATACTACACATAAATATCATAATTAAGGCGCAGTCCACAGGATTGTCTTATCCCATTTTTTGGGATCCTACAGAATTAAGAAGTGGCGTTCTACCAACTTATGAAGATATAATGTACTTTTCTGTTGGTGAGAAATGAATCGAAATGTAATTAAAAATCGGACCCACTTTCGGGGTGATAGCAGATTATGGGCTGAAATGGTTGAAGCAATTTGGCAGGTTCCTTCAGTTCCAACGGTTTCTAGGCAAAGAATAGTCCAAATGATTGGTTAATATAATGATAAATACATGAGTATAAAGACGTTTGACGCTAAAGAACAGACGAAGTCAAAATTGAAAATTTTCCCATTGGAAGGGGGAAAAACGTCTGTTTGAAAATTTTTCTTACAAGTGTACATCTCTAGAAGGATATAAATGCCCACGTGATATAAAAATTCCAGAATTGGATGACATTTTCTTGAGGTTCAAAGAACTTCAAAAAAATTGTCCATGACCCGATTGATAAACTCGGAAACAAGGCCCACAAAATGGAAATTTAGTAAATGAACGAGTATGTTGGAAAAAGAATAAGAAAGTTTCAGAAAACGGTATAAAAGGGGAAAACAATCACTAGTGCTTCATCGAAGACTTGGAGTTATTTAAATCCTTTAGTCTTGTTGATGAGCAACTGTGTCATGATCTTAGTGATAAACCTTTAGTGTCATTGCAATCGAACATAAATATTATAAGTATATCACGACCAACCCGTTGTCCTGCCCTAGCCAGAACCTGAGACACAATGGGAGTGTCCGACCGAGTTGCAGTATCAGTAACAACCGCATTTTTTGAAGACTTAAAGTGCTGTTACACGTAAAACAAGCAAGCGACAAAAATCGCCTGCGTTTTTTCGTGTTCTAAGCATTTCATTGGATGTTCGTGAAGAGGCTTTACCATTATTTGGATTTACAAGCATTTGATTGGCTCTTACTAACAACTCGCTTCGTTCCAGGCGTCAAAGACGTTCCGACACAAGAGAAGCGCGCGCTTCTCCGGGGACTCCTCTTCGCCCATAGGATAACATGGAGACGCCTACAATTTGACGCCTCTAGCACCACACGTGTAATAGAACTTTTAAAGTGCCTCTTCTCGAACAGCCAATGAAATGCTTAGAAAACGAAAAAACGCAGGCGATTTTTGTCGCTTGTTATTTTTAACGTGTAATAGCACTTTTAGGAGTTGTGACGCATGAAGACATGTCCAGTGTTATAGATAGGCATAACACGAGAAGAGAAAAATAAATATCTCATGAAATGCCAAATCCAAGATTAGAGTTTCATATCCACCAATACCTTGAAAAGATTGCATTTTAATCGTCGAAAAGATAAAACTTTAATTCAGAAAAATATTGAGGGAACGCTCTATCAAAGAATGCTTGAAGAATACGTGACACTTATAGAAGAACCTGGATGCGATAACATAGGGTAACGCATGGTTTTAAAAGACAACGACTTCCATCACTTGCCTTAATCAGTATTTCAATTTTGTGCCTCTAAAGTAAGAATAATATTCATTAAAAATGTCCTCAATCGTTTCTTTTGAGACGTTTGCCTCACACTAAATGCCAATTCAGACACTTTTTCCGGTAGGGGATTTCTGTTTATCTGGAAGAGGGGCATTATAGAGCTCCGAGGGAGAGGAACGCAAAATCTTCTCGGGGGACATCTCATTGCTTCGCGGTTGTTTTGCCCTCCGGACCTTCTGAATTCGATAATGGCCCTATCTTCACCTTTAGTCATAACCAGCTCTCTTATGTGTGTGATGCTATTTTTTCTTTCATTTCATCAATCACAATGAATACCAGTGAATACATACATGAATAGTAATAACTTACAGCACTAAATAAACACTTTGTCTGCTTGGTACCTGGTACTAGGTCACCATCATCACACACTTTCTCCTATTCTGATAGCACAACATAGGGCACTAAAGACTGAAATTTTTAGTTGATCAGAAAAATATCTGAAAATTTATAAGAAAATACTCATACTTGAAATATTTTCTACGTTAATCAATATATTGTATTGTTTTCATCTAATATTTTCATAAAAATAAGTCAAATTTGACTCAAAAAACCCAGTAATGAGTTGTCGTTTTTTCAGAATATATATATATATACAGTTGGCAAAAAAAGTATTTGTACACTTCATTTTTTTAAATTATAATGAAATTAAACAAAAGATTTAAGCAAAAAATACTGTAATACATTAATTTAATGCATTATAATATTATAGAAGCAGAAACAAAATTAAACGAATCGATTTTTTACATTATAATAAACAAATTTACAAAATTATAATGCAAAAAAAGTATTTGTACACTATCTTAATGTAATATAATTAAGGAAAATTTAGTAAAATGATACAAATTAATATTTTGTGCGAATTCATTTAGCGTTTATGACTACTTCTAGATCGTATGACATAGATTCCACCAACTTTTTTGTAGTGGTCTGGTTAATGTTATTCCATGACACAATAAGAGCTTCTTTAAAACTGTTTTTTACTAATACATATTTTTTTTTTCGGATTTTTGCATCCAATAGCATCTGCAAATTTTCTACTGGATTCAAGTCTAGAGATTTTAGAGGAATTACCAGTCGTCTTCGAGTATTGTCGTAAGCATGTGCTGGTGATCACAGCAGTATGCTTTGGTCATTATCCTGCAGAAAGTGAAAAGCTTCCTCTATGCATAATTTCTTGGCACAGTTTAATAAATTATGGCGCGACACATCACTGTATGTTAAACCTGTCCTTCCATTGTCAAAAAATTTTAAATGTCCTGCTCCATTAGAAGCTATACACCCCAAAAGTATAATATTCCCCCCAACATGCTTGATAGTTTGAGGTATACGTTTTGGATCTAGAACAGTTTTATTTTTACGCCAATTTTTTCGAATGCTTGATGGTAAGAAAATTCCGAATTTTTCCTCATCAGAAAAAATTACTGTTTTCCAAAAATCCAATGATTTACTTCTGTATGCGAAAGCGAATACTATGCGTTTTCGCCTATTTGTTTCGTTGATGAATGGATTTTCCCTTGAGGTTCTTCCTTTTAAATCTGCATTGAGAAGAATATTTTTTATTGTTTGAGGTATTACTCTGATGCGAGAAGATGTCGCAAGGTCTCCAGCAAATTTTTGAACCGAACGCACAGGAATTTTTAAAGCTTTTTTAACAACACTCACTTTTTCCCTCATTGTTAGTTTGCTAAGAAGTCCTGGTTTTCATTGAATTTCGATTATTTTAATTTATTCATAGTTTCTCACTATACATCCAATAGTTGTAAATGGTAATTTAATAGCTTTTACAAATTCTTGTTGCGTATTTAAATTTTTATTATGCTCAATCATAGGATTTCATATATCTAGAGGTGCCTCTCTAGTATTAGGTTCTATATTCAATTACTTCAAGAGCAAATTAAATTAAATGTCAGACAAATATAATATGAACTTAAAAATTATTAACAGCTTCTGTAAAAGTAGTCCTTTGAACCATAAACACTATAAAACACAGTACATATCAGGATGGAGAAATGTACAAATACTTTTTTTGCAAGAAATTTTTAAACTTTTCCCATTAGAAAATTATTTTACATCTTTATCGAAATTTTCTGTTGTGTAATTTAAAACGCACGGTAAACAGACTGTATTAAAACTATTTTTGACAAAATATCTGTTTTTATTTAGTAAAAAATTAAAAATTTTAGAGTGTACAAATACTTTTTTTGCCAACTGTATGGTATTTTATTCTGCACTTTTACAGAATTAAAGTTGAATACAGCTGTAATACTCATTGAAAACGGTATGCATAGGATAATAGCGTCCACGCTCCTTTTGAGAAATTAAAACCAAAAATTAATTGCCTTTTTAAAATAAAAAAAAAATCAATAAACATTACTCATAGAATATAATGGAATACAAAAATGAGCAACGTTAAAACTCATACTACTCATATAAATTTTTTGCAATTACTCACCATATAGATTTCAAGAGTACGAAAAATACATTATAACTGTGCCATTTGCAGAGCGATTTATACAGGATCAAACGGATAATAATTTATACCATTTTACATCTAAGTATACAATTTCAGCGTATTAATTTGGAATTATAATACCCACAAACTTTGTGTAACACATTGATTAATGATTCAAAAATAATTAAATTATGTTGAAAACATCGCAAAACATGTAAATTCATTAAAAATCGGAAGTCGAAAATTTTCATGGATCATTGTTTTTAGTGAAAATATAAAGGGGAAATATGTGCAGAAATGTATATCCAACATATTTTTTAAAAACTTCTTTAAATGCAATCTTACATTGCAAATGCATTTTAAATTAATAGTTTAATCTTTTAAAAAGAGGAAGAAAAGAAAAAATAATTTTGTGTATAGAAATATTAGATTTTGATAATATATTTTCCATTTATGTTACGTAAATGATAAAATAATTATTTCTAATTTCTTTACCCCGAAAACACAGCAAAATTTGAGTTCAGAATCATTAAATTTATAAAAAGTACCTTTTTGCAACATTTAACTAAAATGCATTTATTTATAAAATTATGCCTCAAAAACTTAAATACTCGATTTTAAATAGAATATATATTTTAAAACTAACTATACTATATTTTGCACATTCATATAAAATGCTTGAATCTACATACTTTTTTATTAATTAGCGCATTTAAAATGCTTACATTTGAACTTCAGACTGATTCGAATTCAAAGCAGCGACCGGAAGAAACCAACGACAGCAGAGATATTGAAAAACACCGTAATTCCGAGATATTCGTTCCTTTATTATCTAATAGAATTATTGAAAAACAAGATTTATTTCTACTAGTTTTTCAATAAATCTCGTTTTTTTCATACAAAATATTATTTTATCGTTTCGTAAGCTCAAAACAAACACAGTTAATAGCGCATCTTTCCATTTATTTATTTGTTAGACTTTTCTGCGGTTAATTTAACAGCTGTGTAATTTGGAAACATTTTGTTACACAAACATTTTTAAGGGGGAAAAATAGAGCAATAAACATTATCAAAGGATAATTTAGCATGCGTGAATGAGATTGACAGTTTCCGTTCTTGTTTTGGGGAAGGAACAAAGAGTGGTTTTTATTCCCGGTTGTTTAAGAGTAAGGGGAAAAAACAAATGATTCCGTCTCTTTTTAAGTATCAGAAAAATTAAATTAAAGATATTTGCGTATTTGATTTCTAAACAAAATTTGTTTTATGAGTCAACTGAATGTTTAGTAGTTAAATCTGTTAACAAGTGAGGTTTATTTCTTGCAATGAGCTGGAAGTTTTAACTTTTTTTTAGAAAATTTTGTGGAGATTTTTATTTTTTTATTTGAATATGTGTCCTTGTAAAAAAGTACGAACTAGTGAACTATGGAACCATTTTAGTGTAAAAGATGCTGAAAACAAAATTGCTACTTGCGACTTCTGCGGCCAGTGCTTAAATTATCGGACTACTGTTACCAATTTAAAAAAGCATATTGAAAGACGACACCCAACAATCTTTTGCCAATTAGAATGTAAACAAAAAAATCAGAAGATTCTGAGTCTCCATCTACTTCTACTGCGCGTGTAACAACTGAAACTCGTGTTCTCCCTGTAGTTGAAAATGAAAAGTCAAGTCTGCCAAAAGTTCAATCAGACTTAAATAATTTTTTACCTACTTCCAAATATATTAATGCTACACAGCAGAAGAAATTAGACTGATTGCTCTTACAGTTGTTTATTCATGATTTCCAGCCCTTCTCAATAGTAGAAGATGAAGGCTTCGTAACTTTTGTGAAAGGTTTAAATCCAAGCTATAAATTGCCAAACCGAAAAACCATAACAAATGTCATGATTACGTCTGAATATGAAAAATGTTTAAATGCTGTCCATCATGAGTTGGTGGATATTGACAGTGTATGTTTAACTACAGATACTTGGACATCGATGACTGTACAAAGCTATCTTGGCGTGACAGCTCATTATATTACTGACAACTTTGAATTAAGATCAATTTTATTAGAATGTTCATTTATGCCTTTCTCTCATACCAGCTCTAACTTGGGTGATTAAATACACTGTATCTTAGAAAAATTCCATCTAACTGATAAAATATCATTAATAGTTACTGATAATGCATATAACATAACAAGAGCTGTAACCAAAGAACTTAAAGCGAACCATTTCCCTTGCTTTGCGCACACCCTAAACCTCATTTTGCAAGATGCCTTGAAAAAAGCAAAAGAACTTATAGATAAAATCAAAATCATTGTCAGTTTTTTTAAAAGGAGTTCCTCTGGTTTGGAAAAACTGTACTATGTTCAGAAAAATAATCTTGGTCTGGAACCAAAAAAAATCATCCAAGAAGTTCCCACAAAGTGGAATTCGACTTTCTATATGATTCATCGCTTCTTTGAATTGCAAGATGCAATCAAAACAACAATAGCCCTTATAAACAAAGATTTACCAGTTTTAACAGAAAATGAATGGATTGTTTGTAAAGAACTTTGCACTGTATTGGAGCCATTTGAAAACGTCACCAAACAAATTTGTGGTGAACATTATGTCACAGGAAGTTTTATAATCCCTCTAATAGATGGCTATTGAGGTGTATTTGTGAAGATATGCAAAAGGAAAAATTTAGCCCCACTGTAATGAGTGTAATAAATGAACTACTTAGTGGAATAAATTCAAGAATGACTAAATTGGAAGACAACCAATCTTTTCAGCTAGCTACGTTTTTGGATCCAAGATTCAAGTTAGCCCCGTTTGTAAATGAGCTTATGGCCAAGTCAATTAAAGAACATTGTACAGACTTTTTATCTACCATCGGGTCGCAACAAGAAGATAGACACAATGCTGGTGATCATTTAAATGACAGTGATGACTTTAATCAAGGTGAAATCAGTTATAATTGTGTGGAAGAACCAACAAAATTTAATGCATGGGGAAGACTAGATGATAGAATTGCTTCAACAAAATCTCCAGGTATGTTTTAATTTAGTCCAAACATTTCTTAAAGACTAATTCTAAATCTTTAAATTTATTGTTATTCATTTTAAATTCAATTCAATTTAAGTAATTTTCTTTACACCCTTTATTAAAAAAATTGTCTTTGTTAATATTAGCCTTCGATGCTATTTCTTTCAGACAAGCTAAAAAATGTCGTGTCATCAGCCCTGAATTTTCTACTCAACCGATTTTGATACTTATTTTTTTAAATGAAAGCTATTTGTTTGTAGTTATGCCCATTTTAGCTACTTTTTAATTTATTTCCATTTTTATATTTTATTTTTAATTTTAAATGCTTTGTACGATATTTCTTCAACAATGGTGGCAACTCAGTTTAGCTTTTCTCTGGATAATAAAAATTTATTTTCCAAAATGATTGCGTATAATTATGCACTAATTGAGGTAAAAAAATATATTTACTGAGAAATAATATTAATAATGTAAATAAAATAACAGAAAATAATTTATGATAAAAATTAATGTCTAAAGCAAAATAAGAAAAATTTCAAATGAGGAAAATGTCATTCAGCAACCAGATACATGGGAATTACAATATTATTACGGATGCCTTTTTCATATTACTAATAACAGTAACTTTTAAAAAGCATTTGAAGAGAAAATGACGTCACTAATTTAAAGCATCGCATTTTTACTCATAACGATATTACATTTCAATATTTCTTTTCATTATGAACACTGAGATTGAGATTTTACTTTCAGTGAAAATAATGTCACAGTAAAAATAAAATTAGCTTTTTTTTTCTTTTCTTTTTTTTTTTTTTCTTCTTTTTTTTTTTTTTTTAATAAAACTATTTTTTTGTGAGTGCATATAAAATAAATTCTGGATTTCGCCGGCATTCAGATTACAATTTTAACTGAAGATGTGCGAATATTTGCATGCAAAATTGTAATGTTTGGAAATATAGTTATTATATATTGATTCAATAATATAATTACTTTTGCTCTTTTTAAAACCAAATCGATCGGGTCTTTCAAACATTTCATTCGTCGAATTCGACGGAATTCCACTCGTTTTATTGTTAAAATGCATTTTCTTTTTCTCAGAGTCTAAAGAAAAAATCCGTTTTTGATGAATCTACTCAATGAAGAAATAGCACGTCAAATTGTATCTCTTTATTATTCCGCAATTCCAATGTCTCAGAGAGAAATTGCTAATCATTTGGGTATTTCACTGGATATTATATTGATAAACACAAGAAAAATGAAGTTAGTCCATTGCATTCTAAACGGGGTCACCCTTCTAAAACACCTCTATCGATTTTTTTTTTCGGAGGCGAAATTGAATTCTGCAATAGCAGAATCTACATTCAACTTGTTTTTTTCTTTTTCTTTCTTTCTCTCTTGCACGTTTTACATGTTTTTTTCTAGTAATTTCTGCAATTTTTTTTAATTTTAGAATTGTTATTTGGATCAAGTTAAAAGTGTATTAATTTTTAAATACGTCTTCTTAAAATGAACACCTTAAAAAAACTATAATTTTAAAATTGTTATATTTAATTTTCCTGCGATTAAAAACGTGCTTTTATCACCAATTTTCATTAATTTCATTATTCGGTATTAAATACTCATGTTTCAATAGGATGAAATAAACTTTTTAAACACACCTAACAATGTGAAGAGCTGAGTATTTCTTCATCTAGCAGTAACGGGAGCTGCTATTATAAAAATTTTCCTCTGTATGGTGAAAAAAAAAAAAAAAAAAAAAAAAAAATCCTTAAATATGTTTTCCTGTACTACTATTTTATATAGAATACATTATTTTACATTTAAAATACATTTTCCTATACATCTTTCCTTAAATGTTGTTTGTCTGTACTTTTTTTAGTTTGTTTGTCTAAATAAACAGTAATATAATATTTTATGGTTATTCAGTTATTATAACAAAATTGCTTATTCATTTACTGATTTTAATTTCGTATAAGGTATCATTGCTAGGGATGGGGGAAATAGATCATTTTACTCGCCAATGACGTGTGGGTTTTCTAACAAGGGCAAGTGAATCTTTATGCGATCTTTGATATGTTACAAAAATAACAGGATGTTGGAACCTGTTACCAGTGCTACTGTGGAATGTTGTAACCTGTTAACCAAAAATAACCATATTTCCCATCTCTAATGCATAAGCACTTTTCAACTTTGTCGGAAAGTGCTAAAAAGTTTGGCGCATTATTGATTAAATAAGATATTAATTGCTGAAAATAGACAAAAATGTCATTTTGACTGTACTTTGCAGCAACATAACAATGGAAAGTAACAATGTCCCATGGAAACAAATAATTTTAATAGGTAAGTAGGGTTACACTAACAGTTTATGCCAAAAAAAAAAGAAAAAAAAAAAAAATGGTTGCTTGCGAGAGATATAGTTACTCCAAATATACCAGCCTTTCACTTTTCATGAAAAATGGCATTCACAACCTTAAACTTTGACATTTCCTGTAGAAAAGAGGAATCTTTTCAGGGCTTCAAAATTTTTGATTGCTCATTAAATATGATTTACTTCAACATAAAAAAATAGCAAGGCAATTAAAAAATATAACTATCAAAGCATCATTTTTTTTTGTCTGAATTTCAAAATAATGGCTCTTTATCTACACTATTAAAACCCGACCTACGCATGTATGTGATGCAATTGCCTCCAATCCCCGAAACGGAGTAATGTCGCATTTGTTTTGAATTGAAGGGAAAAAATCCCTAGATCCGGAGTTGCCCATTCGTCTGTCTGTCCATCCGCCCGCATATAACAACTCAAAAACTATCCTACCGAATCGTTTGAAACTTAAAATATATAATTATTAAATAATTTTGTCGAATCATTTCAAATTTTATGAAAATCGGATTCATAGTTCAATTACAGGGACAATCAAAAAGATTCCGATACATTACGGTCAATGGGGAGAAAATTTTTAAGTGCATTTTAATGGTCTTACACTCTATCGAACATAATAAAGTTGATATGTATCTATGAAGTATATACTATAATATACATTCTGTGGTACAAATAATATTTCTTATTGATTTACAAGGCCACACAAAAGTATTCCATTGCATACTTATATATTGAGACATTGTTTGGTATGCATTTTAATACTATTAATCTATTTAATGCCCGTAATTATTAAACTATTTAATGCCCGTAATTATTAAACTATTTAATGCCCGTCCTTCTGTCTAAACCGACCAGCGTAGCGGGCGAAGGCCGCTAGTATTTATATAAATTACTTTGAAACGATACTTTCTTAGTACTTGCACCTTTCCTTTAGATGGGACTCGAACTTATTCTAGATATTTCTTTTCTATTCAAATTTTTTTTTAATTATGAAAACTATCAATAAAGTCATAAGAAATATATTATGGACAAAACATAATTGCTAAAAGCATTGATATGTGCTGCTCATTTGGGTAATTAGTTTTCGAGATAAAGAATTTTTTTTCCATTCTATAATTTAAAGGGGCCATATTCTGTTATCAAAGAAGTAAAAAAAAGAAATAAAAAGTAGAAACTTACAAGAAATGTTTGTAGGATTTGTTAAGTAAAATTAAATAAATTTATAATTCTTGTATAACTTTACTCGTAACATGTAGTGAGATCTTCAATTTATTTTCAGAAATTTAAGGATAAACTGTTAACAAAGTTTATTTTTTGTTTTATAACTCTATTAAGTTTTAAGAAAAGCATGAATTAAATAGGATGGCAAAAGTGGATGTTACCATTTGATAAATCAATGGATGTGTTTTGCTTTAATATGTAGGCATCCTCTAAAGCAAAATTTATGAAAAGCATTTAACAGTAAATATTATTCCTAATCAATTTGTATTTACTTTTTTTATAAACAGTCATTTTTAGGAAAATTGGTAGGGGTGATAATTTTTTCCTTCCAAGGTATCTATCGATAAAAGAAAATAAGAAAGCCCTACACTCATCAGCAACAAGGTAATTTGCGTAACTTACTAAAGCTTTTAGGTAGTACATGATTTGTTTTTAAAAATTGGGCATCATTGTGTAGGTTTGATAGAACTTTCAAACCGTTCAAGGGCGATGGGATAAAATATACCCCACTCAATTTTAACTGTGAAATGCCACATTGACGCCAGAATTTTGATGTGAAAATTTTAATCTTATCAAGTACGAAAAGAAAAGCTTTCATCTCCTTTGAAAGAAAATTTGTTTTTTAATTCTGGTGTCAATCCGTCATTTCAGCATTTTAAGAATGGAAGTGCTTTGCCCCTCAAAGGGTTAAACATGCACGGTGAATGCCGCAAAGTCATCTATCTATAGAATTAGAAATAGTGATAAGTTAAATTCATATTATTGCTTGGTACTCATATTATTACTTGGTGATATACGAATATGTTAAATTTTGGCAAGCTACATACAGCACAAAGAAGTAAAAGTTCGTTAAAATTTTTGCACCCTCTGAAAATCCAAGGTCTGCGCCCTTTACACTGACCCAGTCCGACCCTGAGATAAGGGGAGACGACATATCAATTTAGCACTGTGGTGAGCATTGAAGCTAAAAAACGAGTTCTTCCCCCCCGTCTCCGCCATGTTTGACTTTTACTGTTGTTGACTTGCGGCGCAAGAAGAAAAATGGGAGACAGCAGACGGAACAAGGCAGCTTACTCAGGTCAAATATGGCGGATGCAGGGGGTATAAACACTGAGTTCCATATATAATACGGAGGGCCTACTCGCTGTGCCAGCCAATCCACTTGACCACTAGCAGTGGGCGGAGCTCACAATGTTTCACACAAGTGTTACGGCATTTGATTGGCTTCTGGGGAACGCTTGTGGGATAAATGGGGAAGCTGATTAGCTACAATCCTTCGTGACGTTCTTTGATGTCAGAAATGCTTGTGGTCCCTTTCTGCCGGGATCGCATCACACTTTTCAATGAGCGCACATAACGAGTCCTCTATTTTTCTTAATATTACGAGCATTTTTTGAAGCTTTTTCTCTATTTTTTTATTATTTTTGTTTATTTCTATGTGTTTTTGATATTTTTATGAGCAATATTTAACAAATGTTTCTTTGTTTTTGTTGATTTGAACTAAAATCTCCTTTTTAACTAATATCAAATTGAAAATTTGCTATGAATTTAAGTAAAATTAATAAATTTTTAATAAAAGAATATATATATGTCAGGGAAAATTGTAGCAATTTTATCTTAATTTAAAAAAAAAATTCAATTTAAAAATATCTACTCTGTACTATCCTAAGGGAGGAAATCTGTTTTGTCAAAGATTTTCGCCGGAAAATCTTTGGCGTTGTTTTCATGGGCGGACCAATGTATCAGAATAGGGGGGTAGAAACGGCTACAAGTGACGTCATATATGTCGTCTCATATATCTTAGCTTCATGAGCTTACCTTCATGTGCAACAGATTATCACTAATTAGCAGTATAATTAATCAAATTTGTGATCTGTTCTCAATCTGACTATCCTGTAGCACGGTAGCGAGAACTGAACGGATATCTCGTCCGCGATAAGTACCCACTCCATCTCCCTGCTTCCTGAGCTCGCGTGCTTCAGATCCCCTAGTGAGAAGAGTTGCAAACGTTTTGAGAACATTCCAGCTTGCAGTTTTTACTTGTTTTCTATGTATAGCATCTATCTTTTTAAAGTGTTGCTATCGCTAACGTGTGTATTTGTTTACGTTTAAAACGTAAAATGTGCTTCATTTGTAACAAGCAGATACTAAGAATTAAGCAAATAACTTATGAAAATAAATACATGATTTAGCCTTTTAATAATCATTTAAACAAAGAAATTTTCAGATACATTTAAATTGTTTTACACTTGTAAAATTTGAATACCGCAAGTTATAAATAGTATGGTGGATGCCCCGGTTTGACCACGTGTAGAGAAAAGTTGCAATAAATGTTTTATGGTTCATGACTGATTGAAGCTTATTAAATCATAATAACACCACTATTTAGTAAATTTAATTGGCTCTCTGTTCATTATATTAACTTTTTACAGAATATTCTAGATTGTGAGCTGTAACTCATTAAATAATTTTGTCCAATTTGTATAAATTTCGGCCAGCCTTGCACCAGTTTTGATCACTCTAATATTATACAGGGTGGCTACAAAAATGGTGAAAAAAAGTTCCCTGATTCCCTGTATCAGATTTCCCTGATTTTTATTATTAAAAAACATACACTGTATTTTTTAACGTATGCTACTTTCTTGTGTAACACACTTACCTAGCTTGCAAATATCTCTTTTTTGGGAGGAAAAAACAAAAATTGCATAGCATTTATAAAGTATTTCAGTTTTATGAATCCAAACCCAAATGGATATATGATGAACAGAAAATTTCAATTTCTAAAGAAAGTTCAATTCCAAGACATCTACATCTGATGGATTAGCAGATTGAACCTGCCACCTGGTCAAATTACATTGATGTACCATTTAAAATTTTCAAAAAGGCCGAAATTGCCTTCATTATAAGTGTTATCCAGAAAAAATCTGATCACTTCAATTTGTGTTAAATAAAAAATCATTATGTGTATATTTTTAAAAATGTTGGGGAAGACTAACCAGAATATGAAAAAAGTATAGCATATAAAAAGTATTTTCACCTCTAAGTTATTGAAATTAAACATCGGAGATGTTTTTAGTTATAGAAATATTAAAAAAAAAACAAAAACATAGTAATTAATAAAGTCGAGCAATTTTTGAAATTATACATAAACATCAAATATTCATAATTGATCTTTCTTCCTCTTTAATAGGTACCAGAGTTATGAAAGTTGAAATCAAAATTGTTATAATACATTAACTGTATGAACCACTTGAAGTAATTTTGAATACAGTTGAATAAACTTCACTAAAGAATATTAATAGAAATTGATTAAATTATTAAAATTAAGAAAGAGTGGAAAGTTAAACATAATTTTCTTCTAGCAATTCTTTGTAGAAACAGAAATAAAATAATAAATTTGTACAAAATAAACCGAATTATATTAAGATAAAATTGTACATATGAGAAAAATGAAATTATACACACCTAAATACATTAAGAGATAAATGCTACTTCTCTCTCTCACACACACAAAGATGCAAATAAATAATTCAAAATCTGAAAATAAAACTGACAATATAAAAATCAATTTGAATATTCTCCTTTGATTGTCTGAAATTATTTAATACATAAAAAATTAATAAAATTATTTCTTATGCTGCATTAGAAAAATGAATGAATAAAAAAATAATGATTTAATAAAAGGATATTATAATGGATAAATAAATCAGAGTTTCTTTTGGAAAAATTTAATCGTTGCTATCTCCTCTTCAATTTTTAAAGATTCTCTTTGAGCATCATCTAAAATTTGATTTTTTTTGCTTGTAATTCTTTAAGCTGATTTTCAGCTTCCCTTTTTCTTTTTAAATTTTGCTGATTCTCCTTCTCTTGTTTTTCTTTTCCCTTTCTTCTTCATATTTTGATCTTGAATTTCTCACACTGAGAATCATTTGTTTTGCAACTTGAAAGCTATTGAGATTACCATGAGCTTGTATAGCATCATAAATAATCCTTGCAACTACAGTTTCTTCTTTCATGTTATCCCATAGGCAATCCTTATTGACAGAGAAACCTCGCTCAACCTTGCTATTTTCATGGGATAACAACATAATCATCTTCAAAACAATTACTGCGTCATTGCAGGGTCTTTTTGCACAAGATAATATATATTGAACCAAAACTGATCAATCCTGTGTGTTTTGTTATATGATTTAAATTTTGCCAAATTAATTGGTTTCAAAACAAACTTCTTGAAATTGGCTCTTAGCTCTATCGACTTGAATAGAAGTTAACCAATTTTTTTTCACAAAGAATGAGCAGTAACTTAGTCAGTCTTTTTTCAAACAATGTTTGATTTACAGTCCCTGTCGGATTAAAGCAAAATACAGCTCTTGTGAGTTCATATGTCAGTGGGGAGCGTTCTTGTAGCTTTTTTATACAAGTTTCTAAAAATTTTTGGCAGTCTTTGTAAAACATATTTAATTGTCCATCAGATACTTTTGCTTTTCTGATGTGACATAAAGCTGAAATTCCAACATCAACTTTGTTTCATGGTAGATACTCTTAATACTTTTTCGACATCAATTTGCATAGGATTTCTTTTTAAATTGTCTTTCTGAATAAATCGTTTCATCACCCACAACATTAAATTAGATAAATCCTCAAAAAGAAAGGGTATAAGTGGAACATCAGTTTGATATTCCCTTAAAAATATTTCAAATTCAGATGCAACTGAATTGAAAAATGCCAATTTAGCAGGCAACAATGGATCACGAATAAGCTTCTTAATGAGCATATAACTCTGACTGCTAGGAGCATTTCCATCTTTTTCTACCTTATCAACAAATATTTTTATGTTTGGAAGAATGTTTAAGCATCTTTCAGCAACAGCAGAGTTTTCAAGCCATCTAATGGAACAAAATTTATAGGAAATTCCTGAGAATTAGTATAGTAAGTATACAAAGCTCTTCTAGCTGGTGAATCTTTTAACACTAGAACCGCGGGAAATTTTACACAAGTTTTACAAAAATAATTCACATCAGAATTTTTATTTAAGTCTCCCCCCAGGGGAATACCTTCTTTAGGTATTTACGGGTTTCGCGACCCCGGGATCCCGAGCGATCTTTCTCCTTTCCTTTTTTCTTCTCCTTTTTAGTTGTCTATCCTTTTTCCTTTGTTTCACACTTTTTAATCTTCTCTTTTCAGTTTGTTATCTCTCTCTGTTCTTGTTCATGTTTGATAGTTATACTAACTTTTTTGTTTACACAGTTCCTGTTCTACTAACTTTGTTACCATTGTTTTGTTTCAAAAAAAAAAAAAGAAAATAAAAATTTAAATGTTTAAAAGACAAAAAATACACCTTTTTTTAAGCTCCCTCTGAAATAACTTTTTATACAATAGTGGTTTTTTTTATACACGTGAGACACTCTGGGTGTTGAGGTTTCTTTTAACCTCATCGCCTCGGGTCTTCCTTTTTAGGTTGACCTCGAGTCCCAGGGTGCAGGGCATCTCTGAGCTCTGGTTCCAAGTACGGGGGGCGCCATGCTTGCATGGTGATTGTTAGGAGTAACACCAGAAGACTGGTGCCTTTCGATGTAAGGGCCGGCTGTAGGTTGGACAGAGCTGTAAAGGCTTACCTACGGCTACCCATTTCCCTTGGAAAAGAACCGGAGCTTCGGAGATGCTATCGAGTTTAACCCAATGTTCGAAAAACGTGGGGGTCTGTTGAAAATAGTTTTCGCCCTTTTGAGACCTGCACCAGACGTAACGGTAAGAAGAAGGGTCGGTGACCAGGCCCGATGCCTGGCGTTTTATAAATTCTCTATCTAATATGGCGACAAATCAAGGAAATAAGACATGCGATGTGGTAGCCCCACAACCCCTCATTGCTTTAAGCTCAAGCCTGCCAGTAGAGTTAAATGACGGCCAAATCAATTCTTGGGCCGATAGATCAGATGATTCATGTTCCGAAAGATTTTTTGTAGTCAAAAGACAAGAAGGCACATTTGACAAAACATCCCCATTTTTGATTCACAAATCCATTCAAGGATTGATTGGTGAGCCAAAAACAATAAAAAAAATACGATCTGGTGAACTATTAATTGAGGTATACAATAGCACTCAAGCTCTAAATTTAAAGAAATGTACACATTTTGCAAATATCCCTGTCTCAATAAGTCTCCATAGAACCTTGAACACATCTCGTGGGGTAATATCTGAATCAGATCTTTTGCATGTTGCTGATGAGGAAATAGTAGAAAATTTGAAAGAGCAGAATGTCATAGAAGCTAGGCGAATAAAAATCTACCGTACAGATGAAAAAATACCGACCAATCGAATTCAGATTCCAACTAAACACATAATTCTTACTTTCAACTCACCAAACCTTCCCAAATATATAAAAGCCGGGTATCTCTCATGCTCTGTAAGACCTTATATCCCAAATCCACTGCGTTGCTTCAAATGCCAACGCTTTGGGCACTCAAAAACCAATTGCCGAGGTAAACTTGTCTGTGGTCGGTGCAGTGATCCCGACCACGATAGTACTCAATGTAATGCTACCCCACGCTGTGTTAACTGTAAAAAAGACCATCCATCATATTCAAAATCCTGCGAAAAATGGAAAATCGAAAAAGAAATACAAACAATACGCACTAAAGATAATATACCATATCCCGAAGCCAGGAAAATAGTTGAATCCAGGACACCAAAAGTTGGAGTTTCATACGCAGCCGCTTTATCTAAAACAGTCCAGAAAACATATCAAACTATTTCAACTCAAACCGATTTCCCTACTGAAAATAATTCCAAAAGAAAACAAAGAGAAAACAGCCTTTCTGATACAACTACTAAATCGACTCAGTTTCCCTCTTCTGGATATGTAAATCCTGCTCCTCCTAAAATGCCACAAAATACATCAAAATCACTGCAATCTCTTACTCCTAAACCCCCACTCAAAAACAAAAGTTCTCAAAATATAACTAAAACACCATCTCTAAAATCAAATCTTAGATCTGATATTGAAAAACATACCCTACGTATTAAATCAGCTGCATCTACTGAAAACCCATCCAAAAAGAAAAAAAATAAAACATCTAGAAATCAAACCCATCAGCAACAGAATCAAAAAGAAGAAACAAGTATGGATGATGATGCCTTAAAACTTCATCCTGAAAGGGATGAAGTATTGGACGATGAGGATAGTAGCATGTCTACTACCTCTGAACAAAATGACATAGATATACATATCTGACACTCTTTTTATGTCTAATATCATCTCGTGGAACTGCCGTGGTTATCATAATAAACGTGACGAAATCCGTAATATACTCTCTGACCATCAACCACTCTGCCTTGCTCTCCAGGAAACCCATCTAAAACCTAATGACAAAGCGAAATTACGCAACTATGCAACCTACAGGAAAGACTTTACAGGTAGTGACAGGGCCACTGGTGGGGTGGCCCTCTTTATTTCTCGCAATCTACCCCATTCACAAATTAACTTAAATACCAACTTGCAAGCCGTTGCAATCAGTGTTCATATAAACAGGCTTATTACCATCTGCTCTATTTACCTACCACCAAATACATCTATTCAGGCAGCAAATCTTGACAATCTCCTTCTGCAACTACCCACTCCTTACATCATTGTGGGAGACTTTAATGCCCACAGTCAACTGTGGGGTAATCGTGACACTAATCAACGTGGAGATATGATTGAGAAAATTATATCAGACAATGGCTTATGCCTGCTGAATAATGGAGATCACACTTACTTTCATGAGCCATCCCGCACATTTCATGCAATAGACCTTACTATCTGCTCACCATCTATTTATCCATATTGGAACTTCTGGGTTTCCGATGATCTTCACGGCAGTGACCATTTTCCCACCTTTATTACACAGACTACTCCTAATAGGAATTCAAATAACTGTTCAAACCATTATATATATGACAGAGCCAATTGGCAAACTTTTACCGACCTTGCCAAAATCACAAGTGATATGATTGAAGGTCACATTGACAATGCACTTGATAATATTATCCATTCTATTATCAGTGCTGCGAATATCAGCATTCCCAAAACATCCTCTACAACGCGGCACAGAAAGCCTTGGTGGAATGCTGACTGCCAACAAGCGAAAAAAAGACAACAAAAAGCTTGGGGTATTTTTCGGAGGTACCCCAATGATGCTAATTATATTGCTTTCAAAAAAGCAAAAGCTGACGCTAGGAGAGTGCGACGCAAAAGCCAACGTGAATCCTGGATCAACTATGTATCTAGCATTGACAGTAACACTTCAAGTAAAACCCTTTGGAAAAAAGTTAAAAATTGTATGGGTCTCTATTCTGAAAATAATGTCTCTATATTAAAACATAATGGTCAAACTATAGCTTCACCCAACAATATAGCGGAAACAATAGCTAATACCCTCGCTTCTAATTCCAGTTCTGACTCTTACCCAGAACCCTTTCTATCATACAAAAGACAGATGGAAACTACCCGCATTAATTTTAATACTCGCTCCTCTTATGATTATAATCTCCCTTTTACTACCTCAGAACTTTTAAAATGTTTACAAAAAAGCCGCAACTCAGCTCCAGGTCACGATGGCATTACATATACCATGCTAAAACATCTCAGCACTACCTCTCTTAATAACCTTCTTGCTTACTACAACAGAATTTGGACAGAACACACATTTCCTAAAGCCTGGTGTAAAGCCATTGTTATCCCCTTTCCTAAACCTGGGAAGGACCCCAGTGATCCAAATAATTACAGACCAATCGCACTCACTAGTAGTCTCTGCAAACTTTTTGAAAAAATGATTAACTGTCGACTGGTACATGTTCTTGAAGAAAAAAATTGTCTTGCTGCCTTTCAAAGCGGTTTCCGACGTGGTAGGTCTACTACTGATAACCTCATTCTTTTAGAAACTCATATACGGAATGCTTTTTTAAAACGTAACCATCTGGTTGCAGTTTTTTTTGACATGATGAAAGCATATGATAAGACTTGGAGGTATGGTATTCTTTACGATCTTTTTAATTTGAACTTTCGCGGAAACCTCCCGATTTTTATTAAGAACTTCCTTGCCATCCGTCTGTTTCAAGTTCGGATTGGTGGGGTTTTGTCTGACTTTTATACTCAAGAAGAAGGAGTACCTCAGGGCAGTGTCCTGAGTGTGACTCTTTTTGCTATCAAAATTAACGATATACTTAACCAATTGCCACCATATGTGCATGGTACTTTATATGTAGACGACTTTAAAATATTTTGTAAAGGACAAGATATGCGCTTTATCGAACGACAACTACAAATTGCTATCAACCGCATTATTCATTGGACAGACAGAAATGGTTTTATTATTTCCCAGGACAAATCTTCTTGTGTGCATTTTTGTAGACGGAGGGATCTGCATCCAGATCCTGAAATCTTTATTGAAGCATCTCAAATTTCTGTTGTTGACTCTGTTCGCTTTTTAGGATTATACTTTGACAGT
This sequence comes from Maratus speculifer, assembly GCA_964019185.1. NCBI lineage: Eukaryota > Metazoa > Arthropoda > Arachnida > Araneae > Salticidae > Maratus > Maratus speculifer. The sequence continues at coordinate 215,733,683 of OZ025301.1, read as the reverse complement.
AAGCTTACTTTCTTGCCACATGTGCTACAATTACGTAAAAAGTGCGAACGCTCGCTTAATCTAGTCAAGGTGCTCTCGAATACTTCTTGGGGAGCGGATCGTGGTTCACTCCTTAAAATATATCGGTCTATGATTCGTTCCAAAATTGACTATGCCTGCCAGGTCTATGGTTCCTCATGTAAATCTGTTCTTAAAAAATTGGACACTGTGCACCACAGTGCACTTCGTATTTGTTCTGGTGCATTCCGTACGTCCCCTGTGCTTAGCCTCTATGTTGAATGTAACGAACCTGCACTACATCACACCTGTGAAAGGCTTTCCCTCGATTTATACTATCGAATCCTTTCACATCTCAATCATCCTTTACATTCCTATTTACTAGATACTGACAATGAACTTCTTTATCAGCACCGCCCTTCATGCATTCCACATTTTGGTATTAGAATGAGACAGATTATTGACAATAGCTTTCTTAGCAACATTGAAACATATCCATGTTCAAAGCACCTTTTCCCCCCTTGGGATTCTCATAATATCATCTCCCTTCATCCTTTTAATACTTTTGACAAAAATAGTTTGGCTCCTGTTGTATTTCAACAGCTTTTTGCAGATCATCGGGCACAGTACAAAAATTTTAAAGATATATATACAGATGGATCTAAATGTGGAGATGTTGTTGGCTGTGGAATTGTTTTTGGTGATAATGTATTTAGTTATCGACTACACTCATCTGTCTCTGTGTTTACCGCCGAATTAATCGCAATAGATAAAGCTATATCCTTTATATCACATCATCATCATTGTACCTCTTTTATCATTTATACAGACTCTAAAAGTTCTATAGATGCAATTAACTCCACTACATACCATCCCATTATTTATTCTATTTTGAGTCGTTTTAAACAACTTATCAGGGACGGATATAACATTCTATTCTGTTGGGTGCCCGGACACATGGGTATTCATGGTAATGAGATAGCAGACAAGGCAGCAAAACAGGCTCGCAATATTTTATATCATCGGATTCCTTTAACTGACATTAAACATAGCATCAATAGTTATATCTACAATAAATGGCAAGAAAGTTGGAACTCTGAAATAAATAATAAACTACATCATATTAAACCCACAATTATAGTCTGGCCCACTTATTACCCTAGGAAAATTGACGTTCTTCTGACTCGTCTTAGAATCGGACATTCCAGGATTACTCACAAACATCTGCTACTTAGAGAGGATGCACCCATGTGTCCACACTGCTATTTTGATCACTTGACTATCCATCATATTCTAACTGACTGTCCGGGCCTCCGGCACTTGTACAGGACTTACTTTAATACTTCATCGCCTATTCTGACAAACCTCATTGGGGAAACACCTCATGGGGCACTCTTTGCCTTTTTAAAAAACGCAGGATTTTATTTTGAAATATGATTTTATATTGCTTATTACTTTTCATTTTATACTCTAGGTTCTTAGATTACACTTTCTATTTATATACTTTTTATTCCATATCCTAATTTTATGCAAATAATTTTTACTGTATTTACCTGATTATATCTGGATGGGATAACCCATCCAGATATTTTATACTTTTGCTTTTTTAGTCTTTGTTTGGCGCAGCATGTCCCTAAAGGGATTTTGTGCCATTAAATCCCATACAACCAACCATTTATTTAAGTCTATTTAACTTATTTATTTTAAATCAATCTTGTGCAGTTTACATGTAAACCATTTTAAGAAGTCTTTTTTGGTTCGAATCGACATCTTTTCACTGAGTACGGGTCAAAATGACCCGTCTCCGCGGTTCTAGTGTTAAAAGATAATATACTGCTCGAATAACATAAAAAAATTCCCAGTTTCTAGATTTTGCACCTGTTTTAAATGACAAATTCACTGAATGCAACCCACAAGAGCCTATATTGAGGATTTCAGGATTCGATTTCAGAAAATTGTTTCTGAAAATTTGAGCAATAAAAAGGATCAAATATTAAAAAAAAGAAAAAAAAATCATTATTAACTTCAAAACTGGTTTGATCTACCAACAACCCGAGTTCATTGAAAGCTTCTTAAGATTTACCATGCTGTTATCCACTCAAAAATTGACTATGCCTGCCATGTCTATGGCTTTGCATCTAAGTCTGTTCTTATGAAACTTGACACTGCGCACCATAGCGCACTTCGTGTATGCTCTGGTGCATTTTGTACATCACCAGTTTTAAGCTTGTATGTTGAATGTAATGAACCATTATATAATACCTGAGAAAAACTCTCTTTGAACCTATACTACCGTATTCTTTCCCATCACGGTCATCCACTTCATACCTACATCTTAAATACTGACAATCTTATACTATAATGCGAGCAAAAATTGTGTGTGTGTGTGTCTGTGTGGGTAAATTTTATCTCAAAAAAGGCTCTAACGATTTTCGCAAAAATTTGGATTTTACCATTTTCGGGCACGAGAAGACCATTGGGCTAGGTCACATGTTCGAGAAAATTCGATTATTGGGTCATTTTGGGTCATAATGGGTCAGAATCAAGCTATTTATATCTAGAGAACGGCTGGATCGATTTTAAAGAAATTTTGTATCCAATCGTTTTTTAGCGCGAGAAAACTATTGAGCTGGGTCACATGTTCGAAAAATTTTGATTAGTGGGTCATTATGGGTCAAGCCAGTTTTATCTAAAAAACGGTTCTAACAATTTTGACCAAATTTTATATTTTATCGTTTTGGATTACAAGAAGACCATTGGGTTAGGTAACATGTTCGAGAAAATCCGGTTAGTGGGTCATTTTTGGGGTCATTGTGGGTCATGGTATTTTTATCTAGAGATTTTCTCACGCAATTTTGACTAAAAATTGCATTCTATGGTTTTCGGGCGCGAGAAAAACATTGGGCTAGGTCACATGTTCGAGAAAAAAATTGAATGGGTCATATTGGGTCATTAAGGGTCTGACTCAGACTATTTATATTTAAAGAACGGCAGAATCAATTTCATCGAAATTTTGCCTGTAACAGTTTTTTGACAGGAGAAAGCTAATGGGCTAAGTCACACGATCAAGAGATTTCAATTATAAGAGTCATTTGTGGGTCATGATGGGTCATAACGAGTCATGGTCAAGCTATATCTAAAGAACAGGCGGATCGATTTTAAGGAAATTTTGTATACAACCATATTTCGGCACGAGAAAACTATTGGGCTAGGTCTCAGTTCGAGAAATTTCGATTAATGGGTCATAAAAGGTCTGGGTCAAGCTATTTATATTTAAAGTACAACAGTATCAAATTTAATGAAATTTTGTATGTAACAGTTTTTTGATACGAGAAAATTAATGGGCTATCTCACATGTTTGAGAAATTTCGATTATTAGAGTCATTTATGGGTCATGCTGGTTCATAATGGGTCATTTCAAGCTATATCTAAAGAACATGTGGATAAATTTTAACGAAATTTTGGATGCAACATTTTTTTGTCACGAGAAAATCATTGGGGTAGGTCACATGATCGAGAAATTTCGATTAATGGGGCATTTTGGGTCATAAAGGGTCTGGGTCAAGCTATTTATATTTAAAGAGCGGCAGGATCGAGTTTAACGAAATTTTGTGTGTACAGGGCTCCCAAATGGTCCCCTTTTTCCCTCAAAAGTCCCCTTTTTAGAAAAAGGTCCCCTTTAGTCCCCTTTTTTGTATTTTGGTCCCCCAAGTCCCCTTTTCTGTGTCTGAAAAAAATCGCCGCAAAATAAAAAAATCAAAAGTTTAAAAATCTATTAAGACAAAAATTTCTTAAGTGGGCGTAAAAAAAGCAATATAATGGGTATAAGAAAGCATTGTAATTGAAATTCTTTCATGAATCTAAATGTTAAAAAATCACAACAGAATACAGTCAAATTTTAAGAATTTCATTAAAATTCTTAAAAATTAAAAAATTGCAGAACACAAAAGTTACTATATTAAACTGCTGCTTGACCAGTCTTCAATAACGGGCCTTGGTATGCTTCATCCCCCCTCACCTAAAAAAAAGTGAAGCTTTTTTGAATGGAAAGAATCATTGAATTGTGTGGAAACAGATGATTAAAACTAAGAAAAATTAATTTAAAGTCCACAACTCTGAATCATATTAAAGAAAATGGTTGGAGTAAAATGCCTTTTCACATTTTTTATTTTTTTATCTTTACAAAAAGAAATATTGAATATATGAAATAATTTCGACTTCCAGTTTTGATGGATTTATACATTTTAGAAGGTCCTGAACACAATTTTAGTGGTTTTTAGAAAATGTCTGTTAAAAAGCATTGTGTCTCAAGAACTAATGCACATTTATGCACAAAACTTTAGACTCACTTAGACCTTGATATAAACTAGAGCTGTTTAGTTTTTAGTGTATATCGCTCAACAATAAACACTGTTATGCTGCATTATTCGCAATTTCATTAATAGCTCTATCTTAAGAACTAATGCACTGATTTTCATAAAACTTCAGCAATTTTCAAACTCAACCCCTAATTAAACTACAGCAAGATTCAATCTCAACTTAAGGGTTGACCGAAGGAGGTATCTCATCAAGCCCAACATTTTGCTAGGGTCTATTTTGACCCCAGACAATTAGGGGCGTTTCTTTCTTGTGCCTGTGTATGTGGAGTGGGGAATCAGAAAATTGATTTTTTTCACACATCCTTTTAAAACTCTTGGTCTAAACAGCCATTTCCCACCGTCTTAACTCATCATCATTAGTAGATGGTTTAATTTTAATTGTGTTCCTTACTTCATAAATTTTCTAAAAAATTAAGAAACAAAAATCTGCTAAACATATCTCAATGGTTAGCATCTTTTCATCCCTTTCTGTCACCAGGGGATGCTATTGAAATAAATTTTCAAAAATGTAATCTACAATATGGCATGTAATATCTTAAATGAAAAGCCAGGCTATGAATAATGTTATTCTTCACTCAATCTCTACCTTCATTCTCACTCTCTTATATCATCCCCATCTATATAAGAATTTAATCATTATAAACCATTGTTAATTTTTAACAAATTTCATTATTAACAATTTTGGTTTATTAATTAAAGTTTAGAACATTTTGAAAGGAATATTAAATAAAACCCTCTGAGTGATCTGTGATCACACTTACCCACTTGTTTTTATTAACTGATCACTATTATTACTTTCTTCTATCTTCAATAGAAGAAAGTATTGTAATCAAAATTTTTTCGACGGATTTACAGGTTTTAGGGGTCAGAGATTCCAAAAAACATGTTTTTACAAAATATCTGTGTGTCCGTATGTCACCATTCTACCATCAAAAAGTGCATGAAGTTATGCATAGAATTGAACCAAATTTTTTGTGAATGTTTTTGGCTGTGGCAAGCAGGTCCTCCTTCAGTTTTGAAATATTCCACCAGAAGGGGCGCTGTAGTCGCAATGTTTGTGCCTTTTTCAATATTGTACCGACCAAAAGTATATGAAGTTATGCATCGAATTGAACCAAATTTATTGTGTAACTGTATAACTATGGCTAGTTGGTCCTCCCAGAATTTGAGAAAAATCTGCCTGAAGGGGCACTGCAATCGTGATGAATGTGCCATTTTCAATATTGTACCGACCAAAAATATATGAAGTTATGCATCGAATTGAACCAAATTTTTTGTGTAACTGTATGGCTATGACTAGTTGGTCCTTCCCGAATTTGAAAAAAATCCTCCAGAAGATGGCACTGCAATAGCAAATTTTATGTCATTTACAATATTGCACCGCCTAAAAGTGTATTAAGTTAGTTCTAGAACTGAACTAAATTTTTTGTATATGATTTTTTTTTTTTTTTTTTTTTTGTTAAGGCAAGTAGGTTCTCCCTAAATAAAAAAAAAAAAAAAAAAAAAAAAAAAAAAAAAAGCCTATCATTCTATTGTCTATCGGCTTGTGCAGAGACGGAAATTTGTTTTTACTCTGATTAATTGACTGAAGCAGAAATTTAAGATGAAAATCAAAGTTGGTATGGTATTGAATTAAAATTATTAAAGCATTAAAATAAGTAACTATTTTTTTAATATTATAAAATGTACGTATGAGATAGAAGAAAGTTTTGGGATTGGCACATCTAACTAGTTTTTTACTTGTAACAAGAATTATCAAGGTGAATGCCAAAATTTTGAATGCTTTATATACTTTTTCAATAGTATATTTAAATGTGTTAAATAAAATTGTGTACATTGTTTAATAAAATCTTATAAAGATAAACATCTAACATATTTTCTGGGGTAATTTTAAAAATTTACTTTCTTATTTAGGAAAATTTGTGCTATATTTTTACGCACATATGATCCTTATTTGGTTTCTGTTTTTAATAAAACTGGTCCCCAAAGTCCCCTTTTTAAGCAAAAATGGTCCCCCAAAGTCCCCTTTTTAAACAAAAATGGTCCCACAAAGTCCCCTTTTTAAATTAAAATGGTCCCCTTTCCCCCTTTCTGAGGGCTAAAATCTGTTGGGAGCCCTGTGTGTAACAATATTTATACACGAGAAAACTAGCGGGTAAGTCACATGATCGAGAGATTTCGATTATAAGGGTCATTTGTGGGTCATGGTCAAGCTATATCTAAAGAACGGGTGAATCAATTTTAACGAAATATTAAAAACAGCATATTTTTGGCACGAGAAAATCATTGGGCTAGGTCACATGTTCGAGAAATTTCGATCAGTGGGTCACTTTTGGGTTATTCTAATTTTATCTAGATAATGTCTCGCACAATTTTGACTAAATTTTATATTCTATCGTTTTCGGACACACGAAAATCATTGAGTTAGGTCAGATGTTCGAGAAAATTCGATTAATGAGTTATTTTGGGTCATAATGGGTCAAGGTCAAACTATTTATACCTAAAAATTGGCTCAATCGATTTTATCTAAATTTTGTATTTAACGTTTTTCGGCACGCAAAAATTAATGAGCTAGGTCACATTTTCGAGATATTTCGATAAAAGGGTCATTTGTGGGTCATGCTAACTTTATCTAGAAAATTGTTCTCACCATTTTGAGTATACTTTCTATTATATCGTTTTCGAGCGAGAGAAAACCATTGAGCAAGGTCACATGCTCTTAACAATTCAATTAGTGGGTCGTTTTAGATCTTCATGGGTTCGGTTCATTCTAATTATACATAACAACGACTCAATGAATTTTACCAAAATTTTGCAACGAAACGTCTTTTGTCACGACTGTTGGGCTGAGTTGCATATTAAACAAAATTATATTAGTGGGCCATATCGCTCCCTTGCTGAATGCTGTCAAGCTAATTTTACTTAAGAAATGGCTTAAACGATTTTGATTCATTTTATACTGAACTGTTTTTGATTACCTGAAGACCATTGAGCTAAGTCAGATGTTTGATCACATTTGATTAGTGGATCATCTGGGTAAAATGGGTCAGGATCACGAGTATATGGCAAAAGCCAATAAGTTGGCGATATTTGACAAAATATGGCGAAATTTGGCCGAAAAATCGACTATTAAGATTAAGAAACCAAAACACGTATTTGGCACCAAATGAAAGAATGTGTCCAAATTTGGCTATATCTGGCAAAAAATATTGTCTTTCAGAATGTGAAGAAATTTCTTAACATCCTTAATAGTATTCGAGATACATAATTAAATTAATTAGAGTCGAGCTAAAAAAGTGATTTGGATTGATGTCCTTTCGTTGTAAATTTTAAAATAAAGTAAAATGTATGAACATGTGCATACAAACATAGTTTTCTTATTGATTGTTTTTGTAATTAATACTATTATTAATAACATGTTATGTAGTAATAATACAGAGTGAAAGATATAGTGAAATTACTATATCGAGTTGAACACAAAGTTAATTTTGACCGAGCTGAGCTCGGTCACCCCTGCTAGTGATATTTTATATCAACATCGACCATCTTGCACTCCATCTTTTGGTATTAGAATGAGGAACATTATTCACAGTAGCCCTCTGCATAATATTGAGGTGAGTTCATGTGCCTCACATGTTCTCTCTCCATGGAATCCTCCTAGCATTATTTCCCTCAACCCTTTTAAAGGATATGGTAAAAACAAGTTAACCGCTTCTGTTTCAGCAATTATTTGCAGCACACCGTACGAATTATCAGAATTACATCGATGTTTACGCAGATGGTTCCAAGAGAGGGGATATTGTTGGCTGTGGTATTTTTTCAAGTAATACTCGTCTAAGCTATAGACTCAATTCTTCAATTTCCGTTTTCACTGCTGAATTAATAGCAATAGAGAGAGCCTTGGTACACATATCTCATCATCATGACACTTCCTTTATCATTTATACAGACTCAAATAGCTCTATCGACGCAATTAAATCTTTCAATAAGCATCCTTATGTATCGTCCATTTTAGATTTTTATAATGAATTGACTAGTTGTGGCTATAATATTATATTTTGCTGGATACCGGGACACATGGGTATCCCTGGTAATGACAAAGCAGATCAGGCAGCAAAACTTGCTGTTAATCCATTACGTCATACAGTCCCATTCTCTGACGTTAAACTACTTATCAATCTTTTTATGCAGAATAACTGGCTAAAAAGTTGGGATTCGGAATACAACAATAAACTACATTATGTTAAACCAATAATTAAGACTTGGCCTTTTATTTACCCAAAAAAATCTGATGTTATTCTGACTCGTCTGAGAATTGGACATTCAAGAATCACACACAAACATCTTTTACTGCGGCAGGATGCACCCATGTGTCCTCACTGTCATTTTGATTACCTGACTATTACCATGTTTTAACTGATTGTCCTGGCCTCCGACATTTGTACAGAATTTATTTTAAATCATCAGCAGCACTCTTGACAAACCTCATGGGGCGCTTTTTGACTTTTTGAAATGGACTGGCTTTTATTTAAAGCTTTAGGTTTTTACGTTTCCTGAGTTTGCCTTTCTTACTTGGCACCTGGTTGGAGACTTCATCCAGTCACTTTTGTTCTATTTTTTACTTGTATTTATTTCTACTTTTTTATTGTACTTTGATACTTCAACATTAATTTGACTACATCTGGATGGGACACCCCATCTAGATAGCCTTTTCTTTTACTTGTTATTTTTCTTCTTTTATGATTTCAATTTTTTACCCTTTAGTTTGGTGCAGCATGTCCTTGAAAGGATTTTGCGCCATTAAAATCAGTATAACCAACCAACCATTGAATAAAGATATGTTATTATGTCCTTGATCACAAACTATAGACACAGCTTTGAGTCCTATTTTCTAGAGTTTGGAAATAAAGAAACCACAAGTGTTTTAGCGATTTTCCTGGCATACTACAGTGTACTAAAAAATATCCTAAAATGTGTTTCCATTTAATTGACAAGCCTCTCACGAAAGCAAAAGCATTAGTAGCTATTTTGATAGGTGAATTATCAGTAACTGATATATCATCTTTATAGCCTATAATGACATCTTTATTAGATGCATAATGAATTGATAACCTTATTGTCATCTCATCAAATCTCAAAACACAGAGTTTTTCTTTTTCATTTAATTGGCTGACTTTCTTTTCCAGCACATTAAATACTTCTGTACAAAATCCTGTAGTTTCATAAAGACCTTGTACAGAATGTTTCAATGTTCTCATACAAGGCAATATGAGAAAACATTTTAACTCTTTGTATGCTGCAGTAGATGCTAAGTAAATATTGAAAGCAAATGCTTTGTCAGAAGCTTTTCTTTTGCTGGACCAGTATTTCTTAACTCTGCTTCTGGAATGCTAAACAAAACAGGCCGTAAATTTTTCCAAAGCACTTTTAAAGCAGATGTTTTTGATATGTGTGGGGAATTTTTAAAGTACAGCCACCAGAGGTCTGCATGGGTTCGAAATTTTGAGGCCCAATCTATAGAGAAATAAATATTGGCCCGACCCAGCCGTTATTAAAGTTAAAAATGTCTTTATTGACAACAACATTTATACAAATTACATAGACAAACAGGGTCAATTGATACATTAGAACACTTTGGCATGCAAGCCTGGCAGTCCTCTTCAAATTTCAGTAATTCATGGCACTTTAAAATGTGGACTTGTTTTCAACATATGAGTTTATGCAATAAGATGCATTGTAATTTCTTTTTTTAAAGTTAAAAAAAGTCTGAGCACTTATAATTTTTAGATCTTTCTTTGAGATGAGTCGGAGAGTACAAAGTTCCTTTGCTGACGAGGGGGCAGCAATGCACCTTCGCCAGTTGAGGGTGAGGCTTGTGATGTGGGCATTACACGGATGCTGCTTATAAAGTTGCTGGAGTAAGCACATATACTTTCTGACTTTGTTGGAATGGGCTTCTTCCAAGGGGAACTGGTCGTTGACTATCTGTACCTTGATGAACACAGTGTGGTCTGGAGATGAGGCGACGATATCCGGCATTAGGCGCTGGCAAGAGTACTCGGGAAGAGGTGAACTTCGGCTACTGCACGACTGAGTACCCTCGCTAACAGAGGGGCCTGGAGATGTACTTAGCTATTTGATTGTGTCGATGGATCCAAAGTCTATGGGTTGAGTACCGTTTCTGTAGGATATGGTTGAGTTTCTGGCTCACTGCATCCTCTGGAACACAGATGAGGCTGGCTGCAGCCCCGTGCCGCACGGGACTTGATGTATGTAGTGTCAGCCAAAATCTCATAATGTCTGAAGTCACACAGCCTACCTTTCTAAGTAAAAGTATCTATCTGCATGAAGGCTTAAATAATTTAGTACATCTTTAGTAAAAAAAAAAAAAAAAAACAAAGTTAATTTAAAAACCAATATATATGAAGAAAAAATATCACGACAGGCAAATTAGCATTGCAGAGATTTCATCATTACTTGTAAACACAAAATTTATATTTAAACTGGACATCACTAGAAACAATAAGTAGATACTCTCTACTAAATTAAAAAAAATGTCTTGGAAGACAAATTTTGAGCTACTCTCATACTGAATTGACTTGAGAATCCAGCTTTCCAAATATATATTGCAAACACAGTAGGAAATTAACATTATATGTCTTGCCAAAATAAATAAATGAATTTTAATAAGTAAAAGACACACCCACTGGAACAATATGATATCACTGTGTCAAAATGACATTATCAGGAACAACAAATCAAAAAAGGTCAACTCAATAACAAAAAATTAACTTCACCACCAACCACATGCTTAAAAAGTAAACAAGCATGCACGCAGGCTGTAAATATTAGACTATTAAATTTTAAAAATTAATATTAATCTGATAATTAGAAAACAAAATAAACTTATGAATTAAAGCAAATTTATATGGTAGTGACTACTATAAAAAAATTAATTTTTATTTTTGAATACATACAGAAGAGCTGGGGAAAAAAATATATTTAACTTTGGTGCTACAGTGTATAGGCAATTGAACTTGATCTGCATTGCTGCAATGAAGTCTCAGCCCATCATGGAGTGTGAGCCATCCGGTATCCAGCTGTGGGGTTTTGCAGGACGAGAGCTGATTGCTTTAGACCTTTGCTGTCGCAGCGGGCGTGGAGGTCCTTCTTGAACATCCCAGCATATCTGGCAGGAGATGTTATTGCTATACCATCGGGAGCAGTGACCAGGAACTTGAGGAATTGGTGGAAAGCCATCCCTCGACGATGTGCAAGCATAGAGATGAGCACCTGAAGCATGGAATTCTCATACCACCATCCTTTATGCGAGCGTAAAATGCACTCAATGGGAAATCATGCGGGGAGATGGGGCACTTCCTGTAGAAACTTGGGCACCTTTGAGTCTATTTTGGAGAGAAATCTGGCATGTAAACGACCCCGAGAATATAAAATCAACTGACTCTATTATCCACTCAATGGTGGGGGTATCGTGTCTAACAAAGACATTCACTGTGGCCCTTTTTAGGTTACAATTTTTATATGAAATAAATGTGAAGAGTTAATTACAATTATTTATTAGAAAGAAAGTAAATTAAATGCTATATTAAAAAAAAGTTTTAAAAAAATGTAAATATTTAAAAATTTAAAAGCATTTATTAAAAAAATCAAAGTAAATTAAAATATATATATATATATATATATATATATATATATATATATATAAAGAAAATATATATTGATGTCAAATAGTTATATTAATGTAAAGAATATAATATGCAGGAAAATTAAAAAACACCTAGTTGTTGGAAAAGAATTCTTAGTACGTTTAGTATTATATTTTAGCCACCAGTGTCAAGCATCATATATAAAAATTGTATTAAAAAAAAAAAAATGAAAGCAATAAATTATCATGAAAATCTTTTAAAATATGATGTTATGAAAATTCATGAAAACTATAATAAGAAAATTTAAAAGAAATATTGGAAAAGATTTAATAAAATAGATTTTAAAAAAAATTTAAAAATTATTTATTTAATTTATATAAAAAAAGAACAGCTTGTTCAAAAAAAAAAAAAAAACTTCTGTAAGATAATCTTATTGGTTTCCCAATATAGGACATCTTTACAGATTCTTGTGTTATAAGGATACCTTTTGTGGTCCATACCACAAAATCACAATATGGCACATCTGTGATGGCATTGGCCCTGTACTTGTGCATAATACACATGGGACTTTTTAAACTGCCATCTGCATTCAAATAAAAACTAGTATCATTTATTTCAGAAGGCTAACTCTCTGAATTTATAGGGGCACTTTACCTCAAATACTCTTTTCCCACAGCAGTCGTACAATACAATAGCATCAGGAGAAGTCACGAGGTAAGGATCCGAGTTTGAAATGAAGAGACCTGCCTCTTCAATTCGCAAATTTGAATGGTTAGATGCAACTTCAGAAAAGTATGCATCAAGAGCCGTTTTTTTCGTTCTCTTATCCTCATCTTACAGCAGAAGCTTGCAATTCCTTTGATGCTGTGAGGAAAAGTGTTGCAAACTTCTCATCTCTTTTTTTTTTTTTTTGAAAATGAGACTAAAGTTGGAGGATGTTAACCTTCCATTTCTTTGGTCCTGCCACAGAGAATTACTTTGCCCTCTAGTTAAAATTTCAATCCTTGAAAAATCAGTACCTTGAAATGTAGCAAGTAAATCTGCATTACAGCAAATAACCTGCTTTTCAAAGACTGAAATCACATTGGAAAAAAATCCTTCTCTGGCATTTTCCTCATCAAATTCAGTTTCATTGTCATCATCACTGTCTGATATGTCAACTGTAAAGAAAGCAGCATCAGGAACAATGGCTTTCAACCTCCGTAGCTGCTCTTTACTAATCGGTGAAACTGCCTTTGGTGGAATAACTGATGTTTTTTTAGATTTTATTTCCATCTTTGATACAGAGAGATCGATGTCTTTAATAGGCACTCGTTTCACCTATAAAAAATAAAATGGACCAGAAAGTTTTCTGTATTAAAAATATTTATTAACACAATACAGAAAAGTAACACAGACAGCCCCTTTTACATATAACTTTTTTGAAGAGACCTGTCTCTTCAATTCGCAAAATTTGAATGGTTAGATGCAACTTCAGAAAAGTATGCATCAAGAGCCATTGTTTCGTTCTCTTATCCTCATCTTACAGCAGAAGCTTGCAATTCTTTTGATGCTGTGAGGAAAAGTGTTGCAAACTTCTCATCTCTCTTCTTTTTTTTTTGAAAATGAGACCAAAGTTGGAAGATGTTAACCTTCCAATTCTTTGGTCCTGCCACAGAGAATTACTTTGCCCTCTAGTTAAAATTTCAATCCTTGAAAAATCAGTACCTTGAAATGTAGCAAGTAAATCTGCATTACAGAAAATAACCTGCTTTTCAAAGACTGAAATCATATTGGTGAAAAATCCTTGTCACATCACTGTCACATTGGAAACACATCGCTGTCTGATGTGTAAACTGTAAAGAAAGCAGCATCAGGAACAATGGCTTTCAACCTCCGTAGCTGCTCTTTACTAATCAGTGAAACTGCTTTTGGTGGAATAACTGATGTTTTTTTAGATTTTATTTCCATCTTTGATACAGACAGATTGATGTCTTTAATAGGCGCTGGTTTCACCTATAAAAAATAAAATGGACCAGAAAATTTTCTGTATTAAAAATATTTATTAACATAATACAGAAAAGTAACACAGACAGCCCCCTTTACATATAACTTTTTTGAATGTTTGCCAAAAAAAAGTTCTACCTTTATTCACAAGCAGTGTTGACTCATGGAAAAATGGGCTGTTGAGCACAGATTTTTAGAAAGGGGCATACTATCGTACTTGTGAATTGTCAAGGGCATAAAGTTAAAAAACTAGCCATGCAGACAGTGTTGAATTCAGACACATTTCTCCGGGATGGATTTCAATGGCTCCGGGAAGGGGGGAGGACATTACAGAGTTCTGGGGAGGGAATAGCACTTTTTGACTGTTGAAAACACCAAATCTTACATTTTCTGGGGTGGGGGAATGTCCTTCCCTAGGCCACCCCCTGAATTCAATGCTGCATGTAGATAAAGTTATCAAAAACTGTAGCAGGGCAGATATGCCACTGCCAAATTGGTCTACAGTCAACACTACTGTAATTTCACATGTATACGCTGCCCTCACAGTAAGCACCGCATCTCTCAAAATACGTTAAATTTGAAAAAAAATTCAGCAGAAGTGCTGCATACACCGTAAGTGCTGCAATGTCAAAAAACCGATAAAAAAATTAAATAGCTATTTAAGCACCAAGTAAAAAAGTTATTAGCAAAATCTGATTAAAATTTATAAAAAATCTTACAAGAAATGTAATGTTTGTATTGTTGAAATGTAATGTTTGCTATTCCTATATATACACGCATTTTAATCTATCCTGTAATTTTTATCCTAGATTCCTATGCTATGTTTTTCTCCTGCATCCTTTTTTTTTCAAAATGCATACTACCGATTCAGCGTTCGTTTTGATTTGCTAGTTGCTCGGTTGAATTGTTTGATTGCCGCGCTATTTATCTGCGCCATTCGGCAGTCATTCATTGCGATCACACTTGCTGTTAATATGATTTGCTTCATACAAAAATTTATTTTACTTTAACTTTTCTGTATTCATAAGTTTATTTGGTTGAATTGGCAACAGTGATGTTTATTTACTTCTGTGTAAATGCACGACACTGTAACAGGAAATATTCAAAATATGATCAAATTCATCTTTTAATGTTTATCAATCTCTTATTTGATGTTTATAAACACTTTCCCACAAATAAAAACTTAGCATAAGACATAGATTTTAAAATGTAAAATCAGCATAAACGTTGCACACAACAATTTTTAAAACTTATTCTTACATATGTGCTGCAGTGTGCGAAATTATGGTAAGTCATTATTCATGTAGATAAAAAAGGCAAATGTAATTCTTTGTAAATAACTTAAGAAAATTATAGTCTGGTATTTGGGGATGATTGTAACAATTTATAAAAAATAAGATACCAGTAATATAAAACATACTTAGAGCATGAAATTATACTTTTAAAGGTTACATTAAATTTGAATTACATTAAGCAAGCATCAGCATTGCTAATTAAAAAGTAATAGGTACTAATAAATGAAACTGAACAACAAATATCTTTTAAACATATTTCTGCTTAGTATGTCCGGAAGCATACAGAGAAACATACTAACTTTTCTCACATTTTTATGAATTGTACTTCTGAATTTTACCAAGCTGATATATTTTTTTATTCTTTACTACATTCAATTAATATTATAAATTTAAAGGGTGAAACTGTTTGTCTGACATCAAGGTCAAAACATATGATAAAATGTTTATTATTATTATTATTAATTCCCAATTTAGCTTTTTTTTTAAGAATCAATGGACATTTTTTGATTAAAATTTTACGTTTTTTCTTCATTGTTGCAGATAATTGAAAAAATGTAATAATAATTTGTCTATTTTCAGTTTAATAATTTTCACTTAATAATTTTTAAAGACAGAAAAGAAAATGAATATGGCATCAGAGTGGACATAAAATGACATTTCTAAAAAAACTGATTGAAAGTTTTTGTCCAAACTATTGCAACCGGAATTGTTGAAATATTTTCAATTATAGATAGGTAAATCGCATCACAACATAAATCAAGGCTGGTACTCAACAATAATTTTGAAATGTGTTCATCTGAATTCAATAGTTATTGAACTTGACACATTGAATAAAAACCTAAATTAATTTGCAGAACAAATAATAATAATAATAAAAACAATTTCCTACATTGTTTAAGCTCGAGTATGAATAAGTATTAAAAATATTTCATTCATTTTACATTTAATGCTGGATTTTTGTAACAAATAAATTAAACAAATTGAAGATTTAAAAATAGAAATAAAATTCATACAATGATATTTTAGACTACCTAAACACTTTGATTCCATTCAAATGAGACCCCCAGGGGGATACCTTCTTTAGGTATTCACAGGCTTCACAACCCCGGGGCACCTGAGTGATCTTTCTCCTTTCCTTTTCCTCTTACTCCTCTGGTCTTCCTTTCCTCTTTGTTTCACTCTCATTGTGGTTTCCTCTTCGGAGGTGAGGGCAATTCTGTATGAGCCGATGTCATCCTGCATATCGACTCATGGAGAATTGTAAACCACCCACGTGTTGGCCGTGCGTGGCGACCCGTGTCCCTGGAAAGGGGGATCCTGGTAGTTGAGGGAAACCAACACACTGCTTTGGACCCTGCTTCAGGTAGACGAGAGGTGCATTTGGTCCCGTATGCATCAATCGGCTGGTCAGCTGGCTTTTGTCACTGGCTCTAGGGATCAAGTGATCGAGCAACTACTAGTCATCTCGTTAAGGGTGGAGACTGACATAGGGTTGTCTTGTGACCGTATGGGCCCTGGTTAGCACTGGTGCACGAATGTGCATCCCCTTGTAGGGCTCGGGAGAGGGTGGTGCGGCCGGGGTCTGAAGCTTTTTATTTCTAAATATGGATGGAATCACTTCTTTTCCTTCTACTTCTCTCCCTAGTGGAGAGCAACAAACTGCACAGACTCTATCATTCACTCGTTTTTTCATCATGAAACGTACTGATAGCGTATCTGATAATTCATTTAAAAAGACTTCACCATTTCTCATTGCAAAGACATTCCAATCAGTGCTGGGGGATGGCCATTCTATCAAAAAACTGCAATCTGGGGATCTATTAGTTGAGGTTTCTACAGCTAAACAGTCACAAATTCTTTCTAATTGCTCTACAACAGGTACCTTTTCCGTTTCTGTACAAGTACATAAAACTCTAAATACAAGTCGTGGTGTTATATCTGAACCTGATCTGTTATACTCTACTAAAACTGAACTTCTAGAAAATTTAAAAGACCAAAATGTCGTAGATGTACGCCGTATCACTATCCGTCGCAATGAAGAAATACTACCTACTAAACATATTATTTTAACCTTCAATAGTCCCAATTTACCAGCTAGAATTAAAGCTGGCTATCTAAGCTGTCCAGTTCGACCATACATACCAAACCCTATCAGATGTTTCAAATGCCAGCGTTATGGCCATACTAATACTAATGGCCAATGTCGTGGATCTCTTACCTGCGCACGTTGCGCGGAAGTTGGTCACGACAATAAAACATGTGAAAACTCCGTACGCTGTGCAAACTGTAAAGGCGATCATACTGCATATTCCCGCAAGTGCCCTAACTGGAACCGTGAAAAGGAAATAATTACTATAAAAATTACTCAAAATTTGTCTTATCCTGATGCCCGTAAACTAGTTGAAAATAGAACCCCATCTGTCGGAATCACCTACTCTAGCTTACTCAAGAAGCAATCAACAGCCGTAAGACACATAAGTACACAAACTGATTCCCAATTTCCATCCAGTAAATCAACTGCAACACAATCAACCAGTACTCATGTTAAAGAATCGACCAACACCCCATCCTCTGAACCAGTAAAAATTGACATAGAGAAGAAACAACAGAAACCGACAGCTCTATCCAATAAGTCATCTCAACCCCAAACTAAGACTAAACCTGCCATGAATACCAATATTCCACAGAAACCTGATGCTCCCAGAAAACATAATTTAAAAAAACCGCCCATACAAACCTTCAAAAAGAAAACCTCAACTCCAGCCTCTCCACAATGGAAGACTGCTGGAAAGGGGAAGCAAATTTCTGGCATCAGCTCAATCATAAGAAACATTAAAGATCCAAAACAGCTCCAGCAGTACGCGGACGAGGCTATGGAATCCGAGCCCTATAGCAATGACTCGGATGTTGACGAAAATACTGTATTTGAAGAATTTGTACCTGATAACTTAGATACGCAACAATCCACTTCTGCCAATTCTTCACAAACTGCCTCTCCAAGATCATTACATTCTAATACTTCCAAAATACCATCTCATAACAGGAACGCACAAATTACAACTAAAACTTCTTTAGAGCAAAATATTTCAAAAACTAAATCTACTATATCTGCAATACCCCCACCAAAAAAGAACAAAATCTCAAAAAATCAGACAAATTCACAGAAAAAAGACAAAAAAAATCAAAGAATGGAGGATGACGATGCTATGGACCTTCATCCCGAACCGGATGAAATACTGGACGACGGAGACAGTAGCATGTCTACTGTTTCTGATCAAAATGACATTGATACTCATATTTAACACTCGTAATTATGAATAATATCATCTCATGGAACTGCCGTGGTTATCTTAATAAACATGATGAAATCCGGGACATTCTCTCTGACCATCAACCACTCTGCTTAGCTCTGCAGGAAACCCATTTAAAACCAAACAACAAAGCAAAATTACGTAATTATGCTGCTTACAGGAAAGACTTCACTGGTAGTGATAGGGCCACTGGAGGAGTGGCTCTTTTCATATCTCGCAAGTTACCTCATTCTTTTATCGGTTTAAATACTAATTTACAAGCTGTTGCTGTCCGAGTCCATATAAATAGACTTATAACAATATGCACAATTTACTTACCACCAAACCAGTCCATTCCATCAGCACATCTGGAAAATCTCATTCTCCAACTCCCCACTCCATTTATTATTGTTGGAGATTTTAATGCTCATAACCAACTCTGGGGCAGTTCTGATAACAATCAACGTGGAGAAATAATAGAGAAATTAATTTCTGACAATGGCCTGTGCCTTCTCAATAATGGTGATCATACCTACTTTCATGAACCGACACGCACTTTTCATGCAATTGATCTTACTATATGCTCCCCATCTATCTATCCATTTTGGAATTTTTGGATCTCAAATGACCTACACGGCAGTGATCATTTTCCAACTTTTATTTCATTGACTACTCCTTGTGTGGATTCCATTAATTGTACTAAAAGGTATGTGTATGACAGAGCCAATTGGCCAACTTTCACGGCACTTGCGAACATCACAAATAACATGATAGAGGGTGACATTGACAAAGCACTTGATAATATAACTCATTGTATTATCAATGCTGCTGATGCTAGCATCCCTAAAACTTCATCTGCTCATAAAAACAGAAAATCTTGGTGGAATATTGATTGCCAAATAGCAAAGAAAAAACAACAAAAAGCTTGGGGTATTTTTCGAAGGTACCCAAACAACACTAATTATATTGCTTTTAAGAAAGCAAAGGCAGAGGCTAGACGAATAAGACGCAAAAGCCAACGTGAATCCTGGATAAAGTATGTTTCAAGTATAAACTCTAACACATCCAGTAAAGAGCTTTGGAAAAAGGTGAAAAACTGCATGGGCCTGTACTCTGAATACCATATTTCAATTTTAAAACTGAACGGTCAAACTATCACTTCTACTAAAAACATAGCTGAGACAATAGGGAATACCCTTGCTTCTACTTCAAATTCAGACTCTTATCCTGAACCTTTTTTATCTTATAAAAGACAGACTGAAAAGATCAGTATTAATTTTAATAGTAATCATTCATTTTCCTACAACAAACCCTTTATTAAATCAGAGCTTTTAAAATGCTTACATGACAGTCGTTTATCTGCTCCTGGGCACGATGGCATCACTTATGTCATGCTCAAGCACCTCTCTCCACCTTCTCTTAACAATCTACTTTCTTTTTTTAACAGAATTTGGACAGAACACGTTTTTCCTAATGCTTGGTGCAGAGCAATCGTTATTCCTTTTCCTAAACCAGGAAAAGATGCTACTGATCCTAATAATTACAGGCCTATTGCCCTTTCAAGCTGCCTCTGCAAACTTCTCGAAAAGATGGTCAATTGCCGCCTCATACATGTTTTAGAAACGAACAACAGCCTTGCTGCTTTTCAGAGTGGTTTCCGACGTGGTAGATCTACTATCGATAATTTAATCCATCTTGAACATTACATAAGGACAGCATTTCTTAAACGCAGGCATCTGGTCTCAGTATTTTTTGACATGGCGAAGGCCTATGACAGAACATGGCGTTATGGAATACTCCGCGACCTTTTTAATTTGGACTTTCGTGGGAATCTTCCTATTTTTATCAAAAATTTCCTTGCAGTGCGAATTTTCCAAGTTCGTATCGCAGGAACTCTTTCTAATTTTTATGTACAAGAAGAGGGTGTGCCCCAGGGCAGTGTCCTGAGTGTCACCCTCTTTGCTATTAAAATAAATGATATTCTCAATCGGCTTCCTCCTTCAGTGAAAGGAGATTTATATGTTGACGACTTCCGGATTATGTGTATGGGAGAGGATATACGTTTTATTGAAAGACAATTGCAAATTGCTATTAGAAATATTCTTAATTGGACTAATAAAAATGGTTTTGTTATCTCTCATGACAAAACTTCTTGTGTGCATTTTTGTAGACGTAGAGATCTGCATCCAGAACCTGAAATTTTTATCGGATCAACTCAAATTCCTGTTGTAGACAATGTCCGCTATTTAGGCCTCTATTTTGACAATAAACTTACGTTCTTACCTCATGTTTTACAATTAAGGGCAAAATGTGAAAAATCACTAAACTTACTTAGGGTACTGTCTAATACTTCATGGGGAGCAGACCGTACTTCTCTTCTAAAGATTTATCGTGCTGCAATCCGTGCTAAAATTGACTATGCCTGCCAGGTCTACGGTTCTGCTTGTAAGTCTGTTCTTAAGAAACTTGACACAGTGCACCATAGCGCACTTCGTGTTTGCTCTGGTGCATTTCGTACATCACCTGTTTTAAGCTTATATGTTGACTGTAATGAACCTTCATTACATCATACTCGTGAAAAACTTTCTCTGCAGTTGTTTTACCGTATCCTTTCACATCCTAGTCATCCACTTCATACATATATTTTAAACTCTGACAATGATACTCTCTATCAGAATCGCCCATCTTGTGTGCCTTCTTTTGGTGTAAGAATGAGAAGCATAATCAGCAATGGCCCTCTGAATAATATTGAGGTGAGTACATGTCCATTGCATATTTATCCTCCTTGGAATCCACCTGCCATCACAATCCTTCATCCTTTTAAAGGCTATGAAAAAAAGAATCTAACCCCTGTGATCTTTAAATGCCTTTTTGCTGCACATCGAGATATTTATAGCAATCACTTAGACATTTATACTGATGGCTCAAAGAATGGAAATACTGTTGGCTGTGGTATATATTGTGATGGTATGACTCTCAGTTATCGACTTCATCCTTCTACATCTATATTTACTGCAGAATTAATTGCAATAGAAAGGGCCATGGTACACATATCTCATCATCATAAAACATCTTTCATCATCTACACTGACTCAAATAGTTCTATTGATGCAATTAAATCTTTTAAAAAGCACCCATATATCTCATCCATCTTAGACTTTTATAATAATTTGACAAGACGTGGTTATGATATATTATTTTGTTGGGTACCTGGACACATGGGTATACCTGGAAACGAGAAAGCAGATGAGGCTGCAAAACTGGCACTTAATCCATTAAATCATAAAATACCATTCTCAGACGTTAAACTAATTATTAATCGTTTTATTCAAAATAAATGGCAAGAGAGTTGGGATTTAGAATATAATAATAAATTGCACCATATCAAACCTACAATAATGATCTGGCCTCCAATCTACCCCAGGAAAACAGATGTTCTTCTGACTCGTCTGAGAATAGGTCACTCTAGAATCACTCACAAACATCTATTACTTAGAGAGGATGCACCCATGTGTCCTCATTGCCATTTTGATCATCTGACCATTCATCATCTTTTAACTGACTGTCCGGGACTCCGGCACTTGTACAGAATGTATTTTAACTCATCATCACCAATCTTGACAAACCTCATTGGGGAAACACCTCATGGGGCACTCTTTAACTTTTTAAAACATGCAGGTTTTTATTTTCATATATAATCTTTTCTCTGTCTTGGTTTGGATGCCCTTTAATGATATTCGGATTAGCTGCACTGTAATATTTTAAATATTTTATTTTTCTTAACCTATTTGCTTGACTATATCTGGATGGGAAACCCCATCCAGATATTTTGACATTTTCTCTTTTTCACATTTGTACTTTTAGTCTTTGTTTTGGCGCAGCATGTCCCTTAAGGGATTTTGCGTCATTAAACCCAACTCAACCAACCAACCAACCATTCAAATGAGATTGAAATAAATCTTTGACTTCACCAATCTTACTACCAATTAAAATCTTGTATTTTGCATATACAGTAGACTCCCTCAAATCTGCACAGCTTGGGACTAGAGGTTGTGCGGATTTTAGAATTTTGCAGATTTCTGGTCATTGCTTTTTTTTTTATTTTTTAAACAATAATTTGAGTGCAATTAATAGTGCAATCGGAACTATAATGAATGCATACAATATAATAAAATATTAAGATAAGTAATAAACTAAAATAATAAAAATTAAAAAAAATTTTGAACTGATTAAAGTACTATTAGCAAAAGTCAAGTTAAAAATCAATAGTGTATGATTAAATATTCATTATAAAGATTAAATGTATTTTTCCAAAATTATTCAACAAAACTTGCCTTATAAAAGTACATTACTAATTCACATAAAAATCATAAAATAAGGATTTTTTTTTCAAGTTTAGCCAGGCTTAATAACCAAAAAATCTTGATTAATGCATAAATATATTTGGTAAGAAAATTGTGATTACCAATAATATCAGCAATATCTTAAATTTTTTTCAAAAAAAATTCTTCTTTCATGGAAAAAAAAAAGGCATGAATAGAGTATTAGTAAGAAAATTACAAATAAAAAAATATATGAAATTGATACAAAACTTAAAAAATCAAATTTTGTTCCAATATCAGAACTGAAAGTTTCATTGTTTACATCCATAAAATATGTGCAGATTTTAGAGAGTTGTGGATTTCTGGTTTGCAGATTTGAGGGAGTCTACTGTATCTTATTATTTTATGAACAATCCTCATAAACATAATACAAAATCTGCATTACAGATATAGTTAACTTGAAAATAGAAAATGTCTAAGATTTAGTTTGATTTCTTTTTAACAAAATCTAAGATTTTAGGGTGCTTAAAGTATCATATTGTATAAATTTTATTTTTATTGTTCAATTGGTTTAACTTATTTGTTACAAAAAATTAACATTAAATGTAGAATGAGTTGAATGAAGTATCTTAAGATCTGCCTTTCTTTGGGCTTAAAGAATGTATGAAATAATTTTTTTAATTTGTTCTGCAAATTAGATTTTTGTACATATAACATACTAATTAAATTGAAATAAAGTAATCAAATGCACTGCAGAGCTCTTATATTTTTGATTAAAAAAAAAAAAAGAATTACCGTTTTAGTAAAACTTGCATTCAATTCACATTTTTTTTCAGTGCAGGCAGAAGTTATCCCAGCAACAATTGCAAATTGTATTTTATACAGCAAGGCACCAACATGGCTGCATACTTCTCCTAAAGTGGAAGATAACAACATTTTAAGAATTGAAATTAAAATTAAATCTCTAATAAAAGAACTTACACACAGAATTAATGATCTCAAATTTCCTATATAATAAGAAATAAAAATTTTATTTCTTTACTATAATTTTTAATCACTTCATGACACTGTACAAGTATAATCTTTCATTATAAAACAATGAAATAAGATTAGCACTGGAATCACAAAAAAACATTTACTTACCCGCCTGTACATGTGCAATGGGCAGATTTAATTTCATCCCTTTCTATGATGACCCCTGACTGATATGGCTTATTGTTGACCCTCATAGTTGGCATGACAAATGTCGACATTAGTTTTATATTAGGGAAAATCTGTGTCACATATACCAATACTTCCTGTACCTTTCTATAATAAACCATTCAATTAATTAACATAGAGATAAATTATAAGATTTTCTTTTTGTTAAGAAGATAAATAATGATGAAGGATCTGGGATCTGAAGAGATTTCTTGTACTATGCTTTTTAACTACAAATTCTTTATAAGAAATAAATTTAAGTGGGAAAAAATAATTATATTACAAATTCAGTGCTGAAAAACTGAGCAGAGCAAAAGAAATCTTGAGTCGTTATTTTCTGTCCTAGTAATAAAAATTTTTAAGTATAACAACATTGCTTCATTCACAATAAATATAATTATTAAAACTATAATTGTTAATTTTATTTTCCATTAATGGTGTTATGCATAAATATATCCAGCTGAAGTTAGACTTTTAAGTACTTTTAAACTGGTCTCTTAAATTAGATTTTTAAACGGACCCTTTAAAGTAGACTTTTAAATTAGACTTTTAAACATGCCTTTTAAATTAGACTTTTATTGAAATTTAACATATAGTAGACTTCCTCAAATCTGCACAGCTTGGGACCAGAGGTTTTGCAGAATTTAGAATTTTGCTGATTTCTGGTCATTGCTTTGTTTACATTTTTTAAATAGCAATTTGAATGTAATTAATAATAAAATCAAAATTATTATGAAGGCTTACAATAAAATAAAATATTAAAATAAGTAATAAGATAAAGTAATAAAAATTTAGATAATTTTTAACATGAATTAAATATTAAAAGCAAAGGTCAAGTTAATAATCAGTAATGTATGATAATATATTTATTATAAAAATAAGACTCATTTTTTATATGAAATTTGCTTTATAAAGATTACTAGATCACATCAAAATCATAAAATAAGTTTTATTTCAGGTTTAGGCAAACTTAATAACCAATAAAATTTGGTTAATACATAAATATATTTGGTAAAAAGATTGTGATTACCAGTGATATCATCAGTATCTTAATTTTTACCAAAATAATTTATTCTTCCTTCATGAAAATACATGAAATCAGTAATATTAATCAAAATTACAAATTAAAATATATATAGAATTGAAATAAAAATGTCAAATTTTGTCCCTACATCTGAACTGAATGTATCATTGCTTACATTTGTAAATTATGTGCGGACTTTAGAGAATTGTGGATTTTAGGTTTGCAGATTGGAGGGAGTCAACTGTATTTTCCTTTCTGGTTCAATTAGAATATAATTGAACCAGAATTATATTAGAATATAATTAGAATATAATTGTTACTGTTGTAACAATTAAAAAATAGCTTTAAAATTTCTTACACTATTATAATAATCTACAGATATCAAATATTGTCCCATGTATCTCAGTAAATCTTGGTTACTGTTTTTCTTATCATTTAATCTTTTTTTTATTGTCGTATTTAGTGCTTTTAATTGTTAAACCCTCTGAGAATTAATTGTAAAGTTAACTGTAACCACACTTTAGTTAATTGTTTTTAATAAAATACAGTCAGCAGAGTAATTTTTGGTCATCTAGTTTCACAAAATGCCACAATTGAGTTTAAAAATATACATAATGCAATAGAGGAAAATTGAAATTTCAATTGGCCTAAGCAAGATAAAATCGAAACATAAAAATTTAGTTTTATATTTTATGGACCAATAAATTTGTAAGGTATTAGTTATTCCACTCTCAGGGGATAAAAAAGTAATAAATACTGCTCATAAATGCTGTAATTCTTTTTTTTTTTTTTTTTTTTTTTTTTTTTTTTTTTTTTTTGCTAGTTAATGTTTTGTAAATTGTACAAACATCAAATAACTTTGGATTTACACTCAAAACAAAATCTATCGTAAAATGGAGTGAATAGGAACGAAACTTCCCGGTCATACAAACAAATTCATTATAAATATATGTGATGATATTTTTAGTTGACAATTTTTTTATAAGAAGGTAATAACATTAAGAGTTGGGAAATTCAGTTTTGACATGTTGGCACCACTACTGGGGTATATAAAAAAACTTCAAGAGGATCCTCATGTTTTCAACATCTTCAAAAATTTGTATCTAACTACAGTATTTTTTGTATTCTAAACCAAAGAAAGAGGATTTTTAATAAATGATAGACCTGTAAACGATATGCTGTATTAAATTCTACATATTTCTAAACTACATAATGAAAAATGGCTTGTAACATCAGAGGTTTAAGATTTACGGGGTAAATTGGAACGCATTATCTCTCATGGTTTATCTTTCTATACAGTAATAGTTTCATGTAATATATGAAAACATAAGTATGAATATGTATTGTAACAATATTTTGTTTGTTCTAATTACTTAAACGTGCCAAGAAATTACATGGTCAAACAAAAAAGTCAACGCCTAATCCAATAGACATGGAACACACAATAAAAGAGCTTAAAAATAGCAAATTAGTTAGAAGGACTGCATACAATTATTCTCTGACATCCACAACATTACACAAACATCTCAAAATGAAAGACCAATTAAAAAAGAAAGGTATGCAAACAGTACTAAGGGCTGGGGATGAGGACGTATTAATACAGTAAACTCCCTCAAATCCGCACAGCTTGGGACCAGAGGTTGTGCGGATTTTAGAATTTTGCGGATTTCTGGTCATTGGTTTGTTTACATTTTTAAACAGTAATTTGAGTGCAATTAATAGTGCAATCAGAACTATAATGAATGCTTACAATATAATAAAATATTAAAATAACTAATAAATTAAAATAATAAAAATTTAGATATTTTTAAAATGATTAAAGTACTAATAGCAAAGATCAAGTTAATAATTAATAGTGTATTCATTACAAAGATTAAATGTATTTTACCAAAATTATTTAACAAAACTTGTCTCATAAAAGTACATTGCTACTTCACATTAAAATCATAAAATAAGGATTTTTTTTTTCAAGTTTATCCAGGCTTAATAACAAAAAAATCTTGATTAATGCATAAATATATTTGGTAAGAAGATAGTGAATACCAGTAATATCAGCAATATCTTGAATTTTTTCCAAAAAATTTATTCTTCCTTCATGAAAAAAATTTGAATAGAGTATTATTAAGAAAATTACAAATAAAAAATATAGGGAATTGATACAAAACTAAAAAAGTCAAATTTTGTCCCAAAATCTGAACTGAAAGTTTCATTGTTTACATCCATAAAATATGTGCGGATTTTAGAGAGTTGCAGATTTCTGGTTTGCGGATTTGAGGGAGTCTACTGTACATGCGTTGATTGGGGCTACTCATTAGATCTACTTACCCAATGACTACCAGTAAAGGACAATACAGACCAGGGTTGAATTTGTATTAAATTCTACTTCTGCAATTCGAATATAATTTCTTTAAATAAATTTTAATTTTTCTTGATTTCAAAGTTGTTTTCCAATTTTTAAAAAGGCATATCATAAAATAAATGCTTGGTTTCACAGTAACTACATGTTCCTATCCTCCCTTATCATTATTACCTGTTTTTATTAACCCTATTAAAGTTTGAATCGGAATAAATAAAGATTTTAAAATTTGTTCTGATTCACTCCTATATGCAGGGTGAATCAGAACACCATTAAATAAATAAATATGTATATAAACAGTAAAAATGTTTCGTTTTTGCTTAAGAAGTAAAGAACAAAACAAGACTGATGTTTCTAGTAGAAAAACAAAAAAATTAAAAAATCAGTTGTTGCTTTTTTTTTAACGTTAAAGTTGAAAAATGTTCCGATTCACCCCATTTTACGGTATGCTTTATTATTCCACAATAAGAGATGAACAAAATTTTTTATAAAATGACCAAGAATGGTCTCGTTTCTGGAATAATTCTTGGTTTCTTAAAATTCTTTACTGTACTTTAATTATAAGTACATATTTATTTAATCATTTTATTATATAGCCATCATAAAGGGTTTATTTCACAAAAAATTTTGGAACAATACCTTTTATAGTTTTTATGATAACTGGATATTGATTTTCAATATGGAATTACCATGTGACCCTATTGAAGTAGTACAAGTTGAATATTTTTTTTGTATAAGTAATTGACAACTTCTTTTTGAGTGCAAGTATTTAAAATATGAATGTTTGTATCAATAATTAAAGCAAAAAACACATTCTTTGTGATCCAAAAACCCAGATTAGAAAAAATAATTTGTTAACTAATTTTAAATAATAGAAATAATTAACTAATTTTAAATAATAGAAATATGTCTCAACACCAAAATGCCCAGTAATGGGCCACCTATGTTCCAGTAATGGACCGCCTATGTTCCAGTAATGGGCCACCCTATAAAAAATAACAGATAATTATTTTTAGGTGCGTTCGTAATTATGTAAATAGGTAGCACCTATAATTGTCGTTCAGTCCGTCTGTCTGTCTATCTGTCCGTTTGTCTGTCCGCATATAACAACGGAAAACTATCCAACCGAATCGTTTGAAATTTAAAATACATAATTATTACATAATTTTGTCGAGTCATTTCAAATTTTATGAAAATCGGATGGATAGATCAATTACAGGGACATTCAAAAGGATTCCGTTACATTACGGTCAATAGGGAAAAAAGTTTTTAATGCATTTTAATCGTTTGAAATTTAAAACATATAATTATTGCGTAATTTTGTCGAGTCATTTCAAATGTTCTGAAAATCGGATGCATAGATCAATTACAGGGATAATCAAAAGGATTCCGTTACATTACGGTCAATGGGGAAGAAGTTTCAAATGCATTTTAATGATGTTACACTCATTCGAACATATTAGAATTGGCATGAATCTATGAAATATATACTAAAATATGCATTCTGTACAATCTGTGACGCAAAGAATTTTTATTATTAAATTACAGGGCTACACAAAAGTATTCCACTATATAATGCTATACGGGGAAACATGGTTTGGTACATGTTTTAATTATATTCAACTATTTCACATTTTATGAATAAGATATACGTTGCTGAGGTGTAATAAGAATTACTATTCCTGTATATTTTCAGAATTTCAACCAATATACTGTATTCGAAGTACTATTTACTATAAAAGCAAGATCTGAATATTTTTAAAACTTCGTTATCATACGAACGCACCTCATTTGCTACGTTCACGTACAATTTCCAACTTGTTCTTTTTATGTCTGCGTAAGTCGCATCTTCTTCTTCCTCAGAATCCACATTATCCTCTTGTATACAAAATTCGGCTTTTTTGAAGCAATTGTAAATTGTTTTTTCTTCAATTACCCCCATTGATCCCGTTCTTATATGTATAACTATTCAATTAACACTGTTTTGAGAAGGATGTTGAAAGGTGTGTGAAAGGAGGGGGTTGATGAATTTGTTGGACTTAAGGAACAAGAAAATTCAAGCAGAGGAGTAATATAAAAAATCTCAGCACTGAACGATAAATTAGGAATAAGAGATGGAAATTTGATTTCATGTGATTTCGAAGTATTTTTTTACAACTGAATAAAGAACATTTTATGAAAATATTCGTTATATGGAGATAGATATTTCGCTATATAGACTGTTTTTAATGTAATCATGGGAAAAGGGGAACATTCCTACTAAAAATTCGTTATATAGAGATATTCGATGTATAGAGTTTCGTTATAGAGAAACTTGACTGTATTTATAAAGAAATTGTCTTTATTAAATTCTAGTTAGTAAAATTTAAGTATTAAATTTGTTTATTTAGTTTTCAGTTAAATCAAAATATTTTATCACTACTGAAATTACACTTTTAGTATTGGTCACTTGGGTGGCCCATTACTGGCAAATCACGAATTAAGCAATCCAGTAATGGACCACCCCTCCTAAAATCTTAAAAATAAATAAAATTTTGTAAATGGCCATTGGTATATTAAATTCAATGTTTTATATTGCTAACCAAACAAAAACATTCAATTTTTACGGAAAAATAAAAAAGATATAAAACTAAGTAAGTAAAGTCTGCTGTTAGCATGTTCATTAAGATTTTCAGTGAAAAACAGAAAAACTGTGAAACTATATTTTCTGCTTCCTAATTGTTTTGACGAAAAGTGTAAAAAATTAATCCAGCTTATAAAGCATGCAAGGTAGAGTTCAGAAAAAAAATAATAAAAGCTTAACTATTATTTATTATTTTTTTATAAACCAAAAAGTGCGAGGTGGCCCATTACTGGCACATCTACCCTACATTAACAAACATAAAGGCATTTTCTAATTGGTATGTCATCAACCTATGTTCTCCATAAAGAAATATCTTCTCTAATTCCATGAAATGAACTGAGATAATCTTAAAATGTTATTTTCTACCAAGATGTCTTTTGTACTACTGAATCCTTTATTTTTTTTCTTCCTCAATTTTATTATTTTTAAATAATGTGCTTTTATTAAAGACTAAGATAGCCCGTCAAAATGACGCGTTTGCAGTTTTAAAGGATGATAAAAAATTACAATTGTGGTCAATCATAGCCACTTTAGGCTGAAACAATTTTGATATATACCGTATTTTCGGGTGTATAGTCCGCGGCTTATACAAGAAAAAAAACCTTCCAAAAAGCCGCTGCGGCTTATACACGGTGCGGGTTATACAAAGGTTTTTTTTTTTTTTATTGGAAATCGTGATATTTTTTCTACAATTTTTAATCCTTAATAAAATTTTAAAAAAACATCGAAATTTGTAAATTTTTTCGCTATACCGCGAAATTTGGAGATTTCCCCCATATTTGTAAAGGCTTTTTTTTTACTGCTTAAATACAGTTATTTCTGGATTTGGAAGAACTGTCGCAACTATCGCCAAGTAATGCACTGATAGATGTATACTAGCCATTGTGTTTGTAGAGTCCAAAATCCGGAACCCTTCTAATCTCGACAATTCTGAATTTAAGATCATGTTTAGTTTATTTTTCAAAAAAATTATCTACCGACCCTGTTGCAAAGAACAAAAAAAGTGTGTGATTTGTATCATTTCTGAACGATTCAGAGCAGTCGATCTTTTTCGAAATGATTCCGAGGAATCGTTCCTTTACAGCGTCATTTCATTTCAGATAGAGTCCAAGGAATCGCTCCTTTTCGGAGTTGGTACCTTAGCCCCCTCAGCTCAGTGCCTTACCCTGTTGCAAAGAATAAGAAAAGGGCGTGATTTATGTCATTTCGGAATGATTCAGAGCAGTCAGTCTTTTTCGAAACGATTCCGAGGAATCGTTCCTTTACAGAGTCGTTTCATTTCGAAACGAGTTCTCAGAATCGAACTTTTTCGGAGTCGTTTCATTTCAGATAGAGTCCAAGGAATCGTTCCTTTTTGGAGTTGGTGCATTTCGGATCGATTCCGAGGATTCTATCCTTTTGGCAACCAATGACCTAAGATACGTATACATTTTATGTCCGAAATTTTGAATTTATCACCAATTTTGTTTTAATTTTCGGAATTTTTTTTTTAAAAATATCACGTTTGTTTGAAAAAAAAATGTGCGTAAACGCCGCATCGCTTGAAATTGTATCTTAAAACACGTAAACGCTGTGGCGTGTCTTCCGAAAATTACAGTACTGATAATCGTAATTTTTTAGCCCAATTACTGTAGATATTATGCATCACGAAAAAATTTGGTAAATTTGCGTTAAAAATTATAACTAATGGCTTCTAATTTTGAACCCTAGTCGAAATATATGTTCGTAAATGGTGTATAGCCCGCGGACTATACACCGATGCATCTCCGTGGGTTATACACAAACTTTTTTTACTGCACTGTTCGATTTAGGGGTGCGGGTTATACACAGGAAAATACGGTACAGCGATTAAACTTAAAGAGGGAAAAATCTAACAAAAAAAATTTCAACAGAAATCTGCATTTAAAACTATAGCAAAACTATCTGGTAGATGGGGGTGGGGATTATAATGAAATTTAAAACGCACCCGCGGTTTGCTTAAATAATAAGTTTCAATTAAATATTGTTTTTGAAATCGTGAAAAGATTTCAACAAAGCTAAGTAAAATGTACTGACGTCATTTACAGCTCCCACTGTGAATCTGACCTACTGCACATTATGATTAATTGGCTTATTGTAATGTACTGTGTTTATTTTTTATAAGGATAGCATGTACACTCGTAGAGAAATTAAGGTTTTTATAAAAACAGTCCTAAATTTTTCCAAGTTTTTTGCTTATAATTTGCAAAGTTCTTAATATAAAATAATGTTCTTTTCTGAAAATATGACAAACAATATTGTACATAATACCCTATAATCAGAATTTAGAAAGAATAAAAATTGTATGAAAAATGAGTAGCTTCAGTAAATAATTTTTCATTGTGCATGCGCCAACGATAGCAAAATTTCATTTGCATACTGTGTTAGCTTAATGTATAGAGCAACTACTGTAAAAGTTTCAAAAACATAGCTTGAAAATTCTGAAAATGATCATCAATATAATCAACTAAAAATCCGTTATTCCCAAAAGAAAGCAAACAAATCAAAGATTTTATCAAATATAGTTGTACGTGCAATATTGTGTATGCACTAAATCAAAGGAATATGGATAGTCCCTCATCTTTTTGCTTCATTTAGAGAATAACGGATTTTGGTTTCATTCTATCGACGATAATTTTCAGAATTTTAAGCTATTTTTTTTTTTTTTGACTTTCACAAAAGTTACTCTATACATTTAACTAACATAATATGCAAATTAAATTTAAATAGCGTTGACACATGCACAGTAAAAATTATTTAGTAAACCTGCTCATTTGTTATACAATTTTTATTAGTTTTTAATTCTGATTGCAGGATGTTATGAACAATGTTGATTGTCTTATTTTCTGAAAAGATCATAGTGTTTTATGAAAAACTCTGCAAGTTATAAGCAAGAAACTTGGAAAAATTTGGGACCGTTTCTATAAAAACCTTAATTTCTCTACGAGTTTACATGCTATATTCATAAAAATGAGCACAGTATATTACAGTAAGCCACTTAATAATAATCTGCAGTTTAAACTATTTTGCTTCATTAGTTTTGACAGGGTGTCCCAAAAGATCTTTTTGAATTTGTTGATGGCCCTGTGTTGGATTTTGGAAAAAACTCTTCGCGAAAATATATGAAGTGTACTATTTTGTTACACATCTGGAGTTTCAGAATAATTCCTTATGTATATTTCTAGATATTTAACAAAATATCTAAAATCTTAAGTGTCAAGATTTTTTTTGCGGTGACTGTAGTATATAATAGAAAAATTTCAAATAGAAAATAAAACAATAGAAACACCGAAGGAAATGAAAAAAAAAAAATATTGAAAGGAATTTATGGTACATAACAGATGAAAAATTTATGCTTTAAAAACAAAACATCATTTACATACATCATATACATTTTGATTATACATGGAAAAAAAAGGAAGAAAGAAAAGAAAGCTGACTGATAGAATGACACAACATAAACAGCAGTATGGAGCCAATTTTTTTTTTTAAATCAAAAACAGGTAGGTGCTAAAAGTTGCCTTTACAATAGTACATCAACAGTGTGAAATATTAACGCTGAAAAAAAAAAAAATGTCTTCAGATAGTGCTTTTGGCCCAAATGTCAAAATTTGAGTAAAATTTGGTGATTTTACAAAAATAAAAATTTTCTATAGAACTGGTTATATGATTTAAAAATGTCATTTCAACTTTCATTGATAACAGATTTAAAATATTGAAACAATAAGTTGACACCTTTATTCTGTATAAGAGGAGCAAAATTGACAACTTTCGGTAAAAAAATGGTGTTACAACACATAACGAATCACTGCTTTGAGTGCAGCTCTTTGCTAGTTGCTTTCACAACTACCCAGGACATACCACGTGGAGGTGGCTGCATATTCAGCCGGACCCAACCCAATCACCCTACCATCTGAGCACAATGTCAAAGCACTGATGCAATTTTATCTTTTATTCATTAAATTGCATTTTTTTATATCAAAGATCTATTCTTATATCCATTACTTCTGTTGTACCCACAGACTTTGGATGATGCTTCTGTTGTTTCCTTTATGTATCTTTCTACTGCTTGCATAAGAGCAGGTATTCAAAGTAACACAGTGGGAATGCAGTTAATCGAATCTGTGCATCCATTCATTATCTTTATCAAAATTGCATGGTGTTTGAGGGTTCTGTTTTCACAACAGTATTCCAATCCATTAAATTTACATAATCATCTGCTTCAAAGTTCATTGTTGGGATTTCAAATTTGTGTATATCCTCATTTACTGCACCTCTTGCATTTAATATGTGTTGAGCAGCTAGCATTTTAATGGGATGGCAGTCATTGGAGAGCATTGTAATTAAAATTTGCTCTGATGTGCAAAGTAAGCATTGTCCTGAATAACATTTTGTTATTTGTTTTATGCTTTTTTTCTGTTTTGTTCAATAGTCGAGTTATTTCCCATAAGTTTTTGATCCATTTTTTAAATATGGATTACATTTGATTGTAAACCATCCAGGGGCATAAACTTGGACAACATGATTTGTCAGTGAACATAGAGGTTCTGATAGGCAGTCGGGACTTGCATAAAGGCGGAGAATTCAGAGGTGAGGGCAATTCTGCATAAGCCGATATCATCCTGTGTGTTGACTCATGGGGAATTGTAAACCACCCACATGTTGGCCATGTCCGGCGACCCGCGTCCCTGGGGGATCCTGGCAGTTGAGGGAAACCAACACACTGCTGCAGGGAAGTGCATATTGGTCCCATATGTACCAATCGGCTGGTCAGCTGACTTTGTCACTGGCTTTAGGGATCAAGTGATCAAGGAACTACTAGTCATCTCGTTAAGGGTGGAGGCTGATATACAGTTGGCAAAAAAAGTATTTGTACACTTCATTTTTTTAAATTATAATGAAATTAAACAAAAGATTTAAGCAAAAAATACTGTAATACATTAATTTAATGCATTATAATATTATAGAAGCAGAAACAAAATTAAACGAATCGATTTTTTACATTATAATAAACAAATTTACAAAATTATAATGCAAAAAAAGTATTTGTACACTATCTTAATGTAATATAATTAAGGAAAATTTATTAAAATGATACAAATTAATATTTTGTGCGAATTCATTTAGCGTTTATGACTACTTCTAGATCGTATGACATAGATTCCACCAACTTTTTTGTAGTGGTCTGGTTAATGTTATTCCATGACACAATAAGAGCTTCTTTAAAACTGTTTTTTACTAATACATATTTTTTTTTCGGATTTTTGCATCCAATAGCATCTGCAAATTTTCTACTGGATTCAAGTCTAGAGATTTTAGAGGAATTACCAGTCGTCTTCGAGTATTGTCGTAAGCATGTGCTGGTGATCACAGCAGTATGCTTTGGTCATTATCCTGCAGAAAGTGAAAAGCTTCCTCTATGCATAATTTCTTGGCACAGTTTAATAAATTATGGCGCGACACATCACTGTATGTTAAACCTGTCCTTCCATTGTCAAAAAATTTTAAATGTCCTGCTCCATTAGAAGCTATACACCCCAAAAGTATAATATTCCCCCCAACATGCTTGATAGTTTGAGGTATACGTTTTGGATCTAGAACAGTTTTATTTTTACGCCAATTTTTTCGAATGCTTGATGGTAAGAAAATTCCGAATTTTTCCTCATCAGAAAAAATTACAGTTTTCCAAAAATCCAATGATTTACTTCTGTATGCGAAAGCGAATACTATGCGTTTTCGCCTATTTGTTTCGTTGATGAATGGATTTTCCCTTGAGGTTCTTCCTTTTAAATCTGCATTGAGAAGAATATTTTTTATTGTTTGAGGTATTACTCTGATGCGAGAAGATGTCGCAAGGTCTCCAGCAAATTTTTGAACCGAACGCACAGGAATTTTTAAAGCTTTTTTAACAACACTCACTTTTTCCCTCATTGTTAGTTTGCTAAGAAGTCCTGGTTTTCATTGAATTTCGATTATTTTAATTTATTCATAGTTTCTCACTATACATCCAATAGTTGTAAATGGTAATTTAATAGCTTTTACAAATTCTTGTTGCGTATTTAAATTTTTATTATGCTCAATCATAGGATTTCATATATCTAGAGGTGCCTCTCTAGTATTAGGTTCTATATTCAATTACTTCAAGAGCAAATTAAATTAAATGTCAGACAAATATAATATGAACTTAAAAATTATTAACAGCTTCTGTAAAAGTAGTCCTTTGAACCATAAACACTATAAAACACAGTACATATCAGGATGGAGAAATGTACAAATACTTTTTTTGCAAGAAATTTTTAAACTTTTCCCATTAGAAAATTATTTTACATCTTTATCGAAATTTTCTGTTGTGTAATTTAAAACGCACGGTAAACAGACTGTATTAAAACTATTTTTGACAAAATATCTGTTTTTATTTAGTAAAAAATTAAAAATTTTAGAGTGTACAAATACTTTTTTTGCCAACTGTAGGTTTGTCTTGTGACCATATGGGTCCTGGTTAGCACTGGTGCATCCCCTTGTTGGGCTCAGTAGTGGGTGGTGCGACTGGGGTCTTAATTTTAACTTTTTATCATGTATGGAAAAACTTCATTTCCTTCTATTCTCTCCCTAGTGGAGAGCTACAAACTCTACAGACTTCTTCCTTCACTTGTTTCTTTATCATTAAACGTACCGATAGCCACACTGATTGCGCCTTAAAAAGAAAAAATCTTCTCCTTTTCTCATTGTTAAAACCTTTCAGTCTGTCTTGGGAAATGGTCATTCTCTCAAAAAAATTACAAGCACCATGCTTGCATGGTGGTGGTTAGGAGTAACCCCAAAAGACTGGTCGAGCTATCAAGTTTAATCCAATGTTCAAAAATCATGGAAGTTTGTTGGGAATAGTCTTCACCCTTTTGAGACCTGCACCTAAAAGAAGAGTCAGTGATCAGGCCCGATGCCTGCCATTTATACAAAATCTCTCTCAATCATGGCCACAAATCAAGGAATAAAGACATGCAATGTGGTAGCCCCACAACCCCTCATCTCGCTAAATTCTAAACCAGAGACTATAATGCCTCAAACTTGACCCTCACTGCATCGGGCTCAGGCCTACCAGCAGATTATATGAGGGCCAAACCACTTCTTGGGCCGGCAAATTTTTACAACATGTCTTCGTAATTCTGATCGCCGTATGAGAAAATAATTGTGCCATGTATTATTGCTTGTCGACAATTGCCCTGCATATTCAAAAGATAACGATAATCTGAATAATGTATTTAGTTCTGTAAAATTTCTATCTCCAAATTCGACTATTGTTACCCAGGCAATGGTCCAATTTATAATTAACAGCGCCAAAGTAAATTACAAGACTCACGTCGTATGGCGATACCTACATCAAACGGAACAAGGCAGCAACCCTTCTTGCTACGTATGTCATCCAATTACAGTCATCCATGCTATGCACATGCTTACTGCAGCATGAGAAAATATCACACCAACATCAATTGCAAATTACTTTCACAAAGTGGGTTATGGAAGTAGCGAGGACATCATTTACACAGAGCAAGCATCGAACCTAATGTTGAAGAAGATTGGTTGTTGAAGATGATCACAAAAGTAGCAAGGAAAGGATTACAATCTTGCCATGCAGTAATGCTGCGGGAAGTCACAAATTCTAGCTTCTTGTACTCGGTAAGTCTAAGAAATTGAGGTCTTTCAAGGGTTCAAGAGCAGAAAATTTACCATTTGATTTTTTCAACCAAAATAACGGTTGGATAAACTAGCAGATTTTTCAAAAATGGTTTGAAAAGGTTTTTGTGCCTCAAGTACGTAAACATCTCGACTCGAAAAATTTGCCAAATAAGGCTGTTTTGTTAATTGGCAATGCGCCTTCACACCCAGTTGCTGTCCTTAAATCTTCTGGGCAAATCTTCAGAAGTTGTTGCCTCCAAATATTACTGCACTCATTCAACCTATGGACCATGGAGTCATTGCAACCATGAAGAGAATATATAGGACAAAATTGTTACTGTCAAAAATCAAGGAAGGCTGCGATCTCAAAGAATATTGGCAGAATTAAACAATATTGGATAACATTTATGGTATTGCATCTGCATGGGATTACATAAAATCCTCAACCCTTGTTAAATCATGGAGAAAAATCCTTCTGAGTATTGAAACAAATGTCAACCAAAACATTTGTGAAGAAGAGAATGAAGTAATGCAGACCACTACACTTGCTGACCTGGTTACATCCGTTCAGGTAGGTGAGAACGTCGACAAAGAAAACATAGAAGAGTGGCTGGAATGTGACACAAATGAGTCCGGGTTTGAACGACTGACTGACATAGAGATAACAAAGAAAGTAATGGGAGTGAACGAGAACAAAGAGGAACAAAGTGAAAGTGAAGAAAACGATGCACCTGTGCAGATGACACATGAAACTGCTTTGGAGCACGTAGTCTGGTTGCTTCAATATTTAGAGGAAAAAACGACGAGGCACAGCTGGCAGAAAACTCATGTTAAGGAAAATACAATTTAGAATAAAGAAAAGGTGTTTCCAAAGCAAGAAGCCAACACAAGTGGCTGATTAGATGTAACTCAACAATTTTTGTACGGTATGCAGAGGTGCCAAGTATTACGATTTGTCCGTAATTATTACGGATATGCAACAAAAGTTACGGCGTTACGGGAATCGGATAGAAATTACGGATAAAAAAATCCCGAATTTCGTCAAAGGATCGCTTGAAAAAACGCAAATTTCAATATAAGATCTCGGGAAAAACAGAAAAGATTGCGTAATGGTACGCGCATTTCGTCAAAATGTCGCGAAAAACGTGCAAATTTTGTCAAAAGATATCGAAAAAACGGACTCATTTCGTCAAAAAATCGCTTAAAACGGGTTAATTTCGTCAAACGATCGCGGAAAACGCGCTTATTTCATCATAAGTTCTCGAAAAACGCGCTCATTTCGTCAAAAATCGCTTAAAACGCGATTATTTCGTCAAAAGATTGCGGAAAACGCGTTCATTTCGTCAAAAGATCGCAAAAAACGCGCATATTTTGTCAATAGATCATGGAAAACGAGCACATTTTGTCAAAACATCGCGGAAAATGCGTTTATTTCGTCAAAAAATCGCTTAAAACGCGCAAATTTCGTCAAAAAATCGCTTAAAACGGGCTAATTTCGTCAAACGCTGACAGAAAACGCGCTCATTTTATCATAAGATCTCGAAAAACGAGCTCATTTCGTCAAAAATCGCTTAAAACAGGCTTATGTAGCCAAAAGATCGCGGAAAACGCGCTCATTTCATCATAAGTTCTCGAAAAACGCGCTCATTTCGTCAAAAATCGCTTAAAACGCGATTATTTCGTCAAAAGATCGCGGAAAACGCGTTCATTTCGTCAAAAGATCGCAAAAAACGCGCATATTTTGTCAATAGATCATGGAAAACGAGCACATTTTGTCAAAACATCGCGGAAAATGCGTTTATTTCGTCAAAAAATCGCTTAAAACGCGCAAATTTCGTCAAAAAATCGCTTAAAACGGGCTAATTTCGTCAAACGCTCGCAGAAAACGCGCTCATTTTATCATAAGATCTCGAAAAACGAGCTCATTTCGTCAAAAATCGCTTAAAACAGGCTTATGTAGCCAAAAGATCGCGGAAAACGCGCTCATTTCATCATAAGTTCTCGAAAAACGCGCTCATTTCGTCAAAAATCGCTTAAAACGCGATTATTTCGTCAAAAGATCGCGGAAAACGCGTTCATTTCGTCAAAAGATCGCAAAAAACGCGCATATTTTGTCAATAGATCATGGAAAACGAGCACATTTTGTCAAAACATCGCGGAAAATGCGTTTATTTCGTCAAAAAATCGCTTAAAACGCGCAAATTTCGTCAAAAAATCGCTTAAAACGGGCTAATTTCGTCAAACGCTCGCAGAAAACGCGCTCATTTTATCATAAGATCTCGAAAAACGAGCTCATTTCGTCAAAAATCGCTTAAAACAGGCTTATGTCGCCAAAAGATCGCGGAAAACGCGCTCATTTCGTCAAAAAATCACTTAAAACGCGATTATTTCGTCAAAAGATCGCTGAAAACGCGCTCATTTCGTCAAAAAAATCGCTTTAAACGCACTCATTTCGTCTAAAGATCGCGAAAAACGCGCAAATTTTGTCTAAAGATCGCGAAAAACGCGCACTTTTCGTCCAAAAATCGCGGAATACGCGCTCATTTCGTCCAAAAATCGCGAAAGATGTGAAAATTCCGTGCAAACATTGCAAATTTCCCCCAAAAGATTGCGGGAAAAGAAAGAATTTTTGAAAATTTGCCCCCCCCCCCCCCCCCAACTCTTCTCTGATCTTTGGTTACTGATAACTTTTATTGAAACTTGGCACCTCTTGGTATGTTGCATATATATATTT
This sequence comes from Maratus speculifer, assembly GCA_964019185.1. Classification (NCBI taxonomy): domain Eukaryota; kingdom Metazoa; phylum Arthropoda; class Arachnida; order Araneae; family Salticidae; genus Maratus; species Maratus speculifer. Next base: position 215,693,118 of record OZ025301.1, on the reverse strand, counting down.
TTTTTTGTTTGCTCTTCTTTATCTTAGTGATTTAGACAGAGCGAATGGTTTTGCAGTACTGTACACATGTATGTAGAATAAAACACAGTTTTATGTTGAAAATTTTATTTTTCGTGTTTGCACTCTATTTTTCGGTTTATCCGCGATTTTTGTTATCCGTGCTGCCTTTGCTACCTGTTAGGCTGTGGATCATTTCTATGTTGGTGAGTCATGGCAAGAGGAAAAATATTCAAAGTTTTCAAACTAAATTTCTTTATTTAAACTATGCTAATTATATAAACTATTTCATAAAAACTTGTTAAAAGTGAACTAAAATGAGCACAGCTCATATCTGCCTCTAAGGCACACAAACACGAAGTAAATTCATAAAAATATTGTAGCATTTCTATCTCTAGCAAAAGCAAACTACTTTCACAAATGCTGCCATGTCATTGCCATCACAACTGCCATGCTAGTGCTACACTATTTCACCAACAGTCTTTAAATACTATCAAAAATGAAAACAGTTAAAGTCAAAGTCAACTTGATTAATTACAGTTACAGTCAGACACAAAAATTATGCAAAAACTAAAACCAGTTTAACTCGACACACCCACTTACCATGTCAAAGCTACAGTTGATTATTTACAAGTCCAGCATTGCAGAGTTTCTAAACCAGCAGTGGCAACAATCTTTGTTTACATTTGACAACCTGTCACACCACTGCATGTTGCAGGTAACACTTACCAAGACCATCTTATCATAATGTCAAGGCCTCACATTCAGGAGAAAATCTATTGTTGAAATCGTCCCTATAGTTGCCACCTTGTTATATGACATTGTCGCATAAGTAACGCCCCCTGGTACATACTACTGCTAATAATCCATGCACAAATTCATAGGAAAAAATGGAAAATATTTCAGTTTCTCACATTAGATGGCGCTAACAGCGGGAAAATCATGCGTTTTCTGACCACGTGTGTACTATGGTCAAAGGAAACTTGACCAATGACAAGCCTGTTATGATAAGGTAGCTTTGACACTTACAAATATATTTGCTTTAATAAACATATTGCATAATTTATCTTAAGGAAACTTTAGCTGCTATACTTTAAATCTTTTATTCAAAACAGTTTATGAAACTTCATTAAATTTATAAAAGCACTATGAAAATAAATAGCATGTTTTAAGTAAACAAACATCTTTTAAAAATATGCATGCTAATTGGTCATGAAGAGAACTGGGAAAACTAATTGGGATAAAATATAAGCATTTATTTTACTTTATGATATTGAAAAATAATCAGAAAATTTTAATGAAACATAACACCACCCAATTGTGCAGATAATCGAGGCTATACTGTAATTGAATTTAGTTATTTATCAAGCAATTTTAATAAACATTTTATAATTATTTATTAAAACATCATTAATGAAAAATTTAAGAAATAACTGTCAATTTTGTTTGAAATGTACAACAAACGCTGTGATAATATGTCTATTTTTTACAAGAATGTGTTATTAATATTATTTAATAGAAATATTAGTGCATAAGGCTTATACAATGTTATAATAACTGTGGTCTTGTCAGGCCCTTCAGCAATTTAATAAATTTATTTAAATAAATTAATAAATATTTTAGGAAATTAATTTTAATAAATTTATAATTAACATAGGGTGGACTGGGGTAATTCCCAATTAATATGTTTCCAAGATAATGTTGCCTATCTTATATCATAATAAAACAAAAAAATTTAAATATTGTTAACAATCCACAAGCACTGTAGTTTAATATACAAAATAAAAAAGTCTCCTTCTCTGCTAAATAATATATTTATATAGTAAACAGGGACGTAGCTTTAGGGGGGGGGGGAGCTTCCCCTCCCAATATGTTCATGTAGTAGGGCGCCATTAGGCACCTGGAAAAAAGTCTTTGTTAGTAGTAACAAGTAATTATAAAGTAACTTAATTTTAAATGTAAAATTACAAAGTAAGTTATTATTCACTTACAAAACATGAAAAATGCACTTAATTTTAGACTTGTTACTATGCCTATTCCCCTACTCCTATCCCGAAGAAAATTTATGCATCCGAAATAAAAAATTTCAAAAACAGACTTGTAATGAATTCCAGGATAGATGTACAATTATTTCCTTTTTATAGTAGTTGTTGGTCATCCTTAGAAATAGATAGAAAGGGAAAAGAAGTGTGGAAACGACTGTAGTGTGTTTGAATGGTTCTACAGCTCATATTCAAAATATTAGAATAATTACCTTTTTTTTAGAATTTGAAAATATCGTTTGGTAATTTAATGTCTTTTAATGAAAATATGCAAACGATATTTTTATTAAGAACTTATTGTTGATTAAACTTACTTGTTATCTTAAATATAATATCATTTCTGAAAATATTAATTGCAAAAAAAAATTATTTTGAAAAGTCAAAATATTAGAATATTTATTCAAGTGGTTCAAAATATTAGAATATTTCACATTAATTCTCCTTTAATTATTACCAATTCTTAACTGGTGGCATCATTGATTAAATTCAGACTATTTTATTTAAAATCAGTATTCTTTTTTGCAGTTTGTTTCTTTTTCGTCTTAAAATGGGCCGTGTGAGTGATATTCCTGAATCTACTAAACTTCGTATGGTTGATTTGTATCGGCACGGTAAAAATCAATGTTTTATAGCAAATTATTTACATTGTTCGCAATCGAGCGTTAGTAAAATACTAACACAATATTCAAAAATTGGAAAATTTCAAAATAATCGCCGAAATGGTGGCCGAAAACCAAAAACATCTGCTAGAGATGACAGGAAACTGAAGCGTATAGTTAAGAAAAACCGTTTTAAAAGTGTGCGATTCTTGCACAGAAAATGGAAAGAAGAAGGAGTTGAAGTTTCTACATCGACAACATTAAGACGTCTCCATAAATTTAAATTTGAATCTCGTGTACCGAAAACAAAACCTCTTATGACTGCAAGACAAAAGCGTATAAGATTGAATTGGTGTAAATCAAGACGTTTATGGAGCAATGAAGATTGGAAAAATATATTATTTAGTTATGAAAGTATGTTTTGTGTTTCATATGGTAATCAAGGTAATCGAGTTTGGAGAATGAAGCAAGAAGCATTTGATAAAGAATGCCTTAAACGTTCCGTAAAATTTGCTGCTAGTGTCATGGTTTGGGGTTGTATGAGTGCAGAAGGACCTGGAAAGTTATGCATCGTCTACGAAAAGGTTAACTCTCTGATATATCAAGAAATTTTAGAATATTACATGATTCCATCATCAGAAGATTTATTTAAAGATGATTTCATCTTTCAACAAGATTTAGCGTCCCCGCATACCTCGGTGTCAACTAAGAATTGGTTCCGCCAACGCAACATTAAGGTACTTCCTTGGCCACCAAATTCACTAGATCTTAATCCCATCGAAAACTTATGGTGTATAATGAAGAAAAAACTTCAAGAAAATCCTCCTTCAAGTAAAACTGAGTTAGTGTCACGTATAAAGTCTATTTGGGCTAATATTGATAGAAATGTATGTAAACACCTTGTATATAGTATGCAAGATCGATTGTACGCTGTTATGAAAGCTAAAGGGGATGCTACAAAATATTAACTACCATTTACTTCATATTCATAAGGTAATATTGTTGCGTAAAATAAAATATTCTAATATTTTGAACCAATCTAAATTTTATTCTAATATTCTGGTGTGTTTAAGGAAGCTGTATACCTAATTTATTGTGCTGTATTTTATATTTTATAAATGTTAAAATCTTATCTAAACATTCCAGATTTAATTTATAAGAAATTTAATTGCATTTACTTAGTATAAAAAATAAATAAATGACAAATAATTTTTTCTTATTACTTTTTCTCAATTATTCTAATATTTTGAATATGAGCTGTATAATATGTTATAGTAGTAGGACACCACAGAAAGTTTAGAGGCACAGACAGGCACTTAAAAAAAAGGGTTTCAAAAAGGGCGCCATGGAAGGTTTAAAGGCGCTGTTAGACACCTGAAATTATTAATGTGTCATTTTTAGATTATTTTTCTCACACAAAAAAGGAAAAAATAATGAAATAACAGTAACGTGATTTGGAATTAATATTATTGTAAATTTATAAGAAAATAAGTTATGGTTTCAAAAAAATATAGGAGAACCATTACATTTGAGACATTTTAAGATTTCTACCAGGCGCTATCCGCAGTGCGAAAACAAGAACACATTCCGGAAACGGACATTGTTCGATCACTACATGTAATTTGATCTTTCAGAGAAAAGCTCTCCCCTTATTCGAATCCAAGGTCGGTGGTCCTCAACAGGATCATCTGACCTTAACTATTTTAACTCCCCTCTTATGTCCTTCCTTATGTGAAGTTAGATAATTTGCAGGCGTCACCTACATACATCTTTGTTGTCCAATATCTAGTGTTGTCAGATTGTACTGAAGCTAATAACGCGACTTTTCAAAACTAGCGATTTTTTTTGTTCAATTTTTAAAATAAAAATAAAAAGCTGTCTTTCGTAGTCGTCCAGAGAGAAGAAATTCAGTCATGAGTGATGACTGGAATAAAACATAAAAACAAAAAACCAAGATCTTACTACAGAGAACAAAACAGAAAAAGAAGTTATGAAGCGGAGAAAAGATGCAAATTGATGAAAAAGTGGATGAAAAATGATGATGCAGTCAAAGGTAAAAAATGTACATATTTTCCTTTAGTTAAGCATTTTTTTAAAATACAATGTTTATATTTCTGACGCAATTGTGAGTTCATTTATTATCATTGCTATTATTAGTGATAAAAATTGGATAGCATTCTCAGATTTCCAGTAAATTTAAGTTTTAATGATTTTTATTATTTATTTCCTAAACAGATAACTATTTTTTGATTAATGGTGATTTCTGAAACTTTTACATTATTAATAATCGACCTAGTCTTAACCCAGGACTGGGCAAGAATGAAGCTTTCCCCAAAATTGAAAGAAATATATGTTTAAGGGTGTACTCGATAACATGGTTTTCCACCTTCAACACCTCATAATTTTCTGATAGACTTTCAGACTCATTTTTAAAAATAGAAACATGAAACTTGCTGGAGTGATTTTCGAAGAGATGTACAAGGTGCCGTATGAATTTATTTTTCGCTCCATTTATTAGAATTTGATTGATAAAAAATCATTGCTTCAGCATGGACCTTTTTTTCGTCTCCAGCTCTTCTGCTTCGGAAAATTCGGTTCACAACTCCCATTTTGACATCATTTTTAAAACTGTTTTCTGCCTTTATCAAAATATCGAGCTTTATGGCACCTTGTATAGTTTCTGAATAAGAGAATCTGTCAGTCTGGTGCATTTGAAAGCAAAAATAAATTCAAAATTAAAGGCGAAAATAAACAGTTTGGATTGGAATACATCCTTACTTACAAATGATTTTTGAAAAAACAATCAAATATAGTAAGATGCAATGGAATGAAACCAAACAAATATTCAGTTTTACATGATTTTTTTTTTTTTTTTTTGTATTATTATCTAGGTTTTTGGTATCCACATATTACATTTTCACAGATTTTATTCTAGGGGAAAGCGGGGCACATTGAGCCATGGGGTACATTGATCCTTTTCATTTTAAAGCAACACTTCAGTTTTTATACAAAGTTTGTGGCAACATTACAGCAACAATAACAATATTAGATATCTTTATTGTGTTTTAATTTATGTGTGCAAACAAGTTTGGTCGAAAATTCAGATGTGTTGAATTTGGTAAGCTTTAGTAATATTTTTTATATGCATTTTCAACCATGTAGCTCATAAAATTGTAAAAGTAACTCAAACATCTTTTGATATATGTTATTGTAGTTAATATAGCAATAGTGTGATCTAAAATTATTGACATGATTGCCATCCTATTTTGCTTCAAACACATTTACATTTACTTTGATGATGTGGGGCACATTGAGCCAACTAGAAATGGGGTTCATTGAGCCTGGATCAATCTACCCCGTGGAGAATATTTTCAATTGTTTATTAGTTGTTGTGTTGTCTGTCAATTTACAGTTCTTCAAATGTTTGAATTAGTGAATAAATATCTCATAACAATAGTTTAATAAGATAAATTCTTGTTTTAGGAGTATAAAATGAAGAATGGTTCACAATAGGGAAAAGAAAACAAACAGGGGAGAAACCGACCCCAAAATTATTCAAGCAGCTGTAAAACAAGTCATTGACCATGGTAAAGCTATCAGAGCAGTTGCAAGAAACTATAATATTGATCGCATGACATTAACACATTTTGTTAGCCGAACAAGGAAGGGTGATGAGAATGGAAAATCTAAGTATGCCACCAGAAAAGTATTTGAGGACCATGAGGAGACACTTCTGGTGGATTATTTGCAACAAGCTTCATGACTTCATTATGGACTTTCAAAGAATTCGGCAAGACAGTTGGCATATCAGTTTGGAAATATGAATAAAATTCTTATGCCACCATCTTGGGAGGAAAATGAAAAGGCTGGCTTAGATTGGCTTGAAGGATTCATGAAACGCCATTCTTCTTCTCTGTCACTTCGCATTCCACAGGCAACAAGTTTGTCAAGAGCAACAAGCTTCAATCGTGTTAAAGTGAATGAATTCTTTAATAAACTCCAGTTCATTATGGAAAGAAATAATTTTTCAGCAGGTGACATATACAATGTAGATGAAACCGGTGTCACAACAGTCCAGAAGCCCACAAAAGTAATAGCTGTAAAAGGTGCCAAGCAAGTAGGCCCCATGACGTCAGCAGAATGTGGAAATGATGTGACAATGTGTGGGTGTATAAATGCGTTAGGAAATAGCATTCCTCCACTTATAATCTTCCCAAGAGTGCATTTCAAGGATTATATGATACAGGGTGGACCAAAAGATTGCATTGGTGTTGCACATCCCAGTGGATGGATGACTGCAGATAACTTTATTAGATGGACGAACCACTTCATCAACTACACCAGAAGTTCAAAAGACCACCCAGTGCTTCTAATTCTGGATAACCATGGCAGCCACATCTCTATTGAAGTATTGGATCTTGCCAAGGCAAATGGAGTGACAATGCTGACTTTACCACCCCATTGTAGCCACAAGTTGCAACCTCTGGACAGAACTGTTTATGGACCATTTAAGAGATTACAACAGTGTTTGTGATACATGGATGACCAATAATCCTGCAAAACCGATGACAATCTACGACATACCGCAAATTGTTGCCAAAGCCTTGCATTCACACCTAGCAACATCCAAGCTGGATTTACTGCAACTGGTATCAGTCCTTTCAACCGAGATATATTTGGAGATGACGAATATTTGTCATCCTTTGTGACAGATAGGTCTTTTTTTGAACCCGAAAGGACAAATGAATTTAATTCTGCTGACTGCAGGGAAACTAATCCCATCTCTTCAGCTATGGAAGGATTAAGTTCTTCGGTTTCTCAAAATATGTCTGCAGAACATACACAAAGTAAGCTATGCAAAACTCCATCACTTCTATTAGACCAAAGGAAATCTGCCCCTTCTTGCAGTGGGCCATCACCGAGGGCAGTTCAATTCTGCCCTCAAGATATTGCACCATTTCCTAAAGCACATCCACGTAAAACTGCAGGAAGAAAGAAGCTTCATTCCTGCATTGTTACAGACACACCAGAAAAAATGGCTATTGAGGCAGAAAAAGAGAGCGTGGTAAAGAAAAGAAGGGTTTCTAAACTAAAAAAGAAGTCTCAAATCCCAAAGAAGTTGCAGTTTGATGACACATCAGAAAGTGATGGAGACTTTGAAGCAGGGAAAGCTGTGTCAAAAATTATGAAAGGAAAACTGAATGCAGACCAGTTGCAAGAAAGTGATTCCACTGATTTTGAAACATTTTCTGAAGAGGAAACAGAGGAAGAAAAAACTATAGAATTGAATGCATCTGATGTGACAGAAGGAAGATTTGTTTGTTATCGTGAAGATTGCAGGAAAAACCTTAGTTTCCCATTATGTTGCTGAAATTACTGGAACTGATGAATATGGGGAATTCATTGTAAAATTTCTGAAACGTGTTCTGTCCAAAGTAACTGAGCAGCCCAAGTTCACTTCCTCTTCTGAACCAGAAGCTGTGATTCCTTTTGATTATATTGTAAAATTGTTACCTAAACCACTTTGTTTCGGAGGAACTGCTCGTGTTTCTAAGATGGTAACATTTCCATGTTCACTTAATGAATACAAGTTGAAGTGATAATGACTTTTTAGAAATTTCAGTTGTTTTCTGAATTCTATTGAATTTATACAAGGCAGTATCAATGCTTTTTACCTTTAAAACCAATGGCTCAATGTGCCCCTATTGAAGGATCAACGTGCCCCACTACCGGGGTACATTGATCCATTATTTTGAACAAAGTATATGTAATTTTTTGTCATTAAGTTTCATCAAATGTAAAACTTTAAAGCTTTAGTTTCCTTTAGAATAGTCTGTAATAAATATTATATTCACAAATTTTGTTTTCTGTGCATTATTTTGAAGTGAAAAAAGCTTAAAGTAAAAAATGGCTCATTTCCCACTTTCCCCGATAAAAGACTGTATTTTAAATTGTAAAATTATAATTAAAAATGCACTGTTACTTATCTAGTGGCACTGATTCCATTCTTGCAAGGGTAAAAAAAAAAAAAAAAAAAATCAAGTGATAAAAAAAATGTTTTCAACTGAGCAATAGATTTTTTTTTGGCTCTATTTTTGTTTTATAATATAATTCCTAAATATAATTTTGTTATATTTTATCAATTTTACATATACATTTCAAGTTATTGTCACTCTTCTGATGGGTCTTTTTTTTGCCTTGCAGTGGACATTACAGCTTAAATTTGATTTATCTGAAAAAATAAGAGTTTTGAATTAACTCTATAAACATCACGATGTACCGACGTGCAAAGTGAATTCTTCTATCTGAAATTCCAAAATATTTATATATTTTGCTTTTAAAGTAGCCATTGTCAAAAGAGAAAATTAAATTTACTTTGAACGACTGTCTTTTAACCCGTAACAGGTACTGCCGGTCTCACAGACCTTTAGTGATATTTATTCGATCACCCCTCTTTTTTCTTTGGAGCGATTGAATAGATTCTTCCGGTATCTTCCTCTTTTGCGACCTTGAAAAATCTCCCTTATTGACTAAAAGTTTTCACGCGTATTTTTTTCTTTTATTAAGGTTATTTCTGTGAAACAGGTCTGGCAGACTGCGCCGTACTCTTAACGTAGAGAATTTTTGCCGCCGTGTCGGAGAATGGCATTGAAACTCGGACCTAGAAATATTTTACATCCTTCTGATGCATGCTATGCGGAAACGATTCAGAGACTTTTAGATGAAGTGGGAAGCGATTTTTCTGATGAAGATGATTGTGATGAAAATTTCTGTAATGAAAGTTCGCATTCTTCTGACACTGAAATTTCTGAATCCGACAACGAAGATACTTGTGATTCAAATAATAGGTGCTCTCAGTATTACTACGGCAAAAATCGTTTTAAATGGTCATCTATTGAACCAACCAGAAATGTCAAAACTTCATCTCATAACATTGTGCGCCTTCCTGCAGTATGTTCATTTGCAAAATTACCGGATATAGCAGATTTACAATCATATTGGAGTCTACTTTTTACAGATGAAATGCTGCAAAATATTATAACTTGGACTAATATAAAAATAAGAAAAATGAGGGCAAACTTTTCTGACCAAACAAGTAAACAAATCGCTGATACAAATTTGAGAGAACTGAAAGCTTTTCTAGGATTGCTTGTATACACATCTGTATTCAAATCAAATAATGAAAACATTGAGTGTATTTTTGCTACAGACGGGACTGGTCGAGATATTTTTCGAGCTGTTATGCCAATGAGAAGATTCAAATTTTTACTCCTTTGTTTAAGATTTGATAATCCTGATGACAGAGATGTTCGAAAAATAAATGACCCTGCTGCTATTATCTCTGAAGTGTTGAATTCTTTCATTTTAAATTCGCAAAAATGTTATACGATTGGTGCATATGCATGCATTGATGAAATGCTTGTTAGCTTCAGAGGTAGATGCCATTTTAAAATGTATATGCCAAAAAACCAGCTAAGTATGGTTTAAAAATAATGTGTCTAACTGATGCTCGAACCAACTATGTGTACAATGCATATATTTATTGCGGCAAAGATTCTGACTGTCTGGGTATGGATGACAGCTTAAAAAAATTTACGAAACCAACTCAATCAATTTTACGACTTAGTAAGCCTATTTTCAAATCAAATAGAAATATAACAGCCGATAATTGGTTCTCTTCGATCAAAGTTGTTTCAGAATTGAAAAAGAATGTCCTGACATATGTTGGAACAGTTAATAAAAATAAAAGAGATATTCCTAAAGAGTTTCTTCCTAATAAATCAAGAGAAGTCCAGTCAACTTTATATGGCTTTACAAAGGATATTACTTTGATGTCTCATGTGCCGAAAAAAGGAAAAGCTGTAGTACTTTTGTCCTCAATGCACCACAGTAAAGAAATCGACCCTGAATCTCAAAAACCAGAAATTATTGCGCTCTATAATAGAACAAAAGGTGGAGTTGATTCTTTAGATGAAAAGTGTACTGTATATTCTTGTAGCAGACGAACAAGGCGATGGCCTATGGCTATTTTTTATAGGTTACTGGATATGTCAACTGTAAATGCATTCATCTTATATCAAAGTTCAAAAGATCCCATCATGAACAGAATGCAATTTCTAAAGGAACTGGCAAAAGAACTGGTTACTCCTCATATGCAAAGCAGACTTGAAACTCCGAATATTCATCGCGAATTGCGAATGATAATAAAGCGAATTTTAGGATGCGATCAAGAAAACGAGCCTCAAGACACATCAGTAAAATGTGAAGAAAAGTTAAAGAAAAGAAAAACATGTAATTTGTGCCCTTCAACAAAAAATAGAAAAACAGCATATCTATGCATTTGCTGTCAAAAACCTGTGTGCCTAGAATGCATACAAAAACTATGTCATGAATGTGGAAGAAGTTTTCAAAAGTAACTTCAGTGTTGCATTAAACGTAAGTATATATTTTTTCTGGCACCAATTTCACGCTAACTTGTAGTTGTGTCATTTTTTATATAATTAACCGAACCTTTAATGTTTTGCTATTAATTCATTAATCATACATTTATGTAACAGAATAACATATAAAAGTAAAGTAAAATATAATATTTTTTATTCATTATGTACATAGCTCATTTCAAGTGGTTTTTGATCAAAAAATTTATAATATTGAAAAAAATTCCACTATACTGCATTTATATTTTTATAAATGGTACAAATATAACTTGTATTGAAAATACACATTCTCAAAAATATATAGATCGTATTTTATTGTAAATATTTCATTTATAACATTTTTTTAAAATCAAAATAAAGCGCGGTCTGGAAGACCTTGCCGTACTTGTAGTGTACCAAAATTTCACCGTACCTGTTACGGGTTAATGTTAAAAAGTGACAGGAAAAATAAGTATTCGTTAATGTACTGTATAATTAATAGAATAATCATGCGACCGATTTAAAAAATGCACATTAGAAAAAAATAACTGCTTTAAAGTTTTGTGTTATAATTGCAGTATGATACAGATTATTTTTTACTTATATGTATTTACTGGGGAACTAAGCTAATAAAAGGGAAAATATGTTATTCCATTTTACAGAAACTGGAATATTCAGCATATTTGGTATATAGATCACCGTTACTTCCTTGAAAAGTGTTCGAATGTTCATCGAGAGATTTAACATTCATTTTTTATATTGGTGGGAGTGATAGTTGTGAGCCCGATCTCGGAGGATCTCACCGGAAAAAAATTGAAGGTTAAATTCAATTATATTGACCAGCAAGTTTCGGGCGGGAGCTGCGGTTTTGAAACCACTATAACTTTATTGTAATTAACTTTGCATTCTGTATTTTTATTTTTCTTCCAAATACAATTGTTCTTATCATGTCAGGAAAATGAATTTAAGGATCCAGGATTTGGATTCTCTTCAAACATTCTACATTGCCTTTTTAGACCTTGAAAAAACAAGAGCTGGGAGAGAGATTTTATCAGCACATGTACATGACGCTTAAAATGGAAATTTAACCATGGCTGCATCACTTATATCACCTAAATAGATGCCATTGTCATGAATAAATAACTAAAGATAAAAAGTCGCATAACTAACCCCCCTCTTCTAAAAAATATTGTGCAAATAATTCAAGGGCGGCAAAACATTAAAAGGCACCAAATTTTGGTCCCCTCCCCCCCTCAATAAAAATTTCAAGCTACGCCCCTGATAATAAACTGCTACAAAAGCATCTTGAAAAAAGATTGTTTCTGAAAATCATGCAATTTACTAATGTTCTAAGTGATGCAACATTTGTATTTTGTTTATGTTATTTTACAACTATGTACAGTATAAGGTTTTTAATTATATTAATAATATACTTCTATAATTTTGTACACTATTTATACAATTATATTGCTTTCTACTTCAGTTTGATGGGGTAATTCCTGATCAATGATATTTCATAGAATTTATTGTTTAACTTAGTAAAGCCATAAATGTATAACAAACATTACTTAACACATGCTTGAATTGGTTTCAGACATTATTTATAAATGTGTATATATTGCTCGTGGGCTGCAGTAGTTGCACAACTCAAAAAATACGAATTTTGAGTTAATTCCCTCTCCAGCATTGCAGGTTGGTATTCTTTCCAGCAGCCTTTCTTATTTTTTAGTGAAAAATCTTTGGCACACAAAAAATCAAAGGGCCCTGGACTGGGCCCTTTGATTACTTTGGAGTCCCCAGTGTCTTATGTGTAACGTTAAAACTTGAAAATATCTAAATGGAACAGGTATCCCAAAATTGAAGATCAAATTAAATGGAAGCAATTTATTATAAAAAAAAACTTAAAGGGACCCTAAAACAAGCCCCAAAGGCCCAGGATCATAACTGAAAAGTAAAAAGGCAAGGATAGTTAAATGAAAAAAGGTCCCTCAAAACGAAGATTTGATAAAAAAAAGGTCAAGTTATTAACAATTAAGTGCATAGGAGCATTAGGGGTTTCAGCCCCTAAAATATCTTTTTAGCCTTTTGTTTTTTGCATTATTCTTAACTGAATCCTTACAAAGTCATTCAGTACCGCTTCATACTTATAACAACAATGAATCGTGTAAATTTTGCATTTCATTACAAAGCAAAACTTCACTCCCATTAATCACAGAACCTGATTTTTTGAAATGTGATTGCCACTATTACAGCTCGTTTTGAGTTGTGCCATTATTGCAGCCCACGAGCGATATATACACACAATATTTTGTTTATTATTACCAATGAAAACAATTCCTGGGCAAGTTAAAAAATATTTTAAATATCGATCTAAATGCAGTCATAAAAACAGTTATATTTACTATCTTTTTTATGGGTGTCCATTATTGGCTTTTGAGTGTTTCAATGTACTTCTGTTACTTAAAATTACATTTTGATTAATATTGGGAAATGAGACTATAAAAATGGTTAAATATTGTTGACAAAATAATACATTGTTGAAAAAACTGGAATGTAATAACTAAAAATAATAAAATAATTTCCTTGGGGATATTTATTACTGATATATCTACCCCATATATAATATCTATATTATTAAAAAAATACAATTACTGATTAACTCTTGTAATGCTTCAATAATTTTTGGAGGTGGGGGGGGGGGAATACATAGCAAGAGACTTTTTATGAACTTAATAATTACTCAATGAGATTCTACTGGATTGAATTATAGAAATCAACTCTCAGATAGATATTTTCACCTTGAGTAAAAACAAGATCCATTTTTGTTTCATACTCGAAATATTGAGTACATGTTCATTTCAAAGGTCAAGTAAAGTTAAAAATATGGATCCTTAATTTAGGGTGGAAATGTATTTAATCATTTCCTAACTTTCATTCAATGAATTAAAAAAACTAAACTGATGCACTCTTATAACAATAAGAATAAAAGAAAAGTAGAAAAATACCATTAACACATTATGAATGTATAAGTACCAAGTACCATACATTTTCGTTTAAAAAATAATATATATATGAACAAGTATAATAAGAATTACTATTCCACTTCCAACAAATGACATAATAAAAATTAAAAGGACAAAATAAATAAATACCTGTCATATTCAGTTTTTCTGTTATCATCCAAACCACATGCTGTTCTGTTTTGTCTTTTAATCTGCTATCCCACAGAATTGGATACTGCTCAACTTGAGTAATAATGTCAATGTCTGACATAATATTCATTCACCTATCAATAAAATACTTTTACGAAAATTCTTATTTGTTTTTCAGTCTTTAATCAGTATATCAGAAGAGACAACTGATAACAATACTTCAACTCGGCACTTGCAGCTAGGCGATTACCAAATTTAACTATGCTCATGGCTTTTGAGGTGAAACACAGCAATAGGAATTAGTAAATATTTTATTTGAAAATTGAAAATTTCAGTTACTTAACAGCAGTTGGTGGTAGATAGTATTAACTTTTCTCATGAACTTGGTTTTTGTAAAAATAAATACAGTCAAACCTCGTTAACATGAACCTCAAGGGGAATTACATTTTTTTCATGTTATCAATAGCAAAAAAATATTTTTTAATGTTAATTTATATTCAATTGGTTCTTAAATAATAATAACATTATGGAAGATGCACAGTGAACACTCAGATTCTTTATATTATTTTTTTAAATTACATTACAAAATAACGAGTGGAGAATTTCCATCTTTTTTTTTATAAATAGTTATTGTTACACCATTGGTAGCCAGCTCTTTAACAAATTCAAATATTATATAGGTGCATCATATTTTTCAACTCGTCACTATCTATGTAAAATGTGCAGAGAAGTAATGCGATTGAATCGAAGGCACAGGTATTCTCTAAAATGTGTAGTTCATTTTGGAATTTTATTGGTTTTACTAACATTCCATTTTTAATAAGTCCAACAGACTTTACCGATTTTATATTAGATAAGTCTGCCTCAATCCATTCTTTGTTTTGAACCAAATAAGATGTCCTTATGAGCTTTTCAAGGGGTAATCAAAGACCTTATTAATCCTTCTGAGGTTGAATTACATTCTTTGCATTTTGTACCCCCAGGGGGATACCTTCTTTAGGTATTCACGGGCTTCACAACCCCGGGGCACCTGAGTGATCTTTCTCCTTTCCTTTTCCTCTTACTCCTCTGGTCTTCCTTTCACCTTTGTTTCACTCTCATTGTAGTTTCCTCTTCGGAGGTGAGGGCAATTCTGCATGAGCCGATACATCCTGTATATCGACTCATGGAGAATTGTAAACCACCCACGTGTTGCCCGTGCGTGGCGACCCGTGTCCCTGGAAAGGGGGATCCTGGCAGTTGAGGGAAACCAACACACTGCTTTGGCCTCTGCTTCAGGTAGACGGGAGGTGCATTTGGTCCCGTATGCATCAATCGGCTGGTCAGCTGGCTTTTGTCACTGGCTTTAGGGATCAAGTGATCGAGCAACTACTAGTCATCTCGTTAAGGGTGGAGACTGACATAGGGTTGTCTTGTGACCGTATGGGCCCTGGTTAGCACTGGTGAACGAATGTGCATCCCCTTGTAGGGCTCGGGAGAGGGTGGTGCGACCGGGGTCTGAATTTTATTATTTTTTAAATATGGATGGAATCATTTCTTTTCCTTCTACTTCTCTCCCTAGTGGAGAGCAACAAACTGCACTGTCTTCTTCATTTACTCGCTTTTTCATTGTAAAACGTACTGATAGCAACTCTGATTGCTCGTTTAAAAAAACTTCACCTTTTCTTATAGCAAAAACTTTCCAGTCTGTTTTGGGAGATGGTCATTCTCTGAAAAAATTACAATCTGGCGATTTGCTGGTTGAGGTTTCTACAACAAAACAATCACAATTTCTCTCAAATTGCACTACAATAGGCACCTTTTCTGTTTCCGTACAAGTACATAGAACTTTAAATACAAGCCGCGGAGTAATATCTGAACCTGATCTTTTATATTCCACCAAAGATGAACTTTTAGAAAATTTAAAAGACCAAAATATCATAGATGTACGCCGTATCACCATCCGTAAAAATGAGCAGATAATTCCCACTAAACATATTATTCTAACTTTCAATAGCACTACTTTACCACCTAGAATTAAAGCAGGATATCTAAGCTGTCGAGTCCGACCATACATACCAAACCCCGTCCGTTGCTTTAAATGCCAGCGTTACGGGCATACTAAAACTAACTGTCGTGGATCTCTCACCTGTGCACGTTGTGCAGAGGTCGGCCATGACAATACCTCATGTGAAAATCCGAATGCTGCGTTAATTGTAAAGGAAATCATACAGCATATTCCCGCAAGTGCCCTAACTGGAACCGTGAAAAAGAAATAGTTACCATAAAAATCACCCAGAATTTGTCCTATCCTGATGCCCGTAAACTTGTTGAAAATAGAACCCCATCTGTCAGAATTACCTACTCCAGCCTACTCAAGAAGCAATTAACATCCGTAAGACACATGGCTACACAAACTGATGTTTCTTATCCACGCGATAAATTTACCGTAACACAATCGACCAGCACACCTTCCTCTGAACCAGCAAAAATAAATGACATAAAGAATCTTCAGATATTAACAGCTCTATCTAATAAGTTATCTCAATCTCAAAGAAAAACAAAAGCTACCACGAATACCACCATACCACAGAAACCTGATATCCCCAGAAAACAGAATCTAAAAAACCCCCCAGTACAAGCGACTAAAAAGAAAACCTCAACTCCAGTCTCTCTACAACGGAAGACTGTGGGGAAGGGGAAACAAAATTCTGGCATCAGCTCAATTATAAAAAACATTAAGGATCCTAAACAATTAAAACAGTATGTGGACGAGGCTATGGACGAGTCCTATAGCAATGACTCGGATGCCGATGATAACACTGTATTTGAAGAATTTGTACCTAACTAACTCTATAAAATCACCTCTTTCATGACTAATATCAATTCATGGAACTGTCGAGGTTTTTATAATAAATATGACGAAATCCGTAACATTCTTTATGACAATCAACCTTTATGTTTAGCTTTACAAGAAACTCACCTCAAATTAAAAGACAAAGCAAAATTGCGCACCTATACTTCTTATAGAAAAGATTTTTTAGGTTCTGATAGGGCTACTGGTGGAGTGGCTCTTTTTATCTCTAATAAATTACCTCACACTCATATCAATTTAAATACTGGCTTGCAAGCAGTAGCAGTCCGTGTCCATATAAACAAACTTATAACAATATGTACTATTTACTTACCACCTAATCAGCCTATTCAGTCTACACATCTGGATAATCTTATTCTCCAACTACCCATTCCTTTCGTCATTCTTGGTGATTTTAACGCTCACAGTCAACTGTGGGGTAACTCTGATAATAATAATCGTGGTGATATTATAGAAAAACTTATTTCCGACAATGGCTTATGCCTACTCAATAACGGTGATCATACTTACTTCCACGAACCTACCTGCACCTTTCATGCCATAGATCTCGCTATCTGCTCCCCATTCATTTATCCTTATTGGAACTTCTGGGTTTCTAATGACCTTCATGGCAGTGATCATTTCCCTACTTTTATCTCGCTGACTACTCCTCACATGGATTCTAATTATTGTTTTAAACGCTATGTATATGACAGAGCTAATTGGTCAACATTCACAGACAATGCTAAAATAACAAGTGATATGATAGCAGGTGACATTGACGATGCACTTGATAATATCACCCAGTGTATTATCAATGCTGCAGATATTAGTATTCCAAAATCACATTCTATACCGCGGCACAGGAAACCATGGTGGAATGATGAATGCCGAAAGGCAAAGAAAAAGCAACAGAAAGCTTGGGGCATTTTCCGACGCTACCCTAATAATAATAACTATCTCGCTTTCAAAAAAGCAAAGGCTCAAGCTAGAAGAGTGCGCCGTCAAAGCCAACGTGAATCTTGGATTCAGTACATCTCCAACATCAACGCCAGTACATCAAGCAAAGAACTTTGGAAGAAAGTGAAAAACTGTATGGGACTGTATTCAGAAAACCGCATCTCTATCTTAAATTACAATGGACAAACAATAGCATCACCCCAAAATATTGCTGAAACAATAGCAAATACACTGGCATCTAATTCTAAATCAGACTCTTATCCAGAACCTTTCTTATCATATAAAAGACAAGCGGAATCTACCAACATAAATTTTAATTCTCACCATTCCTATGAGTATAATCTACCTTTCACAAAACCTGAATTTCTGCGATGTCTGCAAAATAGTCGTTTATCAGCTCCAGGACACGATGGCATCACTCATACCATGCTAAAATATCTTTCTACCACCTCTCTCAATAACCTTCTCATCTTTTACAATAGAATCTGGATTGAACATTCTTTTCCTAAAGCCTGGTGTAAAGCTATTGTCATTCCATTCCCGAAACCAGGTAAAGATCCCAGTGACCCAAACAACTACAGGCCAATCGCACTCTCTAGTAGCCTTTGCAAACTTTTAGAAAAAATGGTTAATTGCCGCCTAGTGCATGTTTTGGAATCTAATAATTCTCTTGCTTCATTCCAAAGCGGATTTCGTCGTGGTAGGTCCACTATTGATAACCTCATTCTTTTAGAAACTCATATTCGAAATGCTTTTTTAAAACGCAATCATCTGGTGACTATCTTTTTCGACATGATGAAAGCCTATGATAAAACCTGGAGGTATGGTATACTACGAGATCTTTTTAATCTGAACTTTAGAGGTAACCTACCAATTTTTATTAAGAACTTCCTCGCAGTTCGAATTTTTCAAGTTCGAATTGGGGGGTTTCTTTCAAGTTTCTATGTACAAGAAGAGGGTGTGCCACAGGGCAGTGTTCTGAGTGTCACCCTCTTTGCTATCAAGATTAATGACATCCTGAACCAGTTGCCACCAAGCGTTCAAGGTACACTATATGTTGATGATTTTAATATTTTATGTAAAGGACAAGATATGCATTTTATCGAGAGACAACTACAAATCGCTATCAACCGTATTATTCATGGACAAACAAAAATGGCTTTATTATTTCCCAAGACAAAACCTCATGTGTGCATTTCTGTAGACGAAGGGATTTGCATCCGGATCCTGAAATTTTCATTGGAACTTATCAAATTGCTATTGTTGACAATGTCTGCTTTTTGGGCTTATATTTTGACAAAAAAGTCACTTTCTTGCCTCATGTTTTGCAGCTACGAAAAAAATGCGAGCACTCTCTCAATTTAATCAAGGTGCTTTCCAACACATCTTGGGGAGCAGACCGTAGTTCTCTCCTGAAAATTTACCGTTCGATTATCCGCTCTAAAATTGACTATGCCTGCCAGGTCTATGGTTCAGCACGTAATTCCGTTCTTAAAAAAATCGACACTGTGCACCATAGTGCACTTCGCTTTTGCTCTGGTGCTTTTAGAACATCACCGGTTTTAAGCCTATATGTCGAGTGTAATGAACCAGCACTACACCGTATTCGTGAAAAGCTTTCATTGGATTTGTACTATCGTATTCTCTTTCACCGTGGCCATCCTCTTCGTAATTACATTTTAAATACAGACAACGACACTCTCTATCAACATCGACCATCATGCATTCCTTCATTTGGAGCCAGAATGAGGAACATTATTAACAATAGTCAACTAAGCAATATCAAGGTGAGCGCATGTTCATTGCATGAGTTTCCTCCTTGGGAAACTCTTAATATCACCACACTCCATCCTTTTAAAGACTATGACAAAAAGAACACTGCACCTGTCATATTTCAACAATTATTTGCAGCCCATCGCTCAAAATTCAGGAATTATACCGATATATACACAGATGGATCAAAGAGTAGCAATGTTGTTGGCTGTGGGATTTTCTGTGATAATACCAATTTTAGTTACCGGCTTCACCCTTCAGTTTCTGTGTTTACGGCAGAGTTGATCGCGATAGAGAGAGCCATGGTACACATTTCACATCATCATAACACTTCATTCATCATTTATACGGACTCAAATAGTGCTATTGACGCAATTAAATCATCTAACAAACATCCTTATGTCTCATCCATCCTGAATTTTTATGATAAATTAACAAACCGTGGCCGTAAAATTTTATTTTGCTGGGTACCTGGACACATGGGTATTCCTGGAAATGAAAGTGCAGATCAAGCGGCAAAACTTGCTCTTAACCCTTTAGATCATAAGATACCATTCTCAGACGTTAAACTAATTATAAAACACTTTATCCATCATAACTGGCAAGAAAGTTGGGATACAGAAATTAATAATAAACTGCACCGTATCAAACAAACGATCATTAGCTGGCCTCCAAATTACCCACGGAAAACTGATGTTCTACTGACTCGTCTGAGAATTGGACACACTAGGTTAACTCATAAACATCTTCTATTCCGGGATGATGCACCCATGTGTCCTCATTGTCATTTTGATTGCCTAACCATACATCATCTTTTAACTGACTGTCCGGGCCTCCGGCACTTGTACAGAATATATTTTAACTCATCATCACCTATTTTGACAAACCTCATTGGGGAAATACCTCATGGGGCACTTTTTGCCTTTTTAAAGCATGCAGGATTTTATTTTGAAATTTGAATTTTTTTTCACTACTTTTATTCCTATAACTTGGACCTAGTTATCTGGATCTCTATATAGTTAGATCTTTTAAACTTTTATACTTGCCTAGCTATATCTGGATGGGGTATCCCATCCAGACACCTTGATATTGTTCCTTTTGTCTTTGTCTTGGCGCAGCATGTCCCTCAAGGGATTTTGTGCCACGAAACCCTAACCAACCAACCAACCTTTGCATTTTGCATAAATACTAGCAAAATTTAAGCCTTCAGGGATGATTTTAACTCTCTTGAAGACAAGAGTACATTGAATCGTAATGTGCTCTAATATAATATCATTCATTCTGTGAGTCCAGCCTTCTTTTAAAGTAAAATAATCTCTTAATTTACTTTTTTTAAATTTTTTTTTCTGAACAATTATACATATTTTCTTTCATCATGTTTGAAAATTCTTCGAAAGTTATGCTAACTTTAAACTTAATGAATTCCTCTGAACCAATTCTCTACTGCGGTAAGTTCATTATTTTCACTCTCAAATATGTGTTTTTTTTGTGCAGTTTGTGCATTTTCTTTTTTGCCCGTAGTTTTCTTCTCCCTTTATTTCATAGGAGCATTTGGGAAGGAGGTATACAGGTTCACAACAAATTACGCATTTATGTTCACCTGTTGGTTTTGCATCCATTGAACAAGCAGAGCAATTATTATTATTATTATTTTGCTCTCATGAGATTCTATATCAGCTGTTGTTGATATCTCTTGATCAGTTTCTTGTTTTAGTTGCATATCAATTTTGGAGGATATCAATTTTAAGCTTCCATCTGTTACTTTTATATGTTTCATCTAGCAGGAGGTTCCATTGTTGAAAATATTCTATCTTTTAGATTATTAAAGGAATTTTCTACTGACGTACTACTTCCTATCTTTTCCTATTTTAAAAAAGATGGTAGCATAACTGCAATCCATAAAAGAATATAGGGTAGATGTGCCAGTAATGGACCCCCTTAAGGAATTTCTCTAAAAAATAATTTTTTTAGTTATAATTATTGTATTCCAATTTTTTTCATATTAGATTAATCTTTCAACAATATTTAACTAATCCCATAGTTACATTTCCCAATAGAAATAAAAATTTAATTTTAAATAATAGAAATATGTCTCAACACCCAAAAGCCCAGTAATGGACCACCTATGTTCCAGTAATGGACCGCCTATGTTCCAGTAATGGGCCACCCTACAAAAAATAACAGATAATGGTTTTTTTCAATTAATTTTGCTCCAGAACTTAATGAAAGCATACTAATAAAACAAAATATTAAAACTTAAGTTAGAAATTCATTACATTAACCTTTTACAGGCCGAATTCAGATCCAGGTATATTTTTAATTATTTTTTTGCACATCATACCTTCTAATGCTTTAGTTAAGGGATATAAGTCATTAATATGGTGAAAAAAAATTTTTATATATAATTTCCAGAATGTTCCCAATTGGGAACATTGGCCACTTCCGACTATACTTTTACACTGGATTTGAAAGTGGAATACAGTTATGAATAGATTAGATTATAAGCAAAGTAATAAGAATGAATTAAACATTTATTTTTTAAATTTAAATATACATATGAATAAAGTTGGAAATTTATAAATTTAAATTAAAACAATTTCTTTTACTTAATTAAAATATCAAAAATTTAAGTTTATACCATTATTCCATGATACAGTGGAAAGCATTTTAAATGCAATTTTTTCTTGCACTTATTGCAAGCCAATCTTGAATTTACCTTGCACTGTGCACATCTACCTTGTGTTGTTTCTACAAGGAAATGGCCATCACACTTTCTCTGCGATATATGGCGGTGAACTTTGGGCCCAGGTTGAGGCCCATCCTTTCTTGGTGCAATTCTTAGAAGAGCGATTGTAACCTCTCGGCGAAAGTCCAGATGAGTCAGCTTGGTATTTTTTCCATGAATTGCGGAATATAAAAGCCAACCAGAGACAACAGCGATATTTAGTGCATTAACAAATAAATTCCACCACCATTTCTTATTGCGAAGTGTTGGACGGTAGCTGCCTAACATTCTGTCTAACAGGTCAACTCCTCCCATTCCAGTATTATATCTATGTATTAAATTTGGTTGTTGTATGTTCACTTTCTTGTTATCTTTATGTGAATATCTTTTAGTCGACTGCATTGGGAGATGAGTGCAATAATTTGAAGAAACTGTAACTACAGAATTGTCATTCCAGCGGCATAAAAATACCGATCCATCACATTGGTAATCAAATGAACCTCTTTCTAGTTTTTTCATCTGCTTTGAGGGTGTCAATGGACAATTTTTAATTCGATGATCTCGGATAGTTCCAATAGCTTTTATATTTCTACTTGCAAGATCCTTCATCAAATCATAAGTAGTAAAAAAGTTATCAAAAAATATTTCTACTTGAAGAGGGTTTGCAACAACTGTCAGAAGATTATTTACAACCCTAGTACCAAGAGGGGCTATTGGCTGTTCATTTGGCTGTTTTCCTGCATAAATCTCCATTTTATATGGATAACCATTATTAGAGCAAATCATCCAGATTTTGAATCCGAAACGAATTGGTTTTCCTTGAATAAACATTTTAGAGGAATGGTGGCCATAATACGGAACCATTGATTCATCAATGCTAAGCTGGTTGTGAAATAATCCAAACTGATTACATTTTTTATTTAGTTCATCATAGATTGGTTTGATTTTTCCCAACTTATCACCAGGTTGCAATGAAGTGTTATCCATCAAATGAAAATTTCTTTTAATTTCTTTGAATTTTTTTCTTGACATGACAGTAGAGGTAATAGGGACAGTTATATCTTCTGAAGTACTCCAGTAATCATTTTCAGTGGGTACCTGATGATATCCACTCAGTAACAGTAAACCAAAAAACTGAGCAATATCTTTCCAGTCAGTTTGTATGTTAGTCCCCTTTTGAGCGGAATAAGTTGATGTCATTTCTGCCAGAAAACTTATATATTCCTGGGAAATGAATTTGAAAAAAATATCAATAGGTTCTGCTTCTATTAGTTCTGGAAATTTATCAGCAATTTTTATTGTTGGTTCACTCTTGATGGTCTTACTAAACACAGAACTTTTTTTCCATTTTGGTGTAAATGACTTCACTTTTTTCACCTTATCAGAACTACAAAGTTTCTTTCGTTTATTTTTTTGTTCATTGGTAGCAGATCCTGAAACTTGATTTTCGCAACTATTTTGGTTTATCGGCACTTTATTAGTAAAAATACTAAGGTGACCACAAACATCCGAGGGCACAACAGGATTAAGGATACTGTCATCAATATCCTCTTCTTCTGAGATGAGATCACTTTCATCAGGAGGAAGCTGACAAATTTCAAGTTCTTCGTCTGAAAAATCTGAAACATCGGAATCTCTCAGAGTCATTAGATAATCAACAGCCGCCTCTAGAGTTTTAAAATTTTTCTCCATACTATGTTAGTTCACTAAAAAAATTCCATTCAATATCTTTAAAAATTAAATCTGAGAAGTAAACGTACTAAACTGCTAATAAAATTGGACTGTTCTTTCACAAAATTCGGGAATTCCCTTTTCAACTATTTATGGAATTTCCCTGTCCTTTCTTACGGAAGGGGGATTCCCCTTTCAAATAATTCCGAAGTTTTCCCTTCCCTTCCCTACGGAAGGGGATTTCCCTTTCAAATAATTCCGAAGTTTTTACCTTTTCTTTGCTGAACGGGGATTCCCCTTTCTATTACTTTTCAACAAAAATTCCTCGTACAGAAAATTATGTCAACGCAGAATAATGGCGACAGACCAACGTTCCCAAATGGGAACATGAATATTTAATTAACAACCCCGAGTGTATTTTTGATTATTATTATAAAATATGATGTCCTTTTTATTGATTAAAGCTATTTTATGTATACCAGTCGGTTTTTAGAAGCATTGGATGGTTTTTCACATTTATATGAATATTTTAGTTTTGCATTGTAAGAAACAATGAAAATGGTCATTTTTATGATTTTCTGTACATTTCCCTATTAATGATACGAATGTAACTTCTATTTTAAAAAATCAAGTCATCTTTTTACTATTTCTGCTAATTTTTTCAAGTCAATTTTGATGAAATTTAATTTTTGCTAAATTTTTAATTTTATGTTCCCAATTGGGAACATTGGCCTGTAAAAGGTTAAAGGATTTATAATGAAAAAACAATAAACAAAATATTTAAATTTAAGTTATGAATTTATTATAATCAAGGATTTATAATGTGGATATAAAACAAAATATTAATGATATTATTAACTGTTTATTACATTAAAGGATTTATATTGAAAAGATATAAAACAAAATATTTAAATTTAAAAGATTTATAAGATAAAGACAATGTTTTACTGAAATCAAGTTTAGATAAAATAAGGCATTAAAAAATGTCTCCAGTCTTCATTCATATCATTATATAAATGATGTGCTGTGCAAATATGAAATATAAATAACAAATCTTCAATTTTATCATCACTTTCTGATAGTCCAAAGTATTCAATGTGGAATTTTAGAATGCATTTAAAATAATAAATGTTCTTGCACTATCCAACCATTTCAGACAATCATATAGCTCATCAATTTGGCACAGATTGATTCCACAATTTTGCATTAGATATGCTTATATGGATATATTATCATCAATGGAACAATCTCACTATTTGCTGAAAAACATCCCGTAACAGTGATTTGTCCTTTTTCGTTATTTGGAACTACATAATACGCATCTTTAACTGATTTTGGTCCCAAAATTTTCCCTGTTTTAAGAGCACAAAAGAAACCCAGTTTTAACTCCATTGAAAATTCTCTCTGTATGCTTTGGAATTCGGAAGAAAATATTAATAATATCTTCTTCAAAATATGATTTTACATTTCTGAACCACCTTAAAACAACTTCATTTGTAACGGCACATCTAGATTTTGTCAAATGTTCTGCTTGTTTTTTGTACCAATTTTGGATCACTTTTTAAAAACAACTATTTATAAAGAAATTGCCTTTATTAAATTCTAATAGGAAAATTTAAGTATTAAATTTGATTATTTAGCTTTTTAGTTAAATCAAAATATTTTATCTCTACTGAAATTACACTTTTTGTACTGGTCACTTGGGTGGTCCATTACTGGAAAAGCATGAAAAAAGCAATCCAGTAATGGATCACCCCTCCTAAAATCTTAAAAATAAATAAAATTTTGTAATTGGCCATTGGTATATTAAATTCAATGTTTTATATTGCTAACCAAACAAAAACATTCAATTTTTACAAAAAAATAAAAAAGATATAAACTAAGTAAGTAAAGTTAGCTCTTAGCATGTTCATTAAGATTTTCAGTGAAAAACAGAAAAACTGCGAACTTTATTTTCTGCTTCCTAATTGTTTTGACAGAAATTGTAAAAAATCAATCCAGATTATAGAGCATGCAAGGTGGAGTTCAGAAAAAAATAATAAAAGCTTAACTATTATTTATTATTTTTTTATAAATCAAAAAGTGTGAGGTGGCCCATTACTGGAAGGTGGTCCATTACTGGCACATTTACCTTATTTTGTAACTTAAAGGAAATCTTCGACAACTTTCGGTAGTTTTGTTGATTGCCTCTGTGCCCCTGTTGTTTAGAAATTTCATTTTTACGTTTCCTTATGATATGGAAGACCCAATTCTTGAATGTTCCTTTTTTCGCCTTTAACAATACATGATCTTGTACGTCATGTTTTTTTCATTGGTTTGGTTATTTCACTGGTTGTTTATTTTTTATCATCTCGATCATTTTTGAGTTGATATTTTGACTTTGTTTGGTGCAGCATATCCCAGAAGGGACCTTGCCCCATAAAATTCCACCAACCAACCATCTAATGACTGTAAAATGTCATCAACGTCAATTTCTATACCATCTTCTAATTATATTCTGACATTAGCATTTTCATTTATGGATAGTTTTTTCTTCCCCAATGACACCAGCTCCTGAAGAGTTGAAGCAAGCACCATTTTTATTGTCAGTTGGGCTCTTAGTTGGATTTCTCTTACTAAAATAAGTTGAGTGTCAAAAATGGTGTAGCTATTCAATGGATCATGTCAACAATAGTCAACAAGTTCATGTTGTTGAAAGCAATCATATGTAATAGAGCTAAATTGTAACACTCAAAATGAGGCAATTTATCGGAATCATATTTTCTAATTAGAAAATAGGATTTTTCATTGAAAATAATAATTTTGCAGATTTCACCAAAAATTACACTCCCATTTACATAATCTACCACTACAAACACTTTCAATGCAGAAGTTGTTTCTTTTATACTTACAGCCTTTGCTTGATACATATTAGTATTATTCTGCTTAACAACATGATTTTCTCTATAGTGCTAGCTGCAGCTGCATTGATATCTGCAAAAGAGATTGGTTCTGAATAGAAGCACTCAAATTCTGATTTCAAAAAGCCTTGATCCAAATGGTGACAAAAGCTCTGAAACAATTGGTGAATTTTCACCAATGTTAATAGAGGATTTCGAAACTGCTATATCTAGCAACCTCTTAAAAAAATAATGTTTTGTTTCAAATCTGAAGCTTCAGTACCTTATTGGTGGACGAAAATTTAAAATGTGCATGAGATAGCATAGTAAAAAATGATGTTTTGGCTTAAGCCTATTGGCAGGAAATAACATTTTAAACTTTTAAGATGATCTACAATATCCGACTGAAGGGAATGAATATGTCCGATACTGATCACAGGAGCAAAAATCAATTCTACAATACTTTTTAATTTCCAAAAAAAAACTTCCAGTATTCGTTATCTTTTGGTATAAGATTTCTAACAAAAAGAAGCAACAATCTAAGAAAGCACCAGTTGTAGGAGGCAGTACCAGTTAAAGTATTCTTACTTAAGTTCTGCTCAGCGGGTTTAGAAATTGAATCCAATTTGCCATATGGAAATGTCATATGTCTATTCAAATAATCAAGATTAAAATGGTTTTCTGAAATAAATTTTTTAAGCACTAGTACAATTTCATACAGTGCTGCGCCTTCTAGTATTTCATGCACAACACCTGGAGGTAAGCCTGTCACAACATGAAAATTAAGGATCTCATTTCTCTGCCGCTCACACGAAAGCATGTGATATGGCGCCAACGCTAAGAGGTCATTCACGCAGCAGCGCGTGATGTGGGGTGATATCCAATAGCCAGTCACGTGCTGGCATGGTAAAATCTTTCACCGATTCTTTGTTATAAAAAGTAAATCGGCTTCTGGGAAAATGTCACTTCTACAGTGCGGCATTAATTATCATCACATCTTCCTGTAAGCAGCAGCAAATGTGTTAATGGAGAATTCATTTTGATACCATAGTCAAAACTTTTAGATATAGCATGAGAAACAATATTAGCATGTGTACTGTTCTTAACACGAAAGTTTCAACATCAAAGTTTTGTTGAATCGCTTCACTTGTTACCATGCAAGTCCTACAAACATGCACAATGTTAGGAGAAAAACTCTCCATAAAACGTCCTAGGTAATGGCTACCCAAGTTGTTACCATAGACAAAAGACACAGCAGCAGTGAAATGTCCAACACCTGGGATAGTTATGCCATCAGATGCCAAAATCTGTAAGTCTCTATTCAGAGGATGAAGAACAGCCTTCAAACTAAAATATTTCAGATCTCTAGTACGACATAAAATACACAGTTGGGTTAGATTTAAAGTTTACACAGGCCTACAAAAAAAAAAAAATTTTTTTGGTGCCTTAGATTTTACAGCTGATTTTAGATATTTTTGGGACGCTGATTCCAAATATGCAATCAGTTTTTCTCTATCAGCTCTACTTTTTTAGATAATAAAAGCGAACTAAAGATTTTTTAGAACTAAAGTGACCTTGAACACTTAAACTGACCTTATGATACATAGCCCTGTAACGACGATCAAGGCGATTAGAAGGACGTTGAAATACCACAAGATCTTGAAAAAAATGTGTTAATGTATAAGCAAAACTAAGGATCTGTGCATGCTTATGATTTCGCGCCGCTCATCCATAAAGCCAAATGTAAAAGCCTCCAAGAGATAAGGTTAGTTTCAGAGTTTGCTCCATGGAAACAAAACTGGCTTTCTTTACCTTTCTAAAGTTTTTGAACTTCCATGATATTTGTGTTTAAGGTAGAATTCGTTTCAATTTAACGTAAAACTCGTAGTGTTGTAGATTGTTGTGTTTGCATTGTAGAATGGAATTTAAATGAGTTCAACTAGAAAAAGTTGTATAAATCATCCAGATACGTTTTGCTACATATGCGGAAAATAAAATTTGAAAGAACACAGAAAATATGTTACTGACTTCGTAAAGAGAACTTATCTTGGATACTTTGGGGTTAGACTTGGTGATCAGGATAAAATCTGCGCATCGCAACAGGTCTGTAAAACTTGTACAGAACATTTATGACAGTGAGCTGACAGAAAAGAATAAGTCTCAAATCCGGCTTACCAATGGTTTGGAGAGAACTCCAA
Source organism: Maratus speculifer (assembly GCA_964019185.1). NCBI lineage: Eukaryota > Metazoa > Arthropoda > Arachnida > Araneae > Salticidae > Maratus > Maratus speculifer. The sequence continues at coordinate 215,663,872 of OZ025301.1, read as the reverse complement.
AACCATTTCTATGACTATTATTTCTACCTAGCACTGGAATACTATTTGAATTAATCGAAACAATTGTAATAAGAAAACTTATCCTGATTTAGTGTCTTCAAGACCCCCACTTCCTCACTCAGAGGAATTACCGATCCCAACATTTCATCAGCTACCAGAGCTTAGTGAGGATGAATATTGTCCTCCTGATCATCTTTTAGATAGCTGTGAAGGTAACAGTGATTATGAGGAGACGTCATCAATGCCTAAATTTTTCAACCAGGTTGATTTAAATGATTTCAAAAGAGATTTCAATGTTTTAAAAGAAGCTTCTGAATTACTGGTTGGTTTCAAGATTAAAAGTGAAAAAGTTATTAGAACAAAGAGCCAAACTTACAGTTTATCACACAAGACAAAATTGTCTACTACCCTTCTTCTCTTAAAAAAAAACAATCTTGTATTTTGCCATGAATTTAGAGGGCTGTTAGAAAAATTGGTTCTTCCTAAATATTTTCCAGATGATTGTCCTTGGACAGCAAAGAAGTTACACAAAATACTATTGTTTTTATATTTTTGGAATAGCAAATATAAAACACACCACTAGATTAGAAAAGAGAGGCCTAAGAAAGAAAACATGGATGTTGGAGAAAGGAATGTCATTAATAACACTTTAATTGGGCGAAAGAAAATTATACTTTCTGCACTGCATATCAAGCTCTGTCTTATGAAGCAGTTTGTGTAAATTCTCCATAAGAACGGGTCATGATTTGCATATATAAGGTAAAAACACACGAATTGAGTTATGAAGATATTAAAGCAGGAATATTTAACGGACAACAAATAAGACAACTGATTAAGGATCCTGCTTTTGTAAATTCAACGAATGAGGCTGAATAAAAAGCCTGGACTTCTTTTGTGGCAGTTCACAAAAACATTCCGGGCAAATGCAAAGGAGAAATCTATGTAGAACTGGTAAATGAAAAGCATAATAGTTTTAAATCTCATGGGTGTACTAGAAGCATTAAAGTGCACTATTTAAATTGCGACTTAGAGCATTTTCTTGAAAATAAAGAAGGCACAAGTGATAAACAGCCCGAAAGATTTCACCGCAACGTTAAAACTATGGAGGACCGCTACCAAAAAAGATGAGATATGCAAAGGGTTTCAGATTACAGTTTGAGTTTAAAAAGACACTGTTCTAAAATATATTCCAGAATGTCATGGAAAAGAAGCTTCCGAAGCATTCAATGAGTATCAGTTTCATCAGTGACGTTTTTCTCTATTTTTGTGGGTAAAAATTTCTGTATAATATAATTAAAAAATTATTAATTGAATATGTGTATATCATAATAATAAAAACTAACATTTGTGTATTATAAAAAATAAAAATCCTGTATTTATTTTATTTTTACATACATTTTTTAATACATGGATTTACCTTAAAATAATGAAACATATATTTCACAAAAATTTGTTTATCTTAAAAAACTGAGCTGATAGAGAAAAACTAATGCCATATTTGATTTCAGGACATCAAATTCATATAAAATCAGCTAAAAATACCCCGGCACCAAAACAGCTGTTGACCAGTGTTATCTGTTATGGCAATCTAGATTACCAAGCAGATAATAAAATGAAGCAAGTTTGTGATTTTTGCAGTGAGTGCCTATAGGATTTACAATACAAAATTCATCTAAGTAAAGTAAAAGTGTAAGAGTTTTCTCAAAATTTTGCCTTGACAACACAACATTACTTTTGAAAAATGAGCCATAAGTTAAATCTTTAAAAATGCCATTTGCTGAATTTCTATCTTTGAATACCTGCTGATTAATATCATTGTGCTGCAACAATTGTGATAATGACTAAATTATGGAAACATTCTGAAATGAACACTATGTGCGAGATTTGTTTCTGCCCAAATAATATGGTTTTGGTTTAAGAAACTCAAAATACTTCTCATAGTACTTCATCCTATTATGAGATGTACTCATAGATTGAAAAAAAATCTGAATTTAAAATAGATGCTTCCAAAGTATGCTCTAAATTAGGTGTGCAGTTTGAAATGTCAATTGGTAGAGATTTGAACCACAGTGAAGACTGTAAAGTGATCAATTTCTTAAAGCCATTAGCTAAAAATGTCACAGTAGAATCAGGCATATGATACTTGGTGTGCATTTGTGAAAAGAAAAGAGCAAGCTGACGATCAGAATCTTCAATGTTTTCATTACAACTTGCAAGTTCAAAGCTTTTATATAAGCTTAAAAATAAGCAAAATGCAGAAATCCGCGTTTCCACAGAAAATTGGCATGCCTACATATGACACACAAAAATTATACACAAGAAAATAACATATCATGATAATATTCAAGTTTATCAAAAGCTACTACCTTGGTTAATATGTCAGCAACATTTTGTTTTCCAGAAATATGATTCAAAACAAACAATTCCTTCATCAAATAGTCCTTTACAAAAAAATATCTTGTGTCAATATACTTTGTACGCTTATTTTCTACTTTATTTCTTGAAAAAAAAAATTGGTTGTCACAAAATATTACAGGTTTCAAAATATTTAAATTCAATTTACACTCATTCATAATACATGAGAGCCAAAGAATTTTCTTTACCAATTCTGATAAAGCAATGAATTCCGATTCCATGGTTGATAAAGCTACAGAATGTTGCTGATAGGACAACCATGAAATCGGAACATTTCTCATCACTACTACAAAATCATTAACAGATTTCCTATCATCTCAATCAGCAGCCCAACTTGCATCACAATATCCAATAATGAAACAGTCTTTGATTAAGTATTAGACAAATTAATTTAGTATTAGACAAATTTATACAATAATTCAATGTATTTACTATTATATTGAAATATCTGACAAAGTAATTTCCAGTGAGTTTCAGAAGATGCATTACAGTATTTTGACAACATTGTAACAGAGAACATAATATCAGGTCTTGTTCTAGACGCTAAAAATAATAAACTCCCTATTAAAGATCTATAAGGAACATCATTTACAATACAACTTGGATCATGCACTTTTTTTACAATAACACCTGTACTTATTAGTAGTTTGCATTTTGTTTTCAGAATGTTCTTAAAAGTATCACACATTTTCTTAATATAATTCCTTTGATGCATTAACAGACATCCATTTTTCATTTCAAATTCTACTCCAAGAAATTTTGAAATAAGACCTAGATTTTTAATATCAAATTTTTCATTTAACATTTTAAACACATGACTCATATAACTGTTCTTGGCAAATACTGCAAAATCATCAACATAAACAAGCACAATAACATACCAATTCAAATGATATACGCAATTATAATTTTTAATTTTCTCAAAATCCATTTCAATAAAATTTTTGTGCAACTCCAGGTACAATTTCCTACCTGATTGATGTAGGCCATACATTTTATTCAGATTTTAAACACTTACATTTTCTTTATCTATATCTTTTTACTCTTTGATTGGTTATTGTATTTTAATTACAATCCTGTTTTTATGTAGTATTTTACGTAAACCTATGCACTGTTTGTATTTTAACTTTTATTATAAACTTTAACAGTTTTTGACACTGAATTAATTTAGCTTTGGTCATAGGTCTCGATTGATTATAATATTATCATTACTTGTTTTTCTCACTACTAACTTTTTATGTATAACATTAATTTTTCATTTGACTTTGTCTTGGTGCAGCATGTCCCAAAAGGAACCTTGTGCCATAAAACCCAATTCAATCAATCAATCATGGCTTCATGGCAATTTTTACTTTCTGCTAATGTCTGAGATTCTAAGAATGATGAAGATATTTTCACCTCAACACAGCGTGCTTCAGCATCACTATCCTTATCTGAATTTTGTTCTGTTTCCCTTTCAGTGAAATTAAAGTCCTCATTTGAAATTTATTTGTTTTGATTTACAACATTCCTTTACATCATTTAGGCTTCACAATCTAACATTACTCCTGGGATAATAATATACATCCTTTATCCTTTTGTTTTCCCACTTTTTCTTTCTGTTACAACTCTTTCCCATTGAACCTGTTTTTCGTCAGATGTTACATCATTGTCATGAGGAGTGATTTCGAAAAGATCCTCTATGGAACTTTCATTTTTATCTGGTGAATTCAATGGTATTGTGAAATAAGAACTACCCCCATTTGTTGATTTATTAACTTTTCACAGAATGTTAAAATCATCAAATCTTACATGTTTGGTTTCAAACAATTTTCTTGTACCCAATTCCCTAGTGGGATACCTTCTTTAGGTATTCACAGGCTTCACAACCCCAGACACCTGAGTGATCGTTTCTTTTCCTTTTACTCCTCTTGTCTTCCTTTCATCTATGAGATGGAGAATCGTAAACCACCCTCGTGTTTGCCGTGTGTGGCGACCCGTGTCCCTGGAAAGTGGAATCCTGGCAGTTGAGGGAAACCAACACACTGCTTTGGCTTCTGCTTCAGGTAGAGAGGAGGTGCATATTGGTCCCATATGCACCAATCGGCTGATCAGCTGACTTTTGTCACTGGCTTATGGGATCAAGTGATCGAGCAAGTACTAGTCATCTCGTTAAGGATGGAGACTGACTGGTTGTCTTGTGACCGTATGGACCCCGGTTAGCACTGTTGCACAAATCTGCAACCCTTTGTTGGGCTCAGTAGTGGGTGGTGCGGCCGGGGTCTGAATTATTTTTTCTAAATATGGATGGGATTACTTTAATTCCTTCTGTATCTCTCCGACACAATCCCTCATTCACAAGATTTTTTATAATTAAACATACTGATAGCATCTCTGATAATTCCTTTAATAAAAGTCACCATTTCTCATAGCAAAAACTTTCCAGTCTGTCTTGGGGGATGGCCATTCTCTCAAAAAACTGCAATCTGGTAATTTACTTGTTGAGGTTTCTGCATCCAAACAATCACAATTTCTCTCTAATTGCACTACAATAGGCACATTTTCTGTTTCTGTACAAGCACATAAAACTCCCAATGCGAAATGCTCATATGAAATATTTAACCTTACAATTGCAAACTTTTTTATTTTTTATAACTTCATACTGTGAAGGTCGCCTATATTCCATGGTCCAAGGACATTTTTCAAGAATGCAGAATGGCAATCATGGATGGAGAGGAAGATGGATGTTGGATGATGCATAGTGTGACACTCTCCAGCATAATTCTTTTATTCTTTGTGTTTTTTTTTTGTGTGTGTAATGTTCGTGCAGTGTTTGTCTATATAAATATATATATATATATATATTATTTATTGTATAGCAAATGTGTTGTACTTTATTTAGTAATGTAATACAGTAGACTCCCTCAAATCCGCACTCCTAAAATCTGCAACTCTCTAAAATCCGCACATATTTTACAGATGTAAACAATGAAACATTCAGTTCAGATGTAGGTGCAAAATTTGACTTTTTAGTTTTATATCAATTCCATATATTTTTTAATTTGTAATTTTTGTTAACACTATCGAATTCATGACTTTTCATAAAGAAAGAATAATTTATTTCTGAAAAAATAAAGATATTGCTGATATCATTGGTAATCACAATCTTACCAAATACATTTATGTATTAATCAAGCTTTTTTAGTTAAGTCTGGCTAAACATGAAATAAAGCTTCATTATTTTATGATCTTAAAGTGAATTAGTAATGTACCTTTATGAGGAAAGTTTCATTGAAAAATTTAGAAAAAACACATTTCACCATGCTGATAATGAATATTTAATTGTAGGTCAGATTATTAATCTGACCTTTGCTTTTAGTATTTTTTATCATTTTAAAAACTATCTAAATTTTATTATTTTAGTTTATTACTTATTTTAACCCATTTCGTACTGACGTAGCGAAAACGCAACGTTTTTTTTAATTAATTTTTCTGCGGAAAACTTTAAATTTTTTTTGCTATAAAAATATTTTCCTATTAAAGTAATGTCCAATACGCATAAAAGAAAAAAAAAATCATTGGTTTACAGTTGCATTTAATATTCGTTATAAAATAATGAATGTTTTTTTTTATTTTTATTGATTACTTTCAAGTTTCAGCAGTAGATGGCAGCACATGTCAAAATTATAGGCTAAAGGTCGTTTTGCTTTGTTCGAACTCTTTAAAACAAAATGGCATCAACAAGTAAGTAAAAAAAAAAATTTCTATACTCTAAATTTCATTTTTTAAATAACGTTGCGAAAACGCAACGTCAGTCCAATGTGTGTTAAAAGCTCTAGTAGATGTTTTCGTTTATTTCATGATCGATTTTTCATTTTTTGCAGGCGATACTCGTAATTTACGAAACGTACGTCGTTTTTTAACGATAAATGAAGCTTTAGATTATCTCGAAGCTCTTAGTGACGATTCCAGTTCCGAATCTGAGCAAGAAAATAATGAATTTGTCGTAATTCCACCTGACCCAGATGTTTTGACTGATGAAGAAAATATCGACGATAATGCTGTAGGTGAAAATATTCCTATTCCTAAAGATATCACAGGTGAGATCGATATTTTTTCTTCTAAAATTAAGAAAAGTAAAAATAATACAGGTAAAAGAAAGAAAAAATTTACTTGGGAAAAATGTTCCCCCGCATATAATCAACAACCACAAGATGTAGAAAAACATTGTTATGATAGTTTGAAATCTGCAAAAGAGTCAGTATCAAATCATTTGCAAGCTTTAGAACCTATAGATGTATTTTTAAAAATTTTTAGTGAAAATCTTTTGGATCACATCGTTAAAGAAAGTACAAAATATGCCCATCAAAATTATAGGTTAAATTTTTCACTATCAGTTCCAATGCTTAAACGTTTTATAGGATTCCTTCTTTTTACTGGGTATTCAACTATCCCGCAGGAAAAAATGTATTGGTCAGCTGCTGATGATGTAAATTTTCCTCTAATTCGCTCAGCTATGTCACGTTCTGTTTATTTAACTGTAAAACAAAACATTCATATAGCTGATAATACTAATCTAGATAAATCGGATAAACTAGCTAAAGTTAGACCACTCATAAAAATATTAAATGAGAATTTCCTACAGTTTGGAGTATTTGATGTTCATCTTTCCATTGATGAACAGATGATTCCGTATTTCGGTAAACACTCATGTAAAATGTTCATGAAAGGGAAATCTGTCCGATTTGGCTTTAAAGCATGGTGTTTATGCTCTTCTAAAGGATACCTGTATCAGTTCGACATATATACAGGGAAATCTACTGAAAAATCTTTCGATCTTGGTCTCGGTGGAGATATTGTTATGAATCTTTTAAAAGTTTTAGAAACTCCCTCTCAACACATTGTGTACTTTGATAATTTTTTTACATCACATGCATTACTCTCAGAATTAAACAAACAAGGATATCTTGCAACTAGGACAGTTAGAGAAAACAGGATTGGTGAGTGCCCCATTATACCAGTGAAAATGATGAAGAAGGAAGTTCGTGGCACATATGATGTAGCGTTCGATTCAAAGAATAATGTTACTGTCGCTAGGTGGAACGACAATGCTGTTGTAACCGGACTAACAAATTGGGATGATACTGAGCCAGCAACATATGCAAAACGTTACTCCAGAACAGAAAAATAAACTGTTCAAGTAAAACAACCCAAAGTCATTGCTGATTATAACAAGCATATGGGTGGAGTGGACTTATTAGATAATTTTGTATCAAATTACAGAATAAATATAAAAGGAAAAAAATGGTGGTGGCCTATTTTCGTAAATTGCATTGATATTGCAAAAGTAAATGCTTGGAAACTTTATAGGGAATTTGTGGATTCCAAAACAACATTGCTAGACTTTCAAAGGGCAATTGCAGTGTCTTTATTAAAATCGGAAATAGATATTTCATCAAATAAATCAAGTTCAGTTGATATGAAAAACGATATAAACCCTATTCCTGAAACCACATGTACTGGTCGGCCATCCGCAATGCAAAATCACTTTTTACAGCAAAAACAAAAGGATCGTACAGGCCATATAATCACAAAAAATCCCGAAAATAAAAGAAGGAGGTGTAAAATGTGCAGTAGTCAGACAGTAACAATGTGTAAAAAATGTAATGTTGCTGTACATGCTAAATGTTTTGAGGATTTCCATAATTTCCAAAAATGATGTTTTATATACTGCTTTGGACTGACGTTGCGTTTTCGCAACATTATGTATTTTAAAAAGTATTAAAGCTAATTTTCTGAAATTTTATTTTTGTCTTATTTTATGTCTTATTAGTCAGGAAAACAACTTTTGTGCGTATAGGATAACTGTAACCATGACCGGTACTGAATGGGTTAATACTTTAGTATATTGTAAACATTCATTATACTTTTGATTTCATTATTAATTACATTCAAATTACTTTTAAAAAAAATGTAAACAAAGCAATAACCAGAAATTCGCAAAATTCTAAAATCCGCAAAACCCCTGGTCCCAAGCTGTGAGGATTTGAGGAAGTCCACTGTATTAGTATTTAAGTAACATAAAGTGCATTGAATTTAATGGGTTATAAACAAAATGATGCTCAGGTTTAAGGCGTTCTTAGGGCGGATTTCGACGTGGTAGGTCCACTATTGATAACCTCATTCTTTTAGAGACTCATATTCAAAATGCTTTTTTAAAACGCAACCATCTGGTGACAGTCTTCTTTGACATGATGAAAGCCTATGACAAGACCTGGAGGTATGGCATCCTTCGTGATCTCTTTAACCTTAACTTTCGTGGTAACCTACCAATTTTTATTATGAACTTCCTCGCAGTTTGAATTTTTAAGTTCAGGTTGGGAGGGTTCTCTCCAGTTTCTATGTACAAGAAGAGGGTGTACCACAGAGCAGTGTTCTGAGTGTCACCCTCTTTGCTATCAAGATTAATGATATCCTGCACCAATTGCTCCCAAGCGTTCAAGGTACACTTCATGTTGATGACTTTAAAATTTTATGCAAAGGACAAGATATGCGCTTTATTGAAAGACAATTGCAAATCGCTGTAAACCGTATTATTCAATGGACCAATAAAAATGGTTTTATCATCTCCCAGGACAAAAAATCTTGTGTGCATTTCTGCAGACGTAGAGATCTGCATCCAGATCCTGAAGTTTTCATCGGTCCAAACCAAATTCCTGTTGTGGATGACATTCGTTACCTCGGCCTTTATTTTGACAATAAACTGACTTTTTTACCACATGTTTTACAATTACGGACAAAATGTGAAAAACTGCTAAATTTAATAAAAGTACTATCAAATACTTCTTGGGGAGCAGACCGCACTTCGCTTCTTAAAATTTATCGTACTATTATTCGTTCTAAAATTGACTATGCTTGCCACATCTACGGTTCTGCTCGTAATTATGTTCTTAAAAAACTTGACCCTGTGCACCATGGCGCACTTCGTGTGTGTTCTGGTGCATTCCGTACTTCTCCTGTTCTAAGCTTGTATGTTGACTGCAATGAGCCCTCTTTACATCATATTTGTGGAAACATATCATTAAATTTCTTTACCGTCTTCTTTCACATCATGGTCATCCACTTCATTCACACATTTAAATACAGACAATGATATTCTATATCAGCATCGTCCTTCATGCATTCCATCTTTTGGCGTCAGGATCAGGAATGCAATTGACAATAGCATTCTCAGCAATATTGAGGTGAGTCCATGTTCCTCATATGTGTTCCCTCCGTGGAAACCTCCTAATATTACCACTGTCCATCCTTTTAAAGAATTCGATAAAAGGAATTTGCCTCCTGTTGTTTTCCAACAATTTTTTGCTATTCATAGAGCAAAGTACAGTTCTTACACTGATATATACACAGATTGCTCCAAAAGAGGAGGTACAGTTGGATGTGGGGTTTTTTGTGATAACACTTCTCTGAGTTATCATGTTCATCCTACCACTTCAATATTTTCTGCTGAATTGATTGCATTACACAGAGCAATATTGCACATTTCTCATCATCGTGATAGATCCTTCATTATATATACTGACTCTAGTAGTTCTATTGAGGCCATTAAATCATTTAATAAGCACCCATTTGTCACTTCCATCCTTGAGCTTTATAACAATTTGACAACACTTGGCTATAGTATTTTATTCTGCTGGGTACCAGGACATATAGGTATTCCTGGAAATGAAAAAGCTGATGAAGCAGCAAAACATGCTCTCATGCCATTAAACTATAAAATTCCTTTCTCAGACGTCAAATTACTCATAAAATATTTCATTTATAATAAGTGGCAAGATAGTTGGAATCTAGAACTCAATAATAAACTACACCATGTTAAACCTATCATCACAATCTGGCCTCCGAACTATCCAAGGAAAACAGATGTCATTCTTACTCGTCTGAGAATTGGACATTCCAGGATCACTCATAAACATCTTTTACTTCGAGAGGACGCACCTATGTGCCCACATTGTCATTTTGTTCAGTTAACCATTCATCACATTTTGACTGACTGTCCTGGTTTGCGACACCTATATAGAATTTATTTTAAGACTTCTTCTAATTTGACAAACCTCATTGGGGATACACCTCATGGGGCACTCTTTTCTTTTATAAAGCATGCCGGACTTTATTTTGAAATATAGTAACTTTAGTTTGTTTACAAATTTCATTTATATATTCTTCGACATTTGGATGCAATTCCTACCCTGACATTGTTTTTTTTTTTTTTTTTTTTTTTTTTTACTGATTTAGAACTAAAACTTTACCTTTCATGACTTTGACTACATCTGGATGGGATACCCCATCCAGATTGCTTTTTTTCATTATTTTCTTTTTATTTTATTTTCTAGTTACCTTATTTTTGGCGCAGCATGTCCCTTAACGGATTTTGCGCCATAAAACCCTACACAACCAACCAACCAATCGAAATAAAACGGGAATTTTCGTCAAACGATTGCGAAATTACACAGCAATTTTCGTCAAGCGATCGAGAAATACAACAGCTTTTTTCGTCAAGTGATCCTATCGCGAAATATAGCAGCGATTTTCGTTAAAAGATCTTGAAATATAACGGTGACTTTTGTCAAAAGATCGCAAAATAAAACTGTTATTTTCATCAAACGATCGCGAAATATAGGAGCAAATTTCGTTAGAAGATCGTGAAATATAACAGCGATTTCCGTTAAACAATCGCGAACTATAACGGTGATTTTTGTCAAAAGATCGCAAAATAAAACGGTCATATTTTCATCAAACGGTAGCGATATAAAACAGCAATTTTCCTCATGCGATCTCGAAACGAAACGGCGATTTTCGTCAAACGATCGCGATGTAAAACGACGATTTTCGTCAAACGATCATGATGTAAAACGGCGATTTTCGTCAAACGATCGTGATGTAAAACGGCGATTTGCATCAAACGATCGCGAAGTAAAACGGCTATTTTCGTCAAACGATCATGTTGTAAAACGGCTATTTTCGTCAAACGATCACGTTGTAAAACGACGATTTTCGTCAAACGATCGCGAAATAAAAGGCGAGTTCCGGCAAACGATCGCAAAATAAAACGGCATTTTCCGTCAAACGATCATAAAATAAAACAGCTATTTTCGTCAAATGAAAAACAAAATCGCGGGAAAAGCAAACAAAGAAAATTAAAAAAAAAACTTGCAAATTTTTGCTTTTTACTCCTGGAATAATCATCGAATCTATTGCTGGGTTACTTAAATTAATTTAAAATGATGTGATACATAAAATTCCTCACTGAATTTGTTGCTGGATTCATGTAAAATACTGTAAACTAAAGACAAATCATTTTTATTTACTCTTATAAATTTACAAAAAAAAAAAAAAAAACAGAGCTGCAATTTTTTTTAAATTTATTATAAACAATATAGTTTACAAAATTCATGCATAAATGTTGTGAAAAATGTCGTAATTTTACTTTACGCATAATTTCCTCTTTTTGGCTATTTTCTGGGTGGCATCCCTGTTCTCTTCACTAGATTAGCGCACAAAGTTGTTGGACGTCTTTCTGCAACGTCCTTAAAGAATGTAGATGGTAATCTTTTCGATCTCTCTACCTTCCATCGATTATTTTGGACTTGCCCACGGGTTGCAATTTCCAATTCATTTCTCGATTTGACAGCTAGTGATGATAAAAATGTCTCTGTGCTTAATTTCATGGCTTCTTCTGCGTCCAAATCTGGAAGAAATGGTTGATCCCCGTAATTTTTATCACCATTGCGTGCTACGTGGTCAGATTTTTCTGTTTGCTTTTTTTTTTTTTTGTTTTAAAGTGACTTTTTCGTTGTACCCCTTGCAGGTATTCTCTCTCTCTCCTTTGTAAAAAATTTCTCCGAGGGGTATGAGGACTACAACCAGACAAACATTTTGCTGCCTTATATTGCCATTTTTCTCCAGGAAGTTGATAGGCTAGAGCAGCGATATTTGCCCTCCTCTTTACAGAATGTCCTTTTGAAAAATCTATTCTTTTTCCACCCAAGGTTTTACAGAATTGGCTCATGAAGGCTTCCGCAAGGTTATTTGTGGCGTTATACACCAATGAATACACGCAGGAAACCAAAGTCCTCCTGACTTCACCTACAATGCATGATAGCATGCCTGTGTCGTCCATAATTTTATATATTGGCAGATCAGCTTCCGTTTTCCGTTTACAAAAATCTGTACACAAGGCATGCTTTCCAAACACTTGAGAAGGTCCATTTAGCAATTCTCCCCCAGGGGAATACCTTCTTTAGGTATTTACGGGTTTCGCCACCCCGGGTTCCCGAGCAATCTTTCTCTTTTCCTTTTTTCTTCTCTTTTTTAGTTGTCTAACCTTTTCTCTTCGTTTCACACTTTTTAATCTTCTCTTTTCAGTTTGTTATCCCTCTTTGTTCTTGTTCATGTTTGATATTTATACTAATTATTTTGTTTTCATTGTTCTTTGTTATACTAACTTTGTTATCGTTCTTTTTGAAAAAAAAAAAGGAAAAAAAAAATTTTTAAATGTTTAAAGACAAAAAAGACACCATTTTTTAAGCTCCCTGTTATATTACTTTTTATACAATAGTGGTTTTTTTTATACACGTGAGACACTCTGGGTGTTGAGGTTTCTTTTAACCTCATCGCCTCAGATCTTCCTTTTTAGGTTGATCTCGAGTCCCAGGGTGCAGGGCATCTCTGAGCTCTGGTTCCAAGTACGGGGGGCACCATGTTTGCATGGTGGTTGTTAGGAGTAACACCAGATGACTGGTGCCTTTCGATGTAAGGGCCGGCTGTAGGTTGGACAGAGCTGTAAAGGCTTACCTACGGCTACCCATTTTCCTTGGAAAAAGAACCGGAGCTTCAGAGATGCTATCGAGTTTAACCCAATGTTCGAAAAACGTGGGGGTCTGTTGAAAATAGTTTTCGCCCTTTTGAGACCTGCACCAGACGTAACGGTAAGAAGAAGGGTCGGTGACCAGGCCCGATGCCTGGCGTTTTATTTAATCTCTCTCTCTAATATGGCGACAAATTTAGGAAATCAAATATGCGAAGTGGAGGCCCCACACCAAAAGGAGAATAATAATCTACTGATTTGTGAATCAAATCGAAGTAATAATGAGGAGCATATAAAATCATGGGCAGATAGAGTTGAAGACTTTACTTCCAATAAGGAATGTAAAAATATCAACTCTAATGCTAGCACAACTCATGAAAGGTTTTTTGTGGTAAAACGTGAAGAAGGGACATTTGACAAAACTTCTCCCTTTTTAATTACTAAAGCTATCCAAGGACTGATTGGTGAGCCGAAAATGATAAAAAAAACCCGTACTGGTGAACTGCTAATCGAAGTAAACAATAATCAACAAGCAATGAACTTAAAAAAATGTACACACTTTGCCAACATTGCTGTCACCATATCACCACATAGAACTTTGAATACATGCCGTGGTGTTATCTCAGAATCAGATCTTTTATATGTCACTGAAGCTGAACTATTAGAAAATTTGAAAGACCAAAACGTTATTGAAGCTAAAAGAATAAAAATTTTCCGCCGAGATGAACAGATACCTTCTAATCAAACCCATATACCTACCAAACACATTATACTAACCTTTAAAACAACCACACTACCTAGATACATAAAGGCTGGATATTTGTCATGTTCTGTCCGACCATACATCCCAAACCCATTGCGTTGTTTTAAATGTCAACACTTTGGGCACTCCAAAATTCAATGCCGAGGTAAACTCACTTGTGGTCGGTGCGGCACTATTGACCATGAAAGTACTCAATGCCAGGCACCAACTTCTTGTGTAAACTGCAAAAAAGATCACCCATCCTAATGCTAAATCCTGTGAACAATGGAGAAAGGAAAAAGAAATACAGACAATACGTACGAAAGAAAATATACCATACCCTGAAGCAAGGAAAATAGTAGAATCTAGAACACCCAAAGTTGGTGTATCATATTCCGCTGCTGTATCTAAAACAACAAATAAAACTTATCAAACAGTTGCAACTCAGACTGATCTTTCTACAGATACCAAATCCCAAACAAAGCAAAAAGAAACCATCCTCTCTAATAATTCTGGAAAATCTTCAAAATCGACACAATCACCTTCAACTAAAATATTAAATCCTGTTGCTTCCAATTCACTACAAAATGCCTCTCAAAAGGCATCGCATACCCTTATTCCTAAACAACCACTTCATAAAAGAACCACTCAAAATATATCAAGATCAGCACCCTCAAAACCAAACAATAGATCTGAAGCTCCTGAAAATAAAGCAAAAAAGAAAAAAACTATAACGCCTAAAAATGAAAAACACCAAAAACAGACAAATAAGATAGATGAAACATGCATGGATGATGATGCTATAACCATTCATCCTGAACGAGATGCAGAATTAGACGATGAGGATAGTAGCATGTCTACTACCTCCGAACAAAATGACATAGATACATATATCTAATACCCTCATTTATGACTAATATTATCTCATGGAACTGCCGTGGCTTTCATAATAAATACGACGAAATCCGAAACATTCTTCATGACAATCAACCCATATGTTTAGCTTTATAGGAGACCCATCTTAAGCCTACTGACAAAGCAAAATTGCGCACTTACACTATATATAGAAAAGATTTTTCTGGCAATGATAGAGCTACTGGTGGAGTGGCTCTTATCATCTCCAATAATCTACCTCAAACTCATATCAGTCTAAATACAAATTTGCAAGCTGTTGCAGTCCGTATACATTCAAACCGTCTAATAACAATATGTACACTCTACTTACCACCAAGTCAATCTATTCAGTCTTCAGACCTTGACAATCTCCTTCTCCAACTCCCCACTCCGTATATCATTCTGGGAGATTTCAATGCACATAGCAGATGTGGGGCAACCAAGACTCTAATCGCCGTGGCGAAATAATAGAAAAACTGATCTCTGACAATGGTCTATGCCTGCTCAATAATGGCGACCATACTTATTTTCATGAACCTACCCGCACTTTCCATGCTATTGACCTTATAATCTGCTCCCCATCTATCTACCCTCATTGGAACTTTTGGGTATCAAACACTTTGCACGGCAGTGACCATTTTCCTATTTTCATCACACAGACTACTCTTAACATGGACTCTAATAATTACTCTAAATGTTATATTTATGACAGAGCCAACTGGCCAACTTTCACGGACCTTGCTAAAATAACAAATGATATGATAGATGGTGACATTGACGATGCGCTTGATAATATCACCTAGTGTATTATCAATGCTGCAGACATGAGTATTCCAAAATCACTTTCTATACCACGACACAGGAAACCATGGTGGAATGATGAATGCAAAAAGGCAAAGAAAAATCAACAGAAAGCTTGGGGCATTTTCAGACGTTACCCTACCAACAATAATTATATTGCTTTCAAAAAAGCCAGGGCGGATGCTAGAAGGGTGCGACGTAAGAGCCAGCGTGAATCCTGGATGCGATATGTCTCCAAAATTGACTCCAATACATCAAGTAAAGTGCTTTGGAAAAAAGCGAAAAACTGTATGGGACTGTATACAGAAAACCATATCCCAATCCTAAATACAAATGGACAAACTATAGCATCTCCTAAAAATATTGCTGAAACAATAGCGAGTACACTGGCATCCAACTCTAACTCAGACTCATACCCTGAACCCTTCTTATCTTACAAAAGACAAATGGAATCTACCAGCATAAATTTTAATTCACGACAGTCCTATGACTATAATTTACCATTCACTAAACCAGAGCTTTTAAGATGTTTGCAAAATAGCCGTTTATCTGCTCCAGGACACGATGGCATTACTTACACCATGATAAAATACCTTTCTACTACTTCTCTCAATAATTTACTAACTTTCTACAATAGAATCTGGTCTGAGCACACTTTCCCTAAAGCTTGGAGTAAAGCTATTATCATTCCTTTCCCGAAACCAGGTAAAGATTCCAGTGACCCAAATAACTACAGGCCTATCGCTCTCTCTAGCAGCGTCTGTAAACTCTTGGAAAAAATGGTTAATTGCCGCCTGGTTCATGTTCTTGAATCTAATAATTGCCTTGCTGCATTTCAAAGCGGATTTCGTCGGGGTAGATCTACTATTGATAACCTCATTCTTTTAGAAACTCATATACGGACTGCTTTTCTAAAATGCAACCATCTGGTGACAGTATTTTTCGATATGATGAAATCTTATGATAAAATCTGGAGGTATGGCATCCTTCGTGATCTTTTTAACTTGGACTTTCATGGTAATCTACCCATTTTTATTAAGAATTTCCTTGCGGTTCGAATATTTCAAGTTCGAATTGGGGGGATTCTCTCCAGCTTTTATGTACAAGAAGATGGTGTACCCCAGGGCAGTGTCCTGAGTGTCACCCTCTTCGCTATCAAGATTAATGACATACTGAACCAATTGCCCCCAAGTGTTCAGGATACACTTTATGTTGACGATTTTAAAATTTCATGTAAAGGACAAGATATGCGTTTTATCGACAGACAATTACAAATTGCTATCAACCGTATTATCCAATGGACAAACAGAAATGGCTTTATTATATCCCAAGACAAAACCTCTTGTGTGCACTTCTGTAGACGCAGGGATCTGCATCCTGATCCTGAGATTTTTATTGGAACTTATCAAATAGCTATTGTTGACAGTGTCCGCTTTTTGGGCCTTCATTTTGACAAAAAACTCACTTTCCTGCCTCATGTTTTGCAGTTACGCAAAAAGTGTGAGCGATCACTTAATTTAATAAAGGTGCTCTCAAACACATCTTGGGGAGCAGACCCTACCTCTCTCCTGAAAATTTATCGATCCATAATCCGCTCTAAAATTGACTATGCCTGTCAGATCTATGGTTCTGCACGTAATTCAGTTCTTAAAAAAATTAGACACTGTGCACCATAGTGCACTCCGCTTTTGTTCTGGTGCATTTCGTACATCTCCAGTTTTAAGCCTATATGTTGAGTGCAATGAACCAGCATTACACCATATTCGCGAAAAGCTTTCATTGGACCTGTACTATCGTATTCTTTCACATCATGGCCATCCACTTCATGCGTATATTTTAAATTCTGACAATGATATTCTTTATCAACATCATCCATCTTGCATCCCTTCATTTGGTGTCAGAATAAGGAGCACTGTTAGAAATAGCCATTTAAACAATATTGAGGTAAGCTCATGTTCATTACACAAGTTCCCTCCTTGGATAATTTCTAGCATTACCACCCTCCATCCCTTAAAAGGGTATGACAAAAATAATCTTGCACCTGTTACCTTTCAAAATTTGTTTGCTGCACATTGTTCCAGTTTCAGAAATCATACAGATATTTACACTGATGGTTCTAAGAGTAGTAGTGTTGTTGGATGTGGTGTTTTCTTTGATAACACCAGTTTCAGCTACCGGCTTCATCCTTCAACTTCGGTATTTACAGCCGAGTTGATTGCGATCGAGAGAGCCATGTTGCACATATCTCACCATCATAAGACTTCATTCATCATTTATACAGACTCAAATAGTGCTATTGACACAATAAAATCATCTAATAAACATCCTTATGTTTCAGCAATCTTGGAACTTTATAATAATTTGACAAATCGAGGTTATAGGTTTGTCCATCTTATTTTGCTGGGTACCTGGACACGTGGGTATCTTTGGAAATGAAAAAGTGGACAAGGCAGCAAAACTTGCCCTTAGCCCTTTAAATCATAAGATTCCATTCTCAGACGTTAAACTAATTATAAAACAGTATTTGAATGTACTGTTTTATAATTAGTACTGTTTTATACATTCTGTACTGTTTTATACATTCATAATAAATGGCAGGGAAATTGGAATTTAGAATACAATAATAAACTGCACCACATCAAACCAACGATCATAACCTGGCCTCCTAACTTTCCAAGTAAAACTGATGTTCTTCTGACCCGTCTGAGAATTGGACATTCTAAGATCACTCATAAACATTTGTTATTTAGGGATGATGCACCCATGTGTCCTCATTGTCATTTTGATTGCCTAACTATCCATCATCTTTTAACTGACTGTCCGGGCCTCCGGCACTTGTATAGAAAATATTTTAACTCATCATCACCTATTTTGACAAACCTCATTGGGGAAATACCTCATGGGGCACTTTTTGCTTTTTTAAAACATGCAGGATTTTATTTTGAAATATGAACTTTTTATCGCTATTTCTGTTCCTATGACTTCGACCTTGTTTCTATGACTTTGAAGTGTTAATGACACTTGGATAGGAACCCTATCCAAATGAGTATTCTTACTGTTTTAACTTTACCTTTTATTCTATGCTGTAATATTATTTTAAATTAAAAATTTTTTACACTATATCTGGATGGGGTGCCCCATCCAGACATCCTGATCTTGTTCCTCTTAGATTTTGTTTTTTTTTGTCGTTGTTTTGGCGCAGCATGTCCCTCAGGGGATTTTGTGCCACTAAACCCTATAGAACCAACCAACCATTTAGCAATTCAGATGCCAAGGCTTTAACTTTATCGGGATGTGCTTGAGACATTATGTCTGAGGAATGCCTTTTAATGGCTTCTCTTACCCCGATTACTAACTTTGGAATTTTTTGTTTCAAAAATTTCCGAGCTTGCCTGCCTTTCAATCCGGGAAATTTTCCACAATTTTTTTGAAGCCTCTCAAGAGCTCGAAAGTATCTACGTACAGCATGGTTTGCGCATTCAATTTTTTGTACTTGTTTGCCAAAACTTACTTGTTCTTGAATTCTCGTCTTTAAATTCGTGTCACCATCCCCTATTATTTTAATACATCGAATGTTATGGACCTTCTCTAAATAATTCATCCCTTCTACAATTATGTCACTTTCGATAGCTGTAGAAGGACCTTTCCAATTTTTAGAACAAACATGCTCTTTGGAACTAATTCTTCCTTCCTCAATGGCATTGCATGTCAGGCATACTTTATTTCTCTCACTTAGAAATATTATTTTCTTCATAGCAGCTCCAATAATGACTGCTACGCCACTAGATGCATTGTAGCCATGCCCGTACGATCTTTTGCACCATCCACCATCAACAGTAGCACATATATCATAGTACGAGCCAGTCTTATCCCCTCTTCTTTCGCATAATTCTTTTTTTCAGCAAGTGATTTTTCCATAGTCTCCTTGGCATATGAAATAACTAAGTCTCCAGCAGCCTTTTCATATTTTGCAAAGGTTTTTTTAGACATATATGGAACATTCAACATACTGAACTTTTCTTCCTCCTGAGAGAAACCACTTCCTGTGGACATAGCGGCAAGAGCAGTTAATTTATTTAAAACACTAGGCTCTTTTTCAGATGTCATTGCGGCCACTTCTTTACACAAAACTTGATTGAAACAAAATATTATGTGTGGAACAAGCCTTGTCGTATGGATTTCTGGAAAACCATCGTCCCTCCGAAGCTGCAGTTTAAAGTGTACTGTTCAAGTTTTCTTGCCTGTTCAATCACGTAATTCAAGTCGCATAAAACTCTTCCTGATGGACATTTCCCAGATGGAATCAGATCGCAGTGCTCAAAAAGAAGCGAGTCACTCTGTAAAAAAAAAAATATTCTAAAATAGAACAAAAAAAAAGACCCAAATTGGGTTGTAAGATTTTTGGGTACAGCAATGTCCCAAATTTGAAAGTATCTTTATAGGATCCAAATTGGGTTAAAAAATATCCATTTTGGGCTTATTGCAGAATCCAAATTAGAGTATACCCAATACTCAAAATGGGTACAATATTAACTCATTTTGGATGTACTGGAAACTCCAATTTGGGATCTGTAAACAAACCTAAATTAGAGTGTATGTATACCCAAAATGGGTACAAATTTCACCCTTTATGGTGAACTCTGTACTCCAAACTGGGTTCTGCTATAAACTCAAAATGGACACATTTTAAACCCTTTTTGGAACATCCATGTACCCAAAAATCTTACAACCCAATTTGGGTCACTTTCCAATTTGGAACATTCATGCACCCAAAAATCTTACAACCCAATTTGGGTCACTTTCCAATTTGGAACATTCATGCACCCAAAAATCTTACAACCCAATTTGGAACACATTGCTACATTCAGATTATCTTAGAACTGTTTAAAATAAACCTAATTCATGAATTTGATTTATTTTGTGTTTTATATAAAAAAATTACAAATTCTAAAAATGTATGAACAACAACAACAAAAAATAATAATAATAATCACATTTTATGAGGTTTTTTTTTTCTTTTGTCTAAACTAAAAAGAAATAAAATTATTATGTACAAAAAAAGTTTAAATGACGACAATGATAGTCATGCCGCGCCTTTATTTAGATGTACATCCTTATTGCACCTGGATTAGAGAAAGACTAAGAATTTTTTTTATGGTGTTTTTAAAAAGTTTATTTACACCACTTTCAACTTTATTTCTTTTAAAGCTATTATGTCAAATTAATAAAATATTTATAAAAGTAAGTGGGGGCATACATGCATTTAGTAATTTAACTAGCAGGCTATGCCCGCTGCGCTGGTCAATATTTCAAAATCGACGATGGATGAAACGAACTGGTGAATTTAAATTTGTATTTTAAATAATTTTGACCTCCAGCAGCACCTTGCTCATTGCTGAAAACGATTCAGACACCATTGTGATATTAAATTATCTTAAACGTTGCACGAAAACCAGCTGTTTAGAAGTAACTATTTTAGTTTATTACTAACAGTGCACATTTGGAATCGAAATGAGACCATTATGGCAACAGGATTTAAAATTTTCCCTTATCTGAAAAATTTTTAATTATTACAGTCGTTACCATGGTACAACTTCTGAAAAATTTCTTCACAATTTTTCATTATGTGAAGCCAGGAATCCAAAGCTACTCCCACCTAAAAAGTTTATATATATATATATTAAATTTTGTCTGCGCGATAAAAGGCACAATTATGCAAGAACCATCTTCAAACTCGTCAAGTACAATGAGATGGTTATTATCTCAGTGGGAATTGCAAATGAGCAAAATCGGCCGGAGGGGGTGGTAATAGGGAAGGGTTCAAAAATTTGAATACCATCTTAACATGGCTTTCACAAAACCAGCTCTTACAAAACAATGGCAGGAAAAAAAATAAACATTTTTCATTACAGCAAGTTGCCAAAACACGAAAATTTTAACTACAACAATTACTTTATTATTGCAAAAATTCCTCCTGAAAAATGGAAACAAAATTATTTGCTCTTTCGTATTTAAGCATTTTCTTTTTAATTATTTAAGATAAAATTATGTAAATTTGTATAATTTGGCGAACGATTTGGTGAAATTGGTTGACGTAATAATCAAGTAGTAGCCAATTTACACTTTTCATATTTCACAAAAGATTCCTACACTGACATTATATACGCAATAGGTTTAGCACGATTTTCTTGCAACTACAATGTGGCAAAATCCTCGTTTTAGAATACCAAAGAAATTTATATATATTTTATTATTTTCTATCATTTTAAACAGCAATTTACAATAAATAAAATAGTAACTGTAGAACAAAACAACAAATATCATTTTAAAAAAATGAAAGTAAATAAACAACTTATCATCAGATAAACAACTATAGCTGGGTTACCATATGAGGTAAATAATGCCATTTTGGCGCCAGTGAGATACCTCGATGAGTATATGACCAAATCTGTGACAAAAATTCCATATTTGGAAAAAAAACTTTAATCGGTATTTATACTGCATTTTCCCTACTTATGTATAGTGAAAAAACTTTGACACAGATGTCATGTATGCACCACATTGGTGCAATTTTTTTCTGGCACCAATTTGGAGAACTTGGTTTTTAATTACCAATTTCATAAATATTTTTTAATTATTTTGTATTATTTGAATAAAAAATAATAAATAATCGATGGGGTAATCTTTCCTTCTTCAGTTTTTAAATTTTAAAACTGAAATTTTTCCTGCAAGTGAAATTGACGAAATGGCCCAAGAAAAATTAAATTGACAATAAAAACATTTGCAAAAAGAAATAAAAGAGTTATACTCATATCTATATAGTTTACGATTGAATATTAAAATATACTCTAAAAATTATCTTCACTTGAAAAAAAAAAAACAACATTATTGCGACCATTAAGAACCTAAGTCAGGCATTAAGTCAGTAGTGCATTTTCGGCTTAAAAACACATTCTTGGCGACAAAAGCAAGATGAAAATGATATAGAAACGAATAGTAACTCACAACTTACAGTGTCTTTTACAATCAGATCTGCTTTTTTCTGCTGTAAGTTATATTATACGGAAATTCGATAAAAAAGAGAAAGAAAATAATAAAAAGGGAAATAACTATCATTCAAAATTCATTTAATCAATTTCTGAAATTCATGTTTTTATTCTAACGCCAGGGATAAGTCGCCTAAAGTTGAACCAATTGTTATATTTCGTGTTAATTTATTTTTTAAGCATTACAAATAGTTTTTCATTTTCAAGATAAATATATTTTTGTAATATTACGCCTCATTTAAGGAGTCTTTCTTTATTATTATTATCAGTAGTTATTTTCTGCTATTATTTGAAAGATATTTGTAATATTTCTAATAGATATAGCCAATTTAATTATTTTAGCAATTATAATTTTCGCCAAAAACAGCTACTGGCAACCCTTTTGTCAAAAATAACAGAAAAATACGAAATTTACTACATAAAATCAGAGTTATCCCTGTAAATTTGAATCATAAACCTTCGGAAAAATATTTCCTATCGAATGATACAATCGGCAAAAAAATCCATCGGGTAGTTTATGAAAACACTCGTTTGGAAGTTTCAGAACTTCTGCTTTATAATATATATGATTAAAACTATATTTACGTAAACAATCTTAATTGTGTTGGGAATCTGCTGAATAAATTAAGAGTCAATTTTCATTATTCAGAAACTACAATTTATTTTTAAGAATAAGTGTGGGCTTGGAAATTTATAAAGCTAAAAAATGCATGATAATATAACAATTATTGATTGTGCAATAAGATATGAAATATTGATTTTACAATAAGTTAACTGTTGATCTTTAAAGTAAAAAGAAAGGAGGGGGGGGGGGGGGAAGGATAAATGGTAGATTTTTTTCGTGAATTTTTTTTCAGATTTGAAACAGGGCATAAAATAAAGATTGAAAAAGCATCCAGGTCTGGATAATCACTGCATAGTTGATTTTATGCCTTGTTACCAATGTGGATAAAAATTTACACAATTTTCATATTTGTAAGGCATAACTAAGTGATGTAAAATTTCCAGGCATTTACCAGTTAGGGCAAATGACGGGATAAAATGCCTAAAAACCAAAAAAAGCGTTGGCCATTTATACATTTCCGAGAAATATTGAATTAATTTTTTAACAAGCACTTATTGATAAAATGTGATGTTTATCTTTCTTTATCCACAGTTTTTAGGCTAATGAACAAAGTGTTATTACAATAATTTTTTTGAACAAAAAATATTTCAACTTTTTCTGAAACATCATTATGGTAGGAAGATATTTGACAAACATTCATACACATAACATACTTTTTTTTTTTAAGCATCAAATAGGCAAGATAAAAAAGAAATCTAATAACTAACAATTTATTAGGCGACCTGAGCTTCTTATTTCAGAAAAGAGTATTATCGATTTTATATATTACAAAATAAATTATTGAAAAATGATTAGCTTTACAGATATTGCATCATTAGATTTCATTTTTATTGTTAATAAAATAATTTTGTACAATAATTGTAATGTATATGACAAGCTATAATACTTATTAAAAGTGATCTCAAAGTGTATTTTTTTAAATTTTATAATAGCCAAGATTGTTTAAAAATGCTTTGGGCAAATTTGTAAGCATTTAGACATTTCACAAATTTAGCTACATCAGTAAGTATAAATCATTGTTTAGAAAAAAAAAAAAAAAAATGTAATGTGACCTAGCATTAAGATTTCATTAAAATCCTAATTTAATCTCACCTATACATAGATTAAGATTGTATAGTAATGAATATAAATATATTTACCAGATTTTTACTTATTGAGTTTAAGGAAAAAACTACAAAATTAAATTTATTTTGAAAAAATATAGCATTTATTTGAATTCACATTACAAAATATTACATAATTGTTATCAATTATAAATCCAATTGCTTTAGCAAGCAATGCCCCACATTGCTGTTTGATGCACATGCTCTTGCCATTTCATCTTTTAACAGAGCTGTAGCTATCAATAAAAATGCCGGCCTGGACTCCGATATGAATTCAATATTAAAAACCCAGTACGTTGCAATTAGTTTTAACACTGCTTTGATGGGACACTTCTCTGTGAAGATAGCTACACCATCCACAAAAGAAAATAATGTCACATCTTCCTTTATATCCCCAATGCCAATCAACCTGGGAGGGTCTGTCTTTGGAGGGATAACAGAATCCACAGACGTATCATCCTGTAACAATAACATAATTAGAAATCGTTTTGACACTAAATTACAAGTCATTATGCACATTTAATAGTACAAAAACAGCACAACTAAATTATTAATGGACTTTTAAGTAAACAGTATTTTGAGAAAAATTCTATTGGAAAAATTACTTTCAGACGTAAAGTATTTAACATACTTTCAATTTTCAATTGTTTAAAATTTTTCTTTTTGACTCCAGTTTTTAACTGTTTTTATACCATATCCAATTCAATTAGCAAAAGTTGTCTGAATGTGAACTGGAAGGCAGCCTTCTGAAGATTTAGGCAGATTTATTAGCACCTCCTTAAACCAGGGTCACTAATTTATACACAATCAACATGAAATCTCTAACTGGGTCCAATTCCATATCTCATATCCCCCCCAGGGGGATACCTTCTTTAGGTATTCACGGGTTTCACAACCCCGGGGCACCTCAGTGATCTTTCTCCTTTTTTTCCCTCTTAGTCCTCTTATCTTCCTTTCATCTTTGTTTCACTCTCATTGTGGTTTCCTCTTCGGAGGTGAGGGCAATTCTGTATGAGCCAATGTCATCCTGCATATCGACTCGTGGAGAATTGTAAACCACCCACGTGTTGGCCGTGTGGGGCGACCCGTGTCCCTGGAAAGGGGGATCCTGGCAGTTGAGGGAAACCAACACACTGCTTTGGCCTCTGCTTCAGGTAGATGGGAGGTGCATTTGGTCCCGTATGCATCAATCGGCTGGTCAGCTGGCTTTTGTCACTGGCTTTAGGGATCAAGTGATAGAGCAACTACTAGTCATCTCGTTAAGGGTGGAGACTGACATAGGGTTGTCTTGTGACCGTATGGGCCCTGGTTAGCACTGGTGCACGAATGTGCATCCCCTTGTAGGGCTCGGGAGAGGGTGGTGCGGTCGGGGCTGAATCTTATTATTTTTAAATATGGATGGAATCACTTCTTTTCCTCCTACTTCTCTCCCTAGTGGAGAGCAACAAACTGCACTGTCTTCTTCATTTACTCGCTTTTTCATTGTAAAACGTACTGATAGCCACTCTGATTGCTCGTTTAAAAAAACTTCCCCATTTCTCATAGCAAAAACTTTCCAGTCTGTTTTGGGAGATGGTCATTCTCTGAAAAAATTACAATCTGGTGATTTGCTGGTTGAGGTTTCTACAACAAAACAATCACAATTTCTCTCAAATTGCACTACAAAAGGCACCTTTTCTGTTTCTGTACAAGCACATAAAACTTTAAATACAAGCGGCGGAATAATAATATGAACCAGATCTTTTGTACTCCACCAAAGATGAACTTTTAGAAAATTTAAAAGTCCAAAATATCATAGATGTACGCCGTATCACCATCCGTAAAAATGAACAGATAATTCCCACTAAACATATTATTCTGACCTTCAATAGCACTACTTTACCACCTAGAATTAAAGCAGGATATCTGAACTGTAAAATCAGACCCTATATACCAAACCCTATCCGCTGTTTTAAATGCCAGCGTTTCGGTCATACTAAAACAAATTGTCGTGGATCTCTTACCTGTGCACGTTGTGCAGAAGTGGGCCATGACAATAATTTATGTGAAAAATCCGAACGCTGCGCTAACTGCAAAGGAAATCATACAGCATATTCCCGCAAGTTCCCTTACTGGAACTGTAAAAAAAAAAATAGTTACTATAAAAATTACTGAAAACTTATCTTATCCTGATGCCCGCAAACTTGTTGAAAATAGAACCCCATCTGTTGGAATTATCTACTCCAGCTTACTCAAGAAACAATTAACAGCCGTAAGACACACAGTTACACAAACTGATGTCATATATCCACAAGGTGAATCAACCGTAACACAATCTTATCAACACCCCATCCTCTGAACCAGTTAAAATAATTGATCTAGAGAATAAACGACAGAAATTGACAGCTGTATCCAATAAGTCATCTCAACCCCAAATTAAGCCAAAACCTACCACAAATACCAAAATAACACAAAAACCTGATACTCCCAGAAAACATAATCTAAATAAAAGCCCTATACAAACAAATAAAAAGAAAACCTCAACTTCAGCCTCTCTACAGTGGAAGACAGTGGGGAAGGGGAGGCAAAAATCTGGCATCAGTTCAGTTATAAAAAACATTAAAGATCCCAAACAACTGAAGCATTATGCGGATGAGGCTATGGATGCCGAGTTATACTGCAGTGACTCGGATGCTGATGAAAATATTGTGTTCGAAGAATCTGTGCCTGACTAAACCTATAAAATTACCTCATTCATGACTAATATTATATCCGGGAACTGCCGTGGATATCACAATAAACACGACGAAATCCGTTATATCCTCTCGGACTATCAATCATTAATCTTAGCCCTACAGGAAACTCATCTAAAGCCCACTGACAAAGCAAAATTAAGCAGCTATACAACCTACCGGAAAGATATGACAGCTAATGGAAAGGCCATTGGTGGTGTGGCTCTTTTTATTTCCAATAATTTACCCCATTCTCCTATTTCTTTAAATACTAATCTTCAAACTGTCGCAGTCCGTGTACATATTAAACAACTCATAACGATATGCACCATTTATTTACCTCCAAATCAAAATATTCAACCAGCAGATCTGGATTCTCTTCTTCTCCAACTCCCCATGCCTTTAATTATGATAGGAGATTTTAATGCCCATAGCCAACTGTGGGGTAATTCTGATAATAACCGACGTGGAGATATAATAGAGAAATTAATTTCTGACAATGGCTTATGCCTACTTAATAATTTAGTTGGTGATTATACTTATTTTCATGAACCGAGCCGTACTTTCCATGCCATTGACCTTTCCATTTGCTCCCCATCACTCTATCCGTTATGGAACTTCTGGGTTTCAGATGACTTGCATGGCAGTGACCACTTCCCTATTTTTACTGCATTGACTAATCCTGATGGTGGTTCTAATAACTATCCAAAAAGGTATGTATATGACAGAGCTAATTGGCAAACTTTTACTGCTCTTGCAAATATTACTGATAACATGATAGCTGATGATATTGACAAAGCACTTGATATATAACTCAATGTATTATCAGTGCTGCTGATGCTAGCATTCCAAAAACTTCTTCCTCACATAAACATAGAAAATCATGGTGGAATAGTGACTGCCAATCGGCAAAAAAGAAACAACAAAAAGCTTGGGGTCTTTTTCGGAGGTACCCAAATAACAATAACTACATATTATATAAAAAAGCAAGGGCTGAAGCTAGAAGAGTGCGACGTAAAAGCCAACGTGAATCCTGGGTTAACTATGTATCAAGCATAAACTCAAATACCTCCAGTAAAGAACTGTGGGCTAAAGTGAAAAAATGTATGGGCATTTACTCAGAAAAGCACATTTCTATTTTAAAACATAACGGTCAAACTATCACCTCTCCTAAGAACATAGCCGAGACTATAGGGTCTGCCCTAGCTTCTGACGCATATCCAGAACCTTTTTTGTCATACAAAAGACGAACTGAAAAGCCCAGGATTGATTTTAATTCTCATAACTGTTTTTCATATAATGAACCATTTATATTGTCAGAACTTTTAAAATGTTTGCAAGATAGCCGCTTATCTGCCCCAGGTCACGATGGCCTCACCTATATCATGATCAAGCATTTGTCTGCACCCTCTCTTCACGCTCTCCTTTCTTTTTATAATAGAATTTGGATGGAACAGATTTTTCCTCGAGCTTGGTGTAGAGCTATTGTGATTCCTTTTCTTAAACCTGGAAAAGATGCTT
The DNA here is from genome assembly GCA_964019185.1 of Maratus speculifer. Lineage (NCBI taxonomy): Eukaryota > Metazoa > Arthropoda > Arachnida > Araneae > Salticidae > Maratus > Maratus speculifer. Next base: position 215,635,168 of record OZ025301.1, on the reverse strand, counting down.
CCAATCCAAATAATTATAGGCCTATCGCACTCTCTAGTAGCCTTTGTAAATTACTTGAAAAAATGGTCAATTGCCGCCTCGTGTATGTTTTAGAGACTAACCATATGCTAACTGCTTTTCAAAGTGGTTTCCGATGTGGTAGGTTAACTATCGATAACTTACTCCATCTTGAACATTATATTCGGACAGCCTTTCTCAAACGCAACCATTTGGTGTCAGTCTTCTTTGACATGACGAAAGCCTATGACAGAACATGGCGATATGGAATTCTCAGAGATCTTTATAACCTGAACTTCCGCGGGAACCTGCCAATTTTTATCAGGAATTTTCTTGCCATTCGAGTCTTTCAAGTCCGAATTGGGGGAACTCTATCTAGCTTTTATGAACAAGAAGAGGGTGTACCTCAGGGCAGCGTCCTGAGTGTCACCCTCTTTGCTATTAAAATAAATGACATTCTTAGACAACTCCCTTCTTCTGTGAAGGGAGACTTATATGTTGACGACTTCCATATTATGTGTATGGGACATGATATCCGTTTTATCAAAAGACAGCTACAAATTGCCATCACCCACATTCTTAATTGGACAAATAAAAATGGTTTTATTATTTCTAAGGACAAAACTTCTTGTGTACACTTCTGTAGACGTAGGGATCTACATCCAGATCCTGAAATTTTTATTGGCTCATCTCAAATTCCTGTTATGGATAATATTCGTTACCTCGGCATATATTTTGACAAAAAACTTACAATTTTACCACATGTTTTACAAGTAAGGACAAAATGTGAAAAAATTCTAAATTTAATAAAAGTACTATCTAACACTTCTTGGGGTGCAGACCGTACTTCTCTTCTTGATATATATTGTGCTCTTATTCGTTCTAAAATTGACTATGGCTGCCAGATCTACGGTTCCGCTTGCAATTCTGTTCTTAAAAAACTAGACACTGTGCACCATAGCGCACTTCGTGTTTGCTCTGGTGCTTTTCATACTTCACCAGTTCTAAGCATATATGTCGACTGTTATGAACCTCCATTATACTATACTCGAGAAAAAATTTCTTTGGAGTTTTTTTACCGCATCCTTTCATATCCTGGTCATCCTCTTTATACATTTCTTTTAAATACTGACAATGATATTCTTTATCAGCATCGTCCTTCTTGCAACCCAGCTTTTGGTGTCAGAATGAGAAATCTAACCATCAACAGCCCTATGAGTAATATTGAAGTTAGCTTTTGTCCATTACATATATATCCTCCTTGGAACCCTCAATCCATTTAAAGATTATGACAGAAAGAACTTGGCCCCATCTGCATGTAAACAACTATTTGCTGCACATCGTGCTGCCTTTTGTAATCACATGGACATTTACACAGATGGGGTTCTAAGAGTGGGAATATTGTTGGTTGTGGTGTCTATTTTGATGATATTACCCTTAGTTATCGGCTTCATCCTGCTACATCTGTTTTTATAGCCAAATTAATTGCAATAGAGAGGGCCATGTTATACATATCTCATCATCATAACAAATCTTTCATCATCTATACTGATTCAAATAGTTCTATTGATGCATTAAAATCCTTTAAAAAACATTCTTATGTCTCATCCATTCTGGATTCTTTTTCTAATTTGACTAGACGTGGTTATAATATTTTATTTTGCTGGGTACCTGGACACATGAGCATCCCTGGTAATGATAAAGCTGATGAGGCAGCAAAACTTGCTCATAATCCATTACATCATAAATTACCATTCTCAGACGTTAAACTAGATATTAAACATTTTATTCAGAATAAGTGGCAAGAAGACTGGAATTTGGAATACAATAATAAGCTGCACCATATTAAACCTACAATCGTGACCTGGCCTTTCCTGGACTTATCCAAGGAAAACTGACGTTCTTTTGACTCGTCTCAGAATTGGGCTCGCAAGAATCACACATAAACATCTCTTGCTACGGGAGGATGCCCCCATGTGTCCTCAATGTCATTCTGATATCTTGACCATACATCATATTGTAACTGACTGTCCTGGCCTCCGACACTTGTACAGACTGTATTTTAATTCATCATCACTGTTCTTGACAAACCTCATTGGGGAGACACCTCATGGGGCACTTTTTACCTTTTTAAAACATGCTAGACTTTATTCCGAAATATAATCTCTTCATTTGTATCATTGTTTTTTATAACTTGAACTTTTAAGCACTTTAATGACATCTGGATGGCATAATACTTATGTTTTAATTTTTACATTTGCTTGACTGTATCTGGATGGGATACCCCATCCAGACAGTCTTTTTTTTGTCCTCTTGGTTTTTTGTCTTATTACTCTATGTTTTGGCGCAGCATGTCCCTCAAGGGATTTTGTGCCACTAAAATCCATACAACCAACCAACCCAATACTTTATGCTTTTCAGGTCTAGGAATTATATCGTAAAATTCCCTGCTATTTAATGTGTTAATTTCCTCAGTCATGGCTTCATGCCAAAAAACAGAATTTAAAACAGAAACTTTGCTCACAAACCCATGAGAAATCTGCAATATCAGCTTCACCACAGTGGAGGACTGTGGGGAAGGGAGGTAAAAACTCTCTTCTTAGCCCATTTTTTTAAAATGTGAAGGATCCCAAGCAGTTGAAGCAGTATGTGGAAGAGGCTATGGAGTCTGATTCATATAATGACTCAGATGCAGATGACAACAACACTATGTTAGAAGAATTTGAGCCCAATTGATACAACATTATTTTTTATTACTGTGTGTTTTAACCTTTTTTACATTTTAATATTTTTTGTTATTCAGATTTTAAACACTTACATTTTCTTTTTCTATATCTTTTTACTCTTTGATTGGTTATTGTATTTTAATTACAATCCTGTTTTTATGTAGTATTTTACGTAAACCTATGCACTGTTTGTATTTTAACTTTTATTATAAACTTTAACAGTTTTTGACACTGAATTAATTTAGCTTTGGTCATAGGTCTCGATTGATTATAATATTATCATTACTTGTTTTTCTCACTACTAACTTTTTATGTATAACATTAATTTTTCATTTGACTTTGTCTTGGTGCAGCATGTCCCAAAAGGAACCTTGTGCCATAAAACCCAATTCAATCAATCAATCATGGCTTCATGGCAATTTTTACTTTCTGCTAATGTCTGAGATTCTAAGAATGATGAAGATATTTTCACCTCAACACAGCGTGCTTCAGCATCACTATCCTTATCTGAATTTTGTTCAGTTTCCCTTTCAGTGAAATTAAAGTCCTCATTTGAAATTTATTTGTTTTGATTTACAACATTCCTTTACATCATTTAGGCTTCACAATCTAACATTACTCCTGGGATAATAATATACAGTACAAAGTCCAAAATCCGAAATCCTCCGGACCTCGGCGATTCCGAATTTCGGACTTTTCCGAATTTCAGATCATTTTTAGAATCTACCCCCCCCCCCCCTTTCTAAAAAAAAAGTACGTGATTTATATCAAAACTGCATTTTTAGCACTGAAAAATAATAATATTAAAGAAGATATTTTAAATTAAAATGAGATAACCTTAAAAAAAGTTTCATTTTTCGAAATGTATATCGGTTTGTAAACCCGCCACCAAAAATATTTTTTCTTTAACAAAAACAAAAACAAAAAAAAATTCCAAGCACAATTTCTTTCTGCAGGCCCAAACACATTTTACCACTTCTTGAAGTTCGGTGTCGGCTCGTTTGTCGTGGCGTTTTTGATCTTAATGAGTTTTGCAGGAAAGGAGCGGTTGTCCGGCAAAAGAAAAACCTTTCTGTCAAGTAGGGTGGATTGCTTATCTGCCGATTCTTTTGTTAATTCCCCTTGTTTCTATTATGTAGAAACTGCAAGTAAATCCTATACAAAAGGACTTCCACACTTTTTCCAACGATTCAGTTGAAGGGAAGAGTATTGCAATCTGAACGGAGCCTTATTCTGATAACGTTGACTTTCGAAAAACTGCAGAGCACTTTGGAGTTGCTACGTACTGGACCTTTTTGTACAGGGATGCCACTCAGAAAATAGCAAAAAAGAGGAAATTATGCATAAAGTAAAATTTACGACATTTTTCACAACTTTATGTGTAAATTTTGAAAATTATATTATTTATAATAAACTAAATAAAAAATTACAGCTTTTCTTTTGCTGTAAACTTTTAATTTATAAGAGTAAGTTAAAATGATTTTTCTTTAGTTCACATTATTTTACATCAATTAAGGTAACCCAGCAACAGGTTCAGTGAAGAATTTTATGTATCGCATCATTTTAAACCAATTCAAGTAACCCAGCAATAAATTCAATGATTATTTCGCGAGTGAATAGCAAAATTTTGCAGTTTTTTTTTTTAATTTGACGAAAATAACTTTTATTTCATGATCGTTTGACGAAAATCGCCGTTTTATTTAGCGATCGTTTGACGAAAATCGCCGTTTCACATCATGATCGTTTGATGAAAATCATCATTCCACATCGTGATCTTTTGACAAAAATCGTCGTTTCACATTGCGATCGTTTCAGAAAAATCCCCGCTTCGTTTCGCGATCGTTTGACGAAAATCGCCGTTTAATATCGCGATCGTTTGACGAAAATCGTCGTTTTACATTGCGATTGTTTGACGAAAATCGCCGTTTTATTTAGCGATCGTTTGACGGAAATAGACGTTTCACATCATGATCGCTTGACGAAAATCGTCGTTTTACATCGCGATTGTTTGACGAAAATCGCCGTTTCACATCATGATCGTTTGACAAAAATCATCGTTTCACATCGCGATCCTTTGACAAAAATCACCGTTTCGTTTCGCGATCGTTTGACGAAAATGGCCGTTTTATTTAGCGATCGTTAGACAAAAATCACCGTTTCACATTGCGATCGTTTCAAGAAAACCGTTTCGTTTCGCGATCGTTTGATGAAAATTGCTGCTTTATATCGCGACTGTTTGATGAAAATAGCCGTTTTTTTTCGATCTTTTAACGAAAATCGATGTTATATTTCGCGATCGTTTGATGGAAAAGACTTATTTCGCGATCGTTCGACGAAAATCGTTATTTTATCTCGTGAACGCTTAACGAAAATCGCGAATTCTTAAAAATTAAAAAAAGCGGAAATCCGCCAAAAGGCGGAAAAGTGGCATCCCTGTTTGTAGGATGTTGTAACTTTTGAATAACTTATCATATTTTAATAAAAAATTATTACACACCCTAATTCACTGTCATTGCAACTTGCTGAAAATTTGAACGGAATCGGTAAATTATCAGAGAAGATATCGATTTATTTTTAATAATAAAAAGAAACCTTGTTTTGCTTATCGTGTCTTTTTTTTTTTTTTTTTTTTTCGCTTGTTTGCAGCTCATTAATTTCTTTTTCCACACTCAAACATCGCGGTTTTGATGACACATTCACGAGGTCCTTTTTAAATATAAAAGAATAGAATTTAAATAATTTCTCACTTTTTTTCTTTATTAGAAAATTTTTATAAACTTTCTTGGAAATTTTTTTTTATACGTTTACGGAATATGAATTAAAGTGCATCAATAAATATCTTATCAGTTGTCATAAGAAGGAAATTACAAAATTTCGCTCTTATTATTAGATAAATAAATATATATATATATATATATATTTTAAATGTAAATCATCATAAGAATGAGAACTAGAAAATCTTGCACTGATAGGGAATCGAAAATACTGTAGTTTTTGTAACAGAACTAAAATGTACCAACAAAAGAGACATTTCAATTGTGAAATTAAAAAAAAAAAAAAACCTTTCCAATCAGCGCCGTGCGAAAGGGCGGGGCGATCGCCCCGAGCGTGAAAATTTAAAGGGCGCCAAATTTATACTATCAACTTCATTTTTGGCGTGTCATAAAAAAAAAAAAAAAGTTGGGAGAAGGAAGCGCCAAAATGCAACTTTGCCCCGTGGGCAGTTTTCTTTTCGCACGCCCCTGTTCCCAATACTTTGTTTCTACAACGAAGTGCAATAAAAGCAGGCATCTATTGTCCCTTCCTGTTTACTCCAGTCACCGTATTTCTTGGAAAAGGGTGATTCATGATGCATTGCATTTGTTGATTTACGATCGGTAACATCGTGAACACGGGGAAAAAGGAAAAGAAAAGTGATTTTTTTTCTTTTGAAACACTGAATAATTTGCTCAAAATTCTCGAAACGCCGCATACATGAAAATTTTAACTTTTAAACTCGTAAATGCCGCGGCGTTTATTCCATAAATTACGGTACAAAAAAAAAAAAAAAAAAAAAAAAAAAACGCTAGTTAGAAAAATGTCCGGATTTTGGAGAATTCCGGATTTCGGATGTCCGGATTTCAGACTTTGTACTGTACATCCTTTATCCTTTTGTTTTCCCACTTTTTCTTTCTGTTACAACTCTTTCCCATTGAACCTGTTTTTCGTCAGATGTTACATCATTGTCATGAGGAGTGATTTCGAAAAGATCCTCTATGGAACTTTCATTTTTATCTGGTGAATTCAATGGTATTGTGAAATAAGAACTACCCCCATTTGTTGATTTATTAACTTTTCACAGAATGTTAAAATCATCAAATCTTACATGTTTGGTTTCAAACAACTTTCTTGTACCCAATTCCCTAGTGGGATACCTTCTTTAGGTATTCACAGGCTTCACAACCCCAGACACCTGAGTGATCGTTTCTTTTCCTTTTACTCCTCTTGTCTTCCTTTCATCTATGAGATGGAGAATCGTAAACCACCCTCGTGTTTGCCGTGTGTGGCGACCCGTGTCCCTGGAAAGTGGAATCCTGGCAGTTGAGGGAAACCAACACACTGCTTTGGCTTATGCTTCAGGTAGACGGAAGTGCATATTGGTCCCATATGCACCAATCGGCTGGTCAGCTGACTTTTGGGATCAAGTGATCGAGCAACTACTCGTCATCTCGAAAAGGATGGAGACTGACTGGTTGTCTTGTGACCGTATGGACCCCGGTTAGCACTGTTGCACAAATCTGCATCCCCTTGTTGGGCTCAGTAGTGGGTGGTGCGGGCGGGGTCTGAATTATTTTTTCTAAATATGGATGGAAATACTTTAATTCCTTCTGTATCTCTCCCACACAATCCCTCATTCACAAGATTTTTTATAATTAATACTGATAGCATCTCTGATAATTCCTTTAATAAAATTCACCATTTCTCATAGCAAAAACTTTCTAGTCTGTCTTGGGGGATGGCCATTCTCTCAAAAAACTGCAATCTGGTAATTTACTTGTTGAGGTTTCTCCATCCAAACAATCACAATTTCTCTCTAATTGCACTACAATAGGCACCTTTTCTGTTTCTGTACAAGCACATAAAACTCCCAATGCGAAATGCTCATATGAAATATTTAACCTTAACAATTGCAAACTTTTTTATTTTTTATAACTTCATACTGTGAAGATCGCCTATACTCCATGGTACAAGGACATTTTTCAAGAATGTGGAATGGCAATCATGGATGGAGAGGAAGATTGACGTTGGATGATGCGTAGTGTGACACTCTCCAGCATAATTCTTTGATTTTTTGTGTGTAATGTTCATGCAGTGTTTGTCTATATAAATGTTTTTAAAATATAGCAAGGCCTCTCGTTCATTTAGAAAAAACAGCATTCATGTATGTATGCACAACTTGATAAAATGGCGCAGCTCGCCAAGGATGTTTACCACGTTTGTAAAAAGTTCTTCAGATCCTGCGAGCTAGATTATTAAAATCGCCTAAGATAAATATTATGCCAAGAAAAGTGCCTCTTATTATTTATGTGAAGACGAAAAATATTCAACAACTAATGCAGTTATTATCAAGGTAATTTTTTTGTGTGTTTTGTTCATTGAGAGCTAGATAAAATATATATTATTTAAATGGTTAAATATTTAAAGGGTATATATATGTTTTATAATATTACAGTGGTAATACATATGAATAGTTGTAATACTTAAAAATTGATTGTAACAATAGTTGAAAAAAAAAGAAATACGATATTTAATTCGGTAATTGTATATTAACATAAATAATAGTACTGTTACAATGTATATTTGTTAATATTACTATAATGTTCAGATAGAAGTGTTCTACTATAATAATTATATTGAGTGCGGAAAATAAAATTTTATTATTTAATAAATATTTTGCAAATGCATGATATCATTGTGAATTTGGTATTAAAAGAAAATTAAAGCATAAAAATGAATATCAATTATTGTATTATAATCTTATAATAATCTTGTAGACATTCATTTGTTTAGAACACACATAGTTAAAAAAAAAGAGTATTTATCTAATTCTTGTTTGGAAAGAAAAAAAAATATTTACTTGCAGTACATACTTTGAAAATAGCTCTTTTTAATTATGAAGCTAAAAAAATAATAAATAAAAGCATTTGTAAATATATATATATATATATATATTTTTTAATACGTATTATTTCAAAAATTCTGTGATTTTGAAATATTTTTACGAATTTAGATTAAATTATGAAATTATGACAGATTATCATCTGCAGTGACATCAAACGAAAAATGTGATAATGGATTGTTCTTTATTTGATAATATTACAGATATATATATATATATATTTTTTTAAGTCAACTGAAAGTTAAGCTATTTTGTTTGTTGTTTTATTTTTTGATTTATTAAGTGGAAGAAGAATAGTGCTGAGATTTGATTTGAGTTTCAAATTGCAATAAAGAAAAGAATGTTGTTACTTGAATATTAATCCATTTAATTAAAAGGGTGTTGATGTAGAATTGTATTTTTAATATTTGGTTTCGTTTGAAATATAATTTAAGTAAAATGAAAGTGTTTTAAAACTAAACAATATATTCTAATGTGTAATTTTTTTTTTTTTTTTTTTTTTTTTTTTTTTTTTAAAGGAGGTATTTAAAAATAGTTTTGGAAATCATTGACAAACATTTTTTTTTTATTATTATTAGAGCACAAATGTTTTAAATATTTTTACAATTTAGACAATTTGGTAAAAATATATTTTAATTATTGCGAGAATTGTTTTTTCATATATATATTTTTTATTTATTGTATTGCAAATGTGTTGTACTTTATGTTATTTAAATACCAATATTACATTACTAAATAAAGTGCATTGAATTTAATGGTTTATAAACAAAATGATGGTTTAAGGTTTAAGGCGTTCTTAGGGCAGGGATGCCACTTTTCCGCCGAAAGGCGGATTTCCGCTTTTTTTAATTTTTAAGAATTCTCGATTTTCGTTAAACGATCACGAAGTAAAATAGCGATTTTCGTCCAACGATCGCGAAAAAATTAGCGATTTTCGTCGAACGATCCCAAAATAAAACGGGAATTTTCGTCAAACGATTGCGAAATTACACAGCAATTTTCGTCAAGTGATCGAGAAATACAACAGCTTTTTTCATCAAGTGATCGAGAAATACAACAGCTTTTTTCGTCAAGTGATCGCGAAATGTAGCAGCGATTTTCGTTGAAAGATCGCGAAATATAACGGTGGTTTTTGTCAAAAGATCGCAAAGTAAAACTGTTATTTTCATCAAACGATCGCGAAATACAACAGCTGTTTTTCGTCAAGTGATCGCGAAATATAGCAGCAGTTTTCGTTAAAAGATCGTGAAATATAACAGCGATTTTCGTTAAACGATCGCGAAATATAACGGTGATTTTTGTCAAAAAATCGCAAAATAAAACGGTCATATTTTCATCAAACGGTCGCGATATAAAACAGCAATTTTCATCGAACGATCTCGAAACAAAACGGTAATTTTCGTGAAACGATCGCAATGTGAAACGGTGATTTTCGTCAAACGATCGCGATGTAAAACGACGATTTTCGAAAAACGATCGCGATGTAAAACGACGATTTTCGTCGAACGATCGCGATGTAAAACGGCGATTTTCGTCGAACGATCGTGATGTAAAGCGGCGATTTTCGTCAACGATCGTGATGTAAAACGGCGATTTTCGTCAAACGATCGCGTCGTAAAACGACGATTTTCGTCAAACGATCGCGAAATAAAACGGCGAGTTTCGTCAAACGATCCTGAAATAAAACAGCTATTTTCATCAAATGAAAAGAAAATCGCGGGAAAAACAAACAAAGAAAATTTAAAAAAAAAAAAAAACTTGCAAATTTTTGCTATTTACTCCTGGAATAATCATCGAATCTATTGCTAGGTTACTTAAATTGATTTAAAATGATGTGATACATAAAATTCCTCACTGAATTTGTTGCTGGATTAAATTCATGTAAAATACTGTAAACTAAAGACAAATAATTTTTATTTACTCTTATAAATTAAGTTTTCAAAAAAAAAAAAAAAAAAAAAGAGCTGCATTTTTTTTTAAAAATGTATTATAAACAATATAGTTTACAAAATTCATGCATAAATGTTGTGAAAAGTGTCGTAATTTTACTTTACGCATAATTTCCTCTCTTTGGCTATTTTCTGAGTGGCATCCCTGTTAGGGGAGATTTCGTTTAGAATAGAAACACTGTTACTATTGTTATATTGTTGCGATTTTCTGAAATTTAGTTTATCGAAGATGGCTTAATTAACTCAAGGTACTAGAAAGCAAGATTTACAGCAAGTGGCTATTGAGCTTGGCATTGAGGATGTCGAAAGGTTGAAAATTGCAGAACTGAGAAAGGCTATACTAGAAGTGGATGGGTACGAAGAGGATTTTGTTAAAGGGCTTTTGAATTCCATAATTGAAGATAGGAAAACGAAAGAAGCAGAAGAGAAAGAAAAAAAGCGACGACAAGAAGAGAGAGAAGGAAAAATACGCCAAGAAAAGAAAGAAGAAAAGCGACGTCAAGAAAAGAGAGAAGAAAAAATACGCCAAGAGAAAGAAGAAAAGCGACGTCAAGAAAAGAGGGAAGAAAAAATACATCAAGAAGAAAGGGAAGAAGGAATGGAAAGCGAAAGAGCATGAACTGGAAATGAAAAAATTGGAACAATTACAGAAATTTTCAGTACAAAAAGATGAGTTAAAGGTTGATACAGCTTCCAAAATTCAATTGTCACAGATTGTTTCGAAATTCGATGAAAAACGTGATGAAATGGGATTATTTTTGATAAACTTTGAAAGAAGAGCAGAAATGGCACAAGTACCAAAGAAGGATTGGGTAGCTTGTCTGTTAGCAGTTTTACCGGTGGAAATTGCAAATATGCTAGCTAGAGAATACCCGGAAGATGCAGTTAAATTATTTTAAAGCGATACAAACTAAACATTGAGAAATTAAAGCAGTGTTTCTACAGACATCACAAAACTCCTGACAAATCATGGAGGAACTATACCAAAGAGCTTTTAAGTTATTTCACTGATTGGATAACAGAATTAAATATTAACACATTCGAGCAATTAAAAGATTTAATAGTAATGGAACAATTGAAATTTTGTGTACCTGTAGAAATAAAAGAACATTTTTTAGAAAATTGTCTTACAGTTACAACGCCATTAGAACTAGCGGAAAAGCTTGATGATTACTAGAGCATTACAGACAGTTTTAGAAAAAATGAATTTCCAAAGAAGAATTTATCTAACCCTCGGAATAGAAGCTGGAATAATTATAGTTTAGATTTAAAAAAAAAAAAAACATATAAGAGATAGGAGATAGTAAACCAAAATTTGAACTCAAGACTAAAGCATCTGTCGGAGTACAAGATAAAAGAGAGTTAGTTGTGCACAAAATATGCCTGTTTTGCATGTGGAAAAGAAGGGCATTTGAAGAAGGCCTGTCCCAAATTTAATACAGCAGAACAAATGGAGGGAAAACTTCCAAAACTGATCTTGAAATAAAGGGTATAAATGTAACTTGTTTGAATATGAATTTTCCGGTAGAAGAAACTGATGGGAGACTATCTAGGAATCAGTAACCAGAAGAGAAATTTCAGGGAATCATCGATAGTGGTGCAGAGATTACAGTGCTGCAGGAATCGATGGTGCCGGAAGAATATTTTACAATCATGTGGGAAAGTATTTTTGAGACCTGCAGTAGGGAGTCCTGTAGAAGCAAAGCTTGTTTCTGTCCCGCTCAGTCTTCGGACAGAAGATGAGATCATTCCGCATGTACAAGTACAAGTTGCGGTAGTGGAAGGATTAAACAAAGAAGCTTTGGTCACTCCCCAGGTTTTTGCTCTGTTAAAAGAACAGCAAAAGTTGTATGTAGGGGATGAGGTAGATATCGCCCGGTTTAAAGAAAAATCTGTATTCAATGTAGAGGGAAGGTCAAAGTGTCCAGAAGGGAGTGTGGAAACAAATCTAGATAACGAAGATGAAGTTTCAGAAACTTTAGATTTGAAACTAATTCCTACTCCAGTTGAGGGAGCTGTTTTGGCCAAACAGGTTTGCAACGAGGACCAGAAGGAAAATTCTTCGGTTTCACAAGCACAATTGTTAAAAAAGGAGCAAATGGCTTGTTCTACACTAAGAAAATGCTTTGAAGATGCAAGGCGACAGAAAAATAATTATTGGATCGAATCCAATTTGTTGTATCACAGAGGTGAGGTAGGAGGGCAAAAATATGTTCAAATGTCGTACCTGCCTGTAGAAGACAAGAAATTTTAAGATTAGCACATGAAACACCAATTGGTGGACATTTAGCTGCTAAGAAAAAAAGAGATAGAATTGCTATGTCGTTTTGGAGGGAAGGGATGCCAAAAGAGGTAAAACAACTATGCGCGGCTTGTCATGATTGTCAAATGCGCAGAAAAATAAAATTAACCGACAGAGCACCTATTGAAGCTGTTGGAAGACCATAGCTCCCATTTCAAGTAGTAAATGCAGATATTTTAGGACCAATTGAGCCAAAGTCCTCTCAAGGCCATCGGTAGGTTCTTGCTGTTATGGATCAACACAGTCGTTGGCCGGAAGCAATTTTTATTAAGTCATTGACAGCAAAAGCAGCTTGTGATGCATTTATAGAAATCTTTGTGAGAACTGGAATTCCTAGAATGATTGCTATGGTCAATGGAGGATACTTTTCTTCAATACTGACAAAAGAACTTTTGAAACGATTAGGGAGTATTCCTAAATTTTCTACTCTAAGATACCCAAAATCAAATGGATTGGTAGAAAGATGGGTAGGAACAATGAAAGTGATGCTACACCATACCATAAACTCTCATGGTAGAGGTTGGAACAGACAACTACCATTCCTGTTATGGACATATTGTGAAGTCCCCCAATACCACAACTGGTGTTGCACCATTCTTGTTGGTGTACAGATGTCAACCTGTAGGACCACTAGCTATCTTAAAATCAAGATGGGAAGATGAAGTGGTACTTCCTTAAGGAATTGGAGAGTCTGTAGCAGATTATATGCGGAAATTACGGGAACGTTTAAAAGATACAGCAGAATACTCAAAGACCGTTTCTGAAGCACAGCAACAGCGATACTTTCATCATCATAATTTAAGATCAAAAGATACAAAATTTTCTGTAGGTGATGAAGTATAGTACTGATCTCTCATTCCACCAACAAACTATGTTCAAAATGGAAGGGATTAAGAGAGATAGTTGCACAAAAATCGATGTATTCTTATGCTGTCAAGCTACCTGATGGAAGTATTCAACATCTACATCAGAACAAATTAAGAAAGTATATTCAACCGGTTAAGGTGCATTTTCACAGGCCGCTCTAACTACCTAAAAAACCTTAGCTTACCCAAAACCTAACCTAAGAGCATTTTCACTGGTTACAGATAAATCTTTACGCCAACCAATCAAAGGCAAGTCGTTACTGCACAAGCCTGTAGCATTTCACAGGCAATTAAAATGATTATTGATACATGAAAATGAAACAGATGTTTTGATATCAGGCGAAATGTTTCATGAGGATATTTTCATTGATAATGTTAATATACTTATAATTTTGTATTGGATGTGGCGTAGGATTGCATATTCTATACGATCGATATGGTGCAGGGAGATTTTTGCAAACCGAAATTCCTATGGTCACGGTGCAAAACTTCTACCTACATTAAGAAACAAGGATCCGTTTCATTTTTGGAATTTTACTCGTATGACAGTAAGTACATATTCTGAATTTTAATTATTTATCTCCTTCTACTTTATAAAAATGTACATTCCATTTCAAACTTTTAAAAAAACTTTCACTCACGCGAAAACATCCATTCTCAAATGCAGGGGTCACAGACCTGCTCCAATTGCTCCAAACTGCTCCAAATGAAAATATCTGCTCCAATACAGTTATTTTGGCCGTTTTTGCTCCAAAACGGCCATTTTGTATTTTCCTTCTGCGCCAAAATTTTATTTCTTAGTGCCATTTTGTTTCCTTCGATGAATTTTCTTTTTCAATGTACGTGTTGCAACGTTGTTCGTCTCTTACCCTTCCCTCCCGTGATGACAACATTGGAGTAGCCCCACCTACCCTCTACAACTTATATTGGATGATTTGACGCTGACGTTTTTGACAATGCATATCAAATCAACAGGCATGCCAATTTTCCGCGGAAACGCGAATTTCCGCGTTTTGCTCGTCAATATTTCGTGGAAAAACGACAGTTTTGTCAATGTTTTTGTAAACGAACTTTGTCAAAAGATCGATAAAAAACGCGAATTTCCTGTGCAGATCGCGGGAAAAACGACAATTTCACCAAATATCGCAAGATAAAACGCCGATTTCTTCTGAAGACCGCGGGAAAACGCCGATTTCGTCTAACGATAGCAGATATAACGCCGATATCGTTAAAAGATCGCGGGAAAAAACGTCGTTTTCGGTAAAAGATCGCTTAAAAATATTTTGTCAATAGAATATTTGAAAAAATACACCGATTTCATCAAAAGATCACGGAAAAACAACGATTTCGTCAAAAGATCGTGGGAATAAAACGCCGTTTTCGAGAAAAAATTGCTTAAAAATGCAAATTTTGTTTAGAGATCGTCGAAAAAACGATTTCAATTAAAAAAACATGGGGCCGTTTTGCTTATTGTATCTTTCTATAGTATTTGTTTTTCTGCTTCCAAAAATAGCTGTTGTTCCAGTTGTGTTCGAGTAAGTGCAGGTAAACAACTTTTATTATTTGTTAAAAAATGAATTTTTTTGCTGCTTTTTTTCTATTTTAAAAATTTTGCTGTTACAAAATTCTTTTTATTGTTTTCTCTACAGTTTGCTTTTCCTGTTCTTTTTCTCTTTTTTTTGGGGGGGGGGAGGGGGTGCTCCAAAAACTGATTTTTCTGCTCCTTTTTTTTTTTTTTTTGCTGCTCCAAAAACTGATTTTCTTGCTCCAAAATCCATTTTTGACTGCTCCAAAAACTGCTCCAAATCCTTCTGAGTGGCTGTGACCCCTGTAAATGTTAATTCTATGGGAAAAAACTCTTAAAATTTCTATTTTGCATCTCAATATTTTTAAAGAATTTATTTTCATTGAATAATTTAAGTCAATATCTTCAAATGCCATTTTTTGCTTTTCCGATTTTGTTTGCATCCTTTTTTTATGAGGATAGTTTCAATTTGAGAATCAGTTTCACAAGTGAAAGTGTGAAAAAGAAACCTAAACTATTATCCAATGGAGAAAAAATATAGAAATGCAAACGAGATATTTAAAATTTTTCTTACATAGGATTAACATTATCTAATTTGTGTTTTTGGCTGAGCAAAGTAGCTCATTATGAAAGAAAAAAAAAGTAGAATTGTCTTTTTTTTATTTTTTATCGAAATTTTTGAAGTATATGTTCATTATTTTTTAATAATAAAAAGCTTACTTTATTTAAAATACAGAATTTGTAAATATGTTTGTTTTTAAAAGCAAACAAATCTGTTTACTTTATGAAAATACAAATTTGTTATATGTTAATTGTTTTGAAATGGAAAAAAAATCCGTTTACGTTAATTAAAATATTTTACTTGTAATCTTTTCTTAAATGTTTCAATAAATATAAATGTATGTTCTTTTCTTAATTTTTAAATTCCATTATATAAAGGAATTAGAAAAAGGAATTATAAAATTATTTATATACATACACTTTTAAAAAAAAATCTAAATTTCCTAGTTTAATTTCGCTGAATTTCCTTGGTAACGAAATCCCCGTTCAAATTGCGATTATTTGCTTTACACTAGTAGTTAGTATTTTGAGATCAAACTTATTAAAACTATTTGCTATTTTCATAAATCGTGATTTATTTCCCAGCTAAAGTACTTTTAATGAAAATGATAACAAATAGATGGCGCAAGCAATCATCTTTTGTATGGCTAAATTTTAATTATGTGCGATAAATAACTTGCTTTTAATAAAATTTTACAGCTGATGATTATTAGTTTTTTCAATTTTGCAACCATTTCAATAGTTAATTTTGCAAATGTTATCTGTACGTTTAAAAACAAATCAGTTTTCCATTGTTGACCAGCAAACTTCAAAATATAATACATTTGTAGTAGGATATGAGTAGTGGCGCCATCTATTAGATTAAAATATTATATTGCCTAAATATGAAATATTTTTTCGATTTTTAAAATAAACTTAATATTTGTATGTCTCGATAAAAGACTTAATTTACTGAAATTAAAAGAAAAAATAAAATAAAATAACATACTAAAATATAGATTTCTTATTTATTATTTTAAAATATTTTATTAATTATTGTACACTATAAAACTTTTCATTTTCACATGGATTGGATGAATGATTTTAACATATTCTTTAAAACGTGTCTTAGGTATATTAGCATATATACATATATATATATAAATATTAGTTCATTTCCATTATCTTTATATCCATGCGTAAATTAAATAACGTTATATCAGAAATATATTTTATCTAAATTTAAAATACCATATTATTTTACAATTTATAATAGGGGAATTGACAAGGTTCATATTGCCTTTCATATAATTATGTGCATAGCACTAGATCATAGGCTCCCAACCTTTTCTGGACCACCGCCCCCTTTACAAGAGAAAAAAATGCCAACGCCCCCCTCTTTCAAAATAGTTAATTATACAAAATGTAAAAATATTGTTGCATATTATCAACATTTTATCTGTATATCTATCTATTAAGAATCACGAAGCAGAAGTTAATTAAAACGACCATCAAATGAAGTAAAAAAAATGTTTATTAAAAACTGAAAACTAAACTCAAAACCAATATATATATTTTTTAAATACCGAAATGGTTGAGGCTGATAAAGTTTTAGCAATTTGTTCAATGTCAGATTCCAATTTCTTTAACATCAGTCACAAATTGTCAGTTCAAAGATGTGTGTTCCCTTTCTTATACAATAAATTAGCTACTGCACGGAACCCACTCTCAGCAAACATGATGAAGGAAAGGCAATTAAAATTTTATGTAGTCTCGCTTAGAATCCAGATTAGAGACCTGCATTGTTTTTTTTAATTAGAACTCTTAGTATCCATTTTTGAATTTTACTTTTAGCTATTGTTTGCTGCGAGTTCCACGATTTCCTCGTCTAAATATGATGATACTGGTACAGTCGTCCCCGCTTATACAAATATTGACGGTTCCAGAAAAATTATTCGATTAAGCGGGGTATTTGATTATGCAGGGAAACATATAAGTGGGATATTTAATGATTAATTAAAAAGATAAAATTACCAACTACATTATAATTAATAAAAGTGCAATAAACTCGTTATAAACTTTATAAATTAAAATAAAATAAATGCAAATAAAAAAAAATATGCAATAACTTAATGTAAGTACATTAATGTATTTGGCTTAGATTAGATTGCACTATACAGCTAATAATGTTAGGCTTGTTGAAACTTAATTTATGGTATTTACAATGGCTTAAATAAGTCTTTTAAAGAGGTTTGTTTATGTAGAGTTTTAGCAGAACAAATATCCAGTTCTTTTTCTAATGTATATAAAATATCATAGTTACCACCTCGAGCCTCGAAGTGACGGCGCATCACCATTAAAGCCTGATTAACGGCAAGGAGAGACGGTGGAGGTTCAGGTGTCTCATCATCACTTTCTTCTTTTTCCTGTTCCTTCGATATCGGCAAGGCATCTTCAGGTTCCGTCTCTTCATCTGCGTTTATATCAATGAACTCATTGAGCTGAGATTCTGTAAACTGTAATAATCCAAAATCCTCATGACGGAAATCTTCTTCAAAATCGTAAATTACTGTGTCATCATCCGATATATCAAGATTTGTACATTCCTCTTTTCGTTTCACAAAACGAGCTTTCTTGAAACAATTTTCGATGACTTTTGATGTAACATAGTCCCATGATCTTTTCACAAAATGCAGTGCATTCAAAAGGCTGATTTTCTTGTAAATATCACAGAAAGATTTTGAGTCCGTGCTTTCATCAAGAAAATGAAGGAGCTCTTTAATTACTTGCTTCCTGTAATGACTTTTAAATGATCGAATGATTCCTTGGTCCAGGGGCTGGATTTTGCTTGTCGTATTGACAGGAAGAAACTGAAGCTTGACGTTTGTGAGACGAATAGATCCATCATCAACTTTGTGACTGGAGACTTATCTAAAAACAAAACTATTTTTCTGTTTCGTTTTTATATATCGGCATCTAACTTCGTTAGCCAATTTTCGAATATTTTCATGGTCATCCACGCATTTTGCGAGTGCGTGTATGGCACTGGATAATTTTTTACATTTTTCAGGCATCGTGGTTGCTTACTTTTACCTATAACTAAGGGTTGTAGCTTTTCAGTCCCAATTTGATTTGCACAAAGTAAGAGCGTCAATCGATCTTTATTTCTTTTAAATCCTTGAACCTTCTCTTTTTTCTCAGCAATGGTCCCTGAAGGCATTGCACGATAAAAAAGCGCCGTTTCATCACAATTAAATATATCTTCTGGACTATATTCTTCTAGAATGGGTTTCAAAATGCTCTCACACCATTGATCACACTGTGAATCATCAACCGATCCTGATTCTCCATGTCCAGTTTTGAAAGACAAATTGTTTCTCTGTTGCCAGCGGTAGAGCCATCCTTTTGATGCACAAAACTGTTCACCTTCTTCAAAATTTTTTGCGAGTTCGTTCGCTTTCTGCATAATCATGGTGCCATTTATTAACCTGCTGTTCTGTCTGGGTCTATTTGACCCGAAAATTTTATTGTTCACTTATAAAAAAAATTAGTGCAGAGATATTTCCATGAAACTTTTTGACTTTGTTCATTAGTAATATAACTATATATTCCTAGAAGTATTAACGTTTATTTATATTTCCAAGAGATATTTTTTAACTTAGTCCTAATGTACTGTTCGGGTCATATTGACCCGAAAAAATAAATAAAAAATTATTTTATCATACACTTTTAATTTTGTTTGGAATCATTCAATAAAAATAATTACTGCAATGTATCTATTTCGAAATCTGTTTTGTTGGCACAGATGTTAGATCACGTGACAGGAAAGCAAAGTCAAATGTTGATATCATTGGCGGAAGGGAAAAAAATGCACCTGTTAGTAGCATTTCTTTTTTCTTGCTGTATTTCATTTTCTAATAACCTGAAGAACAGTTGTATCTCTGAGTATTAGTGAAGAAATGGCTAATCGTAGAAATTTGAGCGACGCTGATATTGCTAAATTAATGGAAGCCTCTGACAGCTAAGAGGAAAATGCGTCTGAGTATGAAATTCATACAAGTGAGGAAATTGAAAATGAAAGTTCTGACAACGATTTTGATATTAATATTCAAAAGACGCACAATATTACAGAGTATTCAGTCTAAGAATCGTAAAATAATATGGAAATTGAATCCCCTTCTTCATTCTGCTCGATTAACGTCTACTAATATTATAAAAACTACTTCAGGTGTCACAAGATATGCAACGACAAGGATAACTGACATAAAAAGCGCGACGATATTCAATTCTACAATCGAGAACGAAATCATAAAAATGACTAATATGGAAGAAAGAAAAGTGTATGAAAAAGAGTGGAAAGATATTAGTACTGAAACTTTTCAAACATACATCAGATTATTATTATTAGCTGGTGTGTACAAATCATATGGAGAATCAACAAAAAGTCTGTGGAATCAAGAAACAGGCAGAAATATATTCCGTGCTACAATGTCCCTCGAAACCTTTTATATGATATCGAGAGTTATTCGTTTTGACAATAAATCTACCAGGCAAGAAAGAAGGTCTGTAGATAAATTAGCTGCTGTTCGAGATATTTGGGAAAAGTGAATAGAAATTCAACCTAAATTGTATAATCCAAGTGAAAATGTTACTGTAGATGAACAATTAGGATTTCGTGGACGATGCCCTTTCAAACAATACATTCCTAGTAAACCCTCGAAGTATGGGATAAAAATATGGACTTTATGTGATAGCAAAACTTCGTATGTACTGAATGCACAAATTTATACTGGAAAAAAATCAAGGATCAAAGCCAGAGAAAAGTCAGGGTATGCGGGTAGTGAGTGACCTTACTTATGGGTATTCGGGGCACAATGTTACATGTGATAACTTTTTCGAATCCTATAACTTGGGAAAACTTCTTCTAAAACGGAAAATGACTATGCTTGGCACCATTAGAAAAAATAAGCCCGAACTTCCTGAGAAAATTCTAAACAAAGAAGTGCACAGCTCATCATTTTATTTTTCAGAAGATACAACAGATGTAAACTGCATCCCTAAAAAGAACAAAAATGTTATTCTTATGAGCACTTTCCATCATGAAAATGAAATTAGCGACAGACCTGTCAAAAAAACCACAAATGATATTAGATTATAATGCAACTAAAGGAACGGTGGATAGTCTTGATCAACTTTTGTGTACATACACTTATAAGAGAAAAACAAATCACTGGCCTATGATAGTATTCTATAATATGCTTGATACATCTGCTAACAGTGCATTTATTCTGTGGATTTCAATAAACAGCAAATGGAATGAAAATAAATTAACCAAACGAAGGCTCTTTTTAGAAGAATTGGAGAAATCTCTAATGTTTCCACACACTGAAGTAAGACATCATCTTCCCAAAAGCGAAGATTCAGTCAAAATTGTGAAAAGAATGCGTAGTAAAAGTGCAAACGTACCCGCGGAATCAGATGAGAACACTTCATTGTGTACTAAACGTGCAAGATGCAAGTTCTGCCCATCAACCAACGACAACAAAACTAATATATTATGTTACAATTGCAAAAAACACACTTGCAAATTTCACGTAAGCTATTTTTGTCCAAATTGTAAATAAAAGTAAGTATTCAAATATTTTAAAGTTATTTTACTGGTGTTTTGTGTTATTTGATATATATTTAAGCTTATTTTACTATGTTTCTAATTATTTCTAAAATAGTTATTTTTATTTACTGCTAGAAAATGTAATATTCTAAATCGGGTCACATTGACCCGAACACTACATACTAGGGTAGACCTTAAATGCTATGATTTTTTTAAATTATTATTTTTACAAGTCTCACCCTCCTATTTTGTTCCTTTTGATACAAAAACATTATGTAAAAAGTTTGAGCAATAAATTCAAATATTTAGAGGTAGCTCAATTGACCTGAAATTTATAAAATTATGAAAAAATTCAGAATATTAGCTACATAAATAAGTAAGCACTTTAAATGTTTTAATGATTTAATTATGACAATTTATTTTATTTACAGCACAATTATTAGGTTTTCATGTTACATTAAAATTTTTTTGCATTTGTGCAGGTTGAGATAGAGACATTTTTTTTGCTATCTGAGTACATTTTACGATGATCTTCAACAACTTGTAGTAAAAATTGTAGTTGCATTTCATCATGAGCTATCAATCCATTGTATTTTTGAATAAGTGCAACTGCACCTTCGGCATGGTCATTTACTACTTTTAGCGATTTTATTACCTCTTTTGCCTGTTTATAATCTTCTCTTAACTCCCACAATTCAGGATCTACTGCAAGAAATCCATCCGGAAGTTCCAACAATTGAAACAACATCATTGACTTAGCTGTGACAAAATCTTCCAATCTTTTATTCTTGAATGAATGTAGAGCAACACTGACTTGTTTTTAATAAATTTGAGCTTGTTTTTTAGAATTACCTTCATTCTGTAATGCAATAACCATGCGTCTTCTATTAATAAACTCACACGGCTATCAAATAAAGCTGAACCAACAAGTCCTTCTGACAAATACCACAAGTGATTTGCAAATTTACGTGATGATGACTTGGAAACAGTTGAATGTATTGATGAGTAGTCAAGTAGTGATTTGAGCAACAACAGGTCATTATATGGGGCACATGAAGCTTGAGGTGCAGTGATCCAAGCTTTCAAGTATACACGGACTGTAAAAACACGCATATCACGTATACCTCCTTCCTCTTTTACAGTCAATTTAAACTGAACCTTGCACATTCAGATCTTGAGACAATATATTACTTTGGACATCCAACGGGCAGGGTGCATTGCACCTGGTGACATAAATCTTATTCCTCTTTCTGGGACAGCACCTAGAAATATAATTACAAGTTTTAAAAATTCCTAATAATCACCTCTTAGCTTTGTTTCTCTTTTCTCTTCTAGGTACTTCTTTGCATAGTTGATAGTCTCTTGCCTAATATCTTCTACTAGATTTGCAATATCATCAAATAAAATTCCCGTTTCGTAATTGTCTTTATCAATTAAGCTCCAATAGTCCCGAAAGCGTTTAAATAATGCAACTTCAGGTGAAGATTTGACGCCCATGCATACTTCAAATACAATACTAATTATCAGCTCCATAATGTGGTGTCTGCAAGCAAATGATAAGAGCTCTTTTTTCAAATTATATTCTAAAAGAACACATGCACCAGAATTATAACCAGTGTTTGAGCTGGTAGTGTCAAAGCACATTGCACGTATATTATCTGCTATTCCCCAATCTTCAATGGCTTCAAAGACTGCTATTTGCTAAATGTAGTTTATTGTTTTAAATATTATTGTGCATAGTACTGCCATCTATGAATAAAAATGTAAAGCTAAATGCATTTTAAAATATCTTAGAAGGTAGAATTTATTTTCTATGACATAGCATGCGAGTACGGATATGTTTATCATTGCTCATACATTAGAAACTTCTACATCATTGAGCTACCTCTAAATATTGTTCAATTGAGCTAATATTTTACCAGAATTATTTTTTCATAAAAAGGAACAGATTTAGAGGGTGAGAAAATTACATTTTGAAACTTGAAAAATAAGGTCCACCCTACTACATACGTATAGTAAATGCAAACAGAACAGCAGGGTTAATGCACCTTTAGCTCGTTTCGCTGAAAACCATTCCAGCACACTTTGATCAATGTTTTCAAAATTGGATTTTCGTTTCCTTTTTCTATCCAAATTTCCATTGCATCTCCATTCTTCTTTGATTTTTTCTGCATTACGGTTTATATTGTAGACTTGCGTTTGAGATATTTTAAAATCTTTTGTTACTCTTGAGTTTGCGTTTTCTTTTTTAATGCTTCCAAAACTTTAAGTTTATCTGAAAGGTTCAAATCTTTCCGTTTTGAATTCATCGCTTTCGTCGAATTATTTGCGTGCTTAAAATAAACAGGAACAAAATACTAAAGTGATCTAATTATTTCGCCTTTTTCTAAATCTTTCCAAAGGGAAAAAAAATTTAAAAAAAAAAAGAGAGAGAGAAAAGATCACATGATCTGTTCATTTGAATTACACCTTCTTTTAGAAGAGTTTATTGTTATGATAGGTGAAACTGGCGGGAAAATATAACCCCGCGCACAAACAAATAGAGCCATTGAAATAAGTTTTATGCCAATAATTTGTGCTGAGAACTGCTAAGTCAGGAATGATTGATAGGTATTGTTCATAAAAAATAAATAATACTTTTTCTACATAAAGCCACACAGGAAGAAATGGGAATTTGTTTTTGGTGTAAAGGAACCGAAAATGACAACAGGTATGTGTGTTGGAGAGAAAAATTCCAGTTGAGACCGGTTTTCAGCACCCATTTTTAACCATCGGCGACTCGGATATTATTTCATTAAGCGGGGACGTTTGCGGAAAATATTCCGTTGAAGCAGGGAAAAATAATATTGATCCAATAGGGATAAATTCGGTTCCGGAGGATTCTATTCGATTAAGCGGGGTATTCGATTATCCGTTACCCGATTAAGTGGGGAGGACTGTATATCTGCATTTGTGGAGTAAATATTCCTGTTTTCACAAACTGCGAATAATGTGTCAAAGTGGCTGTATTCTCATTTACTTAGATTTGTTTGAACAAAAAAAGTTTACCCATAGAAGCAGCTGTGAGATTTTTTGTTTTAATTAAATTTAACTCATCATCTTGCAATCATTTGATGCCTTATTAAACATATTTAGCGAATATTTAAATTGATTTAATTAAAGATTTTAACCAGATCTGTCAAATAATTGATGTCATCTCTTTAATGTAATCAGGTTTTAGTGTATTTTTACACCACTTTTTTCAATTAAGTATAATACAGAATAAAATTTATTGAAAAACGATTCAGTCAAATACTTTATCAAAGAAAACGAACTTCTGTATGCAGCAGCAAACAATTGTAATCATTTGTAAGTCTGTCCCCCAGGGGAATACCTTCTTTAGGTATTTACGGGTTTCGCGACCCCGGATTCCCGAGCGATCTTTCTCCTTTCCTTGTTTCTTCTCCTTTTTAGTTGTCTATCCTTTTCTCTTTGTTTCACACTGTTTAATCTTCTCTTTTAAGTTTGTTATCCCTCTTTGTTCTTGTTTTTTTACTAACTCTTAGTTCTTGTTTGGTTACTAACTCTTTGTTCTTGTTTGGTTTTTTTTCTTGTAACTTTTTGTTCACATAGTTCTTTGTTCTACTAACTTTGTTGCCGTTCTTTTGTTTAAAAAAATAAAAAAATTTAAAAATGACTAAAAGTCAAAAAAGACACCATATTTTTTAAAAGATCCCTCTGAAATAACTTTATTCAATAGTGGTTTTTTTTATTCACGTGAGACACCCTGGGTGTTGAGGTTTCTTTTAACCTCATCGACTCGTTTCTACCTTTTTAGGTTGATATCGAGTCCCAGGGTGCAGGGCATCTCCGAACTCCGGTTCCATGATCGGGGGACGCCATGCTTGCATGGTGGCTGTTAGGATCAACACCGGGCGACTGGTGCCTTTCGGCGTAAGGGCCGGCTGTAGGTTGGACAGAGCTGTAAAGGCTTACCTACGGCTACCCATTTCCCCTGGGAAAGAACTGGAGCTTTGGAGATGCTATCGAGTTTAACCCAATGTTCGAAAAACGTGAAGGTCTGTTGAAAATAGTTTTCGCCCTTTTGAGACCTGCACCAGAAGTAACAGTAAGAAGAAGGGTCGGTGACCAGGCCCAATGCCTAGCGTTTTTCATTTTTCCTCTCTCATTATAGCTGCAATATCTGGTAATAAGACATGCGATGTTGAGGTCCCACAATCTAATAAAAGCATTAAAAATATGTTGGGCTCTAGATCAGAAGCCACTAATGATCAGAGCCAATCTATGTTATGGGCTGATAGAGTAAATGAAAATTCTCATCTCATTGAATGTAACACTTCCGTATTGGATCAAACATTCTTTGTTGTAAATCGTCAAGAGGGGAGTTTTGATCACACATCTCCCTTCTTGATACATAAAGCTATACAAGGTTTGATTGGTGAAACAAAATCAGTAAAAAAACTTCGTTCAGGTGATTTACTAATAGAAGTAAGTAATAGCACTCAAGCATCTAATCTGTTAAAATGTACCCATTTCGCTAACATTGCAATATCTGTATCACCACATAGAACTTTGAATGTCTCTCGCGGAGTGATCTCTGAAACTGACTTACTCCATGTTACTGAAGAAGAAATAGCAGAAAATTTGAAAGAACAAAATGTCATAGAAGCTAGAAGAATCAAAACTTACCGTCGAGACTAACAAATACCAGATAATCAAGTTCAAATACCCACCAAGCACATTATACTTACATTCAACTTTCCTAATTTACCCAAATCAATAAAAGCAGGATATCTATCATGTACTGTTAGAGCATACATCCCAAACCCACTGCGTTGCTTTAAATGCCAACGCTTTGGGCATTCAAAAACAAATTGCCGAGGTAAACTCACTTGTGGTCAGAACAGTGTTGTTCACCATGAAAGTACTCAATGTAATGCCCCTCCACAATGTGTAAATTGTAAAAAAGACCATCCATCCATCCTATTCCAGATCATGTGAAAAATGGAAAATAGAAAAAGAAATACAGACCATACGCACTAAAGAAAATATATCCTATCCTCAGGCCAGGAAAATAATTGAATCTAGGACACCCAAAGTTGGTGTATCTTATGCTGCTGCTATATCAAACTCAAATTCTAAAATTTATAAAAATATTGCTACTCAAACTGAATCATCTACTGTAATGAAATGTCTCTCAAAGAGTAAAGATAATCTGTCTCTTAATTTTGTTACAACCAGATCTCTACACTCTGTTTCTTCTAAATCAGTAAACTCGCTGTCTCCTAAATCTAAACAAAATGTCTCATCTAAATCATCACAATTTCTTTTTCCCAAAACTCCACTACATAAAAGAAGTCCTCAAAATATGACTAAAACAGCACTTCTAAAGCCAAACCATAAAACTGATGCTGGAAAACATAATTTACCAATTATAAAATCACTGTGTCTTCTGAAAACTCGGCTGAAAAGAAAAAAACCAGAACACCTAAAAAAGAAATTAATTCAAAACTGTACAATAAAATGGATGAAACACATATGCAGGATGAAGATACTCTCGCTCTTCATCCAGAACCGGAAGTTGAATTAGACGATGGAGATAGTATGTCTACTATCTCTGAAGAAAATGACACAGATACTTTTATCTAACTTAATCATGACTAATATTATATCTTGGAACTGCCGTGGTTATCGTAATAATTATGACGATATCCGTAATCTTATCTCTGACCATCAACCCATTTGTTTAGCCCTACAGGAAACTCACTTAAAACCTAATGACAATACCAATTTACGCAACTATTCAACATACAGAAAAGATTTTATAGGTAATTATAGGGCCACTGGTGGAGTGGCTCTTTTGACTTCTCACAGTGTACCCCATTCTTCTGTCACCTTAAATACAAACTTACAAGCTGTTGCAGTTCGTATTTACATAAAGCAACTTTTAACTATTTCTACCATCTATTTACCTCCAAACCAAACAGTTCATTCTGCAGACCTTGATAACCTCCTCCTCCAAATCCCTTCTCCTTATATCCTTGTAGGAGACTTTAATGCACATAGTCAACTTTGGGGTAATAGTGACTCAAATCAACGTGGTGATGTGATTGAGAAACTTATATCTGACAATGGCTTATGCTTGCTTAATAATGGTGATAACACTTACTTCCATGAGCCTACATGCACCTTTCATGCAATAGACCTTACCATTTGCTCCCCATCTATCTATCCATTCTGGAATTTCTGGGTTGGTTGGTTGGTTGTATGGGATTTAATGGCGCAAAATCCCTTCAGGGACATGCTGCGCCAAACAAACTCTAAAAAGCAAAAGTATAAAATATCTGGATGGGTTATCCCATCCAGATATAGTCAGGCAAAGACAGTGAAAATTATTTAGATAAAATTAGGATATAGAATAAAAAGTATATAAATAGAAAGTGCAATCTAAGAACTTAGAGTATAAAATGAAAAAAGTAAGCAATATAAAATCATATTTCAAAATAAAATCCTGCGCTTTTTAAAAAGGCAAAGAGTGCCCCATGAGGTGTTTCCCCAATGAGGTTTGTCAGAATAGGCGATGAAGTATTAAAGTAAGTCCTGTACAAGTGCCGGAGGCCCGGACAGTCAGTTAGAATATGATGGATAGTCAAGTGATCAAAATAGCAGTGTGGACACATGGGTGCATCCTCTCTAAGTAGCAGATGTTTGTGGGTAGTCCTGGAATGTCCGATTCTAAGACGAGTCAGAAGAACGTCAATTTTCCTAGGGTAATAAGTGGGCCAAACTAGAATTGTGGGTTTAATATGATGTAGTTTATTATTTATTTCGGAGTTCCAACTTTCTTGCCATTTATTGTAGATATAAGTATTGATGCTATGTTTAATGTCAGTTAAAGGAATCTGATGATATAAAATATTGCGAGCCTGTTTTGCTGCTTTGTCGGCTATCTCATTACCATGAATACCCATGTGTCCGGGCACCCAACAGAATAGGATATTATATCCATCTCTAATAAGTTGTTTAATGCGACTCAAAATTGAATAAATAATGGGATGGTAGGTAGTGGAGCTAATTGCATCTATAGAACTTTTAGAGTCTGTATAAATGATAAAAGAGGAACAATGATGATGTGATATAAAGGATATAGCTTTATCTATTGCGATTAATTCGGCGGTAAACACAGAGACAGATGAGTGTAGTTGGTAACTAAATACATTATCACCAAAAACAATTCCACAGCCGGCAATATTTCCACATTTAGATCCATCTGTATATATATCTTTAAAATTTTTGTACTGTGCTCGATGATCTGCAAAAAGCTGTTGAAATACAGCAGGAGCCAAACTGTTTTTGTCAAAAGTATTAAAAGGATGAAGGGAGATGATATTATGAGAGTCCCAAGGGGGGAAAAGGTGCTTTGAACATGGATATGTTTCAATGTTGCTAAGAAAGCTATTGTCAATAATCTGTCTCATTCTAATACCAAAATGTGGAGTGCATGAAGGGCGGTGCTGATAAAGAAGTTCATTGTCACTATCTAGTAAATAGGAATGTAAAGGATGATTAAGATGTGAAAGGATTCGATAGTATAAATCGAGGGAAAGCCTTTCACGGGTGTGATGTAGTGCAGGTTCGTTACAATCAACATAGAGGCTAAGCACAGGGGACGTACGGAATGCACCAGAACAAATACGAAGTGCGCTGTGGTGCACAGTGTCCAATTTTTTAAGAACTGATTTACATGAGGAACCATAGACCTGGCAGGCATAGTCAATTTTGGAACGAATCATAGAACGATATATTTTAAGGAGTGAACCACGATCTGCTCCCCAAGAAGTGTTCGAGAGCACCTTGACTAGATTAAGCGAGCGTTCGCACTTTTTACGTAATTGTAACACATGTGGCAAGAAAGTAAGCTTACTGTCAAAGTGTAATCCTAAAAAGCGAACAGAGTCAACAACAGAAATTTGAGATGCTTCAATAAAGATTTCAGGATCTGGATGCAGATCCCTTCGTCTACAAAAATGCACACAAGATGATTTGTCCTGAGAAATAATAAAACCATTTCTGTTTGTCCAATGAATAATGCGGTTGATAGCAATTTGTAGTTGTCGTTCGATAAAGCGCATATCTTTTCCTTTACAAAAAATTTTAAAGTCGTCTACATATAAAGTACCATGTACATATGGAGGCAATTGGTTAAGTATATCGTTAATTTTGATAGCAAAAAGAGTCACACTCAGGACACTGCCCTGAGGTACTCCTTCTTCTTGAGTATAAAAGTCAGACAAAACCCCACCAATCCGAACTTGAAACAGACGGATGGCGAGGAAGTTCTTAATAAAAATCGGGAGGTTTCCGCGAAAGTTCAAATTAAAAAGATCGTAAAGAATACCATACCTCCAAGTCTTATCATATGCTTTCATCATGTCAAAAAAAACTGCAACTAGATGGTTACGTTTTAAAAAAGCATTCCGGATATGGGTTTCTAAAAGAATAAGGTTATCAGTAGTAGACCTACCACGTCGAAAACCGCTTTGAAAGGCAGCAAGACAATTTTTTTCTTCAAGAACATGTACTAGTCGGCAGTTAATCATTTTTTCAAAAAGTTTGCAGAGACTACTAGTGAGTGCGATTGGTCTGTAATTATTTGGATCGCTGGGGTCCTTTCCGGGTTTAGGAAAGGGGATAACAATGGCTTTACACCAGGCTTTAGGAAATGTGTGTTCTGTCCAAATTCTGTTGTAGTAAGCAAGAAGGTTATTAAGAGAGGTAGTGCTGAGATGTTTTAGCATGGTATATGTAATGCCATCATGACCTGGAGCTGAGTTGCGGCTTTTTTGTAAACATTTTAAAAGTTCTGAGGTAGTAAAAGGGAGATTATAATCATAAGAGGAGCGAGTATTAAAATTAATGCGGGTAATTTCCATCCATCTTTTGTATGATAGAAAGGGTTCTGGGTAAGAGTCAGAACTGGAATTAGAAGCGAGGGTATTAGCTATTGTTTCAGCTATATTGTTGGGTGAAGCTATAGTTTGGCCATTATGTTTTAATATAGAGACATTATTTTCAGAATAGAGACCCATACAATTTTTAACTTTTTTCCAAAGGGTTTTACTTGAAGTGTTATTGTCAATGCTAGATGTATAGTTGATCCAGGATTCACGTTGGCTTTTGCGTCGCACTCTCCTAGCGTCAGCCTTTGCTTTTTTGAAAGCAATATAATTAGCATCATTGGGGTACCTCCGAAAAATACCCCAAGCTCTTTGTTGTTTTTTTTTCGCTTGTTGGCAGTCATCATTCCACCAAGGCTTTCTGTGTCGCGTTGTAGAAGATGTTTTGGGAATGCTGATATCCGCAGCACTGATAATAGAATGGGTGATATTATCAAGTGCATTGTCAATGTGACCTTCAATCATATCACTTGTGATTTTGGCAAGGTCTGTGAAAGTTTGCCAATTGGCTCTCTCATATATATAATAATTTGAACAGTTATTTGAATTCCTATTAGGAGTAGTCTGTGTAATAAAGGTGGGAAAATGGTCACTGCCGTGAAGATCATCGGAAACCCAGAAGTTCCAATATGGATAAGTAGATGGGGAGCAGATAGTAAGGTCTATTGCATGAAAAGTGTGGGATGGCTCATGAAAGTAAGTGTGATCTCCATTATTCAGCAGGCATAAGCCATTGTCTGATATAATTTTCTCAATCATATCTCCACGTTGATTAGAGTCACGATTACCCCACAGTTGACTGTGGGCATTAAAGTCTCCCACAATGATGTAAGGAGTGGGTAGTTGCAGAAGGAGATTGTCAAGATTTGCTGCCTGAATAGATGTATTTGGTGGTAGGTAAATAGAGCAGATGGTAATAAGCCTGTTTATATGAACACTGATTGCAACTGCTTGTAAGTTGGTATTTAAGTTAATTTGCGAATGTGGTAGATTGCGAGAAATAAAGAGGGCCACCCCACCAGTGGCCCTGTCACTACCTGTAAAATCTTTCCTGTAGGTTGCATAGTTGCGTAATTTCGCTTTGTCATTAGGTTTTAGATGGGTTTCCTGGAGAGCAAGGCAGAGTGGTTGATGGTCAGAGAGAATATTACGGATTTCGTCACGTTTATTATGATAACCACGGCAGTTCCACGAGATGATATTAGACATAAAAAGAGTGTCAGATATGTATATCTATGTCATTTTGTTCAGAGGTAGTAGACATGCTACTATCCTCATCGTCCAATACTTCATCCCTTTCAGGATGAAGTTTTAAGGCATCATCATCCATACTTGTTTCTTCTTTTTGATTCTGTTGCTGATGGGTTTGATTCCTAGATGTTTTATTTTTTTTCTTTTTAGATGGGTTTTCAGTAGATGCAGCTGATTTAATACGTAGGGTATGTTTTTCAATATCAGATCTAAGATTTGACTTTAGAGCTGGTGTTTTAGTTATATTTTGAGAACTTTTGTTTTTGAGTGGGGGTTTAGGAGTAAGAGATTGCAGTGATTTTGATGTATTTTGTGGCATTTTAGGAGGAGCAGGATTTACATATCCAGAAGAGGGAAACTGAGTCGATTTAGTAATTGTATCAGAAAGGCTGTTTTCTCTTTGTTTTCTTTTGGAATTATTTTCAGTAGGGAAATCGGTTTGAGTTGATATAGTTTGATATGTTTTCTGGACTGTTTTAGATAAAGCGGCTGCGTATGAAACTCCAACTTTTGGTGTCCTGGATTCAACTTCCCCCAGGGGAATACCTTCTTTAGGTATTTACGGGTTTCGCGACCCCGGGTTCCCGAGCGATCTTTCTCCTTTCCTTTTTCTTCTCTTTTTTAGTTGTCTATCCTTTTTTCTTTGTTTCACACTTTTTAATCTTCTCTTTTCAGTTTGTTATCCCTCTTTGTTCTTGTTTGGTTTTTTACTAACTTTTTGTTCACATAGTTCTTTGTTCTACTAACTTTGTCGTTTTCACTAACTTGTTTGTTTACATAGTTCTCTGTTTTTACTAACGTTGTTTTCGTTCTTTTGTTGAAAAAAAAAAAAAAAGGAAAAAAAAATTAAAAATGCTCAAAAAGACAAAAAATATACCAAGTTTTTTTTTTAAGCTCCCTCATATATTACTTTTTTTACAATAGTGGTTTTTTTTATACACGTGAGACACCCTGGGTGTTGAGGTTTCTTCTAACCTCATCGACTCGTTTCATCCTCTTTAGGATGATATCGAGTCCCAGGGTGCAGGGCATCTCCGAGCTTCGGTTCCAAGTACGGGGGGCGCCATGCTTGCATGGTGATTGTTAGGAGTACCACCAGAAGACTGGTGCCTTTCGATGTAAGGGCCGGCTGTAGGTTGGACAGAGCTGTAAAGGCTTACCTACGGCTACCCATTCTCCCTGGAAAAGAACTAGAGCTTCGGAGATGCTATCGAGTTTAACCCAATGTTCGAAAAACGTGGGGGTCTGTTGAAAATAGTTTTCGCCCTTTTGAGACCTGCACCAGACGTAACGGTAAGAAGAAGGGTCGGTGACCAGGCCCGATGCCTGGCGTTTTATTTAATCTCTCTCTCAATCATGGATACAACTAAAGGAAATAAGACATGCGAAGTGGAAGCCCCACAACTAAATGCTAATCAAACTGCATCCGGTTCTGGCTTGCAGTCAGACGTGAATCTTAATGTTGAACAAATGAAATCTTGGGCAGAAAGAGTTGAGGATTTCACCTCTAATCAAAATGCTGATCTATGTACTGAAAGATTCTTCATTGTTAAAAGGAAGGAAGGCAGCTTTGACAAAACCTCCCCATTTTTAATTCAAAAATCCATCCAAAGTTTAATAGGTGAACCAAAGACCATAAAAAAGATCCGATCTGGAGACCTACTTATTGAAGTTAACAATAGCAAACAAGCCAATAACCTGAAAAAATGTACTTTTTTTGCAAATATCCCTGTCTCAGTTAGCCCACATAGAACCCTGAACTCTTCTCGTGGTGTAATATCTGAACCCGATCTCTTGCATGTTACTGAAGATGAAATAATAGATAATTTAAAAGAACAAAATGTCATAGCTGCCAGACGAATAAAAATCTATCGCCGAGATGAACAAATACCTGCCAACCAAATTCAGATACCTACCAAGCACATAATACTTACCTTTAACTCACCTAATCTGCCTAAATATATAAAAGCCGGATACTTGTCATGTTCTGTCAGACCTTATATCCCAAACCCACTGCGTTGTTTTAAATGCCAACGCTTTGGGCACTCAAAAACAAATTGCCGGGGTAAACTTGTCTGTGGTCGGTGCGGTACAGTTGATCATGAAAGTGACAATTGTAGTGCTGCCGCTCACTGTGTAAATTGTAAAGGAGATCATCCATCATACTCAAAAACCTGTGAAATGTGGAAAAAAGAAAAAGAAATACAAACAATACGTACTAAAGACAATATATCATATCCGGAAGCAAAGAAAATAGTTGAATCCAGGTCACCTAAAGTTGGTTTATCCTATGCTGCTGCTTTATCTAAAACTGCCCAAAAGACTTATCAAACTGCTTCAACACAAACAGAATCCTTCGCTGAAACAAATTGCCAACAAAAGGAGAATAGTAAGTCTAGTAAGATAAATCAATCAACCAAATCTGTCTCCTCAAAATTACTGAATACCATTTCTCCTAACTCACCACAAAATAGCTCTTCAAAATCATCGCAGTCTTTGTATCCTAAACCTCCACTCCATAAAAGAAGCCCTCAAAATATTACTAAAACAGCACCTTTAAAATCGAACCATAGATCTGATGTAGAAAAACATAAAATTCCTATACTAAAATCTGCTATATCACATAATGAAAGTATTTCAAAAAAGAAAAAGAATAAAACACCTAAGAATAACAATACAAAACAGGTCTCTATGGAGGATGACGATGCCGTAGATCTTCATCCTGAACCGGATGCAGAATTGGACGATGGAGATAGTAGCATGTCTACTGTCTCTGAAGAAAATGACATAGATATTCACATTTAACCCCATTCATGACTAATATTATCTCGTGGAACTGCCGTGGGTATTACAATAAACATGACGAAATCCGTAATATCCTCTCTGACCATCAACCATTAGTCTTAGCTCTACAGGAAACTCATCTAAAGCCGAATGACAAAGCTAAATTACGCAGCTATTCAACGTACCGAAAAAATTTGACAGCTAATGGAAGGGGCATCGGTGGTGTGGCTCTTTTCATCTCCAATAATGTACCCCATTCTTATATCTCTTTAAATACTAATCTCCAAGCTGTTGCAGTCCGTGTACATATTAAACAACTTATAACAATTTGCACTATTTATTTACCTCCAAATCAAAACATTCAATCTGCAGATCTGGATTCTCTACTTTTCCAACTCCCCACTCCTATCATCATTGTTGGAGATTTTAATGCACATAGCGAACTTTGGGGAAACAGGGATTCTAATCGGCGTGGTGATATCATAGAAAAATTTATTTCTGACAACGGCTTATGCCTGCTCAATAATGGAGATAACACTTACTTTCATGAACCTACCCGTACCTTTCATGCAATAGACCTTACTATTAGCTCTCCACTGCTCTATCCTTTCTGGAACTTCTGGGTATCTAATGACCTACACGGCAGTGACCACTTTCCGATTTTTATAACACTGACTGCTCCTGATACGGATTCTTCCAATTTTATCTACCGTTATATTTATGAGAGAGCCAATTGGCCAGCATTTACTGCACTTGCAAACATCACAGCTAATATGATAGATGGAAATATTGACAATGCACTTGATAATATAACTGAATGTATTATCAGTGCTGCCGATTCTAGCATTCCTAAAACATCTTTTACTCATAAGCACAGGAAGCCTTGGTGGAATAGTGATTGCCAAAATGCAAAGAAAAAGCAACAAAAAGCTTGGGGTCTCTTCCGGAGGTACCCAAATAATACTAACTATATGGCATTTAAAAAAGCAAAGGCTGAAGCTAGAAGAGTGCGACGCAAAAGTCAACGGGAATCTTGGATTAATTATGTATCTAGCATTAACTCAAACACTTCAAGTAAAGAACTTTGGCTTAAAGTAAAAAAATGCATGGGAATATATTCAGAAAGTCATATTTCAATTTTAAATCACAATGGACAAACCATCACCTCTCGTAAGAACATAGCTGAGACAATAGGAAAAACCCTAGCATCCATTTCAAGTTCAGACTCTTATCCGGAACCCTTTTTAACTTACAAAAGACGAACTGAAATGACCAGGATTAATTTTAACTCTCATAACTCTTTTCCCTACAATAAGCCGTTTACTATCTCAGAACTGAACAAGTGTTTGAGTGATAGTCACTTGTCAGCCCCGGGTCATGATGGGATTACCTACATTATGCTGAAGCACCTGTCACCACTCTCTTTAGATAACCTCCTTTCTTTTTACAATAGGATTTGGTTGGAACAAAATTTTCCACATGCTTGGTGCAGAGCAATCGTTATTCCTTTTCCTAAACCAGGAAAAGATGCTGGCAACCCCAATAATTACAGACCTATCGCACTCTCTAGTAGCCTTTGCAAACTTCTTGAGAAAATGGTTAACTGCCGCCTCGTGCATATTTTAGAAAGAAACAATTATCTTGCTGCTTTTCAGAGTGGATTCCGACGTGGTAGATCAACTATTGATAATTTAATCCATTTGGAAAATCAAATCAGGACTGCCTTTCTAAAACGCAACCATTTGGTGTCAGTATTTTTTGACATGGCAAAAGCTTATGACAGAACATGGCGTTATGGGATTCTTCTCGATCTTTTTAACCTGGGCTTTCGCGGCAACCTTCCAATTTTTATTAAAAACTTTCTTGCCACTCGACTATTTCAAGTTCGAATTGGTGGTTCATTGTCTAGTTTTTATGTACAAGAAGAGGGTGTTCCCCAGGGCAGTGTCCTGAGTGTCACCCTCTTTGCTATTAAAATAAATGACATTCTCAATCAACTTCCTCCTTCAGTAAAAGGAGATTTATATGTTGACGACTTTCGAATTATGTGTATGGGACAGGATATTCGTTTTATAGAAAGACAGTTGCAAATTGCTATCAATCGCATCCTGAATTGGACTAATAAAAATGGTTTTATTATATCTCATGACAAAACATCTTGTGTGCATTTTTGTAGACGTAGGGATCTGCATCCAGATCCTGAAATTTTTATTGGTTCTACTCAAATCCCTGTTGTGGACAATGTTCGTTATCTTGGTCTATTTTTTGACAAGAAACTTACCTTTTTACCCCATATTTTACATTTAAGGACGAAATGCGAAAAATCCCTCAATTTACTTAAATTCCTTTCTAATACTTCTTGGGGAGCGGACCGTGGTTCTCTTCTTAAGATCTATCGTTCTGTGATCCGTGCAAAAATTGACTATGCCTGCCAGGTCTACGGTTCCGCTTGCAAGTCTGTTCTTAAGAAACTTGACACTGTGCACCATAGCGCACTTCGTGTGTGCTGTGGTGCATTTCGTACCTCTCCTGTTGTAAGCTTATATGTTGACTGTAATGAATCTTCATTACACTATACTCGTGAAAAACTTTCATTAGAATTGTTTTACCGTGTCCTTTCATATCCTGGTCATCCTCTTCATACATATATTTTAAGCACAGACAATGATATTCTTTATCAGCATCGTCCATCCTGCATCCCCTCTTTTGGTATAAGAATGAGAAGTATAATCAACAATAGCCCTTTAAATAAAGTTGAGGTGAGCACCTGTCCATTGCATATGTATCCCCCTTGGAACCCGCCTGTTATTACAACTCTCCATCCTTTTAAAGGTTATGAGAGAAAGAATTTAGCCGCTATTGCTTTTAAACAATTATTTGCCACGCACCGTGCTAATTTTAGTAATCATATGGACATATATACAGATGGTTCTAAGAATGGTAATATTGTTGGTTGTGGAGTTTATTGTGATGGTGTTACCCTTAGTTATCGGCTTCATCCTTCTATCTCCGTTTTTACAGCCGAATTAATTGCAATAGAGAGGGCCTTGGCTCACATCTCTCATCATCATATCACTTCTTTCATCATCTATACTGACTCAAATAGTGCTATTGATGCTTTAAAATCTTTTAAAAAACATTCTTATGTCTCAGCTATCCTAGATTTTTATACTAACTTGACTAGACGTGGTTATAATATTTTATTTTGCTGGGTACCTGGACACATGGGCATCCCTGGTAATGAAAAAGCTGATGAGGCGGCAAAATCTGCTCGTAATCCATTACATCATAAAATACCATTCTCAGATATTAAACTAATTATAAAACATTTTATTCATAATAAATGGCAAGAAAGCTGGAATTTAGAATACAATAATAAGTTGCATCATATTAAACCTACAGTTGAGACCTGGCCTGCGATTTATCCAAGGAAAATTGACGTTCTTCTTACTCGTCTGAGAATTGGACATTCTAGGATCACTCATAAACATTTGTTATTCAGGGAGGATGCACCCATGTGTCCTCATTGTCATTTTGATACTCTGACCATCCATCATATCTTAACGGACTGCCCGGGACTCCGGCACTTGTACAGGATATATTTTAATACTTCATCACCCACTTTGACAAACCTCATTGGGGAAACACCCCATGGGGCACTTTTTACTTTTTTAAAACACTCCGGATTTTATTTTGAAATTTAGATCTTACCTGTTTTCATAAGTTGACATTCTGGATGGAATTCCCATCCAGATACCTACTTTTTATGAGACTTACTTTTTGTGCTTTGCTGGTTTGTACTCTTCACTGTCGTTCTTCACATCTTTGACCATATCTGGATGGAGTACCCATCCAGATAGCTTTTTTATCTTTGTTATACAATCGCACTCTTTATTTTCACTTTTTAATCTTTTCATCCTTGTTTGGCGCAGCATGTCCCTAATGGGACTTTGTGCCATTAAACTCCAATCAACCAACCAACCAACCAACCTGGATTCAACTATTTTCCTGGCTTCGGGATATGGTATATTATCTTTAGTGCGTATTGTTTGTATTTCTTTTTCGATTTTCCATTTTTCGCAGGATTTTGAATATGATGGATGGTCTTTTTTACAGTTAACACAGCGTGGGGTAGCATTACATTGAGTACTATCGTGGTCGGGATCACTGCACCGACCACAGACAAGTTTACCTCGGCAATTGGTTTTTGAGTGCCCAAAGCGTTGGCATTTGAAGCAACGCAATGGATTTGGGATATAAGGTCTTACAGAGCATGAGAGATACCCAGCTTTTATATATTTGGGAAGGTTTGGTGAGTTGAAAGTAAGAATTATGTGTTTAGTTGGAATCTGAATTCGACTGGTTGGTATTTTTTCGTCTGTACGGTAGATTTTTATTCGCCTAGCTTCTATGACATTCTGCTCTTTCAAATTTTCTACTATTTCCTCATCAGCAACATGCAAAAGATCTGATTCGGATATTACCCCACGAGATGTGTTCAAGGTTCTATGGAGACTTATTGAGACAGGGATATTTGCAAAATGTGTACATTTCTTTAAATTTAGAGCTTGAATGCTATTGTATACCTCAATTAATAGTTCACCAGATCGTATTTTTTTTATTGTTTTTGGCTCACCAATCAATCCTTGAATGGATTTGTGGATCAAAAATGGGGATGTTTTGTCAAATGTGCCTTCTTGTCTTTTGACTACAAAAAATCTTTCGGAACAGGAATCATCTGATCTATCGGCCCAAGAATTGATTTGGCCGTCATTTAAATCTACTGGCAGGCTTGAGCTTAAAGCAATGAGGGGTTGTGGGGCTACCACATCGCATGTCTTATTTCCTTGATTTGTCGCCATATTAGATAGAGAATTTATAAAACGCCAGGCATCGGGCCTGGTCACCGACCCTTCTTCTTACCGTTACGTCTGGTGCAGGTCTCAAAAGGCGAAAACTATTTTCAACAGACCCCCACGTTTTTCGAACATTGGGTTAAACTCGATAGCATCTCCGAAGCTCCGGTTCTTTTCCAAGGAAAATGGGTAGCCGTAGGTAAGCCTTTACAGCTCTGTCCAACCTACAGCCGGCCCTTACATCGAAAGGCACCAGTCTTCTGGTGTTACCCCTAACAATCACCATGCAAGCATGGCGCCCCCCGTACTTGGAACCAGAGCTCAGAGATGCCCTGCACCCTGGGACTCGATATCAACCTAAAAAGGAAGAAACGAGTCGATGAGGTTAAAAGAAACCTCAACACCCAGGGTGTCTCACGTGTATAAAAAAAACCACTATTGTATAAAAAGTAATTTAAGAGGGAGCTTAAAAAAAGGTGTTTTTTTTATCTTTAAACATTTTTAATTTTTTTTTTCTTTTTTTTCCTTATTTTTTTTCAAAACAAAAG
Organism: Maratus speculifer; assembly: GCA_964019185.1. Classification (NCBI taxonomy): domain Eukaryota; kingdom Metazoa; phylum Arthropoda; class Arachnida; order Araneae; family Salticidae; genus Maratus; species Maratus speculifer. The sequence continues at coordinate 215,595,597 of OZ025301.1, read as the reverse complement.
AACGATAACAAAGTTAGTGTAACAAAGAACAATGAAAACAAAATAATTAGTATAAATATCAAACATGAACAAGAACAAAGAGGGATAACAAACTGAAAAGAGAAGATTAAAAAGTGTGAAACAAAGAAAAAAGGATAGACAACTAAAAAAGAGAAGAAAAAAGGAAAGGAGAAAGACCGCTCGGGAACCCGGGGCCGCGAAATCCGTAAACACCCAACGAAGGTATTCCCCTGGGGGACTGGAATTTCTGGGTTTCAAACGATCTACGCGGCAGTGACCATTTCCCAACTTTTATTTCACAGACTACTCCTGACAGGGATTCTAATAGGTGTCTTAAACGTTATATCTATGACAGAGTCAATTGGCCAGCTTTCACAAATCTTGCTAAAATCACTGGTGATATGATTGAAGGTAATATTGACGATGCACTTGATAATATTGTTCACTGTATTATCAATGCTGCAGATATTAGCATTCCTAAAACTTCTTCCAATTCGCGGCATAGGAAGCCTTGGTGGAATAATTGTCAAAAAGCAAAAAAAAGCCAACAGAAAGCTTGGGGTATCTTCCGTAGGTATCCCACTGATAATAATTATATTGCATATAAAAAAGCAAAGGCTGATGCTAGAAGAGTGCGACGTAAAAGCCAACTGGAGTCCTGGATCAACTATATATCAAGCATTAATTCTAATACCTCAAGTAAAGAACTCTGGAACAAAGTGAAAAAATGTATGGGTCTGTACTCCGACAACCGTATATCTATATTAAAACAAAATGGTCAAACCGTTGCTTCACCTAAAAACATTGCTGAGACAATAGGTAATACCCTAGCATCAATTTCTAGATCTGATTCATACCCAGAACCGTTTTTAACATACAAAAGACAAACTGAAAGGACCAGACTTAATTTTAATTCTCATCATTCATATGCATATAATAATTCTTTTACAAAATCTGAAATGATGAACTGTTTGAGAGACAGCCATTTATCAGCCCCAGGTCATGATGGGATTACTTATATCATGCCTAAGCACCTTTCTTCATTTTCTTTGGATAACCTTCTTTCATTTTTAAATAGGATATGGATGGAGCAATGTTTTCCTGAAGCTTGGTGCAAAGCTATTATTATACCTTTTCCTAAACCAGGAAAAGATACATCCAATCCCAACAATTACAGACCAATTGCACTCTCTAGCTGCCTTTGCAAACTTCTTGAAAAAATGGTAAATTGTCACCTCGTGTATATTTTAGAAAATAACAATTGTCTTTCAGCATTTCAAAGTGGATTTCGACGTGGTAGGTCTACTATTGATAATTTGATCCATTTGGAAAATCACATTCGAACAGCCTTTTTAAAACGCAGCCATTTGGTCTCAGTATTTTTTGACATGGAGAAAGCCTATGACAGAACATGGCGTTATGGGATTCTCCGTGACCTTTATAACCTCAATTTACATGGCAATCTTCCAATTTTTATTCGTAACTTTCTTGCCACTCGACTTTTCCAAGTTCGAATAGGGGAAATAATGTCTAGTTTTTATGTACAAGAAGAGGGTGTACCCCAAGGTAGTGTCCTGAGTGTCACCCTATTTGCTATTAAAATAAATAATATTCTTAATCAACTACCACCGCCTGTAAAAGGTGACCTATACGTTGACGACTTTCGTATTATGTGTATGGGACAGGATATACGTTTTATTGAAAGACAACTGCAAATTGCTGTCAATCGCATACTGACTTGGACTAATAAAAATGGTTTTCTTATATCTCATGACAAAACTTATTGTGTGCATTTCTGTAGACGTAGAGATCTGCATCCTGATCCTGAAATTTTTATCAATTTAACCCAAATTCCTGTTGTGGACAACGTTCGATATCTAGGACTGATTTTTGACAAAAAACTAACCTTTTTACCACATATTTTACAATTACGGACAAGATGTGAAAAATCGCTTAATTTACTTAAGGTACTTTCAAATACCTCTTGGGGAGCAGACCGCCCCTCTCTTCTTAAGATCTATCGTGCTGTGATCCGCTCAAAAATCGACTACATCTGCCAGGTCTATGGTTCTGCTAGTAAGTCAGTTCTCAAGAAACTTGACACAGTGCACCATAGCGCACTTCGTGTTTGCTCTGATGCATTTCGCACTTCTCCAATTTTGAGCTTGTATGTTGACTGTAATGAACTATCGCTGTACCATACTCGTGATAAACTCTCCTTAAATCTTTATTATCATATCCTTTCACATCATGGTCATCCACTTCATAACTACATCTTAAATACAGACAATGATATGCTTTATCAGCATCACCCATCCTGCATTCCATCTTTTGGTCTTAGAATAAGAAACCTTATTGACAATAGCCCTCTGAATAATATTGAGGTGAGCTCTTGCCGTGCACATACTTTCCCTCCTTGGAACCCTCCTAGCATTACTACACTCCACCCTTTCAAAGGATACAACAAAAACAACTCTGCTCCATCTGTTTTTCAGCAATTATTTGCTGCTCATCGTGCGATTTACCAAAATTATACGATGTTTACACAGATGGTTCAAAGAATGAGAGTACTGTTGGCTGTGGGTTTTTTATTCAAAATACTAGTTTCAGCTATAGGCTTAAGTCTTTTATTTCAGAATCAGCAGAATTGATCGCAATTGAAAGAGCGATGTTGTACATATCCCATCATCATAACACATCCTTCATCATTTATACAGACTGAAATAGTTCTATTGACGCAATTAAATCTCTTAAAAAGCACCCTTATATTTTATCGATCTTAGACATTTATAATGAATTGACAAGACGTGGCTATGATATTTTATTTTGTTGGTTACCTGGACACATGGGTATACCTGGAAATGAGAAAGCAGACGAGGCGGCAAAACAAGCTCTTAATCCTTTACATCATAAAATACCATTCTCAGACATTAAGCTATTTATAAATCATTTCATCCAAAATAAATGGCAAGAAAGCTGGGATTTAGAAATTAATAACAAACTGCACCATATCAAACCAACGATTATGACCTGGCCTCCTATGTATCCCAGGAGAACAGATGTTTTTCTGACTCGTCTGAGAATTGGGCATTCTAGGATCACTCATAAACATCTTTTATTGAGGGAGGATGCACCCATTTGTCCACATTGCCATTTTGATCAACTTACCCATTCATCATCTCTTAACCGACTGTCCAGGCCTCCGGCACTTATACAGAGCCTATTTTAATTCATCATCACCAATCTTGACAAACCTCATTGGGGATATTCCTCATGGGGCACTCTTTACCTTTTTTAAACATGCAGGTTTTTATTTTGAAATATAATTTTTTTCTCTTTTTGTTTTATGACTTGTATTTGCTTTGACATGTTAACGCCTTAAAAAAAAGGAACTCTATCCAGTGTTAATTGTTTACTGTTTTATTTTTTACTTTTATACTAGCCACTGTCAATTTTTAGTTTTTTAGATCTTCTACTTTTGCCTAGCTATATCTGGACGGAATGCCCTGTCCAGATATTCATATTATGTCTTTCTTAATTTTTGTATATTTTAATCATTGATTTAGCGCAGCATGTCCCTAAAGGGATTTTGTGCCAATAAACCCTATACAACCAACCAACCATTTGCAAGTCTGCCGCAAAGTGATAGTGGCAACTGCACTACAAATGAAACAATTGTTTCACTTTGTTGTGAAATGATTTTCACTATAAAGTTGGCTAAATATCTTGTCATTCAATAAATTGCTTCTATTAGCATTGACTACTGTCATATTGAAATGAAGCAACGTATACAGGTGTTCATTCAACAATTCTGAAACCAAATGCTGATGATGTGTAACAGATTGCACAGAGAATACATTTAGTACTGATTGTTTCAAATGTGTTAATGAAACCCTTATGATAGCCTGTCGTTGCTGGGGCAACATCATTAGCAAGATATTATGAAGAGAAATTTCTCTTGGACTAATATCATGGTATTAAATATCGATTCTCTCTTCGTATTAGTTTCCAAATTTTTTAGCAAATAATAAATCTCAACATTTTTTTTTTCTTTTATGAGCTTTTGTTATTTGGTAACGCTGACCATCGAGTTGAATGAAAAATTTTCATGTGTTTAAGTAACAGTATGATGCTATTTCAATGCCTTTAGCCATCTATACTTCTTTGTAGCGAATTATTATTCAGTATTTTTTCTGATGATATCTGGCTGTTTCTTATGATGAAGAACATTTTTTTATCTCTCTGACTGCTGGCAAGATTTAGTCATTTATGTGCGGTTTTCATACTTTTCCGATTAACAATATATTATTATATGAGGCTCGTAGTCCGTCATTTTATTTAGAAGCAACAGAAAAGGTTTGATATAATTGACAGTTCTAAATTTTTCTTTTCTAGTCTTTGAAAAATAGGACATATCTTTTCCAGAGCTGCCAGTCCTCTCCGGCTTTTTCGATACCAATATTTTAATTCAGAAAATATTTTTTATTTAATTTTAACATTTGGGAAATATAAAATAACCATACTTTCACTAAGATAATAATGGTGTAATAAAAGCTGGAGACTTGGCAGCTCTGCTTTTTTTATCAGCACGTATTTATTCAAATGCTTTTATAGCCTAGAAAGCTTCATTGCTTTCTTTGAAAAAAACATTTTTAGACAAATTAAGCACATAAGTAACGAGTGATTTGTAGGAGAGTGCGTAGATCCATATTTCAAATACTCAATATTGTATTACGGCCACTTTTTCTTTAAGATATTTTGAAATAAATTTTTCCCTATTTAAGTTAAAATAAATTTAAATTTGAACAAATTTATAGATATAAAAATTTTTATCACTTTCACTTAAAAAAAAAAAAATTCATTCAAATCACATGCTTTCTTATTTTTCAATGGAACTGCCCAACCGTACTTTGATAAAATATCTATACAAGTAAGCAAATATTTATAACCATCGTTATAGGATGCTAGAGAATGCATATCCACTAAATCAGTCTGAAACTGTTCATTTGATTTACTTACTTTAACCCTATTCCTTAAAAACTTATGCTTCAGCGGTTTGTGTAATGTATAAGAATCTTTCGTCTGCAGCCAAGATTTAATATCTTTAATTTTGACACGACCTTTCATATCACGGTACAAAGACTTTACGCTGCCAAAACTAGCTGGATGAGCTAAATTCTTATATGCCTCATTCAAAATGTCTGCTACTGATGTCATATTATTTTAAAGAATATTTTTGACGTGACAACGTCTTGTAAATTGGTTTGCCGGGAGACACTTCAAGAAACTGCGTTACGTTACGTTACGCTCCGCTCACGATACGCGCTCACTTTTCTCTTAACTTTTTCCGGTCACTTGTGGGACCATTTTCTGAACGTGAATGTGAATTCGCTGCAAGGAAGGGGCGGTGCTTAATAGGAATTTTAGATAGTATCAAACTAAGACGAAATACGTTATGTATTAGTTATTAGTATAAAGTACAAAGAAAATAAGTGTAGTTTATTTCGTAATTCGGTGGTATATTATGGAAAACTAATGATATGTGATTAGTGAAAGCCATTTTACTTTAGTTATATTCTGCTCATTGAAAAATTCTTTAATATGCTGTTTACAAAATTCAACAACTGACATCAATAAACATGAAGTAAAATGTGTTTAACAAACACAGTGTATTGCAAGTTATTGTATGTATATTTGTATATAACTACGTATGTATGTGTAAAGGTAAAAATAAAATTTTGTTAATATGAAATTCAGTGCGAGATTCTTTGTATAAATTAATGTTTTAAATATAATTCTTTGTATAAATAAATGTTTTAAATTGTTACTATTATTTCATCCTTCTTCCTACTATACGAATGAATATTCACATTAAAATTATTTTACAACTCAAAGTCGTTGTCACGTAAAACTTTCGCCCGTATATCGACTTTACAGGCAACCAATTTTTTTTTTTTTCTTTATATTTATTATTAAACATGCAGAGCGAAAGCAGACGTCTAAACAGTTTGGTTTTTACTTTAATACTAATTCAGAACAATCACAGCACCCTATTTATATTTTATAGTAACCCATGTTTTTATTTATAATAATAATAATAATAATAACCATAATAAACAAAAACACAGCATGAAAAAAATCACGCAAAGCAAAAGATTTAGAGCAAATGTAATTTTTATTTGATATTTATACATTGAAAATTATATATATAAATAACAAAAAAAGGGGTGAAAATTATTTCCTTCAAATTATCACAACATTATGATGATGCACAGATTTTTTTTTTCATCCAATGAAATTTACAGTCTTGTGAAATTAATTTCAGTATCACCATTGAAAAAAATCTTGAATATATCCAGCTTTTAACAATATGAAATATGAATATAGTTTCAATTGGAAATATGTACGAGTAAGCTAAAAAGGTTTAAAATCAGTTTCAAAAATAAGAACATTAAAAAATAACATGAATGTTTAGAATATTTTAAATAAGTAATAAATTAAGCATGGAGTAAGTTTTAAAGTAAGCTTTTATGTCCAAAAGGTAAAGTGTTAATTTTATTTTCTAAGATGCAACGTTTTTCATCTTTAGAGGAAAGTGCTAATTTATTTTGTTTTACAGAAAAAATAGTATGTTTTCTTGAGCGAATCAAATTCATCGATGTTAGCTTTTCTTTGTTGAATAGACAATTATAATAGTCTTCAAATGTAATTTTGTTGTCTAAACAAGATTTTTTCACGCCTTTTAATTTTTTTGTCACAGTTCCATCCTGAACTTTAAATGTATACATCTTAGAACGTAAACCTATAAATTCCGTCATTATCTTGCCATTGCACTCGTCTTTAAATTTCCCTAATATTTTTTTATTGACTAAAGGCATATTAAAGATATTCTTAGGGTGATAGTCGGAAGTATCAAAATATTCAATGTCTTGTTTTATGTCCTCGTATACATCCTGAGTGCGTATATCATAAATAAGGCTGTCAGTATCTGTATATAATAATTTAAAACCCAATTCATATTTAGTCTGCATAAAATCATACTGGAATTCGTACATCAGGGTTTTAGATAAATCAAGAATGCACATTACTACTATAATAGGTTTATTAAATGTAATACACGTGCGTCTCATGTGGATTGCTAGCAAATTTTCAGAGAAAATCGTCCTATCGTTAAAATAAGGTTTTGCAATTAATTTTTCTAACCGTTTATCATTATTACACAAACGGATATCGACACGTTTTCAAAGAGACTCCATAGTCTTTCCAAGTACGGCGTTATTCATTAACTTGTAAAAGTTTTTCTTAAAATTATTTTTCGATTGACTACGACAAGCGGTATTTAGGTCTATATACAGTTGGCAAAAAAAGTATTTGTACACTCTAAAATTTTTAATTTTTTACTAAATAAAAACAGATATTTTGTCAAAAATAGTTTTAATACAGTCTGTTTACCGTGCGTTTTAAATTACACAACAGAAAATTTCGATAAAGATGTAAAATAATTTTCTAATGGGAAAAGTTTAAAAATTTCTTGCAAAAAAAGTATTTGTACATTTCTCCATCCTGATATGTACTGTGTTTTATAGTGTTTATGGTTCAAAGGACTACTTTTACAGAAGCTGTTAATAATTTTTAAGTTCATATTATATTTGTCTGACATTTAATTTAATTTGCTCTTGAAGTAATTGAATATAGAACCTAATACTAGAGAGGCACCTCTAGATATATGAAATCCTATGATTGAGCATAATAAAAATTAAAATACGCAACAAGAATTTGTAAAAGCTATTAAATTACCATTTAAAACTATTGGATGTATAGTGAGAAACTATGAATAAATTAAAAGAATCGAAATTCAATGAAAACCAGGACTTTTTAGGAAACTAACAATGAGGGAAAAAGAGAGTGTTGTTAAAAAAGCTTTAAAAATTCCTGTGCGTTCGGTTCAAAAATTTGCTGGAGACCTTGCGACATCTTCTCGCATCAGAGTAATACCTCAAACAATAAAAAATATTCTTCTCAATGCAGATTTAAAAGGAAGAACCTCAAGGGAAAATCCATTCATCAACGAAACAAATAGGCGAAAACGCATAGTATTCGCTTTCGCATACAGAAGTAAATCATTGGATTTTTGGAAAACAGTAATTTTTTCTGATGAGGAAAAATTCGGAATTTTCTTACCATCAAGCATTCGAAAAAATTGGCGTAAAAATAAAACTGTTCTAGATCCAAAACGTATACCTCAAACTATCAAGCATGTTGGGGGGAATATTATACTTTTGGGGTGTATAGCTTCTAATGGAGCAGGACATTTAAAATTTTTTGACAATGGAAGGACAGGTTTAACATACAGTGATGTGTCGCGCCATAATTTATTAAACTGTGCCAAGAAATTATGCATAGAGGAAGCTTTTCACTTTCTGCAGGATAATGACCAAAGCATACTGCTGTGATCACCAGCACATGCTTACGACAATACTCGAAGACGACTGGTAATTCCTCTAAAATCTCTAGACTTGAATCCAGTAGAAAATTTGCAGATGCTATTGGATGCAAAAATCCGAAAAAAAAATATGTATTAGTAAAAAACAGTTTTAAAGAAGCTCTTATTGTGTCATGGAATAACATTAACCAGACCACTACAAAAAAGTTGGTGGAATCTATGTCATACCATCTAGAAGTAGTCATAAACGCTAAATGAATTCGCACAAAATATTAATTTGTATCATTTTACTAAATTTTCCTTAATTATATTACATTAAGATAGTGTACAAATACTTTTTTTGCATTATAATTTTGTATATTTGTTTATTATAATGTAAAAAATCGATTCGTTTAATTTTGTTTCTGCTTCTATAATATTATAATGCATTAAATTAATGTATTACAGTATTTTTTGCTTAAATCTTTTGTTTAATTTCATTATAATTTAAAAAAATGAAGTGTACAAATACTTTTTTTGCCAACTGTATGATTTTAGCCAGGGAGCTTGTTTGAAAAGTAAGATCCTGTGAATTTCTGTTATGCGCAAACCTAATTTTAAACATTGTTTTAAATTTCAGTAATGAATGATGTATCTGTTTTTATTGTGTAAAGTAGTCAGCAATCGTTTTTCTTTACAGCCAGGAGGGGTTTCATTCAGAGGAGTTAACGGTAAATCTGAATAGCTATCGTGAATTTCTGACGGGTATTCAATGTCTACTTCCAGAATATAACCTAAATGGGGAATCATCAGGGATACTTAAAACATCGATATTTTTATCAACCCTGGAAAAGTGATTGAGCGGTAAATACTGACTCATTGCCCAGCCGTAAAGATTGTTAGCATCTAAATAAAGAAGGAAATTAGAAGGCTCTTTAGAATCATAATTTACCATATATTTGTTATTCGCTTAGGCGTATCAGTGTGAACATTGCGATATCCCACCTCTAATGCCTTTTTCAACGAATAGTAACATTTCATAGTCGGTGAGCAATTCAATTTCTACTTTCGTCATTTTTAACTTCGCATCCCAGGAAAGTCCAGGTGCAGTAAAAAACCAGGCGAGGTCTAAATTATAAGTCTGTAAACAAATTCGTCGAAAATTTTCAAAAACGTCGCGCAAAAGTAATACATCGCTTTTAATATATAAATCCGAATACTCCCCTAAAGTTTTAATTTCAAAACAATCCCAAACTTGTTGCGCGTGTCTATAATCTTCTTTGGAAATATCGCACTCATTCAATTTATTATAAAAAAAATTTCGCGGTTTGAAACTTGTATCTGAACATTTACTTTCATCCGAAACATAATCATACGGGAATATACCTTTTCTAAGAAGTAAGTGTATTTTATCAATTGGGAAAAAAGTATGGGTATGAACAAATTGCTCTCGAGTTACATTTTTGCTGAGAGAATCCAGGCTACTTGCCATAAGTCGAAAGGAATCCAAAAATCTTATTTTCATTTTTGTGGATATTTGTTTTGACACAGATATATATTTTTCTTCAGTTTGGGCTGTTAATTCAATAGGACGATCGTCGGTGCCAAATTCTCTTATAAATAAATGGAGGTCATAATTACTCAAATTATGAAAAAAGATAGGTAAAAAACGAGGAGTTTTATATTTTAAATTGCAATTATTGCACGTGGCACCCCTGTAAACCCCTTTAATATGGCAGTGGTCGCGGACTTTTGGATTAGCAGCAGTAAATTTAGTATTGCATAAATAACAGGAAATTGCTTTATTGTAAGTGTTTAAATTTTCTTCACTTAAAAGAAGCATGGGTTTCGGGTTCGTATAAATGTTTTCAATATGATTTGCTTCTTCCAAAATGCATTTAAAAAACATTTGAGATGCATTTGGACCTTGATATGTAAATGGGGCTTTGTAAATATTTTCAGAGTATACGACATAATAGCAAAAAGACATTGGCATGTGTTTTTGATAAGCATTTGTAAAAGAATGATCGCTTGACGGTTCACACTGGGTAATGGGTGCAGTGTAACATTCGAAATCTGCATAAATCACAAAGGGAATCTTTTGCATATCCTGAACATTTTTAAATTTAACTAATTTATCATGAGGCATTTCAACACGTACAGCCTCGTGTTGAGAACAGTTAATTTTATGTTTAAAAAGGGAATCGGTTGAGGGGAAAAATAGTAAGCATCGACGGCATATATGTTTAACAGAATGGTTTTTTAAAAAGTTGGCTGGATACAAGTCGCCCCCCAAGGGGATACCTTCTTTAGGTATTCACGGGCTTCACAACCCCGGGGCACCTGAGTGATCTTTCTCCTTTCCTTTTCCTCTTACTCCTCTGGTCTTCCTTTCCTCTTTGTTTCACTCTCATTGTGGTTTCCTCTTCGGAGGTGAGGGCAATTCTGCATGGGCCGATACATGCTGTATATCGACTCATGGAGAATTGTAAACCACCCACGTGTTGGCCGTGCGTGGCGACCCGTGTCCCTGGAAAGGGGGATCCTGGTAGATGAGGGAAACCAACACACTGCTTTGGCCTCTGCTTCAGGTAGACGGGAGGTGCATATTGGTCCCGTATGCATCAATCGGCTGGTCAGCTGACTTTTGTCACTGGCTTTAAGGATCAAGTGAGCGAGCAATTACAAGTCATCTCGTTAAGGGTGGAGACTGACATAGGATTGTCTTGTGACCGTATAGACCCTGGTTAGCACTGGTGCACGAATGTGCATCCCCTTGTTGGGCTCGGGAGTGGGTGGTGCGGCCGAGGTCCGAATTCCTTTTTCACTTAATATGGATGGAAAAACTTCTCTTTCATCTATCTCTCTCCCATGTGGAGAGCAACAAATGTCAAAGAATTCCTCTTTTGCTCGATTTTTCGTAATTAAACGCAATGATAGCCTCTCTGATAGCTCTTTCAAAAAAACTTCACCATTTGTTATTGCTAAAACCTTTCAATCTGTTCTTGGTGATGGCCATTCCCTCAAAAAATTACAGTCTGGGGATTTACTGGTTGAAGTTTCTACAGCCAACCAGTCACAATTTTTGTCCAATAGTAATACAATAGGCACCTTTTCTGTATCTGTTAAAGCACATCCAACTTTAAATTCTTGTCGTGGTGTAATATCTGAACCAGATCTGTTATTTTCCCCAAAAGAAGAACTTCTAACTAACTTAAAGGATCAAAATGTCGTAGATGTCCGCCGTATCACTATCCGTAGAAATGGTCAGATAATTCCTACTAAACATATAATATTAACCTTCAATAGCCATATTTTACCTACTAGAATTAAAGCAGGCTATTTAAATTGTCCAGTCCGACCTTATATCCCTAATCCGATCCGTTGTTTTAAATTCCAGCGTTATGGCCATACCAATACTAATGGCCAATGTCGTGGCAGTGTTACCTGTGCACATTGTGCAGAAGTTGGCCACGACAGTAAAACTTGTGAAAAACAGGAACGCTGCGCAAATTGCAAAGGTGATCATACATCATATTCTCGCTCCTGTCCTATTTGGAACCGTGAAAAAGAGATCATTACTATAAAAATAACCCAAAACCTTCCTTACCCTGAAGCTCGTAAAATTGTAGAATCGAGAACCCCATCTGTTGGAGTTTCTTACTCTAGCTTACTTAAGCAACAAACAAAACCTGTAAGACACATTAGTACCCAGACTGAATTTCCTTTTAAGAACAGTTCTCCTGAAAAAACATCTAGTCCTATAAAGAAAAAGACCCGTGATGCCCACGCTACTGCTGTTACCAGAGTGTTGCCAAAATTAGTGCTTTGGAAACCGTCATCAGAACCTGTGAAAATTGAATATTGGACTAGTCAAGCACAGAAATCAAGCCAATCAAAAAATATAACCGAACCTAAGAATGGAAAAACACCTGATTCATCTGCATCAAATTCCCACAAACCCAAAACTAATCTAACTGTAAAACCTACCCAGAAAACAAAAGAGAATAAAACTATTCGGGGTTCTTCACAGTGGCAAACTGTGAAGAATAAACAGAGAAAATCATGTCATAGCCCATCTACAGCTAATCTCAAAGATCCAAGGCAGATGAATCAGTACGTGGAGGAGGCTATGGAGTCGGCATCTTACGACTCGAGTGATGATGATGAAAATGTTACTTTTGAAGAATATAGACCTCTGTGATTTACCCTTTTAAATTGTTTTTATATATTTTTGTGCTTCTTTTTAGATATTGTTTGATTTTAACTTTGACATTTGGAGACAGATTTTAATCCTAACTTGACTTTCTAATTATGACAAATACTAGGACAGCCTTTTAATGCAATTTTTACATTTTAACTTTTACATTTTAAGCTGTATTACGTTTTTTTGAACTTTTTGTTCTCACCTTGTTCTTGGCGCAGCATGTCCCTAAAGGGATTTTGTGCCATAAAACCCTAATCAACCAACCAACCAACTGGATACAAGTCGTGATAAATTTTTTATCCAGCAATAATGATTGGTGGTCTCGTTTTTTAATCAGTAGTAAATCAACGTGAGTGTCTTTTTCGTCATCAGTAATGAACAGAGGAAAAATCTTAAAATTATCTGTATATGAATACACATTTACTGAAGTGGAATTAAGTTTCTCAAATTTAGGTATGTCTTTAAATGCGACCGGAAAAAAAATGCCTTTAAAATTTAATTCATTTGAAAATGGTTCATATTTGCTAACACGATTGGGGTTTTCAGTTTGTGGGTGAAGGGCAGAGAGTACAGACCACTTAAAACAGAGCTGATCGTTATTTTTTACATTTACTGTTGCTAGTTTAGCTTTTAAAATATTTGGTAATTCAATGAAAGAACTTCCCCTTAAAGGGTTATACTTACTTGTACGTACTTCCAAAGCTTTGATTTCACGGAAAGTCCATCCAGAATCTTTATCTTGGAAATCACCATTCTCGGATATTAATTTTTCATGAAAATCATCAAATATTGCCGCAATGTTGGAGGATTGCAAGACAGTTGCATTTCTTGTTTTGAAACATTTTTCTTCAATTGCAGTCTCGTTCTGTAGAGTTTTTTCATAAATGCACAAGAGTCTTAAATTCACAATAAGTTCACAATGCATTAGTTCATTTGAGACGATTTGAATAAATTCAGGTTTTTTTCCAAAAAGGAAGGTATTGATGTCTAGATCGCCATCGGTGTTAATAAGCAGTCTTTCGTTAGAGAAAAATATGAAAGTTTTTGGATAAACTTTCACGTTCACTGTTGTTCTGTGCATTTTCTATCAGGTTTAACTGTCTGTTAATTTGAGAATCAGTTCTTAAATTGCACATTGTGTGGTATGCACAAGTTTTATAATCCTGCTGGGAGACTTTACATGTGCGACATGGCTGTCTCACAACAGCAGAAAATCCTTCTTTAAAACCACCAATATTATGGCAAGCCAATGAATCACTGGTGTAAGTTAACAGACAACCATGAAACTTGCATGTGCCTTCAAGTGTGGTTAAAACTAAACCTTCATTTTGAAGAATAATTAATGTTTCAAAAAAGTCCTTTAATAAGACAGATTTGGCTTCTGCTGTTTTGACAAAACTAGCTTGTGCTACAGTCAAAAGATGAATGTGAGCCAACTGGGAACAAAGATGCGTTGGGATGTTCAAAAGCACAATATAAAACATGGTTAATTTTCTCTTTCGGGAACGTTTCATACCCAGTGGGTTGGCAATTTCAGTGTCATCATGGTATAACATCATAATAAAAACATTTTTTGGATGTTTTTGAATTACAGGATGATTGAAATATCTTAATCCATTAAAAAAATCTACTAAAACCCTATTCTCTACATTAGTGTTTCCTTTATGTGGATTCCTAAAATATTTGTTGTAATCAGGGCTCTTTAACAAATTTGAAAATAAAGCTTTTAGAGGAATATAGTACCCTTTTTTGTCAGAATTCCCATTTTCCAATACACATTCTTCCGGTTTTATATAAACTTCTAATTCGGTATACTTTTTCTTGCGTGAATAGTATGATGCCATTTCCTCAAGCGATAGGTTTGTTCCACACTCATCCGACAAATCTTGTACCTTTGAAACAACGTTATCAATTAACACTTTTGAAGCCCTGTGCTTCCCCTCTAGATCGATACAAAGTTCAGTCACTATATCAAGTGGACTATTCTTTCTAGTTTCACAATTATTTATTGTTGGCGAAAAATCTACTGATGCTGTTTCCATATGTGGAACAGCATGCGTAGTTTTTGCCTGGCATTTACTTACATGTATTCTATAGGCACCTTTAGAATATAAGTTTTGATTATATGTGGAACACTGAAGGAAATATTTTCCTTGATGAAATTTTTTAATGTGCCAATTGAATGCAGTAAAATTATTAGTTTGAAATGCACAAGGAACACATTTGTGAAGATTTTTGGTACTAGCTTGAGGTCTCACCTGATGCTGGGAAGGAATTATTTCAAATTGGGTAAGGCCTTCTTTACTAGAACAAGGTGTACTAGGTGCAACTACTACAAATGGAATGCTTTCATTAGCAGGTTCAGTTTGCTCACAAATTGGTGAATGTACTGCATCTGAAATTAGAATAAAATACATTTTAATGTAGAAACAATTTCAGTTTTAAAATATTTAGTTTATTGATAAGAAAAATAAGCTTCAGCATACAATTTTTAGCATGCAAGCTAACACAGGGCTTGAATTTCAGGGCAATGGGGTGAGATTTGCACTTAAAATTTGAAACAGCGTCTAAAAAATATCGTGGGCGAGAGGCTCTTGCCCAAAAAGTTTCACCATTTTTCTGAAAATGTTGCACTTTGGAGCTATGATCAAACTGCTGCAAACGTTTTGTGAATATCATGATATTTTCAGGCATAAGATTGACACAATTTGTGAGTTTTTACCAGAAAAAATTCTATAAATTGAATTTTTTTTACAGCGATTAATAGAGAAATTTCAAGATTTTTTTTTCCTTTCCGAGATAGATTGGCCCCCAGGGGAGTACCTTCTTTAGGTATTTACGGGCTTCGCGACCCCGGGATCCTGAGCAATCTTTCTCCTTTCCTTTTTTCTTCTCTTTTTCAGTTGTCTATCCTTTTCTCTTTGTTTCACACTTTTTAATCTTCTCTTTTCAGTTTATTATCCCTCTTTGTTCTTGTTCGTGTTTGTTTTTCACTAACCTTTTTGTTCAGAGTTATTTGTTCAACTAACTTTACCGTTCATTAGTTAAAAAGAGAAAAAAATATATAAAAATGTTCAAAAAGACAAAAAATACACCATGTTTGTTAATTTCTCTCACATCACTTTTTTTATATATACAATAGGGTTTTTTTTTTTTTATTCACGTGAGATACTCTGGGTGTTGAAGTTTCTTTTAATCTCATCGACTCGTTTCTTACTTTTTAGGTTGATCTCGAGTCCCAGGGTGCAGGGCATCTCTGAACTCTGGTTCCAAGTACGGGGGGGGGGAGGGGGGGGCGCCATGCTTGCATGGTGGTTGTTAGGAGGGGCTTTTGCTACCAGAAGACTGGTTCCTTTCGACATAAGGGCCTGCTGTAGGTTGGACAGAGCTGTAAAGGCTTACCTACGGCTACCCATTTTCCTTGGAAAAGATCCCCCAGGGGGATACCTTCTTAAGGTATTCACGGGCTTCACAACCCCGGGGCACCTGAGTGATCTTTCTCCTTTCTTTTTCCTCTTACTCCTCTTATCTTCTTTTCATCTTTGTTTCACTCTCATTGTGGTTTCCTCTTCGGAGGTGAGGGCAATTCTGTATGAGCCGATGTCATCCTGCATATTAACTCATGGAGAATTGTAAACCACCCACGTGTTGGCCGTGTCCCTGGAAAGGGGGATCCTGGCAGTTGAGGGAAACCAACACACTGCTTTGGCCTCTGCTTCAGGTAGACGGGAGGTCATTTGGTCCCGTATGCATCAATCGGCTGGTCAGCAGGCTTTTGTCACTGGCTCTAGGGATCAAGTGATCGAGCAACTACTAGTCATCTCGTTAAGGGTGGAGACTGACATAGGGTTGTCTTGTGACCGTATGGGCCCTGGTTAGCACTGATGCACGAATGTGCATCCCCTTGTAGGGCTCGGGAGAGGGTGGAGCGGCAGGGTCTGAATTTTATTATTTTTAAATATGGATGGAAACACTTCTTTTCCTTCTACTTCTCTCCCTAGTGGAGAGCAACAAACTGTACTGTCTTTCTCATTTACTCGCTTTTTCATCGTGAAACGTACTGATAGTCACTCTGACTGCTCCTTTAAAAAAACTTCACCATTTCTTATAGCTAAAACTTTTCAGTCTGTCTTGGGAGATGGTCATTCTCTCAAAAAATTACAATCTGGCGATTTGCTGGTTGAAGTTTCTACAGCCAAGCAATCACAATATCTCTCTAATTGCACTACAATAGGCACTTTTTCTGTTTCCGTACAAGTACATAGAACATTAAATACAAGCTGCGGAGTAATATCAGAACCTGATCTTTTATACTCAACCAAAGATGAACTTTTAGAAAATTTAAAAGACCAAAATGTCATAGAAGTACGCCATATCACCATCCGTAAAAACGAGCAGTAAATTCCCACTAAACATATTATTCTAACCTTCAATAGCACTACTTTACCACCTAGAATTAAAGCAGGATATCTAAACTGTAAAGTCAGACCCTATATACCAAATCCCACCTGCTGTTTTAAATGTCAGCGTTACGGTCATACTAAAACTAACTGTCGTGGATCTCTCACCTGTGCACGTTGTGCAGAAGTCAGCCATGACAATACCTCATGTGAAAAATCCGAATGCTGCGTTAACTGTAAAGGAAATCATACAGCATACTCCCGCAAGTGCCCTAACTGGAACCATGAAAAAGAAATAGTTACTATAAAAATCACTCAGAATTTATCTTATCCTGATGCCCGTAAACTAGTTGAAAATAGAGCCCCATCTGTCGGAATTACCTACTCCAGCTTACTCAAGAAGCAATTAACATCCGTAAGACACATGGCTACACAAACTGATGTCTCTTATCCACAAAGAAAATCTACCGTAACGCAATCAACAAACACCCCATCCTCTGAACCAGTAAAAATAGTTGACTTAGAGAAGAAACAACAGAAATTGACAGCTGTATCCAATAAGTCATCTCAACCGCAAACTAAGACAAATGCCACAATTACGAAAATAGCACAGAAACCTGATATTCCCAGAAAACAGAATCTAAAAAAACTCCCTATACAAACAACTAAAAAAACCTCAACTCCAGCATCTCTACAATGGAAGACTGTGGGTAGGGGGAAGAAAAGCTCTGGCATCAGATCAATTATAAAAAAATATTAAAGATCCAAAGCAGTTGCAGCATTACGTGGATGAGGAAATGGAATCCGACCCCTGTAGCAATGACTCGGATGATGAAAATATTGTATTTGAAGAATTTGTGCCTGATAACTTAGATACACAACAATCCATTTCTGCCAATTCTTCACAAACTGCCTCTCCAAGATCATTACATTCTAATACTTCCAAAATACCATCTCATAACAGGAACGCACAAATTACAACTAAAACTTCTTTAAAGCAAAATATTTCAAAAACTAAATCTACTATATCTGCAATACCCCCACCAAAAAAGAACAAAATCTCAAAAAGTCAGACAAATTCACAGAAAAAAGACAAAAAAAATCAAAGTATGGAGGATGACGATGCTATGGACCTTCATCCCGAACCGGATGAAATACTGGACGACGGAGACAGTAGCATGTCTACTGTTTCTGATCAAAATGACATAGATACTCATATTTAACTCTCGTAATTTAGAATAATATCATCTCATGGAACTGCCGTGGTTATCTTAATAAACATGACGAAATCCGGGACATCCTCTCTGACCATCAACCACTCTGCTTAGCTCTACAGGAAACCCATCTAAAACCAAAAGACAAAGCAAAATTGCGCAATTACGCTACTTACAGGAAAGACTTTTCTGGTAGACAGAGATTTCTGGTGTCAATGTGGCATTTGGGAATTAAAATTAAGTGGTATATCTGTGAAATGTGCATGTTTTTCTTTTAAATTCATCAGATTATTTCATTTATTTCCGAATGTTATCCATATCGGAAATATATATTCATCATGTCGAAGTGGATAGCTATGCATGATGACAATCGAAAATATAATAAAGAATGGGAAAGATCTTATACTTGGTTGAAACAAGCCAATAATGGTACAGAGATGGCACATTGCAAATTATGTCAATGCAGTATTTTGCCAAAATTATCAAATATTGCGAAACATGTTTCTGCAATAAAGCATCAACGGATTGCACCGTCACATCGTCATCAAAACCCCAAACACAACTTAGGGTGGTAAAAATCAGCCAAAAAATTGACGATGCAGTAGAGGTAACAGAATTAAAACTTGCAGCATGCATTACATGCCATAGTGCTATTCATATAATTGATCACTTAGGTGAGATATTAGAACTTGGAAAAGGAAGTCCATTTGGTGACATAAAGTGACACAGAATTAAATGCACATCCTTGATAAAAATATAATTTCACCAGCTATGATAGCTGAGCTCATTAAAGAAATCAAAAACCATAAATTTGCACTTATTATCGATGAATCTACTGATGTATCGACCCATAAGTATATGTGTGTTCAAGTGAGATATTTCAGTTAAAAATTTAATGAAATAACTACTGGATTTATAGAGCTAATTCCTGTTCAAGAAGCCATAGGGGAAAATCTACTCAACTTACTCGATGAAGAAATCCGTAAGTGTGAACAATCATTAAAAAATTGCTTCGGTTTCACTACAGGTGGGGCGTCAAACATGGCTGGATGCAACAATTCTGTTTGGAGTAGAATGAGGGAAGTTTCCCCACTTTGTTAGCAGTTGAAGTGCATTTGCCATTCATTAGCATACTTATGCATAAAATATGCAGTTTCAAAACTACCAGCTAGTATTGGATTCCTTCTTCTAGAAATTCTTATGTGGTTTAGACACAGCAACATCAGAAGGGAAGCATACAAGGATTTGTTTAAAGTATTAAATTCATCAACAGATTTCCAAGAAGCAAGAAATGCTCCGCTCCCATTCGAAAAGGCTTCCACTACTTGCTGGCTTGTACGTGGAAAAGTTACATTGGGAAGAATTAAAAATGTATTTTATTTCTGCTGAAATAGCTGAAACAAAATTTGACACCAAATATAAAGCAAGAATGTTGATGGTTGGTTATACAGTAAAACCTCCATAACAGACACTCCCGAATAGCGGACACCTCTATTTAACGGACAGTTTTCCAATCCCCACTCCCAAAACCTAAATTTTTGTATGTTTAACCTCTGAATAACGGACATTCCGAATAGCGGACACTTTATTCGGCAATAAAGGATGAAAAAGTATGTTTTAAAAAGATTTAAAAAAAAGCAAAAAGGCCTCTGAATTTATCAGGACAACGTGTCACAAATTTTGGGATCACAGATAAATGTAGATAAAGAGCTGGGGGAAAATCTCCCCTTCCCCCCCACGTTCAATGCTAAATTCAGGGTGTTGCCCGGGAGGAATATCTCACAGAGCATTGATATGTCACTAAATAATATTTTGAGATTTTATGCTTTTAAAGGTCAAAAAGTGCAATCCTTCCCTTCCTGCCCGGAACTTTACAATGTCCAGTAACGTCACATAGAAAAATAAATTACATGTAATCGCAAACAAAAGTAAACTTTTGTAACCGATTATTTCACGAGAATATAATAAACAGTGGATAAAAGTGTGCACAAATTTATTTCAATTTTATTGATTAAAAAATATTTTAAATTTCTGATTAATTATATAATAGAGTTTTTAGGACATATAAAAGTAAATTAATGAAACATAAAGCATTTCTTAGCACTTTTTGAATCTCTGAGGTTTTCCCAATAGCGGACACCTCCGAATAGCGAACAATTTCTGCTTTCCCGAGGTGTCCGTTATATAGAGGTTTTACTGTATAGAGTTTTATGGCGCAAGGTCCCTTTGGGGACATGCTGCGCCAAGACAAAGACAAAGTTAAAACATATGTTAATGAATAAGTAAAAAAATAAACAACCAGCATCAAAATGAAAGTATAAATTAAAAGTTACTAGTAAGTCATGGATAAAAACAATGTATGTGTAAACAATGATATATATAAATAAAACAGATTAAAGCAGTCCACAGACCATGTTTAGGAAGTCAAGTTATAATTAAAAACTAAAAGTCAAAGTAATGATTGTTAAAATATGAACAAAGTATAGGATGATACACAAAAATACATAGAAACAATTTAAAACACACAGAATATTTAAAAAAAAGTGACATCACGGAGGATTGTATTCTTCGAATACAACATTTTCCTCTTCGTCACTTGAGTCGTATGATGCCGACTCCATAACCTCTTCCACATATGTGTTCATTTGCCTTGGGTCTTTCAGATTACCTGTAGATGGGCTATTAATCTATAAAAATCTATAAAAATAACCTAAATTTTATAAAAGAACTCCTAAAAGTGTGAATTTAAAGACATTTTTGCCTTAGGTAAAACATTAAAAAATTATTAGGTTACACTATCCAACATCTAAAAATGTTTCAAGAACAAAAATAGTTATTTCTGAAGTATTTTATCTCACTCAACATAAAAAGTGGAGTTCAGCTCTTGTTTTCAAGATAGGAACAAACTTGAGAAATTTCACTATGGCTGTTTTATGGGAAATCGAATGTTCGGAAGTTGGTACTCTTAATAGCTGTAACTCCCCTCAACTGCATTCTCCAAGTAGAATTTAACCAGAAATCAAGATCAAGAATACAGGGCTCGTCACAAAAATCTTCTTCATTTCTTAGAAGAAAGAATATATTGTTGCTTGTACTGATGTTAATGGTTTCATGAATTCAATGACCATAACTCATGATCCATGGAAGTGGAGATTATTTATAGACTCTTCCAAACTTAGTTTGAAAGCAGTCTTACTACAAAACAGCAAAATTATTCATTCCATTCCCATTGGATATTCCGTTCACATGCAGGAAACTTACTGGAATGTGAAATTACTTCGCAAGTCAATCAAATACGAGGATCATAAATGGCAGGTTAGTGGTGACTTAAAAGTAATTGCTTCACTCCTGGGAATGAAATTAAAGTGTTGTTACTTTAATTCTTGTAATATCTCGCTTGTAAAAACTATAATACTTGTTATTCAAATGTTTTTCTATGTAATTTTTTTTTTTTTTTTGACAAGCACATAGTTTACACCAATAACATTTAATGTATACTTTTTAGTTTGAATATAAATTCATAGACAGCGATATTTAAAAATATCAAAACTTACTTAGAAATTAAAAGAACAAATTACATTTAACCCTTAAGCGGTAACCATGGGTCACTAGTGCCTCGGTCAAATTTTCTTTCCTTGCTAGCTTAGAAGAGAGAGTTGGGAGCAGGACTAAACTACCCTGAAAAAAATAGTACACTAGTAGGCTATTAGCTCCCGAAACGGCGATGTTTTAGTGCGTTTACAGCCGACGTAAGAGCCAGTCAAAATTTCGAAAAGGCACGAGTGACCCAGGGTTACCATTTACGTTGACGAAAAGTGTAAGGTAAGAAAAAATTTGTTTGGTTAGGAATTGATGTTTTTTTCATAAAAAATCGATACATTACACTCACTTGGGTTTCTGAACCTTACTTTTTATGCAAACACATGTTTATGGAATTGTTTGGTGTGATTGCAGTTTGCTCTCCTTCTTGGCTTCCTTCGATTGTTTATAAATGATGATATCAGTGTTGCTGTAATTTTTCATTATTATATTTTTTGTTTAATTAAATAAAGTTTGATAATTAACATTTTCATAAATAAAATTGATTAAAAACTAATAAAATTTCTATTTCATTGTAAATTGTACCTATTTATAAGTTAAAAAAACGTCATTTTTATGCTCAAAACTTAAGCATTTTTTAAATTTATACCGGCTATTTTTATTTTTTTTGTGAAAATACCATTCTTTATCTTCAATTTCCCGTTTGAAACAGCAAAAAATGTCAATTCTATCCAAAGTTATGATTTTTTAAAGAAAATGTGCATTTTTCATTTTTTTATTTGTTTATTTAAACATATTGTTTAAACAAATTAATAAATCAGCAATATTGTGACTGATTCTTCGTCAAGGGTAGTTGATGTAATATCATGAATTTTTTTAGAATTTTTAAAGCACTTTAAACCACTTTTTACAGCTCTAAGCACGAGTGACCCATGATTACCGTTTAAAGGTGCCGAAAAACACGTTACCGTTTAAGGGTTAAAAATATGTAGTTAAATCTATAAAAGTACAAAATATTGCAAATTTATGCAAAAGATGAAAAGTTTACAGACACAACTGGCACTTGAATAGTGTAAAAACTAAATAATTAAAGTTGACATTTAGACAAATTATTACATGGAGATAAAGTAAAGAGGGAAAATGAAAACATTGAAATGATTACTATAGACCGGGAGGTGGCAGCACAGATTCAGAAGCGCGGGATAACCCACCAATCGGCATAGGCTTCCAGATCCCGTGCTGCAACTTTATTTAAAAAAAAAATTACATTACATTACATTATTTAACAATGTTTGAACATGGCATAATCTTTTTAACAATATGAAGATTATCTTTTTAACAATATGAAGATAATGTTAAAATTTTTGAGGGTTTATAGGTGACCCACAACTCAGTCCTCATTTAAAAGGTGAAATGGGGGTATTTGAATGAGCCCCTGATTAGTCTCTAAAAAGTTCATACAGTCTATAATTTTCTTTAGTAAGATAGAGTTCTTAGAAATTATTGCAAACCAGGAATCCGTAGATATAGAATTTGAGTATCTTAAGTGAAAAGTGGAAGTCAGGGTACATTCTATGATGTAATGCAGTGACGTGCCTACTTTGCCACATGTGCAATATCTAGATGGCGCCTTGCCAAATTTTGCTAAGTATTCTGGAAAGGGTCCGTGGTTCGTGGCATAAAGATATAGATTTCTGTGTGGTAGTAAGAAGTCTGCTGAGACTTTGGGTAACAGTTTAAAAGTAAATCTACCTCTACGATCGGATTGCCATATGTTCTGCCAATTTGTGAGTAACTTTACTTTCAGATGCCATTTTAAGTAGGAATGAGGAAAAGGAAAAAATTCCTCCTTTACTTGTAAATCAGAAATTGCTGACTTTGCCCGGCCATCTACCAATTCGTTGCCGATATTACCAGCATGGCCCCTCACCCATGTCAGAAAAATTTCTTTCGTGGAGTCTTGTAACAATTTAATAATTTCTTGAACTAATGAATTTTTAGAAGATAGATCTTCGATGGCGAAAAGTCCTGAGAGACTATCTGTATGGATCGTTACTCTTACGTGATCTGAAGCGATAAACCACACTAAAGCTTTTAAAATTGCGAGTAGTTCGGCTTGAAACTGAGTTTTCCTCTCTTAACCTATATTATTCTGAATGAATTAACTTATCCTCGTAGAAGCAACAGAAGGCTAGTCCCGTTCCATCATAGCTTTTTGATCCATCAGTGAAAATATTGAGAGATGTGTTATTTGAGAGATGATCAACATTTAACTTGTATAGATATGGTTTAAATGGACAGATAGATGAGGAAGAAGCTTTTGCTTGAAAGAGGACTGGAAGAAAGTCGCCCATTGGGGAGCCCAATCTCAGGACTCTTCCAGCTACCACCAGTCTTTCCATTTCGAGGTGTAATGGCGGAATGCCTGTTAATACACACAGAGCTAGTGTGGAGGACTTTTTATAGGCTCCTGAAATAAGTAACAGGCCCTGTGAATGTATTGATGATAACAATCTATTTTGAATATTGGAGCTCTTTTCAGAAATTTTGGTTTTTTCAGGTGTAAGGACTTACATTTATCGTATGATATTGTAATTTTATTTTGTAGAGACCAATCATTGACTATTTTAAGGGCTTTTTTACTGGAGTCCTCTAGCGATTTTCTTGTTTTGCCAGATAAGATTAATAGCACATCATCAGCGAAGGCTACAACTCTTACGCCCCTAATCCTTAGTTCTCTTGGAAGTCGTTGGACAAATACCCTCCAAAGAAAGGAGCCTAAACAGGAGCCCTGTGGGCAACCCCTGTTTAGCCAATGATAGCTGTTTGCCAGCCAGTGTGGTTTTAATTTACGATTTGATAAATAAGAATCTATTGTATTAATGTAAGGTTGTATGGTTTGATTTTCAATCACTGTATCTTCCACTAAGGATTGTAATATTTCTATTGTTAGGTCCCACGGGAGACTATCAAATGCATTTTTTAAATCTATTGAAATTAAGGATATGTAGATGTCTTCCTGTTGTAGAATATCTATATGTGAAAAATAATCCTGTATAACTGTTTCTGTGGACCTGTTCTCAAGGAAACCATGTTGGGATGGAAAAAGTTTTTGCGAGTCCTTCCGATGTTAATTAATTCTTCTTAGAATGATTTTTTCAAAAACTTTACCAAACACCGATAAGAGTGATATTGGACGATAAGAAGGGGCCAAATTGGAAGGTTTTCCTTTTTTAAGAAAATAAACTGCCTCTCTAATTTTCCAGTCCTCTGGGAAGTAATTCAGGTTTAGCAAGGTGTTGTACATGTTTTGCAGTAGTTCTGGTATTGTCTTGAAAATGTTTCTGAGGATTATATGGTCAATTTCATCCAAGCCTCGAGCTTTGTTTTTATTGAAACTGTATATTGCATGTTTAATTTCTTCTAGTACAATCACCTCATCAAGTTCATAGATAAAAATCTAGGATTAGTTTTTTTATTTGTATATTAAAACTCAATTGTTCTGCCAAGTCATATCTTGGTGGAAAACACAAAAAAAACTTTGAGTTTAAGTGGTTGACTTGTATATTTACCATTGTGCTTTTCTACATCCAAAAGTATGAAGAAATAGAAGATTTGGAGCAGGAAAACATAAGGGTAAATCTACGAGTCAACCACTAAATTCAGTTCTTTTTTTAAATGTTTTTTACCAAGATATTACTTGGCAGTCCAATTGTTTTAATATGCGAATTAAGATTTAACTAAAACTAATCTTAGATTTTCATACATGAACTGGATGATGCAATTGCCTGTGCTGTCGCCTCACGGTCTACTAAATAGTAAAACAAAATCAGGAGGTGCATTACAGTTTTATGAAATTCATAAAAAATTTTCAGTAAAGTAATAGGGAACATTTGATAGAATTAAATGTGACAAATATGACCTGAAGTTGCAAATTTTGTTACTATTTTTTATTACAAGACAGAAACTTTTGAAAAATACCAACATTAATTAAAAATTCCACACATAAACATAAATTAATTTAAATTATCATACATTCTTTGTCAAGATTACACTGAAATTTTTAATGAGTTGGTTGTAGATTATTTTTAATATAGTTAA
Source organism: Maratus speculifer (assembly GCA_964019185.1). Classification (NCBI taxonomy): domain Eukaryota; kingdom Metazoa; phylum Arthropoda; class Arachnida; order Araneae; family Salticidae; genus Maratus; species Maratus speculifer. The sequence continues at coordinate 215,569,713 of OZ025301.1, read as the reverse complement.
ATTGGTGTGAACTATTTAAGTCTTTGTGCAAGGATGTAGTTACAAAAATTATTTTAAAAAAAAATAAACACACAATGAAGTCTGTGAAATCCGCATACTCAGGGAATGAAAGCTTTGTGGATCATTTTTGTGGGTCATAGATCATTCCTTTGTTTACAATTTATTTTTTAAAGCCAGACAATAAATTAGAAACAACTGCAACAAACAAAAATTACAACAGAAAAGAAAAACAGTGTGACATTTGTTTAATACATTTTTGGTACTTTTCGGTTAGCCGGGATATAACATAAGACTGGTAATTTCAGTTTTGGTTTGTTGTAAAAAATTCCAGTAGTCTATGAACATTCATTGCTTCAAGATGAATTTTTTTTACTCAAAGAAATTTAAATATTTATATTCAATTTCTATTTGAATATTTATTCATTAAAAAATTTAACAATTAAATTCATAAATTTTGGCATTCTTTTTCAAGTATAATAACTTTCATTGCGTACATTTCAATGTGTAGATTACAAAATATGCATTGATAATTTCACTGAGTTTACCATATACAGTTGGCAAAAAAGCATTTGTACACTTCATTTTTTTAAATTATAATGAAATTAAACAAAAAATTTAAGCAAAAAACACTGTAATACATTAATTTAATGCATTATAATATTATAGAAGCAAAAACAAAATTAAACGAATCGATTTTTTACATTATAATAAACAAATATACAAAAATAACGCAAAAAAAAGTATTGTACACTATATTAATGTAATATAATTAATGAAAATTTAGTAAAATGATACAAATTAATATTTTGTGTGAATTCATTAAGCATTTATGACTACTTCTAGAAGGTGTGACATAGATTTCACCAACTTTTTTGCAATGATCTGGTTAATGTTATTCCATGACACAATAAGAGCTTCTTTAAAACTGTTTTTTACTGATACATATTTTTTTCGGATTTTTGCATCCAATAGCATCCACAAATTTCCTATTGGATTCAAGTCTTTAGATTTTAGAGGAGTTACCAGTCATCTTCGAGTATTGTAGAAACCATGTTCTGGTGATCACAGCAGTGTGCATTGGTTGTTATTCTGCAGAAAGTGAAAAACTTCCTCTACGCCTGATTTCTTAGCACGGTTTAAAAAATTATGTCGCGACACATAAATGTATGTTAAACCTGTCCTTCCATTGTCAAGAAATTTTAATAGACCTGCTCCATTAGCAGCTATACACCCCAAAACCATAATATTCCCCCCACCATGCTTGATAGTTTGAAGTATACGTTTCGGATCTAGAACAGTTTTATTTTTATGCCAATTTTTTTGAATGCTTGGTGGTAAGAAAATCCCGAATTTTCCCTCATCAGAAAAAATTACTGTTTTCCAAAAATCCAATGATTTACTTGCTCAACTTTACTTGCTCAATTCACTTGATCAAAGCAATCTAAAATTACAACATTAGTTCTAAAAATTGTCTTAACACTGAGAGGTATTGTTTTAGTTAAATTTTCCCTTTCTGGCCAAATTATTGTCTTTTTTAATGCATAAAAAAGCTGCATCTAGCCATTTTGCAAATATTCTAGATATAGTCGACTGACATATGTTAAAATGATATGCCAAATCTTGTGTTGTAAGATTTAATCTCGATCGCATACAAAAAACCATGAATTCTTGAAATGGGGATAACTCATTTCTTTCTGTCATTGAAACTTCATTCAATATAAAATTGTAAACTACTGATAATACAGAAAAATTAGGCAGTCCAGTGTAAAATCTGATTTTTTTGTCTTTATCACAAAGAGATTCCTCTGTCATTGTCATGCATGCAACTTTTTCTTCTTCATCATACAGTCTGGTTCTTGTCAAATTTAATTCCTCTTCCAAATCAAGTATGTGTTTAATAGGGAATTCAGTCTGTAATACAACACAGCACTGTGAAGATTCATACAATATATCTTCATTAGGTGCATTTGGTGTAGGTACAGGATTGGTACTAGTGTCTACTGCCAATTCTTTTGTGACAGCTCTTTTAACTGATGTGAAAATAGACAAAAAAAAGTTTAAATGAATAAAATGCAAACAGATTTTTAAATGTAATATTTAAACATAATTTAAAAAAAGAATACTTTTGGTGTATAAGTTTTTTAAATGCAAGCGCAAAGGCAACATTTGCACTACAATTGACATACTAGTGTTAAATATACCGTATTTACCGTGTATAAGGCGAACTTTTTTTCCAAAAAAATAGGGCTAAACTCCTAGGTGTGCCTTATATACGAAATAATTTTTTACTGTTGGATGCAGTCGAATGATATGCATATCAAACAAGAAATTATTCAAAGAAGATACTAAAACTCGGGAAATATTACTTAATTGAAGTATTACGGCATATTTATTTCATTCCTTGCAGTTTTTTATACAACAGAGCTAATGACATTATTTAAACGCTAATTAGCAATTCTCTTTACCGTCACTCATTCCTATTTCCCATCATTCTCTTTCAACCCGAAGTCTAAAAATGCATTTTTGTCTTGTTTTCTGGTCTGGTGTAATGTTTCTTTCGACTTTTTTTTTCTTTTTTTACTGAAATTCATTTGGTCATTCTTCATTAGCGTATCAAATTTATGGTGCACCTTATATACGAGATTTTAAGAAATCACCATTTTTACTTGTAAAGTAAGAGTGTGCCTTATATACACGTGCGCCCTATACACGAGTAAATACGGTACATATATTTTATGTCTCTCGGCTGCAGAACTGCTATTTTATGTTACTCTAGTATGACCTAATGCCGAATTAGGTGCCCAGTCTGGATCAGCCTTATCAACAAGGTCTGCAGGTTTACCTACAAAAAGCAGAAAGATTAGAATATATATTTAAAACAATTATTTACACATGTTGTTATTACATTGAAAATGCCTATATTTATAACTTTCCTGAGAAAATTGTCTTATTCTCTACAGTTATTTATTATTTACGCAAAAATAAAATCCAGTGATATGGGAGAAATGAAGTCCTGAAATATAATTTTTTTTTTAGGTAAACTTGTTTTTATAATATTTACTTTAATTTAGAAAAAGGTGCAAAAGTGGCATAAATCATAATCCAAAATAAAAAGAATGTAGTGAAAATGTAAGAAAATAATTGATTCTGTCATTGTTAAAGTTATGCTTTGTCCCCAACATTTCACTTATTATTATTATTATCGGTACTTATTTAGTTAGTTGGAAGCCAGCGTTATTTATTATATATATATAACACTGGCATACAAATATAAGGCAGCAATATATGGCATACTGGATCTGGAAGGCTGTCAACAAAACTCCCCAAAAATCTAAACTGTATTAAAGTGGTCCTTTTTGCATGAACACAACATTCATGTAGCATGATTTCAAGTAAATGAAATTTATTATTATCATACTGCATTTGTGGTTAAATACTTAGTTCCATGTTTTGATAAAATAATGCATTTTCCCCAATCAAAAAGTTATTTAGCATTATTATGCATTTCAAGAAATTAATTTTTATGGTAAATTAATACTACTGTAACAAGATGACTACCTTAACTAAATTATAGAATCGATAGGTGGCGCTATATCCACTTTTGACGGATTTAAATTTTGAATATTAAAGATTAGCAGAGATTAAAATTAACTAGCACAATGAAAGCTTTTGCATTTAGTCGCTAAACCTGTAAAAAGTTAAAGTCTAGAAATTTAAATAACTAAAATAATGTATGTTGATGAAAGAAATATAAATGATTTAAAAAGAAAACTTTTATTTAAAAGAAAATAAAGATAAAAGCAATATAATTAACAAAGGCATTTATATCTATTAAATAATTAAAACAGAAAACAAAATAAACAGACTTCATGGCAAAACTGTGAAGTAATGAGTTGATGATCTGAAGCATATTTTAGCATATCTATCCACAAACACGGTAAGGACATTCAGCTGGAGAAACTTCATTTAAAGTAAACATCACTATCGTTACTATCCTTTCCTCAAAAACAATAGCCGGGTCTCAAAACAAACAGAGACGAAGCAGGTGGCTGACTTAAGTCCAGCATTTAAACCACTTCCTAACAGCTGCCAGCTATCTTGAACATCGGGAGAAGAATGTAACGAAAAACTGCAAACTGCAAAGGCGGTCTTTTGAATAAGTTAGTGAAAACACTTAACAAAACTTAAAAATACGGCACGTTGACAAGCACGTAAATGAAACAAAACTAGAGGTTAAATCATAAATGTTAAAGAGAAAAAGGACGAACATACTCATTTCATACTGAAATATTAAGACCAGGATCTAAACTATAGGGCAGTTTCAATCAGCTGTTTTTCTACATAGCAATGTTATCTGGCAACAGCCTAGCAACCAACTGGAGGTCAAGCAATCTACGGCTGCGTACCCGTATTTCGCCACACTATATTATTATGAAAAAAATCCTAATTGTTTTATCAATAACATTAGATTCTGTTACATGCCTATGATTCATGCTTCTTACTAATCTCATTTAAAATATATACATTTAAAGCATATGTCTTTAACCAATTTCATTTAAAATGAAAAGATAAATAAAAAGAAAAAAAAATATAATGCAAAAAAATAAATAAATAAATAAATAAAATAAAATTCAACAACTTGAAACACGCACATTGTTTCACGCGAAATGTAAATACTGCTATTGACAAAAATTGTGCTTATCTAATACAAAGAAATCCTTATTCTGTTCTCATTGAACAGTTGATAAACCACCAAATATTGCATAAATTAAAAAATTTTTTAAATGAAATTTTTTGATTCGTACAAACATTGCTTTTATATTTAAATCAACATATATTTTTAGTTTCCGTTATTATAGTAATGGATATATTTTTTAGACATCACTTTGAAATTTGTGGTTTTGATGCTAAAGACATCGCCAAATTAGAGAAATGTGAAATATTTGACGAACTATTACACTCATAAGATTTTTGTTAGTACGATTCGATTCAGCATACAAAAATGCACTAAAATGCATTATCAGTTCAAAAATAGCTATAAAACCTGATTTTTAATGAATTTTTTTAAATTGCTTTTTTGGAGGAATTTTATTTTATGAAAATTTATTACATTTTAATAATAAATATTAGGCAAGTGGCCTAACATATTATTAATTGAATTCAATGAATCTGGAGATTATTTTTCATCAGACATTTATTTTGCTTCATAGTATGTTTAGCTCTTTATTAGTTAATACAAAAAATTAAGATTATTACTAAAAAAAAATTTTATAAAATGCCCCCCCCCCCCTCACTTCATGAATAAATCATGTTAGACACAAATTGTGTTGCATCATCCTAAGAAACATTTACAAAAAAATTTATTAAATAAGAAATTCACACACATACACAAAAAAATCTTAAAAATTTCTGTTTATTGTTAAATAGCAAGAATTTTAGTTTAATATACATATGGTGGATAACTTTTAAATGCGAACACTAATAGAACGAAAAAAAAAATATATATATATATATACACATATATATATATACACAGGGTTTTCAGTCAAACGTTTCAGAACTCCTAACAGAGGTAGGGTGCATCCTGATGACTTGAAATCATATAGCAAATGTTTTCCTGAAGCGGTGATGTACACAGAAGCACCATAAAGAAAAGACACTAAGTAAAAAATCGTCTTATCAATACATGTAAAAAAGGGAAAATGTACATGTGTTAATGTAAGTGTTCGAAATTTCTGCCACCAGGGATCTGTTTAGGAAAAATTTGAGTCCGTTAATGAACTCTTCACAATTTTTATTACGGTAAAAACGGACCCTTCACAATTTATATTACGGTAAAAACGGACCCTTCACAAAATATTTTATCTTTGTACTCGTTCGTGGTCGTGTATAGTTCTTTGATATATTAGTGTGTTGAACTACCATGAAGGGCATGAAGCGTCCAAATCAGAATTTAGGTGGTACGAGAAACGCTGATTACTACGTTAAAAAGATTAAGAAGTCAGATGCTAGGAGATGCCCCAAAATTCAGTCGTTTTTTAAAAAAAAGATTCAAATGATGCCGAAAAAGAACCTGTTGATGATGCGTCATGTGTTTCAAAAAATGACGGCGAAAAAAAATCTATTGATGATGTGTCTCGTGCTGAAAAAAATTCCTGTGACAAAAGTTTCGGCTCGACTCAGGAGGATCCGAAAATCCGATCAAAAAATGATTTAAATAAGGATTATGAAGCAAGCCTGTATGTCAATGAGGGCGCACATTGCTCTGTACAATTGAATTCTCCGATAATTCCATTTGGAATCGATTCACGTGCTAATCTAAGCACCAGTTGTGCATCCATTTCAATTGAAGAGGATTCTGAATCATCTGTAGGTGAAATTCTTACTGCAGAAAAAATCCCAATTAATATAGACAGTTATGAAAAATTGTACAATTGGATGTATTACAGCATTTCAGCTAAAGGATTTTTATGTAAAATGTGTTCAGTTATATATCAAAGTGCACCTTGGGTTAACCAAGCTGCAAGATTTGGTGACCATCCCACAAGGGCTATTAGTAAGCACCAGAACAGCACCAGGCACAATCAAGCTGTTGCATCAAACAGGTGTCAAAAAAATCCCTACAAGAAAAGTTCATAGAAGGTTGGTTGGTTGGTTGTATGAATTTTAGTGGCACAAAATCCCTTGAGGGACATGCTGCGCCAAGACAAAGAATAATAATACAAAAACAGATTAAAACAAACCTGTCTGGATGGGTTCCCATCCAGAGTCATGTAAAAGTACAAAATTAAAAAGAATTAATTATTACTCTTCCAGATGTCTAAAAAGAGCAAAACAAGTCGAGTTATAAAACTGATCAGTAGTAAAAAATTATATATCAAAATATAGTCCAATACGTTTTAAAAAGGTGAAGAGTGCCCCATGAGGTGTTTCCCCAATGAGGTTTGTCAAGATTGGTGATGATGAATTAAAATACAGTCTGTACAAGTGCCGAAGGCCAGGACAGTCAGATAAAAGATGATGAATAGTCAGGTAATCAAAATGACAATGTGGACACATAGGTGTATCTTCCCGGAATAAAAGATGTTTATGAGTCATTCTAGAATGTCCAATTCTCAGACGAGTCAAAAGGACATCTTTCTTTCTTGGATAATTAGTAGGCCAAGTGGCGATTGTTGGTTTGATATGGTGCAATTTATTGTTATATTCCAGATCCCAACCTTCTTGCCAAATTGTATGAATAAAGGATTTTATGAGTAGTTTAACGTCTGAGAATGGAATTGTATGGTTTAAGGTATTAAGAGCCAGTTTTGCTGCCTCGTCTGCTTTTTCATTTCCTGGGATACCCATGTGCCCAGGTACCCAGCAAAGGAATATTTTATAGCTATGTCTTGTTAAATTATTGTAAATCTCCAGGATAGCAGAAACAAAAGGGTGTCTTTTTAAAGTTTTTATAGCATCAATAGAACTTTTGGAATCAGTATAAATAAATAAGTCTGTGCCTTGTTGATGAGATAATAACTGCATAGCTTTCTCAATTGCCATCAATTCAGCTGTAAATACAGAGGTTGAAGAATGTAGCCGGTAGCTCCAGCTAGTGCCATTACAAAATACTCCACATCCCACGATATCACCACTCTAAGAACCATCTGTATATATGTCTGTATAATTATTAAAATTAGCACGGTGTGCAGCAAACAGCTGTTGAAAGACTGCAGGTGCCAAATGCTTTTTTTCATAATCTTTAAAAGGGTGGAGAATGGCAATTTTATGTGGTTTCCAAGGTGGGAGTAGATGCAATGGATTTGAACTTACCTCGATATTATTCATAGGGCTATTGTCTATAATTTTTCGCATTCTTACCCCAAACGATGGTATGCAAGAGGGTCGGTGCTGATAAAGAATATCATAGTCAGTATTTAAAATGTAAGTGCGAAGTGGATGCTCAGGATGCGACAGAACACGGTAATAAAATTCTAATGAAAGTTTTTCTCGAGTATGGTGTAATGCTAGTTCATTACAGTCAACATATAAGCTAGTTCACAGAAGGACTAGAAACTGTTTCTTAGAAAAATAAAGAAAGCAACAGGAAACTTCTATCCAAGTATATCAGAATAATATATTTCATGGTAAAAAATAATTGGGCAGTTTCTGAAAAGTTTTCTTCCTTGGTCAAGTTTATTGTGGAAGATTTGGGTGATTCGGACATTCAGACATATCTAAGCACATGTGGTAAGAATGCCACCTACTTATCCAATGTGTCTGTAGATAGTATTATGGGTGCTATTTCTTTGTATCTCAAAGAAAAAACTGTAACTGCTTTAAAGTTAGTAGATTCTTTTGCATTATTAGCAGACGAATCTACTGACGAATCCCAGCGAGAACAGCTAGGATTGATAGTACGTTACAAAATAAAAGGAGTTCCTGGATTCAAGGAAGAATATCTTGGCCTGATTAACCTTGCCTGTACTAATGCCGAATCAATTACAAATGCAATTGAAAAGTTCATGATAGGGAAAGGCATTGATATAACAAATTGTCTTTTTCTGGCTTTAGATGGAGCAAATGTTATGAGTGGAGATATTTCGGGTGTTCAAAGAAGAATTAGACATCTTTCTCCACATTCAATATATGTAAATTGCAGAAATCATAGGTTAGCATTAATTTTCGTACATTTGTTGAAAAAGTATGGAATTCTGCAAGATGTTGATTCTTTGCTCGTCAGCTTATGGGTTTCACTACAGCTTTTAAGCACAGTTTTTTCACAATTTAGAAGATAAAATACAATTAGAAATTTTTTATTAGCAATGTACACCCTGACGCAAAAGTTTAGACAATGAAGAAATTCTTACATACTTTGAAAAATATTTATTCAATTTTCAAATCACTGCTTGAAATTCCCCCCAGGGGGATACCTTCTTTAGGTATTCACGGGCTTCACAACCCCGGGGCACCTGAGTGATCTTTCTCCTTTCCTTTTCCTCTTACTCCTCTGGTCTTCCTTTCACCTTTGTTTCACTCTCATTGTAGTTTCCTCTTCGGAGGTGAGGGCAATTCTGCATGAGCCGATACATCCTGTATATCGACTCATGGAGAATTGTAAACCACCCACGTGTTGGCCGTGCGTGGCGACCCGTGTCCCTGGAAAGGGGGATCCTGGTAGTTGAGGGAAACCAACACACTGCTTTGGCCTCTGCTTCAGGTAGACGGGAGGTGCATATTGGTCCCGTATGCATCAATCGGCTGGTCAGCTGACTTTTGTCACTGGCCTTTAGGGATCAAGTGAGCGAGCAATTACTAGTCATCTCGTTAAGGGTGGAGACTGACATAGGATTGTCTTGTGACCGTATAGACCCTGGTTAGCACTGGTGCACGAATGTGCATCCCCTTGTTGGGCTCGGGAGTGGGTGGTGCGGCCGGGGCCCGAATTCCTTTTGCACTTAATATGGATGGAAAAACTTCTCTTTCATCTATCTCTCTCCCATGTGGAGAGCAACAAATGTCAAAGAATTCCTCTTTTACTCGATTTTTCGTAATTAAACGCAATGATAGCCTCTCTGATAGCTCTTTCAAAAAAACTTCACCATTTGTTATTGCTAAAACCTTTCAATCTGTTCTTGGTGATGGCCATTCCCTCAAAAAATTACAGTCTGGGGATTTACTGGTTGAAGTTTCTACAGCCAACCAGTCACAATTTTTGTCCAATAGTAATACAATAGGCACCTTTTCTGTATCTGTTAAAGCACATCCAACTTTAAATTCTTGTGGTGGTGTAATATCTGAACCAGATCTGTTATTTTCCCCAAAAGAAGAACTTCTAACTAACTTAAAGGATCAAAATGTCGTAGATGTCTGCCGTATCACTATCCGTAGAAATGGTCAGATAATTCCTACTAAACATATAATATTAACCTTCAATAGCCATATTTTACCTACTAGAATTAAAGCAGGCTATTTAAATTGTCCAGTCCGACCTTATATTCCTAATCCGATCCGTTGTTTTAAATGCCAGCGTTATGGCCATACCAATACTAATGGCCAATGTCGTGGCACTGTTACCTGTGCACATTGTGCAGAAGTTGGCCACGACAGTAAAACTTGTGAAAAACAGGAACGCTGCGCAAATTGCAAAGGTGATCATACATCATATTCTCGCTCCTGTCCTATTTGGAACCGTGAAAAAGAGATCATTACTATAAAAATAACCCAAAACCTTCCTTACCCTGAAGCTCGTAAAATTGTAGAATCAAGAACCCCATCTGTTGGAGTTTCTTACTCTAGCTTACTTAAGCAACAAACAAAACCTGTAAGACACATTAGTACCCAGACTGAAGCTCCTTTTAAGAACAGTTCTCCTGAAAAAACATCTAGTCCTATAAAGAAAAAGACCCGTGATGCCCACGCTACTGCTGTTACCAGAGTGTTGCCAAATTAGTGCTTTGGAAACCGTCATCAGAACCTGTGAAAATTGAAAATGGACTAGTCAAGCACAGAAATCAAGCCAATCAAAAAATATAACCAAACCTGAGAATGGAAAAACACCTGATTCATCTGCATCAAATTCCCACAAACCCAAAACTAATCTAACTGTAAAACCTACCCAGAAAACAAAAGAGAATAAAACTATTCAGGGTTCTTCACAGTGGCAAACTGTGAAGAATAAACAGAGAAAATCATGTCATAGCCCATCTACAGCTAATCTCAAAGATCCAAGGCAGATGAATCAGTACGTGGAGGAGGCTATGGAGTCGGCATCTTACGACTCGAGTGATGATGATGAAAATGTTACTTTTGAAGAATATAGACCTCAGTGATTTTACCCTTTTAAATTGTTTTTATATATTTTTGTGCTTCTTTTTAGACATTGTTTGATTTTAACTTTGACATTTGGAGACAGATTTTAATCCTAACTTGACTTTCTAATTATGACAAATACTAGGACAGCCTTTTAATGCTATTTTTACATTTTAACTTTTACATTTTAAGCTGTATTACGTTTTTTTGAACTTTTTGTTCTCACCTTGTTCTTGGCGCAGCATGTCCCTAAAGGGATTTTGCGCCATAAAACCCTAATCAACCAACCAACCAACCACTGCTTGAAATTAATGTGCTGTACATATAAACAATATTTGTAACAAAGAAAAGTGGAACTGTGCATATTGCAATAAATTAAATGGTAACAAAAATAAACTGCTGTCTCAAAAGTTTAGACACAAATCAAATAAAATCGAAATAAACAATTTTTAAAACCTGGTTGCGCATCCATTACGTCAAATATACGAGATTGCATCGAAGAAACTAAATCTTGCATAGTTTGTGGATTGATATCGTACCATGCATCCTCAATAGATGTCTTAAGTTCCTGTACAGAAGAGTATTGTCTAGTGTTGCGATAAACTTTGCGACACATGATGCTCCAAAGGTTTTCTATAGGGTTAAGATCTGGGCTACATGCTGGCCAGTCGAGAACTATTATATTATGGGAATTAAACCAAGATTTTGAATGTTTTGCAGTGTGAATTGAAGCATCGTATTGCTGAAATTCCCACTGAGGACCCCCTAGAAGCTCAGCAAATGGCAGTAGGTTTTCTTCTAATGTCTGTGTATAATGCTGTGAAGTTTGACGACCACTGGTGAAGGTCAGAGATACTTGTCCATTATAGCAAAAGGCTGCCCAAACCATCACCGAGCCCCCTCCTTGTCTGCGACTAAAAAAAGTCGAGGTTCCTTCCGCAAGTCATGCCAATACGATAAACAACCATCTGGACCATCCAGATTCCACTTTTTTTCATCGCTAAATATGACTTACTGCCATTTCTCTCCATATGACATATGCTTTCGAGCCCACATCATTCTTTGTAACTTATGATGTGGCTTCAGAGCTGGTTTCTTCTGCATTTTGCTATAAACGATTGTTCCTTTTTCCAAAATTCGTCTACGAATCGTATCCTTTGATACAGAGAGTCCCGATGAGCTTTGAACTCCACGTAAGCTCATTTGTTGAGTACTCGCTAGTCTTTGTATCAGGTGATCCCCTCGTACATTTGCACACGTGGCCTCCCAGACCGACATTTTGCTTTATATTCGGAACCACTCAATAAAACTCGATAAATAGATTTTTTTGACCTATTAAGAATAGCAGAAATTTCAGAAACGCTCTTCCCTTCACCTTTCAACTGCCAAATCCTTGAAACCTCATTCACTTGAATTTCTTTAGCTCTTGGCATGTCGACTATGAAGCACAATCGTTTGCAGAACTTAAGTGCTCCAAATTTGTGACATCATCGATTCTAAATTTGCATATGTAAGCGAATATTCAAAGAAATTTAGAATAGTGTCTAAACTTTTGCGACAAGCACATTTGAATTTTTATGAAAAAAATTAGTATTATAGAAAATAAAACGACTGTCTTTTGTACATAGCATTTTAAATCAGTTATTGAATATATTTACAGGTTTTTGGAATTCTGACGTCATAATTCTACATTTTAAAGCTGAATGACGTCATTGTCTAAACTTTTGCGTCATGGTGTATAACTATGCCTCAATCAATTATAAAAGTTCTGTTTGCATTTTAATCTATTTTAGCTTTTAAAAAATACATATATTTTAAAACCCGCTGGCAGTAAGTGTAAATATTATTGTACATATATTTTTTATTCTGTATTCTTCTAATTAATTTTATTTTGACAAAAATGCTTTGTTTTATTTTCATTTTAAATGCTTATTTTCTTCAAAAGCAAATGTTATTTTTCTTAACTGGTTTAAAATATGCTGCACAGCTATTGTATTGATAATTTTAAATTTACTGGACACAAAGGCATCTTTTTATTGATTTTACAATTTTCTGTTTAAAAATGAATTGACAGTACCGTATTTTCGGGCGTAAGCGCCGCGGCGCATACGAGTTTAAAAGTTAAAATTATGCTTACTGCGGCGCTTCTGCCGGGGGGGGGGGGGTGGATACGATATATATATATATATTTTTTTTTCCTTGCAGCGATATTCATGACAGAGGTGATTCTGATTGGAGTTTTTCTGAAAATTGTGAAAAGTCAATCGCCAGGGAAAAAATGCGAAGCATAAAAAATACCGCGAATTTCGACAAATGATAGCCTAATATCTATCGATCTTTCGCAGAAAAAGCAAGAATTTTATCAAAGGATCGGGAGAAAAAAACACGACTTTTATCAAAGGTTCGCGAGAAATGAATGAATTTTGCCGAAGTATCGCTAAAAAAATCCACATTTCGACGAAAGATTGCAGTAAAAACGCGAAATATGTCAAAAAAATCTCTAAAAAAACACAAATTATGTAAAAGAGCGAGGAAAAATCATGAATTTCTCAAAGGTTCGCCAAAAAGAACGCCCAAAAGAATTGTAAAAAAAATTGTTAGAAAAAACACATATGTCGTATCTATAAATAAAAGGCAAAAAACGAAAAGAAATGTAAATTTAGGCGAAAAAACACAGAAAAAAGGAGAAATTTGAAAAAAAAAGCATGAAATCTATTGAAAATTCTCTAAAAAATGAACATTTCATCAAAGAATCATGATTCATTCATTTCATCATGATTTAAACAGTTCTCAAAGGTGAATGAGAACGGAATGAATGGATGAATGAAATGAATGGATCACGAATCTTTGATGAAATGTGTGTTTTTTCGAGATTTTTTTAAATAGATTTCATTCTTTTTATGCTTTTTTTTACAAATTTCTCCTTTTTTCTGCACTTTTTTGACAGAATTTACGTTTTTTTTTTTTTATTTTTTTTTTTAAACGCAATTTTTTTCAAGTATCAAAATTCATGATTCATTTGTCATTCAAATATCCCTAATGCCTCACATTGACGAACCACCTCTAGACTGGAAGTACGGTTGATATTCAACTAAGCCATCCAGAACAAACTTAAATTGTTCCATTCAAATATTCATAATTCATTCATCATGATTCATCCCCATAAAAAACACAAATTTTTTCAAGTATCGCGAAAAAACTCTGCAAATTCGTCAAACATCGCGATAAAACCCTGCAAATTTCGTCAAATATCGCGATAAAACCTTGCAAATTTTGTCAAATATGGCAATAAAACCCTGCAAACCTCGTTACAAACTATAAAAAACGTACTAAAAAATCGCGAAAAAAGGCTGTACGAATTCAAATTTAATTTTATCATAAAAAATATACAAAATATACTAAATTTAAAATTGGATTTATACTACAAAAGTTTTAAAAAACGCGAAAAAACACTAAACATAACGCAATTTTTAACATTTTCATGTATCTTCGTAAGTGAGGCGCTTCTGATGAATATTTGTTTTATTTTAATGCATTTTCGGAGGTGCAGCACTTACGGTGGGTGCGGCGCATACGCCCGAAAATATGGTATATGTGTTTGTAAATTTATGTACTTGAATAAACTGAATGGATTATTTCACAATCTCTCTCTATATATTATTATTCATCATTTTTTAATCCATTTCTGGATGTAAATCTGTCCCAGATTTCTTTAATTATTTCACCATCAGCTGTACGGCAGTGGATGCTGCAGCTGCACATTTTTTTTTTTTTTTTTTTTTTTCATACTTAGCAAACTAATTTAGTAGTATTAACAAAATTCTGGGTTAAGAAAAAAAAATGCTAAAATTAATTTTTGGTGTCGAAATTTATTGTATTTTCTTTGTAAATACAAATTTTGCTTATATTATGAGTTACTATCTTATATATTAAAGCAATAGCCTTTTTTATTCAGCACACTCAAACTGCTCTCTGCGCATTCGTGCTTGCGCAGATCCGACAACAGAACCAATGAGAGAAGAGATAGTTACTGTCTCTAAATGTTAGCGTGGTATGCCCGCGTTCGTTGTTTGGAGCCAATGGATCTACTGTGTGCTGAGAGACATGTTTAAAATGTGCAATTAAAAATATGTATGGATTTTTTTATTGCAACGTAATTAGTATATTTTTAACATAGGATCAGAGTAATCTATTACACCTTGAATTAGTCTTTTCAACAATATAACCTGGTAAGTGAGAACTTTTTTTTGAATGGCAATGTAACATCGGGTCGATCGAGTTTATTCATTTTGATTTTGCCCGTTTTTATTGAAGGACATAATTTAACCGTTTTTTCTATTCACCTTATCTGGAGGCGGGGCTTATTTTCTCTAGCAGACGCGATGTGGTTCGTAGAACTTCCGGTAAAACCGGAAGTGATCGCTTTCCCAATGCTTTTGCCTGGCTGATTTTTTATCCGAAGTCCTTTTTCTTGCGAAATTTAGCTTTTTATAATTATATTTGTTTTGATAAATTTTTAAAATAGAAGAATGTCATACAGAAGAGGAAGTGGCAGCTGTTGTTCAGCTATAGGCTGTTCTATGAGAAGAGGTACAAATCTTTTATCACAAGTAAAAATGTTTAAATTTCCAACTGATCCTGTAAGACGTGCTGCCTGGTGCAATGCTTTAAAGAGGGACAATTGGACTCCAAACAAAAATAGTTTGATATGCAATGCCCACTTTGTTACAGGTGAGTACTATAAATATATGTATATTCTTTCTTTTTAAATCTCTGATGTTTATGAACTTAGCATATCTATGATTGACTTGTCTAGAGAGGAAAAAAATCTCATATGGTAAATCAACTGTTTTAAATTTATTTCAATTATTATTAAGCATAACTTTAGAAATATTTTCCCTTTATTTGTTCGTTGAATTACTTTCGAGTGATTCTTTTTATACTAAACATACAGTTGGCAAAAAAAGTATTTGTACACTTCATTTTTTAAAATTATAATGAAATTAAACGATTTAAGCAAAAAATACTGTAATACATTAATTTAATGCATTATATTATTATAGAAGCAAAAACAAAATTAAACGAATCGATTTTTTACATTATAATAAACAAATATACAAAAATATAATGCAAAAAAAGTATTTGTACACTATATTAATGTAATATAATTAATGAAAAATTAGTAAAATGATGCAAATTAATATTTTGTGTGAATTTATTTAGTGTTTTTGACTACTTCTAGATGGTGTGACATAGATTCCACCAACTTTTTTGTAGCGGTCTGGTTAATATTATTCCATGACACAATAAGAGCTTCTTTAAAACTGTTTTTTACTGATAGATATTTTTTTCTCGGATTTTTGCATCCAATAGCATCCACAAATTTTCTATTGGATTCAAGTCTAGAGATTTTAGAGAAATTACCAGTCGTCTTCGAGTATTGTAGTAACCATGAGCTGGTGATCACAGCAGTATGCTTTGGTCGTTATCCTGCAGAAAGTTAAAAGCTTCTTCTATGCATAATTTCTTAGCACGGTTTAATAAATTATGCCGCGACACATCAATGTATGTTAAACCTGTCCTTCCATTGTCAATAAATTTTAAATGTCCTGCTCCATTAGAAGCTATACACCCCAAAACTATAATATTTCCCCCAACATGCTTGATAGTTTGAAGTATACGTTTTGGATCTAGAACAGTTTTATTTTTACGCCAATTTTTTCGAATGCTTGGTGGTAAGAAAATTCCGAATTTTCCCTCATCAGAAAAAATTACTGTTTTCCAAAAATCCAATGATTTACTTCTGTATGCGAAAGCGAATACTATGCGTTTTCGCCTATTTGTTTCGCTGATGAATGGATTTTTCCTTGAGGTTCTTCCTTTTAAATATGCATTGAGAAGAATATTTTTTATTGTTTGAGGTATTACTCTGATGCGAGAAGATGTCGCAAGGTCTCCAGCAAATTTTTGAACCGAACGCATAGGATTTTTTAAAGCTTTTTTAACAACACTCCCTTTTTCCCTCATTGTTAGTTTGCTGAGAAGTCCTGGTTTTCATTGAATTTCGATGCTTTTAATTTATTCATAATGTCCCACTATATATCCAATAGTTGTAAATGGTAATTTAATAGCTTTTACAAATTCTTGTTGCGAATTTAAATTTTTATTATGCTCAATCATAGGATTTCATCTATCTAGAGGTGCCTTTCTAGTTTTAAGTTCTATACTTAATTACTTCAAGAGCAAATTATATTAAATGTCAGAAAAATATAATATGAAGTTAAAAATTATTAACAGCTTCTGTAAAAGTAGTCCTTTGAACCATAAACACTATAAAACACAGTATATATCAGGATGGAGAAATGTACAAATACTTTTTTTGCAAGAAATTTTTAAACTTTTCCTATTAGAAAATTATTTTACATCTTTATCGAAATTTTCTGTTATGTAATTTAAAATGCACGGTAAACAGACTGTATTAAAACTATTTTTGACAAAATATCTGCTTTTATTTAGTTAAAAATTAAAAATTTTAGAGTGTACAAATACTTTTTTTGCCAACTGTATATACTTTGTTATAAGTTTGACTTCTTAAAAAAAATTTAGAAGTGCCGGTAACTATTTTTAAAAGTGTATCTCCATGATGTGCTATGTTCTTAAAAGTTTAGGAAACTGAATTATTCTTTCTCTAATGAATTTTTTATGTAAAGTTTATCAATCACAAATGTCTTAGGAAACCTCCAAGTTAGAGACTGTATTTGATTTTGCCTCTCTTAACTTTCACATTTCTTTTTAAAAGAGGCAGGATTGATTTATTGAAAAGAGCATTTTAAAATAATTATTTAACTGTAAAATAACGTAAACAAAGCCAAATGTCAATTTGTTTAGCATAGTATATGAAATATTTTGTTTTGTAGTTACTGCTTTTAGAACAGATATCTATAGCCTGTTATTACTAAAATAATTTCTGGCAGGTTCTGAAATTTTAGCACTCATTTCAGATGTAACATAAAATAATTTGAAATCCAAACTTACTTTGGCATTATTGTAAAATCGCACTTAGACTCATGTGTATTTCAGAAAATTTTCAACTCTTTGTGTGTTCATTAAGATTTTCACTGAAAAACAATTGAACTTTGAAACATTTTTTTTCTACTTCCTGATCGATTTAATTAAGAGTGTCAACAATAATGCAAAGTTATAAAATATGCAAGGGGGAATATGTACAAAATTATAAGGGCTAATTTTTTTTTTTTTTTTTTTTTTTTTTATAAACCAAAAATATTCAAGGGTCTACTGGCACATCTATCCCTTATGTTGTATTTCAAATAACATTTAATGGTGGACCACTTCTGGTGCACACTGGTCCAGTTTATAAACATATAAAAATAATGGTACAACAATCTTGTTCACACACGCACTAATAAATGATGTTAAAAAAGGAGCAAAAAAAAAAAAACTAAAAAATAGTGGCAAAAATCAGCAAATAACAAGGCAACAAGGAATCCAAAAGGTAACTGTGTGCACGTGCAAATACGATTGTTCTTTATTAGCGCATTACAGCAACTTCTGTTGCGATGACATTAATATATAAGTATCCAAATAATTTAAAGATACTATAATCTACTTTTCTATATCATTTCCTGTTTTGTTCAAGCAATGGTTATATCATTCAACAATTCGGATGTCAAATTAATCTTCTGTCTGTGAATAAGCCCAATCCATGACTGCAGTTGTCATTTCTTTGTTGTTGTTGAACCATTAACCATCAAGGCACTCCTTAAAGTATCAAAATAAATGGAAATCATTGGGTACAAGGTCCAGATTGTAAAATGGATGATCCAGTTATTCCCGTACAAAAGATTGTACTTCATTCTCATATGAACCTTATTTTTAAAATAATCTCCACATAAAAAGAGTTTTAAAATTTTATCATATTTTTCACACAGTAGGATTGAGAGATTATGATATTAATTTAAAATATTACAGAATGTTTTATGAATAATTAAATAAATATTAAAATATTTTAAAATCATTTTAGCAGTATATTTTTATTTCAGGAAAGCCATCATCAGATTCACAGCATCCTGATTATGTGCCTTCCATATTTAGTTTTAATCAAAAGGCTGCTGAAGAAGGAGAGAAGAAATTAAAGCGTTATGAAAGGAGCACAAAACGTCAGAAGCATGATTTAGTAACTCAAGATTCCAGCACAGACAATGGTAATTTTGATGATAAATCTAATTTTTACTAACTAATGAATGATATTAGTATTCAAAGCACTGTTCTTTCAGCATAGAGTTTTAAATGCATATATACATTTAAAATATTCTTGGTACTTTTTGGTTAGCTGGGCATGAGTCCATGAGTGTATACATACATATATAGAGTTGAATGAAAGCCTCTTTAGCAAGGTGCAGTGCCCTGCGACACTTTTTAACACTTCCTATGCAGTCTGTGGCAATTCAATTTATCCTTGGAAAATATCGTAAATTGTAGAGGACTCCAAACAAACCAGTCAAAATACTTCTGGTAAACTAGGTACAAATATGTCCATTTTTGGTCCTTAACAGCTTAAAATTTGTATGACTCTATAAAATTATAATAGCTTAATGGTGTTCATATTGTTAGCAATTCAGTTGGACACTTCATATAAATATACATATTGGCTTTTAAGCCATTGATCCAATTCACAGATATATCAAATGAGATATATTCAGATTCAAGGTTTCTTTAGAAAATCAGATTAGCAAAGGCTGCTAGTTATTTTAATATTTTACTACTTTAGGCATTCATTATAATTTCAATTGGATTGTTACATTTAAATTGCTGTTTAAAAAATATAAACAAATCCCATTTAATTCTACGTTTATCTGTGATGTTTTACTGATTATTAGTATTTTTGAGAAAGATTATTTGAATAAATAAATATCTAAAATTATTTTCTTCTGTTTTCATAAAATAATTATAAATTTTCTCGTTGAAAATTTCGATATTGTTGCTTTGTTATCACCGGGGTCGTAGTGGAGGTTATATGCTATATACTTTCTACATTTTTTTATGAAACTGTATAGCCTCTGTTTCTCAAATAAAACATTAGCATTTACTGTATGTGCGAATGCTTATAACTTTAACGTATAATTTTTTTTTTTTTTTTTTATGATTACAACACTTATTATCAGGGCTTTTGATTATTACTCATATTTTTGTAAAATTCCAATACAAGAAAGTTATATTTTGTTATAGCAAAAAAAAAAAAAAAAAAGTTAAAAATATTTTTTTAATGATGAATATTTTTCATTGGAATGTAATTAAATTATTTTTTATATGTCATTATTTTTTTTTACTTATTTTTATTTATTTATTTTAGTATCAGTTCAAACATTTGCTGTTACTCCTCCCAATTCTTCATCTCCTCTTCATCTTCCTTCCTCTTCAAATATCGATGGTACGCAAGATGCTGCAGTCCAAACAGACATTTCTATGCAGTTTTTAAAAGAAATGGAAAAAGAAATTCAAAGTTTGAAGAGTGAGAATGAAAATCTTCGGAGAAAAACCATATACACTAAAACTTATGATTCTATTGTGAATCAAAGTAATGATTGTCTAAAATTTCATACGGGATTAGAAAACTTTGCAGTGTTTAATTCTATATTAGCTTTTGTTTTATCTTTTTGGCAGCCCAAAGTAAAAGTATCGTTAAAGCCATGCGAGCAATTATTGCTAGTTTTAATGAAATTACGCTTAGGGCTGCGAAATGAAGATTTAGCATGTAGGTTTGAAATTGGGGTGGGAACAGTAAGTACTGTTTTCCATTCATGGTTAAATGTTTTATATGCCAATTTTGGCAGATTAATTTTTTGGCCATCAAAAGAAGAAATAGCCAAAAATGTGCCCCAGTGCTTTAAAGATGTTTCTCTTGAAAATGTCAGATGCATTATTGATTGCTCTGAAATTTTCATAGAGAAACCACGTAACTTTATAGCTAGGGCAAAAACATACTCAAATTATAAACATCACAATACTGTGAAGTTTCTCGTAGGAATTGCTCCATCAGGAGTAATTACTTTCTTATCAAAAGTTTGGGGGGGAAGGGTATCTGACAAATGTCTAACAATTAAAAGTGGGTTTTTAGACATTTTGCAAAAGGATGACGTCATCTTAGCTGACAGGGGTTTCAGGATTTCTGATCTCCTATCTGAAAGAAATGCTAAATTACTTATACCTGCATCTACAAAAAATAAAAATCAGCTGAGCCCAGAAAAAATTTATCAGTCACATGATATGTCAACAGTAAGGGTTCATGTAGAACGAGCCATAAGGAAAATTAAAACATACAGAATATTGGAATCAAATCTGCCTATTTCTATGATTAAAAAAAAAGGTGACAGAAAAATTGCGACAGTAGATAAAATTTTATGTGTAATATGTGCATTGTGCAATCTCAGCAATCCCATTATTAAACAACAGTTTTTTAGTTAAACATTTTAATACTACTTGATTGTCCTGTCAAAGAAAAAAAAAATATTGGCAATTTATGATTAAATGTCGATAATAGATGATTGCAAATAATATCGCTCTCAATTGACGTTAAACACTTATTACATGTGGTTGTTATGTTTTCAATTGATTTTTAATTGAACCTCTTGTTTGTCTTTTTTATTAATTTTTTACTTAAAATTATAGCAAATTATGATTTTTTTTTAATTTAAACTTCTATCTAATGTGTACATAAATTTTATAGTTATATCTAGAGCTATTATAACTAGAGTTGTAACACTTATCAAAAATGAAAACTACTATTCAATTACATATTATTGCCATTGTAATAGCTGCCAATTTTGATTTTATACATTAGACTATAAATGTGTCAAAGTTTTGAGATGTTGAGAAAGAGAAAATATGTTCCTGAGAACTGACTTAATTTTCTCACATGAGCAGGTGCGCATTGTAAATTGTACAACAGGAGGAAACATTCAATTATTGCTGTTTTGTTTTAATTTTACAAATAATTTAACATACAAATATATAAGTTTTCCCTGCTCACAATTTATAAAAGTATTCCACAATACACTTGGATTTATTTTGTTATAGCATATAAAAGTAGGCATGATTTTTGTTTATAAAGAAAAAAGATAGTGAATGTTGTACTCTTTACAATGGCACAGCCACTGGAAGGTTAATACATACATTCAGGTTCCATTGTTACACATTTTACTGATTTTAGTAAGCAGTGTTTTTCTATTGTAATTCACAATTACTATTTTTACTTTAATGCATATAGTAATGCTTGCTGAGACAGAATTGCGAGTTAATATAGAAAAATTCTGTTTTAGACAGTTTTTTCTGTCTTAACAGAAGAAATTGTATTCCTTTCATTTAAATAGATTTTTGAGTTTTTCCATTCAAAATAGACTTTCTTGGGTAATATTTATTTACATGTATTAATGTTTTATAACACATTGTTTATACTTTTATGCAGAATTTTTCGTTGCAAAAAGGTTTCATTGAATATGCTATTATGAATCTGAGGCAACAGTACAGAATTCGTACAAAGACCTCATGTACAGTATACAATTAGATTTTTTACAGTCAATGTGACCACATATTTCACGTGTAGTATTTTAAATTCTCACTTTTATACTTTAAGAAATATTAAATGAAATTCATTGACAGGATAATTAAGTGGTACAAAATAAATTTTTTTAATATGAATTTTGTATGTCTTTTAATGTTATTCTCATTAATATTACTGAACCCATGCATCTTCATGAAGTGTACGTTTATTTATGAAAAATTTAACATTTGCTGGTGGAACTGGAAAATCACAATCTTTTTACCAAATGTATTTATATACTAATCAAGCTTTTTTGAATGTTAAGCCTAGCGAAACTTGCAATAAAACTTCCTTATTTTATGATTTTGATGTGAATTTTATTAGGATACTTTTGAGATGCAGATTTTATTGAATAATTTAGGGAAAATGTTGACTACTGTTTTCATGATTGTTTAATTAAGAACAATTTCAGCATGTGTAAAATGGTTAACTATCAAACTGTTGCTGCCTTCCAGATTATTGACTATTTATAATTTTGAATCCTTTCATAAAAGTGTTTTGTTAATACAATAGACTACCTTAAATCCGCACAAAATTTACATGTGTAAACAATGAAATTTTCAGTTGTGATATAGGGGCAAAATTTAACATTTTTAATTTTATATCAATGCCATATATTTCTTAATCTCTAATTTTTGTTAATATTACTGAATTCATGCTTTTAAATAAAGGAAGAATAAATTTATTTCTGAAAAAATTAAAGATATTGCTGATATTAGTAATCACAATCTTTTTTTTTTTTTTTTTTTTTTTTTTTTTTTCAAAATATATTTATGTATTAATCAAGCTTTTTGTCTATTAAGTCTGGTTAAACCTGAAATTAAACTGTGATATTTTGTGATTTTGATGGGAATTAATAGTGCACCTTTATGAGGCATGCATCATTGAATAATTTAGGCAAAATATATATCATCTTCATAATGAATGTTTAATTATTTATACATTATTGATTATTTAATTCACCTGTACTTTTATTATTTTAATCATTTTAATAATATCTAAATTTTTATCATTTTAGTTTATTACTTTATTTAATTATAATGGACTTGAGGGAGTCTACTGTATATCTAAACTCATGGTGTTCCATGTGTGATGAAGAAGATTTAATGAAGAAACCCATGAAGATTTAATTTCTGGAAAAATTGAAGATATTGTTAATGTTAAAAGTAACTTCAAATTTTTAACCAAATATTAATCAAGTTCATTTATTATTAAGCCTTACTAAACTTGCAATAAAACTTCCTTATTTTATGAATTTGATGTGAATTATTAGGATACTTTTAGGATGCAGGTTTCATTGATTAATTTAGGGAAAATGTTGACTTTTGTTTTCATGATTATTTAAGTAAGAACAATTTCAGTGTGTGCGAAATGGTTAACTGAAAAAATGCTGCTGCCTTCCAGACTATTATAAATTTGTAATTTTGAAATAAAATTTGAATCTTTTCATAGAAGTATTTTGTTAATATATCTGAACCCATGCTGTTTTATGAAGTATAAATTTCTGAAAAAATAAATAAATAAATAAATAAATAAAGTTATTGCTGATTAAAGTCCCAATCTTTTTACCATATCTATAGCAATCATTTTTTTTATTATTATTATTAAGTCTGACTAAATCTGAATTAATTTTTCTTATTTTATGATTTCGATGTAAATTACTGAGATACATTTAAGTTTCATTGAATAATATTAAGAAAAATGTAGTCAGCTGTTTTCATGGTTAAGTAAAACTTGTGTATGTGAAATTTTAGTGAGTATGAAATGGTTAATTGAAAAAATGTTGTTGCCTTCCACTGTATTATCTATTTGTAATTTTGAAATAAAATTTGAATCTTTTTATAATATTTGTCTGATATATATATATGTCTGTATATATATATATATTATTCCATAGAACCCTATATCTTATGGGATTTATGACTTTCATTGTGTATATTATATACTTGTATTACAGTAAGATAATGATATAAATTTCCAGTCCTATGAAATATAGTCTCTTTTTATTGTTTGTCACTAAGAAAAATGTGCACACATGTAATAAAATGTTGGTCAATCATAAAGTTAAAATTATTGCTCATGTTCAGATTATTTTTGTGTGTGTGTGTGTTTCTTTTTTACAAGTTTTCTTGTTACCAAAAGTTAATTTTTCAGCAATATTCAAAATTTGAAGTAATTTTAAATAATACACTATAACAATTTTTTTTTCTATATTATATCTTCTAAATATTTCATAATTTCAAAAAGAAAAAGGAGTGTATTTTGCATGAAATTTACTTTAAATTTGAAATTTATTAAACTTTGGATTAAATAGTCCTATAACGTGTTTTTGATAAATTTCTTTCTTTATTTTTTATATCTTTTTAGATTTAAAAAAAAAAAAAAAAAAGATGGTCATCATAAATTATGAAAAAAGAGGAGAGGGGCGCAAAAATTATAAGATTTTATATTTTAAAGCAGAATAAAAGGTAAAAACTGAGGGAAATTTGAATTTTATTTCCCCCAAATCTTTCAAAATCTATGAAATATGACAAATTTTATAACTGACATGCAATTCTTATGAGATAGAATAATTTATTACAATTGATAGTAATTTAATAACATTACCCGCCCTTGGTGACCAGTTTGATCTTCATTAAATGTATGCTAAGCAATGTATTTTCATAATAAATAATTTTATTCATAATTCAATTTATTTGTTCAATCTTTTGTCAAATTAAAAAATTCTGATACAGGAATCAAGAATTATTTTCAATTTATATTACAAAATAAAAAGAAAGTAGCAAAGCCTGCTTTAATTTTTTTCATAGCTTAAGAATTTGTTTCAAACACTATTGTTTGTTATATCATATCTCTGTTGAAATGATTTTTCAGTTACATGCTTAGTTACCAATTGACCTAGTGTAAAAACCAGAGCCAATATAACTGCATTTGGAGTGAAATAAATTATGCATTCCATTTACATAAGTATAGTTTTTATTTAAATGATAATAGTATCAGTATTCAAAAATTCCATTGTTCGTTTAAAAAATGTATATTTTTACATTCTTAAATTTTTTTCCTACAATTATAATTTTATTTCCTTTAAAAAATGTTTAGTTTTGGTATAGTTTTCCAATCTCAACCCAAAAAAAGATTTGATTTAGTTTTATAATCTAAATTCAAACAAAACTAAGTTTTAGTTTGACTTACACAGGTCTGCAACTAAAAAATAACATAGGATTTATTGACTGTTAGATTTTTACTCACTGAAACCAGAAAATTTTTTTAAGTTCAATTAAACATATATTTTTTTTCTTTTTATCCTGAAATCTGGTATTCTATTCTTTAGTAAGAAACCATATTCAATAATGTTTCCATATGGTAATTTTATATTTCTAAGAGTGGAACTCAAAATTTATGAAAACCGAACACTACAAATAGAAAATGCTTGCTATTTGAGGAATTAACAAAAGCAGTTACATGCAGAGATAAATTTCTACTGTGCTTTAGAAAACTACAAAAATTCAAAGTTTAATCAAGAGGGAAAGTATAATTTGGAACATAGTTACTTGTAATAAAATATGAGGTTTTTTTTTTTTCATCGTAGTTGTACTTTTCTTGTGCAAACTGCCCATGTTTTTGCAACATTACTGTACATTATGGAAGTCAATTTTAGATTCAAAACCTTGAAAAAACATCCAATTAATCAGCTATAACGAAATCTGAAAAACGCAACATAGTAGTGTTACCTATAAGGCAATTTGCACCAAAAACTAAACAACATTAATATATATCAGGAACTGGCTGAAGCTGCAATTTGATAAAAAATCATCTTTTAGTTCTTGAAGTAGAGCTATTGTGATAATCATGAATAATGCAGCATGGCAGCATCATCTGTTGAGCGATTTATACCAAAAAGTAATGAGCACAAAGTTATATAAAAAATTAACCTAATCTGAAGTTTTATGAAAATACATACATTAGTTCTTGATCTTGCACAATTTGTGGAAAATATGATACTGAAAAAGACATCTAAAAAAAAAAAACATGTTTTTTTTTTGCTTGCATTTTGTCTTAATAGATACAACCTACTAGTACTTTAATCGAAATAAAATTTGAGAGCATTGAAAATATTGGTGAGTTCTGTTCTTTTTTTTATGAATATCTTCTAACATGAGGGAAAAAAAAAAAAAAATCAGTTTAGTGGTAAACATACTCAGGGTTCATACAGAGTTGGGAAGAAAAAATCCAAGGAGTCCAAAAAATTTTAAGGACTTGTCACTTTTGTTGTTATTTATGGGACATGCTCTTGCACACCTCAATTTTTAATGCCCCATTTGGAGAGAAAAACATTTCAAACAAATTTTTCTCTATCAGAATCTAACTACTGGTGCTGAAATTGCACAGAATTCACAACCTTGGCGATTTTGTAAGTTTAAATAAAAAAAACTTTTCTATGTAGTGACCAATGGTCATATACACAGAGATCAGTCAAATTCGAAATACTTATTATGTATATTGCACACATCTTTAAAAAATTTTCCAAAAAAAAAAAAAAAAAAAAAAAATGCAACATACACGAATTTTTTTTTTTTTTTTACAATCGTGCGTTTTACAATTGCGATTTTTTTTTTTCTGGGAGCAATATCGCTTGCATGCAAAACCGCAATATAGTTTAAGGAGTTTCTAAGGAGTATTTTGTTTATCCAAGTAGTTCCAAGCACTACTTGGAAACATTTTCATTTCTAAGGAGTCCAAGGAGTCTGTACGAACCCTGATACTTCACTGTTGATGATTTAGCAAAGAAATTTTTTCTGAATTTGGAAGGTTTATTCTTTAAAAAAGTAACACAAGAATAAATTGAATAAGACAACTTCAAAAATTTAATGTCAGTTATAGCATTTCAGTTACAGCCGAACCTCGTTATCCTGTCACTCTCAGGACCAAAAAAAAAAAGTGTTGTGGTAACCGGAATTGGTTAAAAATATGTTTATAGAAAGCTGTATTTTTAATAATTTAAGACAATTTAAAATTACATTATACAATGAATTTTGAACGATATCTGTTTTAGAAACTGATATTGGATTATTTCTGATCGTTTGAATGCAATGTTTCTTGCCCATGCTTGAAAGATGGATTATGAAAAATTGACAATTTTTCTAAACCGTCGGGATATCCAGAGTTGAAAATTATTCAACGACATAAAATGTGGAGTTTTTACATTAAAGTTGTATACAAGAAATCAGGACACTGAAAAACTAATGTGATAAGTAGAGTGACGAGAAAACCGGGTGTCGAGATAGCGAGGTCTGACTGCATATCATTTAATCTTTTCTCAGACTTGTTGAATCTAAATAGTAAAACTGTTGACTTGAAGTTGTATTTAAAGACAAATTTGAATAATTTTCCTTCTTAAAAAAAGGGAAGATTAGTATTTGGAAATAGTAAAATTTAAAAGAGATAAGTGCGAACCTTGCATATGTAAGTATCAAAATAAAAAATCTAGAAAAATATGAATTTTTAAAGATTGTAAGAAATAATTAAACACAAAACTTTAATTTGAAACATTTATTTTACATTCATTGCATGACCATGGAGATCTTTTTTTGGCATTTACGCACAACCTGTGAAATGTCTTTTTACACTTGCTGCATTTTATAAAAGTGATATTTCTTTTAGATTTGCAGACACATTCTTTTATTGCAGCTTTCAAACTTTTCCCAATATTGTCATTTATAATTTCTGGGAATACAACTTCATAGAAGAAATTTTTTAAAGTGTGCTTAGCTCTTTCCCATCTCAAGTCGTCGAAATCTACAATTTCATAATGTAAGTCTTTGTTTGTAAATGTTACAAAGTAACATTTAGATATGCCAGTAATGGCCATCTGGCCTTGAATCTGGTCATAATAATTATGATTATCTTTTAATGTTAAGTTTTCATTTAAAAAAAAGTTCTCCTTTTTTATTTCGGATAAACATTTATCCCGGTGTATAAAGGGACACTTTATTTCCAGGATATGGTCTTCACAGCAATCGCACGTGACAAGACCATCAGGGGTAGCACCAAGATAAGGTTCATCTTTATCAATGAACAGCCCTGTAGACTGTATGCATAAATTTACGTGCAAAGGGCTTACAATTTGATAAAACTTATCCTGGGCTAACTTTTCCTTAGTCTTGCCCCATGCAATTGCTTTTGTGTGAATGTTATCCTCGTGTCCCATTATATCTAATAGGATACTGTCATAAGAATTTTTGGATTTTAATACTTTTCCAAAATTTGAAGCCGTAATGCGGCCTTTTCTTTCGGCTATCCACTTAAGGTTACCATTTCTGGTGTCATTTTCAATGGTCTTTATTTCAATGAATGGTACTCTAAACATCGTTTCAAATGCCTTCTTCTGCTCAATAAGGGTTCCAGCAACAGATTCTAAAAAGGTTCTAACTTTTTCGGAAAACGTTAATATGGAAGATGGAGATGCTTCATAAGAATTATTGTGAAGCACTTCTTCATCTCCAGTGTCTGTGTCTTCACTGTCGGAGAGAACTGTAAATATAGCAGCAGAAGGTAAGGCTGTCTGTAATACAAAATAGATTTTAGTTACATTATACTCATTCATAAAAAAAGAACTGACAATTGTTCTGATTTTCTAAAAGTTTTAATGAAAAGCTGTGAATTTTAATAATCATTTTCAAATTTTGTAAAATAACATTTTATAAAATTCAAGTCAAATGATAATGTGCTTCTTTATTTTCTGCAAAATGAACTCTCCTGATTCCTAAAATTCAGAACAGTTCTCAGCTCTGATAAAATAGTAAATCAATAAAGATATTCGGTACTATTTTATTACCGAATATCTTTATTGATTTACTATTTTATCATAGCTGAGAACTGTTCTGAATTTTAGGAATCAGGAGAGTTCATTTTGCAGAAAATAAAGAAGCAAATTATCATTTGATTATCCTGTCAAACATAAAATTATCGTCAAAGTACGAGATTAAATGCCAATAATAGATGAATGTAAATGTCAATTCAATGATATTAAATATGATATACATGTTTAAAACGTCATTGTCATTTTTAACATCAACTTTTTATTTGTATTTTTATTAATCTACTAATTACTTGTTTTTTTTATTATTTAAAATAAAAATTACATCAATCTGTATAATTTGGCTATTAGTTTGGCGATTTGTATAATTTGGCGAAATCGGTCAACAGGATAACAGAGCAGTACCCTTTTTTCCTTATAATATGTATTATCAAGCTGAAAAGCTAATAAAAATATCAACAAAATGCAACTGTTAATATTTTATCTTGAAAGGAACAGAATTGTACAAAAAAATTACTATTTTTACTTGTGTAAAAACTTTAAGCACAGCAAATTAAATGCAATACAGTAACAGAAGAAACAAATATTCCATCATTCCTTGACATCATTAATTTTTGACATAATTCGGGATTGGTTTTGTACTATTTATTTTAAATTGTAGTTTTTTCAGTACTTTTCTCACTAACTCTTTCAATTTGTAGTGTTATTCAATAGTGCGACTTGGCAAGTTTTCAGCCATCAACTTTAATATTTGAGTCATAGTACAATTTAATCTAGAATTTGATTGGCAAAGATATAGTCAATTGAGTGTTTGAATAAGTACATTGAAGTTAAGGTATTGATAAATTAAGTGATCAACTCTAAGTTCTGATCAATTAGAGAAATTTGAATAAGAGAAAATTTGTTAAGTCGCTCTATTGAACAAGTAACATAATAAATCATTTTAAGCAATTGAAGAATATTATGCATGACAGGAGCTTTGATTTAAGAACCTTCGAACTTGGAACTTGGTTAAGAACTTGGATAGAACTTAATTAAGAACTTGGTTTGCAGTTAGATCTCACTTCTTTTATTAGTGAAACCTTTAACGAACTTGGCATTCTTTCACATTCATGTTTTTGAGAGGATTATTATTAAATTATTACACTCGAAATGCATTTAATTGTGACAATGACACGTCACATGTAAAATATCCAAATGTTAAATATCATCATACTTAAAGTTGAATTGGCAAGTTTTTGACATGCAACAGTTTAAACTGATTTTAACCATGCTTTAAATCATCCATACTCAACCTACGGATGACAAGTTACCCGGCTACCTTTTATCTGCGGCCCGATATACTTGAGATATGCATAAAGATATTTAAGACATTCACTGTTGTTTTATTTTATATATTTTTATGGGAGGGCAAAATATGTAATAATATATAAGCAATTTAAATTTATGTTAAAACATCTTAAATTCCGCCTTCTTAGTTCGAAGATGTTTTTATAAATTTGCATTATATTTCTATAATTACAAAAAAAAAAAAAAAAATAATAATAATAAATAAATAATAAAAAAAAAATTAAAGTTTTATTTATTTATTATATCAATAAAAACTTCCTAAAGATATAAAATGATAGAAACTTGGTCTTACAAATAGTCTGCCCATTCCGATAATAATTCCAATGCAGGGCTCCTAGCAGAATTTAGATGTAATAAAATCTGCTTAGACAGATATCTAACTGTCGATGATAAATCCTTTTTTATGCAGGCTCTTTAAATTGTTTGTGTGAGGGTTAAGGGGGTTTAAATTAGGGGTTAATTTTGAGCCCTAGTATTTCAAAGAAATTTTTGCCTTATGAAATTTCAAAATTTAAATGATTAAATACATAAAATATTAACACATAGAAAAACTGATGTACAAGAAAAAAAAAAATGAAAAGATGCTTGTTGCAAATGAAATAATTTAAATTATCTAATTTTATAAAAATCTTACCTTCATATTTTGCAAGAATGTTTTAAATTGGATATCACTTGCCACAGGAGGAACCTCTGGAACAATCTGATTCCGCTTTGCCTTAGCTTTTCCCTTTTTTGGCTTTGTAAAAATTATATCCGCTACAGGTGATGGTTCAACCTAAAACAGAAATAATTAGCTACTGATAATCTAATAATGTGACATTTAAATGTTGCTCTTAACAGTATCAGTGATCTAATACAATTATAAGTATTTATTTTAACAAAAGCAAAATTTAACTTTTATGTCTTTTATTGATGAATAATAGTTGAAGTAATAACAGACAGGTATAACACATATTTACTAGAAACTGCAGACCTTAAAATATAATATTCAATATATATTTACTTTTTTCACTATACTATCAATATCATTTCTATATTATTTTTAATTAGAGTAAACACATTTTTATTTTTAATTACACTGTCTTCAAAATATTCATCATCACTTTCAGATATTCTTAATACGATGTATTATGCAAACAAGAATATTTGTCAAATTATATATGAAATTCTTTTACAGTGATCAGCAGTAGAATTGATTTTAAAAAGTTATTAGTCCTAATGAGCAGTAAGCAGAGAGTTTTCTGGTCATCATCACTGGCCCATCACTATAAAATTCTAATAAGTACCTTTAACCCATTGAGTGAACCCCCCTTCCTGCTAAAATATAAACCAGACTCAATTTGCATTTACCCAAAATTTCCGGCGTAATAAAATGTACAATTATAATTTGCTAAAAAAAAAAAAACAAAAAGTATACATAATATAAAAATTATTATGTATTTCATTTCTGATCATAATTTCAATAGACTGTAAGGATTAATGATTTTTTTTTTTTTTTTTAATTAGTGATCCAATTGAATTTTTGGTGGTCTCAGATCAGCGAACCACCCAGGAATTTGAACATTGATGATGTTGAAAACTTATATGTTATAGCAGTAGGTGTCCTTTAATTATCATTTACATGTCTCCTTTGAATCCTACACCTGATCACAATCCTGACCTGACAGGAAAAATAAACATTTCTGAAAGTAACAGATAATCAAAATAAAATATTCTATTAATTACATAAAAATTATGTAGAAATACTAATTGATAAATTGAAATCATTGAAACCCCCTTAAATATATCCTTGAATTGGAGAATGGAAAATAGCCAAATACATAGTTAAATTACAATTGCAGAAACTAAGAATTTTTTTTCCTTACATTTGTAGAGGTTTTGTTCCATTTACAAGGTTCTGACGTGCATGCAGGCTTTTCTCTTTCTTCTCTCAGTATTTTTTCAATGAAGAAAAGAGTAGCTCCAACATGAGAACAGGTCTCACCAAGTCTGAAAATAAATAAGTAAATAAATAATAAAAAAGCCAAATTTAACATAAACATTTTGCAGCTAATATTTCAAATAATTAAAATTTAATGATGCTTTAACTTGAAGTTATAGCGATAATTATTCCAAATTATATGATCAATGAAAAAATAGTCTTCAATAGGCATGTGTGTTGTGATTTCAGAAGAATATTTTTTAATTCCACACACAAAAAAGTACACAATACACAACCATTTTTCAATTCAAGGCAGTGAAATATACATAAAATATGATGGCCCAGAGGAGACATCTCCCCCCCTGCCCTCTTCCAAAGGAGAAAAAACAAATTTGTCTTTCCTGGAGTCGCAGTAACATCTTCTGAAGGAAACTGTCTGAATTCAACACAGTACATTACATACATTGTTTTATATGAGACAGAGCTGAAAGAAACTAGACCAAACTATGCATAAACAGCAAAGATAATTTGTATTGTAATCATGATCACTTTTTTTCTCTTTTGAATGACAATTGACAATCACAAGGGTAGGGGATGAAATCAATAAACAAGCAGAACATTAAAACAATGACTACTTTATGTACCGCCAAAATTATCTTGCAATTATTACTTTGTGAATAGCATTAGCCAAAAAATTTATTTTAGAGAGGAATTTCACTCTTTTTTAAACCTGAAAAATTTATTTATCAGCTATCTATTATACAGTAATCTTTCTCTCTGCAGCCATAAAATCACACAACTCTCTAAAATCCACACATAATTTACTGATTTAAACAATGTTCAATTCAGTTCAGATGTAGTGACAAAATATGACTTTTTTTATTTTTATATCGATTCCTCATGTTTTAATTTCCGTTAATATTACTTAATTAATGTTTTTCACGAAAAAAAAAATAAATTTCTGAAAAAAATCAAGATATTGCAGATATCACTGGTAATCACAATCTTTTTACCAAACATATTTATGTATTAATCAAGCTTTTCAGGTTATTAAGTCTGGCTAAATCTCAAATAAAACTTTCTTACTTTATGATTTTTATGCGAATTAATATTGTACCTTTATGAGGCAAGTTTCATTGAATAACTAAGAAAACATGTATTTCACCTATGTACTGAATATTTAATTATATATTATTAACTTGACTTTTTTATTGCTTTTAATATTTTAATCACTTTAAAAGTTATCTAAATGTTTATTATTTTAATTTATGGCTTTACTTAATTATTTTAATAATTTATTACATTGTCAGCATTCATTATAGATTCATTTGTATTATTAATTACATTATATTTACAGTTACATTATTACATTACATTATATTTACTGTTTAAAAAATGTAAACAAAGCAATAACCAGAAATCTGCAAATTTCTAAAATCCACACAATCTCTGATCCAAGCTGTGCGGATTTGAGGGAGTCTATTGCATTTATAGAAAATTATGGCTCTACAAAAGACCATTAGCAAAATTCTTTGTTTTAAAAAGGGACTTTTATGAAATTTTTTTTTTTAACATAACACATCAAATTAATCACCATAATATTAAATCTGTTACAAAAAAAAAAAAAAAAAAAAAAAAAAAAAAAAACTGAAAGCACCAGAGTATTGTATAGCTACATAAAAATAAAATGCAAATAAGTATATAGTTATAACATGATGCATCAAAATTTAATGCCATACACATTTGTTCACAAAACAGGATATTGTTAAAGTTCAATTGTGTAAATACGTATCTGAATATAACACTAAATTGAAATTTAGAGATTTACGATTAATATTCTACAAATATAAAAAAGCATTCCTTATTCTGATATAAACACAATGAGAAAAGTGAATTAGAACTGTTGAGAATGTAATCGCACATTAACTGTATTATATAACCTTATTGTAAATTATGCTATTGTAAGTGGCAACAGTATTATGATTGTTAGTTTGATTTTCTGGAAGTTTCTTTTCGTTGTTATTCTATGTCATGTTACCGTTTGTGTGTTCTATGTGTAGTCTTTAGAAATAAAGGCTTGTGATGTTTTTCATCGGCCTCTGATTAATTATCATATCTTTACAGCAGAGCGCGGCTGAGATATTTTAAATATAGAACACACGGTAACTTAGTTGCTCACGGTAGTTAATATTTATTACTGTTTTGAAATTTGTGAGCATGGCGGCAATTGAAGCCGGGATTAAATATGGAGTTGAGCCTTTCAACGGAAAGAATTTTTCTTTGTGGCGTAGACGTGTTGAAGCTATATTTGAAGCAAAAGGATTGCAGATATATTTAGAAAGAGAAGCAGATGATACAAAACCAGAAGATGTATTGGAGTCAAAGAAAGCATATGCTTTTCTACTTACCTTATTAGATGATGCTGTTCTAGTTTCTATGGGTAGCGAGGTAACTGCGCATCAAATTTGGAAGAAATTAAAATTAACTTATGCGAAAACTAGTGCAGTTAATCAAATTCTCGCACGAAAAAGGCTAGCTACTATGAAAAAACGGCGAGATTGTTCCATGCAACAACATATTGATGAACTGATGGGTGTCGTGAACGATTTGCGACTAGCCGAAGTTGAAATTAAAGATATGGATGTCGTCGTATACCTGTTAATGTCTCTTCCCCCTGAATTTGATGTCATTAAAGCTGCCATTGAAAATCAACCAAATGAGAATTTAAGTTTGGAATTTGTTACTCAGAGGCTTATAAACGCAGAAGCTCTAATGCAAGATAAGAATAGTCTTAATCGAGATACTGCAGGTAAGAATGTTTCTGTTACTTATGATAATACTGTTTTTAAAGCGTCTAAATGTGATATTATTTGCCACCTATGTAAACGTAAAGGTCATTATTCCAAGGATTGTAAGAACAAAGTTGTTTGTTATCAATGTGGACGTAGTGGTCATGTTAAAAGAAATTGTAGGGCTAAACAGAAAACGCATTTAAAGACCGAATCAGCTGCTGTTACTTTTGCTGCCGGTAAACTTGGAGGAAATAATTTTCTGCTAGATTCTGGAGCTACGTCACATATGTGTAGTAAACGTGAGTGGTTCAATGATTTAAAACCTTTTTCTGGAACGGTGGCATGTGCATCTAAAAATGATAAATTAATCATAACTGGTATAGGGACTGTTTCTGGAACATTGAATGGAAGAGAAATTATTCTAAAAGATGTTTTGTTAGTTCCAAATCTGAATGGAGAATTAATATCTGTCAAAAATATTCAACTTGCTGGCTATAGTGTTACTTTTAAAAACAACGAAGTTATTGTTAGAAAGGGTCAAGATTGTTTTGTAATTGCTAAATTAAATGATAAAGGTCAGTATGTTAGCGAATTTTTGCCTGTTAAGGCTGTAGCACTTTCTGTTAATGAAGATGCAGGTTTATGGCATCGTCGGTTAGGACATTCGTCAAATAAGGTTCTTCGGGAAATGGGTTTCCCAATATCTGAAGACTTTTGTGAGGAGTGCGTTGCAGCTAAACAATCAAATGAGCCCATAGGCAAAGGTCCCAGAGAACGGGAAGTTACACCAATGAGAATGATTCATACTGATATCTGTGGTCCTATAAATCCCCCGACTATTACAGGAGAAAAATACTTCGTGACATTAATAGATGATTGCTCTCGATTTTGTGAAGTGCATCTATTGAAAAACAAGAGCGATATAGTAGAAATCTTAAACTTTTTCTTTAGGCAAAATCCTGGAATACGCAAAGTCAGATGTGATAACGCTAAAGAATACGTTTCCGGTGAACTTGTACGTTGCTGTAGAAACGCTGGAATTCTGTTAGATCCAGCACCACCTTATACTCCTTCTCTGAATGGAATTGCCGAAAGAGCAAATAGGTATTTGCTGGAGAAAGCTCGTGCTCTAATATATGATGCCAAACTACCCAAAACCTTTTGGGGTTATGCTGTTCAAACTGCTGCCTATTTAAAGAATCGGATACCTTGCCAGAGTATACAGAACTGTATTCCATTTGAATTGAAATATGGAAAATTACCTGATCTTGATGTCATCAAAGTTTTTGGATGCGATGCTTACATGAGGATTCCCGATAGTCAGAGAAAGAAACTTGATCCAAAATCTAAAAGAATGATTTTTGTTGGATACTCCAGTATGGGTTATCGTCTTTTTGATCCAACTACTAAACGTGTTGTAATTTCTCGTAATGTGAAATTTAATGAAGAAAAGAAAGTGTACATTAGAGATACAGTTCGGAGTGAAACTAATATAGATGAAGATGATGATGAAAAAGATGAGTCTGAAGTGCATGAAATTAATACTTCAACAGGAACAGAAGCAGAAAATGTTAGACCAAAGAGAAATATAAAATTACCTGCTAAACTGGATGATTACTATGTTTATGAAGCCTTTACAGCAAGCTTAAGTTCAGTCTCTTATGAAGATTTAGAAAAATTGACTGCGGAAGAGCAAAAATCTTGGAAGAAGGCAATGGATGATGAAATCGACTCGATGAAGAAAAATAAAGTTTGGGAAATGGTAGACTTGCCAGAAAATGAAAAGGCAATATCCTGCAAGTGGATATTAAGAAGAAAAAGAGATGGTACTTATAAAGCACGACTAGTGGCTAGAGGTTTTCTTCAAAGAGAAGGTATTGACTATAGTGAAACCTATGCACCTGTCATAAACATGCCATCACTTCGATTAGTACTTGCTGTTATTGTTCAGAAAGAGTTGAAAATTTTTGCATTAGATGTGAAAACTGCTTTTTTAAATGGCGAGTTGGATGAAACTATTTTTATGGAACAACCAACAGGATATAACGATAATAGTGGTAAAGTTTGTAAACTTCTTAAAAGTTTATATGGGCTAAAACAAGCTCCTAGACAATGGTTTCGAAGATTTAGCGAGTTTCTGTTTCAACTTAAATTTCATCAACTTGGTAATGAAAATTGTATTTTTCGCAGACATACTAACAATAGGGAAATAATATTGGTGTTATATGTTGATGATCTACTAATTGCAGGCAATGATCCATCAGAAGTAAATATTGTAATTAATCTTCTCAGAAGTCAATTTGAAATGTCCAAAGCAGAAGTTGCCACTGAATTTCTTGGAATATGCTTAGATTATTTACCTGATCGTCTTTGTTTAAGTCAAGAAGCATATGTGAAAAGACTTCTAGAAAAGTTCAGAATGTCTGACTGCAAACCCTGTGATACACCACTTGCTCCAAAATCAACATCATCAGATTTTGATAAAGGTGAGAAATTTCAAGGTCCTTATCGTGAACTAGTTGGAGCTTTGCTATATTTATCAATGACAACTCGTCCTGACATATTATATTCTGTGAACGGCTTGAGTCAACTACAAGAACATCCAACTGTTACTGCATGGACTGGCCTAAAGAGAATACTGCGTTATTTGAAGGGAACTGCAGAATTCAAACTCGTGTTTCAAAAATCTAATAATGATGATCCTATTATTTCTTGTTTCGTAGATGCAGATTGGGGATCTGATGCAAGAGATAGAAAATCTGTTTCAGGTAATATAATTATGCTCAATAACTGTCCTATCGCTTGGAGTGTCAAGAAGCAAACTTCTATCGCATTATCATCAACTGAAGCAGAGATTTTGGCCTTGGCAAAAGTATTACAAGATCTGATTCCATTGCATGATGTAACTAAAGAAATTTTGAAGTGTACAAAAGTAAATATAACTATTTTTGAGGATAATCAGTCAGTTATTAAAGCAGTTCTTAACGAAAATAATTGTGGCAGGCTAAAGCATTTAGACATCAAGTTAAAGTACATTCGAGAAATTTTGAATTTGTATAATATCCATCTTGAATACATATCTAGTGAAAACCAGTTGGCTGATATTTTTACCAAAAGTTTGCCAAAGCCTAAACTATGTAACTTGAGGTATAGATGTTGCATTATGTGCGATTAAGGGGAGGTGTTGAGAATGTAATCGCACATTAACTGTATTATATAACCTTATTGTAAATTATGCTATTGTAAGTGGCAACAGTATTATGATTGTTAGTTTGATTTTCTGGAAGTTTCTTTTCGTTGTTATTCTATGTCATGTTACCGTTTGTGTGTTCTATGTGTAGTCTTTAGAAATAAAGGCTTGTGATGTTTTTCATCGGCCTCTGATTAATTATCATATCTTTA
This sequence comes from Maratus speculifer, assembly GCA_964019185.1. Lineage (NCBI taxonomy): Eukaryota > Metazoa > Arthropoda > Arachnida > Araneae > Salticidae > Maratus > Maratus speculifer. Next base: position 215,531,020 of record OZ025301.1, on the reverse strand, counting down.
CAAGAACATAACAAGTTAGCCATAAAATTATCTTAATATGGAATTTTATAATGCAATATAAAGTATTAATCTTAAATAAAATTCTAATATTTACTGAAAATTAAAATAACTTTCAAAACTGTGTGCTGCTTCATCATTAAAACATCAGTTCTGTAATTAAATTGTTTATATGATCAGTTTTTAACTATAATAACATTTACACACTTACCCAGCCATACAAGTACAATGTCCAGAAATTATTTCTCCATCAAATCTAGCAATAATCCAAGGTGAATGAATTTTTCTTGCTGTTTGACTTGCTTCAACTTCTGCTGCTACAATGCAAACACCTACATCATTTCTGTAGCATTTCAGATTTCTCACCTTTCCAGACGAAACGTAATTATAACAAGGCAAATATGTGTGATTTTGAAAGGCTAATTTCGTATACATTCGATGTTTTACTACCAAATACGAAAAAATATCAAAAATGCTAATAGTTGGCCATCGCATGCTATTGAAAGCTATGTCACGAATATTATCATCCAGAGGATCAGGCAATTCAAAACCATTGAAAGATAACTTTTCAGAATAACTTTTTTTGCGTTCGTCGCTTAAAGCTTTATAATATGCGGAACTCATTTTCAAAATTGACAACGATAAAAAGAGATTGAAAATATTCGTATCAAAAATCAAAATAGGCGCTGTTCTCTATGGTCTCGAAGTGCGTAGCAGACGAACCGGAAGCTCTGCGCACCACAGCGACGCAGCTTCCGCTTACCAAGGAGTTTGTTTGTTTTTTTAGAAAACGAGGTGAATTGCATAATACCCTGTTCGCACTGAGAAAGTTAAGTCACTTAACTTTAAGTTTTTTGAAGCGGTCGTACCCGGAATCAAGATTCTTGCTTGAGCAAGTTTCCGAAACTTGCTTAAGTGAGCTTGCTCTCTTAACTATGAGTTGAGTGGAAATATGCCTTCTGAATATTTAATTATTATTTCTGAATTTTAGAATATTTAATTCTGATTATTAAATTACTGAAGTTGAGTCCTACAAATAATTATAAATTATTTCAAATTGTTATTTGTTCACCCCAATTGCTTAACACGTGTGTTTGTGGGTTTTTTTTTTTTTTTTTTTTGTAATCAAAGGTCAAAAATGAAAAATGTTGAACCTGTTATTTCCTACCGAAAAATAAATTAGGAGCATGACAAAATTAATTTTTTAATTGAAATATGTCAGGATAATTGCTGTGTAAACAAAAAAGCATTGGAAGTTGCAGTTACAAATTTCAGAACTTATGCGCATGCTCAGATGTCAGTTTGGCCAAGTTAAGTCACTTAAAATATTTAGCAAGTGCGAACAGGTGAAGCCTAATTCCGGGTATCCCGCTTCAAAAAATTTAAGTGACTTAAAGTTAAGTGACTCAACTATCCCAGTGCAAACAGGGTATTCCACTTCTTATTTTGTTTTCAATCTTTTTTTTTTAAAGTAATTCCTTATTGTGATCTTCATTTCTGTCATATGAAAAATACATTTCTATTTTGCCATGGGTACACTGAAGTAAAATATCCCCCTTACGATGTTCGCGAAAACTTTTCTCTGATAGTATTTTTTCGATCGATGCTTAATTTTATATTTAATAATATTATTTATTTTGATTTTGCCCGTTTTTATTGAAGGACATAATTTAACCATTTTTTCTATTGCATAACATTTCTTATTTTGTTTTCAATCTTTTTCTTTTTTCTAAAGTAATTCCTTATTGTGATCTTCATTTCTGTCATATGAAAATTTCATTTCTATTTTGCCTATAGCATTTACATTTGTTGCATTATCATTTTGAAAATTGATAAAAAATAACAAAAGACAAAACATTGCAAATTCTAAATTCATATTACTCAACTAAATAAACGTAGGTCTTGCAAAAAATAAACAAAATAATAAGAGATCAAAATAGATGCCTTATAAATAACTTACTTTTTTAAACCTGCAGCTACAATATATATATATATATATATATACATATATATTTAATTTGGATATGCAAAAAACATTCTGAAATGTCTCAATCAATCACAAGATTTTTGTGGGGACTTCTACTGATTGATAATTTTTGTGGGGTTTTTACATAACTGAATGACTTTTTTTCCATGATTGATTAATGAATTTTATAATTTTTACCCCACATGACCAACTGTCGAACTGATTGACAAATTTTCTATTTTTCATGTGATGGATCGTGAAATTTAGTGATTTTTTTTCTTTTCTGATGAACAAAGAAATGTTGCATCTTTTCTCCCTGCAATTAATGGAAGTTGTTTTTTGAAATTTGTTGTTTTTTTCTTGCAATCTTTTGATGTAATTTGCCGTTTTATTGAGTTTATCCTTCTTTCGTGATTTTTTTTTTGAGAAAATGTTGTTTTTTGTTATCTTTTTGAGAAATTTGTCTTTTTTTTTCTTTTGCTATTTTTTGCGAAATTTACATTTTTTTGCAATTTCCTAAACAAAATTTTTGATCTTTGGACGAAATTTGTATCTTTTATGATACCTGGACAGTTTCGAAGAAGTTTATCGTTTTTCTCGAGTTCTTTCGATGTAATTTCCCGTTTTATTGAAGATCTTTTTGCAAAATTTGTTTTTTTTCTGCGAAATTACATTTTTTGTGATTATTTGATGAAATTTGCTTTTTTTTCAATCCTTTGACGAAATTTGCTGTTTACTCACAATTATTTGTCAAAATTTGTTGTTTTCTCACAATATTTTGAATTTTTTTTTTTTCCATATGTTTAATTTGCCATTTTTTAGAGATTTTTTTTGTCAAAATTTGATTTTTTTTTTTCGAAATTTTTTTAAACGTTTTGGCAAAATTTTGATTTTTTGCAATATTTTCACGAAATTTGTTTTATTTGAGATACTTGGACAATTCTGATTTTTTCTGCAGTTTATTGACAAATTTTTTAGAGATCTTTTGGAGAAATTTGTTGTTTTTTGCAATCTGTTGATGAAATTTGCTGTTTTTTTTTCACATCTATCTACAAAATTTCCAGGTTTTTTTTTTTTTTGGGGGGGGGGGGGGTATTTTGATGAAATTTGTTATTTTTTGTGATTATTTGCCAAAATTCATGTTTTTTTTTATATTTGGATAAAATTATCTATTTTCTCAGGGATTTTCGGTGAAATTTGTCATTTTCTCATGATCTTTCGATGTAATTTGCTGTTTTATCAAAATTCTTTTTTTTTTGTAAAATTTTTCATTTTTTTGAGAAATTTGTCTTTTTTTTTCACCTTTTTTGTGATCTTTTAATGAAATGTACCTCTTTTTTTCATCTTTTGAGAAAATGTGTTGTTTTCTCACAATCTGTTTACCAATATTTGCATTTTTTGAAGTACCTAGACAAATTTAAAGTATTTTCACGATCTTTTGACGGAATTCACTTCTTTTATTATACCAGGAAATAATTATTTGTTTTCTCAGGGATTTTCGGTGAAATTTGTCGTTTTTTCTTGCCATCTTTCAATGTAATTTGCCGTTTTATCAAATTCATCCTTTTTTAGAATTTTTTTTTTTTTTTTTTTCAGAAATTTGTCAACATTATGTAAATGCTATAGGCAAAATAGAAATGAATTTTTCATATGATAGAAATGAAGATCACAATAAGAAATCACTAAAAAAAAAAAGATTGAAAACAAAATAAGAAGTGTTATGCAATAGAAAAAACGGTTAAATTATGTCCTCCAAATAAAAGGGCAAAATCAAAATAAACTCGATCGACCCGATGTTACATTGCCTATCAATAAAAAAGTTAGTTCTCACTTACCAGGTTATTTGTTGAAAAGACTAATTTACTCTGATCCTATGTTAAAAATATACTTATTACGTTGCGATAAAAAATTCCATACATATATTTAATTGCCTATAGAATGAGGGAATAAGCATATGTCACTCAGCACACAGTTCAATGGGTACACTGAACTGCAGTATTCCCATCGTAAGATTACCCAGAAAAAACATTCTGAAATGTCTCGATCAATCACAAGATTTTTGTGGGCTTTTTTACATAACTAAATGACTTTTTATCCATGATTCAGTAATGAATTTTATAATTTTTACCCCACATGACCAACTGTCGATTTTTGTATTTTTTCTTCAACTGATTGACAAATTTTCTATTTTTCATGTGATGGATCGAGAAATTTTGTGATTTTTTTTCTGATGAACAAAGAAATGTTGCATCTTTTCCCCCTGCAATTAAGGAAAGTTGTTTTTTGAAATTTGTTGTTTTTTTCTCACAATCTTTTGATGTAATTTGCTGTTTTATCAAATTTATCCTTTTTTCATGATTTTTTTGAGAAATTGTCATTTTTTGTTATCTTTTTTGAGAAATTTTGCTATTTTTTGAGAAATTTACCTTTTTTTGTGATTACCTAGACAAAATTTATGAATTTTTGAGATCTTTGGACGAAATTAGTGTCTTTTATGATACCTGGACAGTTTCGGAGAAGTTTATCGTTTTTCTCGAGTTATTTCGATGAAATTGTCTTTTTGTCACGATCTTTCGATGACATTGCCATTTTATTAAAGATCTTTTTGCAAAATTTTTTGGGTTTTTTTTTGCGAAATTTACTTTTTTTTGTGATTATTTGATTGAAATTTGCTTTTTTTTCAATCTTTTGACGAAATTTGTTGTTTACTCACAATCATTTGTCAAAATTTTTTGTTTTCTTACAATATTTTGAATTTTTTTTTTTTCACTATATGTTTACAAATTTGCCATTTTTTAGAGATTTTTTTTTGTCAAATTTGGCTTTACTTTTCGAAATTTTTTCATGAAAATTGCCAATTTTTTTAGATGTTTTGGCAAAATTTTGATTTTTTGCAATACTTTCACGAAATTTGTTTTATTTGGGATACCTAGACAATTTTTTTTTTGCATTTTTTTGACAAATTTTTTAGAGATCTTTTCATAAAATTTGTTGTTTTTCAATCTGTTGACGAAATTTGCTGTTTTTTTTTTTTTTCACATCCATTTACAAAATTTCCGGGTGATGTTTTTTTTTTTTTTTTTTTTTTTTGTGGGGGGGGGGGGGGTGTATTTTGACAAAAATTGCTATTTTTTGTGATTATTTGTCAAAATTTGCATTTTTTATGGTACCTAGACAAATTTTTTTACATAGTAAATGATTTCTAGCATTTAAAAAAAAAAAAAAAAACTAACAGTAGAAAAATAATCTTCAAACATTTTCAAGAGTTTGTGATGTGTGTTACGTTGGTAAATGGAAAAGCATATTGAAATTTTTAAGAAATATTAATTTTTTTATAGTGGCAAAATACTTTTTTTCTTTGGTTCTTTCATATTGTTGTCGTCAAGTTTTGACAGGTTTTACCTAGCCAGAATAAATATCATTAATTTTTTTAATATGTGAAATCGACATGTATTTTTGATTTATGAAAATGTAATAGAAAAGTTAGTTGAAAATGCAAATGTTTATTTGTTGAATGGGGTGGGTAATGTAAAAACAAATTAACCTCTGAGAGGATCATTGTTACAGTTGTTGCTAAATGGCAAACTATACATTCAGTCTTATTTTGCTGCAAAGTAAGTGAAGTATGTATATTTTGTATGAAATGAGAAATGACGGTAATTTATGATCTATTCATGTCATGTACAATTTATTGGTGTTGTATTTGTAAATGGAAAATTATCAAATGAGAGAGATTCTAATTCTATAGCAGCATGTTTGAATGTAACTCTGCCGATTGCGGGTCATTTGCCTGGATGTAAAATGCAGGTTTTTCTTTTATTTATTGAAATTTTTGCTGAAGATTAGTCGTTAAAAAATCTTTTAGTAGCTGGAAAATACCTTTTATTTCTGTGGTGCCGTCAAGTTTTGACGGGTTTCATCTACTAGTTTCTTATGATAGTAAACTGGGTCCAGCATTTTTGGGTTGCAGATAAATTTTGTTTTGCTGCAGATTGATACAAAAAATTCTGTTACTAAGATTGTTTCTTGTTATCTAGTTAAGAATTTGAAAACCAAAAATTATTATTAAAGTAAAAATCTTTTATGTACATTTTAAAGAACTTAATTAAAAGTTGAAATGAATTAATGTTTTAATGTTTAAATGAATTAATGAATATAATGTTTTTACATATATATATATTATGTGTGGCTCATCCAAACGGAAACATTAATACTAGTTTTGCAAAATTTTGTTTTTCACAATTTTACAAAAACAGGACCCTGTTACTGAAGTCCGAAGGGACCTGAATTTAACGTTATTTTAAAATTCACAAAATTAATAATACATTTTTCACAATTTCACAAAAACAGGACCCTGTCTGAAAAGTCTGGACAGACCCCTGGCCACCAACTACAATGCTCATATCGCCGACACATGGAAATCCGAACATTCTCGAATACTCCAGGTATATCTCGAATTTCTCCGGCAGCTACTGCGATTCCTGCAACCAGCTCTTCAGCATTGTCAACAGGGGTGTCATAAACTAGTGTTTTCATATGACCCCAGAAATGGATAATAAAATGTATTAATAAAAAGATTTTTCACTTACAGTGTCTTTTCTTTATGGTGCTTCTGTGTACATCACCGCTTCAGGAAAACATTTCCGATCCCACATTGCTATATGATTTCGAATCAGGATGCATGCTACATCTTTTAGGAGTTCTGAAACGTTTAACTGAAACACCCTGTATATGGGCAATTCTCTCTAAATAAGCCAAAATAAGAGTTATGAGGGAGTGATGAATTTTAACAAAATGCCCATTTACTTTTTTGCCATTATCTGAATTGAGATTAGGCTTCGCGGGTCTTGAACTATCCAAATACTTATAAATCAGTAATAATTTTTTTTTTTTTTAACTATTTAACAATATTCAGTAGAGTCTGATAAGGAAGTGATGAGGAAGGCTTAGCACCTCATCAGCCTATACTGAATGGTGTTAAATATAAAAAAATATTAATTATTGATTTATAAGTATTTGGATATAGTTAAGGGGCACTAAGCCTAATCGCAATTCAGATAAAGGTAAAAAAGTATTTTGTTAAAATTCATCCCTCCCTCATAACTCTTATTTCGGCTTATTTGGAAAGAATCACCCATATAATATAGTATAATACTTGATGCTTTGAAAATTATTTAATATTTACATAATTTTTGTATTGTGGTACTTAATTGCAATGATGTTTGCAACCATGTTTTTTAATATTTATTAGAATGGTATAATTGAAGGCATAAAATTAAGAAGTGCACAACAAACTCTGACAATTTGATCAACAGTTGTTGGAGTATGATAATTTGTTTTTTAAATCAGAGTCATTGGCATTCTATCACTCAGAATTCTATACTTCTGTCGTAATTGGGCTATCACTCGTTCAACATGGATTCTCCTGGTGCACGAATGTGCATCCCCTTGTAGGGCTCGGGAGAGGGTGGTGCGGCCGGGGTCTGAATTTTTTTTTTCCTAAATATGGATGGAATCACTTCTTTTCCTTCTACTTCTCTCCCTAGTGGAGAGCAACAAACTGCACAGACTCTATCATGTACTCGCTTTTTCATCATTAAACGTACTGATAGCCTATCTGATAATTCATTTAAAAAGACTTCACCATTTCTCATTGCAAAAACATTCCAGTCAGTGCTGGGAGATGGCCATTCTATCAAAAAACTGCAATCTGGGGCTACTAGCTGAGGTTTCTACAGCTAAACAGTCACAAATTCTTTCTAATTGCTCTACAATAGGCACCTTTTCCGTTTCTGTACAAGTACATAAAACTCTAAATACAAGTCGTGGTGTTATATCTGAACCTGATCTGTTATTCTCTACTAAAACTGAACTTCTAGAAAATTTAAAAGACCAAAATGTCGTAGATGTACGCCGTATCACTATCCGTCGCAATGAAGAAATACTACCCACTAAACATATTATTTTAACCTTCAATAGTCCCAATTTACCAGCTAGAATTAAAGCTGGCTATCTAAGCTGTCCAGTTCGACCATACATACCAAACCCTATCAGATGTTTCAAATGCCAGCGTTATGGCCATACTAATACTAATGGCCAATGTCGTGGATCTCTTACCTGCGCACGTTGCGCGGAAGTCGGTCACGACAATAAAACATGTGAAAATTCCGTACGCTGTGCAAACTGTAAAGGCGATCATACAGCATATTCCCGCAAGTGCCCTAACTGGAACCGTGAAAAGGAAATAATTACTATAAAAGTTACTCAAAATTTGTCTTATCCTGATGCCCGTAAACTAGTTGAAAATAGAACCCCATCTGTCGGAATTACCTACTCTAGCTTACTCAAGAAGCAATCAACAGCCGTAAGACACATAAGTACACAAACTGATTCCCAATTTCCATCTAGTAAATCAAATGTAACACAATCAGCCAGAACTCATGTTAAAGAATCGACCAACACCCCATCCTCTGAACCAGTAAAAATTGACATAGAGAAAAAACAACAGAAACCGACAGCTCTATCCAATATGTCATCTCAACCCCAAACTAAGACAAAACCTGCCATTAATACCAATATTCCACAGAAACCTGATGCTCCCAGAAAACATAATTTAAAAAAACCGCCTATACAAACCTTTAAAAAGAAAACCTCAACTCCAGCTTCTCCACAATGGAAGACTGCTGGAAAGGGGAAGCGAATTTCTGGCATCAGCTCAATCATAAGAAACATTAAAGATCCGAAACAGCTCCAGCAGTACGCGGACGAGGCTATGGAATCCGAGCCCTATAGCAATGACTCGGATGTTGACGAAAATACTGTATTTGAAGAATTTGTACCCGATAACTTAGATACATCACAATCCACTTCTGCCAATCCGTCACAAACTGCCTCTCCAAGATCATTACATTCTAATACTTCCAAAGTACCATCTCATAACAGGAACGCACTAATTACAACTAAAACTTTAAAGCAAAATATTTCAAAAACTAAATCTACTATATCTGCAATACCCCCACCAAAAAAGAACAAAATCTCAAAAAGTCAGACAAATTCACAGAAAAAAGACAAAAAAAATCAAAGAATGGAGGATGACGATGCTATGGACCTTCATCCCGAACCGGATGAAATACTGGACGACGGAGACAGTAGCATGTCTACTGTTTCTGATCAAAATGACATAGATACTCATATTTAACTCTCGTAATTATGAATAATATCATCTCTTGGAACTGCCGTGGTTATCTTAATAAACATGATGAAATCCGGGACATTCTCTCTGACCATCAACCACTCTGCTTAGCTCTGCAGGAAACCCATCTAAAACCAAATGACAAAGCAAAATTACGTAATTACGCTGCTTACAGGAAAGACTTCACTGGTAGTGATAGGGCCACTGGAGGAGTGGCTCTCTTCATATCTCGCAAGTTACCTAATTCGCTTATCAGTTTAAATACTAATTTACAAGCTGTTGCTGTCCGAGTCCATATAAACAGACTTATAACAATATGCACAATTTACTTACCACCAAACCAGTCCATTCCATTAGCACATCTGGAAAATCTCATTCTCCAACTCCCCACTCCATTTATTATTGTTGGAGATTTTAATGCTCATAACCAACTCTGGGGCAGTTCTGATAACAATCAATGTGGAGAAATTAATTTCTGACAATGGCCTATGCCTACTCAATAATGGTGATCATACCTACTTTCATGAACCGACACGCACTTTTCATGCAATTGATCTTACTATATGCTCCCCATCAATCTATCCATTTTGGAATTTTTGGATCTCAAATGATCTACACGGCAGTGATCATTTTCCAACTTTTATTTCATTGACTACTCCTAATGTGGATTCCAATAATTATACTAAAAGGTATGTGTATGACAGAGCCAATTGGCCAACTTTCACGGCACTTGCGAACATCACAAATAACATGATAGAGGGTGACATTGACAAAGCACTTGATAATATAACTCATTGTATTATCAATGCTGCTGATGCTAGCATCCCTAAAACTTCATCTGCTCATAAAAACAGAAAATCTTGGTGGAATATTGATTGCCAAATAGCAAAGAAAAAACAACAAAAAGCTTGGGGTATTTTTCGAAGGTACCCAAACAACACTAATTACATAGCTTTTAAGAAAGCAAAGGCAGAGGCTAGACGAATAAGACGCAAAAGCCAACGTGAATCCTGGATAAAGTATGTTTCAAGTATAAACTCTAACACATCCAGTAAAGAGCTTTGGAAAAAGGTGAAAAACTGCATGGGCCTGTACTCTGAATACCATATTTCAATTTTAAAACTGAACGGTCAAACTATCACCTCTACTAAAAATATAGCTGAGACAATCGGGAATACCCTTGCTTCTACCTCAAATTCAAACTCATATCCAGAACCATTTTTATCTTATAAAAGAAAAACTGAGAGGACCAGTATTAATTTTAATAGTAATCATTCATTTTCCTACAACAAACCCTTTACTAAATCAGAGCTTTTAAAATGCTTACATGACAGTCGTTTATCTGCTCCTGGGCTTGATGGCATCACTTATGTCATGCTCAAGCACCTCTCTCCACCTTCTCTTAACAATCTACTTTCTTTTTTTAACAGATTATGGACAGAACACGTTTTTCCTAATGCTTGGTGCAGAGCAATCGTTATTCCTTTTCCTAAACCAGGAAAAGATGCTACTGATCCTAATAATTACAGGCCTATTGCCCTTTCAAGCTGCCTTTGCAAACTTCTCGAAAAGAAGGTCAATTGCCGCCTCATACATGTTTTAGAAATGAACAACAGTCTTGCTGCTTTTCAGAGTGGTTTCCGACGTGGTAGATCTACTATCGATAATTTAATCCATCTTGAACATTACATAAGGACAGCTTTTCTTAAACGCAGGCATTTGGTCTCAGTATTTTTTGACATGGCGAAGGCCTATGACAGAACATGGCGTTATGGAATACTCCGCGACCTTTTTAACTTGGACTTTCGTGGGAATCTTCCTATTTTTATCAAAAATTTCCTTGCAGTGCGAATTTTCCAAGTTCGTATCGCAGGAACTCTTTCTAGTTTTTATGTACAAGAAGAGGGTGTGCCCCAGGGCAGTGTCCTGAGTGTCACCCTCTTTGCTATTAAAATAAATGATATTCTCAATCAGCTTCCTCCTTCAGTGAAAGGAGATTTATATGTTGACGACTTCCGGATTATGTGTATGGGAGAGGATATACGTTTTATTGAAAGACAATTGCAAATTGCTATTAGAAATATTCTTAATTGGACTAATAAAAATGGTTTTGTTATCTCTCACGACAAAACTTCTTGTATGCATTTCTGTAGACGTAGGGATCTGCATCCAGACCCTGAAATTTTTATCGGATCAACTCAAATTCCTGTTGTTGACAATGTCCGCTATTTAGGCCTCTATTTTGACAATAAACTTACGTTCTTACCTCATGTTTCACAATTAAGGGCAAAATGTGAAAAATCACTAAACTTACTTAGGGTACTGTCTAATACTTCATGGGGAGCAGACCGTACTACTCTTCTAAAGATTTATCGTGCTGCAATCCGTGCTAAAATTGACTATGCCTGCCAGGTCTACGGTTCTGCTTGTAAGTCTGTTCTTAAGAAACTTGACACAGTGCACCATAGCGCACTTCGTGTTTGCTCTGGTGCATTTCGTACTTCACCTGTTTTAAGCTTATATGTTGACTGTAATGAACCTTCATTACATTATACTCGTGAAAAACATTCTCTGGAGTTGTTTTACCGTGTCCTTTCACATCCTAGTCATCCACTTCATACATATATTTTAAACTCTGACAATGATATTCTATATCAGAATCGCCCATCTTGTGTGCCTTCTTTTGGTGTAAGAATGAGAAACATAATCAGCAATGGCCCTCTGAATAATTTTGAGGTGAGTACATGTCCATTGCATATCTACCCTCCTTGGAATCCACCTGCTATCACAATCCTTCATCCTTTTAAAGGCTATGAAAAAAAGAATCTAACCCCTGTGATCTTTAAATGCCTTTTTGCTGCACATCGAGATATTTATAGCAATTACTTAGACATTTATACAGATGGCTCAAAGAATGGAAATACTGTTGGCTGTGGTATATATTGTGACGGTATGACTCTCAGTTATAAACTTCATCCTTCTACATCTATATTTACTGCCGAATTAATTGCAATAGAGAGGGCCATGTTATACATATCTCATCATCATAACACATCTTTCATCATCTATACTGACTCAAATAGTTCTATTGACGCAATTAAATCTTTTAAAAAGCATCCGTATATCTCATCCATCTTAGACTTTTATAATAATTTGACAAGACGTGGTTATAATATTTTATTTTGTTGGGTACCTGGACACATGGGTATACCTGGAAACGAGAAAGCAGATGAGGCGGCAAAACTTGCACATAATCCTTTGCATCACAAAATACCATTCTCAGACGTTAAACTAATTATTAATCATTTTATTCAAAATAAATGGCAAGAGAGTTGGGATTTAGAACATAATAATAAATTGCACAGTATCAAACCTACAATAATGATCTGGCCTCCAATCTACCCCAGGAAAACTGATGTTCTTCTGACTCGTCTGAGAATAGGTCACTCTAGAATCACTCATAATCATCTATTACTCAGAGAGGATGCACCCATGTGTCCTCATTGCCATTTTGATCATCTGACCATTCATCATCTTTTAACTGACTGTCCGGGGCTCCGGCACTTGTACAGACTGTATTTTAATTCATCATCACCAATCTTGACAAACCTCATTGGGGAAACACCTCATGGGGCACTCTTTAACTTTTTAAAACATGCAGGTTTTTATTTTCATATATAAGCTTTTCTCTATCTTGGTTTGGAAGCCCTTTAATGACATTCAGATTAGCTGCATTGTAATATTTTAAGTATTTTATTTTCTTAACCTATTTGCTTAACTATATCTGGATGGGAAACCCCATCCAGATATTTTGACATTTTCTCTTTTTCACATTTGTACTTTTAGTCTTTGGTTTGGCGCAGCATGTCCCTTAAGGGATTTTGTGCCATTAAACCCAAATCAACCAACCAACCAACCATCAACATGGATTCTCAAATTGGCAATTTTTCTAGTTTCTTCAACATCAGGTCCATCGATCTGTTTTTTCCCTTTAGTAAATGTTGGCAGTTTTAGCTCCGCATACATAAATTCTACTTCATCTCGTATTGTAAAACCTCGATCTGCCAAAATAAGATCACCTGGTAAAGGTTTATCAAGAAAACCACTTTTTTTTCACCCATGTGGTGACCGGGTTAGAATTGTCCCACTGTAGCTCATGCATGTCGTAAGAGGCGACTAAAATGGCCCCCAATTCCAAGGTGTATGGTACCGTGCTGATGGAATGAATGGCATCTGGGGTAGATGATGTCGCTAACGGTCCCCTCGAGGAACCAGGCGGAACCTCGTTGACTGTACGCCTTGCACCTGTACAGGGAGGCTATGCAGGTGTGGACCTTTTGTTCCTCCCAGTTCTGCGGTCCATTTATGGATAAAAAAAATATAAAAAATCAAAAAGAAGAAAAAAATACAAGGTTGGGTTCTCCCTTGGGAGGTACCCAATCAGCTTGTGAAACGGCTTCTTTGAAGCCGGGTCCTAGCACCAAGGAGGAAACCAGCAACCTTGCTGCTGTTGGAAGTGGCGATGCGAGCAGCAGCTTGCAACACACTAACACTGCAGTCGGGGTGCAGGGAGTACTCACAAAAACTCAAAAGCGCAATAGGCGCAAAGCAGCAAAGAACAAAGAGCCGCAGCAGAATTAACTGAGGAAGAGAAGGTAGGGGGAACCAAAAGACTTAGGTCTGAGGTTTCAACTCCTTCTCCTGCTCAAGCAACATTGACAAAAAGACCACGGGTAGAAAACCAGCCACGGTCTTTTGCACAGGCTGTAAAGGCAGTCAAGATGGCTATTGTGAAGGAATCTTTTCCTTCCCAGAAGCTGTCCGACCAGGACCTTGACTGCATCCAGGTAGAAATCCTAAAGCAGATCGATCTGATACCTTCTGGGGATTTTATGCCCAGAATTCAGAGATCTGCTTTGCAGACAAAAAAGACACCTTTTTTTTAAGCTCCCTCTCGAATAACTTTTTTACAATAGTGGTTTTTTTTATACACGTGAGACACCCTGGGTGTTGAGGTTTCTTTTAACCTCATCGACTCGTCTCTTCCTTTTTAGGTTGATATCGAGTCCCAGGGTGTAGGACATCTCTGGACTCTGGTTCCGAGTACGGGGGGCGCCATGCTTGCATGGTGGTGGTTAGGAATAACACCGGAGGACTGGTGCCTTTCGACATAAGGGCCGGCTGTAGGTTGGACAGATCTGTAAAGGCTTACCTACGGCTACCCATTTCCCCTGGGAAAGAACCGGAGCTTCGGAGATGCTATCGAGTTTAACCCAATGTTCGAAAAACGTTGTGGTCTGTTGAAAATAGTTTTCGCCCTTTTGAGACCTGCACCAGACATAACGGTAAGAAGGGTCGGTGACCAGGCCCGATGCCTGGCGTTTTACAATCTTATATTTCAAATATGGCTACAAATTTAGAGAATAAAACATGCGATGTGGTGGCCCCACAAGCTAATAAAGCAAAAAGTGATACATTGAGTTCTGCCTTAACGACCACATCATGGGCTAACAGAGTGGAATCTGCTTCTAATTTAGAAGTTAACACTGCTGACAGCCTTAAAAGTAATTCTTTGCCTCCATCTGAAAAGTTCTTTATTGTTAAACATGTAGAGGGGAGCTTTAATCATACTTCTCCCTTTCTAATATATAAATCTATCCAAGGATTGGTTGGTGAAACGAAGAATATAAGGAAATTACAATCTGGTGAACTTCTTGTGGAAGTGAACAATAATCAACAAGCAGCAAATCTTAAAAAGTGCACTCATTTTGCAAATATCCCTGTTACTGTTTCTCCACATAGAACACTTAATACTTCTCACGGAGTGATCTCTGAATCGGACCTCCTGCATGTTCATGAAGATGAAATATTAGAAAACTTAAAGGAACAAAGTGTTATAGCAGTTAAACAAATAAAAATTTTCTGTAATGATGAACAAACACCAACCAATAAAATACAAATACCCACGAAGCATATTATACTTACTTTTGGCTCACCTAATTTACCCAAATCCATAAAGGCTGGATTTTTATCATGTTCCATTAGATCATACATCTCAAACCCTATACGTTGCTTTAAATGTCAACGTTTTGGGCATTCCAAAATTTCTTGTCGTGGTAAATTGACCTGTGGTCGCTGTGGTACAGTTGATCATGAAAGTGACAACTGTAGTGCTGCCGCTCACTGTGTAAATTGTAAAAAAGATCATCCGTCATACTGAAAATCTTGTGAAATGTGGAAAAAAGAAAAAGAAATACAGACAATACGCACAAAAGAAAATATATCCTACCCTGAAGCTAGAAAAATAGTTGAATCCAGAACACCCATAGTTGGTGTCTCATATGCCACTGCTTTATCTAAAATGAACCGTAAAACCCATCAAACTATTGCAACTCAAACAGATTTCCCCACAGAAATAAATTTCAAACCAAAGCAAAAAGGTACCTTGGCTAATAAATCTGGTAAGATAACTACATCTACACAATCGATGCCTTCAAAGGCAATGGTTGGTTGGTTGGTTGGTTAGGGTTTCGTGGCACAAAATCCCTTGAGGGACATGCTGCGCCAAGATAAAGACAAAAGGAACAATATCAAGGTGTCTGGATCGGATACCCCATCCAGATATAGCTAGGCAAGTATAAAAGTTTAAAAGATCTAACTATATAGAGATCCAGATAACTAGGTCCAAGTTATAGGAATAAAAGTAGTGAAAAAAAATTCAAATTTCAAAATAAAATCCCGCATGCTTTAAAAAGGCAAAAAGTGCCCCATGAGGTATTTCCCCAATGAGGTTTGTCAAAATAGGTGATGATGAGTTAAAATATATTCTGTACAAGTGCCGGAGGCCCGGACAGTCAGTTAAAAGATGATGTATGGTTAGGCAATCAAAATGACAATGAGGACACATGGGTGCATCATCCCGGAATAGAAGATGTTTATGAGTTAACCTAGTGTGTCCAATTCTCAGACGAGTCAGTAGAACATCAGTTTTCCGTGGGTAATTTGGAGGCCAGCTAGTGATCGTTTGTTTGATACGGTGCAGTTTATTATTAATTTCTCTATCCCAATTTTCTTGCCAGTTATGATGGATAAAGTGTTTTATAATTAGTTTAACGTCTGAGAATGGCATCTTATGATCTAAAGGGTTAAGAGCAAGTTTTGCCGCTTGATCTGCACTTTCATTTCTAGGAATACCCATGTGTCCAGGTACCCAGCAAAATAAAATTTTACGGCCACGGTTTGTTAATTTATCATAAAAATTCAGGATGGATGAGACATAAGGATGTTTGTTAGATGATTTAATTGCGTCAAAAGCACTATTTGAGTCCGTATAAATGATGAATGAAGTGTTATGATGATGTGAAATGTGTAACATGGCTCTCTCTATCGCGATCAACTCTGCCGTAAACACAGAAACTGAAGGGTGAAGCCGGTAACTAAAATTGGTATTATCACAGAAAATCCCACAGCCAACAACATTGCTACTCTTTGATCCATCTGTGTATATATCGGTATAATTCCTGAATTTTGAGCGATGGGCTGCAAATAATTGTTGAAATATGACAGGTGCAGTGTTCTTTTTGTCATAGTCTTTAAAAGGATGGAGTGTGGTGATATTAAGAGTTTCTCAAGGAGGAAACTCATGCAATGAACATGCGCTCACCTTGATATTGCTTAGTTGACTATTGTTAATAATGTTCCTCATTCTGGCTCCAAATGAAGGAATGCATGATGGTCGATGTTGATAGAGAGTGTCGTTGTCTGTATTTAAAATGTAATTACGAAGAGGATGGCCACGGTGAGAGAGAATACGATAGTACAAATCCAATGAAAGCTTTTCACGAATACGGTGTAGTGCTGGTTCATTACACTCGACATATAGGCTTAAAACCGGTGATGTTCTAAAAGCACCAGAGCAAAAGCGAAGTGCACTATGGTGCACAGTGTCGATTTTTTTAAGAACGGAATTACGTGCTGAACCATAGACCTGGCAGGCATAGTCAATTTTAGAGCGGATAATTGAACGGTAAATTTTCAGGAGAGAACTACGGTCTGCTCCCCAAGATGTGTTGGAAAGCACCTTGATTAAATTGAGAGAGTGCTCGCATTTTTTTCGTAGCTGCAAAACATGAGGCAAGAAAGTGAGTTTTTTGTCAAAATATAAGCCCAAAAAGCGGACATTGTCAACAATAGCAATTTGATAAGTTCCAATGAAAATTTCAGGATCCGGATGCAAATCCCTTCGTCTACAGAAATGCACACATGAGGTTTTGTCTTGGGAAATAATAAAGCCATTTTTGTTTGTCCATTGAATAATACGGTTGATAGCGATTTGTAGTTGTCTCTCGATAAAATGCATATCTTGTCCTTTACATAAAATATTAAAATCATCAACATATAGTGTACCTTGAACGCTTGGTGGCAACTGGTTCAGGATGTCATTTATCTTGATAGCAAAGAGGGTGACACTCAGAACACTGCCCTGTGGTACACCCTCTTCTTGTACATAGAAACTTGAAAGAAACCCCCCAATTCGAACTTGAAAAATTCGAACTGCGAGGAAGTTCTTAATAAAAATTGGTAGGTTACCTCTAAAGTTCAGATTAAAAAGATCTTGTAGTATACCATACCTCCAGGTTTTATCATAGGCTTTCATCATGTCGAAAAAGATAGTCACCAGATGATTGCGTTTTAAAAAAGCATTTCGAATATGAGTTTCTAAAAGAATGATGTTATCAATAGTGGACCTACCACGACGAAATCCGCTTTGGAATGAAGCAAGATAATTATTAGATTCCAAAACATGCACTAGGCGGCAATTAACCATTTTTTCTAAAAGTTTGCAAAGGCTACTAGAGAGTGCGATTGGCCTGTAGTTGTTTGGGTCACTGGGATCTTTACCTGGTTTCGGGAATGGAATGACAATAGCTTTACACCAGGCTTTAGGAAAAGAATGTTCAATCCAGATTCTATTGTAAAAGATGAGAAGGTTATTGAGAGAGGTGGTAGAAAGATATTTTAGCATGGTATAAGTGATGCCATCGTGTCCTGGAGCTGATAAACGACTATTTTGCAGACATCGCAGAAGTTCAGGTTTTGTGAAAGGTAGATTATACTCATAGGAATGGCGAGAATTAAAATTTATGTTGGTAGATTCCGCTTGTCTTTTATATGATAAGAAAGGTTCTGGATAAGAGTCTGATTTAGAATTAGATGCCAGTGTATTTGCTATTGTTTCAGCAATATTTTGGGGTGATGCTATTGTTTGTCCATTGTAATTTAAGATAGAGATGCGGTTTTCTGAATACAGTCCCATACAGTTTTTTCACTTTCTTCCAAAGTTCTTTGCTTGATGTACTGGCGTTGATGTTGGAGATGTACTGAATCCAAGATTCACGTTGGCTTTGACGGCGCACTCTTCTAGCTTGAGCCTTTGCTTTTTTGAAAGCGAGATAGTTATTATTATTAGGGTAGCGTCGGAAAATGCCCCAAGCTTTCTGTTGCTTTTTCTTTGCCTTTCGGCATTCATCATTCCACCATGGTTTCCTGTGCTGCGGTATAGAATGTGATTTTGGAATACTAATATCTGCAGCATTGATAATACACTGGGTGATATTATCAAGTGCATCGTCATTGTCACCTGCTATCATATCACTTGTTATTTTAGCATTGTCTGTGAATGTTGACCAATTAGCTCTGTCATATACATAGCGTTTAAAACAATTATTAGAATCCATGTGAGGAGTAGTCAGTGAGATAAAAGTAGGGAAATGATCACTACCATGAAGGTCATTAGAAACCCAGAAGTTCCAATAAGGATAAATGGATGGGGAGCAGATAGCGAGATCTATGGCATGAAAGGTGCGGGTAGGTTCGTGGAAGTAAGTATGATCACCGTTATTGAGTAGGCATAAGCCATTGTCGGAAATAAGTTTTTCTATAATATCACCACGATTACTATTATCAGAGTTTTCCCACAGTTGACTGTGAGCGTTAAAATCACCAAGAATGACGAAAGGAATGGGTAGTTGGAGAATAAGATTATCCAGATGTGTGAACTGAATAGGCTGATTAGGTGGTAAGTAAATAGTACATATTGTTATAAGTTTGTTTATATGGACACGGACTGCTACTGCTTGCAAGCCAGTATTTAAATTGATATGAGTGTGAGGTAATTTATTAGAGATAAAAAGAGCCACTCCACCAGTAGCCCTATCAGAACCTAAAAAATCTTTTCTATAAGAAGTATAGGTGCGCAATTTTGCTTTGTCTTTTAATTTGAGGTGAGTTTCTTGTAAAGCTAAACATAAAGGTTGATTGTCATAAAGAATGTTACGGATTTCGTCATATTTATTATAAAAACCTCGACAGTTCCATGAAATGATATTAGTCATGAAAGAGGTGATGTTATAGAGTTAGTTAGGTACAAATTCTTCAAATACAGTGTTATCATCGGCATCCGAGTCATTGCTATAGGACTCGTCCATAGCCTCGTCCACATACTGTTTTAATTGTTTAGGATCCTTAATGTTTTTTATAATTGAGCTGATGCCAGAATTTTGTTTCCCCTTCCCCACAGTCTTCCGTTGTAGAGAGACTGGAGTTGAGGTTTTCTTTTTAGTCGTTTGTACTGGGGGGTTTTTTAGATTCTGTTTTCTGGGGATATCAGGTTTCTGTGGTATGGTGGTATTCGTGGTAGCTTTTGTTTTTGCTTGTGATTGAGATAACTTATTAGATAGAGCTGTTAATATCTGAAGATTCTTTATGTCATTTATTTTTGCTGGTTCAGAGGAAGGTGTGCTGGTCGATTGTGTAACGGTAAATTTATCGCGTGGATAAGAAACATCAGTTTGTGTAGCCATGTGTCTTACGGATGTTAATTGCTTCTTGAGTAGGCTGGAGTAGGTAATTCCGACAGATGGGGTTCTATTTTCAACAAGTTTACGGGCATCAGGATAGGACAAATTCTGGGTGATTTTTATGGTAACTATTTCTTTTTCACGGTTCCAGTTAGGGCACTTGCGGGAATATGCTGTATGATTTCCTTTACAATTAACGCAGCATTCGGATTTTTCACATGAGGTATTGCCATGGCCGACCTCTGCACAGCGTGCACAGGTGAGAGATCGACAGTTAGTTTTAGTATGCCCGTAACGCTGGCATTTAAAGTAACGGACAGGGTTTGGTATGTATGGTCGGACTCGACAGCTTAGATATCCTGCTTTAATTCTAGGTGGTAAAGTAGTGCTATTGAAAGTTAGAATAATATGTTTAGTGGGAATTATCTGCTCATTTTTACGGATGGTGATACGGCGTACATCTATGATATTTTGGTCTTTTAAATTTTCTAAAAGTTCATCTTTGGTGGAATATAAAAGATCAGGTTCAGATATTACTCCGCGGCTTGTATTTAAAGTTCTATGTACTTGTACGGAAACAGAAAAGGTGCCTATTGTAGTGCAATTTGAGAGAAATTGTGATTGTTTTGTTGTAGAAACCTCAACCAGCAAATCGCCAGATTGTAATTTTTTCAGAGAATGACCATCTCCTAAAACAGACTGGAAAGTTTTTGCTATCAGAAAAGGTGAAGTTTTTTTAAACGAGCAATCAGAGTTGCTATAAGTTCGTTTTACAATGAAAAAGCGAGTAAATGAAGAAGACAGTGCAGTTTGTTGCTCTCCACTAGGGAGAGAAGTAGAAGGAAAAGAAATGATTCCATCCATATTTAAAAAATAATAAAATTCAGACCCTGGCCGCACCACCCTCTCCCGAGCCCTACAAGGGGATGCACATTCGTGCACCAGTGCTAACCAGGGCCCATACGGTCACAAGACAACCCTATGTCAGTCTCCACCATTAACGAGATGACTAGTAGTTGCTCGATCACTTGATCCCTAAAGCCAGTGACAAAAGCCAGCTGACCAGCCGATTGATGCATACGGGACCAAATGCACCTCCCGTCTACCTGAAGCAGAGGCCAAAGCAGTGTGTTGGTTTCCCTCAACTGCCAGGATCCCCCTTTCCAGGGACACGGGTCGCCACGCACGGGCAACACGTGGGTGGTTTACAATTCTCCATGAGTCGATATACAGGATGTATCGGCTCATGCAGAATTGCCCTCACCTCCGAAGAGGAAACCACAATGAGAGTGAAACAAAGGGGAAAGGAAGACCAGAGGAGTAAGAGGAAAAGGAAAGGAGAAAGATCACTCAGGTGCCCCGGGGTTGTGAAGCCCGTGAATACCTAAAGAAGGTATCCCCCTGGGGGTCTTCAAAGGCAATGAATTCCACTTCTCTCAAATTACGTCAAAGTGCCTCTTCTAATTCCTCTCAGTCCTTATATCCTAATTCCCTTACTCCTAAACTTCCACTTAATAAAAACATAACTAAAACACCATCTCTAAAGTCAAACATTAGGTCTGATATTGAAAAACATACCCTACGTATTAAATCAGCTGCACCAATTGAAAATCCACCCAAAAAGAAAAAAAATAATAAGACATCTAGACATGGAACCCATCAACAACAGTATCAAAAAGATGAAACACATATGGATGATGATGCCTTAAATCTTCATCCTGAAAGGGATGAAGTATTGGACGATGGAGATAGTAGCATGTCTACTACCTCTGAAACAAATGAGAAAGATATACATATCTAACATTCCTTTCATGTCTAATATCATCTCGTGGAACTCCCGTGGTTATCACAATAAACATGACAAAATCCGTAATATCCTCTCTGACCATCAACCACTATGCCTAGCTCTCCAGGAAACCCATTTAAGACCTATTGACAAAGCGAAATTACGCAACTATGCAACTTACAGAAGAGACTTTACAGGTAGTGACAGGGCCACTGGTGGAGTGGCTCTTTTTATTTCTCGCAATTTACCCCATTCACAAATCAACTTAAATACCAACTTACAAGCAGTTGCAATCAGAGTTCATATAAACAGACTTATTACCATCTGTTCTATTTACTTACCACCAAACACTTCTATTCAGGCAACAAACCTTGATAGTCTCCTTCTTCAACTTCCCACTCCTTTCATCATTGTGCGAGACTTTAATGCCCACAGTCAACTATGGGGTAATCATGACTCTAACCAACGTGGCGATATGATAGAGAAATTAATATCTGACAATGGCTTATGCCTACTCAATAATGGAGATCATACTTACTTTCATGAGCCATCACGCACTTTTCATGCAATAGACCTTACCATCTGCTCCCCATCAATTTATCCATATTGGAACTTTAGGGTTTCCAATGACCTCCACGGCAGTGACCATTTTCCAATCTTTATTTCACAGACTACTCCTGATAGGGATTCTAATATGTGTGCTAAACGTTATATCTATGACAGAGCCAATTGGCCAACTTTCACAGACCTTGCCAAAATTACAAGTGATATGACCACAGGTAACATAGACGATGCACTTGATAATATCACTCAATGTATTATCAATGCTGCAGATATTAGTATACCTAAAACTTCCTCTAATTCAAGACATAGGAACCATGGTGGAACAGTGAATGTCAAAAGGCGAAAAAAGAGCAACAGAAGGCATGGGGCAAATTCCGGAGGTATCCTAATGATGCTAACTATATTGCATATAAAAAAGCAAAGGCAGAAGCTAGAAAAGTGCGGCGTAAAAGCCAACGTGAATCCTGGATAAACTACATCTCTAGCATTAACTCCAACACATCAAGCAAAGAACTTTGGA
This sequence comes from Maratus speculifer, assembly GCA_964019185.1. Taxonomy (NCBI): domain Eukaryota; kingdom Metazoa; phylum Arthropoda; class Arachnida; order Araneae; family Salticidae; genus Maratus; species Maratus speculifer. Next base: position 215,508,136 of record OZ025301.1, on the reverse strand, counting down.
ATAAAGTGAAAAAGTGTAAGGGACTGTACTCAGAAAATCATATCTCTATTTTAAAACATAATGGGCAAACCATTGCTTCACCTAAGAACATCGTTGAGACAATAGGAAATACCCTAGCATCCATTTCAAGCTCTGATTCTTACTCGGAACCTTTTTTAACTTATAAAAGACAAACTGAAAGAAAAAGGCTTAATTTTAATTCTTATCACTCATATGCATATAATGAACCATTTATTATATCAGAGTTGATAAAATGTTTGAAAGATAGTCGTTTATCTGCCCCAGGCCATGATGGGATTACTTATATTATGCTCAAGCACCTTTCTTTTTTCTCTCTAAACAATCTCCTATCATTTTTTAACAGGATATGGATTGAGCAGAGTTTTCCAATTGCTTGGTGCAGAGCTATAATTATACCTTTCCCTAAACTAGGGAAAGACGCAACTAATCCCAATAATTACAGGCCTATAGCCCTTTCTAGCTGCCTTTGCAAGCTTCTTGAAAAGATGGTCAATTGCCGCCTCATTCTTGTCTTGGAAATGAACAATTGCCTTGCCTCTTTTCAAAGTGGATTCCGACGAGGTAAGTCTACTATCGATAATTTAATTCATCTTGAACACTACATACTGACAGCTTTTCTGAAACGCAGACATTTGGTCTCAGTATTTTTCGACATGGCGAAAGCCTATGATAGAACATGGCGTCATGGTTTTTAATCTGGACTTTCGAGGGAATCTCCTTATCTTTATTAAAAACTTTCTTGCTATTCGTCTATTTCAAGTCCGAATTGGTGGAATTTTATCTAGATTTTATGAACAAGAAGAGGGTGTTCCCCAGGGCAGTGTCCAGAGTGTCACCCTCTTTGCTATTAAAATAAATGGTATTCTTAGCCAACTCCCCCCTTCTTTGAAGGGGGATTTATACATTGACGACTTCCGGATTATGTGTAGGGAGAAGATATGCGTTTTATCGAAAGGCAATTGCAAATTGCTATTAGAAATATTCTTAATTGGACTAATAAAAATGGTTTTGTTATCTCTGATGACAAAACTTCTTGTGTGCACTTTTGTAGACATAGGGATCTGCATCCAGACCCTGAAATTTTTATCGGATCAACACAAATTCCTGTTGTAGACAATGTCCGCTATCTAGGCCTCTATTTTGACAGTAAACTTACTTTCTTACCTCATGTTTTACAATTACGGACAAAATGTGAAAAATCGCTAAATTTAATTAAGGTACTTTCTAATACTTCTTGGGGAGCAGACCTGACCTCTCTTCTTAAGATCTATCGTGCTGTCATCCGTTAAAAATTGACTATGCCTGCCAGGTCTATGGCTCTGCACGGAAGTCTGTTCTTAAGAAATTTGACACGGTGCACCATAGCGCACTTCGTGTTTGCTCTGGTGCATTTCGCACATCACCAGTTTTAAGCTTATACAGTTGGCAAAAAAAGTATTTGTACACTCTAAAATTTTTAATTTTTAACTAAATAAAAACAGATATTTTGTCAAAAATAGTTTTAATACTGTCTGTTTACCGTGCGTTTTAAATTACACAGCAGAAAATTTCGATAAAGATGTAAAATAATTTTCTAATAGGAAAAGTTTAAAAATTTCTTGCAAAAAAAGTATTTGTACATTTCTCCATCCTGATATGTACTGTGTTTTATAGTGTTTATGGTTCAAAGGACTACTTTTACAGAAGCTGTTAATAATTTTTGAGTTCATATTTTATTTGTCTGACATTTAATCTAATTTGCTCTTGAAATAATTGAGTATAGAACCTAATACTAGAGAGGCACCTCTAGATATATGAAATCCTATGATTGAGCATAATAAAAATTTAAATTCGCAACAAGAATTTGTAAAAGCTATTAAATTACCATTTACAACTATTGGATGTATAGTGAGAAACTATGAATAAATTAAAAGCATCGAAATTCAATGAAAACCAGGACTTCTCAGCAAACTAACAATGAGGGAAAAAAGGAGTGTTGTTAAAAAAGCTTTAAAAAATCCTATGCGTTCGGTTCAAAAATTTGCTGGAGACCTTGCGACATCTTCTCGCATCAGAGTAATACCTCAAACAATAAAAAATATTCTTCTCAATGCAGATTTAAAAGGAAGAACCTCAAGGAAAAATCCATTCATCAGCGAAACAAATAGGCGAAAACACATAGTATTCGCTTTCGCATAGAGAAGTAAATCATTGGATTTTTGGAAAACAGTAATTTTTTCTGATGAGGGAAAATTCGGAATTTTCTTACCATCAAGCATTCGAAAAAATTGGCGTAAAAATAAAACTGTTCTAGATCCAAAACGTATACTTCAAACTATCAAGCATGTTGGGGGGGAATATTATACTTTTTGGGTGCATAACTTCTAATGGAGCAGGATATTTAAAATTTATTGACAATGGAAAGACAGGTTTAACATACATTGATGTGTCGGGCCATAATTTATTAAACTGTGCCAAGAAATTATGCATAGAGGAAGCTTTTCACTTTCTGCAGGATAACGACCAAAGCATACTGCTGTGATCACCAGCACATGGTTACTACAATACTCGAAGACGATTGGTAACTCCTCTAAAATCTCTAGACTTGAATCCAATAGAAATTTTCTGGGTGCTATTGAAGGCAAAAATCCGAAAAAAAATATGTATTGGTAAAAAACAGTTTTAAAGAAGCTCTTATTGTGTCATGGAATAACATTAACCAGACCGATACAAAAAAGTTGGTGGAATCAATGTCACACCATCTAGAAGTAGTCATAAACGCTAAATGAATTCGCACAAAATATTAATTTGTATCATTTTACTAAATTTTCATTAATTATATTACATTAATATAGTGTACAAATACTTTTTTTGCATTATATTTTTGTATATTTGTTTATTATAATGTAAAAAATCGATTCGTTTAATTTTGTTTTTGCTTCTATAATATTATAATGCATTAAATTAATGTATTACAGTATTTTTTGCTTAAATCTTTTGTTTAATTTCATTATAATTTAAAAAAATGAAGTGTACAAATACTTTTTTTGCCAACTGTATGTTGATTGTAACGAACCTTCACTCTACCATATTCGTGATAAACTTTCTCTGGAGTTATTTTACCGTATCTTTTCACATCCCTGCCATCCACTTCATACTTTAATTTTAAATACTGACAATGATATTCATTACCAGCATCGCCCATCTTGCATCCCATCTTTTGGTGTCAGAATGAGAAGCATAACCAACAATAGCCCTCTAAGTGACATTGAGGTGAGTACTAGTCCACTGCATATTTAGCCTCCTTAGCACCCACCTGATATTAAAACCCTTCATCCTTTTAAAAATTACGATAAAAAGAATTTACCTGCTGCTGCTTTTCAACAACTTTTTGCTGCACATCGTGCAGATTATAGGAATTTTACCGACCTTTATACGGATGGCTCAAAGAGTGGAAATAGAGCTGGTTGTGGCATTTTTTATAATAATGTTTCATTGAGTTATCAGCTTCATCCTTCTGTTTCTATATTTACAGCTGAGTTAATCGCAATAGAGAAAGCCATGGTACTCATATCTAATCATCATAACACATCCTTCATCATATATACTGACTCAAATAGTTCTATTGACGCACTTAAATCTTTCAAAAGACATGCTTATGTCACTGCCATCCTGGATTTTTATATTAAATTGACTAGACGAGGTTATAATATTTTATTTTGCTGGATACCTGGACACATGGGTATTCCTGGTAATGAAAAAGCAGATGAGGTGGCAAAACTTGCTCTTAATCCATTATACAATAAAGTACCGTTCTCAGATGCTTAACTAATTATAAAACACTTTATTCATAATAACTGGGAAGAAAATTTGAATTTAGAAATCAATAATAAACTACATTATATCAAACCAATTATCATGACCTGGCCTCCAAATTATCCAAGAAAAACAGATGTTCTTCTGACTCGCCTGAGAATTGGACACTCTAGATTAACTCATAAACATCTTCTATTCTGGGAGGATGCACCGATGTGTCCACACTGTCATTTTGACTATCTTACCATTCATCATATTCTGACGGACTGTGTCTTTGCTGGTGTATCTTATGATGTATTGAAGAATACTTTAAACATCATTTTATAAGTTTATATTAGTTTAATGAAAAGTTAGATATAAGATAAAATACATGATCGTAGCCAATATGCAACGACACAGCTTACAGTAACAACATCGTTCAGAATACAGTTAGGTTACAGTTAAAATATAAAATGAGGCATCACCTGTTATTAAGTAACAGTGACTTCTGCCATCCCCCCCTTAAGTTAATTAAATTATATTACACAGTTAAAAGAGTACATTTCATTACAATACAAATAAATATGCAATTACAGTAAACAATTTTCATTATTAATTATTCAATTGTAATACCTTATATAGTTAAGTAATCATTTAAATACTTTACTCTTTTGATAGTTCTCAAAGGTCTAGCTCTAATATTTTGGGAATTTTGATTTGTATTATTAGTTAATGTTAAATACGTATTACCTGTATTTTCTTTTGGACTTTGTACATCAAAATCATAATCATAGTTTTGAGATTTTCACAGAACTTTTTGTTTGTCTAAGATGTTTTCTATTTCTAATCAATGATTCCCCTTTGCTATTTTTAATAATATATGCTCTAGGATTTTTATGTTTTGAGATAACTTTGGCTGGTTCCCAAGTTTTCGATACAAAATTAAATGTTAATATGTCTTCCCCTGGCATTAATGGCTTAAGATTAGAAGATCCTCTATCTTAAAACTTTTGCTTTTCTTGCCTAATTTTGAATTTGTTTTAAATTTGAAAATATTTCAGGGTTTAACAATTTTGATGTAATAGGTAATTTCGTTCTTAATCTGCGACTAAAAAGTAACTGTGCTGGTGATAAATTCAAACCAGCAATAGGAGTGTTTCTATATTCCATTAACCCGGTTATCCAATCTTTATTACTCTCAAAAGCTTTTCGAAAAATTGTTTTTATAATTCCTACTGCCCTCTCAGCTAAACCATTACTTTGTGGAAATCTAGGACTAACAAATTTAGGTTCAAAATCCCAGTCTTTACCAAATACTCTATATTCGTAGCTATTAAAGGGTGAATTATCACTTATTACCTCAGATGGAATCCCATATCTAGAAAAACAGACTTTAAGCTTTTGTTTAATTTCAGAAATTGTTTTAATTTTTAATTTTTCAACTTCTATTCTCTTTGAGTAATAGTCTATAATTATCAAATAATTCGAATTTCTGAATTCCATAATATCTATCCCAATTTTCTCAAATGGTCACATTGGAATGCTATGTGATAAAAGAGGTTCTTTAACATTAGCTCTTTTAAATTTATCACAAATTTCACATTTATTCACGATGGATTCAATATTTTCAGCCATTCTGGGCCAATACATTATTTCCCATGCCCTTGCTTTACATTTTTCTACCCCAAAGTGTCCTTCATGAATTAATTGTAACATATTTGTCCTCAAACTATGGGGAACAACTATCTTTTCATTTAGAAATAACAACCCATCAGTACTATGAAGATCATTTTTAATTTTATAATATGGTTTCACATTACTTTCTACATTTTTGTAAGATTTAGGCCATCCCTCCTTAATATATTTTAAGATAGTTTTCAATTCTGAATCTGATTCAGTTTCTTTCTTAAATTGAGCAATTCTGTTTTCACTCATTGGTAAATATTTTGAAATAGTATGTACAATATTTAACATTTCAGGGTCATCTTCAATAGTTTCATTGTTAGGGAATGCACGTGATAAGGTATCAGCTAGAAACATTTCTTTACCTGGTACATAGTTTATTTCAAAATCATATTTGAGTAATTTTAAAAGCATTCTTTGCATTCTAGAAGATATTTTATACATTGGTTTCTTAACAATTGACAATAAGGGCATGTGGTCACTTTGAACTATTACTTTCCTACCATAAACAAAATTGTGATATTTTTCGAATGAAAAAACCACCGCTAGCAATTCTTTTTCTATTTGTGCATAATTTTTTTTCACTATTAGTTAAACTACTTGACACAAAATATACAGGTTGGCTTTTCTGGATTAAACATGATCCAAGACCATCTTTTGAGCTGTCACACTGTATTATTATTTCATCTTTTGAACTGAAAACTTTCAAAACTGGGGCCCTAGTTAACAATTCTTTAATTTTAGTAAACGATTCTTCCTGTTCTTTTCCCCAATTGAATTCTACATTTTCATGAATTGTTTCTCTTAATGGTGCAGTGACTTTTGATACATTAGGTATAAACTTTGATAGAAAATTTATCATTCCTAATAGTCTCCTAACTTCAGTTTTTGATTTTGGCGTTGGCATATCTACAATTCCTTTGATATGATTTGGATCAGCTTTAATACCTGATTCCGAAATGATCTGACCTACATATTTTACTTTGGGTACTCTATACTGCAATTTATCAGGATTAAATTTAATATTTAATGATCTCGCTTTTTCAAGAACTTTCGACATAATTAAGTCATGTGTGGCCTCATCATTTCCTGCAATAATTATGTCATCAAAATAAACCTCAACACCTTCAATATCTCCAAAAAGCTTTTGATTTCTCTTTTGTTCAAGGTTATCTCAGGTGCTGATGAAATTCCGAATGGCATTTTATTAAATTTTTATCTACCAAATGGTGTATTAAATGTACAAATTTCGCTACTAATTTCATCTAAAGGAACATGCCAAAACCCATCTTTTAAATCTACGACTGAAAATATTTTTTTACCTTGTAGCCTATTTATTATATCCTCTGCCGAAGGAATTTGATAATGCTCCCTTTTTATAACTTTATTTAGATCCCTAGGATCCAAACACAATCTATTACCAAACTCTGCACCCAATCTGTCGGTTTGTTTACCTTAGATACAATCCCATCTTTTTCTAATTTATCTAATGTATCTTTTAATTTTGGCTGTAATGCCAGAGGAACACGTCTAGGAGGGTGAATAACAGGTATAGCATTATCTTTTAAAGTAATATGGTATGGCTCGTCAGGAAATTCTCCAGTACCAGTGAAAACATCTTTATACAGAGATATCAATTTATTTTTAGAAGTAATTTCTACCTTATCTATTCTTTGAATTAGTTTTTACAATATAAAAGCATTTAACCCTAAAATAGGCTTAGATTCAACATCAACAATTATGAAATTTAACTTAATGTCTTTACACTGCTCTGTTGAGCATGATATACTTACCTCACCTTCTGGTTTTAATTTATGATTACCAAATGATATTAACACAATATTTGTAGGATTTAAATTAGACACAAGATTTGACTTTAAATTATTAAATAAACACAATGGTAATATGTTAGCTTCAGCACCGGTGTCCAGTTTGAAATTTATCAGTTTGTCATTAACTAAAATGTCTTTACACCACACAGTCTCATTTGTACTATAAGCAACAGAATGAATGTAAAGGCTCGATTTTTCTTGCACACACTCTGAAGTACCCTGTATTTCACTTACTTCTCGGGATTTTTTTAATTTGGTTGGCCTTCGTGAATTACACATAGCAGCGAAGTGATGCTTTCCTTTGCATAGGTTACACAATTTATTAAATGCAGGGCATTCTTTTCTTTTGTGTGATTTTCCACACTCTCCACAATTATAAACACTTGTTTTGGAATGTTGGGCTGAAGCACTACTTGCACTAGACCGATAATTTTTTTTAACACGCACTGCATCAATATCAGAATTTATTTGAGGATCCTGGATCGTTTTTATCTGTTCCCGGCTGGCTTCAGAAGCTCGAACAAACTCGACAGCTTTCGCGAGGGATAACTGAGACTCTCGTAGAAGTCTTTCTTGAAGGGATTTATCCTTTAGTCCCAGCACAGTTCTGTCACGGATCAGCGACTCCTCCTGCTCTCCGAATTCGCACGATGAAGCCAAAGTTTTCAGCTGCGTCAGATATACGTCTACTGCTTGCCCCTCTGACTGCACGCAAGTAAAAAATTTGTATCTTTCAAATACGATGTTCTTTCGAGGAACGCAATGATTTTCACATTTTAGCACTATTTCGTAAAATTTATTCTTGTCGTCTTCTTTTTCAAATTTGAAGGTATTAAAAATTGAAACGCCTTCATCACCCAGCAGATTAAGTAGAATAGCTATTTTTGTACCGTCCGGTTTTTCAGCTTTCTCTGTGGCTATCATGAAATTTGTGAACTTTTGATACCACTTTGACCAGTTTTCTGCTACGTTACCTGATGTAAAGTTCATTTCTCCAAGAGATTTGAAGACTTCCATGCCGATTTTTATTTTTAGGAAACACAAACAGTTTCAAGTGGCGAACACGTAGTCCCGTCGATGAACACGCTAGTTCCATCGATTGCGCTATCTTTATACATCGGTGCGATTAAACACTCGTGACACCATGTCTTTGCTGGTGTATCTTATGATGTATTGAAGAATACTTTAAACATCATTTTATAAGTTTATATTAGTTTAATGAAAAGTTAGATATAAGATAAAATACATGATCATAGCCAATATGAAACGACACAGCTTACAGTAACAACATCGTTCAGAATACAGTTAGATTACAGTTAAAATATAAAATGAGGCATCACCTGTTATTAAGTAACAGTGACTTCTGACAGACTGTCCGGGTCTCCGGCACTTTTATAGACAATATTTTAACACTTCATCACCACTATTGACGAACCTCATTGGGGAAACACCTCATGGGGCACTCTTCAGTTTTTAAAACATGCGGGCTTTTATTTTATGATTTAGGACCTCTTTACCTTTGACAATCTGGATGGAAACCCCATACAGCCTTTCTTGATATTAGCACTTTTGCAATTTAATTCTTTAATTTTTTTAAATCTGTTTTTTACACTTCTCTGACTATATCTAGATGGGATACCCCATCCAGATAGCCTTCTCTTTCGCTTAACCCCATGTTTTTATAATTTTTGTTTGTGCTTGGCACAGCATGTCCCTAGAGGGATTTTGTGCCATTAAACCCTATACAACCAACCAATTCTCAGACGGGTCAGAAGAACATCTATTTTCCTTGGATAATTTTGAGGTCAGGTTGTGATTGTTGGTTTGATGTGGTGCAGTTTATTATTGTATTTTAAATTCCAACTTTCCTGCCATTTATTACGAATGTAGTGTGTTATAATTAGTTTTACGTCTGAGAATGGAATCTTATGATTTAAAGGTCTAAGGGCTAGTTTTGCTGCTTTGTCCGCTTTTTCATTCCCAAAGATACCCACATGTCCAGGTACCCAGCAAAATAAGATATTGTAACCTTGATCTGTCAAATTATTATAAAGTTCCAAGATTGCTGAGACATAAGGATGTTTATTAAATGATTTTATTGCGTCAATAGCACTATTTGAGTCTGTATAAATGATGAATGAAGAGTTATGATGGTGAGAGATGTGCAACAAGGCTCTCTCAATGGCAATCAACTCGGCTGTAAACACTGAAGTTGAAGGATAGAGCCGGTAGATGAAACTGGTGTTTTCAAAGAAAACACCACATCCAACAACAGTACTACTCTTAGAACCATCTGTGTAAATATCTGTATAATTTCTGAAACTGGATCAATGTGCAGCAAACAAATTTTGAAAGATAACAGGTGCAAGATTCTTTTTGTCATATCCTTTAAAAGGATGAAGGGTGGTAATGCTAGGAATTATCCAAGGAGGAAACTTGTGTAATGAACATGAACTCACCTCAATATTGTTTAAATGGCTATTGCTAACAATGCTCCTTATTCGGACACCAAATGAAGGGATGCAAGATGGACGATGCTGATAAAGAATGTCATTGTCTGAATTTAAAATATGAGTATGAAGAGAATAGCCATGATGTGATAGAATACGATAGTACGGGACCAAAGAAAGCTTTTCACGAATGTGGTGTAATGATGGTTCATTACACTCGATATAAAGGCTTAAAACTGGGGATGCACGAAATGCACCAGAGCAAAAGCGGAGTCAAGTGCTATGGTGCACTGTGTCTAGTTTTTTTAGGACAGAATTACGTGCAGAACCATAGACCTGACAGGCGTAGTCAATTTTTGAGCGAATTATGGAACGATAAATTTTCAGGAGAGCGCTACGGTCTGCTCCCCAAGATGTGTTAGAGAGCACTTTTATTACATTAAGTGATCGCTCACACTTTTTGCGTAGCTGCAAAACATGAGGTAAGAAAGTAAGTTTTCTGTCAAAATATAAGCCCAAAAAGCGGACATTGTCAACAACAGCAATTTGATAATTTCCAATAAAAATCTCAGGATCTGGATGCAGATCCCTGCATCTACAGAAATGCACACAACAGGTTTTGTCTGGGGAAATAATAAAGCCATTTTTGTTGGTCCACTGTATAATACAATTAATAGCAATTTGTAATTGTCTCTCGATAAATCGCATATCTTGTCCTTTACATAAAATTTTTAAATCGTCAACGTAGAGTGAACCCTGAACACTCAGGGGTAACTGGTTCAGAATCTCATTTATCTTGATAGCAAAGAGGGTGACACTCAGGACGCTACCCTGGGGTACACCCTCTTCTTGTACATAAAAACTAGAAAGAAACCCTCCAATTCGAACTTGAAAAAATCGAACTGCAAGGAAGTTCTTAATAAAAATGGGGAGGGTACCACGCAAGTCCAAGTTAAAAAGATCACGGAGGATGCCATACCTCCAGGTTTTATCATATGCTTTCATCATATCGAAAAATACTGTCACCAGATGGTTGCGCTTTAGAAAAGCAGTCCGTATATGAGTTTCTAAAAGAATGAGGTTATCAATTGTGGACCTACCCCGACGAAATCCGCTTTGAAAGGCTGCAAGACAATTATTCGATTCAAGAACATGCACCAGGCGGCAATTAACCATTTTTTCTAAAAGTTTACAAACGCTGCTAGAGAGTGCGATAGGCCTGTAGTTATTTGGGTCACTGGAATCTTTACCAGGTTTCGGGAAAGGAATGATGATAGCTTTACTCAAGGCTTTAGGAAATGTGTACTCAGTCCAGATTCTATTGTAAAAAGTGAGTAAATTATCAAGAGAGGTAGAAGAAAGGTATTTTAACATGGTGTAAGTAATGCCATCGTGTTCTGGAGCAGATAAATGGCTATTTTGCAAACATCTTAAAATCTCTGATTTTGTGAATGGTAGATTATTGTCATAGAACTGTCGAGAATTAAAATTTATGCTGGTAGATTCCATTTGTCTTTTGTAAGATAAGAAAGGTTCAGGGTCTGAGTTAGAGTTGGATGCCAGTGTACTTGCAATTGTTTCAGCAATATTTTTAGGAGATGCTATAGTTTGACCATTTGTATGTAGGATTGGGATGTGTTTTTCTGAGTACAGTCCCATACAGTTTTTTACTCTTTTCCAAAGAACTTTACTAGCTGTGCTAGAATCAATTTTGGAGACATATTGCATCCAGGATTCACGCTGGCTCTTACGTCGCACTCTTCTAGCTTCCGCTCTTGCTTTTTTGAAAGCAATATAATTATTGTTAGTAGGGTAGCGTGTGAAAATGACCCAAGCTTTTTGTTTATTTTTCTTGGCCTTTTTACATTCATCATTCCACCATGGTTTTCTGTGTCGCGGCATAGAAAGTGATTTTGGAATACTAATGTCTGCAGCATTGATAATACACTGAGTGATATTATCAAGCGCATCGTCAATGTCACCCTCTATCATATCATTTGTTATATTAGCAAGATCCGTGAAAGTTGGCCAGTTGGCTCTCTCATAAATATAACGGTTAAAATAATTATTAGAGTCCATGTTAGGAGTAGTCTGAGTGATAAAAATTGGAAAATGGTCACTGCCGTGCAAATCGTTTGAGACCCAGAAGTTCCAATGAGGGTAGATAGACGGGAAGCAGATTATAAGGTCAATTGCATGAAATGTACGGGTAGGTTCATGAAAATAAGTATAGTCACCATTATTGAGCAGGCATAGACCGTTATCAGAGATTAGTTTTTCTATTATTTCGCCTCGGTGATTAGAATCTTGGTTGCTCCACATTTGGCTGTGTGCGTTGAAATCTCCCAGAATGATATATGGAGTGGGGAGTTGGAGAAGAAGATTGTCAAGTTCTGATGACTGTATAGATTGACTAGGTGGTAAATAAAGTGTACATATAGTTATTAGACGGTTTGAATGTATACGGACTGCAACAGCTTGCAAGTTTGTATTTAGATTGATGCGAGTTTGAGGTACGTTATTAGAGATGAAAAGAGCTACTCCACCAGTAGCCCTATCATTGCCAGAAAAATCTTTTCTATAAGTAGTATAAGTGCACAATTTTGCTTTGTCAGTAAGTTTAAGATGGGTCTCCTGTAAAGCTAAACATAAGGGTTGATTTTCATGAAGAATGTTTCGGATTTCGTCGTATTTATTATGAAAGCCTCGGCAGTTCCATGAGATAATATTAGTCATAAATAAGGATGTTAGATATATGTATCTATGTCATTTTGTTCAGAGGTAGTAGACATGCTACTATCTCCATCGTCTAATTTTGCATCCCGTTCAGGATGAATGGTTATAGCATCATCATCCATGCGTGTTTCATCTATATTATTTATCTGTTTTTGTTGATTTTCATTTTTAGGTGCTATAGTTTTTTCTTTTTTGCTTTATTCTCAGGGGCTTCAGATTTATTGCTTCGCTTTGAAGGTGCTGATCGTGATACATTTTGAGGAGTTCTTTTATGCAGTGAAGGTTTAGGAAGAAGGGTGTGTGATACCTTTTGAGAGGCATTTTTTACCAAATTGGGAGTAGCAAGATTTACTATTTTAGTTTAAGTCGATTGTGTTGATTTTGTTGTTTTTCCAGGATTATTAGAAGGAGCGATTTCTTTTTGATTAGTTTGGTGTTTAATTTCATTAGATATTTCTGTCTGTGCTGCAGTAGAGTGATAGGTTTTATGAGATGTTATGGATAAGGCAGCAGCATACGATACACCAACTTTTGGTGTTCTAGACTCAACTATTTTCCTTGCTTCGGGATAGGGTATAATTTCTTTTGTGCGTATTGATTGAATTTCTTTTTCTTTCTTCCACTGTTCACAGGATTTAGAATATGAAGGGTACACTTTTTTACAGTTTACACAAGAAGGAGGTGCATGGCATTGGACACTTTCGTGGCCGACTGTACCGCACCTACCACATGTGAGTTTACCTCGACAATTAATTTTTGAGTGCCCAAAGCATTGACATTTAAAGCAACCCAATGGGTTTGGGATATATGGTCTAACAGAGCATAATAAATAACCAGCTTTTATATATTTAGGTAAGGTGGGTGTATTAAAGATTTAGAATAATGTGCTTAGTAGGTATCTGGATTTGATTAGGTGGTATCTTTTTGTCCGGCGGTAGATTTGTATTCTTTTAGCTTCAATTACGTTTTGATCTTTTAGATTATCTACAATTTCTGCTTCAGTAACATGCAAGAGGTCTGTTTCTGAGATCACTCCATGAGATGTATTTAACCCATAACTACTGTTAGCGGTCTCAGAGACCTCTGAGTTTCACAGTTTAACTCGAAATTTTTAGTTCAACTATAGATATTGATCAAATTTTGTTTCGTTTCGAGCATTATTGCTACTTCTAGAGACTTTTGAATAGCTGAATTTTATGCATAATAGTCTGGTATATAAAGTTTAATACTTAAAAAGTATTCTGAGAGTTAATGTACCATTTTATTCATCTTTAAATGAAGCGGTCTGACAGACCGCTCACAGTAGTTACGTGACAATTTTTGTCACAGCAGTTAAGGGTTAAAGTTCTGTGTGACAAAATGGTGACAGCAATATTTGCAAAGTGTGTGCATTTTTTCAAGTTCATCGCATGTTGATCATTATTTACTTCTATTAACAGTTCACCAGTGCGGATTTTTTTTATTGTCTTTGGTTCACCAACCAATCCCTGAATAGCTTTGTTAATTAAAAAAGGGGATGTTTTGTCAAAGGTTCCCTCTTGACGTTTTACTACGAAAAATCTTTCTTTTGTTGTACTGAGATTAGAATTGGAATTTTTACATACCGTAGAGGAAATAAAATCCTCAACTCTGTCTGCCCATGATTTTTCTTGTTTCAAAATATTAGTGGTGTTAGAATCACAGCTCAGCATATCATTGTTCTTGTTTTGGTGTGGTGCTTCCACTTCGCATATCTTATCCTTTGAAATTGTTGCCATAATTGAATTTAGACAGTTAAAAGGCCAGGCATCGGGCCTGGTCACCAACCCTTCTTCTTACCGTTACGTCTGGTGCAGGTCTCAAAAGGGCGAAAACTATTTTCAACACACCCCCACGTTTTTCGAACATTGGATTAAACTCGATAGCATCTCCAAAGCTCCAGTTCTTTCCCAGAGAGAATGGGTAGCCGTAGGTAAGCCTTTACAGCTCTGTCCAACCTACAGCCGGCCCTTACGCCGAAAGGCACCAGTCGCCTGGTGTTGGCCCTAACAGCCACCATGCAAGCATGGCGCCCCCCGATCATGGAACCGGAGTTTGGAGATGCCCTGCACGCTGGGACTCGATATCAACCTAAAAAGGAAGAGACGAGTCGATGAGGTTAAAAGAAACCTCAACACCCAGGGTGTCTCACGTGAATAAAAAAAAAACCTCTATTGTACATAAAAAAGTAATGTGAGACAACTTAAAATGAACAAGGTGTATTTTTTGTCTTTTTTAACATTTTTAAATTTTTCTTTTTTTTTTTTCAAACTAGAGAACGAGAACAAAAATAATTGAATAATGAACTCTGAACAAAAAAGTTAGTGAAAAAACAAACACGAACAAGAACAAAGAGGGATAACAAACTGAAAAGAGAAGATTAAAAAGTGTGAAACAAAGAGAAAAGGATAGACAACTAAAAAGGAGAAGAAAAAAGGAAAGGAGAAAGATCGCTCAGGATCCCGGGGTCGCAAAACCCGTAAATACCTAAAGAAGGTATTACCCTGGGGGATAATATGGATGGAAAAACTTCTCTTTCATCTATTTCTCTCCCATGTGGAGAGCAACAAATGTCACAGAATTCCTCTTTTACTCGATTTTTTATAATTAAACGCAATGATAGCCTCTCTGATAGCTCTTTCAAAAAAACTTCACCATTTCTTATTGCTAAAACCTTCCAATCTGTTCTTGGTGATGGCCACTCCCTCAAAAAATTACAGTCTGGGGATTTACTGGTTGAAGTTTCTACAGCCAACCAGTCACAATTCCTGTCCAATAGTAATACAATAGGCACATTATGTGTATCTGTTAAAGCACATCCAACCTTAAATTCTTGTCGTGGTGTAATATCTGAACCAGATCTGTTATTTTCCACAAAAGAAGAACTTCTAACTAACTTAAAGGATCAAAATATCGTCGCTGTATCACTATCTGTAGAAATGAGCAGATAATTCCTACTAAACATATAATATTAACCTTCAATAGCCATATTTTACCTACTAGAATTAAAGCTATTTAAATTCTCCAGTCCGACCTAACATCCCTAATCCCATCCGTTGCTTTAAATGCCACACCAATACTACATGTCGTGGCACTGTCACCTGCGCACATTGTGCATTAGTTGACCACGACAGTAAGACTTGTGAAAAACCTGAACGCTGTGCAAATTGCAAAGGTGATCATACTTCATATTCTTGCTCCTGCCCTATTTGTACCCGTGAAAAAGAGATCATTACTATCAAAAAAACCCAAAAACTTCCTTACCCTGAAGCCCGTAAAATTGTGGAATCGAGAACCCTATCTGTTGGAGTTTCTTACTCTAGCTTACTCAAGCAACAAATAAAACCTGTAAGGCACAATAGTACCCAGACTGAAGCCTCTTTTCAGAAAGAGGGTTTTTTTTTTCCCCTGAAAAAACATCTAGTCCTATAAAGAAAAAGACCTGTGATGCCCATGCTACCGCTGTTACCAGAGTTTTGCCAAAATTAGTGCTTTGGAAACCTTCATCAGAACCTGTAAAAATTCAATATTGGACTAGTCAGTCACAGAAATCAAGCCAATCAAAAAATTTAACCAAACATGAAACAGGAAAAACTCCTGTTTCATCTGCATCAAACTCCCAGAAAATTGATAATAGTCAAACAGTAAAACTAACCCAAAAACTAAAGTAAATAAGACAATTCGAGGCTCTTCACTGTGGCAAACTGTGAAGAGTTAACAAAGGAAATCTTGTCATAGCCCATCTGCTACCAACTTGAAAAATCCAAATCAAATGAATCAGTATGTGGAAGAGGCTATGGAGTCGGCCTCTTACAACTCGAGTGAAGAGGAAGAAAATATTGTTTATGAGGAATATACGCCTAAGTGATTTTAACTGTTTAAATTGTTTTCATGTATTTTTTGTGCATCTTCTGCATTGTTTATATCTTAACAATTTATTTTAACTAACTTTTTTTATATTTCATAATCTAGGTTCTCAGGACTGTTTTGATCTTACAGGTTTTAACTTCATCTCCTTTAAGTTTTCTATTTTGTCCTCATTGACTGATTTTAATTATATCATGACATTACGTTCTTTTATTTTTTAATCTTTTCTTTATGTGGTATTCACTTAACTTGCTCATTGTTTATATTTTATCATTTACACCATCTTCTACAGTTTTTCTGACACTTAGTGTTCTCTATGGTTTTTGTTTCCTTTTAATTGCATTTTTATTAT
The DNA here is from genome assembly GCA_964019185.1 of Maratus speculifer. Taxonomy (NCBI): domain Eukaryota; kingdom Metazoa; phylum Arthropoda; class Arachnida; order Araneae; family Salticidae; genus Maratus; species Maratus speculifer. Next base: position 215,491,403 of record OZ025301.1, on the reverse strand, counting down.
ACATATTGTTTTGATTTTTAATTTACACTCTGTTTTCTTTTCGTTGTTGTCTTGGCGCAGCATGTCCCCAAAAGGACCTTGTGCCATAAAACCCCATACAACCAACCAAATAATTATAGAAAAACCGCACTCACTAGTAGTCTCTGCAAACTATTTGAAAAAATGATTTACTGCCGACTAGTACATGTTCTTGAAGAAAAAAATTGTCTTGCTGCCTTTCAAAGCGGTTTTCGACGTGGTAAGTCTACTACTAATAACCTCATTCTTTTAGAAACCCATATACGGAATGCTTTTTTAAAACGTAACCATCTGGAAGCAATTTTTTTTGATATGATGAAAGCATTTGACAAGACTCGGAGGTATGATATTCTTTGCGATCTTTTTAATTTGAACTTTTGTGGAAACCTCCCGATTTTTATTAAGAACTTCCTCGCCATCCATCTGTTTCAAGTTCGGATTGGTGGGGTTTTGTCTGACTTTTATACTCAAGAAGAAGAAGTACCTCAGGGCAGTGTCCTGAGTGTGACTCTTTTTGCTATCAAAATTAACGATATACTTAACCAATTGCCTCCATATGTGCATGGTACTTCACATGTAGACGACTTTAAAATATTCTGTAAAGGACAAGATATGTGTTTTATCGAGCGATAACTACAAATTGCTATCAACCGTATTATTCATTGGACAAACAGAAATGGTTTTATTATTTCTCAGGACAAATCTTATGCGCATTTTTGTAAACGAAGGGATCTGCATCCAGATCCTGAAATCTTTATTGAAGCTTCTCAAATTTCTGTTGTTGATTCTGTTTGCTCTTTAGGATTATACTTTGACAGTAAGCTTACTTTCTTGCAACATGTGTTACAATTACGTAAAAAGTGTGAACGCTTGCTTAATCTAGTCAAGGTGCTTTTGAATACTTCTTGTGGAGCTGATCGTGGTTCACTCCTTAAAATATATTGTTCTATGATTCGTTCCAAAATTGATTATGCCTGCCAGGTCTATGGTTTCACATGTAAATCAGTTCTTAAAAAATTAGACACTGTGCACCATAGCGCACTTCGTATTTGTTTTGGTGCATTTCGTATGTCCCCTGTGCTTAGTCTCTATGTTGAATGTAACGAATCTGCACTACAACACCCCCGTGAAAGGCTTTCCCTCGATTTATACTATCAAATCCTTTCATATCTCAACCATCCTTTACATTACTATTTACTAGATACTGACAATGAACTTCTTTATCAGCACAGCCCTTCATGCATTCCACATTTTGGTATTAGAATGAGACAGATAATTGACAATAGCTTTCTTAGCAACACTGAAACATATCCATGTTCAAAGCTTTCCCCCCCCCCTCTTGGGAATCTCATAATATCATCTCCCTTCATCCTTTTAATACTACTGACAAAACAGTTTGGCTCCTGTTGTATTTCAACAGCTTTTTGCAGATCATCGGGCACAGTACAAATATTTTAAAGATATATATACAGATGGATCTAAGTGTGGAGATATTGTCGGCTGAGGAATTGTTTTTGGTGATAATGTATTTAGTTATCTACTACACTCATCTGTCTCTGTGTTTACCGCTGAATTAATCGCAATAGATAAAGCTATATCCTTTATATCACATCATCATCATTGTACCTCTTATCATTTATACACACTCTAAAAGTTCTATAGATGCAATTAACTCCACTACATAGCATCCAATTATTCATTCAATTTTGAGTCGTTTAAAACTTATCAGAGACGGATATAATATCCCATTCTGTTGGGTGCCTGGACTTAGAGATGGGGGGTCCAAAGAACCAAGCACTGCGACCAGAGGTCTATTGTACTAACACCAGAAAGAAGTCCTAAAAAGGCCAGTCGCTGAAGCAAAATTCAGCAGACATCTCAAAAGAATGCGAAAAGAGCTCCCAGGGCTCAATTAAATGAAGACCAGGGTGTTCAAACCTTTGGGCAGAAAACCCTTCGCACTCACAAAAAACATACACAGCTGTTTCTTCCTTATAAAGGCAATCTCTACATATTGGGTCATTCTTTACACCAATAATAGTAAGGTGCCTCTTCAAAGGACAATGCCCTGTTAAAAGACCAATGGCTTTCCTAATGCCATTCCTATTAAGCATTAAAAGCTCTTTATGCCTAACACTAGGACAACCACGGTTAATTAAGTGCCTGGACACATGGGTATTCATGGTAATGAGAAATCAGACAAAGCAGCAAAACAGTCTCACAATATTTTATGTCATCAGATTCCTTTAACTGACATTAAAAATAGCATCAATAGTTATATTTACAATAAATGGCCAGAAAGTTGGAACTCTGAAATAAATACTAAACTACATCATATTAAACCCAGAATTTTAGTTTGGCCCACTTATTACCCTAAGAAAATTGACGTTCTTCTGACTCGTCTTAGAGCGGACATTCCAGGATTACTCACAAACATCTGCTACTTAAAGAGGATGCACTCATGTGTCCACACTGCTATTTTGATCACTTGACTATCCATCATATTCTAACTGACTGTCTGGGCCTTCGGCACTTGTACAGAACTTACTTTAATTCTTCATTGCCTATTTCGAAAAACCTCATTGGAAAAACACCTCATGTTGCTCTCTTCGCAGGATTTTATTTTGAAATATGATCTTATATTGCTTATTATTTTTCATTTTATACTCTAGGTTCTTAGATTGCACTTTCTATTTATATACTTTTTATTCCATATCCTAATTTTATCCAAATAATTTTTTATTTTACTGTCTTTGCCTGACTATATCTGGATGGGATAACCCATCCAGATATTTTATACTTTTGCTTTTTTAGTCTTTGTTTTGGCGCAGCATGTCCCTGAAGGGATTTTAAGCCATTAAATCCCATACAACCAACCAACCAACTCAGGACTGAGGAGGTTAAAGAAAAAAATGTTCTACATGAAATATGGCCAAATGCAAGGCTCTTATTATGTCAGTTTCATGTGTTAAAAGCTGCATGGCAGTGGATTTCAGATGCCAGGCATTCAATTTCAAAAGAGGATCTGCCATCGATGTATTTTTTAATTAAAGAATTGGTATATGCCAAAAACAAACAATGAAAAATTTGCAGTTGGAAATCCAGAATGATGCATTTCTTAAATACATGATGAATTTATGGGTGAACAAACATATATGGACTTTGTGCAATAGGAGGGGTCTTTCAATCAGGGGCAATAATACAAAATATTATATTTGTTAAGTAAATGCACACATAACATTGTTATTCCATAGGCACTGGTTATATTTAATTCACTTTATTAAAAGAATAACTCACGAGCAGTTCACTGCCGCATTATCGTCTGCACTTATCTCAAACTCAACTTTAGAATAAAAGCAGAAAAAGCACTTCATTTCACTTCAGTTTCTGGACACAGATTTTAATTATAGGTGGCATGGTATATCTCAGTACATGGAACATATCAGTCCCCATTGACATGTTTCACATTCAATAATAACTCTTTTTTATACTAAGTACACTAATTACACAAATAAATACAAAAGGTCACTATATATGTTTACTTAAATATAAAAATTGACAGAAAAACAATATACACTCACACACATATACGAGGGCAATTCAATAAGTACCCGTGTTTGAAGACAAAGGATGTTCCTCAGGGAAGTTACTGTTATCATCGTTTGCTGCCATCTATAAAACAACATCTATAAAAATTTCAGACTGATTGATAGGTTAGTTTGGATTTGGCAGCCATTCGAGTAAGACGTGTTTCGTGATTTTCGCTAAGATGGATATCGTTCAGTAATCCGCTTTTTGTTTTTGGATGGGAAAAAATGCGGGGAGATGAAAGCAAAGTTGGATGCTGTTTATGGGGACACGTCACCATCTATGACCGCAGTTAGATATTGGTTCAACGAATTTAAACGTGGGCGAACTTCCGTTTTTGATGAGGAGCAACCAGATGTGGTTACTGAGGAAATCATTGAAAAAGTCCACGACACGATTCTCGCTGATCGATGAACGAAGGTGCACGAAGTAGCAGAGGCCGTAGGTGTGTCGACCGGAATGGCAATTCATATTTTACATGACAAGTTGGGGATGAAAAAATTGTCGGCCTGATGGGTGCTGCGATCATGATAACGCACCAGCACACTCATCTGGAGTTGTCGCTGCGAAACTGCATGAATTGCTGCCGTACCCCCATTATTCACCCGATGTGGCTCCCTGTGACCTTTTCTTGTTCCCCAACATGAAGAAATAACTCGCAGGAAAAAAGTTTAGCTCAAACGAGGAAGTCATCGCCGAGATAGAGGCATATTTTGCAGAGTTCGACAAACCCTATTTTTTCGAGGGGTTAGAAAAATGGCCGGAACGTTGGGAGAAGTGTATCTTTCTAAAAGGGGGACTATGTTGAAAAGTAAAAAAAAAAATTTTGAAAAAAAAACGGCGCCTTCATTTCTAACACGGGTAATTATTATACCGCCCTCATATATATACAGTTATCTTTTTTTATTTTTTTAAGTACCATGGGTTTCAGGCATAGGTAAAATATATATTTTACTAATTGATCTTTTAAAAATTCCATTCTTGAGTTTTTCCCCCAGGGGGATACCTTCTTTAAGTATTCACGGGCTTCACAACCCCGGGGCACCTGAGTGATCTTTCTCTTTTCTTCTTACTCCTCTTGTCTTCCTTTCATCTTTGTTTCACTCTCATTGTGGTTTCCTCTTTATTTCCTCTATATTTAGCTACTGCTTGACCAGTCTTCAATAACGGGCCTCGGCAGGCTTCAATACCCCCTCCCCCCTAAAAAAAAATGAAACTTTTTTTTAATGGAAAGAATCGTTGAATTGTGGTGAAACAAACAATTAAAACTAAAAAAAATTAAAGTTCACAACTCTGAATCACATTAAAGAAAACGGTTGGAGTAAAATGCTTTTTTCACATCTTTTTAGTTTTTTCTATCTTTACAAAAAGAAAATATTGAATTCATGGAATAATTTTTACTTCCAGTTTTCGATATTGAAGATTCGAAGTTTTCAATACTAAGTATTGAAACAATATGACCGATATTTGCTGAGAAATTAAATGGCGACTTTGAATTTTCTTTGATGTCGAGTTAGCTGTATATGTAGAATTCTGCCACCTACGAATGTTATGATATAATTTTAGATTTAAGGCTGCATCACTTTGGACTACTGTCTTCCATGATAATGTTGCTACATTATAATTAGTTTATGCATTACTTTTGGTTATTTCGATTATTATAATGACAAGCAACATTGCTATATGTTGCTTTGAGGCAGCTAAGTTTTATGAATTAAAATATTGCATTTAACAAATGTTTTTTTAATGGGATATGATTTTTTTCTGTTAACCACTATGTGTTTTTTGTAATTTTCTTATTAATTTTGTAGACACCTGATGGCATAATAGAAGTAAATTTTTGGGAAGCAATTGTTCTAGAAGAAAATTCAGTTACAGCTTAAAATATTGTCCAAAATTGACTCGTAACCATGTGCATCCAAAATTCTACCAAAAAATGAATGTAGCAATGGCATTTCAAGTAATAACTTTATTACAGTAGATCTTTATAATGCATATCTTAAAACGAAAATTTGTTGAACACATTGCACATTATTAAATTTTTGCTTGCAATGACTATCAGAATTGAAGTGTTCCATTAATTCATTTGTCTGAGAAGAACAATATCGCCTCATTGTACGAAAAGACAGTAGTTCATTATGCAATATTGTCATAAATGCAAATCTCATTTATGTTATGCATTATATTAACATTATATTACTTTGTCCTTTAAAGAAACTGATTTTTTATACAACAAATATTTAGTTTTTCAGTCATGAAATGGCCACTGCAATGAATACCTTACGTCCAAGAATTAAAGAACTCCGAGGTAGTGAAGGATGTGAGGCATTCATTTGGAGAATAAATAATTTGATTGATGCGATGAATTGGAGATGTTCAAAAGATGCTCTACGTAATGGTTCACCAGCAATGGAGGTTTAAATAATTTCACAAAAGTATTATTGATTTGTCATGTTTTTTACTTGTTTCACTTAATATATCTATATCGTTTAGGCAATTAAAGATTTCTTATCATACCTGGACAAATGGAAGCATTTCAAGAACCAACATAATGTCGATTTTCTTTCTGAGTCTACATTTATAGGACTAAAAGTGACACTTAAAGGAACGCTGGAGTTATTTGAGTATCTCACAAAAGAACATGGTTATGAATTCCTTATGACCTCAAGACTTTCACAGAATTCCTTAGAGGTAAAAATATTTAATTACTGCTTTTCTCTTACAATTCATTAAGCATATGCATTTTATCAAGCTAAACAAATTTCTAGAAGTGGTCAGGTATACCAAGATAACTCAGAAATGTTATTCTAACAAGATAGGTGCATTGTTATGGTCTGAATTGCTGCAATCTAAAATCGACACTAAAGGACCATAACCCAAATAAGTCAGACCTTTCTTGATAATGAAGCTATTAACCTCTTTATCTTGTTAGGATTATATTTCTGCATGTTTCACAGTCGTTCAGATGTACTATGAGTTTTTTATTGAATCCTCTTGTCTTGTTTAACAAACTCTTAAATGAACTGTTTCTTTATTAATTATGATCCATGCACAAGTAAATATTGTTCATTTATTTTTAATAGGGAAATGTGAAATAATTTTGAACTTTTTGGTTTATTCTAGAGATTTTTCAGCATGATGAGGCATGCATGTGGATGCAATGACCATCCAGATGGTACAACCTTTTTACAGTTGATTCTTGGGTACGTATTCTTTGATAAAACCCCCTTGTGGTAGTAATGTAACTAGGAGTGATTTAGTAAAATCACTTTTTGATTTCAATGATCTGTCAAATGTAACAAATGTCCGCAAAGATTTCAATAACAGACTGGAGTTGCTGTTAACCACTGGATCTAATACTACTATAGTTGTTAATTCAGAAGATCACAGTTATTATCAGCAGAATTCAGAAAGTGTTGTTGCATTTCTAGCAGGCTTTGTTGCATTTAAAGGGCAGAAAATGTCTAAATGTGATAATTGTAAAGATAGTTTACTTTTCAGTGAGGAAAAAGAAAATTTGAATCCAAATTTCCATGTTTTAATAAATGCTAAATCACGTGGCTTCTGAAAAAAAACGTCAACGGAATTGTTTAATTTAATTTCAATTGTAGAAAATTCAACAATGAAGATTTTGTCTGCTGAAGGATTACAAATGAATACGTTATCAGATACTGTTTCAGATCTGAAGCAAGTAAGTAATTTACCATTAATTGGGTGTACAGACCATCAGAAAACCTTCACAATAGCACTTTTAAATTATTATTTAATGATCAGAATGACTTTCATGTGTAGGAGAGAAAACATAATAGATAATGATAAAGCTAACAAAGCTAGAAAGCATAAAAAATTATCTAAACTGTGAATGGATGAATGCCGAATGAGATTTTGCTGTACCTGAAAAATTCTTCCTAAAGGTTGGTAAGTTATATAAAAAAAAAAAATGATTTGCATGATTTTTAAAAGCGAAAAAGTTTTGAAATAGGAATGCACTGAATATCTAGTTCTGGTTAAATATATTTTTAGCATTATCAGAAAAAGTTCTCATTATAATCATTATCCCTTTTAAAAGAAATTCTAATTGATTAAAAAAAGAAACTTGTATGTTCACAAATTTATGTTAGATATAAAATATAATACAATAAACATACTCTAATCCAGCATGTCCAGGACTTCTAATATACTGGATTAAGAAAAATTCCAGATTATAGGAGAATGTTGAGAAAAATGTGTGGAAGTTAGAATTAAACAAAAAAAATATAATGTATGTTTTATTCTTCAGTTTGAATAGAATAAAAAAAATTAATTGCAGTGTAATGTAAATGTATGTCCATGGATACAAGTAAGAAAACTCCTGCGTTAAGCATAGATTATGAAACTTTCCAACACTTCTTGAAATCTTAGTGTGTATATGTATATATATATATAATTTTACATTTTCAATGTTTCCAACATTTAATTTACACTAAAAATGTTAGGTATCTATCCTTTGTCAAAATCAGCATCTAAAATTTATCTAGCAAAATGGCTTTTGTTTCCCCTGAAGCTTAAGTAACCTCGTATTATATCTTTTAAAAATCTGCATTCCTAGTTTTGAAATAACTATTTTTTTCTTTTATGAAACTGTTGTTCATTAAAATTTTGTTAAAGTACCGTTAATTTCTTAGTTATTAATTTTTTAAATGGTTCATTTTCGATGTTTTAAACCGGCAGTTCCCAACCTGGGGTACGAAAAAATATCACTGATGATAGAAATCGCAGTAATGCTTCACAAAAAACCCATAAGTTAGTCTCATATGTTACACTCAAAATTAAAGGAAAAGCCCACTGTACCTAATTATTAATTAATACCGTAATTTCTGGAAGAAACGCCGCATCGCGAAAAATCACTCAAAAAAATTTAGAAAATGGTCATAAATGCCGCAGTTGAAATTTCCGCAGTAATCACGATTGACGTGCTAAACAGAAACACATTAATAAGCTATATTAAGAATGCATAAAAATGAAATTATTAATCAGAAATTAATAATTGATATATAAAATTCGAAATTAATAATAATATTTCAATACCGTATTTTTGGGGATAAGCACCGTGGCGCATACGAGTTAAAAAGTTAAAAATAAGCTTAGTGCGGCGCAGAGAATACGGTGATTTTTTTCCCTTTCAGCAATATGTATTAAAGAGGTGATTAGTTCCGAAAATTGTGAAAAAGCAGTCATTAATACAAAAATTCGAAATGTAAAAAAATATCACGAAAATCAACAAATGGTCATCAAAAAGAAAAAAAAAAGTTTACTCTGAGAAAAAATAGCTAGCTTCATGAAAATCGCAGCAAAAGCAAGTAACGGTTTCTCATTTGCATAGCAAAATATTATTAGTGAATCACTTATCGGATTTTCACGATGTCGCCGCAGCTAAATAAACAAACATGTCATGATAACGGGGATTTTTTTCCACTGAGTCAAACAGTGTGCATTTTGATCGGTATCTGTAATATCCTTAAAACTTTTGCCAATTGCTGAAAATAAGAACAAAATCGGCTATTTTGACGAAATTGGTGATTTTTCTTTGAACGATTAACGTAATCGAAATTAATTTGTTTTCGCGAACGTATGTCGGAATTCGCGATACATTTTATGTCCAAAATTTTAAATTTATGACCGATTTTTTTTTTTTTTTTTCGGAAATTTTTTTTAAAAACATCATGTTTGAAAAGAAAAAAAAAAAAAATGCTCATAACCGTTGCATCGCATGAAATTTTATTTTGAAATACGTAAACGCTGCGGTGTTTCTTCCGAAAATTATGGTATTTGTTTTCGAAATTTAAGGAAGAATTCAGCAACGTCCTCGGATAGCTGCATCAGAAAATCATCAAGGGAATGGGAAAAAAAAAAAAAAAAAAAAATGCGAGAATATCACCCTGGACTACTCCTGAAAATTCGAAACCACTGGGATCAAACTATGCACCGGACTGCAAAAGACACCTCTTCAGAAGAAAGATTCCACATAAAAAATTGAAAAGATGTGACCGATGTTTTGAATGTTTATTCGAAGAAGGACTTATTTGCAAGCACATGATCCCCATTTGCAGAGATTGCAACAGAGACTTGTACGTTTAAAAAATTTTGATGTGTATATATTTGTAAATAAAGGCATTTTGCCTGGAGAGTTTCTAGCGTGAGTAGAGCCTGACACGATAGTGTCCGGCCGCCCATGCGGGGAACTACCCCCAGTCAATGTCTATTTACAAATACAAGAAGAAGTCACTAGAGAAAATATATCAGACTCCTCCCTTTTCACGTTATCAAGAGGAAGCGCAAGTGAAAAGCGAATGAGAAGCGAGGGGATTGTTTATGGAGGGGGATTTGAATAAAGATTTAATGACAGTTATTCATATTAAGGTAGGCGAATATTTAATATAAATAGGGGTTATTTTAATTCACACTACACTTGCATTTTGTTGCTGCTTGACGTGTCCCTGACTCTCGGATTATTTTTGCGAAAGATGGATTTCTCTAAAGAAGTTGCTGCGACTTTGGCCGGCATGAAAAAAGGAGTTGCCCGGACTGTTGACGGGACTACCCCTGAGCCACCTGCTGCCGATGCCATACTCTCGATGGAACAATCGCCTGACTCCTCGCAACTGCCTTCTACCCCGGAAAGCCTCCCCGGACCGTCTACCGCTGATGACCCTCCTATGCTTACAACTATGGACAAAGAAGATTTGAATGAAGGATCTCAAGCTTTTGCTGATAGTGGATTGGAAATGGCTGAACATACTTTTACATGCTCCCAGGTTAGTGTCTCTTCAAATTATTCCCCGGCAAAAAAAACTATCGAGAAGCCAATGTTTATTGAAGGCTTCGAGCGTACCGGCGCTAATAACCCGGCGGGAAAATTTTTCTTTTTGGCCTTTCTTTTCTGTAAATTAGACTTAATTACGCAGTTTTTTAAAATGAAAATTCTAAAACGGAGTTATTTTGGCAAATACGCAGGTAAAACAGAGGATGTGGGGTTTTGTGTTGTTGAGATGCAAATTGCAACTAAAAAAGAGAAACTTCGTCAAGAACTGCAGGGACTCAGGTACATTGTAAATACTCCGCTGATTATAACTTATTTAACTGATGCTAAAGAACTTTTTAAATTTTTGTCTGCCACTCAACACTTGACTTATACATCTAAATATTATAAAATAGAAAAACCGGTTTTTAATTTTGAACATTTTACGGACTTTGCAGTTAACAGGAAAATAACAAACCCTAACACCCTTACCTTTGAATACTCTGATATTTACAAACAACTTTCCGGAATTGAGTTAAATATAGACATAAGCCATCAACATTACGAAAATTCACGGGTGTTTGTAACGATGGCTGATAGACACCGTCATTCTGTTGCTGCCTCTAGGGTGGTACAAGCTTATCTTTCTGAAATAACTGCTAGGACCTCTAACACAATACACGTTAAAAACCAAATTTAAGATGTTTACCAGTGGTGGGAAGGGTTTTTTAACATCATGGGAAGAAATGGATGACTACATTGCACTTTGTTATTTTACACTTAAATGGCACAGGGAAAACAAAATTAAAAATTTATTAACTAAATTATTTCACGTGTACCAAATTGGAAGACCGAAGCAAAGTGGATCGCGCTGCAGGGACCAGTTAACTCTGGTAAAACCACTCTTGCTTCGGGTGTTGTCGATTTATTTAATGGGGTTTCTCTAAACGTAAATACCACTGACGAAAACCGGTTAACTTTTCAGTTAGGGCAAGCTATCGGCTCTCGTTTTCTTCATTTTGATGACATAACGTCCGTGGGTTTCCGTAATATTGATCACGTAATGCGCAAAATGTTAGATGGAGATCACAAATTTTCCCTAGAAAAAAAAAACAAAGACCCACAACCAATCTATTTTCCCCCGGGAATAATAACAACAAATGAAGAACACTTTTCTGAGGATATGTATAAAGTTTTATCAGCAAGGATAAAGTTTTTTAAATTCATTGAAAATAAGGAATTCTATGCAGCCCATAAGGATTATTTTGACGAAGTTCGATTTGATAAAAAGGCTATAGTTATTAGTAAGTATAACATTTAATTTATCAGTCGGTTTAACACTTGGGATAAAGTACGTATGCGTTACATTTTTTATTATTTTTCGTTGTAGTTTGTGCAATGTTGGGTCTGCAAATGGAGGGGGAAGAGGGATATCCACTTCTTGCATTAATTATGCATTTTTCCGTGCCCTTTTGATGCAATTTGCATTTTTTCACAATCTTATGCGAAATTTGCATAATTTTTTTTGCCTTCTTTTAATGAAATTTCCCATTTTTTTCGCAATATTTTGACAAAATTTAACGTTTTTTGTGATCTTTTGACGAAATTGGCGATTTTTCTTTAAACGATTAACGAAATCGAAATTAATTTGTTTTCGTGAACATATGTCGGAATTCGCGATACATTTTATGTTCAAAATTTTGGATTTATGACCGATTTTTTTTTTTTTTTTCGGAAATTTTTTTTTTAAATATCACGCTTGTTTGAAAAGAAAAAAAAAATGCTCGTAACCGCTGCATCGTATGAAATTTTATTTTGAAATACGTAAACGCTGCGGTGTTTCTTCTGAAAATTACGGTATTTGTTTTCGAAATTTAAGGAAGAATTCACAAAAATTAATTTTTATTAGCTGCTTGTCCTTTTCGGAAACGTTTCTAGGTAGCTTTTACAGTACAATAATCTATTTTCTCAAACCAAAGTATCATTTTTTCAGATTCTATCAATTCTCAAGTAAACATTTTCAGCTGCATAACTGATATTGTGCATACAATTGTAACAAAATAATGTTAATTTTCATATTAACATTAATACTGTTAATATTGTACGTTTGTCTATTAAAAATGTTCTCTGAATATCAAAATCTTTTTGTCTGAATTGGTAGCATCCGAAAAAGTGATATTTTGATTTGAGAAAAATGATTATTGTACTGCAAAAGCAAGCTACTTAGAAACGTTTCGAAAAGGATGGACAACTATTAAAAATTTATTTTTATAAATTCTTTAAATTTCGAAAATAAATAGTTTTCTGGGATTTTTAATGGTAAAGGAACGGTTTCAGAAATCTTAGGTGAGTTAGAAGAGGTTACTGTATATTTTCGTTTTTGATTAATTACAGTTCATTTTTATGTATTCAGAAACATCTGACATTTTTTACAGTGAATAATTAGTGTCCCATTTGAGCTGCTAGAGCTGAAATAAATAAGTAATGTTGTAAATTTCCGAAGGAAGAAAATAGAATTATAATACAAACTAGTGTTCAGACTGATTGAATTTCCGACGACATTTTCGTCGAAATGGAATTTTTGGTTGATCTCTACTTTTTGTGTTTTCTATTACGGTTACGACGACAGTTGTAATTCTTATCATTTCCTGGGTCGAAGAGTCAACATGCGCATTTGATCTGTTTTATTATTATTATTATTATTATTATTTAAAATTTGCCGACATCATTGCCTTGCACTGGGCGACAATAAATTGGTACTGGGCGACACTTCTGTCGCCCACTTTCTATGTTATTTTATGCCCTGATCCATTTCGTTGAATTAAAGGGAGAGGGGGATTACCCCTTGTTAACCAATGAAACTCTTACCTATACCTATATTTAACGAATATATACATAACCAATACTCTTATCTGTACTTAACCAAGTACTTTAGTACGCCTTTCAGTATGCCTCCATCCATATCATTCCTGTAGTGAGAAAACAAGCAAGTCTGACCATCAGCAAAATTTCTGCAAGAACATAGCATTGGATGTAACTTTAATTTATTATAATTACATTTGGCTCAGTATTTTACTTCATGTGACATTCGTATTTTATATTAGGTGACAAGGTAAAATCCATACTGATTTAAATAACTAAAATTTTAAAACAAATTTAATTTATTATAAAAAATGCCTTCAATACAAATTTACAACTGGTTAAAAGAATCATTTATCTACATTTACAACTCCGATTTGTGCCCTTTTTAGGTCCTTTTAATTCTCTACATTTTCCTAATAATAAACAAACATATTTTTTACTTAAAAATATAATTTCACAAAGAAAGTATCAGTGCCATAATCTTGTACAATGCCTGATAATTGAAACATTAAAATGTAAAATAACATTCAATAACATAAACATCCAACATTTCCTAAATAATGAAATGAACTTTTGTATTTTATACAGGTGTGTTTTTGACGGGTTTAAATTTTGAATATTAAAGATTAGCAGAGATTAAAATTAATTAACACAATGGAAGCTTTTGCTTTTAGTCGCTAAACCTGTAAAAAATTAAAGTCTAGAAAATTAAATAACTAAAATACTGTATGTTGATGAAATAAATACAAATAAGTTAAAAACAAACTAACTTTTATTTAAAAGAGAATAAAGATAAAAGCAATATAATTAACAAAAGCATTTATATCTATTAAACAATTAAAACGGAAAACCAAATATAAACAGACTTCATGGCAAAACAACTGTGAAGTAATGAGCTGACGATCCGAAGCATATTTTAGCTTATCTATCCACAAACACTGTAAGGACATTCCTGGAGAAACTTCATTTAAAATAAACATCACTATCGTCACAATTCATTCCTCAAAAACGATAGCCGGTCTCAAAAACAAACAGAGACGAAGCAGGTGGCTGACTTAAGTCCAGCATTGAAAACCACTTCCTAACAGCTGTCAGCTATCTTGAACATCGGGAGAAGAAGGTGACGAAATACTGCAAAGGCGGTCTCTTAAATAAGTTGGGTTAATAAAACAATTAACAAAAACTGAAGAATGGCACACTGACAGGCGCGTAAATAAAACAGAACTATAAACCTAAACATAACTATTAAACAGAAGAGCAACGAACGTAATCATTTATACTGAAACAGTAAGACAAGGATCTAAATTTTGTCAAAGTATTTATACTAGAAGAGAAACTAAAAGAAACTCATCACGCATGCAAAAGGACAGGTGAAGCGATGGTCAAATGAGAAACCATCGTGACGAAACGTCATACCGGAAATGAGTGGTAGACAAATGACGTCACCTTGTGACGGTCAAGAAACACATCATTACAGCTTCCGATTGCATACGAAGTACGACGGGAAAACAATAACAAGCCGGGAGTTTTAAAAGGTAAAAAGTGTTGGAAATAAATATAAGGTAAGTTAAATAACTATTGTTTATATGAATGATAGCTTTAATAAAGAAAGATTAATAAAGTTAACCAGATTTAATGAAAGGAAACTTGTTGAATGAAAAAGGTAAAAATGGTATTTTAATAAAAAGGTAAATAATAAAAGTTATAATAAATGAATAAACTTTAAAATAGGATGAATGTAATTAGGTTAGTGTAAATAAAGATAGATTGACTATAGAAATGGAGATATGGCCGGAAAGTAGCAAGAACAGGGTATGACAAATTTCCTGTCAGTTTTCATAATGGAAAGAAAAGAATTGAAAGACTATTTCTTTGACTGCCTGAGGTGCACCAAAAATTTTCATGTCTATTACGAGTTTATTGCGCATATAAGAGCGCATTTTGTATTGAAACCATACAGCTGTGACATTTGTAGTCACAGCTACAGAAGGTTGGTTGGTTGTATAAGTTTTAATGGCGCAAAATCCCTTGTGGAACATGCTGCGCCAAACCAAAGACAAAAATGCAAAAGTAAAAAAGAAAAAGCACCAAAATATCTGGATGGGGGTTTCCCATCCAGATACAGTCAAGCAAATATATAAAAGTAGAGTTTAAATAGCTAAAACATTAGATATGGATGTAAAAGTAGGCAAATAGAAAATGCACTCTGAATGGAGTCCCATCCAGATGTTGTTCAGGGTTTCAAAGTCATAGAAATTAAAAAATTATATTTCAAAGTAAAATCCAGCATGTTTAATAAAGGTAAAGAGTGCCCCATGAGGTGTTTCCCCAATGAGGTTTGTCAAAAGTGGTGAGGATGAATTAAAATAAGTTCTATAAAGGTGCCGGAGGCCCGGACAGTCAGTTAAGATATGGTATATGTAAGTTGATCAAAATGACAATGTGGACACATGAGTGCATCCTCCCTTAGTAATAGATGTTTATGTGTGATCCTCGAGTGTCCAATTCTCAGATGAGTCAATATAACATCAGACTTTCTAGGATATGTCGATAACCAGGTCTTGATGGTAGGTTTAATATGATGTAATTTATTATTGTGTTCTATATCCCAACTTTTTTGCCATTTATCATGAATAAAATAGTTAATGTGTAGTTTTATGTCTGAGAATGGAATTTTTACTCGTAATGGAAGAAGAGCATGTTTGACTGCCTCATCGGCCTTATCGTTGCCAGGAATACCCATGTGTCCAGGTACCCAGCAAAATAAAATATTGTAACCATGTCTTGTCAATTTATTATAAAAGTCTAAGATGGACATGACATAGGGATGGTTTTTTAATGATTTAATTGCGTCAATAGAGCTATTTGAGTCAGTGTAAATGATGAATGATGAACTACGATGATTAGAGATGTGGAACATGGCTCTTTCTATAGCAATCAGTTCAGCTGAAAAAACAGAAATAGAGGAGTGAAGACGATAACTTAGTGAAGTGTTTTCGCAGAATACCCCACAACCAACAGTGTTTCCATTCTTGGAGCCATCTGTGTAGATGTCAGTATAGTTATTAAAATTACAGCGGTGTGCAGCAAACAGCTGTTGAAAAACGGCAGGGGCCAAGTTCTTTTTATCATACCCTTTAAAGGGATGCAGGGTGGTAATAGAAGGAGGGTTCCAGGGAGGAAACATGTGCAATTGGCATGGTCTCACCTCGATGTTACCCAAGGGGCCATTGTCAATAATGTTCCTTACTCTGAGACCAAAAGATGGAATACAAGATGGGCGATGCTGATAATGAGTATCATTGTCAGTATTTAAGATAAAATCATGAAGGGGATGATCAGGATGTGACAGGATACGATAATACAATTCCAATGAACACTTTTCACGAATATAGTGCAATGAGGGTTCATTGCAATCAACATAAAGGCTTAGGACTGGAGAAGTACGAAATGCACCAGAGCAAACACGAAGTGCGCTATGGTGCACAGTGTCAAGTTTTTTAAGAACATAATTACGAGCAGAACCGTAGATCTGGCAAGCATAGTCAATTTTAGAGCAAATAACAGCACGATAAATTTTAAGAAGCGAACTGCGGTCTGCTCCCCAAGAAGTATTGGATAGTACTTTTATTAAATTCAGCAAATTTTCACATTTTGTCCGTAATTGTAAGACATGTGGTAAAAATGTCAGTTTCTTGTCAAAGTATATGCCGAGGTAACGAACAGAGTCCACAACAGGAATTTGGGTAGAACCAATGAAAATTTCGGGATCTGGATGTAGATCCCTACGTCTACAGAAATGCACACAAGAAGTTTTGTCTTGAGAAATAGTAAAACCATTTTTGTTAGTCCAATTAATAATACGAGTGATTGCAATTTGCAATTGTCTCTCAATGAAGCGCATATCCTGTCCCATACACATGATATGAAAGTCGTCAACATAAAGGTCTCCTTTGACTGAAGGGGGTAGCTGGCTCAGGATGTTATTTATTTTTATAGCAAAGAGGGTGACACTCAGGACACTACCCTGAGGCACATCCTCTTCTTGTACATGGACGCCTGATAAAACTCCTCCAATTCGTACTTGAAAAAGACGAATGGCGAGGAAATTTCTAATAAAAATGGGGAGGTTCCCACGAATGTTAAGGTTATACAGGTCACGCAGTATCCCATACCGCCATGTTGTGTCATAGGCTTTCGCCATGTCAAAAAATACTGACACCAAATGGTTGCGTTTAAGAAAAGCACTCCGTATGTAATTTTCAAGATGCATGAGATTATCAATAGTAGACCTACCACGTCGAAAACCACTCTGAAAAGGAGCTAGGCAATTATTAGATTCTAAAATGTGCACAAGGTGAAGGTTGACCATTTTTTCTAAAAGTTTGCAAAGGCTGCTAGAGAGTGCAATAGGTCTGTAATTATTTGGGTCAGTGGGATCTTTTTCCTGGTTTAGGGAAAGGAATGATGATAGCTTTATACCAGGCCTGAGGAAAAACTTGTTCAATCCAAATTCTATTATAAAAAGCAAGTAAGTTATTGAGTGAAGCTGTGGAGAGATGTTTTAGCATAGTGTATGTAATCCCATCATGGCCAGGAGGAGATAAACGGCTGCTTTGTAAACATTTTTGTAGTTCTACTAGTGGTAAAAAGTATATTATATGAATGAAACTGGCTCGAATTAATATTAATGCGGATAGTTTCCATTTGTCGTTTATATGATAAAAAAGGTTCATGGTAAGAGTCGGAGCTAGAGTTAGATGCAAGTGTATTTGCTATTGTTTCAGCAATATTTTTGGGTGGAGCTATAGTTTGGCCATTGTGATTTAGGACTGAAATATGATTTTCAGAGTACAGACCCATACAGTTTTTTACTTTTTTCCAGAGAACTTTACTTGAAATGTTAGAACTGATGTTTGATACATATTGCTTCCAGGAGTCACGCTGGCTTTTACGACGCACTCTTCTAGCTTCTGCCTTTGCTTTTTTGAAGGCGATATAGTTTGTCTTACTGGGGTATCTCCGGAAGATGTTCCAAGCTTTCTGTTGATTTTTCTTAGCTGTCTGACATTGACTGTTCCACCACGGCTTCTTGTGCCTAGGAAAAAGCAGTGGAGATAGGAATGCTATTATTTGCAGCATTGATAATACACTGAGTGATATTATCAAGTGCATTGTCAATATCACAGTCAAGCATGTCATTAGTAATGTTAGCTTCATTAGTGAAGGTTAGCCAATTAGCTCTGTCGTAAATATAACGTTTAAAATAATTTTTATAATCTCTGTTAGGAGTAGTCTGTGTGATAAATATAGGAAAATGGTCACTGCCGTGCAAATCATTAGAAATCCAAAAGTTCCAGTATGGATAGATAGAAGGGGAGCAAATAGCGAGATCTATAGCGTGAAAAGTGCGAGTTGGTTCATGAAAGTATGTATGATCACCATTGTTGAGCAGGCATAAGCCATTGTCAGAGATAAGGTTTTCTATAACATCACCACGTGCATTATTGTCAGAATTACCCCAGAGTTGGCTATGAGCATTAAAATCGCCAACGATGATGAATGGAGATGGGAGTTGAAGAATAAGATTATCTAGATGTGCTGACTGTATAGACATATTAGGTGGTAGGTATATAGTACAAATAGTTATTAGTCGGTTAATGTGCACACGAGTTGCAACTGCTTGTAAATTAGTATTTAAACTGATATAGGAATGGGGTATATTGCGAGATATGAAGAGAGCCACTCCTCCAGTGGCCCTATCACTACCAGTGAAGTCTTTCCTGTAAGCAGCATAATTACGTAATTTTGCTTTGTCATTTGGTTTTAGATGGGTTTCCTGCAGAGCTAAGCAGAGTGGTTGATGGTCAGAGAGAATGTCCCGGATTTCATCATGTTTATTAAGATAACCACGGCAGTTCCAAGAGATGATATTATTCATAATTACGAGAGTTAAATATGAGTATCTATGTCATTTTGATCAGAAACAGTAGACATGCTACTGTCTCCGTCGTCCAGTATTTCATCCGGTTCGGGATGAAGGTCCATAGCATCGTCATCCTCCATTCTTTGATTTTTTTTGTCTTTTTCCTGTGAATTTGTCTGACTTTTTGAGATTTTGTTCTTTTTTGGTGGGGGTATTGCAGATATAGTAGATTTAGTTTTTGAAATATTTTGCTTTAAAGAAGTTTTAGTTGTAATTTGTGCGTTCCTGTTATGAGATGGTATTTTGGAAGTATTAGAATGTCATGATCTTGGAGAGACAGTTTGTGAAGAATTGGCAGAAGTGGATTGTTGTGTATCTAAGTTATCAGGCACAAATTCTTCAAATACAGTATTTTCGTCAACATCCGAGTCATTGCTATAGGGCTCGGATTCCATAGCCTCATCCGCGTACTGCTGGAGCTGTTTCGGATCTTTGATGTTTCTTATGATTGAGCTGATGCCAGAAATTCGCTTCCCCTTTCCAGCAGTCTTCCATTGTGGAGAGGCTGGAGTTGAGGTTTTCTTTTTAAAGGTTTGTATAGGCAGTTTTTTTAAATTATGTTTTCTGGGAGCATCAGGTTTCTGTGGAATATTGGTATTCATGGCAGGTTCTGTCTTAGTTTGGGGTTGAGATGACTTATTGGATAGAGCTGTCGGTTTCTGTTGTTTCTTCTCTATGTCAATTTTTACCGGTTCAGAGGATGGGGTGTTGGTCGATTCTTTAACATGAGTACTGGTTGATTGTGTTACAGTTGATTTACTGGATGGAAATTGGGAATCAGTTTGTGTACTTATGTGTCTTACGGCTGTTGATTGCTTCTTGAGTAAGCTAGAGTAGGTAATTCCGACAGATGGGGTTCTATTTTCAACTAGTTTACGGGCATCAGGATAAGACAAATTTTGAGTAATTTTTATAGTAATTAGTTCCTTTTCACGGTTCCAGTTAGGGCACTTGCGGGAATATGCTGTATGATCGCCTTTACAGTTTGCACAGCGTACGGAATTTTCACATGTTTTATTGTCATGGTTGGTTGGTTGGTTGGTTGTATAGGTTTTAATGGCACAAAATCCCTTGAGGGACATGCTGCGCCAAACCAAAGACAAAATTGTAAAAATGAGGAAAAAAAGACAACGTCAAAATATCCGGATGGGGGGCTTCCCATCTGGATATGGTCAGGTAAATATAAGAAGGAAAAAATAGTAAAATGCTAAATCATTAGTTTATTGTAGAAATAAGATAATATTAAATTTCAAAACAAAATGTAAAAGGTGAAAGTTGCATTAAAAATCCATTGTAGATATGAGTTAAGTTGATAAAAACAATGCGGTGATTCATGAAATTAAAAATCAATTAAAACCAGACAAACATATTTAAAATTGTAAAAAAGATAAAATTCTAAAACTAGTTAAAAATTCTAAAACAGTAAGATAGTGACACGATAACCAAATTGGAGAAGTACTACAGAAAACAATAATTACAACTTTAACCAGGCACATACTCTTCAAACATAGTATTTTCCTCGGAATCCGAGCCACTGTCGTAAGACTCGGATTCCATAGCTTCTTGGACATAATGCTGCAGTTGCCTGGGATCTTTAAAATTTCTTTTGCATGGGCTGAGTGATGCATTTTGCAATCTTTTAACAATAGTCTTCCGCCGTGGGGTTGCTGGAGTTGGGGTTTTTATGGTTTCAGTTTGTTTTTTAAGCATATGTGATTTCTGTAATGTTTTTGATTTTGTAGCAGTTTGGATCCCAGCCTTGGTCCCTTCTTTCTGAACACCAGTTTTCACTATTTGACTAGAGTTGGACTTTTTAGAGCTTAATGCAGATGAGTTCGGGTCATTTTTTTGTGACGTAACGGCCTTAGTTTCATTTAGAGGTTTGGATAATCCCTTAGATTGAGCTTGAGATTACTGATTTTTAAATTGAGCAGATTTTTGTGTGTGAGTAGATGTGTGTAAAATAGTAACAGGTTCTGACGAAGGTAAACAGATATCCCGGGATTCTTTGATTGGGGTGTTTATTGATTGTGTTTTGGCTGACTTTTTCGATGACATAGAAAAGTCAGTCTGGGTGCTAATATGTCTTACAGATTTAGACTGCTGTTTCAATAGGCTTGAATAAGATACGCCGACAGACGGGGTTCTGGCTTCTACAATTTTACGAGCTTCTAGGTAGGAAAGATTTTGCATTATTTTTACAGTCAGAATTTCTTTTTCACGGATCCAGTTTGCGCAAGAGCGAGAGAAAGCTGTATGATTACCCTTGCAATTTATGCAGCGTTCTGATTTTTCACATGAATTGCTGTCGTGGTCAATTTCTGCACAGCGTGCACAGGTAAGGGAACCGCGACAGTTAGTTTTAGTGTGGCCGTATCGCTGACATTTAAAACAACGGAGAGGGTTAGGAATGTACGGTCTGACAGGACAATTTAGGTAAGCAGCTTTAATTCTTGTTGGTAAAGTAGGGCTATTGAAAGTGAGAATGACATGCTTTGTAGGAAGGACTTGGCCATTCCGACGGATCGTGATACGACGTGCATCTATAATATTTTGGTCTTTTAGGTTTTCTAAGAGTTCATCTTTTGTAGAGAATAAAAGATCTGGTTCAGAAATAACGCCTCGGCTTGTATTTAGAGTTTTATGCACCTGAACAGAAACAGAAAAAGGGCCTATTGTAGAGCTATTTGAAAGAATCTGTGATTGTTTAGTTGTAGAAACCTCCACTAGTAAATCCCCAGATTTTAATTTTTTGAGAGTATGACCATCCCCTAAGGCAGACTGAAAAGTTTTTGCTATGAGAAATGGTGACGTTTTGCCAAAGGAACTATCAGAGTGGCTATCAGTGCGTTTAACAATAAAAAAGCGTGTGAAGGAAGAAGTCGGAACAGTTTGGTGCTCTCCACTGGGGAGAGACATAGAAGGAAATGAAGTTTTCCCATCCATGTTAAAAATAATAAAATTCAGACCCCGGCCGCACCACCCACTACCGAGCCCAACAAGGGGATACACATTCGTGCACCAGTGCTAACCAGGGCCCATACGGTCACAAGACAAACCTATGTCAGTCTCCACCCTTAACGAGATGACTAGTATTTGCTCGATCACTTGATCCCTAAAGCCAGTGACAAAAGCCAGCTGACCAGCCGATTGATGCATACGGGACCAATATGCACCTCCCGTCTACCTGAAGCAGAGGCCAAAGCAGTGTGTTGGTTTCCCTCAACTACCAGGATCCCCCTTTCCAGGGACACGGGTCGCCACGCACGGCCAACACGTGGGTGGTTTACAATTCTCCATGAGTCGATATACAGGATGACATCGTCCCATACAGAATTGCCCTCACCTCCGGAGAGGAAACCACAATGAGAGTGAAACAAAGATGAAAGGAAGACCAGAGGAGTAAGAGGAAAAGGAAAGGAGAAAGATCACTCAGGTGCCCCGGGGTTGTGAAGCCTGTGAATACCTAAAGAAGGTATCCCCCTGGGGGGGTTTTATTGTCATGACCGACTTCCGCGCAACGTGCGCAGGTAAGAGATTCACGACATTGGCCATTGGTATTAGTATGGCCATAACGCTGGCATTTGAAACATCTGATAGGGTTTGGTATGTATGGTCGAACTGGACAGCTTAGATAGCCAGCTTTAATTCTAGCTGGTAAATTGGGACTATTGAAAGTTAAAATAATATGTTTAGTAGGTAGTATTTCTTCATTGCGACGGATAGTGATACGACGTATATCTATAACATTTTGCAGGCATGCTACAGGCTCAGCAAGAAAAAAGCTGAACTTTCACGGCCTCCCAGACTTTTGGCGAAATCTGCGTTTTTCTGCAATTTTTTAACGAAATTAGCGTTTTTCGCGAGCAATTGACGAAAATTGCACTTTTTCTCCCACAGCCTTTTTAATGAAGTTTGCATTTCTCCAAAATCCTTTAGCGAAATTCACTCTTTGTAGTCAAAATTTGCGTATTTTCCGCGATCTTACGTCAAATTTGCGCATTTTCCGCGATCTTTCGTCAAAATTTGCGTATTTTTCGTGATCTTTCGTCAAAATCTGTGTTTTCTTCGATCTTTTGTCAACATATATGTATTTTCTGCAATCTTTCGTTAAAATTTCCGTATTTTCCTCCAACTTTCGTCAAAATTTGCGTATTTTAAGCGATCTTACGTCAAAATTTGCATTATTTTCCGCGATCATTCGTAAAATATGCGTATTTCCTGCGATCTTTCGTCAAAATATGCGTATTTTCCGCGATCTTTCGTCAAAATTTGCGTATTTTTCGCGATCTTTCGTCAAAATTTGTGTGTTTTCAGCGATCTTTTGTCAACATATGTGTGTTTTCTGCGATCTTTTGTCATCATATGTGCATTTTCTGCGATCTTCCGTTAAAATTTCCGTATTTTCTGCGATCTTCCGTTAAAATTTCCGTATTTTCCTCGATCTTTCGTCAAAATTTGCGTATTTTCCGCGATCTTACGTCAAAATTTGCAGATTTTCCGTGATCTTTTGTCAACATATGCAGATTTTCTGCGATCTTTCGTCAACATATGCGTATTTCCCGCGATCTTTCGTCAAAATTTGCGTATTTTTCGCGATCTTTCGTCAAAATTTGTATGTTTTCTACGATCTTTTGTCAACATGTGTATTTTCTGCGATCTTTCGTTAAAATTTCCGTATTTTCCTCGATCTTTCGTCAAAATTTGCGTATTTTCTGCGATCTTTCTACAAAATTGAGCATTTTCCGCAATCTTTCGATAAAATACGATTATTTGACAAAATTAGAGTATTTTTACGCAACCTGTTCACAAAAATCGTGTTTTCCCAGCACTTTTTTGACGAAAATCGCGTCTTGTTCGTGATCATTTAACAAAAATCGTGTTTTTTCTCGCGATCCTCTGAAGAAAATGGTATTTTTTCCGCGATTGTTTGATGATTTTATAGTTTTTTTTCGATCCTTTGGAGAAATTTGCGTTTTTTCTGCAATCCTTGAAGAAATTTTCTTAATTTAGCGCCGTTTGACTCGCGTTTTCATTGTATTTCATCGTTACCCCCCCCCCCTATATATAAATGTCAACAAATCTTAATGCATATTTGCATTGTTCCCAGGGATAATAAAATTCGTCGCCGAAAAAGCGGAATTCCGCGTTTCCGCGGAAAAGTAGCATGTCTGATTTTGGTCTTTTAAATTTTCTAAAAGTTCAATTTTAGTAGAGAATAACAGATCAGGTTCAGATATAACACCACGACTTGTATTTAGAGTTTTATGTATTTGTACAGAAACGGAAAAGGTGCCTATTGTAGAGCAATTAGAAAGAATTTGTTTCTGTTTAGCTGTAGAAACCTCAACTAGTAGATCCCCATGTTTTTGCAACGAGAAATGGTGAAGTCTTTTTAATTGAATCATCAGATAGGCTATCTGTACGTTTAATAATGAAAAAACGAGTGAATGATAAAGTCTGTGCAGTTTGTTGCTCTCCACTAGGGAGAGAAGTAGAAGGAAAAGAAGTGATTCCATCCATAATTAAAGATAATAAGATTCAGACCCCGGCCGCACCACCCTCTCCCGAGCCCTACAAGGGGATGCACATTCGTGCACCAGTGCTAACCAGGGCCCATACGGTCACAAGACAACCCTATGTCAGTCTCCACCCTTAACGAGATGACTAGTAGTTGCTCGATCACTTGATCCCTAGAGCCAGTAACGAAAGTCAGCTGACCAGCAGATTGATGCATACGGGACCAAATGCACCTCCCGTCTACCTGAAGCAGAGGCCAAAGTAGTGTGTTGGTTTCCCTCAACCACCAGGATCCCCCTTTCCAGGGACACGGGTCGCCACGCACGGCCAACACGTGGGTGGTTTACAATTCTCTATGAATCGATATGCAGGATGACATCAGTTCATACAGAATTGCCCTCAACTCCAGAGAGTGAAACAAAGAGGAAAGGAAGACTAGAGGAGTAAGAGGACAAAGAAAGGAGGTGCCCCGGGTTTGTGAAGCCCGTGAATACCTAAAGAAGGTATCCCCCTGGGGGGGATAGATACATGGACCCAATATTTGGCTAGCATTAAAAACATTACACATTGTATATGGCTGTGTCAACTTATTATTGTATGCGTGTGAATGCTCTTTACGAGATTGTGAATTATCCAGTTTTCGCAATTTTTTAGTTTAACTAATCATAATGCATTATGAAAATGCCTTTTGTTTTACTAATAACTTGTATTAATTTAGATTATTTATTTATATATAGGAGGAGTAAGCATGCTGTTGCACTTTTGACATGGATTCATCGGCGGAGTGAAGAACCATCAGTAACATCTGTTTCTTGTTACTGGAAAAAGTCCAAGTTATCCACAGTTGAAACTTCATTAAAATTTATTAAGGCAAAAGATCTTTTTAAAAATGATATAGCCCCTTTGCCTCCAGGTGATGACTCCTTTCTTAATGCAGTGTTAGAAAAATCTGAACTGGAAAAAAGGTATGACACAGTACTTACAAAATATGCTGAAGAAGCAACAGACATTGAAAAGTTATCCATCCATAAATTGCTCATAGATTTTGCAGAAAACAACCATGGAAATACCACAGAGGAATTTTTAGATTTTTGCAAAAAAAACATGAGTGTTATAGATTGCATTTCTGCAGAGCAACAAACTGTTCAATAGTCGAAAAATGCATTGTGGCATGAACTGCGTTATGCCCGCATGACCACATCAGCCCATGAGGCTGCCCATTGCCAGATATTAGAAGGCTCTCTTGTAGAGATAATCTTAGGGGCAACCACTCTTAAAGATGCTGCCATGATGCGAGGCAGAAAGTTTTAAAAAGGTGTTCAGAAGGAACTTGAAAAAGCAAAGAGTATAAAAATTTCTCTGTCTGGATTTTTAATCTGGATTAAAAATCCAGCCATACCCAATTATGGGGCCTCTCCAGATGGCATTTGTGATGACTTCATTATTGAAATTAAATGCCCTTGAAGTGAAAAGGCAATTACAAATTACATTAAAAATCGACAAATATCAGAAAAATACTATGCTCAATTACAAATGCAGATGTTCTTCTGAAAAAAAAACCAAGGAATTATTTTGTGTAGCAGATATAGATTTCAAAACGTAAAAAAAAAAATGTCAATATTGGTTGTTGATTACAATCAACAATATTGTTAAGACATTTTTGGAAATATGCAATATTCCCTTTATTAAATAAAAGTTAACGCTATTCTTTCCATAGTGCAGGGGGCTCTGTTTATGTAACGCTATTCTGTCCATAGCCCAGAGGATGCTGTTTTCATTGGTTCCTTGCACGGAACTTTTTTTTTACCCCCCCAGAGAGAGATGCGAGTTAGCTCGGCAAGGAAAGATGTCACACTGTTGACACGAAAATGTTCTACACCTTATCCAAGGTGAATACTTCTCCGTATATGTCTAAAACTTCATCTTGTAATCATGGTATGTGTGTCTTTGTTATGTTTTGTGAAATAAATGTTTTGTGTCATCAAGAAATCTTTGTTTCTTAAGTAACCGTCACAAATAGTGTTGCCCAACTCGAGGCCTAGGATACCACATTCTGAGAGTGCATACTCGAGGAATAATTCTTCATCTTCATATATTCTATGAATAAAATTCTTTAATTTTGTCAGTGCGGCGTCGATTCTCATGGCATTAGTTTATATATTAAAAAGCTGCATGTGTAAAGCTTCTTACGAATGTTTGATTCAAAACTAAGTAACTGGTTACGTCATGGATGTATTTTAGAACAAAAATGTTCTAGCAACAATCATCGAAAATCTAATGAAGAAATGCTGTTTATTCGCCAGAAAATAAAATAAAAATGCAAGCTATAATTTTGACTGATCTACGATTATTGAATATTCTTTCATGACAAGTAAATTAAAAAAGAACATAATTCTATCATGTTTTCGATTTTATAGTAACATTGATTATTTTATTCTTTGGTGTTGTGAAAGAAATGTTTGATTAATTTTCTTTTTGTTTTATGTGATTAAAAAAAAAGTCATGACATAATTTTATTTTTATTTATTTTATTCTGTGCGAAATATCTTTAAAGATTACATGTTTTTTTTTTACTTTTGTTTTCATTTCTATTATTGAAACTGGTACCAGTATAAAACGAGAATAACTTTAATTAAAAATTGTTTTATTTTATTATTATTGATAAGTGTTTAATGATATGGTTTATTTAAGTGAATTTATGGGTTATATTAATTGATTTAAAATATATTTATGTGTATAATAATTGAAACGTGATCTCGTTAAATTTTACAAAAGGTACTTGGTATTACGCAAGTATTTAGTTACATTTCTATTATCAACCCCCCCCCCCCCCAGGGGGATACCTTCTTTAAGTATTCACGGGCTTCACAACCCCGGGGCACCTGAGTGAACTTTCTCTTTTCCTCTTATCTTCCTGTCATCTTTGTTTCACTCTCATTGTGGTTTCCTCTTCGGAGGTGAGGGCAAATCTGTATGAGCCGATGTCATCCTGTATGTCGACTCATGGAGAATTGTAAACCACCCACATGTTGGCCGTGCGTGGCGACCCGTGTCTCTGGAAAGGGGTATCCTGGCTGTTGAGGGAAACCAACACACTGCTTTGGCCTCTGCTTCAGGTAAATGGGAAGTGCATTTGGTCCCGTATGCATCAATCAAGAAGTCAGCTGTCTTTTGTCACTGGCTTTAGGGATCAAACAGCTACTAGTCATCTCGTTAAGGGTGGAGACTGACATAAGGTTGCCTTGTGACCATATGGGCCCTGGTTAGCACTGGTGCACGAATGTGCATCCCCTTGTAGGGCTCGGGAATGGGTGTTGCAGCTGGAGTCTGAATTTTATAATTTTTCCGGGGTCTGAATTTTATAATTTTTAAATATGGATGGAAACATTTCTTTTCCTTCTACTTCTCTCTCTAGTGGAGAGCAACAAACTGCACTGTCTTCCTCGTATACTCACTTTTTTATTGTGAAACGTACTGATAGTCACTCTGATTGCTCCTTTAAAAAACTTCCCCATTTCTTATAGCTAAAACTTTCCAGTCTGTCTTGGGAGATGGTCATTCTCTCAAAAAATTACAATCTGGCGATTTGCTGGTTGAGGTTTCTACAGCCAAACAATTACAATATCTCTATAATTGCACTACAATAGGTACCTTTTCCGTTTCCGTACAAGTACATAAAACTTTAAATACAAGCCGCAGAGTAATACCTGAACCTCATGTTTTATACTCCACCAAAGATGAACTTTTAGAAAATTTAAAAGACCAAAATATCATAGATGTACACCATATCACCATCTGTAAAAACGAGCAGATAATTCCCACTAAACATATTATTCTAACCTTCAACAGCACTACTTTACCACCTAGAATTAAAGCAGGATATCCAAGCTGTCGAGTCCGACCATATATACCAAACCCCCAGCGTTACGGACATACTAAAACAAATTGTCGTGGATCTCTCACCTGTGCACGTTGTGCAGAGGTCGGCCATGACAATACTTCATGTGAAAAATCTGAATGCTGCGTTAACTGTAAAGGAAATCATACAGCATATTCCCGCAAGTGCTCTAACTGGAACCGTGAAAAAGAAATAGTTACTATAAAAATGACTCAGAATTTGTCTTATCCTGATGCCCGTAAACTAGTTGAAAATAGAACCCCATCTGTCGGAATTACCTATTCCAGCTTACTCAAGAAGCAATCAACAGCCGTAAGACACATGGCTACACAAACTGATGTCTCATATCCACACGATATATCTACCGTAACACAATCGACCAACAAACCATCCCCTGAACCGGCAAAAATAAATGACATAGAGAAGAAACAGAAATTAACAGCTCTATCTAATAATCCATCTCAATCCCAAACTAAAACAAAAGCTGCCACGCATATCAATAAACCACAGAAACCTGATATCCCCAGAAAACAAAATCTAACAAAAACCCCCAATACAAACGACTAAAAAGAAAACCTCAACTCCAGTCTCTCTACAATGGAAAACTGTGGGGAAGGGAAGCAAAATTCTGGCATCAACTTAATTATAAAAAACATTAAGGATCCAAAACAGCTACAGCAGTATGTGGACGAGGCTATGGACAAGTCCTATAGTAATGACTCGGATGCCGATGAAAACACTGTATTCGAGGAATTTGTGCCTAATTGAAACTATAAAACCTCATGACTAATATCATTTCTTGGAACTGCCGCGGCTATCGCAACAAATATGATGAAATCCATGATATTCTGTCAGACCCTCAACAACTCTGCTTAGTTCTTCAGGAAACTCATTTTAAACCCAACGACAAAGCGAAATTATACAACTATGCAACATACAGAAAAGACTTTACTGGTAGTGACAGAGCCACTGGCGGAGTGGCTCTCTTTATATCACGTAGTGTACCTCATTCACAAATTAATTTGAATACTTGCTTACAAGCTGTTGCAATATGTGTGCATATAAACCTACTTATTACTATCTGTACTATATACTTACCACCAAATCCGTCCATTCATTTAGCAGATCTTGATAATCTCATTCTCCAACTCCCCTCTCCTTTTATCATACTCGGTGATTTTAATGCTCATAGCCGACTGTGGGGGGATTCTGACAATAACCAACGTGGTGATACAATAGAAAAACTAATTTCTGACAATGGCTTATGCTTTATGAATTTTGAAACTTACAACAACTTCTTATATTAGTTTTAGAGATTTCTCTTGATACATCAACATGTCTTTAGAGGAGATGAAACGAGTGTGTGGAGTCTTAGATTTGGACGGCTTTGTTGTACAAAATAAATTTCATGCCCGTGAAGTGGCATTTTGTGCGATTGATAAACAATTACATGATAACATCAGATTCCAGTTAACAGAATCGTTGCAAAACTCGGCAACAGCTAAAGAGAAAGAATCTATAAGATATGTGTGCGCTCCCGAAGTTTGATTAAGAGATCAGCGCCACCTAGCTGATAAATGATGTAACGCTCAGTTGAACTTCGTTGTCCTTCGAACAACACGTTTGTATCGAGCGCCCTCGCTCTCAAATCAAAAGCTCATTTAAATGTTTGCCCCCTGGCAATGATCAATAAAAACCTATGGTGAAATAAAATCAGTCCACTTTTCTCTAACGCTGTCGACATATGGTCCTAGCCGACCCGGAGGACAGCAAAAATAAAAAATGACCTCTTTAACTACTTTAAATCGCCAACGCGGCGTATTGAAAACAAAAGTAAATAAAATTACGAAATTCATTAATGAATTTGAATGCATTCATCTAAAAGGATCGCAAGAAGAGCAGCAAGAAGACCGACTCCTCTTAGAAAGCAAAAAGGTTTCTATTTTGGAAATTAAAACGTCATTACGTAATTTGATAGTATTGTATACAACTCTTCCGGAAGATGTCGACATTACAGATTCTTTGGAAATAGCAACTGAGCTAGAGGATGAACTGGAAGATTCAGAGGTAAAACTTAACATTATTCTTTCTAAATATGAATGTGTTAATATGAATAATGAAAATCCTACTGTTAGTAATAGCTTTAAAATTCCAGACTTACCTCTACCCAATTTTTATGGAAAATATGATGAATTTCAAAACTTTAAGACGCAATTTTTGTCTATTATCGGAAATAATAAGAATTTAAATTCAACTCAGCAGTTATGCTATTTAAAGGGCTGTTTAAAGGGTGACGCCAAAAGGCTTGAGTCAGCTCAAGATACTTACGAATCTCTTTGGCAATCTTTAGAAGAAAGATATCAAAATAAAAGAGCTGTCATTGATTGCCATATTATTAAACTACTTAATTTTTCAAAAGTACCCGATTCTCCTAATCATTTAATGCAATTAATTGATAATACAAAATGTAATTTGCGTGCATTAAAATTACTTGAATTTGAATCTAATGAGCTGTCAGATGCTTTAATAATGCACATCTTATTTCAAAGATTAGATTCTGAAATAAAAAAATCGTTCGAAATGAAATTAAATAAAAACGAAATTCCTAAATTAGCTAGCTTTTTAAGCTTTTTGGAAGAAAGAAGTCGGATTCTTCAAAATACCATTATTTCAAAGGAACAAAAAAAATCTCCTTATAATAACTGGAAATCTGGCACTAAGCCAAACATGGAAAAATCCTTTTTAACAAAATCAAAACAACGAAAAGGTTGTATTTTAGGATGTACAGATTCGCATTCTTTATATAGATGTGAGAAATTTAAACAAATGAACGTGATAAAGAGATCAGAAGTTGTTAAAAATAACAATTTATGTCAATCTTGCTTAAACAGCCATTTACCTAACCCTTGTTTATCTAAAAATAAATGCCTTTCTTGTAACAGCAAAGAGCATAATTCATTACTTCATCCATTAAATGAAAATAATATCAGAAGGCAATTCATTGTTGAAGATCAGACAGAGAGGCGCCAGGTGGATTCACCCCCTCCCTTTCTCCTGATAATCAAACATTTTTCGCGAAGGAAAATGAAATAAATAAATCTTGTGTAATTTTAAACACAGCTGTGATATATTTGAAGGACGGTTCTGGGGAATTTCAACCTTTAATTGCTGCATTAGACAGCTGTTCGAGTTCGCATTTATTGTCTTCTTATGCTGCAAATCTATTAGGATTGCGTAAACAAAAAACTCATATTTCCATATCCGGACTTAATGATTTATGTTTAAATGCTAAATCATTTGTTAGTTAAAGTTATTGTCAACAAAAGTTCGGACTATACTAAACGCGAAATTCTAAATCAAATTGCAAGACTCTTTGACCCCCTTGGTTTGCTCGGTCCTGTAATTTGCCGTGCAAAAATCTTCATGCAACAACTATGGTTGCTAAAGTGCGACTGGAATGATAAAATTCCACTTCATGTTGCTCAAGAGTGGGACAATTTCCTCAATTCACTAGTTCTTTTAGAAACCATCAAAATTCCCAGATGTATTCTTATTAAAGATGCATCAACTATCCTATTACATGGGTTTGCTGACGCGAGTGAGAAAGCATTCGGAGCTTCCCTTTATCTTCAAACGAACACTGACTCAAATTCGCCTGTTTGCCACCTCATTTGCAGCAAAAGTAAAGTTGCACCTATTAAAACTGTCAGCATACCGAGGCTTGAACTTTCTATTGTTGTGCCAACTTGCTCAAAAGGTAATTAGAGCTAGATAAGATAAGACAGAGAGGCGCCAGGTGGATTCACCCCCTCCCTTTCTCCTGATAATCAAACATTTTTCGCGAAGGAAAATGAAATAAATAAATCTTGTGTAATTTTAAACACAGCTGTGATATATTTGAAGGACGGTTCTGGGGAATTTCAACCTTTAATTGCTGCATTAGACAGCTGTTCGAGTTCGCATTTATTGTCTTCTTATGCTGCAAATCTATTAGGATTGCGTAAACAAAAAACTCATATTTCCATATCCGGACTTAATGATTTATGTTTAAATGCTAAATCATTTGTTAGTTAAAGTTATTGTCAACAAAAGTTCGGACTATACTAAACGCGAAATTCTAAATCAAATTGCAAGACTCTTTGACCCCCTTGGTTTGCTCGGTCCTGTAATTTGCCGTGCAAAAATCTTCATGCAACAACTATGGTTGCTAAAGTGCGACTGGAATGATAAAATTCCACTTCATGTTGCTCAAGAGTGGGACAATTTCCTCAATTCACTAGTTCTTTTAGAAACCATCAAAATTCCCAGATGTATTCTTATTAAAGATGCATCAACTATCCTATTACATGGGTTTGCTGACGCGAGTGAGAAAGCATTCGGAGCTTCCCTTTATCTTCAAACGAACACTGACTCAAATTCGCCTGTTTGCCACCTCATTTGCAGCAAAAGTAAAGTTGCACCTATTAAAACTGTCAGCATACCGAGGCTTGAACTTTCTATTGTTGTGCCAACTTGCTCAAAAGGTAATTAGAGCTATGAAACTTCAAATCGACAAAGTCATACTTTGGTCGGACTCTACGATTTCCTTAGCATGGATAAACATGTCCCCACATCTTCTAAAAACTTTCGTTGCAAACCGAGTATCTAAGATTCAAGAACTTACCAAAAACTACGAGTGGAGATATGTGCCGTCAAAACTAAATCCAGCGGATGTGTTATCCTGAGGTCAAAATGCAAAATCGCTTGCTACAAATAAACTGTGGTTTGAAGGACCTGATTTCCTGAAACAAGACATTGTAAATTTTTGTCCACAAAAAGGACTCTCATAACAAAGACGAACATTTTTTAAAGGAACTAAAGTCAGTTCCGGTTCTCACTTCAATTATAAATTATGACTTTAATAACTCTTTTCTTACCATTTCAAATAGTTACATTAAATTAATGAGAGTGTTAGCATTTATTTTCAGGTTTGTCCACAACTGTAAAAATCAGGAAAAACTTAAGGGTTCCTTAACTCTAGATGAACTAAGAGTTTCTAGAAATTTCTTAATTAAGAGAGCTCAAGGTGAGTATTTTTCATCAGAAATTTCGGCATTGAAAAAGGGCATGTCTGTCCCTGTAAAAAGTAAGTTCAGATTTTTAGATCCTTTCTTAGACAAAGATGATCTATTAAGAGTGGGTGGTCATTTGACCAACTCAAATTTAAGCTATGACCGATCTCACCAAATCATTTTACCCCCAAGCAGTAAATTAACTAAAATTATCTTTCTTTATTATCATAAAAGAGACTTGCATGTTGGTCCTCAAGGGCTATTAAATAGTATAAGACAATTATTTTGGCCCATTAATGGAAGAAACATTGCTCGTAAGGTTGTATACGAGTGTGTTCAATGTTTCAAAATAAAACCTTCAATTGTAAGTCAAATAATGGGTAATTTACCCCCTGAGAGAGTAATACAAGGGCCACCGTTTTCCAATGCAGGTCTTGACCTATGCGGTCCATTTTTTATTAAATATCGCAACCAGAGAAAAGGGATATTTAATAAAGTTTATGTGGCCATTATCATATGCATGGTTACTAAAGCAGTTCATTTAGAACTACTTTCTGACTTAACTTCTGCTGCATTAATTGCAACACTTAAAAGATTTTTTGCTCGCAGAGGCAAAAGTAATACTATCTTTTGTGACAATGCATCCAACTTTGTTGGAGCATGTGCAGAACTAAAGAGATTATTAAATTCTATAAATAAAAACAATGATGATGTATCAAATTTTCTGTCATCCGAGCAAGTTCTCTGGAACCCCCTCGTTCCCCAAATTTTGGAGGACTCTGGGAGAGAGGCGTCGGACAGTTCAAATACCACTTAAAAAGAACTATTGGTGTTACGAAATTAACCATTGAAGAATTTTTAACTATTACTACTCAAATCGAAGGTATTCTAAATTCGCGCCCTCTTTCCCCATTATCTTCTGAATTAGAAGACTATGAAGTTTTGACTCCAGGACATTTCTTGATTGGTAGACCAATTAATGCTCTTCCTGAGCCAAATTTGATTAATGTAAGAGAAAACTTGCTCGACAGATGGCAGAAAACTCAAAAAATCGTGCAACTAATTTGGAAAAATTGGTCCAATTCTTATTTAAGCCATTTGCAGCAGAGATCCAAATGGCTCTTTAAAAAACAAAATGTTGCACCAGGTATGATGGTTCTGGTAAAGGATGGAGACCTACCAGTTTGTAAATGGATAGTAGGTCGTATTTCAGAAATCATCAAGGGAAATGATGACAATGTTAGGGTTGTAATAGTCCGGACTCCATGCGGAACTTACAAAAGAAGTATCTCTAATATTTGTGTTCTACCAATTGTAAATAACGAAAATATTAATTAAGCTTAACCTATTTCTATTGAATTTATTATTTCTTATTATTGTATGTATATTAAGTGCTTTATGTATAACCATTAATTTGTAATAGTATCTGTATGTTATTGTATATTTAATTGTTGTGTATCATTGAACTATCAGAATACTTCAATGGGGGCCGGTATGTGCGCTCCCGAAGTTTGATTAAGAGATCAGCGCCACCTAGCTGATAAATGATGCAACGCTCAGTTGAGCTTCGTTGTCCTTCGAACAACACGTTTGTATCGAGCGCCCTCGCTCTCAAATCAAAAGCTCATTTAAATGTTTGCCCCCTGGCAATAATCAATAAAAACCTATGGTGAAATAAAATCAGTCCACTTTTCTCTAACGCTGTCGACAATATGTGATAAAAAAAGTTCATGGATTGCCATTTTTGCCGCAGAAAGGCAAAAAAACCTATCAACCTGATAGTTTTAAAAAGTTCAATTTTTGCTATAATCACAGCAAATGTGAAATCAAGACGATTGTTGGATACAAAGGTGGAATAATAGAAAAACAATTATTAGATGAGATGGGTATTCCATCTGTTAGCATTGAAAAATTTAAGTGTCCAAAATATAAACAACTTTTGTGCAGATTTCAAAGTTTTGAGCAGTGTGGTTTTCACCTAATAAAAAGTGAGGATGCTCATTGCCCTTTGTCTGAGACATTTGTGTTTGTCTCTTATATAAATTCGCAAATCAGACTGTTAGAAAGTCTTCGAAATCATACAATGATTGGAAAAATGATAAGTGAAAAAATTGAGGAGGAATGTCCTATCCCTCCACCAACGATGTCCATTTAATTACATATGTAATATGTTTAAAAATTTATTATCATTATTATTATTATTATTATTTCTTTTTTATATTTTATGTTTTGTGATTGTGTTTTTATGTGTGTGTG
The DNA here is from genome assembly GCA_964019185.1 of Maratus speculifer. NCBI lineage: Eukaryota > Metazoa > Arthropoda > Arachnida > Araneae > Salticidae > Maratus > Maratus speculifer. The sequence goes on along the minus strand of OZ025301.1, from coordinate 215,455,446 downwards.
TTAGTATTTTTATTGTATATTTTAAGTATTATATTTTATCAATTAATTAAATAATTTTATTATACTTTCTGTCTGTTTGAGTCTACCTAATACATTTTACAAGTTCTTTTTTTTTTTTTTTTTTTTCATGAAAAATTTCTTTATACATTCTTTTTTAGGAAAAATCAACTCTACATTAAAATCTTTGAATAGATTTTGAATAAAAAATTTTTTACAGGTTCTTTTTTTTTTTTTCAGGAAAAATTTCTTTACAGGTTTACCTTTCTTATGATAAAGTTATACAATATATTATTTTCTTTGAAATCAAAAATTTATTATTTTGAAAGTTGTGATATAATATTTTCTTGGAAAGTAATGAGAAAACATTACTTTCCAATCAAAATAGTCAGTTCTACAACATATAAAAATATATTAAAAAAAAAAAAAAAAAACTAAATAATCAGATTTCTTTAATTTTCCAGACAGTATTTAAAATTTATTCTTAAAACATCAAAATTAGTGTCCTCTCGTTGATATATTCACCAGTATAGATGTGTACATATTTAATCAAGTTAAAAGAATTTTAAAAGAAAGTTTGAATTGATTAAATTATGTTTTCCAAATAAGGATATTCCTCGATCTTATTTAATTGCATTTACAATGGAATATTATTTAACTTGAAAACTTTGTTTTCAAGTTAAATAATATTCCATTTTACCTTACTGTAAGATGAAAAGATATTATAATTTGATTAATACTTGATAGATAAATGATATTTTTTTTATGTATAAATTATTAAACTGTAAAAATAACATTCATATTTCAAAAATATTCGTAAACTGTAAGATGAAAAGATATAATTTGATTAATATTTGATATATAAATGATATTTTTTCGATGTATAAAATGATTGTAGAATTTATGCATTCGTCAGAAATACATATTTAAATCAGAAAATATTAGAAATTAGTGTTAAAATATTAAATACAGTTGCTTCAATGATTTCAAAAACAAATTCTGTATGATTTCATGTGAAAATAATCTAAAATAATCTGAACGTGAATATGTGGTACTTAAAATACGAAATTCACGTTTATGAACTAAGGTTGAACACGTTAGTAATATTAAACATGTAGATAATATTTACTTAAAGAGTAGGAAATTCATAAAAATGTAGCTAAATATATGAAATACAGTATTGAATACAATAATAATTGTACACTTTCAGTGAATAAGCGTGTTTATGAATACAATGTTTAAGATAGGTATAATTAATTCATTTGTTTATAAATTAGGTAAGAAAAAAAAAAATAATATTTCTTCTTTATCTGAAAGTTGAAAAGTAACTGAAAGCAGTTTTGATAAATGTGTTGAATTACCTCTTAGTGTGATGAAGAGTGTACAAAACATGAACTAAAAATGTATACTATTGGTTGTAAGATGTTGAATGTAGTCAAGATGTGAAAAATATAAATATGAACATTTTATAAAGACAATCAAGCTTTTAAAAATAGTTTAGAAATTTAATTAGTATCTTGTAACAATATATAAACAAATGTATTTCAAAGTTAAAAATTTAAGTTTTTTCTATTAAAACAATAAATATATAGGTAATATTTGATCTTGTGAGGTGAAATTTTCAAATAGTTCAGTAAAGGATCACATGATTTTAAGCGAATACATACTATTTATTATACAAATTCGTCTTTTTGAAGTAACGTTAGAAAACATGGATTCTGTTAAAAATATAGATAATATTTGAACAGGAAATTATTAAAATCTGTCTAAATGTATGAAATTAGTAAAAATATTTATTGGGAGTACAAATTAATTCGGTCCGTTTTCAATAGATGGCTCTGGCTGATTTGTTTACTGAATAATGATAGATGTTTTTGCCATTGTTAGAAAGGTTTGACCTTTGTCAACCATATTCAGTCAACGAAGCTTCGAGTTTTATACAACAACATTGGTTTTCTGAGCATTCAATATGTCGAGTTTTGTGCTAAATAAACAACATTTGCGGGAAGTTTTGATTTTCTTTTTTAATTGGAAGAAAAGTGCCGCTGAAGAGCATTGATCGCTTGTGGAAGTATATGGTGAATCTGCGCCATCTGATAAATCATGTAGAGTGTGGTTTCGACGCTTCAAAAATGGTGATTTTAGTGTCGAAGACAAGGAGCGCCCGGACAGCCGAAAAAGTTCGAAGATGCCGAATTGGAAGAATTGCTCAATCACGATCCATGCCAAACGCAACAAGAGCTTGCAGGATCGTTGGGAGTCACTCAGCAAGCAATTTCCGTGTGCTTAAAAAACATGGGAATGGTTCAAAAGTAAGGAAATTGGGTCCCATACGAGTTGAAACCGTGCGACGTTGAAAAGCGATTTTTCATCTGTGGACTGCTGCTCGAACGACAACAAAGGAAAGGTTGTTACTGGTGACGAAAAGTGGATACACTACGATAACCCCAAGAAGAGAAAATACTATGCTCGGCCTGGTGAATCATTGCCATCGACGTCAACAACAACGCCAAAGTCGAATATTCATAGTCTGAAGGTAATGCTGTGCGTTTGGTGGGATCAGACTGGGATAATGTACTATGAGCTGCTAAAACCTGGCGAAACAGTTACTGGCCAACGCTACCGACTGCAATTAATGTGTTTGAGCCGAGCATTGCGTGAAAAACGGCCAGAAACCATCGAAAGACACGACAAGGTAATTTTGTTATTTGACAATGCCCGGCCCCATGTGGCAATTGTCGTTAAAAATTACTTGGAAACATTGAAATAAGAGGTCCTACCCCACCTGCCGTATTCGCCAGACATTGCTCCTTCTGATTATTGGTTGTTCCGACGGATGCATCACGATTTGGCTAGACACCGCTTCACTTCTTCCGAAGAAATTCAAGAATGGCTCGATTCATGGTTTGCGTCCAGAGAGGACTGATTTTTCAGAGATGGAATCCGAAAATTGCCAGAAAGGTGGACAAAGATTGTGGCTAACGATGGACAATACTTTGAATAACATGTTTTTTCATTTTGATAATAAATAAAATGTTTCTTTAACGAAAAAAAAAAAATGGACCGAATTAATTTGTACTTTTAATATTTATCATTAATTAACTAAAGTTTAAAAATTATTCTTGTAATAATGTTAAAATATTTTTTAAGATGGTTTTTTTTCGTTAAGAAACAATCTTTTCTAAAAGCATAACACATTCTTGTAGTTTAGTAAACAAGAGTGTCAGACTATTGTATTCAACTCTTCGGGAGAGGGGATGTTGAAGGTATTTACTATATTGTGAATAAAAAGAGAAAAAAAGTTGACCATGTCATACTTTTATAAAAACGTGATTTTCAATTATAACGTTTGTAATATTGTGTAAATTGCTTAACCATATAAAAATTTAGTGAAAAATGGTAAAATCATTAGTTTGATGTTAAAAAAGCTAATGCAATTGGTGATAATACTCCTTAAGGTGGGTGTCGTTCAAAACTAAGATAAATGTTTCAGTTTCTTTTTTAAGATATTATAGTTGGAAAATTCTAAAGAAATCGGTTAAATTTGATAAGTTACATTGTTTTTATTAATTAATAATATTCGTTAGGGTAATGGTTGTTGAAAAACTGAAATGTATGTTTAAATCAAATTGATATTCTGAAGTTTGAGTTGAAAAGAAAAGAAAAGAAAAAAAATGTAAGAAGTCAGTCTTTTTACTGTTATAAAGCATATTTTCCATTGTTTCACTTAATAAAAAATGTCTAAGAACATACAAAAATAAGCATACGTATGAAAAATATACAAGTTTACAAAATAATTTCTGTTTCTAGAATTACTAAGAAAAAATATTTATAATATAAAAAAAGTACAAAAGTGAAAAGAAAAAACACAAATGTAAAACAAAAAATCACAACAAAATTTTTGAAAAAAAAAAATTTACAAAATTTTTTTTTTACAAAAACCAAAACTTTAAAAAATATTTTTACAAAAAAATTTTTTTTCAAAAACATTTTTTACAAAATAAGTTTTTACAAAAGTAAAAAAAAAAAAAAAAAAAAAAAAAAAAAAAAAAAAAAAATCACATCATTAAAAAATGAAAAAATTTAATTTAAAAAAATGTAAAAAATTTTCAAAAAAAGTTGCAAAAATTTCAAAAAAAATTATGAAAAAAAGTATCAAAAATTTTGTTGTTTTTAATACAGTATGCAATGGCGAACCATTGTATTTGCTAATAATTTGATTTTGCTGAAAAACTAGGATGTATGTTTAACTTTTAAGTTTTAAGTCAATACATTGATCTTGTAGTTGACAAAAATCATAAGAAATCTGTTAAAAATTTATATTTTCCGTTGTTTTGGGATAATTAACAATGTTCGACAAGGTGGTTGCTGTTCAAAAACTACTATAAATGTTTAAGCTTCCTTTCTGAAGTTGATATTATAGTTGAAAAATTCTAAAGAAATTGGTTAAATTTAATATTTTCCGTTGTTTTACTTAATTAATAATGCCCATGAAGCATATTTGACTTTCAACTTTTAAGTCGATACATTGATCTTGTACTTGATAAAAATCGTAAGAAATCAGTCTTTTCTATAAAATTTGATATTTTCCATTGTTTTTTACTTAATTATCAATACTCATTAAGGTTATAGCTGTTGAAAAACTAGGATGCACGTTTAAGACGGTACATTGATCTTTACTTGATAAAAATCGTAAGAAATCAGTCTTTTTCTATAAAACCTGATATTTTCTATTGTTTTTTACTTAATTAACGATACTCAAAAGGATGTCTATCAAGCAAAATTCAAATAAATGTTTAACTTTCTTGAGTTAAATTGATTATCTCATCTTGTAGTTGAAGAAATCTAAATAAAATGGTTAAAAACTAAGATTTTCCAGTGTTTCGCTTAATTAATAATACTTATTAAACTTACAGTTGCTCAAAATTGAAATATAAATTTAATCTTCATCATATAGTATGATTTCGAGTTGAGATGTGATTGATAATATATTTGAATTGGGAAGGTTGTTCACCTCTCTGTTACAATAGAATGTTCCTTTTTTCCACTAGGGGGGGTTCGTGTAGGGGGATGCACGGTGGGTGCAGGAGGGCGGGGGTGGGCATAGGAGGGTGGCGGTGGGCATGGTGGCGGGATGGTGGAGGCGGCGGCACGGTGGCGCAGTTGCCGCCGCCTGTCCCCGTACTTTTGTTTTCCTACTACTTTTAAGCTTTGTTTACTCTTCACAGTTTGCCACCGTGAAGTGCCTAGAATTGTCTTATTTTCTTTAGTTTTTTGGACTTTAGTTTTTTGGACTTATCAGGTTTCTGGGAGTTTGATGCAGATGAAACAGGAGTTTTTCCTGTTTCATGTTTGGTTAAATTTTTTTATTGGCTTGATTTCTGCGATTGACTAGTCCAATATTCAATTTTTACAGGCTCTGATGAAGGTTTCCAAAGCACTAATTTTGGCAAAACTCTGATAACAGCAGTAGAGTATGCGTCACAGGTCTTTTTCTTTATAGGACTAGATGTTTTTTCAGGAGAACAGTTCTTAAAAGGGGCTTCAGTCTGGGTACTAATATGCCTTACAGATTTTTTTTTTTTGCTCAGTAAGCTAGAGTAAAAAACTCTTAACAGATGGGGTTCTCGATTCGACAATTTTATGAGCTTCAGGGTAAGGAAGTTTTTGGGTTATTTTGATAGTAATTATCTCTTTTTCACAGGTTTAAATAGGACAGGAGCGAGAGAATGAGGCATGATCACCTTTGCAATTTGCGCAGCATTCAGGTTTTTCACAAGTCTTACTGTTGTGGTCAACTTCTGCACAATGTGTGCAGGTGACAGAGCCACGACATGTAGTATTGGTGTGGCATTTAAAGTAACGGACGGGATTAGGGATGATAGGTCGGACTGGAGAATTTAAATAGCCTGCTTTAATTCTAGTAGGTAAAATATGGCTATTGAAGGTTAATATTATATATTTAGTAGGAATTATCTGCTCATTTCTACGGATAGTAATACGGCGGACATCAATGATATTTTGATCCTTTAAGTTAGTTAGAAGTTCTTCTTTTGTGGAAAATAACAGAACTGGTTCAGATATTACACCACGACAAGAATTTAAACTTTGATGTGCTTTAACAGATACAGAAAAGGTGCCTATTATATTACTATTGGACAGAAATTGAGACTGGTTGGCTGTAGAAACTCCAATCAGTAAATCCCCAGACTGTAATTTTTTGAGGGAGTAGCCATCACCAAGATCAGTTGGTTGGTTGAGGTTTTATGGCGCAAAGTCCCCCTTGGGACAAGCTGCGCCAGGACAATGTCAAAATAGGACTAAAAAAATTAAGAGCAAAAGTGATGTTATGCATAATTAAAACCAATAAATTGAATAGGCTCCGAAACTACTTGACGGATTTGAAAAATTCTTTCACCGTTGGAAAGCTACACTATTTTCGGTGAACATAGGCTATTTTTTATTTGATTTATTCTAATATTTTCCTTAAAAATTCAAAATTTCAGTATTTTTCATACAGAATCAATGAAAATTTTTCGGATAAAAAATAACCATTTTTCTTTCGCATTGCCAAGAAAATCAAAAACTGGAATAATTTCTCTTCGGCAATTAATTTTTAGTTGGACAGTATCCATGTAAAAAATTAAAATAAAAAGAATTCAAAGGAAAAAAAAATGTGACATCATACTTGGAAAATAAAATATTTTATTATATAGGACGCACGAATATCAGTTACGTTAATAAGAGGTTCTGTGTGAAAAATGGCAACATAATTAGAAGTAAAGTGAACGAGAAAGAATTAAATTATTAATAAAATATTTGATTTGAAAAAACATGTCGTCATACTTTAAATAACATAGGAAGTATTTGTTAAAAGTTACAATTTTGAAGTATTTGTTAAAAGAACAAGAAGCATGGATATATGTAACTAATTAAAAATCAATAAATAATGATGTCACATCTATACCAATATTATAAGGAAGAAAAATTTTATTGTTTGTTTGAATTGAATAGCCTCCGATAGTACTTGACGGATTTGAAAAATTCGGTACTACTAGGTTATCCCGTCAACCAAAAAATTATCGCCAAACTATAAGATTAAATAGCCAATAATGAATGATCGTGAATGTTACATTCAATGACATTAAACACGATTCACACGTTTAAAGTGTCATTGATTTTTATTTAGACTTTTTATTTGTATTTTTATTATTATTCTACTAATTATTTCTTTTTTTGTTATTTAAAATAAAAATTACGTCAATATGTAGGGGAGACCTGTGTACCTAGGTCCATCGTGTACCTAGGTCCACCCCACTTTAATTGAATAATATTTAGTTCTAAGTTTTGTTACTCAGTTAGGTAAGTGGCAACACCAATTGCTATTTTGTCAGCAATTTTTAAATCTTGGAGGAGAAAGTTGTGGCCAGTTATAAGTGGAAAAAGCTTTTTTATGGTCTGAAGTAAAATTTTACAGCTCATCTCTTTATTGTTTTACAAAGGTAAGGCAAATACTTTTCTTTCAATTCTAGTTCATACTTTTGTTCTAATATTAAGCACTAAATGACATATTACATAAGTCCTTTCTCCATGTGGGTTTTTCAGTAGAAGACAGTTTGTATGAAATTACCTAGTCTTGTACCTAGGACCATGTAGTTTTCTTGTACCTAGGGCCATGGCCCTAGGTACAGCTGCAATCATATTCTTTATGCTGCTATTTCACTGAAAAAGTTTTCATAGTTAATGGAGGAATATGGCCTTAATTACCTGAACCATTTTGATTTAGTCCTTCTTTTATATTATTAGATGTTATTTGAATGGGAGGGGTGTATATTTTGCTCTGGAATTTTCAATGTGCTTTACTTATAAAAAATAAGTTCACTATTATTATTAATTTGTTTATATAAACATGGTAATTTATTAAAAAGAAACTAATTTTCAGATTTGTAAAAACAAAAGTAACCTAGCATTCTAAATAAGATTTAAACGATTTTTTAATTAAATTTTCAATCTTTATCATCCCACTTTCTTACTGCAAATTCATAATTTATCAGTATTCCTCTTTATGAGAAACTGCAAATTCATAATTAATTTTTCAGATGCCTAGAAATCCTGATGAAATAAAGAGGTCAAAACCCAATGCAGATAACGTAACTGCGGCTGCAGAAGCAGTTTTGAAAGATGGAGTTCCAGTTCGGACTGCAGCACGACAGTTTGGAGTAAGCAGAACAACACTGTAAAGACACATTGAATTTTGTGGGAAGACTAGTTCTGAAACTACGGAATTGAATTGTGCATATTTTAACAGATGTGCTGTTTGGACCGTGTTCTCTAAAGACGAAGAGCATGCCCTCGTTCAGTACCTTGTCGATGCATGCAATATGCATTACGGTTTATCAAAACAACAGGTTAAAAAGCTTGCTTTTCAGTATGCAAAGGCCAATGAAAAAAAAAATATCCTAAGTCCTGGAATGTAAATGGTGAAGCTGGTGACCAATGGTATTTTGATTTTATGAAAAGAAATAATAAGGTTCTTTCACTAAGAAAGCCACAACCCACAAGTTTATCAAGAGCTACCAGTTTCAATAAAACAAATGTTTCTTATTTTTTTGCAAAATATCAAGAGTTGTTTTCAAAATACAAGTTTTTGCCTGAATGCATTTATATTGTGGACGAAACAGGCATTACGACAGTGCATACACCAGGCAAGGTTATAGTTGGTTGGTTGGTTGTATAGATTTTATTGGCACAAAAAAGTTCCCTTTAGGGACATGCTGCGCCAAGAACAAGGTAAAGAGGAAAAAAATAAATGTAAATGTAAACTTTAAAAGGATGCAAAATGTAAAAGTCAATTTAAAAAACTAACATAGGCATAGTAAAAAGGTAAAAGCGAAATGATGATATATAAAATTGCAGTACAATAACTAGTCAATAAGATAAAATAAAAAGCTTAAAAAAAATAGTTAAAATCATACAAACAGTAAAGTAGTGATACATAACAAGAATTAGTAAAATTGTAAAAACACTGAAACTTTTGACAATATTTAAAAACTCAAATTAAAATGGTAAGTGGTAAGATCAATTAGGTATATATTCCTCAAGAACAGTGTTTCCTTCGTCTTCACTTGAGTCATATGACTCTTCCATAGCTTCTTCCACATAATTTTTTAGCCTTTTGGGATCTTTCAAGTAAGCAAGAGATGGGTCATGATTTGACTTCCGTTGTTTTTTTGTGACTGTTTGCCATTGGTGAGAACCTCGAATAGTCTTATTTTCAGATGTCTTTTGATTTTGTTTCACGGCTTGAGCAGAATTGGTCTTTTGGTGGTTAGAAGAAGAGAGATTAACGGTTTTTTTATTGGGTGTAACTGCTTTAGGCTTTTGACTAGTATTAGGTTTTTGGCAATTTGATGCAAAGTGATTAGGATTTCTTTTAGATGTAGATGCATTAGTTCTTGTCTGGGGTTCAGTAGATTTTTTCAGTTTTTGTGGCTGAATAGGTTGATAGACTATTGTAACAGGCTCTGAAGACTGTAACCAACACTCTAATTTAGGGCTAACAGAACATTTAGTAGGGCAACTGACATCTTGTGTTTCTTTCTTTGGGGTACTAGGTGGATTAGGCGATTCTGTCTGGGTGCTTATATGTCTTACAGATTTTGATTGCTGCTTGAGTAAACTAGAATAAGAAATACCTATAGATGGGGTTCTGGTTTCAACAAGTTTTCGAGCTTCTGGATATGAAAGATTTTGGCTGGTTTTTACTGCAAGAATTTCTTTTTCACGGTTCCAAATTAGACAGGAGCGAGAGTATGACGTATGATTACCTTTGCAATTCGCACAGCGTTCTGGTTTTTCACAAGATTTACCATCATGGCCGACTTCTGCACAGCGAGGGCAGGTAACATTGCCACGACAGTTAATGTTAGTATGACCAAAACGCTGGCATTTGAAACATCGTAAAGGGTTAGGAATATAAGGCCGGACTGGACAGCTTAGGTATCCAGCTTTAATTCTAGATGGTAAATTATGGCTATTGAAAGTTAGTATTATGTGTTTTGTCCGAATAACTTGTCCATTCTTTCGGATAGTAATGTGGCGTGCATCTAATACATTTTGTTCTTTTAAATTTGAGAGAAGCTCTTCTTTTGAGGAGTATAAAAGATCTGGTTCAGATATTACACCGCGACAAGTATTTAGAGTTTGATGCGCTTTAACAGAAACAGCAAAAGAGCCTATTGTAGTGCAATTGACCAGAAGCTGTGATTGACTGGCTGAAGAAACCTCAACCAATAAATCCCCAGAGTGCAGTTTTTTAAGAGTGTGACCGTCACCAAAAACAGACTGGAATGTTTTTGCGATAAGAAAAGGTGAGGTTCTCTTGAAAGAACTATCTGAGAGGCTATCGGTGCGTTTAATTACAAAGAAACGGGTAAATGATGAATTCTGCACAATTTGTTGCTCTCCACATGGGAGAGAATTATTTGAATTAGAGATTTTTCCATCCATAGTAGGAGAAAAATTAATTCGGACCCCGGCCGCACCACCCACTACCGAGCACAACAAGGGGATGCACATTCGTGCACCAGTGCTAACCAGGGCCTATACGGTCACAAGACAATCCTATGTCAGTCGCCACCCTTAACAAGATGACTAGTAATTGCTCGCTCGCTTGATCCCTACAGCCAGTGACAAAAGTCAGCTGACCAGCCGAATGGTACATACGGGACCAATATGCACCTTCCGACTACCTGAAGCAGAGGCCAAAGCAGTGTGTTGGTTTCCCTCAACTGCCAGGATCCCCCTTTCCAGGGACACGGGTCGCCATGCACGGCCAACACGTGGGTGGTTTACAATTCTCCATGAGTCGATAAACAGGATGTATCGGCCCATGCAGAATTGCCCTCACCTCAGAAAGAGGAAACCACAATGAGAGTGAAACAAAGAGGAAAGGAAGACCAGAGGAGTAAGAGGAAAAGGAAAAGAGAAAGATCACTCAGGTGCCCCGGGGTTGTGAAGCCCGTGAATACCTAAAGCACGTATCCCCCTGGGGAGGGCAAGGTTATAGCCCCAAAAGGCAAGAAACAGATTGGCAGCATGACTTCTGGTGAACGAGGAACTAATATAACTATTATTTGCTATGTAAATGCAATAGGAAATTACGTCCCACCTATGATGATTTTCCCAAGAGTAAATTTTAAAAGCCACATGCTAAAGGGTGCACCTCCAGGAACTGTGGGAGCAGCACACATTAGTGGGTGGTCAAATGCTGAAAAATTTGTTGAATTTTTGAAGCATTTTATTCCCCATGTCAAATGTTCAGCAGGTAATCAAATATTGTTACTCTTGGATAACCATGAAAGCCATGTCAGTATTGAAGCAATAACTTTGGCAAAAAAAACATGGCATAGTTATGTTTACGTTTCCACCACATACCAGCCATAAGCTTCAACCGTTGGACAGAGGTGTGTTTGGGCCCTTCAAAAAATACTACAGTACAGCATGTAGTAATTGGATGCTGATGAACACTGGAAAGCCAATCAGCATATATGACATTGCGGAGAACGTTGGCAAATCCTATCCTTTGGCCTTTACTCCTGTAAACATTCTAGCGGGCTTTCGTGTATCTGGTGTATGGCCAATTAATCAAAACATATTCACTGATGATGAATATTTGAGTTTAAGTGTGACCGACAGACCAGATCCATTCATAACTTGCCAAAATAATGATTTTCCCGAGGAAGAAAGGGAATCAAGAATGATGGAACTGAATGTTTCTGTATTAAACTCAGTTTCATGTCCTGCAGAATTATCAGAGCCTTCAACATCAAACTCCAGTTCCTGTACTACTAAATTTTTTGAGCTTCCTCTATCTAGCTCTATTTCATGCATAACGCCTGAACAGGTCCGACCGTTTCCAAAAGCGAAACCTCGTATATCCAAACGAGGCGGCCGAAAACCAGGGAGATGTAGAATTCTGACAGACACTCCAGAAAAGAAAGAAATTGAAGAACAACATGCGAATAGAATGGCCAAAAGAAAAAGAAAAATCATGAAAAAATCTTTCCAAATCGAGGCAACTTCATCTGAAGAATTATCAGACACTGTAGATTCTTCTGATTCCACTGATGATGCAAGTTCTACAGTACCTGATATAAGTGATGCTATTGAAAAGGGGGATTTTTGTTTAACACTATTACAAGGCAAAAAAACTGAACATTTTTATGTGGCAGAAATAATAGATGTTAAAGAGGAACGATACAGTGTTAAATACCTAAAAAAATTGCACATTCAAATAAGTTTCTCTATGATAAAGATGTTGTTTATGAAATTGAGAGCAACAATATCGTGTTCAAATTGCCCAAACCAAAATCTGTTGGTGCTTCAGAGCGACAGTGTATGCAGCTCACTTTTGGAATCAGTTTTTCACATTATAATGTTGAATAATTTATTAAATTACTTGTAATAAAATACTTGTCTAATAATTTGGCATATTGCAGTTTGAATGGTTACTATATAAAAAAATCAATGTATTACCTATTGTTTCTTTTATGAAATTCATGTGTGCATGTTTGTTTTCCACTCATTACAGGGTGAAATCTAACTTTTAGGGAATGGCCCTAGGTACATCGAGGTCTTGTACCTAGGGCCATTTGTGGAGTTTCTTAAAAATCTTTCTATTTCACATAATTTATTATTTTAGGCATTTATACAAATCCCAATAGTAAGTATATTTGTATACCTATGTGTGCATATCAGTTTCACAATTTTAAACAGGTCAGTGGCTCTGTTTTAGCGCATTGAAAAAAGGTGGCCCTAGATACACAGGTCTCCCCTACTATTTGGCTATTAGTTTGGGGATTTGTATAATTTGGCAAAATATGTCGACGGGGTAACAGAGTAGTACCAAAAAATTCTTTCACCATTGGATAGCTACACTATTTCCGGTGAACATAGGCTATATTATATTTTCAAAAAAATAGGGATCCTTACTAAAATGCTAATAACGTAACCGAAGGTGTAGAAAAATGACCTTAAAAATTCTTACATCGCGTGCGCTGCGAACATTATTAATTATAAAACAAAATAATGTTCTACGACTTTGCAGTACATATAATTATCTACAAAAAATGTCACGACAGCATATGGCTGTTATAGTTACGTCACAATAAATATTTTTTTTATTAAAAAAATAATTAAAATGCCGTCTCAGTAAAAGCTTTTTATTTTTACCTTGGTATTAATCCTTATGGACATGGGACTGGACGACTTGCTCTACCCGAAGCAAAGTGAGAGCGGGCCGCTAGTTATAAATAAAATGATAAAAGAATGATATAATGTGTAATTTTGTCCCTACATCTGAATTGAAAATTTTATTGTTTACATCTATGATGATGTGCTGATTTCAAGTGTTTGTGGATTTAAATAGCACATTGAATGTCACAATGAAATTAATCTTATAGTTTTAAGAGACTACACTAGACATGTAAAGAAACTCATAAGCTAATGTTAAACCTATGGGAGCATTCTTTCCACTTTCTTGTTTGCATTTTAATATTTTTAAATGATTTTGCTTACCATCATAGGTAGTACAGGATAAATCTTGCAATCATTTAAAAATCAGATTTTTTTTTTTTTTGGGGGGGGGGGGCAGATGTGCATGTTTTAGACACTGGAGATTCCAAAAAACATATTTTTAGAAAAAAAAAATTGCCATCTGTCTGTCTCTGTCTTTGTAAACGCTCTTTCTCTCGAACAAATTGAGATACAGACTTGTAAATTGGTGTGTGCTTAGTATGTAATAGTGGAAAGAAGCCTATTGAATATGAGTAACCTCAATTATCCCTTTTTTTTTTCCCTGGACTCTCGAAATAATTGTTTTGATGAAAGGCATATAAAAAATTTTTATTTTTTATTTTTATTTTAAGAAGTGGATTTAAAAGACAATAAAATAACACAAATTTTGCATAAAGAACAAAGTCAATTGGATAATGAGTTGCTGAGATATTTGTAATCATATTATCTACATTCTTTGATTTTTCATGACCCTGTATTTCATTCAAATTTCAATTCAAAAGATATATTTCAATTGTAAATAAGACTCTTAATCTGACACAGTAAACTGTTAGTTAATGGGATTGTTATTTTTAGAGTTATAAGGATGTTTCTTTTATGCAATTCGGTACTACTTGAGTAGTTAGTCGAAATGAGTTCATCAGCAATTCATTAATAGAGTGTTATTGTGTATATTAAAAATATTTAAATATGTGTTTAAATTTAGTATTGGAATGGCAATGCATTTTATATATAGTTTACACATGTTTTATTTTCATATTTTATATTATGCATATTCAACAAGAACATTAATGAAAAAATAAAAATTTATTACTAAATGTTATTACTAATTTTTATGATTTTCTTTACTATAGATCTTCCCTCAGTTAAGCTTGTGAAAATGGACGCACTACTGAAGCTTTCAAAAACAAAACAAATATTTTCAGCTCTGGATTGTACTGAATTATTTATAAGAAATACAGTTACTCTGCCATCAATCAAAAATAATTTAGTCAAGAATGACATTGTACCACAAAATCTACCCATTTATCAACTCATTTTCTTGATTGAACATATATCGAGTATAATGCAACCTAAATCATTTTATAAATATAGAAAATACGACTTTGGAACAATCTAATTGTGAAACATGGCACAAAGAAAGAGCTTTTAGGCTTACAGCCTCCCTGTTTCGTAAAATTATGTATATAAAAATCACATATGATTTGTGTAAAGACATTAAAAGAGAACAAAATCAGTCCTTGTCGCACATACCTGCCGTAGACATGGCAGTAGTATGGAGTCAGTTGTAAGAAACAAATTGAGGCAGTTATACTCCGATGATATACTAAGGAAGTGTGGAATAGTTATAAATCCAAATTTCCCTTTTCTTGGAGCCTCACCAGATGGATTAACTATGAAAAATGAACCATGCTTAATTGAAATCAACTGTGTACAATCTGAAAGATTTCAGTCTTGAAGAATTGTATACTAACAGAAAAGGTTTTTGTTTGAGTAAAAATGATGAAGGGAATTTTGAATTAAGGAAATCACTCAAATTCGAGGACAGCTAGGAGTTTGCAATTTAAACACTTGTTTATTTGTGTTGCATTTTTCAAGCAAAAAGGACATGTTTATTGCAGAAATTCCGTTTGACTCAGATTTCTGGCAAATGTCATTGATTAAATTAACTGAATTTTATTTTACTTATTGTTTGCCATTATTTTACTTATTATTTATGTACAATTTTTTTTTTTTTTTTTTCTCTTTTATATTGCATTTTGTTAATAAAAGTCTTTGTTTGATAAATCTGTGTTCTGTTTATGCGTTTTTTTAATTCAACAGTAGTATTAAAAAATTAATAATCATTTCAATGTTAGCCGATCCACCGAACAGTCGGTATCTATTCAGTATTCGGCTAGGCCAAATATGAAATTATTCGGCCGAATCCAATACTTTAAAAAAAACCTTCTAAAACAGATTTTTTAAAACTTTTCTAAAATTTCTACTTTTAATTGCCATTTTATAAATATATTAAAAATAATTAGAAAGAAAATCATAATTAAGGATGTTTTTACATTATTTATTTGCTGTTTGTAAAGTATAACATGAGAAGGATTAAAATGGTTATTTATAAGGATTCTCCTAAGGACTAAATGATGTGCAGATGCAAGTTCCTAAATTGTGTTTAGAAAATAATTTGTTTACTTGCTTTTTCCCACATAAAAGTTTTTAAACAAGAAAGAAAAACTTTTGAGATTAGTAATAGCTATCAAGGCAGACAATTTTTGTCCATGAAACCATAATCCTAATCAACTTATTGAGTCATAAGTACATTATATCTCATCTCACTCAGGTCAAACTTGTGCTTTCGTTTGTTGCATTAACAATAAATACGATACCATAACTATATTTTCAAATCACATGCTTTGATTTAAGTAAAATATGATATGGGAAGGGTAGAAAATGCCACCATTCATAAGAAAAGAGTATGAGTTAGACATTTCTTTATTCAGAATTAAGTTGAAAGAATTTGTACTTTATATTGAAAAAAATCTACCTAGAGTTATTTAAAAAAGGACAATTATGAGACTGTAAAGTTTTTCTTTGAACATATTATTTCTCTTTCATTTTAAAATGTTTAATTCGTAGAAGAAACCATGAAATTAAAAATTTTATTAATTAAAAAAGTCTTATAATTGTGCTTCTTAAATAACTCAAGGCAGATTATTTTCAATACTAATGTTGTGAAGTGTTGTGTATTGCTTTCATATTGTTAATAATGGATAGTAACTTATGGAAACAAATTTATAAAATGCAACATTGTGCTATAAAAATAATAAGGAAAAAAATTGTTCTTTAATAAATATATCTCATTCCTGAATTATCAAAGAAGCGGGTGTAGAAGGCGATTTGAGGAAATATGTATATAACTTATAACTGTCTAATTGAATTATTAAAGACATTTATTATTAAGCTAATTAGAAGGGAAAAAATTAAGCAAAGAAATATTAAGGGACCGAAATGACCACAGACCAAACTGTCTCGGGACCGAAATGTCATGTACCCTATTACGGGTGCCTCATCTGCTCTTCGGTGCAAGCGTAACTTAAGGAAATCTTATGACAAGTCAGGAATTGTCTTATGCTCGAACTTTACATGCAAATATGGCGAAAATTTTGCTATTAAGAAAAACTATACAGCAACATAGATCATGGATATTGAAAGATCGATCAAACCCATTTTCATTAGAAAGCCATGTTTTCATTAGCCGATATCAACTTACAAAAAGAGCAGTAATTTTTTTATGTGATATTGTTAATGTTCACATGACAGAAGCCGCTAATGGATATTCCATGCAAATTCAAGTTTGAATTTATTTTCCAATGTAACTCTTTGTAATTATTTTATATTTCTAATGCATATGACATAGATTATAATTACATTGCTTATTCAAATCATTGATTTTTGTGTGAATTTTCACTTGAGAACAAATACTTGTATTTATTTTTTTTTTATTTTTTTGCATTTTTATGTTGTACATTTAAAAATTCTATTTTATTTTGCTTTCAATATTTAAATTTATTGTTTTGCTGTTACGATTTATTTTCTCCAATCTTTATAATTAAAAAAATTTTTACTTCAATTTTTGACTTATCAAAGCAATATGTTATAAGATATTTCCCCGGAAAATGATAAATAGCAAAAAACTGTAGGTTAGCTTGACTTTATTTTCAACAGTTTATTTAATATAATACATTAAGGATTTTAAGTTTAGCTATGCTATTATTGGTTCACAATGTTTCTAATAAATAACACTTTTATATTAATAGTAAATATGTCAGTTATATATACCTATAAGAAATTTCTTTAAAAGTTATTTCTGCATTATTAGTTCAATTATTTTATTCTATTTTTTTTTAATTATTGTATCAACAAATAACAGTATTTCATAGATCTCATAATCACATTTACCATTATAAATTTCGTAAAAAAAAAAAAAAATCAAGAAGCAACTGAATAATATACAATTTAAGACCAGCGATATGTATAGAAAAAATAAGTTTTATTTAGTGTTTAAACAGTAATAGCGACAATTTTCATGCATTTCTGTTAGTTTGAGAGTTGCATTTCTGTTAGTTTGAGAGTAAGGAACCAACCCCGGGGCAACCCACTGAAATCATAATGATAAAAATAATTCTATAAATGCATCTGAAAGATTATCAATTTCGATCTGAATCTAAAAATTCATATGTAAATATGTTATCTTTTTTTCTTCTTTTTAAAGAACTTCATGATGTGAATTGTATAAAAAAAATTAAGTATTGGATAAAAAAAAAAAAAAAAAAAAAAAAAAAAACTTATGTTTAGTTCTATTTTTATTTTTAGATTTTGTCAATGTTGCGATTATTTGAAACTAGGAGTTTCCAGCAAGTGATATCTGAAAGTGAATTTTTCATGGTGTCTCAACCTTTCATCTCAGTAACACTAGACAAATTTTTGGATGCAATGATGAGCATTGAAAATCCTTTATAAGTTTCCCAAGAATAGACGAGGACTCGCTGTGATATTCCAAGGATTTTATTCGAAATTTAGATTTCCAAATGTTGTGGGTGCAATTGATTGCACACACATTCGTCTAAAAAGGCCCAACCAAGATGATTTTTTTGTGTTTATGGATAGAACTTCTCATTTCTCTGTGAATGTCCAAATGGTAACTATTCGACCTTTAAATTTATAAAAAGTAATTGCAAATAATTATTATTATTTTTTTTTTTTTTCTTTTAATGTAACTCAGAACACTCCTATTTTTTAAAATCATTAACATAATAATTATTGTTTTTGAGTTCACAACTTTTAAATGTTATTTTTTCCTGCATAAATATGTAAAGATAAACATTTTTTTTTTCGCCATTTTCCCGCTTTGAGTTTGTTCTAAAGTAAGAACATACTTTCATTCTCAGTTTCCATAATATATTAATATTTTAAACATTACAAAAATGTTTTTTCATGGAACACCTTTTAATTTGTGATTGGGTCACATGGACTTGCAAGAGTCTGGAAGTTTAATATTATAATATGGAGTAGCCTTTAAATTATAGTGCTAATAAACAATACTTCTAAGTTCAGTGGAAATGGTCTTTTTTTTTTAATGACCACACATTTACTCTTGTCCCATATGCCCACAGGACTTCAACTGCAAAATAACTTGTTGGAAATGATGTCAGTTGACTGCTCAAACTCTGATTTCTTTGCAACATCCTATTAATTCCGAAACATAGTGTGTTTGCGGGAACACCCCTAATATATCACACAGATTTAGGAAGCCTGCAGGATTCGAAACTGTGCGGGAAAATCCCAATGGATTTCAAATCCATTGTTATTTTATTTATGTTAAAATCCATGTTTATTTGTAAAAGTAAACTTTTTTTTTTTTTCGCCATTTTCTCGCTTTGAGTTTGTTCTAAAGTTTTATAAGAACATACTTTCATTCTCAGTTTCCGTAATATATTAATATTTTTAATGGCTAAAGTTCCTTTTATTTTTATTTTCTTTAATTCAGCATAATCTAGTAATTATTTTCCTAAAAAGAACTAAAATGTATTATTTAAATGTCAATATCTTATTGCAAAATCTTAATTTCATTCCACAAATCTATTTCCCTTTTTAGAATAAAACATTTATTGAAAACTTTAATTTTGTTTTATTTATTTAATAATCATCTGCACTGGACTCATCCACATTGGGCAAATTACTCTTGCATACTATGCCGATTAGTAAAGAATCCTTAGGATTAGCCCCACCCATAAACCAATAGAAGGGCGCAAAGTAAATTACAACTACATATGAATCAATATTAGTAGATTTTGAAAAGCAATACATCAGAGGGGAGGGGCCAGTTTATCTGAGAATTTTTGAGAGAGCCATTTGATTTTTTCGGAACGATCAGAATTCACTCATCTCTCAACTGCTAAGGTGGTTTGCTGCTTCTCAGAATGTGGAATTTTTAGTTTCTATAGGGATTATCATTACGAAAATGTTTTTGCATGGAACACCCTTTAATTTATGATTGGGTCATGTGGACTTGGCAGAGTGGGAGTTTAATGTTATAATATGGAGTAGCCTTTAACCTCTTCGCGACGGGCGAGTCATATATGCATTTCGTACGGACGTATCTCAGGGCCGGGCGGTTCACCCGTGCATTGTTGGAGAACTAGCCTGGTGAACGGGCGGTGCATATATGCATTTTAAGCTGGAACAATTTATAATAACCACTAGATGGCACTCTGTGTCCATTACATTGAAACTGAACATAGTTGTAGTGTTTTGACCTTCAGACTATTGACCTTTAGAGTTTTAGCGTCAGTTTTGTTACAGTTTGCGTTGCTTTCGGATATATTTTGCGCACTGCTCGTGTTAATTCAGAAAGCTTCGACTCCAGATTATTATGGCAAGAAAGCGTTATTTATCAGAGGAGGAATATACTCGAATGATAAATGAGCCAATCAGTGATATAGAAGATAGTGATGATTCATGTGCTAAAGAGTTAGAAAGTGATAGTTATAGCGACTCTGACACAGACATCTTGTCAGAGACTGAGCTCGCTGAATGCCTGCCTTCCACTTCCCGTCAAAGTTTGACTCAAGATGCTTCATCTTGGACTCGAGAGCTTGAGGAATTGCATCCTCATACATTTATTGGAACACCGGGAATAAATTCTGCAGATCATGCAGAAAGAGAAAT
The DNA here is from genome assembly GCA_964019185.1 of Maratus speculifer. NCBI lineage: Eukaryota > Metazoa > Arthropoda > Arachnida > Araneae > Salticidae > Maratus > Maratus speculifer. The sequence continues at coordinate 215,435,151 of OZ025301.1, read as the reverse complement.
TGATTTCTTCAATATTTTCTTCAATGATGATCTTTTAAATTTGATTGCTGAAGAAACAAACAGTTTTGCTCAAAGCGCTCAGAGAAGTTCTCCATCAACTTCTAAGTCAGCCAAATTTTCAAATCTGAGTATTGAGAACATAAAAGTGTTTCTGGCAATGATAATACTCATGGGTATCATCAAGAAGCCTAATTTGAAAATGTACTTCACAACAAACGAGATATTCGCTACTCCGTTTTTCAACAGAGTTATGCCTAGAGATGTGTTTCTCAACATTTTAAAATTTTTGCATTTCACCTCAAACAACAGTGCTAAAAAGTTGGAAAAACTCGGATTAATTGTTGAAAACCTGAAAGATAAGTTTAAAAGAACCTACACACCCGAGGAAAATATTTGCATAGATGAATCCCTTTTCGCTTGGAAAGGACGTCTTGGGTTTCGTCAGTATGTTCCATCGAAAAGATCACGTTACGGCATAAAAATATACAAATTATGCGAATCAATATCCGGTTACGTGTGGAATTTTCGAATTTATTGTGGTAAAGATACAGAGATGTTAAGCAGTGAGGGATCTTATGGAGAAAGTAGTAAAAACATTGATGGACGACTTATTTCAGAAAGGATATAATTTATATTTGGATCGGTTTTTTACTTCCCCATCGCTTGCAGAATATATGCATTCCGTAAAAACGAATATTTGCGGAACAGTGATGAAAACAAGAAAGAGAATGCCCAAACACTTTCCAGAAAGAAAATTAAAAAAAGGTGACATGGATGTGATGCAACTAGGCAACGTGAACGTCATTGCATTCAAAGAAAAAAAGAAAGATGTTTTTATGCTAACAAGCATACATGAGCCAGAAATGGCTAAATCTGGCCGGAAAGATAGAGTAACTGGAGAGGACATTTTAAAACCTCGCTGTGTTATCGATTATAACAAAAACATGGGTGGTGTAGACGTAGGAGACGGAGTTATAACACACCATTCATGTTTTAGAAAATCTGTAAAGTGGTACAAAAAGTTATTTTTTGGGCTTATGGACATTACAATATTGAATTCAAACATTCTCTATGACAAAAAACACGGCACTAAAACGCCCCTTCTCCAATTTAAAATGAAACTGATTGAACAAATTTTGGAGAACTACGAAAATTATAGAGACGAAAGGCAATTTACAGTTAGATCTGTACCAGCAGCTATCAGATTATCTGGTAGGCATTTCCCTACCCTTAATATGAACAAAAAGGGAGAAAAAAGCCGTAGAAAGTGCATAGTTTGTTCGCAAACCGTGCTGAAAGAAAGGAAAACGCAACAAACATTTTATTCTTGCAAATCATGCAATGTAGGACTTTGCGTTTTTCCGTGTTTCGAGATTTTCCACACCCAGTCTTCATTTTAAATTTTTTTTATTTTTTCTTGTAAATAGCATTTCTTGTATATGTCTTATTAATTTGAAAATATATTAATTTTTTTTGTCAATTAAAACTTTGGAATAATTGGAATAGCACTATCAAAAATTATTTCTTGAAGGTTAGTATTTTTTTTATATATATGTTAATGTAAATTAAAGGAAAAACATTTTTAAAGTCTAGTTTTAATGTATATGACAGATTATGTAATAATCTAAAATGGTACCGAAAATTACGGCGGTTGGACTTAAACTTCATTATTTCTGATTTTTTTTCTAAATTTAGGCTTAGTGATACAAAACCCCCATCCAGTAGCATAACTCCTTTCGCTTCCGCTTCGTCCCGAGCGAGCGTCTTACGGAAAGGCGCCCCGTCCCGAAGAGGTTAAATTATAGTGCTAATAAACAATTCTTCTAAGTTCAAAAGAAATGGTCATTATTTTTTTTAAATGATCACACATTTATTCTCGCCCCATATGCCCACAGGACTTCCAACTGCAAAATAACTTGATGGAAAATGACATCGGTTGACTGCTTGAACTCAGATTTCTACGCAACATCCGAAACATATTGTGTTTGTTTGCAGGAACACCCCTAAAATATCATCACATATACAGTAGACTCCATCAAACCCGCACAGCTTGGGACCAGATAATGTGTGGATTTTAGAATTTTGTGGATTTCTGGTCATTGCTTTGTTTACATTTTTTAAGCATTAATTTGAATGTAATTAATAATGCAATTGAGATTATACTGAATGCTTACAATATATTGAAATATTTAAATAAGTAATAAGCTAAAAAATAAAAATTTAGGTAATTTTTAAAATGATTAAAATTTTAAAAGCAAAGATCAAATTAATAACGTATGATTAAATATACATTATAGAGATTAAATGTATTTTTCCTAAATTATTCAATAAACTTGCTTCATAAAAAGTACAAAAAAAGCACTAAAAAGTTCACATCAAAATTGTAAACTAATTGTTTTATTTCAGGTTCAGCCAAAAACCTGAATAACCAAAAAAGCTTGATTAAGGGGCCGTTTCACTCAAATGAAAAGACCCTTTCGCTAATGCGAATCTTATGGAAGAAATTTATAAAGATATCTCGGTTGCATTTTAATAATTTTAAATGATTCTTTTTGCATTGGATAGCTGAGATTGATCTGAATGCAGGCTGTTTACTTTTTCGAGTTCGCTTACAGATATTTTTTATGAAGGTAATTTCGCTTTTCAAACCAATTCTGAAAATGAAAGCATTCTTGTAAAAAATATCTGTAAATGAAATCATTTTAACATGATTTTTAAAAATTAAAAACTTTACCCAGCTTTGTGGCAGCCATATCTATGCATATTTAAAACAAATCTCTGTACATTTTTAATGAAATAAAATTTATGCAAACAAATTTTCATAATTTTAATATAATTATTTGAAAAACATAAAGTGTCATCACCAATGATGTAATACCATTGTCTTTTAATGAAATGAAATTTATGCAACAAATTTTGATTATGTTTTTCAAATTGCAATTGTATTAAAATTAAGTGACATCACTCATAAATTTAAAAAATAAAAAATTTACCTAGCTTTGTGACAGCCATATCTATCTATGTATATTTAAAACAAATCTGTATACACTTTTAATGAAATGAAATTTATGCAAACAAATTTTCATTATCTTTTTCAAATTACAATTGTATTATTTGAATCCTGTAATTTTAGTCACTGTATATTTCAGAATTTTAATTTTTGAGTGTGATAGATAATCAGAATAATTTTGCCTATGAGAATGTGATTTTATATGATTCTTTTAAAAATTAATACTGATCCTAGAGGAGTTAAGAGAGGAAATTGTTTGATGCAGAATTGTGGCTGTCGGCTTTATGAGTATGAAGAAAGTTCTGGACCTAAATGCAATTACTGTTTTTGCCCACCTACTAAGCATCAAGAGCTAGGTAATTTTTATATATCTTAATAGTCACACACCTTTAAAGTACTTCTTATAGATGTATAATTTGATATGGTTAAAAATTAAAACCCTTCTTGTTTTAGAAGTACCAGTGCAAGTAATTTCAGAAAGTGGTTCTGAATATACTGAATGGCTATATTGAACTACAGTAAACTTGCTCTAATCTGGCATGGCTTTTGGGGAAAATTTTTTTTTGTTTAATCACTCCCAATATCTATAATAATCTGATGAAATTTACGAATAAAAAATTACATAACAACTTATTATAAACTGTTGAAACTCCCAAGTCTATAAATAGTTCAGTCACTGTAAACAAGGGGTAGAGAGAAAAAACACTTCTAATGATAATTTATTAAATAAAAGTGTTGAAAGCAAAAATAAATTTTTAGCATAATTAAATGCTTTTTATTTCATAGTTATGTTCATATGATGATGCGAGTTTCAATTTTGTCTTATCCGAAATTTAAAAATTATTTTCCTCTATCAATTTATACTGTTAGTAAATGTGCTCCAAAAATCACAACAGTCTACAAAAAAATAGTTTTATTCCCTATTTCTGCTATTGTAAAATTTTGGCTTACTTTGAAAACCAATGGATTCTTGAGATTTTTGCCGATTTCCTGAAACTTTATTTTCTGGATAAGGAAAGTTTTGAAATTCATGTTATCTTATGTTGTACTTTACATCATTGAGTAATTTTTTATACTACACTCAAGCTGTTTAAAGAATAAAAAACATGCTTTGCTGCTATTTTTTGCTTAATTCTAACTTCTAAACATTTTTTACGACATTCATCCTGTTATCAGAGGTGCCAATTGAGGAGGATTTCATACTCACCCCCCCCCCCCCCTCTCCAAGAAATTTCATATTTTAGAAACTTTATCTGTCATCGCAGATCAGAGTAAAAAAAAAAAAAAAATTAAAATTATTCAAAATCTAAAATAACTCGGAAAATTTTATTGCAAGAAAAACATCTGTAATAAGTAAACAGTTAAGCTACATAAACTAATAATTATCAAAAATTTTTCTAAATAGCCAATTTATATACTTTTTCAAAGCCCAATTTAATTCCGAAATTTTTTCTGCAGTTGATTGACAAATTGATTTCGTGTCGTTCTGTGGGGGGAAAAAAAAGTCCAAATAAATAAAATACCATGGTCTTCCCTTAAAAATTAAATGAGAGAAAAATCATGTGTTGTTAAGCATAGCTTAAGAAACACTTTCCACACAAGATATCTAAGTAAACATTTTAGAGAACATGTACCACATTTAAAAACCAGATTTCAATAATTACTGTCCTTAACTATAAAAGTAATCTTGTTCTCATGGATAGCTCTATATATAATCTATACATTTTACAGAGTATAATCTATACATTTACAAGGTATAATCTATACATTCTACAAAGTATTCTAAAATTATGTATAGTAAAAAAAATGCACAACACAGTAAAAAATTCCCCCTTTAGCAGTTTCTTCCGATACAGGGAAACATTCTTAAATTCTTTTGTACAGCTTTGTATGACATACTGATTTTAATACATGCCACATATGCTGAAATTTAATTTAAGCAATGCTTAAGCTACTGAAATGACACTTCCATGAATTGATATTCATAAACGATGATATATCCAGTTCGTTGCATAATCCTGTGAATGATTTTTTTAAATTATTTTTTTTTATATGCAGGAAATTTATCTTAGTATATTATGCTAAATCTTGTTGAGCTTGAAAATCAATTTGAAGATGCATAACTTAAATTACACTAATTTTGTCAATGGATGGCAGGGGAGGGATGATATTCAATGTGAATTTTTCCAAAGCATCAAAGAAATTTTTGCTATTTTTGTCAAAGGATCACAGAAAAAAAAAAAAATCACAATTAGTGCTGGAGAGGACTTCCCCTCTGCTGTAATTTTACAGAAAATTTGCTGTTAATTTCAATTTTTTTTTAATTTCAAATTTCTTTTATATAACACATTATTTTCTGTAAATTGATTTAATGTTTAATAAAGTTTTTGAACAAGTTTATATATGTGCAGAAAGTTTTTGGTTTTATACATGCCTGATTATATCAAATATGTGTATATATTTATTGTATGATTTTTGGTTCTTTATACATTTACTTATCAGTAATGTTTTAATGATTTTTTTTTTTCCCAAAGGAAATGGAAAGCTTTATACTTGCTGCATTACCTGGCGTTGATGAAAGCAGTTGTAAGAAGTTAAATGAAAAATTACTTGAAATTGGCATTTTAAGCATAGAAGACTTGCAGTTTGTAGAAGAGTACTTTAAGGATATTTTAAAGCCTATACAAGTTAAAAAAAATTCTGTATTATTGCAAAAATGTGGAAATTATCCCAGAAGCGGTAGAAATCCCCTCATTGATGCAAGAAGAAGCAATAACTGTTGCTGCGCAACAAAAGAATGATTCTAGTAAACCATCTACTAGCAGCCATACTATTGATCGGGCAGAAAGCTTCTCAGTACCATTTGAAGCTTTTCCCAAAGAAGTCAAAGAAGCTTCAGATAACAACACAAAAACCTTGAAAGTACATGTCAATGAAATGGTTAGAACCACTGTAACGAAAGTTAAGAATAACACAGAAACCCCAGGGTGCAAAAACTTTCGGATAATTGCAAAAAAAATTTTGCTGGAATATCCCGGCATATTTGAAGATCGATGGGGCGATTCCATCATCGGTGATGGAACATCAATTTTAGTTGACAAATTTGAAGCTTGCTTAAATAATAAGAAGCGCACCAGAACAGCAATTGAAGATTGCTTCGAAAACACTGAAAAAAAAAAAAAAAAAAAAAAAAGTCGTTAAGAAAAAGTTATGGTTGCATCCAGTGGCAACCTTTGGATATTCCAGAAGGAGTAACTAAAGAACAACTTGTGGAATATCAAAATTGGTTGAAGGAAGAATTTGTAAAGGAAGAAAATTTTTTTTAAAAAGCACCAGAATATATGATTTCATCTTACAGTATCCAGAGGTACTTCATTAATAATATTGGCAGCTCTGCATCAGCTATAAAAAGAGAATGGCCATTTCTCCTAGAAGAGAACTGTTTATTAATTCACACTGCCATTCTCCTGGATAAAGATGTAAAGAAAATTTTTACTCGAGATATGCCAGTAAAAGGCAAGAAGATCTATGATTTTATGAAATCAAAAATAAGTATACCAAAAGTTGCCAAAACTATCAAAGTTATAGAAAATGTGAAAAATGAATGCGGAAATCAAACAACTGAATTCATTGTAGCATTTCCTTTACTAATGGCTTATTTTAATGAAGAAGAATCTCTTCTATTTAAAGTAAAAATAGTGAGTATATATTTTTCCTTATTCATAATTTAGTAAAATATTTTTAAATTATAATGTAAATGTTATATTCCGAGGTTATTATGCTCTAATTATTCAAAAATACTATTTTCTGACACCTTTCTGAATTGAGATTGAGTATTTTAATTAGCAAAAAATATGTATTTTAAATTAAATGAGCGAAAGGCATGTATTTAATTAAATTAATTTAGTATGCGAACAATATTTGGCCTTTTATCAATCTGTCTCCAGCTAACATAAAAGTATTAAAATTATTTCAATAGTCATATCAAGAGTAATGTTATTACATTTAGAAATATGTCATAAATTTATCAGAACATATTTTATCTTTGTTTAAGAAAAAATATGTTGTGAGATCCACTTTTCTCCCAAAAAAGCTCCTAAATTTAAATTGCTGATTTTATCTCAACACCAACCAAGTAACCATTATATTTTAATGATTGCATTTTTATATTGATTTAATAGTGGCACCTTATAAGAGCTGCAAAGCACGAGTACACGAGTATTGAAGTAATTTCCTATCTTATGTTCAATTTCAATATATCCCTGTATGGAATTAAGTTCGATACTAAACTTTCTTCTGTTGTATATATTTCTTAATTTTATATTTAAAAATAAATATAAAAATGTACTGTAGTCTCCTAAGAGAATGCACCTCCCCTCTACCTGAAGCAGAGGCCAAATCAGTGTGTTGGTTTCCCTCAACTGCCAGGATCCCCCTTTCCAGGGACACAGGTCACCATGTACGGCCAACACGTGGGTAGTTTACAATGCTCCATGAATCAATATACAGGATGATGTCGGCTCATACAGAATTGCCCTCACCTCCGAAAAGGAAACCACAACGAGAGTGAAACATAGATGAAAGGAAGACAAGAGGAGTAAGAGAAAATAGAAAAGAGTAAGATCACTCGGGTGCCCCGGGGTTGTGAAGCCCGTGAATACCTAAAGAAGGTATCCCCCTGGGGGGCATTGGTCATAAAAGAGATATTCTATAAAAGCTGTAGAGTGACGCTGCAACAAATGAGTCAAATTTTTAACAGTGTAATACGGTAAAGTAATCATTTTCTATAAAAGCTGTGTAATGATATTGCAGCAATACAGTAAAATTTTTAACAGTGTTTAATTAAAACTTTTTATTTAAGAAAAGTGAAGGTGCGTTTAAATACAATATTGTTAGAATTTTTATATTCGTGTTGTTTAATTTATTTATTTTATTTTATTTATTTTTTTTTTCAGCCGTGAATGACTATTGTCACATAACGAATCACATGATTGTTTACTCTTTATTGTTGACAATTGTTTTCGATCTTATAAAGTATTTTCTTTTAAGTATTAGCTAATGGTATAAAATAGCTAATTCACAAATGTTTTAAAATAGCATTATTAGTGCATGTTTTGAATTATTAATGCATGTTAATTTGCATGTTTTTTGTGAAATAATTACTTTAATCCTGTGAGTGAAATTCATTAGGTGCATATTCTATGCCATTATTTTACCCATTCAATTAATAATTTGGCTACCCTTTCATATCCGTCTGGAAATGACCAAAATGGGAAAATTTTTATGCATTTTGGATATTTTTATTATTTTCTCTCAGTATTTTAAAATATTTTTTGGCTGTAGTTTCACAATGTATTCTTTTATAATTGATATTTTATCTTACTTTATTCTTTATTTTTGAACAAATGGTAAATTTATGCATTTACCATTTGTTCATTACAATCCCTCTCCATCCACCAGATAGTTTTGTTATAGATTTAAATGCAGATTTCTATTGAATTTTTTTAGATTTTTCCCTCTTGTTCAATCTTTGTATTTTTCAAAATTGTTTAAGCCTAAAGTGGCTATGATTGACCAAAGTTGTTGTAATGTTTTATCATCCTTTTAAAAATGGAAACATGTCATTTTGACGGGCTATCTTCTAGTAATGTAATAAGATCATTGTTATTGTTAGCTCATGCATAGGAAAAATCTTTTTTATACAATTAGTCATATTTAAAAAAATATTATATTTATATTCAAGCTGTATTGTATTATTTCAATCAGATTTTGCCAATTTTCGTTTCTCATAGACAGACCATCCCATTCTGAAGATGCTCTATCTGTAGATATAATGGTGCATAAAATGATGGAAGAAGACTATTCTGTACAAGCCAGTTAGTGAAAACAGCGATAATTATAAAATTGAGGCAAATGAATTTTTAGCTGGATTTTCCAATAAAGTATAGTTATTAGAGTTATATGGAAAAGATTGCATAATGATAAGTTCCACACATGGAATGAACTAATATGGATTTCAGTTAGCTACCTTAATGGTTAATGATGAAATTTTGGCTATTTGCCACATTGTTTTCTTCCAGGGTGGCCTTTGAAACTTGAACCATTTTTCCAATCTATCAAAAACAAGCTTCCTGAATTTAAAACTATATTGCTGTTAACAGATGATACAAAATCATTTTGTAATGCCTGGGAAAATGTTTTCCAAGATGTTCTAGGCACATATTTTGTGCATGGCATATTTTGCGAAGCTGGAACAATAATTTAAAAACTAAAGAGAAAGATGAGGCTCTAAAACTAGAGATGAAAAAAGATATGGAATTTTTGTTATGGGAACTAGATGCTGTCAAATTTCAGAAATATTTGGATGATTTTGTTATTAAATATAAAAAGAAAACTGCCTTTATTAAGTATTTCAAAGAACATTATTGTAACCATATAGAAAAATGAGCATATTCCCGTCGAGCTAGAGTTGGAACAAATGCCAATATAAGACTAGAATGATGGCACAGGCAATTAAAATATGAAGAAGCCGGAGGGACTGATATAAAGAGATTAGACAAAGCTATTCAAATTGTTCTGAAGACAGTTAAGAAAACTTATTTCCAGAGTTATAGACATTGAATGTGGCACAGTCATCAAGTTCTCTTAATTCATCAAGAACATGATAAAAAAAATATATAGATTAAAATATTTACTCAATTCAGAAAATGAAAGAACAAAAAAAGTGGAATATATGTAAAATACAAGAATTATTCATATTACTGCCAGTTCAAGCTATTCAGCTGCCATCTCCATCTGGTTTTTCTGCAAAAAAAAAAAAAAAAAAATGAAATTTCATTTAGTTCGGATCCTGCAACTTTGAGTATTATCAATAAAGAAATGGTTGAATATTTCATTGTTAATTCGCCTCCTCAAATTACTAACTTGCCAGACACTGAAAGACTTTTTGCTGGAGTGAAAAGAAGCCTCACAATGAATCATTTTTATCATACTAAAATAAATTATGAAAAAATTTTAAGAAAATGGCTTGTTTTATCAGCATCTATAAAAATGATATTTTGCTGGATATGCAATAGTTCATCTAGAGGACAATTAATTACTAGATTTTGTGATAGGAAACATGCTGTCCTCGGTTAAAAGAGCATGAAAACTCTATAGATTACAAATAGGCGATGATGAATTTCTCTATTCACTCTAGTATCTTTCGAAGAGTAGATACTTCTCTTGTTCAACAATTTGAGGATGGTTGGTTGGTTGGTTGTATAGGGTTTAATGGCGCAAAATCCCTTCAGGGACATGCTGCGCCAAACAAAGACAAAATATATAAAAAACACAGAATTAAACGAATATTTAAAAACAAAAAGCTATCTGGATGAGGTAAATATAGTCATAAAAGTGTGATAGAACAAGAATAAAATTAAAGATAGTGAAATGCAAAATTGTTAATTTCAAGAAGGCATTTGGATGGGGTTTCCATCCAGAATGCCAAAAAAGAATGTCAAAAATAAAAAAATAGTGAAATCCTAAATCATAAAATAAAAGCCCGCATGTTTTAAAAAAGCAAAGAGTGCCCCATGAGGTGTTTCCCCAATGAGGTTCGTCAAGACTGGTGATGATGAATTAAAATAGAAACGATACAAGTGTCGGAGGCCCAGACAGTCCATCAGAATATGACGAATGGTTAAATAATCAAAATGGCAGTGTGGACACATGGGTGCATTCTCCCGTAGTAAAAGATGTTTATGAGTCATTTTAGAGTGTCCAATTCTCAGACGAGTCAGAAGAACGTCAGTTTTTCTTGGATAGTTCGGAGGCCAGGTCATGATAGTTGGTTTGATACAATGCAACTTATTATTGTTCTCGAAATTCCAGCTCTCTTGCCATTTATTATGAATAAAATGTTTTATAATTAGTTTAAGGTCTGACAATGGGATTTTATGATGCAATGGATTACAAGCAAGTTTTGCCGCTTGATCAGCTTTTTCATTACCAGGAATGCCCATGTGTCCAGGAACCCAGCAAAATAAAATTTTGTAACCACGTCTAGTCAATTTAGTATAAATGTCCAGGATGTCTGAGACATAAGAATGCTTTTTAAAAGATTTTAATGCGTCAATAGAGCTATTTGAGTCAGTATAAATTATGAAGGAGGTATTTTGATGATTAGAAATGTGCACCATGGCTCTCTCAATTGCAATCAATTCGGCTGTAAATATAGATGTAGAAGGGTGAAGTCGATAACTAAGGGTCATACTATCACAGTATATACCACAACCTACAATATTACAATTTTTTGATCCATCCGTATAAATGTCCAAGTGATTGCTAAAAATTGCACGATGTGCAGCAAATAATTGTTTAAAGGCTGTAGGGGCTAAGTTCTTTCTGTCATAATCTTTGAAAGGATGGAGGGTTGTGATAACAGGTGGATTCCAGGGAGGATACATATGCAATGGATATGTGCTCACCCCAATATTATTCAAAGGGCTATTTCTGATTATGGTTCTCATTCTGACTCCAAAAGACGGGACGCAAGATGGACGATTTTGATAAAGAATATCATTGTCAGAGTTTAAAATGTATGTATGAAGTGGATGACTAGGATGTGAAAGGAGACGGTAAAACAACCCCAAAGAAAGTTTTTCACGGGTATAATGTAATGAAGGTTCATTACAGTCAACATATAAGCTTAAAACAGGTGATGTACGAAATGCACCAGAGCAAACACGAAGTGCGCTATGGTGTACTGTGTCAAGTTTTTCAAGAACAGATTTTCTAGCTGAGCCATAGACCTGGCAGGCATAGTCGATCTTTGACCGGATCACAGCCCTGTATATTTTAATAAGAGAAGTACGGTCTGCTCCCCAAGAAGTGTTAGAAAGTACTTTAAGTATGTTCAGTGATTTTTCACATTTCGTCCGTAAGTTTAAAATATGAGGTAAAAAAGTAAGTTTCTTGTCAAAAATTAAACCCAAATAGCGAACACTGTCCGCAACAGGTATTTGGGTTGAACCAATAAAAATTTCAGGATCTGGATGCAGATCCCTACGTCTACAAAAATGCACACAAGAAGTTTTGTCATGAGATATAATAAAACCATTTTTATTAGTCCAATTAATAATATGAGTGATTGCAATTTGCAACTGTCTTTCAATAAAACGGATATCCTGTCCCATACACATGATACGGAAGTCATCTACATATAAATCTCCTTTCACTGAGGGAGGAAGCTGCTTAAGGATGTCATTTATTTTAATAGCAAAGAGGGTGACACTTAGGACACTTCCCTGGGGTACACCCTCCTCTTGTTCATAAAAGCTAGACAAAGTGCCCCCAATTCGGACTTGAAAAAGTCGAACGGCAAGAAAATTTGATAAAAATTGGCAGGTTCCCGCGGAAGTGCATGTTAAAAAGATCTCTGAGAATTCCGTATCGCCATGTTCTGACATAGGCTTTCGCCATGTCAAAGAAAACTGACACCAAATAGTTGCGTTTGAGAAAGGCTGTTCGAATATAATGTTCAAGATGGAGTAAGTTATCGATAGTTGACCTACCACGTCGGAAACCACTTTGAAAAGCAGTTAGCATATGGTTAGTCTCTAAAACATACACGAGGCGACAATTGACCATTTTTTCAAGTAATTTACAAAGGTTGCTAGAGAGTGCGATAGGCCTATAATTACTTGGATTGGAAGCATCTTTTCCAGGTTTAGGAAAAGGAATCACAATAGCTCTACACCACGCTCGAGGAAAAATCTGTTCCATCCAAATTCTATTATAAAAAGAAAGCAGAGCGTCAAGAGAGGGTGCAGACAAATGCTTGATCATGATATAGGTGATGCCATCGTGACCTGGGGCAGATAAGCGACTATCTTGCAAACATTTTAAAAGTTCTGACATAGTAAATGGTACATTATATGAAAAAGAGTTATGAGAATTAAAATCAATCCTGGTCTTTTCAGTTCGTCTTTTGTATGATAAAAAAGTTTCTGGATATGCGTCTGATTTTGAAATAGAAGCTAGGGTAGACCCTATAGTCTCGGCTATGTTCTTAGGAGAGGTGATAGTTTGACCGTTATGTTTTAAAATAGAAATGTGATTTTCAGAGTAAATGCCCATACATTTTTTCACTTTAGCCCACAGTTCTTTACTGGAGGTATTTGAGTTTATGCTTGATACATAGTTAACCCAGGATTCACGTTGGCTTTTACGTCGCACTCTTCTAGCTTCAGCTTTTGCTTTTTTATATAATATGTAGTTATTGTTATTTGGGTACCTCCGAAAAAGACCCCAAGCTTTTTGTTGTTTCTTTTTTGCCGCCTGGCAGTCACTATTCCACCATGATTTTCTGTGTTTATGAGAGGAAGAAGTTTTAGGAATGCTAGCATCAGCAGCACTGATAATACATTGAGTTATATTATCAAGTGCTTTGTCAATATCATCAGCTATCATGTTATCAGTAATATTTGCAAGAGCAGTAAAAGTTTGCCAATTAGCTCTGTCATATACATACCTTTTTGGATAGTTATTAGAACTACCATCAGGACCAGTCAATGCAATAAAAATAAGGAAGTGGTCACTGCCATGCAAGTCGTCTGAAACCCAGAAGTTCCATAACGGATAAAGTGATGGGGAGCAAATGGAAGGGTCTATGGCATGGAAAGTACGGCTCGGTTCATGAAAATAAGTATAATCACCATTATTAAGTAGGCATAAGCCATTGTCAGAAATTAATTTCTCTATTATATCTCCACGTCGGTTATTATCAGAGTTACCCCACAGTTGGCTATGGGCATTAAAATCTCCTACCATAATTAAAGGCATGGGGAGTTGGAGAAGAAGAGAATCCAGATCTGCTGGTTGAATATTTTGATTTGGAGGTAAATAAATGGTGCATATTGTTATGAGTTGTTTAATATGTACACGGACTGCGACAGTGTGAAGGTTAGTATTTAAAGAAATAGGAGAATGGGGGTAAATTATTGGAAATAAAAAGAGCCACACCACCAATGGCCTTTCCATTAGCTGTCATATCTTTCCGGTAGGTTGTATAGCTGCGTAATTTTGCTTTGTCAGTGGGCTTTAGATGAGTTTCCTGTAGGGTTAAGATTAATGGTTGATGGTCCGAGAGAATATAACGGATTTCGTCGTGTTTATTCTGATATCCACGGCAGTTCCACGATATAATATTAGTCATAAAAAGGAAAGTTAGATAAATGTATCTATGTCATTTTGTTCAGAGGTAGTAGACATACTATCTCCATCGTCCAATTCAGCATCCGGTTCAGGATGAATTTCCATAGTGTATTCATGCTCCACAATTATTTGATCCATTTTATTATCTTTGCCTAGATTTGTTTCATTTTTTTGTATTTTATTCCTTTTTGCAGGAGTTTCAGATACTGTAGTGGATTTAATAGTTTGAAGATTATGTTTTGCAGAATCTGATCTATGACTTTGTTTTAAAGATGAATTTTTGATAGCAATTTTTGTGTTCTTTTTATCTAGTGGAATTTGGGGAAGTTTAGAGTGTACTGATTTTGGAGAGACAGTTTGGTCAGGCACATATTCTTCGAATATAATATTTTCATCAGCATCCAAGTCACTGCAGTATAACTCGGCATCCATAACCTCATCCGCGTAACGCTTCAGTTGTTTTGGATCTTTAATGTTTTTGATTACTGAACTGATACCAGATTTTTGCTTCCCCTTCCCCACAGTCTTCCACTGTAGAGAAACTGGAGTTGAGGTTTTCTGTTTAGTCGTTTGTAGAGCGGATTTTTTTTGGTTCTGTTTTCTGGGGATATCAGGTTTCTGTGGTATTATGGTATTCATGGCAGCTTTTGTTTTATTTTGGGGTTGAGTAGACTTATTGGATAGAGCTGTAATTTTCTGTTGTTTCTTCTCCAAGTCAGTTATTTTTACTGGTTCAAAGGATGTGGTGTTAGTAGATTGCGTTACGGTTGATTCATCTTGCGGATATGTTACATCAGTTTGTGTAGCCATGTGTCTTACGGCTGTTGACTGTTTCTTGAGTAAGCTGGAGTAGGTAATTCCAACAGATGGGGTTCTATTTTCAACAAGTTTGCGGGCTTCTGGATAAGATAAGTTTTGAGTAATTTTTATGGTAACTATTTCTTTTTCACGGTTCCAGTTAGGGCACTTGCGGGAATATGCTGTATGATTTCCTTTGCAGTTAGCGCAGCGTTCGGATTTTTCACATAAATTATTGTCATGGCCCACTTCTGCACAACGTGCACAGGTAAGGGATCCACGACAATTTGTTTTAGTATGACCAAAACGCTGGCATTTAAAACAGCGGGTAGGGTTTGGTATATAGGGTCTGACTTTACAGTTTAGATATCCTGCTTTAATTCTAGGTGGTAAAGTAGTGCTATTGAAGGTCAGAATAATATGTTTAGTGGGAATTACCTGCTCATTTTTACAGATGGTGATACAGCGTACATCTATGATATTTTGGTCTTTTAAATTTTCTAAAATTTCATCTTTAGTGGAGTATAAAAGATCTGGTTCAGATATTACTCCGCGGCTTGTATTTAAGGTTTTATGTGCTTGTACAGAAACAGAAAATGTGTATTGTAATGCAGTTTGAGAGAAATTGTGATTGTTTGGTTGTAGAAACCTCAACCAGCAAATCACCAGATTGTAGTTTTTTGAGAGTGTGACCATCTCCTAAAACAGACTGGAAAGTTTTAGCTATGAGAAATGGGGAAGTTTTTTTGAACGAGCAATCAGAGTGGCTATCAGTACGTTTCACAATGAAAAAGCGAGTATTCTTCGAAGACAGTACAGTTTGTTGCTCTCCGCTAGGGAGAGAAGTAGAAGGAAAAGAAGTGTTTCCATCCATATTTAAAAGAATAAAATTCAGACCCCGGCCACACCACCCTCTCCCGAGCCCTACAAGGGGATGCACATTCGTGCACCAGTGCTAACCAGGGCCCATACGGTCACAAGACAACCCTATGTCAGTCTCCACCCTTAACGAGATGACTAGTAGTTGCTCGATCACTTGATCCCTAAAGCCAGTGACAAAAGTCAGCTGACCAGCCGATTGATGCATACGGGACCAAATGCACCTCCCGTCTACCTGAAGCAGAGGCCAAAGCAGTGTGTTGGTTTCCCTCAACTGCCAGGATCCCCCTTTCCAGGGACACGGGTCGCCACGCACGGCCAACACGTGGGTGGTTTACAATTCCCCATGAGTCGATATACAGGATGTATCGGCTCATGCAGAATTGCCCTCACCTCCGAAAAGGAAACCACAATGAGAGTGAAACAAAGAGGAAAGGAAGACCAGAGGAGTAAGGGGAAAAGGAAAGGCGAAAGATCACTCCGGTGCCCCGGGGTTGTGAAGCCCGTGAATACCTAAAGAAGGTATCCCCGTGGGGAAACAATTTGAGGATGAAGCTAACTACTACCCGTCTGTACTTACAAGGGTTGTTGCAGTAGTGAAGTTTCTTGCATTACATTGTTTACCCTTTTTTGGTGATGATGAGATAATTGGATCAATTCATAACGGAAATTTCCAGGATTGTATTGAACTTATTGCAGAATTTGATCGTTTTCTAGCAAAACACTTGGAAAGATATGACAATTCTGGCAAAGGAAATGTGAGTTACCTTTCATCTACAATCATAAATCAATTTATTGATGTAATGGCTTAAAAAAGTGCAGAAACAAATTATTGATGAAATTTTGCTTGCAAAGTACTATTCCATTATTCATTCTACACCTGATATTATACATCTGGGCTAGCTATGTTTTGTGATAAGATATGTCATCGAAAATGATCCTGTGGAACAGTTTCTTAGATTTATTCCAATGTACAGCCACAAATCAAGGAAGCGACATAAATGACTTCACTGGAAGTTATAGGACAATTTCATATGACATCACAAATCGACAATTGGAGTTCATACAATCGTTGAACAGTAGTTATGATTTGTAACTGAGGGGTCATTCCATGTCAATTCAACCAATTTTTCCCCCATTTGTAAACCGACCCACAGGGATTTGGATGAAACTTTGTGTGCACATTAATTCTACCATGAAACGATTCCATCAGAAATTTTTCCTTCCCAGACCTCATAGTTTGTGAGATATGGAGGGTCCAATTCTTAGGTTTTTCTCAAATCGCACATTTCTGAGTCTGTATTCTGAGATTGCAGTTCCATCTTCAAAAAATTGTTTCTCTTGATCTAAAACATGAATCATCCTAAAAATATCACTGTAAGAAGATAAAAAAATGCAGATTTTAATAAAAAATATTTAAAAAATTTACTTGTAATATTTAGGATAAAAAAAGTCAGCCAAAGTTGAGAGTTATGGTTATTTTTCCAAATTTTTGTGACTTCACAAAAAAGGCTGTACACGAAAAGGCAAATTAAATTTCCAATTTCTTTTTGTTTTAAATAAAAGTTTACACTTTGGGCTTTCTATCTATGAAATAAAAATGATGTGTTTCGCATGGCTTATGCAAAAATTTTGGGTACTTTCCAATTAGCCGGATAAGTGCTTTATTTTTACATATTACATATGCACACAAAAAAGCAAATGAAATTTCCAATTCCTTTTTGTTTTTAATAAAAGTTTACACTTTGGGCTTTCTATCTATGAAATAAAAATGATGTCTTTCGCATGGCTTATGCAAAAATTTTGGGTGCTTTCCAATTAGCTGGATGCGTGTTTTATTTTTACATATGTACATATGTATAGATCTATATAAATGCAGATGTATTATACATGTACATATGTATGTATATATACAGTATATTGATATATATATGTATAACACTGGTACCCGTCTAACCGAAAAGTACCAAATTTTGCCTTGTTTTGAGAATCTGCACCAATTAAGAGGAAAAAAATCTGACTAAGTTTAGCTGTGGTATTTAAATAATTACTAGAATTTCTATGAGTTATTAAATTTAATGTTATTTGATTTTAGGCTTTGTTTTTTCTGATTAAAAAAAATCTGACTAATATGTTTCTCCATTAAATTTAGTGAATGGTCCATTTATTTCATTTCGGTATTTAATAATGGGCATTTTTTGATAATCTAAAGAATCTCTTACTTTTATTTTTAATAATTAAACTCAAAACAGATTTTTTTTGTACAGTATAAAATAGAAAATTTTTTCTCCTCACATTTCCATTCTTTCTTTCGAATGCTTATATATTAATTATTTGTGTTTAAAAAATGTTCAAAACCTAGTATTTCCTTTCCTTGGTTAATTTTAATCAGTTTAAATATTTATATTGGCAAGTTTAAATACACAAATATTTAACAGAACTTAAATTTGTTTCTATAGTCTGAAAGATTTAATTGCACCTGCCTTGTATAAACACCTTCTGATAAAGGCAGGGTAATGTTCGTTATTGTGAAAGCAGATGTTTTGAAATCAAGTTAATCAAATTATTGTCATTCTGCTGTTTCTTATCATAGAAGAAATATTTAACTTTTACTGTGCTACTAAAAATATATTCTGATTGTTACATATTTTATAGTTTGTGATATGTATAAATATTTTTTTGCTTTATTGTTTTAATATGGAGCCTGATATTAAACCTTTTACTAGTCTTCAGGCTTGCAGTATTGTAATATTAAATGGTTTAGAATATCACAAAACTAGCTATACAAATGACAGAGAAATAGACTACATTGATAATCTCTGTAATTCAGAAAAAGAACTTTTATTACTTAGGACTATTGCATTTATAAAACAAATATTAAGTGAAAACCGTTTGATTAATATATGTGAGCATCACACAGTTTCGCTCTTAATGAAATATGAATTATATAAATGTGGAGATCCATTTAAGCAGCATAAAAAGCAAGTGAAAAAAGCAATTAGGGCAATTAATAGAGATTTATATACGGCCGAAAAAGTAAACCAAAGTTGAAAGTTATGATTATTTTTCCGAAATTTTGTGAGTTTATGAAAAAGTCTCTACACAAAAAGGCAAATGAAACTTCCAGTTTGTTTTTGTATCCAATAACATTAAATTCAGTAACTCATAGAAACTCCAGTAATTATTTAAGTACCACAGCTTAACTTAGTCAGATTTTTTCCCCCTTAATTGGTGCAGATTTTCAAAACGAGGCAAAATTTGGTACTTTTCGGTTAGACGGGTACCAGTGTTATACATATATATATCAATATACTGTATATATACATACATATGTACATGTATAATACATCTGTATTTATTTAGATCTATACGTATGTAAAAATAAAACACGCATCCGGCTAATTGGGAAGTACCCAAAATTTTTGTATAATCCATGTGAAAGACATAATTTTTATTTCACAGATAGAAAGCCCAAAGTGTAAACTTTTATTTTAAACAAAAAGAAATGGGAAATTTCATTTGTTTTTTTTGTGTGTATATGTAGTATGTAAAAATAAAGCACTTATCCAGCTAATTGGAAAGTACCCAAAATTTTTGCATAAGCCATGCGAAACACATCATTTTTATTTCATAGATAGAAAGCCCAAAGTGTAAACTTTTATTTAAAACAAAAAGAAATTGGAAATTTAATTTGCCTTTTTGTGTACAGCCTTTTTTGTGAAGTCACAAAAATTTGGAAAAATAGCCATAACTCTCAACTTTGGCTGACTTTTTTTATCCTAAATATTACAAGTAAATTTTTTAATTATTTTTTTATTAAAATCTGCATCTATTTATATTTTTACAGTGAAATTTTTAAGATGATTCATGCTTTAGATCCAGAGAGAGAATTTTTTGAAGATGGAACTGCAATCTCAAAATACAGACTCAGAAATGTGCGATTTGACAAAACCCCAAGAATTGGACCCCCCATATTTCACAAACTATGAGGTCTAAGAAGGAAATATTTCTGATGGAATCATTTCATGATAGAATTAGTGTGTACACAAAGTTTCATCAAAATCCCTGTGGGTCGGGTTACAAGGTCTGGTTGAATTGACATGGAATGACCCTGAGAGGATTATTGCCGAGGTTGGAGGTCAACAGGGAAGTTTTGATTGGTGGATGAAAAAGCATTTGAGATTAGATTTGTAAAAGCACCAAGTTCTGCGAGTTCAAAATGAAATTTTTTTATTTATACAAGATTAAATTTATATATTTGAAAATTTTAATTTGGAAAATATATTAATTTGGGGGCCCCTGGGCAAGGTCCTGATTTGCCCATGCGATAAGGGCCTGATCATTGCTATTAAAATTACCCAAAAACTTTCATATCCAGAAGCCTGCAAAATTGTTGAATCTAGAACACCAATTGTTGGGGTCTCTTTCTCTACCTTACTCAAACAACCATTAAAATCTGAAAGGCACATTAGCACACAGACTGATACCAGATTTCCACCAAGTTAAGTCAACAATAACACAATCCACCATCAAAGAAACCTGTGATATTTCTCTGCCTACTAAATGTTTTTGTATTCTACCATTAAAATGCTGGCTACCATCCTTTGAACCAGTTAAAATAATCAATCTGGAAAGTTGGCAACAGGAATTGACAGCTCTATCCAAATAGTCATCTGAACCCCAGACTAAGACCAAATCCGTGATCAGTTCAAAAATACCACAGCAATCCGATGCTCTTCAAAAACCAAATTTAAAAATAAAATCTTGAGCTCAATCCGAAAAAGAAAAAATATCAACTCCTGTCTCCACAGTAGAAGACAGTGGGGAAAGGGAAGAAAAAATCAGACATTAACCAATCTATTAAAAATGTGAAGGACCCCAAACAGTTACAGCAGTATGTGGTACAGGCAATGGAATATGAATCTTATCGTAATAGCATACCATTCTCTAAACAAAAAAAAACCGTAGTGTGTCAAGAGAAAAGGAATCATTGCATTTTTTTTTTTTTTTTTAAGAACAAATTTCTTTTTGGATTCCTTTTTTTTGTAATTGTCGATTCCAGGTTCCGACCAAATAAATTTCGCTGCTTGCCGATTTGACTCTCAGCTTGTTTCTAATAAGTAAAGAATAATTGGAAAAAATATTTCTTACTTGAAAATTTCCATGCTTGAGAATATAAAAAAGAAGTCCGTAAAAAGAATTCTCTTTACGTGAAATAAAACGTAACAAAGTTGTTAGCTCCAGGAACAGGAAGATTTATTTGATAAAAAAAGGGAAAGGGCGACGTATGATGGCTGCTGAGTAGTGTAAAAAAAATTTAGAATGTTTTCCTTTAAAAAAAAAATCTACGATAAAAAAAATAGAGGCAGGTGCGCCTCACACCAACATCTCAGAGACCAGCACACTGCTACTTGACTCCCCGATCGGAGAAAGCGCAGCCGAAAAAAAATTGGCGAGAGAGAGAGCGCGAACGGACGAAAAAAAACAAGCCCTCGAACGAGAGCGGTATAAATGACCGCCAAGTAAGATGTCAGTACGGCAAACCTACAGACGAACGCGCGAGAAAAGCGAAAGGAAAACCTCCTCCAACAAGGCGACGACGCAATTGAGAACAATTTATTGCGTAATAATTTAAAATAGTTTAATTACGATCGCAGGTACGGGAGAACAAAAAAAAAAACGAATTAACGGACATAGTGGGGAATATATCAAATTAAAGAAAATAAATTAAAACTAACAATCGCGTTGACAAAATCCTAGAAATTTAGCTATAAGAATAAATAAAAATTAAACTACGACTAAACGATGCATGTCATTTGTGACATACTCCCCCAAAAAGGGGTAAAAAAAAGAAAAAAAAAACAAAACAGCCATCACCGTATATGTACAAGGGGATGACAATCATCGACATACATCATGTCGGAATGAAAAAAGGTACATCCACCAATAACTGCAACTTTCTACATACACATGGTATTTTGCAAACATTTTATACAATGCAAACTTGAGTTACATAAATTGTACTATGAAAATATTACATACATTGTTGAAAATATTACATACATTATACAGTTATGTTTCATCAATACATACTCATGATAGTGTTATCTTGAAACATCATAACATAATATGGTTGCACATGTAAGGATAAATAAATATTTTATGGTACCATAAATGAATAAACCTTATACAAAAGAGAAAAAAAATGAAAGGGGGTTGTGATCACAACAAAAAAAAAGGGGAAAAATACATTCAATACACATTGAGATAAAGAAATATGTATACTAAAAGAAAATGATGAAAATTGTTACACAAGGATTACAACACTAAAATTTCACATGCAATATTACCATACAGCGTTGATGGAACATACCATCTTACTTTTGTAGCCTAAGCTGAGGAAATTAACATTTACAAAAAAAATGTTATATCATGTAGTCTAGTCAAATTTCACATTCAGGTGAGTCTGGAAAAGAAAAAAAAATTAGAATATATGATGTGTGGTGTAGTAACATACTGGGCCATACAGTCTGCATAAACACTGAAGTGACAAACGCTGACAACCAACAGAGATTTTTCATGGTCCCTATAAGTAAGTGCAGAAAGTATATTAGAATGGTCTATTTCAATCTTTGTCTGGCTGCTGTCTGTCTTAAATTGTATGTATTGGTGACCGGTATATGAGTGTTCTTTGTAGACGTCAACAAAATTCTGGCATCAGGTGCATTGACATCGGCAGGAACCCTCACTGCTGCTGGATCTTCTGGAGTTGTGGCATGGTCTGATGGGTCAACCTGAGGTAAGTGATTGTTTACATTGTTATTCAGTCTTTGTTGCACAGTTTTTGAGTCTAGAGCAGGTAGTTGTACTTTATTGGCAGGTTTTGAACAGAGATAATGTTTTCTTTTTTCAGGGGTAATGAGTCTATTGATATGTACCTTTTGAACTCTACCTTCTGAATCTGCAGCTTTTTGAATTTTAAAAATTACTTTAGAACATTTTTCGATGATTTTCATTGGAGTGTCAAGAACCTTTTTGAACTTTCCGGCTGTTTGTAGAAATACGATGTCACCAACTTGTGGCTGACGAAGTTTTGCTTTAGGGTGCTGTCTAGAATTCTGTAGCTTTTGATAGTCAATTAAATTGCTGTATATTTTTTTGTAAAGATCTTGTAAATTTTTCATTAAAGTGAAGTAGTCGTGGTGGACATCAAATCGGTTATTGTATGTGTTTATGTGAAATGTTTCAAAAATATTGGTGATGTTTCTTCCAAAGTGAACTTTATTGGGAGACATTTTAATTGTGTTATGGTAGGTGCTGTTATACATAGCTTCATGAATTTTTACTGCTGTGTTAAAATGATACCCATCTTGTATTAGTGCTTTTACTGTTGCTTTTATTGAAAAGTTGATACGCTCAGAGACGGAGTTAGCTTCCGGGTGGGCCACAGTTGTGTAACGAAGCTTGACACCCAACATTTTATGGAATTCTTCAAAAATATGAGCGTGAAACTGTTTTCCATTATCTGATAATATTAATTCAGGACGTCCAAAGGTGACTATGTAGTCAAACATGGCATGAACAGCATTCATTGCAGTTATATTTCTTAGAGGATACAACCTTAAGTGTTTAGAAAAATGATCGATTATTGTCATTATAAAGAATCCATTTTTGAAAGGGCCCACGAAATCGAGAGAGATAAGTTGACCCGGTTGTGTTGGAATAATTGTGTTTTGAAAAGGTGCTGTAGGAATTCTTTGTGGTTTATTAGTGAGACATCTTGTACAAGATTTCACATAATTTACTACATCTGAATGTAACCCCTTCCAGAAAAATTTCTTGCTAATATTTTTGTACGTTTTGTCAATTCCATAGTGTGTCATATGATGGATCCTAATACATTTTTCTCTTAAGGATTTGGGTACAACAATTTTATATTGAATAGCTTCTTGGTTTGTAGGAGTAGGATTATGAAAAAGAAGTAATGAGGATCTGTCACAAATTATGTAGTTTTTAAACTTTGAAATGACATTGCTATTGATATCATCAATTATTTTTTTAAGCTCTGTATCTTTACGCTGTTCATAAAGTAGTGTGTCTTCAGAAATATCGAGAAGTGCATCTTTAGGTGGGGGAGAATTAAAATTATTTTCATGACTGTATGCAGCTTGCTTAACATTATCTTTATCAATTGTATTAACATCTTCCACAACTGGCAGGATCTCTTCTGAGTTAATTAATTGAGGGTCTGAATTTATGTCAGTGGAATTATGTATTGTGGGTGTTCTAGAAAGGTAATCAGCTAAAATGTTCATGCGACCTGGAATGTGCAAAAAGGTAAAGGAATATTCACTAATTTCAAGTAGCCATCTAGTGATAATATCTGCTGGGGATGTGGTTCTCTTGTAATGTTTTAAAGGTTTGCTATCACTTAAAAGAATAAAATGACGACCATATAGAATATTTTTAAATGCGGCCAAGCCTTTGGCTATAGCCATTAGCTCTAGCTGTATAGGTGGATATCTGGTTTCTGCTTTTCTTAAGGCCTTAGAGAAGTAAGCTATTGGCAGTAGATCATTTCCATGTTTTTGTAGAATTACAGCACTGATGGCAAATTTTGATGCATCTGTATTAAGGTAGAATGTTTCATTGAAGTTGGGTTGCTGTAGAAAAGGTTTGCAAAAAAAAATCTGTTGTAACTTTTGGAAGGCCTCTTCCTGTTCTTTACCCCATTCGAATACTTTCTTCGGTGAAGTCAGAGTGACCAGTGGTTCTGCAACCTCTGCGAACGACGGTATCAAATGTCTGTAAAATCCACATAAGCCAAGGAAACTCTTCAGTTGTCTTTTTGATTTAGGAACTGGGAACGAATTAATTTTTATAATATTTGTAGATACAGGATAAATTCTGTTATTTTCTATGTGAAAACCAAGAAAATTGCATGATTTTTGGTGAAATGAACACTTCTTTAAATTTAATGTTAAGTTATATTTTTTGAATGTCTCTAAAAATTTTGTCAATTTTTCTAAAGTTTCTTGGAAGGAATTACTGCAGACAATAACATCGTCCTGATAACTGAAAATACCCGGTAAGTTGACTTCTTCAATAATGGTATCAATCATTGCTTGAAAAATGCTGGCTGCGGTTTTTAATCCGAAAGGTAGCCGTTTGCATCTATATGTACCCCACGGGGTTGTAAAGCAAACTTTATCTTGATAGCATTCCGGCAAGTGTACCTGATGGTACGCAGAAGGCATGTCTAGAAGTGTGAAAAATTGATAATTGGCGATATTGTTGATGAGTGTTTGGATTTTAGGGAGTGGATAGCTTGAGTGGTCTATGATGGTATTAAGGACACGTAGGTCTAGAGCCATTCTATACTTTTGGGGACCTCCATCAGACTTTTTTTTTACTAGTAACATGGGACAGGCCCATGATGCTACATTCTTTTCGATGATGTTGGCTTCTATCATTTCATTTATTTGTCTACGAGCTTCCTGTTGCAATGCATGTGGCACAGGGAAAGGTAATGCTTTAATCGGGTTTTCACTATTAAAATTAATTTGGGGCTTTATAACATCCGAGTGTCCCATTGTTTTTAGTGTAGCTGAAAATGCTTGAAAGTTCTCTTTTAGTACTTTATGCAATTTTTTTTTTTCTTCATTATTCAGATGATTAATGTTTAATTCAGCAGTGTTAAATTCTATCTTTCTTTGTTTAATGACTTCAGGGTCTGGCTGGATTAAATTTATGTATTCTTCTGATGTAGGAGGTGGCATATCAACGGGTATTTCTAACTTTTCCTTGAAGGCGGGCTTAATTTCTTCAATTAGGTTGATTTGGCCGATTGTAGTGTTTTTGTTAATATGTAAGATATGTTTAGACTGGTTGTCTAAAAAAATATAAAATTGTTGTTCGTTATTGTAACAATTGTCATTTTCAGGGAGTAGCGCCCCAGAGTCCTGTGCTGGAGTTTTAAATGAATGGACAGAGTCATGGACATTTACTTTGTATTTGTCTACAGAAGTCAAAATTAAATCTTTGTTCATGAAGAAATTGTTTAGGAAAGTCCGTACCTTGATGTAAGCAGCTTCTGATGGCTGAAGGGTTACTTTCTGTACAAGTGTCACTGGTAAATTTTGAGTTATGATGATAGGGACCTGTTCTTTCGGGACAAATGGTGGTACATTAAGTAACTTATTAAAATCAACGTCTGAGGGTTTTTTTTGAGATCTTATTTTACTTTTTATTTTGTTTTCAAGATGGTTCGATATAGTGAAATTTTGACTTGCTGACTTATTTGAAAAATATATAAAATCATCCTTAATTTTGCATACTTCCGTTTCGGGGAAGATTATTACGTTAAATTTTCTGACGAAGTCAAATCCTAAAAGGCCAGTGAACTTTGATGATGGTTTTAAGGTAAAAAGATAAAGTGGATGTCTAAAATGCATAGTACCAATCTTGAAAGAGAGTTCTACACATCCTTTAAATTCAGTCTCTGAATTGATAGTGGATATTTTTATATTCCTGGATAGTACCCGATATTTAAAGTTGTGTTTGTTTGCATCAAAAAAACTTTTGCATAAAAGAGAAATGGAACTTCCTGTATCAATTAGGAAAGGAGCTGTTTCGTTGGCAATTTGAACTTGGATAACAGGAATGGAGGGTGCCATAATGTTTACATTGGCTATTATTTCTTCCTTAATGTTAGAATTTGGAATGTTATGAAACAGATTTTCTGGAGAGTGTGTGATACGAGTACTTTGTTCTCCAGTATCCAAAGACTCGATTAGTAGTTTGGGTGAGTTATTGCTGGAGTTGCATTGTAGTTAAAAGACTGAGAATTTATGGATGGAGATCTGCATTCACGGGCAGAGTGCCCGACACATAAGCATAATTGGCATGTAACATTTTCTAACTGTGTTGTCTGCGTGTTACGGAAGTTGTGATTTCGGTATGTATGGTGAAAGTTGCGCCGATTTCCACGACTGTGTTTAAAGTTATCTCTTCGAAAGTTACCTCTTCTGCCATGAAAGTCATGTGTCCGTTTTTTATGGAAGTTGAAGATAGGTTGAGAATTGTTTGTAGACTCATCTTTTGTATGTTCATTTTCGGGCTCGTCGATTTTTGTTTTCTCACAAAATTTATTGATTGTTGTCTGTAAACTGTTTACTTGTTCCGTTAAAGCTAAAACACTATCTTTTTCCTCAATTGCAGGCATATTGGATAATACAGAATTCTGCATCTCACAGTCCTGTGCTAATCTTGCCTTTTCTAGAGCCAGTTTATAACTTGTAATGTTATTTTGAAGAATGAGCAACCGATAGTTCGGGGGAATAATTTGTAAAAACTTTACAAATAGGATTTGATCAAGTGCTTGAGAATCAGTTAGATTGTTGTAAATTTTGTGGGTTAAGAATTCTAGTCTGTGACTAAGATTACTTATTGATTCATCTGGCATCATTTGTAAATTTTCATATTGCATGATGTGTGATGCCACTGAAGTTTGCGTAAAATGTGATTTAAGTTCTTCAAAAAGGTGATGTGAAGATTCGAATGGGCTAAACTCAAGCTTTTGCGCTATTAATTGTCGCGCCTTTCCTCCTAAATGAGATGTGGTGTATGCTAAAATGACATCATCCGACCAATTTTGAATGCGTGCAAAATCTTTGATTTGATTAATAAAAAAATTAAGTTCATCTGGGTTGCCCTCAAAGGGTTGAATTTTAAAGTTAGGCAGATTAGATTTTTTATTAACAGCCGGTGACTGAGTGGGGGGAATGTGGGGTGTTAGAGTCGGCATGGTTGAATTTG
Organism: Maratus speculifer; assembly: GCA_964019185.1. Lineage (NCBI taxonomy): Eukaryota > Metazoa > Arthropoda > Arachnida > Araneae > Salticidae > Maratus > Maratus speculifer. The sequence goes on along the minus strand of OZ025301.1, from coordinate 215,407,451 downwards.
ATATTACACTACTGCCAACATCACTCTGGGCATCAGCCCTAGCTCTAGTTTTAGTTCTTCTTGGAGGCATAATTGGTGAATTACTTTTTTTTTTTTATGATAGAATAACAAAAGAACACATATAAAGTCAATTTCCACAAAAAAAAATTCAATTTTTTTTTTTTTTTTTTTTTTTATATTCTGTTATCAAATACTACTATGCACATATGTTTTAAACACAATCAATTATTTCAGTAATAATTATTATTCATACAACTTATTTTCATATCGTTTTCTAAACAGTTCATAAATTAACAGATTAAAAAAAATGATATATATTAACTATAATATATATATGTTCTAAATTTTTTCTGATGTTATTCATATTTCACGTTACTTATTCAATTATTTCAAATACATCATACCATAACGACGTATCACACATTTTATCTTATTTAACTAGAACAAGACAAAGTTAACTTTTAATATCATCCAAAAAAAATGTGTACCGGCATGCGAAATGGTCATACGGCACCATCTATCGTAATAGCATACCATTCTCTAAACAAAAAAAAACCGTAGTGTGTCAAGAGAAAAGGAATCATTGCATTTTTTTTTTTTTTTTAAGAACAAATTTCTTTTTGGATTCCTTTTTTTTGTAATTGTCGATTCCAGGTTCCGACCAAATAAATTTCGCTGCTTGCCGATTTGACTCTCAGCTTGTTTCTAATAAGTAAAGAATAATTGGAAAAAATATTTCTTACTTGAAAATTTCCATGCTTGAGAATATAAAAAAGAAGTCCGTAAAAAGAATTCTCTTTACGTGAAATAAAACGTAACAAAGTTGTTAGCTCCAGGAACAGGAAGATTTATTTGATAAAAAAAGGGAAAGGGCGACGTATGATGGCTGCTGAGTAGTGTAAAAAAAATTTAGAATGTTTTCCTTTAAAAAAAAAATCTACGATAAAAAAAATAGAGGCAGGTGCGCCTCACACCAACATCTCAGAGACCAGCACACTGCTACTTGACTCCCCGATCGGAGAAAGCGCAGCCGAAAAAAAATTGGCGAGAGAGAGAGCGCGAACGGACGAAAAAAAACAAGCCCTCGAACGAGAGCGGTATAAATGACCGCCAAGTAAGATGTCAGTACGGCAAACCTACAGACGAACGCGCGAGAAAAGCGAAAGGAAAACCTCCTCCAACAAGGCGACGACGCAATTGAGAACAATTTATTGCGTAATAATTTAAAATAGTTTAATTACGATCGCAGGTACGGGAGAACAAAAAAAAAAACGAATTAACGGACATAGTGGGGAATATATCAAATTAAAGAAAATAAATTAAAACTAACAATCGCGTTGACAAAATCCTAGAAATTTAGCTATAAGAATAAATAAAAATTAAACTACGACTAAACGATGCATGTCATTTGTGACACAGCAATGACTGTGACGACAATGAAAATACAGTAGACTCCCTCAAATCCGCACAGCTCGGGACCAGAGGTTGTGCGGATTTTAGAATTTTATAGATTTCTGGTCACTGTTTTGTTTATATTTTTTAAAAAGTAATTTGAATGTAATTAATAATGAAAGTATAATGAATGCTTACAATATACTAAAATATTAAAATAAGTAAACTAAAATAATAAAAATTTAGATAATTTTTAGAATGATTAAAATACTAAATGCAAAGGTCAAGTTAAAAATCAATAATGTACAATTAAATATTCATTATAAAGATTAATTGTGTCTTTCTTAATTTATGCAATGAAACTTGCCTGATAAAGGTACATTACTAATTCACATGAGGATCATAAAACAACGAAACTTTATGAATCATACATTTCAAAACATTCAGCTAACTGACAAATTGGTTGCTTCTTAGAGTAAAAATTCAAATGCTTTTCATATACAGTAGCCTCCTTCAAATCCTTACAGCTTGGGACCAGAGGTTGTGTGGATTTTAGAATTTTGTGGACTACTGGGCATTGTTTTGATTACATTTTTTTAAACAGTAATTTGAATGTAATTAATAATGCAATTGATACTATAACAAATGTTATGATAAAATATTAAAATAAGTAATGAACTAAAATAGTAAAAAATTAGATAATTTTAAAAAAATTTTAAAGCAGAGGTTATGATAAGGATCCATAATGTATGATTAAGTATTCATGATAAAAATGAAATGTATTTTTTTTTAATTATATAGTAGAACTTGTCTCATGAAAGGTACATTACTAATTCACATCAAATACGTAATGTAAGGAAGTTTTACTACAGGTTTAGCCAGACTTAATAACCAAAAAAGCTTGATTAATACATAAATTTATTTAAGAAGATAGTGATTACCTGTGATATCAGCTCTATTTTTCAAAAATAAATTTATTCTTCCATCATGAAAAATTATGAATACAGTAATATTATAAATATAAAACCTCTCCGTGTATGATTCCGGGGTCAACCCATCCACGAGAAAAAGAAACTTATTGCAACTGCGTCCACGTTAGGCTTAAGTATTCCGAGCCGTTCACAAATATTCTAATTATTCAACTAATGGAAATATACATGTAAAAGATTTTTTTCATTACTCATTTTCTTTAAAATCTACAAAAACTAATTAATTATAATGTTTAAGTTCTAAATAAAACAACCAGCAATTAAGGAATAAACAAACGTTAAATTACGAGAAAAACAAAGGGAAATGCAGATGCGGAACATTCGTTTGGTTTACTTTCTTATGACTTATTTTCATTATTTAGAATTTTTTTGTAATATTTATTTTTGTTTTATCATCTTTTTTTTTTTTTTTTTTAGCATGTAATTTTGATTTTTTACTATTTTTTAAGATCTATAATTTTAGAAATTTTTTTTATAATCTTTATTTTATTTATTTAAAACATCTGTCATTTAAATAATTTTTTAACATGTAATTGATATTTTAATATTTTTTAACATCTATAATTTTGATATTTTATTTCTTTATCGCAGTTATTCTGCCAAAAAAATTCTTTTAAGAACTACATTATTATGGAGGCTAAAGGAAAAAAATTTAGTTGCAAAATTTGCAGCAAGTTGTATGCTAGCAATTAATCATTAAGAAGGCACGTTAAAAGTGCTCATCCTAATCAAATATTATCAGACATTGCACCCATATTGAATGACCAAAAAACATTATTTCACTTGTGATCAGTGTGATAAAAAATTTAATCATGACTTCACACTTAAACATCACATAAAAGTAATTCATACTAATAGTAACCCTGATATATTCACAAAAAAAAAAACCTTGCATGTATGTCCAATTTGCAGTTGTAGATTATCAGAATCCCAAATGTTATATCACCTGGAAAAATTTCACAACATAAATATAGATATTGAAATGTTAAATTTTGACACTTTTATTTTGTTTGAAGAATGGAAGGAGAAAATAGAAAAAGATACAGCATCAAAATGTGTTAGAAAGACAGCAATGAAAAAAATCAGGAACAACTTCTAAATACACATTTCTGTGTAACAGATCTGGGTTTTTAATTCACAGAGCAAAGGTAAACGTAGGATAAAATACCAAGGATCAACCAAGATTAATGCCCACTGTCCTTCAAAAATGTTTGTGAAAGTATTTGAGAATGGTAAATGTGAGGTTAAATTTACAAAAACACATGTTGGACACAATCATGAGTTAGAATATTTACCAATACCTACTGTAGTTTAACAAATGATTGCTACAAAAATAGCAATAAAAATACTGCTCAAGGCTATTTTAAGTGAAGCACACAGTTCCTTGGCCCGAAATAAAAGCTAAATATTCGGTCCGTTTCTGATCTAGATAGTATGATAAACAATAATGGCCCGACCACGACCCGTGCTGCTAAACGTTCGATACGTCTCTGATCTAGATAGTATGATAATCATTACTGGCTCGACCGCGACCCATGCATTCCTCTAAATTCTTTCCCAGGAGGCCAAGTTAGGTTGAAAACTTTCTTACTTGTTAATCATAAAAATTATGAAACAGAGAAAAGCAAATTTCATCAAATATCAGCAAATAAGGGCAAACTTCATTAAAGAAATGTGAATTTTGCAATTACTGAATTTACTTTAGAGAAATATTACTTTTGATGAATTCAAAGCTTTATTTGATTCCATAATTAATATTTTCTCTTTAACCCTTTAAGCAGCCTGTTTTTGCATTGTGTAACATTTTAACTCAAAGGCTGATTTAAAACAACATTAACATTGTTATTTTTTTTTAATTGTATAAGAAAAAGGTATATGAAGTTATCAAATACAATTTTAATACCATTACTTTTAACAGTTATTATTTTATTAAAGATGAATGTAAAAAACTGCAAGATGCTTAAAAGATTAAAAATAAAAATGCTTTTTTAGTGTTAGTTAGCAATCTAAAAAGTATATTACATATAAAAAGTTTTCAATTTTAGAAATGGTTTTTCTTTTTACTATGTAACCCAGGAAGCCCGTGTTTGATCTACCAGTTTATTTAATTTCTAAAATGAATGCTACTGATAAACCAGAATACTTTCCAGGAAATAATCAACAGTTCTTCTCAGGACTTAATCAGCACTTATTTAGTGAAGAAAGTGAGCAATCATTCTCTGAATTGCAAGATGCTGGTCATATGCAGACAGACGCTACTGTTAATAATTTAATTTGTGCCGTGCAATAAAACTTATGAACATTCTCGTTTGTTATGGAGGCATATAAAAAAAATGTCATACTGCAGATATTTTGGAAAATACTAATAAAGTACAATCATCTGCTTTAAAGCCCAAATGTCATTGTGATACATGCAATAGAATTTATGAAAGCTATCGTTTGTTATGGCGAGATGTTACAAATTTTCACCCAGCACATATTCAGATTTTGGTACCCTTTTCAAAAGTAAATAATAATTTTGAATAAAAATGCTATATCTATGATAAAAATTTTAATAAAATGCAATAAATTCAATAAATTTCAATGCATCATAAATGCAATATCCATAATGATAGTTCATGCATTACTACAAAAAAAATAATACCGATTTGTGGGGATAGGATTTAAAAAAATCATGCACTGATCATGTGCAACTTGCTCATGATATAAGCATTGAAACAGATAATTTTCAATTAATTCTCTTCTATTCTAGATTTTTAAAATGGAAAGGTAATATTAAATGTAACTTAAATTCAAAGGGTAAAACAATCTGACTCTCAAATCTTTCAGGCTTTTATTGCAGAAAAGGGGAAGACAGAATTTTAAAATCTCAAGGGAGTAATAAAATAAATGGGTACTGTCCTGAAAGTCTTGGAGAGAAGTGATGGTACATGACAGGTAACTTATATTAAAACCCATGTTAATGATATAGGGCATTTATCATTATCTGAAACCGAGCCTCAAGCACTAGCAGAAAAAATTGCTTTCAAAATTCCTTTTGACACAACCTAAATGAAGTACAGGATTCTGTTTCTGCATTTGTGGCACAATGCATTCATTTGTTGACCAAAAGAGATTTGCATAGAGTGATTCTTTTAATTTATCTGCAAATGTAATTCACCATAAAAATGATGCATTAAGTGTTCAGGCTTGGATGAATAAAATAAAAAATCCTCTATATTTTTTTATATAAACCTCACCCATGTTATTGTATTCATATCTAAAAGATAAGGATTTCCTTTTAATTATAATGAATGAAGCCTAAGGTGAAATAAAAATATATATGATCATGATTGTATATGCGTAAATGGTATACATGGCATAGTACAACGATGGCTTTGAGCTCACCACTCTTAACAATTGACAATTTGAGGGAAGATTTTCAATATGCCTTTTTGATCTCAAATAGGAGTGATGAAGCTGTACTTTTTTTTTCAAAAATTTTGACCAGGTCAGAAAAACATCCCCCTTCTCATGTTTTCATATCAGACATGACCGAAGCATTTTATAATTACATGGGTTAATATCCATTTTACTTCAACTAAGCATCTATATTGTACCTGGCTTGTTGACAATGCATGGGGAAAAAATTTGCCAAAAATAAAAAAATCAGGATAAACAAATTTATGTTTATAAGGTTTTAAGAACTTTACTTGAGCAACTAGATGCTGTTACATTTGAAGATAAGTTGCAACAATTCATTCGTAAATTTCTTAACGATGAAGACACTGCAGAATTTGGCAAATATTTTGGGCATACTGTTATCGATTATATAGAGTTGGTTGGTTGGTTGAATGAGGTTTACTGGCACAAAGTCACACTAGGGACATGCTGCGCCAAGAACAGGATAATGTAAAACCCGAAGAGTTTTTTAAAATTCCATTAAAAAGTATATATTTGTATAATGAATAGTAAAAATAAATGAGGAAAGCATTAAGATTAAAAATGTAAAATAAGCAAGTCCATAGGACCAAAACAATTCTAGAAAAAGTAAGAGCTAAAATAAAGTTGATAAAATAACAATATAATAGTATAGAATAAAATAATAGTCAATAATATCTTTGAAAGAATCATGAAAACTGTGCAAATCAAACCATGAATGAAAAAACAGTGACATAAGTGTAAAAACAATGCAATCTGTAAAAAAATAGCCAGGTCTCTTAAATGTTTAATACAACCAAAATATAGTTTAAAAGAATAAATATTTAAATAAAAAATAGTAAAAGTTCTTAAAATATGACTGTCTTAAAACAAAGCAGAAAATGTTAAAACGGATTAATCTTTTTTTTTTTTTTTTTTTTTTAATAACTAAGGTACTATGATGAAGGCACATATTCTTCAAAAACAGTATTTGTTTCTTCATCATCATCGCCAGATTCATAACTAGAGGAGTCCATAGCCTCTTCAGCATAGTTAAGCAACTGTTTTGGATCTTTCCTATTTTTAATTGCGGAGCTGAGGAAGATTTTTTGCCCTTTCTCTTCACAGTTTTTCACTGTGAAGAGACTTGTGTTGAGGGTTTATTTCTATCTTTTGTGTGCTAGATTTTCTATTTGGTTTTTCACTTGGACATACATTAGGGTTCAACAAATTGTTTTTATTCAATATTGAAGTATTCTGTGTCTCATGTTTGGTAGATTTTGTAGCTTTGATTAATGAGTTTTGTGTTTGTTTATATAGGTATTCTATTTCGACAGGTTCTGATGATGGTGGCCAGAGCTCTAATTTTGGCATAAGTCTTGTACTAGCGGTACTGTATACATTACGGGTTTTTTTCTTTAAACTGCTAGATGAGGGTGAGTCAAATGGAATGGCAGAATCAGTCTGAGTGCTTATGTGCTTCACAGAGTTTGTTTGACTTAGGCTAGAATAAGAGACGCCAACTGACGGAGTTTTGGATTCAACAACTTTCCGAGCATCAGGATATGAAAGATTTTGTATAATTTTAACTGCAAGAATTTCCTTTTCACGTCTCCAAGTAGAACATGAGCGAGAATATGCAGTATGGTCACCTTTCTAATTTGCAAAGCATTCAGGTTTTTCACGGCTGACTTCTGCACAACGGACACAGGTAATAGTCCCACGACAGTTAGTATTAGTATGGCCATAACACTGGCACATAAAAAAACGAAGAGGGTTGTGTATATAAGGTCCAACAGGACAGCTTTTATTCTAGTAGGTAGATTAGAGCTATTGAATGTCAGAATGATGTGCTGTGTGGGAACCACTTTCTCATTCTGACGAACTGTTATACGGCATACATCTATGACATTTTGATCTTTTAAATTTTCTAACAGTTCTTCTTTTGTAGAAAATAAAAGCTCTGGTTCAGATATTGCACCACAACTAGTATTTAAAGTTTCGTGTACATGAACAGAAACTGAAAAGGGTCCTATTGTAGTGCAATTGGAGATAAATAGAGATTGTTTGGGAGAGCTCACCTCCACCAACAGATCCCCAGACTGCAGCTTTTTAAGCGAATGACCATAACCGAAAACAGACTGAAATGTTTTTGCAATAAGAAATGGTAAAATATTCTTAAAAGAACAATCTGAATGACTATCAGTGCGTTTAATTACAAAGAAATGAGTGAATGGACTTTTCTGTACAGTTTGTTGCTCTCCACATAAGAGAGATACAGAAGGAATTGATTTTATTCCATCCATATTAGAAGAAAATATAATTCAGACCCCAGCCGCACCACCCACTACCAAGCCCAACAAGGGGATGTACATTGGGCAACAATGCTAACCAGAGCCTATAAGGTCACAAGACAAATTTATGTCAGTCTCCACCCTTAATGAGATGACTAGTACAGTAGAAGATCTTTATAACGCAATTCCATATAACGCAATTCTCCATATAACGCACAACCTTTCAGATGTAAACAATGAATTTTGCACCTGAATTTCAAGACTGTCAAAAACTGCTACTGTCTGAAAACTAAATTTAATGCGTTAGTACAATTTTACCTCCTTAATTTAGAACTTTTAAAGGAAAAAAATTATTATTACAATAAATGTTTTTGAAAATGAGCAACATAATGAATAAATTGGGTCCAGGTGTATCTGGACCATTTTTAAAACGTATATTTAACAAAATGTTGAATGATCGCAATAATAGAAAAATTTATAATGTGGATAAGGAATGCAGTATAAAGGTAATTCTAATGTATTTTGATGTGTTTCAGACATATTTGTCTATATTTATGAGGTAAATTTGATAATGTGTGATATGTGATCCATATAAAGTAAAATTCTATATAACACACAACCTTGTGTTTTTAAGTTTGCGTTATATAGATCTTCTACTGTAGTTGCTCGATCACTTGATCCCTAAAGCCAGTGACTAAGTCAGCTGACCAGCCGACTGGTACATATGGGACCAATATGCACCTCCCGTCTACCTGAAAACTACCGCAGTGTGTTGGTTTCCCTCAACTGCCGGGATCCCCCTTTCCAGGGTTGTGGGTCACCATGGACAGCAAACACATGGGTGGTTTACAATTCTCCATGAGTCGATATACAGGATGACATCGGTTCATACAGAATCGCCCTCATTTCCGAAGAGGAAACCACAATGAGAGTGAAACAAAGAGGAAAGTAAGACCAGAGGAGTAAGAGGAATAGGAAAGGAGAAAGATCACTCAGGTGCCCGGGGTTGTGAAGCCCGTGAATACCAAAAAATATCCCACCTGGGGGATGATTATATAGAGGGTTAAATAAAAACATGCACAGGGCCATAAAATATATTTACTTAAAGGGGAAGAACGTTAAATGCTTGGATAAATCTTTGTATGTGATAAATGTTTTGATAGATTAATTGCAGTACACAAAGGAAAATTAACAAGTTGTGCACAGATCTTCGAAACAAACATAAATTAAGTACACAAATCATGCATGACGTCACAAAAACAGATTATGGTTGTGACATAACATTTTCAAGGGGTGATAATAGATTCACCGAAAAATAACATCAATTGTAAGTGTTCACTTAGATGCACATAATGCAATGCTTGCATTCATAGATATTTGTGCGGCTGTCTCAATTATGAGATTAAATGGAATATGTGCAAACATATCCATCACATATGACAACATAGCACAACTAACAGTATTGAAACAACCCATAACATGGAAGATAATGTTAATGATCTAACAATTATAGATGGAATCTACAGAATCCCAAGTAACAATGAAAGAGCTCAACAATAAATCTAGTCAACAACCCAACACAAACAACATGGCCACAAAATTACAAAAAAGGGAAATACTAAAACAAAAATTATGTGGCTGAATCAATAAATTAGAAACATCAGAAGAATTTAAAAAGCTCATAGCTAATATACCACCCACACTTGATGCTGTTTGTTCTAGAAAACAAAATTTAGAGGTTTCACAAAATACACAGCACATGCCAGTAAATAAAAACATACACCAACAACGATACTTTTATTCAACAAAAAAAACCCATAATTCAAATAAGAAAAAAATTTTAAAAGCCATCAGCTGCCGAATCAATTTATAGCTTTAACATTTTTATAGTATACAAAATAATTTTTAGTTTTTCAATCATAAATAATTGGGCACTTCCCAGGTCTGTGACCCAATTTTCAACTTCAATGTATGTTACTTTTTTTTATTTTTCCAGAATCAGTGAAGGAGTGCATTCTGCTACTCATCCATTGTTCCTAGAATTCAACAACTTCATTTTTAAAGGATCTATTCACAGTTAAGTTGAGAGGCTGTAAAACTTTAGTTAACTCTTCTGAGATCACTACTAGCATTGTGGGCATCTTGCATTCTTCCTGATCATGACCAAGACGATGTGCGCTCATGAATACCAAAATTAATAAAGCACGTGGTTTAAAAAAAAGATCCTTTTCGTTTTTGAAAGCTTTCTTTCAGCCACTCTAACATAATGATTTCATTCATCCAACCTTTTTCATAGGCTCGAACGACCACGTGTTTTGAAAAATATCCTTTAGGTAGAGTCTTCCTTTTGAAAACAACAAGGGGTTTCAATTTTTGTCCATTTGCTGAGCAGGCTAACGTGCAAGTAAATGCGCAAGTAAATGAAGTTTTTTCACTTCTTGTAGTGTTAATAGGAATTCTTTTTTCCCCTACATTATTAACTGTCTGTTAGAAGGACAATTGAAACACAAGGAAACTTTGTCCATGCTTATGATCTGAGATTTAGTTTTTTTTTCATCAACCGTTTTTCTGACAAAATTTTAAAAAACTTTTTTTTTTTTTTTTTTTTTTTTTTTGCCAGTCCGCACATAACTTCTGGCCAAGTGTTGTTTTAACATGAACGGATAACTGCTTTTGTTTCAAAACTGGTAACACCAGCTCAGGCTACTTCTAAAATTTGCTAACCTCCATTTGGCTTGCAGGCGAATAGTTACAGTGGATACTGCAAAACCTGCTGATCTTTTATCCATGTAGCTATATTATCTTCTAAATTAGCCCATGTTATAGCGCCTATTCTTTGAGCACATTTCTGCCTCAGGGGTCAGAGTTGTCCTATATTTCCTATATATCCTATACTTATAAAATAACCTTCAAAAATATTGAGAAACACCGAAAAAACTGGCGATAAATATATATTCAATAAATATAAAAAACTTTGTTAAATCACCATAAAAGAAAAATCCTGTATAATTTTTCGTCCTGTATAATTTTTCTTTTATGGTGATTTAACAAAGTTTTTTATATTTATTGAACCTTCAAAAATGTCCTATATTGTCCTATATTTCTCTACTTTCTCATATATTTGGTATTAAAATCATCGCTTGTTTTCGCATGCATCGCTTTGCTTGCTGGGTTAGTCTAACGTTCAACAAGGTTCTGTTTTTCAGTGCGATTATTTTATTTTTCTTACCGTGTATTCAGCTACAATACATTGTTTTTACTTTATTTTTTAATGTAGAAAAGGCATATTTATTGCATTACATTAATGCAATGTCACAATGTGAACATAGATTGATGAAATTCTGTAATGCTTGGATAGATCAGATTGACGTGCATGGAAAAAAAATTGCTGAATGGTGTGTGAAAGGTGAAGATCATTACCATGTCCGGTTCCCATCAGTAGCAGTGCTTATTTGCAATTAATAAATCCCAGAAAATGAAGCACAAAGATAATTCAGAAAAACAAAGCGATTAGCTTCAATCTCACTTTGTGCATTTTACTGGCAGAAAAAGCTTGAGTTTGAATATCAAATTAAAAAAAAAAAATGGATTGAGTACTTGGACTTTAAATGAGGGTGATAAGATCTACAGTTCCAAGATTTTGTGGGTAATTCACATGGCCCTAATTAATTATTTATTTCAGTCATCAGATGGAATGCAAAATTTATTTTTGAAATGTATGCAGTTTCCTATTTGCCACAAGGTATATAATACAGTAGACTCCCTCAAATCCGCATAGCTTGGGACCAGTGGTTGTGCGGATTTTAGAATTTTGCGGATTTCTGGTCATTACTTTGTTTACATTTTTAAACTGTAATTTGAATGCAATTAATAGTGCAATCGGAATTACAATGAATGCTTACAATATAATAAAATATTAAAATAAGTAATAAACTAAAATAATAAAAATTTAGATAATTTTTAAAATGATTAAAGTATTAATAGCAAAGGTCAAGTTATTAATGAATAGTATATGATTAAATATACATTATAAAGATTAAATGTATTTTTTCAAAATTCTTCAACAAAACTTGCCTTATAAAAATACATTACTAATTCATATCAAAATCACAAAATAAAGATTTTTTTTTCTTTTTCAAGTTTAGCCAGGCTTAATAACCAAAAAATCTTGATTAATGCATAAATAAATTTGGTAAGAAGATTGTGAATACCAGTGATATCAGAATAATAATAATCTTGAATTTTTTCCAAAAAAATTTATTTTTCCTTCATAAAAAAAAAAAAAAAAAAAACATGAATAGATTATTATTAAAAAAATTACAAATTAAAAAATATATGGAATTGATACAAAACTAAAAAAATCAAATTTTGTCCCAATATCTGAACTGAAAGAGTTTCATTGTTTACATCCATAAAATATGTGCGGATTTTAGAGAGTTGTGGATTTCTGGTTTGCGGATTTAAGGGAGTCTACTGTAGTTAAATTCAAAGAAAGTGCCATGTGCCATTGCTCATGGCCTTGACTCATATTTTGAAACAAATCACTGTCATTGATGATTTCAACAAAGTATCCCCCTTTTGCCACTCTTATGTATGATGAGACATTAAATGACCAGAACTTAAAACAATTAAACATTTTTGCTTGGTATTGGAGTGAGGAAATTGGTGGTATTACCGAAAAATATATTGAAAGTGAGCTTTTTGATCATTTAACTGCAAAATGAATGTAATGAAAGCCTTTAAATTGGATCTAAATCATTTGCTCATCTTTGGATCAAATGGTCCTAATGTAAATAAATCAGCTTTTAAAATTTCGGATAGAGAAGTACAATTTATGAGAAAATTTGGCATAGTGTTGGAATCTTTAATTTACACATTGTTGATTGTTCACAATGCATTGACAAGGGTATCTATCAGATCACTTGTGAACCTTTCTCAAGCATAACAGATTTCCTTGAAATCTGATTTTATAAGAATCTGTGATTATTAAAGATTTTCTTGAAATCTAACATTGTTGGTTTGGAAAATTTCCATTATACCAAGAAGATTTAAGAATGACAATGAAAAAATTAATTTTTTACATATTTTTTATTGTTTCTTGATTTACTATCGTTAGTTAGTGAAAAATTATAAACTAACATATTATGTTTTAAAAATGTATTTTATAGCAATATATATCCAATAGCGTTATTTTAAATGTCCTATGTATGTCATATTTTTCACAAAAAATGTCCTATATTTTATGAATTGGTCACTCCTACCCCTGCTGCCTGGAAATCTGTTGCAGGTGAGCTTTCTCTAATTTCCAACGATGAATGCAACACTTGTCGTTTCATATTCTCGCCTGGCAGCAATATTCCCTACCTTCTCTGCTCTTTCTATTACTGCAAGCTTAAACCAGTAGTCTTGGAGCCTTGCTTCGTCTAGGAACCGTATTTTAACAACTGTTATTAATTAATTGTCTGAACGAAGCGAAGTCTTATACACATAGCATGTAACAATATTAAAAATAAAAAAAATTCTTTCGTCAAGCAAATCTTAAAAAATACTTGTCAGATTTCGATTATGTTTCTACCAGAAGGTACCTATGAAGGTAACCTGTTATTTTCAAAAATTAGTTCTAAATAGTTTAAAAGTTACATTTAAAAAACTGATAAAAGACACTATTTTCATACGTCACAGAAATTTTGTGTGCGTCATTTTTCACCGGCTGGATATTTTCGTAGACAACCGAATCAGAGTATGTGGAGTAAATAGTTGTCTGAGCGAAGCGAAGGCTAATACGCATAGTATGTAACGATATTAAAAGTAAGAAAAAAAAATCTTTCGTCAAGCAAATCTCAAAAAATACTTGATGGATTTTGATTACCTAAGAAGGTACCTATGAAAGTAACCTACTGAATGCACTTACTATGAAAAATAAGTTCCAAATAGTTTTAAAATTATATTTTAAAAAACTGATAAAAACACACAATTTGGCTACATACGTCAGGAAAATTTACTGTGTGTCATTTTCACAAACTGGATGTTTTCATTAGATTTTCGAATTCAAGCACATGGGGCAAAGAAAATATGCAAATAATTTAAGTGTAACAAAACATATTTAAACTTAAGAAACAATCTGGAAAAGAAATCCTACTTTTTTTCCATTAATGGAAAAGAAAAAAGCCATAATTCTTAGTAACTTAACATTTGAGATTTTCGATACTTTTTATAATTGTGTTTTATAATCACCATTAGCATCTTTTATATTGCACACGTGCAAATTGGAAACAATTCTTTTGTGTTTAAATAAAATATTAGTTTGACATGGCTGCTTTAGATGTTACTTTTCTTAATAGATTATATATTGTTAATTTGTTTAAATCAATCAATTTTTTTTTTTTTTTTTTTTTTTTTTTTTTTTTGTATTATTTGGTTATTTTGTCAACCGATTTCGCCAAATTATACGAATTGCCAAGCTAATTGCCAAATTACACATATTGATATATATATATTAATTTTAAATAACGAAAGAAGAAATAAATTAATAAAACATTTATAAAAATACAAATAAAAAGTGGGATTAAAAATCTCTTGATGATGTTTAAACCTCTTGAGGAGTGCCATTTCTAGTCTGCGAACAGTTAATTTTAATGCTTAAATTGCCAATTGGCACCAGTAATTTTTTAATAAAATTTTAATCTCATTATATACGTAACGAAACGGTTCTGATTATTTTCAATTAAATTTGTTCGTAAATATCGATGGGAATTAATTATTTGATCATTTTTGGAGCACAAATGACCCAGAAATGTTTAAACACATGTATTGTTTTTAATGCGAGTGAATGATACATTCCCAATCATCCATTATTGGCATTTAATCTTATAGTTTGGTGATACTTTTTTGGTCCACAGTATAATCAAGTAATACCAAAAAAAGAAACAATAGTTGAAGCAATAAATAAAAGTTATAAATGTAATTAAAAAAAAAATATCACAATAAATCGAAAATATAAACACAGCAATATTCAAAATCAAAGTTTTCTCCAATTTGGCGGCAGACAAAATCGCGCCAACTTGGTGCGTATATGACATTTATGCCATATTTATGTGTAAAAATAAGCATAAATGTCCAGAAGATATGAAATCTGACTTTCTGAAAACAAAAAATTGAACCAAGATTTATAAACACGCCGAAGTGAAGGTATTAATGGAAAAATACCATGAAAATAGGACAGAAATATCAAATACGTATTTGGGGTTATGCCATTGACCAAAAAAATATCACCAAGTTATAAGATTAGATTCCAACAATAGATGACCTTGAGTGTCCCATTCAATGACATAAAGCATGATATGTATGCTTAAAACATCATAAAGTTATTTTTATTTCAACTTTTTATAAACATTTTACTAATTTAATTGTGTTTCTGTTATTTAAAATAAAAATTTAATCAACATGTATAAGTTGGCTATTAGTCTGGCAAATTGCATCATTTGGCGAAATTGATCGACGAGCTAAGTATTTGGTTAGGCGTAAATTTGGCAAAAATCATGTTTGATTTATTCTCTATTATATTAAAAAGAAAGTAACACTAAATAAAAACACAATTAAGTACAGATTAAATTAATATAGGAAAACTATTGCCAGGTTACCATATCATGCAAAATAACGATATTTTGATGCCAATTTTGCGGAAGTGTTCCAAATCCTGTTCTGACTTTTTTGGTTAAATTTTATTTATTTGTTTATTTGCATTAAATGAATGGGTTGCTTTTTTTTTTCATTTTCCAACAAAGTTGAAAAGTTTTTATGCATTCGGTTTGTCTGTCCGTCTGTCCATACTCAAACATACATAAATATACTGGGATTTTTATGCAATTTGTAAACCTTATTTAGGGTCCCCTAGGCATGTTTGGTATTGTATACAAAGTATGTGAGATTAATAGTTTATTTACAGGAGCACCCAAAATTTTCCATTATATTATGGTCTGTAAACAAAAACGTTACCAGAGTATTTTAATGTAATTGCACTATTGCAAAGTATTGAAATTTATATAAATCGATTAATTTCATTACAATTACGTTTGAACAGGACATTCATATCATTTTTAATCCGTTTGCAGGGACACACACACAAAAAGTCTGTTACAATACTGTCTTTGAGCAATAACCAGTGGACATGTGTTCTCAATTTCGGTATGTGCTTTGAAATTTAACTGTTTTTTAGGTGCATTCGTAATTATATAAAAACGTAGTACCTATAGTCATCGTCTAAACCGTCCATCTCTCTGTCTGCATAAAACAGCACAAAAACTATCCAACCGAATCGTTTTAATTTTAAATATATAGTTGTTGCCGAATTTTGTTGAGTCTTTTTTAAATTTTAGTAAAATTTGATTAATAATTCGAATACAGGGACAGTCAAAAATATTCCGTTACATTATGGCCGATAGGATGAAATAATTCCAAGAACATTCTAATGATGTTATGCGCCCATCGAAACATCAATTAAAAATAACATCTCGTTTTTTTATTAACTATTTGTTCTCTGTAAAGAATTGTGAAATCCAAAGTATATCTAAATTTATTTATTTTTTAAATTCCACAACTTATTTCGTTTTATTCGTTTTTGGTTGATCTATGTTTAATGTCCAAAAATGGAATACCTGCTTTTTATTTCATGCATTTTCTAATGGGTCCATGCTTAATGTCTAGAACTGGAATACTTATGTCGCCATGATGACAAAAAAAATATATATTAAAAACTAACAAAAAATTAATAACTCAATAACAAATTGAGATACAAGTTTAAAACAAGTTGCATTTTAAAGTAAATTTTTTTCTTTATACGATGGTGTAAAAATTGAATATGTGCAATGTTTAGAAATTAAAAATTACAAAATTTACAGTGCTGAAAATTGTTAAACTGAAATTTCATCTAATTTTTGTTTATGATTGGCTCAGGAATATTAATGTGTCTCCAAAAGTCTAGGCATATTAATATAACTCTGTTATTACGTAAGCTATGTTTTGATCATCCTAAAAAGCATATTATTAAATATAGAAATCATTTATAATCCTAAAATTATAGCCTTTGAAAATATTATTTTCCAAATAGTCGTAATTTGTTAAATTAAATTTTATTTTTTTTAAATGTGGTATTTCGTTCTTTTTTTATTTACTTTTTGCAAATTAATATTAAGTATTTGTTCGCTCAGACTGATCCCTGTGAGAGAAGTTTTAGTATAATAAAATGATAACATTGTTAACAGGAAACTAGCACAGATGGAAACACTAGAAAAAAGATTTTTCTGATTTACTATTTTTGAAAAACAAGTACAGAAACAAAA
Source organism: Maratus speculifer (assembly GCA_964019185.1). Taxonomy (NCBI): domain Eukaryota; kingdom Metazoa; phylum Arthropoda; class Arachnida; order Araneae; family Salticidae; genus Maratus; species Maratus speculifer. The sequence continues at coordinate 215,390,039 of OZ025301.1, read as the reverse complement.
TATAGAAAGTGACTTAAGGTTAAAATGAATCAGCTTTAAAACTGATACAGAATAAACTCTTTGATAAACACCAATGAAAAAAAAAAAAAAAATTCACTGGTTACGAAGTTATGTTTAATAATACTTAAATATACTTTTAATTATCTTTGTAGTTTTGAGTGTTGTTTTAATTATTATTCTACTTACAATGTAATTAATAATTCTTGTTTTTGTTGATATTGTATCCTTAAAACAAAAATTTGCCTTTTTCATACGTTAGGATAGCCAAGAGCTTAAGGAACTCGCACAACAATTTTCATACTGATTCACACCCTTATATTAGGTGGGTTGTGTACGGATAAAGTTTGGGAACTGCTGTAGTAGAATATTAAAATAATAAAAATTAAAATATTTTTAAAAAATTATTAAATTGTATAAATATCAAATAAATAATTAATGATGTATATATATAATTAATTATGCATCATAAAGATGTATTTTTCAAGAATTTTTCTGTGTCTATGCAACATGCCTCAAAGGTACCCTTCTAATTCACATCAAAATCATAAAATAGGTAAGTTTTATTTCAGGTTTAGCCAGACTTAATAGCCAAAAATGCTTGATTAATACATAAGTATATTTCAAGAACTTTTTTGTTAACCAAGTACCATTGTTACATACATATATATATATATATATACATGTCTATATAACACTGGTGTCCAACTAACCGAAAAATATCATATTTTGTAAATAGACTGTGATACCAAATATATCAGCAATATCTTGAATTTCTTCATTAATAAAATTTATATTTCTTGCATGAAAAGCCTGAGTACAGCCATATAAATCAGAATTATGTTTAAAATAAATACATAATGATGTAAAAATAAAGAAGTCTGTAATTTTGATGCTACATCTGTACTAAAAGATTCATTATTTACATCTGTGATGATGTGCTGATTTTAGGCATTTATAGATTTGAAGGAGTATACTGTATGGATGGGCTCGCAAAATATATTTTAACTCCTTAGGATCAAGCATTATGTATGGTGACCTAAGGTGCTCAAAATCCTTGATTACTCTCATGTTATTTTTTATTAATGATTTTTCCATATTTAATTAGAGTATTTCCCTGATTAAATTAGACAAAATATTTTGTTTTAAAATACCGCAGTTAAAATATTAAAAATTCTGTAAAAGACACTCATCCCAAAGGAGTTAATTCAATCCATTAATAAATTAAAATTATGTACAATAATTGACAATACAATATGATAATCATACAGTTGCACTGTATTTATAAATTTTTATTTTATTTTTCCAGAAACGATGAAGCAAATGTTGAGAAACACCGAAAAAACTGGCGATAAATATATATTCAATAAATATAAAAAACTTTGTTAAATCACCATAAAAGAAAAATTATACAGGACGCGTTTCGAGCTGCAAAATTACCGCTCGTCTTCAGCTGGTCCAAACACGTGTCACAACGGACAGAGTGGAAAATTTTTCCACTCTGTCCGTTGTGACACGTGTTTGGACCAGCTGAAGACGAGCGGTAATTTTGCAGCTCGAAACGCGTCCTGTATAATTTTTCTTTTATGGTGATTTAACAAAGTTTTTTATATTTATTGAAAGGATGAAGCAAATGTTAAAGAAAAACCTAATGAGAATGATGAAGAATGTGAGGTTGACAAACTTAACGAGAATGATGGTGATGAAGCAAGTGTGATTGATTTGTCTATTGAGAATAATGAAGGAAATGAGCCCTCATCTAATAAAAAAGATGCAGCTGTGCAAGTCACAGATGTCTTATTCCTTACCCTCATGCAAGACGTTTTAATTCTTCAGGATAAGCTGCAAACAGCTTTGGAAAAGCTAAAACTCGTAACTTTCTGCTATGGAAGCATCGAAAATGAGTATTTATTTAAAAGTTTAACAGGTTATTCTAGAAGCCAATTTAATGTAATTTTTCAGTTTTGTAAGTTAGAAGACAGCTTGTCAGCAAACTGCTTCCTGAATGAAAAAAATCAATTGTTTTCAGTTCTTGTTTATTATAGAACTGGAATTTGTCAAGAATTCCTGGCACATCTCTTCCAGACAACCCAACCGTTTATCTACAAAAAAGTAGAGTGTAAACATCTGGCCATCAAAAGAGCAGTTACAAGAAAAAATGCCTTTGGCATTTCATAAACTTTGCCCACAGTGTAGAATAATTATAGACTGCACTGAATTTAAGACACAGCGACTAACTGATTCCAAAATACAGTAAGCAACTTTCAGTTACTATAAAAATAGTAATACATTAAAGAGAATGATCGGTATAACACCATCAGGAGCTATTTTTTTATTTCCAATTTATTGGGTGGATCCATAACTGATAAAGAACTTTTCTTAAGATGAAACATACTAACATTATTGGAAAAAAATGATCTTGTTCTAGCTGATACGGGATTTCCTATCTGTAAAGAATTAGAAAAAAAAGGATGCAGCCCTATAACACCTCATTTTTTAGCCAATCATATTCAATTTACACCCATAGAAAAATCAGATAAATCTTTTGCTCACCATTGTGTGCATATAGAAAGAGCAATCAGAAGAATAAAAGTTAAGTTTTTAAATATTTTGAAGGAGCAATTGCAAATTGCTCCTTAAATAGTATTAAAAGTTTTTTATATCCTTGCTTTTTTATATAAATTTTGTCAAGCCTCTTTTTCAGCCAAAATGAGCAAAATTTCATTTTTGCTTTTTGGCCGCATTACAATTAAAAATAGATTTTATTATTGCTTTTTCTCTTGTTTTTGGCTAGAGACAGTTAAACACCAATTTAATTTTTGCTTTTTTCTGTGGTTTTTGACCTAAGGACAATTAAAAACCCACTTAATTATTGCTTTTTCTACAGTTTTCGGTCTAAGGACAATTAAAAACCGATTTTTCTCATCCAGTGGAAGTCCTATGGAAGCACCGAAAATCAGGATTTATTTAAAAGTTTAACAGGTTATTCTAGAAGCCAATTTAATGCAATTTTTCAATTTTGTAAGTTAGAAGACAGCTTGTCAGCAAACTGCTTCCTGAATCAAAAAAATCAATTGTTTTTAGTTCTTGTTTATTATAGAACTGGAATTTGTCAAGAATTCCTGGCACATCTCTTCCAGACAACCCAACCGACTAGCTACAAAAAAGTAAAGAGTGTAAATATCTGGCCATCAAAAGAGCAGTTACAAGAAAAATAGCCTTTGGCATTTCATAAACTTTGCCCACAGTGTAGAATAATTATAGACTGCAGTGAATTTAACACACAGCGACCAACTGATTCCAAAATGCAGCAAGCAACTTTCAGTTACTATAAAAATAGTAATACAGTAGACTCCCTCAAATCCGCAACTCTCTAATATCCGCACACATTTTATGGATGTAAACAATGAAAATTTCAGTTCAGATATTGTGACAAAATTTGATTTTTTTAAATTTTGCATCAATTCCATACATTTTTTATTTTGTAATTTTCTTAATAATGCTCTATTCATGTTTTTTTCATGAAGGAAGAATAAATTTTTTTGGAAAAAAATCAAGATATTGCTGATATCACTGGTAATCACAATCTTCTTACCAAATATATTTATGCATTAATCAAGATTTTTTGGTTATTAAGCCTGGCTGAACTTGAAAAAAATCCTTATTTTATGATTTTGATGTGAATGAGTAATGTACTTTTATGAGGCAAGTTTTTTTTTGAAAAATTTTGGAAAAATACATCTAATTTGGATAATGAATATTTAATCATACACTATTGATTATTAACTTGACTTTTGTTATTAGTGTTTTTATAATTTAAATAAAGTCTAAATTTTTATTATTTTAGTTTATTACTTATTTTAATATTTTATTATATTGTAAGCATTCATTATAGTTCCGATTGCACTATTAATTGCATTCAAATTATTGTTTAAAAAATGTAAAGAAAGCAATGACCAGAAATCCGCAAAATTCTAAAATCTGCACAACCTTTGGTCCCAAGCTGTGCGGATTTGAGGGAGTCTACTGTACATTAAAGAGAATGATCGGTATTGCACCATCAGGAGCTATTTCTTTTATTTCCAATTTATTGGATGGATCCATACCTGATAAAGAACTTTTCTTAAGATGAAACATGCTAACATTATTGGAAGAAAATGATCTTGTTCTAGCTGATACGGGATTTCCTATCTGTAAAGAATTAGAAAAAAAAAAAAAAAGGATGCAGCCTTATAACACCTTATATGGCTAGAGACAGTTAAAGACCAATTTAATTTTTGCTTTTTTCTGTGGTTTTTGACCTAAGGACAATTAAAAACCCACTTAATTATTGCTTTTCTACAGTTTTCGGTCTAAGGACAGTTAAAAACAGATTTTTCTCATCCAATGGAAGTCCTATGGAAGCACCGAAAATCAGGATTTATTTAAAAGTTTAACAGGTTATTCTAGAAGCCAATAATGTAATTTTTCAATTTTGCAAGTTAGAAGACAGCTTGTCAGCAAACTGCTTCCTGAATCAAAAAAATCAATTGTTTTTAGTTCTTGTTTATTACAGAACTGGAATTTGTCAAGAATTCCTGGCACATCTCTTCCAGACAACCCAACCGACTAGCTACAAAAAAGTTAAGAGTGTAAATATTTGGCCATCAAAGAGCAGTTACATTTACCTTTGGCATTTCATAAACTTTGCCCACAGTGTAGAATAATTATAGACTGTACTGAATTTAAAACACAGCGACCAACTGATTCCTAAATGCAGCAAGCAACTTTCAGTTACTATAAAAATAGTAATACATTAAAGGGAATGATCGGTATTGCACCATCAGGAGCTATTTCTTTTATTTCCAACTTATTGGATGGATCCATACCTGATAAAGAACTTTTCTTAAGATGAAACATGCTAATTATTGGAAGAAAATGATCTTGTTCTAGCTGATACGGGATTTTCTATCTGTAAAGAATTAGAAAAAAAAAGGATGCAACCTTATAACACCTCATTTTTTAGCCAATAATATTCAATTTACACCCATAGAAAAATCAGATAATAAATCTGTTGCTCACCATTGTGTGCATACAGAAAGAGCAATCAGAAGAATAAAAGTTAAGTTTTTAAATATTTTGAAGGAGCAATTGCAAATTGCTCCTTAAATAGTATTAATAAAGTTTTTTATATCCTTGCTTTTTTTTTTATAAATTTTGTCAAGCCTTTTTTTCAGCCAAAATGAGCAAAATTTCATTTTTGCTTTTTATGTGGTTTTTGGCCTCATTACAATTAAAAACGGATTTTATTATTGCTTTTTCTGTTGTTTTTGGCTAGGAACAGTTAAAAACCGATTTCATTATTGCTTTTTTCTGTGGTTTTTGGCCTAAGGACAGTTAAAAACCCACTTAATTATTGCTTTTTCTACAGTTTTCAGCCTAAGGACAATTAAAAACAGATTTTTCTCATCCGATGTGGCAACAGCTTGCCATGGTGGATGGGCTTTCTACTAAGAGTGCCACTACTTCTAAATAATTTAGAAGTCATTTATTCTATTAAAAAACAAAACAGTCATGAACATTAAATAGTATATTTGTGTTAACCTGCAACTCCTGAAGTAGCCATCATATTGAGATTTCTAGCATATTAATTTAACTTTAATGAGAAGTCATATCATCAGAAATGACCAAGTATCATCAGCTGCATTGAAAAGATTGTTGTTGTTTAAATATGAATTCTGATAATTTCTTACACTTTTCATCATGCTATCATATTAAACAGAAATCAAACTAACTATTAAAAATATAGTTAATATCTTCATTGCAATTTCTGATTTATTGTGATTATTAAAGTTATATTTCGTATTAAGTATTTTATTTATTAAATATAAGATATCTCATGGTAGCCAAGGAATTCATTGTAATGCAACTCTATAATCTACATTTCAATAAACATTTCTTACTCAATTTATAGAGTTTAATTCATTCTTATACTGCCCTTTTTATTTCATGTATGTATTTTTGGTATTATCGATTATCACATCATACCAAAAACTAAACTATCGCCAAACTAAGATTAAATGCCAATAATGGATGATTGTACATGTCACATTCATTGACTTTTAAAACAATTCATGTGTTTGTTATATCATTTTAACGCGATTGTCTTCTTATTAATGTTTTACTAATTTATTTGTCCTTTCATTATTTAAAATAAAACTTATATCAGTCTGTAAAATTTGACAAAATTGTTTAACCTTTTATCTACCAATAATACGTAAGTACCATTAAAATAACTTATTATAAAATTCTTTTAATATGTCAGTTAGTTGTAATACTGTTTAGAATGAGTTACAGATACATTACTTTATCTTGTTCCAAAAGCAATATTGGTTATACAAAACAAAAAATATTTTCAAAGGATGTTTTCTTTTGCCTTTGCATCTTTTCAGCTTTGTTTTTAGTATATTGCTTATTGCTCTGCAACGCTCAATTATAGTGTTAGTCAGTTATTTGGAGTAAATTTTTATAATAATATAAACGTTGATTATGTAAGATTAATCTTTATAAAAATTACTAATGGATGGATTTTGATACTTATATTGTTAGTTAGGTGAATTTTCAGGCATAGTCCCTGTAAATTACATATAGTTATATCTTTTATAATAGAACTTATTGTAAAAAAAAAAAAATCAAAGATTCGCCTGGAATAGAGGACCAGCTTAGCAGGCGATGGCTGCTAGTTTTAAATAAAATAAGTGAAAGGATTATATTTTAAATGAAAGTAATTAAATATAGAAAAAATGCAATGGTAACAATTTTTAGTAATTATTTATGTTTGGTTATTATTTAAGGGGACAGTGGACCTTTATTTGAGCAAATTCGACCCGAAAATAAAAAAAAAAAAAAAAAAAAAAAAAAAAAAAAAAAAAAAAAAATCCACATTATTAATCTCCAGTTTGTTCTGAGCAGTTTGCGAGTAACCGCATGCAGATGCGATTATTTTTCGCAAAGTTACAAGCGTTTGAATTTTGTACACAAACAATTTTTTGGCCCTTTAACTATCGCACAAAATGTAAACAAACATATTTCAACATTTGTAAATCAGTTTTTTTTTTTCAAAATTAATATTTTGATAATTTTGTAACAGAATACATTAACTGTAACTGAAACTGCACTTGGCGACTTGTTTACCCTTGTGTTTACCGTTTTATCGCCGAATACAGTGTTACTTGTAATTTTTTTCTTGCTATCAAAAATTGGATAATTTTCTGTCTTTCCTTTTTGCATTGAAAAGATACATTTAAAAAAATTCTTTTCATAACCACAAACTACAACTTCTTTAAAGTTTTAGTTGCATAATATTCCGCAGAATGCATGCAATAAATAGGTGATGGCATAAGCCTACTTGTAGACTTTCAAAGAGGAAACTTCAGTTTTCACAGATGACCATTGTTTCTGGAGCTAAGCAAGACACTGATTTTTCTGCTTATGACAATGAACTTGAAAAGAATGAAAATTCTCCAAAGAACAATATAGTTGATTTACTTGTACAAATTGATACAAGTTTTGATAATAAATTCGATCAGGTTGCTAGTACCAGTGAACAAAAATTAAATATCAGTGTTGAAAACATCGTACACCCTGAAAAATCACAGGTTGGTTGATTGGAGTTTTATGGCACAAGGTCCCTCCAGGGACATGTTGCGCCAAGAACAAGGTGAGGATACAACCTAAGAGTATAAAGCAATGAAAAAAGTTAAAATATAAAAAATCACATTAAAAGGCTTTCATAGAATGAAAAATGTAATGTCAACATGTTAAAACTGTAATTAAAATGTCTGATAAGTTAAAGAAATTCAATGCTATAAACATGAAAGAGGCATGAGATGTTAAGAGTAGAATAAGTTAAAATTAAAGAATGTAAAAGATGAATGTACAAAAACAAGCTAAAGATCGCAGAATTAAAACCTAGAATCAATCTGGTACATAGTCCTCGAAAACAGCATTCTCATACCTCTGACTCCATCGCTTCCTCCACATATTGGTGCATTTGTTTGGGATCCTTCAAATTAGTGACATTTGAGCTAAGATATGATTTTTTCTCTTTTTTCTTCACAGTTTGCCACTGTGAAGAACCACGAACAGTCTTAATCGTTTTTGGATTTAGGGTTAGTCTTTCAATTGAACTAGTATTATTGGGTTTCTGGGAATTTGATGCAGATGAATCAGGTTTTTTTCCATTTTCAGGTTTGGTTAAATTTTTTACTTGACTTGATTTCTGCGATTGACTTGTCCAATATTCTATTTTTACAGGCTCTGATGAAGGTTTCCAAAGCACTAATTTTGGCAAAACTCTGGTAACAGTGGTAGCGTGGGCATCACGGGTCTTCTTTGTAATGTTAGATGTTTTTCCAGGTGAACAGTTTGGTAGAAAAGAGGAGTCAGTTTGAGTACTTATGTGTCTTACAGGTTTAGATTGCTGCTTAAGTAAGCTGGAGTAGGAAATTCCAACGGATGGGGTTCTGGATTCAACGAGTCTACGGACATCTGGATAAGACAGATTCTGGGTAATTTTTATAGTTATTATTTGTTTTTCACGATTCCAATTAGGACAAGTATGAGAATAGACTGTATGATCTCCTTTACAGTTTGCACAGCGTTCGGATTTTTCACATGAGGTATAGTCATGGCCGACCTCTGCACAACGTGCACAGGTAACGGAGCCACGACAGTTTGTTTTAGTGTGTCCGTAACGCTGGCATTTAAAGTAACGGATGGGGCTTGGTATATATGGTCAGACTCGATAGCTTAGATAGCTTACTTTAATTCTTGTTGGTAATGTTGGACTATTGAAGGTTAGAATAATGTGCTTAGTAGGATTTATCTGCTCATTTTTACGAATAGTGATTCGGCGTACATCTATGATATTTTGCTATTTCAAATTACTGAGAAGTTCTTCTTTTGTGGAAAATAACAGATCAGGTTCGGATATTACCCCTCGACTTGTATTCAAAGTTTTATGTGCTTGTACTGAAACAGTTGATTGGTTGGTTGGTTGTATAGATTTTTATGGCGCAAGGTCCCTTTAGGGACATGCTGTGCCAAGAACAAGGTTATAAGTGTACTGAAACAGAAAGTGTGCCTATTGTAGTGCAATTAGAGAGAAATTGTGACTGTTTGGCAGTAGAAACCTCAAGTAGTAAATCCCCAGATTGTAGTTTCTTGAGGGAATGACCATCCCCTAAGACAGACTGGAAGGTTTTAGCAATTAGAAAAGGTGATGTTTTTTAAAAGGAGCTATCGGACTGGCTATCTGTACGTTTAACAACAAAGAAGCGAGTGAGAGAGGAAGTCTGTACATTTTGTTGCTCTCTGCTAGGGAGAGAAGAAGAAGGAAATGAAGTGTTTCCATCAATTTAAAAATATAATAATTCAGACCCCGGCCGCACCACCCACTACCGAGCCCAACAAGGGGATGCACATTCGTGCACCAGTGCTAACCAGGGCCTATACGGTCACAAGACAATCCTATGTCAGTCGCCACCCTCAAAGAGATGACTAGTAATTGCTCGCTCACTTGATCCCTAAAGCCAATGACCAAAGTCAGCTGACCAGCCGATTGGTGCATACAGGACCAATATGCACCTCCCGTCTACCTGAAGCAGAGGCCAAAGCAGTGTGTTGGTTTCCCTCAATTGCCAGGATCCCCCTTACCAGGGACATGGGAGGCCACGCACAGCCAACACGTTGGTGGTTTACAATTCTCCATAAGTCGATATACAGGATGATATCGGCTCATACAGAATTGCCCTCACCTCCGAAAAGGAAACCACAACGAGAGTGAAACAAAGAGAAAAGGAAGACCAAAGGAGTAAGAGGAAAAGGAAAGGAGAAAGATCACTCAGGTACCCCAGGGTTGTGAAGCCCGTGAATACCTAAAGAAGGTATCCCCCTGCGGGAGAAAAATCACAGGAATATCCTTCATATGTTTTTATGAACAATGGTATGTGGTCCGACTTTCTTTGCAATATGAAGTGTGATGTTTGTTGCAACAATTCCTTAGATGTGATCCAAAGGATCATATGGATATGCTTCTAAAATTGAGTTAATTTGCAAAGTATGTGACAAACAGTTCAGCTCCATATTTTCAAGTCCTCGAGCAAGCGAGACTGAAAAGTGCTTTCATGTAAATAAAAAGCTTGTTGAGGCCTTTTTAAAAATTGGAAAAGGACATGCAGCACTAGAAGCTTTTTCTATGGCTATTGGAATCCATGCAATGGATAAAAAACTTTTCCAAAATGTTTATGCAGTTTGTATGTAAGGCGACAAAATTTTAAGAATGACATTCTTGAAGTTGCTCGAAATGCGGTGCGGAAAAAGAACGAAGAATTCAATAGTAGTATAGCAGATCGAAATAATATTTTGGATATAACTGTTTCTTATGATGAGACCTGGCAAAAGCGTGGGCATACATCTCTGTATGGAATTGGTCTCGTAATAGGCATTATGACTTGACTGGTAATCGATTATGAGATTCTATCGAAATACTGCCCTGAATGTATTGCCGCAAAGAGAGATCTTGGCGATGATACTGCAGAATTTAGCATTTGGCTTTCTGGTCATAAGTGCGATTGTTCCCAGAATTACACAGAATCATCTAATGCAATGGAGGTGGCGGCAGCTGAAGTTATATGGAAACATTCAATTAGTAATTGTTGAATGAGATACATCAGTATGCTTTCAGACGGGAATGCAAAAACGTTCCAACATTTAGTTGAAATGAGTGTTTATGGTAAAGATGTCAAAATTACTAAAGAAGAATGTATCAATCATGTAGCAAAGAGATTGGTAACAGGGCTCCGCGACAAAGTCAAGGAGTGGAGAAGCAAAGGCGAAACTATTGGTGGACGCAAAGAAGGTAGTCTGAAAGAAGATACTATTGTAAAATTAACTAATTTTTATAGGAAAGCTATAAAAGACAATGTTCCTGATATAGAACAGATGAAAACAGCAATTTATGCCACATTGTTTCATTACTCTTCCACAGATGAATCACCAAAACATTCTAAATGTCCGACTGGTGTGGCATCATGGTGTTTTTACGAGCATGCGCTTGCTACTAAAGAAAAACCAAAATCTCAAACTGATGAAAACAAAGTTATCGCAGGATGTACTTTCTAAGATATTGCCAATATATCGTTTGGCAAGTAATGAGTTACTAGAAAGATGCATTTCTGGAAAAACTCAAAATGCTAATGAAAGTGTGCATGGAAAAATCTGGAATGATTGCTCAAAAGAAGTTTTTATTTCTAAAAACCTTTAGAAATGTCAGTGATCTTAATTTTGGATGCTTGAACACATTAGGTTTGAGAAACAGGAAACAAATTCACTCTCTTTAGCTATAGCAGAAAGGCGTGATAAACGTAGAGTAAATCAAAGTAAGAAAAGGTGCACAAATGAGTGGAAGAAATGCAGGATTACTAAAAAAGTCTGTAAATCGCAAAAAATTAATCAAACTACTAAAAAGGAAGGTAAAACTTATTATGCTTGGGGATTTTAATTGTAATAAAAAAAATAATAAACAGATTTCTCTGAACAGGTATGGGTTTTTTTTTTTTTTTTTTTCCCTTTTTGCATTGGGCATTACAGAATCAATTTTATTTGTTTACATATAGATTAAAGTCCATTTTACTGAAAACATTTACTGAAAATTGAAGAATTTATACTAAAACATTTCTGGAAATTTTTATAATTGGTACTTTTATGCTATCTAAAAGCAATTTTTTCAAATAGCATTTTATACTTTTCATCAGCAGCTTTTATTTTTCGCGAGAATGAATTACAAAGCAATGCTTTATACAATTTTTGAGTCAATATTTCTTTGTTCCCCCCCCCCCCCCCTGAGGGGGAGGAGGAGGTTTCAAGGTCGAATGTCCCCCTTCGCGATGGTCACTCTCGGTCCTTATCTTAAGATAGTAACAATGGTAACAGTCATGTGACCGATTTACTACTCTCTTTCTCCACACCGTTTGAGAGATACAGTTGATCAATATTACTCCGTCGTTTGTTTGATTATGTTGCTTTAATTTTCTCTCCTTTTTGCTTTCTTTTAATTATGGTAACCAGTCCTGATATTAGAAAACAGTCGAAGAAGATTATTTATAATGATTACAACTATTTAAAAGAGCTCTTTGTTTCTAATCCTGATGCAAAAATCAAAGATGTGTTTATGCAAACACAAGAAGCTACATCTAAAGCATGTGGTGCATCTCTTCTCACAGTTGGAAAGATCTGTGCTGAAGCTATTTCTGTCGCAGATTCCGGCTTAGAAATTCTGTCATTTTATTCTGAAATTTTAGAGTAAAAGATTTTTCTGAATGGGCAAGGTTTATGTGGACAATATCAGATATGGGCTATAAATACAAAAGTGCCAATGATGGTAGACAAATTTTGATGGAGAGAAGTAATATAGTAGCTGCATGCATAAAATGTCTCCGAAAAATGCACAATATCAGGAAAGAGTTTCCACTGCGTCCAATTATATATTTGGATGAAACTTGAGTGAATCAAAATCACTCAATGAGTTATGTTTGGCAAGAATCAAAAAATCCTGGGGGCCTTAAAGTACCGCTAGGAAAAGGGTCACAGCTGATCACGCCAGATCAGCTCAGCATGGCTTTATCGAAGGAGCAGATTTGATTTTTCAGTCGAACTCTAAAAAGATACCATCAGGAAATGAATACCGACGTATTTAGAGAATGGTTTCTAAATTTACTGAGAGGACTTGAAGAATGCAGTGTCATGCAATGGTTAGAATTTAGCTACCATTTCAATCATTTAGAGAAAATTCCATCCACAAAAACACGAAAAGCAGATATCGTAGCTTGGTTGGAAAGGAAAGGCATTATGCATGATCCAAACACTACTGTTCCTGAATTGTTGAATCTTGTCAAAATACACAAAGAAAAACATAAAATGTACGAATTGGATGTTCTTGCATCTGAAGTGGGGCATGAAGTTGTGCAGCTTCCACCTTAACACTATCAGTACAATCCTATTGAATTAATAGGGGCTCAAGTGAAAGGAGAAGTTGCAAAAAGAAATAATACCTTTAAAATAAAGGATGTGAGGCAACTTCTTGTGGAGGCTCTTTCTCATGTTTCAGTCGAAAATTGGAAAAATTGTGTTAAACATGACGAAGAGTTGCAGGAAGAAGATTTTGTTGAATTGGGTCAGACTGATGAAAATGAAGTCACAGAACAGTTTTTTATCAATCTGCAGGATGACCACAAAAGTAGCTCTAGCGAATTTGAATGGTGAATTATATTTTACTTTCAATAATCGACTGTTTTCAAATTCAAGAGTTTTCTTTTTTAATAAAACAAAAGCCCTTTCAAGGGCTAGAAAAAAGTCCTTTTCAGGACTAAGCCTTCCCGAAAGCTAAAAAAGAAAAAAAAAGTATCACATTAAAACATAATTGAAAACATACATATCCACTCCCTAGGTGTCTGCACGGACCCAGGTGTGGCGTAACCAGCTTGGCGGTATGGCTCCGAATTTTCTAACAGGCTGGCAGAATTAGAATAATATTTTCAACGGGCCGGGCCGACAAACAAAATAAACGGTGAATTTGGGTGCTCTTTCAAAGACATGAATATTATTAAAGAGAAATGATATGGACTCAATTGTTCATTGACATTCAAATGTGCATGAGCGCAGCTTATGGACTTGTGGTTCTCCTCTGATGAGGAGCACAACCATTGAAAAATTAACACAGATGCACCGAATGGAATTGTAAATATTGGTTATGGATACTCTAAATTATTTTTTTAGCAATTTTAGACATCCAACCGATTTCCTAATCAATATATGCCAAGGGACTCAAAGTAATCTCAGAAGCATGGGAAAAACTGGCATATACTAATATGGAAAATGCAATTATGTTAGAGAAAAAATTAGCAGTACAATGCTGAGACATTTATAAAAGCAATACAACATTGATTACAGTCATTGCAGACAGAAACTGGGCAAACGACTCTTCATTATCAGGAACATATATATACAGTAGACTCCCTCAAATCCGCAGAGCTTGGGACCAGAGGTTGTGCGGATTTTAGAATTTTGCGGATTTCTGGTCATTGCTTTGTTTACGTTTTTTAAACAGTAATTTGAGTGCAATTAATAGTGCATTCAGGACTATAATGAATACTTACAATATAATAAAATGTTAAAATAAGTAATAAATTAAAATAATAAAAATTTAGATAATTTTCAAAATGATTAAAATATTAAAAGCAAAGATCAAGTTAATGATCAAGTGTATGATTAAATACTCATTATAAAAATTAAATATATTTTTCCAAAATTATTCAACAAAACTTGCCTCATAAAAGTACATTACTAATTCACATCAAAATCATAAAATAAGGATTTTTTTTTTAAAGTTTAGCCAGGCTTAGTAACCAAAAAATCTTGATTAATGCATAAATATATTTGGTAAGAAAATTGTGATTACCAGTGATATTAGCAATATCTTGTTTTTTTTTTTTTTTTTTTTTTCTTCCTTCATGAAAAAAAACAAAAAAAAACATGAATAGAGTATTATTTAGAAAATTAAAAATTAAAAAATATATGGAATTGATACAAAATTAAAAAAATCATATTTTGTCCAAATATCCAATCTGAAAGTTTCATTGTTTACATCCATAAAGTATGTGCGGATTTTAGAGAGTTGCGGATTTCTGGTTTGCGGATTTGAGGGAGTCTACTGTATTACATATGTAAGTACATATCTATATTTCTTTCTTTTTTTTTTTTCAATTACAATATTTAAGGGCAAAGACAATGGGCGGGATCTGAGAGATAGCTCTTATTTTACCACCTATTAAAAATTCAAACTATAATAATTAGCCTTAAATAGAAAAAAATAAATAAGTTTTTGTTGGTATTAATTAAATGAGATCTAACAATCTGTCATTTAAAATTAAAATTTTAATAGATAATTATTGCTTTTCATTGCAAAATTAACTATATTTAATGTTCTTAAATGCTTTAAAATAATTTATTCTTTTTTTTTCTATTAAACTGTAATTTTATTACAGTAGAGTGCCGATTATCCGAACATGTCGGGACCGACCCTAGTTCAGATAAGCAAAAGTTCGGATAATTGGACAGACAATTTAAAGGATATCCCTATCTATACAAAAACCTTCACACTTTATCCAGGCTTAGGACTGGCAACACTGTTAGTGCTGGTGTGTTTAATTTTTTTTTTTTTTTTTTTTTTTTTTGCCTTTTTTTCATTTTTTAAATTTTTTTTTCATTTTTTAAATTTTTTTTTCATTTTTAAACTTTTTTTTTTGTCTTTTTTTTTTAAGATTATAATTTAAGTAAAAAAGCTTTTGATTTTTTCTTGCTTGAAAGAAGACATTTTTTCAATGCTGCCATATCTCTAATGCTTCTTAAATGCATTGCTTGAATAGGATCAACGTCTTTCTGACTTTCGAGCCATTTCATAGCTGTTTCCAAGCATTCAAAGGCTTTGCTATGTGATGGACCTGGGTCATTTTCAGAGCATTCATTTTCATTTTCGCCTTCAATCTCATTGTCATTTAAAATCTGATATCCAGGGTCTTGCATGTCACAATTTATCCACTCATCAATTTCTTTTTCTTCATAATTTAGGATTCTTCCCATCTCTGTAGTTTTACACTCCTCATTTTCCTTATCAGATGCTTCTGCTCCAGTATCACTTTTTTCTCTGTTTTAAATTTTATTCCAGGCATATTTTTACGTTGATGATTTTACAAGCTTCCAGGAATCGGCAGCCATAATGCAACAATCTTTTAAATTAATTTTTATAGCATTCTGAGAATCAGGCTCTTCTAATCAAACAACAGAATGACTCTAACAAACTTTTAACAGAGATGGCTGAGCAGCTGAAAAAGTTAAAAGATAAGGTGGCATATCATATTTGTGGGAAATCCCATAATACATGCGATTATTGGTATTTTCCCTCGTCTAACCAGAATGTTTTCCGATGCAGAATAACTTTTCAAACAAGCCTAACAATTTTCCAGGTCAAGGTTACAATTTTTCAAGTCCTCACAAAAATTCTCCGAATCAGGATAGATTTTTTTGGTAACCAAAGTGCTAATGTAATCTTTGTTATTCATAACAATGGGAATTCCAACTATGAAATTATTCTGGGATACGATTTCCTAAATAGAAATAAACTAATACTAGACTCAGCAAATTCTAAATTATTAATGGGTAATTTGTCATTTCCTTTTGAAAATAAAAATCCTGATTCTATGCAAAACAGCATTAACAACAAAAATTTAAATTCCGATGAAAATAATGACAAAACTGATAATCATTCTACACCTATTGCTTCAAGTCTTGATGAACAAACCGACAACAATAATTAAAAAAATTTTGTCACACGTTCACATAAAATAATTTTCAGACCTAATCAAGGAAGAATTATACTCCTTAAAGCACTTCATAAAATTCAAAATTCAGCTAATTTATTTTGTCCCTCTATAAATAAATTAGTATTAAACCTAGATTTTAGTCTTCATACTCCAAACGTAAACAATTCTATTTTATTGTATGTTTACAACAATAATGATCAGAAAGTACTTCTAAATAAAAACACTAAATTGGGTTACTTCAGATAGATTGCTGACGATCAAATTTGTTCGCATGAAAATACTAAAACGTATCAGGTAAATTCTTTAACTTCTGATAATATTTTAGAACTTAGAAAGAAAGAGTTAAATGTTAATAACTTTAATAACCCCACCAACGGACTTGTCATAAACCAAAGCAAATCACTAACCTTCCATAGATTGGCGATAAGAAGCAGAAGAATGTGCTACTGAACGAGAATACAGTTCCAACAGAATCCCCAATACAGTTCTTCAACTGATATTATTCAATTAGATATTCTTTGTAAAAGTACAGACGTAAAAAACTTTGATATTACAAAGTTGTTGAGCCCTTAAAGATTTGAGTATTCTTGCAACTGATGGAGTTTCTGCTGGAGGTGAAATTGGTTCTCTTGTCTTTCATTAGCGGAGACAACCTGGGAAGAGAAGCCAATATGATTGGGGGTTTTGTAGAATCATTCTCTAATAAAATTAACTGTTATTGTAGAACATGCTTGTGTGATAAGACTGAGATACAAGATACTTTTTTTGATGAACATATTACATTGAGAACTCCTGAAAACTATAAACAACATGTAACAGAGTTAATTGAAGATAATACAAAATTAATTCAGCTTGGAATGAAAAACGATTCTCCATTTAATTCAGAATTTTTTCATGTCATGTGTGGTCTCCCTCCTGATATTACCCATGATTTGCTGGAAGGAGTTGTCCCATATGAAGCAAGTTTAGTTTTAACAGTTTTAAACACACAAATAGTAATTTCTATTGATTATATAAATAAAAACATTCAAATGTGGCCTTATGGACCACAAGATTCAATCGCTAAGCTAAGTATAATAAATAAAAACTGTAAAATCAATCAAACAGCTTCTCGAATGTGGACTCTTCTCATTTTTTATTTTAACATTACATATACAAATGAACACACCAGTTTTGCATGTAACCGCTGTTGGAAGAGCAAAATCAAGAGAAATCACGTCCAAATAACCTAAAAGATTAAAAGCACAAACAAAAGTTAATTCACAGCTGCATATTAAGATCAAATCATTAAAAAACAAAATTTACAATTTAAATTCTAGCAAAAAGTAAGAAAGTTTTGAAGAAAAGCAACTTAAGAAAATCATGCTTCAAAAAGAAATAAATAAATTGCCAGCAATGATGTTATTTATCAAAATAGCAAATTTTGATAAAAAGAAGATAATTGCAAGTACCATCGCTTTGAAGCTACACATCTTAGAGCAGAAGCGTTCCCCAAATGGTTATAAATTTGTGCGGGATATGAAGATATTTGCTCTTCCCCATCGAATTACCCTGAAAAAATATCTTAGATATCCAACTGGTGAAAGTGGGATAACGTCTTTAATCCAATCATGGCTACCCTTATCATAGATAAAATGGCTATACAAGCAAAATTAATTTATGATAAAAAATTAAGATTTATATCTGAGAAATGCAAATGCAGATATCGATGATTTAGATATTGGAGACAGATTGGCTAATCATCTTTTGAGTTTCCTTTTCAAAGGATTGTCAAGCAATTACAGGACTTCAGTTGCTTATTTTTTTTTTTTACAAATCGGTCAACTAGCAATGAATTGTATAAGCAAGCATGTCGCTGAATGTGTCAAAAAGGTTGGATTTAATGTATTGAGAATTTCAAAAGATAATTCCAAATTTAATGTTTCTCTCTTCAACTTTTTATCAGAAGGCTGTGCAAAGCCTGTGATGCAACACCTATTAGCAGGGGTGCCCAGAGAGGGGTTTGGTGATGCAAGATGCATCATACAGTTTAGTTTTGGGGAGGAATTTGAGAAAAAGTACATTTTGGTGAGGATTTTTAAATTCTTAATATTTCCTTTTTTTACTGTTAAATTTTTTTTTTTTTTTTTTTTTTTTTTTTTTTTGATTTTTTCAATATCACTTTTAAATTGTTAGGTTTTGTCTTGGGAGATAATAAAACCATTTTTATTGGTCCATTGAACAATACGATTTATAGCGATTTGCAATTGTCTCAATAAAATGCATATCTTGTCCTTTGCATGAAATTTTAAAGCCATCAACATAAAGTGTACCTTGAACATTTGGAGGCAGTTGGTGCAGGATATCATTAATCTTGATGGCAAAGAGGGAAACACTCAGAACACTGCCCTGTGGTAGACCCTCTTCTTGTACATAGAAACTGAAGAGAACCCTCCCAATTCGAACTGCGAGGGAGTTCATAATAAATATTGGTAGGTTACCACGGAAGTTAAGGTTAAAGAGATCACAAAGGATGCCATACCTCCAGGTCTTGTCATAGGCATGACAAATCATGTCAAAAAAGACTTACCAGATGGTTGCGTTTTAAAAATGCAGTCCAAATATAAGTTTCTAAAAGAATGAGGTTATCAATAGTAGACCTACCACGTCGAAATCCACTTTGAAAGGATGCAAGAGAATTATTTGATTCCAAAACATGCACCAAGCAGCAATTAACCATTATTTCTAAGAAGTTTGCAAAAGCTACTAGAGAGTGCAATTGGCCTGTAGTTGTTTGGATCACTGGAATCTTTACCTGGTTTCAGGAAAGGAATGACAATAGCTTTACACCAGGCTTTTGGAAATGTGCATTCAGTCCAGCAAGCAATAAGTCAAGTCAGAAGCAAAAAGAGTTTGAAAAACAGTAGGAACCAAATTATTTTTATCATATCCTTTGAAAGGATGGAGAGAGGTAATACTATGCGGTTTCCAGGAAGGGAGTACATGCAGTGGACATGGACTCACCTCAATACTACTCAGAGGAGTATTGTCAATTAAGTTTCTGATTCTGAGACCAAAGGATGAGATGCAGGATGAACGATTCTGATATAGAGTGTCATTGTCTGTATTTGAAATGTAGGAATGAAGTGGATGACCAGGATGAGAGAGAAGACGATAATATAAGTTCAAAGAGAGTTTTTTACAAATATGATGTAATGAAGGTTCACAACATTCAACATACAAGCTTAAAATCGGAGATGTACAGAATGCACTTGAGCAAACACGAAGTGCGCTATGGTGCACAGTGTCAAGTTTTTTAAGAACAAAAATATGTGCAGAACCATAGATCTGGCAGGCATAGTCGATTTTAGAATGAATAGCACGATAAATTTTCAGGAGAGATGTGCAATCTGCTCTCCAAGAAGTATTTGAAAGTACCTTTATTAAATTTAGCAATTTTTCACATTTTGTCCGTAGTTCCTCAATCATTTGTATTCTAATTCATTTTCAGATAATAGTTGCTAACACCCCACAGCTTCTTTGACAGTAGACATCGGAAATCTTTCAATAAATACAGAATAAAAGCAACTTCAATTCTACTTCTACTTATTTGTAGTAATATTCTACTGCAATCATCTATTCCTTACTTCAAGAATATAGGATCTTGATAAAAAATTTTCACTATCCTTTCTTCCAATTCTGCCTATTAGAAGAATTAATAGTGAGACAGATATTATTTCTCACTACTTCTGAAAAAATGCATCTCTATTTTGTCATTTATGCGTAAAAACGTATTATGGGTCAAACTGACCCGCTTCGCAGTTTTAGGTATACTTAGTTATAACTAAAAAATTATTTATGTTATTCGCTATTAAATAAGAAAAGCTGTTGTTTACCTTAAAATATTAAAAGTCAATAAAGGATTTCATTGAATACTTTTCGCGCAATAAGAAATTAAACATTGATTTAGGTCAAATTGACCCGTTCCGCAGTTCTACTGTTAAACAATAACTTAAATGCAATTAATAATACAATCAAAATTATAATGAATTTACAATGTAGTAAAATATCAAATTGATTAAGTAAGGTAGTAAACTAAAATACTAAATAACTAAAATACTAAAAAGTAGATAATTTAAAATATTAAAAGCAAAGGTGAAATAAATAATGAAAAATGCATAATTAAATATTCATAATAAAGATGAGATAAATTTTTCTTAAATTATTTTATTAAACTTGTCCCATATAGGTGCACTGTTAATTTACATAAAAATCATAAAATAAGGAATGTTTATTTCAGGTTTAGACAGACTTAATAATCAAATAAGCTTGATTGATGCATAATTACATTTTCAAAAAGATTGTGATTGCCAGTGATATCATCAATACCTTAATTTTTTTTTTAAGTAAATTTATTCTTCCTTCATGAAAAAGCATGAATTGAGGAATTTTAAAGAAAATTACAAGTTAAAAAAGGATAGAATTGATATAAAACTAAAATAGTCAAACTTTGCTCCAATATCTGAACTGAAAGTTTCATTGTTTACAGCCATAAATTATGTGCAGATTTGAGAGTCTACTCATATTAAACTAGATGATTATTGATGAATTCTCGATTATCCAAAGAAGGGTTGGTCCCAATTACTTCGGATAATTGAGGTTCTATTGTATGTTCATTGTTATGCATGTATTGTAAATTTTTGTGTTGGAGATTAAGGTAAACAAACTGCATTTGTTAGAATATTTTTGGAATTTTGAATTCTTTGCATAATTTTATTTGTGCCTCCTCAAAAAGAAACTCAATTTTGGAAAAAATTATGGCCGAATCAGCTAAGAATACACCTTAATTTTTTGAATTCTTATTGGACACTCGGTGGAGCTGCAGAGCTGAAGCTCTACAATCAGCGATTGAAAACTTTAGAGGGGTAATCACTGTCTGAAATTCAAGAGAATGATCCTCATTGTGGACCTGATGCAAATGGATAATTAAACTCAATGGAAAGTTTCGAATTTCTCTTCTGCTTAAAATTACTTAAAGAAGTATTGATGCATGTCAATATATTATCAAAGTATCTCCAATCACCAAATGTAAATTATGTCACTGCTACGGAAATTGTGCATACTACAAGAAATGAACTTATTAATTTACACTCTAATGATAATTTTGAAAAACTATCATGAATGTGATAAATCTCTGCAGAAATGCAATTAAAACCTCCTCAATTATCCAGAAAAAAGAAAATTCCATCAAAGCTAGGTGGAGGAGAACAGCAACGAAATTTTATTTCTCCCAAAGATAATAGAATTAATATCATTTTCAGATTAAAAATTACCTTTTGATAACATTAAATAATACTTTTATAAACTGAATATAGTATTATATTATGAAATTAATGCAACACTGCATTAAAAATATTACCTATCAACAGTACATTGCAGGACTGACAAATTCTCACAAATTTTTTAAGTTGCTAAATCTAGTTAATATAACAGTATTTTCAGAGGAGAGTTCTTCCTCTAAAGCAAAATATATATAATTTACAAGTTTGTTTCAGGCTTACCTGCAAATTAAAATATCCCTGATGTTGATGTATTGATCATATATCATGAATACATGAACTATTTATAACATAACAAATATTTGGCCTGTTTGTCTAACATAGAATGAATTCCAGTCTCATATTTCTTCTATAATTGAAAATACTTTAATTTCTGTAACTGATGTAAGTTTCGACGGGTGGTCCAATATTCACAACGAACCAATTATTTGTGCTTCAGTTATCACAAGCAATGGAGAAACAAATCTTGTGGATTCCATTGATACATCTGGGCACTCCCATACTTCAGATAATCTTGTACAAATAGCTAAAGAAGCATTGTCGAAATGTGATTGTGAATTTTTTTGTTCAATTTGCAGCAGTGTAACAGATAATGCAGCCAATGTGAAAGCAATGCGTACAGAATTAAATAAAGATGAACAGTTAGATTTCTAACATGTGGTTGTTCAGCACATTTATTTAATTTACTTGCTTTTGATCTGCAGATAGTAAATGTGAAGGAGTATATAGTACATATTGATAAGTATGTCCGAAACAACCACTTCGTTGCAGCAAAATATAAGCAAGAGGGTGGAAACAGAGATAAACCCCCAAAATCTTCCACAAGATATACATTGCAATTCTTTATGCAATTGCTTTGAGAATTATATCAAGATTTGGTCTACAGTGATGAAAGTGTGTGAAGAAAATAGAAATAAAATTGATTCCGCTGAATATAGCAAAGTAACCAATTTCTCAATGAAAAGAAATGCAGAAGACTTATTAAATCGTCTTCAGCCTATAGCTAGATCCCTGGGTCAAGTCCAGAAAGATAATTGTGGAATTTCTACAGCTGTACAAGTTTGAAAAGATCTTAAACAGCATTTTGAAACTGTTGAAAAACTGGATAAGACCAACATGAAGCTGTTCACGAAGCGTTATAATGAAGCCTTATCTTGTGCTCACTTTTTAGCATACTTGTGTGATCCTTGCTACAGAGGTCAAAAGTTGACAAATGATGATTAAAAAAGAATTACTTTCTGCCAAAAGACAAATACAGTTCTCACTTTACATCTGTAATAATGACATTTCAGGTAAAATCTGATCAGTTTTCTGAATTTTTATTTGATCAAAACATTGTAAATAACATTTCTCCCTTAAATTGGTGGAAAACACATTTTGACGCTGCTATTTTTGTATCAGATGGTGTGAGGGGACGGGAAGTGTAAAGAAAGCGATAGAAAACTATTTACTGCAACAGCTACTTCTTCCTCAGTGGAACGGATTTTTTCAACATATGGTTTAGTCCAATCTAAACTAAGAAACAAATTAGGAAACTATAAATCTGTGAAATTAGTGTTCTTATGCAAAACCTTAAATGCATGAATAACTAAATATATATATATGGGTCATTCCACAAAAATCGGGTAACTTCGTGAAATTGCAAAACATTTATTTACCATTTAATATATTCAAATTTTGAAAAAGGCCCATTTATAGACAAATTTGATTCTTTTTAGGAGCCTGTATAATATTTTGAAAATTGAAATTTTTTTAAATCAAAATTTAGCTTTTTGACACCAAAAAGTCAGTCCCCTGGCGTGTACCACTAGAAAAAGTGAAGACTTAAGTACTAATAATTTTTAAACTAATGGATTTATGCAATAAAAATTAATGTTGTTATGTTCTGAGATAGTTAATTAATAGCTATTTATTTATGCTATGTGATTTAAAAAAATTATATATTACTTTTTTTTTATTTCAAGTTGTGTACCCCTACTTTGCGCGTCAGTCCCCTGGCTCGTGTTAAATTCCAAAAATTTCCGATATTATCCATTGCTGATAACTCAATTCTCTTTTTCATATTTATTTATCATATAAAGATGGCAGAGACGACAGATATTTATTCATCAACCATTTTTATTCAATGTTTGGGCCCATTCTTGTGTCGACAAACACAATGCAAACACTCAATTTATCAGTCCCCTGGTAAGTAATAATTTAGTAATTTATAAATAATTATTATTGATGTGTGCTGATTTTAAAGTCTTTTTATTGCTATACTTAATATTAAAACAGAATAATATGGTATTTGGTCCAAACAAATAGATTTTTTGTGTTTTATAGGGAAAACGTCAGTCCCCTGGCAGTTTTTCAGATTAAAAACTCCCAGGGGACTGACGTAAAAGCAAAAGTCAGTTAAACACATTAATGAATGCTAAATTACATTATTTCTATAATAATTTTACATTTTTTTACAGTTTTTTTACAAATTATTTTATTAAATAATAATTAATTACTGATCTATACTATTAAAATCTGTGCGCGTAACTATGTAACCTCAAAAGATTTTATTTATTTGTCTTTGACAATTTTTTGTCTTTTTGTTTATGTTCAACCCGAAATCACGCATTTTTTTACCAGCTCGAAATATTTACTGCAATTTAAGATATACATATTACATACGCCACGTTGAAATACCAAGAAGCTGTATACGATAATTCTTCTACCTCGCATGCAGATAATTAGCAATTATTTAATTTAACTTATTTGTTACCTTTTTTCATAAAAATAAAGAAAAACATGTATCACAAAGATCAACAAAACTTTTTATTATATTACTTCTTTTATTCTAAAATATATCATTTTATCGTCTGCTGCCATAGCAACATGATACATTAAAATAAATGCAAAGCAGTAGAAAAATATTTTTTTATGAAATAGTCCTTAAACAACTCAACATTTAAACAGGGAAATTCTTATTTCTTATTTATCTATTTAAAAGAAGTTTGTTGTCATTACTTTATTATGGTAATTTTTGTTTCATTTATCCACAAACAAAATTCTTAAACTTTAGTGCGTATAACGGATTAAAAAGCTAGTATAAATATAATTTTTTCATAGAAAAAATGGCTCCTACCAAAACAAAAAACAAAAAAAGAGATGAAATTTTACAGAAGAAGAGAGAACAGGAGAAAGCTCGATTACTCAAAATGAGAAGTGATCCTGTAAAACTAGCAGAACAACGAGCAAAGGAAAGACTGAAATATTTGAAAAAAAAGAAAAAGGTCAAAGAAAAAGTATCAAGAATATGTCTCCACGTGAGCAAAGAGTGACTCGTAAAAAATGGAAAATACATTCTTCTAAGTATAGGGCAAAAAATGCATTAACAATTAACAATAACTATCCAAAAGAGATAACATCTACCCAAAGTGATAATATAAATATTTCTAATTCGACAAATCACAGTCTTTCAACCACGCCAGTACACAGTGAAGTTTTGAATCTAAAAAAAAATGAATCCAAAAAACGAAGCCGAAAACGAAGATTACAGAGATGTATAGAAAAAAAAGGAATGATGAAGTTACTGCTCAACTGAAGAAGCAAGTAAACCGTTTTAAACAAAGATATAAAAGATTAAGACGCAGTATTTGTGATAAAAATGATGATCTCACACCCCTAAGAAAAATAGAGCAAATGGCAAATGATGACAGTCAAAAGCGAGAGTTGATTAACAAAGCTTTCTTCGGTGAAGTCCTCCAAACACAAATTTCTAAAAATTATTCGGAAATAAAAACTCATAAAGATAGATTTAACTTCAAACGTGTTATTGCTGGAAATATTATAAATAAATATAAGCTATGGAGATATAAAAATAAAGGTATAACATTTAAAACAATGGGTCATAATAAGTCAATAAAAGTTACTAAAAATAAAAAATGGGAAATACAAACTGTAGTCGAAAAGTTCTATGAAGATGATAGTAATAGTCGTCAAGCTGCTGGAATAAAAGAGTCGGTTACTCGTAACAAAGTGAAGAAACAGAAACGTTACCTTTTAGATTCAATATATAATTTACATAAAAAATTTCTGCAGTCAGAATCAATTAAAATTGGGTACTCATTATTTTGTCGCTTACGTCCATATTGGATTGTCAAACCAAAACTTTCAGACCGGAATACGTGTGCATGTATTCAACATGAAAATCTTGATTTGAAACTTACTGCTTTAAAGAGCGCTAAAATTCTCCGATTTGATAATTATCAAAGGCTATTGCAATTGCTTTGTTGTGATCGTTACAGTGAAAAATGTTTAACAAGATCTTGCAGTACTTGCTTTACAAGATGTTTGCCTTACGACGAATTCAACAACAGTGAAGATATTGTGTTTAAGCAATGGATTCATGCTAAAGAATTAATAATAGATCCTAAAACTAAGAAGGAAAGGTATGTTATGAAGTATAAGAAAGAGGTAAAACAGATGAAGCCCAAAGAATTAATCGAGCAGTTAGAAAATGAATTGCCAAATTTTTTCATACACGAAACAAATATTGTTCATCAATACCACTATCTCAAGTTACTGAAGGAATCTCTTTCTGAAAAAGATGCTGTTATACACATGGATTTTTCAGAAAATTACTCTACAAAATGTAATCAAGAAATTCAGGCGTTTCATTTTGGTGGTTCTCGCACTCAAATTTCTCTCCACACTGTTGTTGTGTATACCAAAGATTCTACAGTTTCTCACTGCACCATTTCATCAAATTTGTCTCACAATGTTGCAGCTATTTGGGCTCATCTGAAACCAATAATGGCATCGTTATCTGACACTATTGAAAATATACACTTCTTAAGTGATGGACCTGTGACTCAATACAGAAACAAAACGATGTTTTTTTTTCTTGGTCGCAAATTTTTAGAAATGTATCCGAAAATTAAAACATTTTCCTGGAATTACCACGAAACAGGCCATGGGAAAGGTGCACCATATGGGGTAGGTGCAACTTGTAAAAGAACTGCCGACCAAGTAATTGCTCAAAAAGGTGATATAATGAATTTGCAAGAATTTGCTGACACGTTACATGAAAAATGCCCGGCTATAAAAATTTATATTGTTGAAGATGTTGATATTAAAAAAATGGATGATCTGATAAACGCAAACAAGAATAAACAGATTTTCTTTCAAGGAACACTCAGGGTGCATCAAATTTGTGGTGATGTACATCATCCTAACCGTCTTGTTATGAAATCGTTGAGTTGCTTCTGCGATACTATAAATTGTGAACATTACAAGTTGGGAACGATTCAATTTGAACAAAATAAAAATCTTTCAAGGTGTTGTTCAACACTCACAGCGATCAAAAAAAGATCCCGTGAAAAGCCAAGTACAAAATCTACAAGTGTGCAACAGATCAAGTACAGTGTTGGAGACTTTATTCTAGTCAAAATTTTAATAAGAAATAAAGAATACCGGAGGGCCGCTATTTGTTCGCAGGTTAAAGAAAGAGGAAAGAATTTGGCTGTGACATTACTCAAAAATTGTAATGATAAAAAATCTTTATTTCGATTAGATAAAAATGACACAGCTAATATATCGTTTGAGCAGGTATTTGAAAAATTACCTATACCTATTCTAAGTACAAAACGTAACAGAGTCACTTATTTATTTAATAAAACTATTGATGTTTGCTAAAAATAATTACTGTTACTGTTTACTTTGATTTTATATTATTCAAATATTAATAATATACTACATAATTATAATACTTAAATATTATTCAAAGCTTTAAAAAAATTTATTTGGTGTCATTAAAATAAGTAATAAAAGATGTATTAGTTAAAGATGTATTAGTTAAAGATGATTGATATAAAAAATATATATTGAGGTTTGTATTAAACATGTTTTCATTACTTCTTTGGATAATTATTAATAATTATGGAATAAAAAGTTTGAATTATTCATTAAAAAGTTCATTCTAGAATAAAATCATCGGTTTCGGTCAGTCCCCTGGAAGTCACGTCAGTCCCCTGGAATCTACTTTTTAAAAAAAACCCAATTTTTTCAGAAATATTAAGATATTTGAGTGTTGCTGTACGAATATAATAAAAGTAACTTATTGTTCATAATTATTATAAAAAATTTTTGAAATCTGAGATAAAAATAGTACATTTCAAATTCACCTCTAAAGTTACCCGATTCCTGTGGAATGACCCATATATATATATTATATGAAGACCCCAGAAGCCAAGGGGTATAAGTGACAAAATTGAAAAAAATAAACTAAATACATAGACGACCTAAAAATATGCTTTTTTCATTTCAGGTAAAGAAATATAAGTTATTTTCTTATTATTTGCTGAGTTATAGAGGCAAACCGCTTTTTTCGAAAGACAAACAATATTGATTAATTATACATTTAAAGAAAATTGTACTTTATTTTTTAACAGTTATCGAAATAAGAGTTCAAAGACCAGAATGCAACAAGCAGAAATTTCCTATTTCAATTCAGTCAATTGTTATTGATGTTCCAATTTAACATCAATTATCTTTAAACTCAATTTACTCCGAATCGAAATTTTGTCACTTGTATCCCCTTGGCTTCTGGAGTCCTCATATATAAATACAGTAGACTCCCTCAAAACCGCAAACCAAAAATCCGCAACTCTAAAATCTGCATATATTTTATGGATATAAACAATGAAACTTTCAGTTCGGTTGGTTGTATAAGTTTTAATGGCACAAAATCCCTTGAGGGACATGCTGCGCCAAACCAAAGACAAAATTGTAAGAATGATAATAGACAACGTCAAAATATCTGGATGGGAGCTTCCCATCCAGATAAGGTCAAGTAAATATACGAAAACAAAAAAATTAAAATGCCAAATCATTAGAATATGGAAGTAAAAAAATAAACAGAAAGCGCAATCTGGAGTCCCACCCCGATGTTGTTCAAGGGTATCAAAGTCGTAAAAAAATAAAAATTAATAAGCATATAAAATCGTATATTAAAGTAAAAACCAGCATGCTTTAGAAAGGCAAAGAAGGCTCCATGAGGTGTTTCACCGATAAGGTTTGTTAAAAATAGTGATGATGAACTAAAGTAAGTTCTATATACATGCCGGAGGCCCGGACAGTCAGTCAAGAGATGATGTATGATAAGTTGATCAGAGTGAGAATGTGGACACACGAGTGCATCCTCCCTAAATAATAGATGTCCATGTGTGATCCTAGAGTGTCCAATTCTCAGATGAGTCAGGATAACATCAGACTTTCTAGGATATGTTGATAACCAGGTCTTGATAATTGGTTTAACATGATGCAATTTATTATTCTATTCTATATTCCAATTTTTTTGCCATTTATCATGAATAAAATAGTTAATAAGTATTTTTACATCTGAAAATGGAATTTTAACTCGTAATGGAATAAGAGCACGTTTGGCTGCCTCATCTGCTTTGTCGTTGCCAGGGATACCCATGTGTCCCGGTACCCAGCAAAATAAAATATTGTAGCCACGTCTTGTCAATTTATTATAGAAGTCTAAGATGGATATGACATAGGGATGTTTTTTTAATGATTTAATTGCGTCAATAGAGCTATTTGAGTCAGTATAAATGATGAATGATAAACTATGATGAGATATGTGGTACATGGCTCTCTATTGCAATCAGTTCAGCTGAAAACACGGAAAGAGAGGAGTGAAGACGATAACACAAAGATGTGTTTTCACAGAATACACCACAACCAATAATGTCTTTATTCTTGGACCCATCTGTATAAATGTCGGTTTGATTTGGAATTTGAGCGGTGAGCAGCAAACAGTTGTTGAAAAACAGCAGGAGCCAAGTTCTTTTTATCATACCCTTTGAAGGGATGAAGGGTGGTAATATTAGGAGGTTTCCAGGGAGGAAACATATGTAAAGGGCATGGTCTCACCTCAATGTTACTCATAGGATAATTGTCAATAATGTTCCTTACTCCGAGACCAAAAGATGGAATAAGAGATGGTCGATGCTGATAATGAATATCATTGTCTGTATTTAAAACGTATGGTAGACGATGGGACGAACATTCGTATCGTTCAGGTTCATTTGCCATGCTTTGGGACTATAAAATTCTTTTAGTAAACTGTTCTATTTACTTAATTTTATCTGAAATATCAATGTTCCCACGTTTAAATGTGCACGTTATTTATAAAATAACAATTATATTAAGAACTATATTTTTTGTCGTGTTTGCAGCCATTCGTACAATCGCCGCAAGATGGCGCAGTCAAAACGAAACTTAAAATTTAAAAGGTAGCTTTTTAATCGCAATTATTGCTTTTTTATTTCATTTCATGTCATTAAAAGTATTGATAATGTAAAATATACTTAGTATTTGCCCTTTGAATTTATTTATCCGGCTATACTTATTCTGTATTCTTCCGCAATCTGTTTGTTTACATTTTGAATGCCGGTATGCAATATTGTTCGCGTTGTTTTCATTTGATTCTAATGCGTTAAATATGGCTAATACTGTTGTTCTTATTTGTTGTATTCACGTAATTGAGGACATAAACGATAATTTAATATCCTTGTCAGCTAAAAGTTTTGAAAAAATAAGGCATTGTATGCAAGAATGGTTGCTTCTGGATAGAGAAATATCTGAATGTTTGAGCACTTCAAACGGTTTTGGTGAGGATGGCAGCTTGGAAAAATGTCCTGAGA
The DNA here is from genome assembly GCA_964019185.1 of Maratus speculifer. Taxonomy (NCBI): domain Eukaryota; kingdom Metazoa; phylum Arthropoda; class Arachnida; order Araneae; family Salticidae; genus Maratus; species Maratus speculifer. The sequence continues at coordinate 215,359,619 of OZ025301.1, read as the reverse complement.
GTAATTATGCTTATCTTAGAAGATGCTATATGCGATTTACAGACAAAACAAAAATCTTAAGAGCAAAGAAAAGAATGGAAAAAATTCAAACAGTTGATGTCAACACGGCCACAATTCGCACAACTAAACGATCTAGTGGAACAGTACCGTGCGATCGTACAGGCATCTTTCCTGATAACTGTATAATTTGTTCGAAAGAAAAATTCTTTTTCGAGAAACATTCGTCAAAAAGAAAAAAAGAAAAACTTACATTATGCCAAACTTTCACGGCAAGTAGAGCATTGCTAGATAGTGCCATGAAAAAAGAAGACGAAAGATTACTATGCAAAATACGGGGCATCATGTTTATACAAGATTTCCTCCCCCCCGCTTCTATTACTGTTTTCACTCAAAAATGTACCTATATATATGTACATTTAATTTCAAATAACTGTCTGAGAATAGTGTTTATACAAGATTTTTTTTCCCGCTTCTATTACTGTTTGCACTCAAAAATGTACCTATATTATATACATTTAATATCAAATAACTGTCAGAGAATCGTGTTTATGCATTTTTTTCCCCAGCTTCTATTACTGTTTGCATTCAAAATTTTATCTATATATATACATTTAATTTCAAATAACAGTCAGAGCATTGTGTTTATAAAAAATCCCCCCCCCCTTGCTATTAATGTTTGCCTTCAAAAATTTTATCATAAATATATATTTAACTGTAAATAGTGTTAGAGCATTGTGTCTATACATTTTTTTTTTCTAGCTATTACTGTTTGCATTTAAAAATGAGTTCACCACAGATATATATATATAGCTCATAATGACTAGAAATTTAAAATTTTATTTATTAAAAAAGTCTTATAATTATCCTTTTTAAAGATATGAAAGCATTTTTTTTCAGTAATTTTTTTTAAAAAAATAACATTTTAACTTTTAAACTTTGAAGTGTAAAAAGTATTATTGCTAACCGAATATTTGGTATTCGGTTTACCAAATAATCTGTATTTGGCTAAAGTCAGAATTCAGTTCATCCCTAAAAATTATATGGTTCTGCTAGCTATTTTTTTTTAATGTGGAAACTTGAATATTTTGTGAAATTCCAGTACTTATTCGAATTTTTATTACACAGATACATGTATAATTTTTTTCAAATCCATCTGTTTGCAAGCAATTGCACTATTTATTTTTTATTATTATTTCTCATTTCATAATTATCCAAGTATTTAAACCCATACGTACGTATACTGAATGTAAATAAACAAACGACGGATGGTTACAATATCATTTATATGCGACAACAATAAAAGAAAATAGCTATCATTTTCCTATTTAACACTGTATTAATATCTTTTTAGATACAATATGAAATAAAAAGGCATTTATTGTGATTAAAAAGTTGTTTTGTGGTTTTTTGTTTCTTCTTTAATGAAATTTGATTGCGCCATCTAGTGCCGATTCTTAGAATGGCTGCAAGGTGGATAAAAGATATAGTTCCGAGTATATTTCTATATTTTTAAGAAATGTGCAAGTTTCAATGTGGGAACATCGTGATTTCCGATAAAATATGAATGTTAAAATATTTTAATAACAAATTTATGTAGTCCTAATAGATGGCAAACGAAATCTCATTTCTAAGCACATTTTAAGACTTCGTCCCATCGTCTATGTATGAAGGGGATGATCAAGATGTGACAGGATACGGTAATATAATTCTAATGAAATTTTTTCATGAATATAGTGCAATGAGGGTTCATTACAATCAACATAAAGGCTTTGGACAGGAGAGGTACGAAATGCACCAGAGCACACACGGAGTGCACTATGGTGCACAGTGTCGAGTTTTTTTAGAACAGAAGTATGAGCTGAACCGTAGACCTGGCAGGCATAGTCAATTTTAGAACGTATCACAGAGCGATAAATTTTAAGAGAAGTACGTTCTGCTCCCCAAGAAGTGTTCAATAAAACTTTTAATAGGTTTAGTGATTTTTCACATTTTGTCCGTAAATGTAGGATGTGCGGTAAAAATGTTAGTTTTTTCTCAAAGTAGAGGCCGAGGTAACGAACACTATCCACAACAGGTATTCTATTTTTAAAAAATAGAAACAAATGCTGAAATACAAATTAAATAAAATTTTTAAAAAGCTCACAAAACAATAGTTTTTGAGCTTTTAGATAAATTGTAACACATAGTACATATTTTAAAGAATAGTGAGCATCAAATAAGGGACAAGGGCATAGCGGTCAAATGCTTAAAATTTTATAGTTTTCTGCCATTTCAAATGCAGACTTTTCACTAAGCTCTGGGATAAACATTACTTATTTAATATAAAACTTTCAGACAGTTTATAACACATAATATAGATTTTAAAGATTAGGGGTTGGTTGGTTGTATAGATTTTTTTGGCACAAGATTCCTTTAGGGACAAGATGCGCCAAGAACAAGGTTAAGAGGGGGAAAAAAATGTAATCTAAACTTTAAAAGACGCAAAATGTAAAAGTCACTCTAAAAGACAAATGTAGACATGAGTAAAAAGGTAAAAGCAAAATGATTATATATGAAATTGTAATACAATTATAACCAGTCAATAAGATAAAATAAAAAGCTTAAAAAAATTAGTTAAAAATCACACAAACAGTAAAGTAGCGATACATAACACGAAAAAGTAAAACGGTAAAAACAATGACACTTTTGAAAATTTTTAAAAAACATAGAAATTAAAAAGGTAAGTGGTAAGATCAAGAAGGCATAAATTCAGGGCCGTAACTACCGCCGGGGCACTGCCCCGAGCCCCCCAAGCCTGAGGAGCCCCAAACTGATGGTTAAAAAAACTATTGATTTTAGTTTCTAGTCTAAGTTCCTATAAAATGCCCAGCACATACCTAAAAGTTAGTAATTAAAAAAAATCAAAGTGCTAGAATAGATGATTTGCGTGTCCGTCAATACACTCCTTACGCTTCGCATGCAAAAGGAGTTTTACAGCAGACAGCAAAATGTCGAGTCGAATGTGTCATGTCGCGCCAGCATGTTTGCTGACCCCACCGAAGCTAGTATAAGGAAAAAAATATGGACTTCTAATAGATTGAATAATATAAAAAGCATCTAAAAAATTCTATAAAATCTTTCTTCTTATCTATACTAATAAGTTAACAAAACGCTCTGTTTGTTTATGTCTGCATTTGTGTGCGTGAGTGTGTGACTGCGATGGTTAGCAAAATCTACCGCACGTAGAAGTCTGAAATTTTAGGTGAAGATATTCCAAGACAGGTCCTGATGCACCTGGGGCTCAGACTTTTAATATTTTAAGGGCCAGGGCCCTGGGCCCCTTACAATTTTTATGCGCTAAATTGTTAATAATTTGACTCCTTTTTATCCAATCTTTTCCATTTTGAGGTAAATTTCTCCTTTTAGATATTTTCGCCTTTTTACTTTTCAGTTATGACCCTGAACTCTTGAACCCCGTTTTAGGGACCCTTTTAGTCTTTGTGATAGTAAATTGTTAATAAATTGCTTCCATTAATTTTGATCTTCATTTTTGGGATACCTGTTCCATTTAGATATTTTCAAATTTTTACATTCCATATAAGACACTGGGGCCCCCTAGATAATCATAGGGCCGACCCAGGCCCTTTGATATTTTTGTGCCCTAAACATTTTTCCCTCCCTAAATTTCTCCCCTTCTTAGTGCAAATTTTTAAAGCTGAATCTTGGATTCTTATGTCAGGACCAAAACCCTGATATTTTTATTCAGTCCCTGGGGCCCTTTATTCACGCTTACCCAAACAATTGGTGCGTTTTAAAAAAATATTATTCTTGCAAATAATTCATACTCTATTTTGAATATTAATCGAATATTACCAATTTTGAATATTAATCGCGTTCTTGGGGCCGTTGGTGCAATTTCTTTAAAAATGATCCGGATTGCTTGCAATTTTCTTTTACATTGCTTTAGCGTCCTCCCATTACTTTAATAACTACAAAAAATATTTTCTATCCAACTACATGCGAAATAAGTTCCTAGCCCCTTGAAGGTTTTGTACCATAAATTGCTATTGAACTGCCCTCTCTTACTCCAATCTTCATTTTTGGAACTATTTTTTCACTTAGTTATTCCCATGTTCTTACATTCCATTTAAAAGCCTGAGACTCCCTATGGTCTCGGCTCAGGCAGCTTGAAATTTTTGTTCTCCATTCATTTTTCACCCACCTATTATCAAACCTTCTCAATGCTTAAATTTAAAGTTGAGTTTTGGACTCTTATTTTAGGACCTACACTCTGATGTTTTTATTGATGTCCAAAGGCCCTTTTTAAAGCATTTACTCATTTTTTATGCATTTCTTTAAAATATTATTTAACGAATAATTCATATCCTATGCTTAACTTTGACTAATTGTAGATCTAAAGTGTTAATTGTTTGCTTAAGGTTGTTCTTAACTGATCCGCTCAACAAGCGAAAAACATTTTGACACATTTACAAATTCATTTTTTAAGAAAAAGTTACAAAATTTTAATGCCTGACTATGAAAGCGATTTCGAGTTGAACTTATTTTTCCATTTTATGATAATTAAATTACTTATCGAGTTATAAGCTATTTCGATGACGCAATCACCCGTTTTCCCCCTCCTTTTCGACCGGAAATATGCTCAAAAGTGCTTGAAGGCTTGTTATGAAAAATCTATTATGTTTTTTAAAAAACAAAAGAATGAGTGCAATTAGACAGTTTCTGAATAGCAACACCTGCTATTCTCATGCATTTCCGAACAAAAATAAATTAATGCATGTGTCATAAAGTTGCCCTTTTTGATTTAAGAACACCCTTAAGGTTATCATAATGGGTCCCGGGCAATGCCGGATGGGTCAGATAGTCTATTAATAAATACATAAAATCGAAAAAAAAATTATCACAATCCATCTTTCAAAAGGTTTTTAAACAGAAACGCATGATTAAGTTACATATACTCAAAAATGAAACTAAATAAAATGCTCTTTAAAGTATTCAACCAATCAGAAGTCCGTATTTTCTTTCCTATGCTAACTTCAATGGGATCGGCAAAAATGGCATCGCTGTCAAGTGCCTGCCGAGTAGAGTTGAACAATTCTACATTTTTTAGTCATTTTTGGACTTATCATATATGATAAATGTACATAGCATATGTACAGTTTTTTACATACTTTTTTACATGCTTTTACATAGAAAAACTTGTCAGCAAAATCACTATCTATGGACACTTTGTGAGAGATTTTTATCATTTTTAATAACCAAGAGATAGATATGCACTTTAAACTTAAGAATTACATACAGTTTCAATTTGCCGTCCCTGCCCCCCCCCCCCCGGAGGTTTTGCCCCGGGGCCCCCAAGTTTATAGTTACGGCCCTGCATAAATTACTCAAAAACAATGTTTTCTTCATTTTCACTTGAGTCATGATTCTTCCACAGCTTCTTCCACGTAATTGTTTAGCTTTTTGGGATCTTTCAAGAAGCAAGAGATGGATCATGATTTGATTTTCGTTGTTTTTTTTTGTGACTCTTTGCCATTGATGAGTACTTCGAATAGTCTTATTTTCATTTGTCTTTTGGTTTGGTTTCACGGCTTGAGCAGAATTGGTCTTTTGGTTGTTAGAAGCAGAATGATCAACCGTTTTTTTTATTGGGTGTAACATCTTTTGGCTTTTGATTAGTATTAGGTTTCTGGCAATTTGATGCAGAGAGATTAGGATTTTTTTTTTTAGATGTAGATGCATTAGTTCTTGTCTGGGGTTCAGTTGACTTTTTCGGTTTTTGTGGCTGAAAGGTTGATATACTATTGTAACAGGTTCTGAAGATGGTAACCAATGCTCTAACTTAGGGCTTTCAGAACATTTAGTTGGGCAACTGACATCTCGAGTTTCTTTCTTTGGGGTACTGAGTGGATTAGATGATTCTGTCTGGGTGCTTATATGTCGTACAGATTTTGATGGCTACTTGAGTATACTAGAATAAGAAACAGCTATTGATGGGGTTCTGGTTTCAACAAGTTTTCAAGCTTCTGGGTATGAAAGATTTTGAGTAGTTTTTACAGCAAGAATTTCTTTTTCACAGTTCCAGATTGGACAGGAGCGAGAGTAGGACGTATGATTACCTTTGCAATTCACACAGCATTCTGGTTTTTCACAAGATTTAAATTCATGGCCGACTTCTGCACAATGGGGACTGGTAACATTGCCACAGCAGTTAGTGTTAGTATGACCGAAACGCTGGCATTGGAAACATCGTAAAGGATTAGGGATATAAGGCCAGACTGGACAGCTTAGGTATCCAGCTTTAATTCTAGATGGTAAATTATGGCTATTGAAAGTTAGTATTATGTGTTTTGTTGGACTAACTTTGGATAGTAATGCGGCATGCATCTATTATATCTCGTTCTTTTAAATTTGAGGAGTATAAAAGATCTGGTTCAGATATTACACCACGACAAGTATTTAGAGTTTGATGAGCTTTAACAGAAACAGCAAAAGAACCCTCAACCCGTAAATCCCCAGACTGCAATTTTTTGAGAGTGTGACTGTCACCAAAAACAGATTGGAATGTTTTTGCGATTAGAAAAGGTGAAGTTCTTTTGAAAGAACTATCAGTGCATTTAATTACAAAGAAACGAGTAAATGATGAATCCTGCACAATTTATTGCTTTCCACATGGGAGAGAATTACTTGAAATAGAAGTTTTTCCATCCATCATAGGAGAAAAATAATTTGGACCCCCGCCGCACCACCCATTATCGAGCCCAACAAGGGGATGCACGGGATTGACGGTAATGTCAAGATTGGATTTATGCATGGATTTATGACAGGCTAATAAAATCAGACCTCAAACGTACAAGTGTTTTAAATTTGCGACTTTTCCTTCAATCGGATGGGAGTGCAGATGAAGGGGCTCAATCCCCCCCACTCTGACAAGAGCCAGCGAATGTCTTTCGAGGGATCATCAGTGGGAGAAAATTACTGCTCACTGCTTGCGGATTGAATGAGGGGAGAAGGGGTTAGCCCCGCTTGCGATGGAAGAGAGAAAGATAGAGAGTTTTTAGTAGAGAGATGTAGGATGCGCTCTCAAGTGATAAAGATTTTTTTTTTTTTTTTTTTTTCTTTTTTTCTTTTTTTTTAAAGAAAGCTCGCTTTTGAGGTGAAAACCTCCACAAATAGGATTTGAGACTCGAAAACTATGAGTCTAAAATAAATGATTGTGTGCGATCACAAGGATTTTTACTAAGTAGCACCACTTCCGATGATATTGCAAACTCAATGGATGCAGGCAATGACTGGATGTTCCAGATATCTCTCAACTACCAAGGATCAAAAGGTACTGCATTTTTAATTTATTGTTCCCAAGTATTTAGGGTAAATGATGAGTAGTTAGCCTGTACACTCAAATTGGTACCCAAGTATTAGACTAATTAGATATTAAAATAATTATTTATTCTAATAATATCACCAATAATTGAATGAGTAAATATTTAACTGTTATTTTTTTTTTATCTTATTTCAAGCAAATGTGTCGTGTGACGCATCATTAATTTGTAAATATAATGTTGTAAATAAATATATAATAATTGTTAAACTTGTAGATTTCATTTCGACCATGAGTCCTATTTTATTTTATTGTTAGTGTAGTTTACTAAAATTCAATTACAGTTAGGTTAAAGAGTTTGTTTTTGGATTTAAAGTTCTGGTGTTTACTTATGGTCTAAAAGTTAATTCCTTTTTCGAAAAAGATACACAACGCAGTAGGGTAGAGTGAAGGCTGATGCCTCACCATTATTTAATGAATTAGCCAGGACCCTTAACGATCACTTTTATTTTTATTAAATATTGACAAATTTTATTTAACACTATGAATCTTCTAAAATTAAGTGATTAGGAATGGCTTACCTAATGCACTAAGGGGTTCGGGGTATGCTGGCATATTTGATTAAATAATTCCATTAGAAGAGTCCAGATCTGCCCAGCACTATGGTTGTTTATTTCATTTAAGATTTTAATTTCTAGGGTATTTTTCAGTCTTCATGAATCATCTCTGTAAGACTTTGTTTTAACACATAGCTGTACACGTATAAATCTGCTCTGATTAAACAAATCGATTTCTGATAAAAGTTTCAATATATTCAAAACTTTTTACGGGTTAAGTATTAATTAAGCAATTTTATGAAACATATTCTTAATATATCGATTTCTGCAATTAGTGATAAAGAACTGAAAGAAAACTCGCAAGTGGCGAGTTAATTTTGTCAGATGCATCAGGTAAAAGTGGAGTATGGAAAAATTTCAAAATTATAGTAAATGAGGAGACGGGGGGAAATGTGGACAAGTACAGTGCCAAAAATGCTATAATTTTTTTTTTTCTACAATTCTGCAAAATCTGGTACTTCTTATATACTACGACATAATTGCAATAAAAAGTTCTTTGAAAGTGACAGAATTCTTTAAACCTCAGATGTCATCCATTGATAAAAATGACAAACAAATTGTTTTACAAGCGGCAATTAAGATGAATTCAAAACACCTTAGATCATTTGATATAGTGAGTGACGATGGTTTTCTACATTTTACCCAGACCCTGATAAATTTTCGTGCAAAGCGAAGTGTGATTAATGTTTTGGTTGGTTGTATGTGGTTTAGTGACACAAAATCTCTTGAGAGACTTGCTGCGCCAAAACTAAGACTAAAAATACATGATAATACACTGAGTTATATTACGAAGTGCAAAGTCTTTCAACTATGGACTGCGCCAAAACTAAGACTAAAAATACATGATAATACACTGAGTTATATTACGAAGTGCAAAGTCTTTCAACTATGGAGGCAGGGGCACAACCACATTTTTTCTTTCAATGTATTTGCCTTCTTTTATGCCAGCCATTTTACAATTTGCAAGTCAATGTATTTAGTATTATGCATGAAGTTAAAATTGTACAACAGATCTTTTTATATTTTATCAATTTTATTTCATTAATATTGAAGAGTAATGTGATATTTTAATAAATTTTTCCCTATATGACTTCCCCCCCCCCTCAAGGTTAAACAACTAAGAAAGCTAATTTATTCTATGAAGTTCAAATGTCTATATGTAAAATATTCTATATTTTTAAAACTTTATTATAGTACAGATATAATAATTTTGACTCAGTGCAAAACAATATTTTGATTATTATTTTATGAATAGATGATTTGTGAGTGTGTAGGGATACGAATCAAAATTTAAATAACTTGAAAATAATTTTGGCCTTGGGAGAGGATAAAAAGGTTTAAAGCATTTTTGCAATTTGAAATTTTAAAAAAGGAATTTTAACTGTACTGGTACATTTTTTGTACCTGTGTGTGTTAGTTATGAAATAATGACATATGCTTTATAACATAATAAACTCAATGAAATTTGACAATAAAAACAAAGTGCAAGCAAGTGCATTTTATAAAAAAGTTATTTTCTTTGAGTTTTTTATTGCAGTCTATTTTATGAAAAACATTATTTATAAAACAAAGAATTTAACAGAAAAGTTGCAAAGAGAAATGTTGAATATATTGAATGCAATGACACTGACTGAAACATGTACAAACATACTTTCTAAGATAAAAGAAAGTGACGAAAAAATAAATAATTTAATAAGTAGTGCGATAGAATATGCTAAGAAATTTGAAATTGATTACAAATCAGAATTCGAAAAGTATCATCACTGCTGCGAAAAACCTCAATGTATCGATGAAAACCCCGACTCAGAAGTCGATTTTTCTATCTATGAGTATTATAGAAAAAGAATTCAGGTGTGTTTTAGATCACCTTATTGTCTTAAGGAATGACAATATTGTGGTTAACATTTCTTCTGTAGAAGGTTTTAGCATTTTACAGCTGCCTTTAGAGTTAAAGTATTCTTTAGAAAATGTAAAACAGCTAAGAAAACTTCACCTTAAATCATGTGATGTTGATGTATTTGCTTTACAAGCTGAATTGCAACAGTTCATACACAATTTTGGCGGTAACTTAAATGTAGCCACAGTATCAGAAACTGTAGAATTTGCTTCCATGAACAAAAGTGTCTTTCCCCTAATCCATCAGTATTATTAAATTCTGTTGACAGCACCAGTGACAAATGCATCTAATGAAAGAGCTTTTTTTTTAAGGCTAAAATTTACAAAGACTGCTATTTGATCAACTATGGCTGATACCAGATTGGAATCCAGTGATGATTTTGAGTTACAATAGAAAATCAAGTCCTTCCGGCTAGAAACGGGAGGAAGAGATAAATTTCATATACTTTATTTATTTATTTATTTATTTTAAATTAAGTTACATTATTCAAATATACGAAGCTCAAATTAGTGGAGTTCGATTATATAAGATTTACTCTAGTATGGTGATGTATCCATCCTCCTTGGTGTGTTCACAAATGACGCTACAAGCACAGTAAAAGCACTTCTACTTCCACTTCTAGTTGTTGTTATGATTCAGAAGTGTGGCACTGCTGTAACCTGTGTCTTATATACTGTAAGCCGTGCAACAAAGGATCGACATTCTTTTCGTTGAATTTTATTTATTAAATTGTTATCTTAGTGGAATCTTTCTTCAAGTAAATGAACATTATACATCATCTTTTACTACACAACTCACCACATTGGTGACAAATGGACAAGAACTTGTAGTTTCGCTTTTCCTTTGTTTCCAATTTCGATTCAACAACATGGTGCGATAAAAATCCCTATATTTATTCAAACAGATCCTGCTTGGTGGTTCACTATGGTTGAATCCACATTTGAATTAGCAGTCCTGAAAACAATAACTGATCCAAAAACGAAATATAATTGTTGTGTTTCTCATCTATCAGCAGAGATAGTGACGATAATCCATGATGTCATCATCTCTCCCTATAGTACTGATCCTTTCAAGAAGCTAAAAGATGAAATCATATTGCGTTGCGGTGAAACTAAATCACAAGAAATTTGCCGATTATTAGCTGTTGAGCAACTTGGCGATCGCAAACTTTCCGAGCTTCTTCGCGTTATGCAACATAGAGCTGAAAACCACAAAGTGTACGACACACTTTTATTGGAACTGTTTTTGTCACAATTTCCGTTTAATGCGCAGTCTATTTTAGCATCCATCTAAGAACTTACACCAGTAAAAGCTGCAGAAATTGCTGACAAAATTCTGGATATCTCAGGCTCTCTACAGATAAGCAGTGTTACAACCAGCCCTTCCAAAGTAGATTCAGAATTGTTAAAAGAACTGAAACTTTTACGTGCAGAGGTGAATTCTTTGCGAGTCTTTTCTCGACCTCATTATCGACAGAAAAACCCAGGACTGTGAAAGAATTAAACAGTGTAATAACTTTTTGAAATTAGAAGCTTAGGTGTGTCTGAATTATTCTTTTCACTTTTCTTTCCCTTATGGCCCGTGAAAAGTAAATCACTTTGGTGGCTATTAGTATGATCATCCCAGCCAGTCACTGCTGTGCTTCTGATGAATGACGTGCATAGAGGGTTTACCGTGCGCTTTACAATCACTTGTTTTTTTTTAGGAGCAATATAGCTTGCGTGCAAAATCACAATACAATTTAAGGAGTTTCTAAGGAGTATTTTGTTTACCTAAATTGCTATAAGTACTACTTGGGAAACTTTTTCATTTCTAAGTAGTTTCTGAGGAGTCTGTACGAACCCTGCTGTTTGGTTCGCAGCGAAAATGGATTATTGTGTACTTCTTGTGGAGTAACTATGGTTTATGATTTTAGTGTAGGAGAGGACTTTATCGAGGATGCTCTACCAATACAATTTCATCATTTAAATGGTTGGTTGGTTAGTTAGTTGAATGGGGTTTAATGGCGCAAAATCCCTTTAGGGACATGCTGCGCCAAGACCAAGTCAAAATAGAAAAAAGTTAAGAGGAAGTGTTAATATGCAAAATTAAAACCAATTAAAAGTCTACAGTCCTTTGTTAAAATGCATGAAAATACAGATAAAATATGTTAAATTATAGACAAAGCACAATAAACATATAAAAATAATTTTAGAGAACACAAAAATAAAAAAGTAACAAGTGAAATCAATAAGGCACGTATTAAATACAAGGGGCAATTAAAATCTGCAAAAATAATGCAGTAATTGTTAACATAAAAACAAAGTATAAAACGATGCATAAGTTACATATAAAAGTAATCTTAAGACAGAGAATTTTAAAAATTGCAAAGTTAATTAGGCACATATTCGTCGTAAACAATATTTTCTTCTTCTGTACTCGAGTCGAAAGTTTCTTCCATAGCCTCTTACACGTAATTATGTAGATGTTTGGGGTCTTTTAAATTTGTAATGGACTGGTTATGTTGGGACTTGCACTGTTTTTTTTCTAACAGTCTGCCACTGATGAGAACCTCGGATGAGAACCCTCTCTTTTGCCTTTTGGATAGGTTTCACATTTTGAAAGGTATTGGGTTTCTGTAGATAAGAAGCAGACTGATCAAGAGTTTTTTTATTAGCTGCGTTAGTCTTTTGATTAGTAACAGGTTTCGGGAGATTAGAAACAGAAGGATCAGGATTATTATTATTAGATATAGTTGCCTTATTTTTAGTTTGGAGTTCATTTGCCTTTTTAAGTTGAGCAGAAGATTTTTGTGTCTGAGTAGGTGTATGTAAAGTAGTAACAGGTTCTGACGAAGGTAAACAGATATCACGGGATTCTTTGATTGGGGTGTTTGTTAATTGTGTTTTGGCTGAATTTTTTGATGACATAGACACTTAAGTCTGGGCGCTAATATGTCTTACAGATTTAGACTGCTGTTTCAATAGGCTTGAATAAGACACGCCGACAGACGGGGTTCTGGATTCTACGATTTTACGAGCTTCTGGGTAGGATAAATTTTGCATTATTTTTACAGTTAGAATTTCTTTTTTACGGATCCAGTTTGGGCAAGAGCGAGAGAAAGCTGTACGATTACCTTTGCAATTTATGCAGCGTTCTGATTTTTCACATGCATTGCTGTCATGGTCAACTTCTGCACAGCGTGCACAGGTAAGGGAACCACGACAGTTAGTTTTGGTATGGCCGTATCATTGGCATTTAAAACAACGAAGGGGATTAGGGATGTAAAGACGGATGGGACAACTAAGGTAAGCAGCTTTAATTCTTGTTGGTAAGGTTGGGCTACTGAAAGTGAGAATGATGTGCTTCGTCGGAAGCACTTGGTCATTTCGACGGACAGTAATGCGTCTTACATCTATAATATTTTGGTCTTTTAGATTTTGTAAAAGTTTATCTCTGGTAGAAAACAAAAGATCTGGCTCGGATATTACGCCACGGCATGTGTTAAGGGTTTGATGTGCTTTAAAAGAAACAGAAAAGGAGCCTATTTTATTAGAATTTAGTAAAAGTTCTGAATGGCTGGCTGAAGAAACTTCAACAAGTAAATCCCCAGACTGCAATTTTTTTAGGGAATGTGAATCACCAAAAACAGATTGAAACATTTTTGCAATAAGAAAAGGTGAAGTATTCTTAAATGAATTATCAGAATGGCTGTCAGTGCGTTTTACTACAAAAAAGCAAGTGTATGGAATATTCTGTACAGTTTGTTGCTCTCCACATGGGAGAGATATAGAAGGAAGTGAATTTCTATCCATATTAGAAACTAGTCGTTGTGGGCCACCGTAATACTTACCCATCATGGATATGTATATGAAAATAAAACATGTGAAAACTATTTATACAATGCATTGCAATTCATAAACAAAATTTAAATATTGTTAATATACATAGTAATGCTATATTAAAGAACTGCTGATGTACCAATTTCGACAAATTATATAAAACAACAAACTACTCAAGTAGTACCGAACTGCGTAAAAGAAACATCCTTATAACTCCGAAAATAATAATTCTATTAACTAACAAATAACTGTGTCGGATTAAGCGTCTCATTTCCAATTAAAATATACTTCTGAATTGAAATTTGAATGAAATACAGGGTCATGAAAAATCAAAGAATGTGGAAAACAAGATTACAAATATCTCGGCAACTAATAATCCGATCGACTTCGTTCTATATGCAAAATGTGTGTTATTTTATTGCTTTTTACGCCCATTCCTTAAAACAAAAAAATTCGAAAATTTTTATATACCTTTCATTAGAACAAATTTTTCGAGAGTCCGAAAAAAATGGTTCCGGATAATTGAGGTTGCTGATATTAAATAGGGTTCGTTCCATTCTTACATACTAACTACATACAAAATTTCAAGTCTCTATCTCAATTTGTTCGGGAGATAGAGCGTTTACAGACAGACAGACAGACAGACAGACAGACGGACGGCAAATTTTTTTTTCTAAAAATATGTTTTTCGGAATCTCCACTATCTAAAATGTGTAAATCCGTCAAAAAAATTTTTTCGATTTTCAAAACGATTGCAAGACTTACCCTATACTACGTATGATGGGTAAGTAAAAAGAACAATTCAGACCCCGGATGCACCACCCACTACTGAGCCCAACAAGGGGATGTACATTCGTGCACCAGTGCTAACCAGGGCCCATACGGTCACAAGACAAACCTATGTCAGTCTCCATCCTTAACGAGATGACTAGTATTTGCTCGATCACTTGATCCCTAACGCCAGTGACTAAGTCAGCTGACCAGTCGATTGATGCATACGGGACCAATATGCACCTCCCGTCTACCTGAAGCAGAGGCCAAAGCAATGTGTCGATTTCCCTCAATTGCCAGGATCCCCCTTTCCAGGGACACGGGTCACCACGCACGGCCAACATGTGGGTGGTTTACAATTCTCCATGAGTCGATATACAGGATGATATCGGCTCATACAAAATTGCCCTCACCTCCGAAAAGGAAACCACAACGAGAGTGAAACAAAGACAAGAGGAGTAAGAGGAAATAGAAAAGAAAAAGATCAATCGGGTGCCCCGGGGTTGTGAAGCCCATGAATACCTAAAGAAGGTATCCCCCTGGGGGCTTCGTCATTTAAAAAATGGTGTAAAAAGGCATCTTGAAAGTAATCAACATGATGAAAATGTTAGTAAAAAACTAAAAGCAAAAGACTCAAGTACTTCTTGAAAAAAATTACAAGAAGAGTGCAATAAATTGTGCAGCAAGTGCTTATCTGTCTTACAAACTTAACACTTCATATGCTGTTTATGAGTCCATTATTACGGAAATGCATAACAGTTGAGCCAGTTGGGTGTCAAGAATCATTCCAAAGAATTTTCTAGAAATTTTCTGCCTATGTGCACAAAATTCTTTGACAGGAACTTACAAATTTTATAATGGAGAATGATTTACCAATTGGCCTTATGGCTGACAAAATAATTATCAATCATCGCACAAAACACATTATTGGCATAAGAATTCCCATTTTTGACCATGCAGAAAGACTCGCGGTTGCAAACTAACACTATATTTAGAGCATCAGTGGGTAGATGATTCAACAGGTGAAGGATTGGTCCAGGATTTTATAGATGCACACGAAAAATTTGGTTTCAGCAAACCTTACTACGAAAAAATTTGTCTGGAGTTGCAACAGACGGGCAGTATACAAAGTGTGGCATAGGAAAACATTTAAAAAGTGCACTAATAAGAGATGTTGCTGTTAATTGGGATCCTATGCATCGTTTAGAACTTGCCTATAAGCACAGTTCAGTGCCAAAAGCAAGTCAGGATTCTTTGGATCTTCTTATTTAAGAGACTATGAAAGAATTCGGGGAAGGATAAAAATTTTGAAACTTTGTTAAGTTTTGATAATTTTTTTATAAGCCCAAAAATTTCAAGACGATGAAATTTATTCCACACACAGAAACTGTTATACAAGCATTTTTAAAAGAATATAGATTCTTAGTCTCTACTTACGAAAACAGATCTTTTTACATTAAGAGATAGGATGATGAGAAGGTACAATATATTTTGTGTCTGTCTTACAGCTGATTTATATCACTTACTAGCTGACACTTCAAAAGATGTTCTATCAGCTAATTTTTTTACCTTGGAAATATAAAGCTAAAATTAATCATTTGCAATCAATGCTTGAAATATTTAGTGAAAATTTACAATCTTTTTTCCCATATAGATTCATTTGTAGATTTACGAAATAAGGTTTCATCTTTACCCCCATACATTTTTTCAAATTTTCCATCATGTGCTGAAAAATTTGATAATTTTACATTTAAGGGTGTTCCATTGCCTAAAATGCCTGTTGGAGATAACAATTTAAGATCAGTCGCCTCTTGCAAAGAAATTAACATCCTTTATTATACCAGTAAAGCTTTTGTGAATTATGTAACACGTTTAAATGAGAAGATTGTAGAATATTTTTCTGGTGGAACTGATACAGATATTCTGATATAAAAAAACAGTCTTTTATTTAATTATGATTATCTAATGTTCCCAAGAAATTGTATATCAGAAACACAAGCTAGCATCCACAGAAGAATTTCTGCAGAATTTTATTCTTACATAAAAAATCCTTTCTATAATATTAGTGATGTGAGCACACTTTGGTTTGAATACCAATATTTCAATGATTGGATTTGTCGCAGAGTAAACTAAGAAAGAAAAGGAAGCATGGTTATGAAACAAAAACTCTTCTAAAAATATGAGGCAGTCTTCGAAAGTTGGGATTCTGTTATAGAAAATGTCAGCCAACTTAGAATGTTTGTGCTGACGGCAGCAACACTTAAATTGGTACTTCGACAAAAGAGTTTTTATTCTTTTAAATGGTTCCCCTTATGGTTACAGAAAGACTTGGAAATTTCTTAAAGCAGCATTAATATCTATGTTTGGAAGCTGCTACAGCAAACATTTCGGCACAATACAGCAAAAATATTATGTAAAGTGTTATTTCAAAGATCATGAATAATTCTGAATGTATACATTGTTTTTTATAATGTCAACCTAACAGTAATTGTCATAAAATTATGGCACATTAAAAAAAAAAAAAAAAATGTGTATTTATGTATGTTTTATGAGTAATTTTAATTAATCATTTGAACTTTTTTTTTTCATTTAATATCATAAAATAAGTATTGCAAATTTCAGAAAAAAAAATCATATATACCGAAAATATCATCATTCACAATTTTCTATTTCTTTTTGATAATGTTTACTAACTTTGTATTTCAAAGTGTCCCTGCTATAAAACTATTATAGCATATAAACTTTATGGTAAAGAAATAGGGACTTTAAATTTTCTGTGCAGTCTTTCTAGACTAATTTTTATACTATAATATTTCAAATTATTTTTGTCTGCTTTTAAAAAAAAAAAAAAAAAAAAAAAAAAAAAAAAAAAAAAGCATAGTTTAACATTTTATTAAAATATTGATTTAACAGCTTTTTTTTTTTTTTTTTTTTTTTTTTTTTTTTTTTTTTTTGAAGATTTGAGGAAGCAATCTTATAGCATATTCAGTTCAATGAAATTGTTTCTTCATTTCATCACTATTACATAGAGTAAACAGTACAGTCATTGGTACTATGTACAACAGTTATTGGCACCTTTAGATTTAAATGAAAATATTAAGGGAACTAACAAAGTTTTGATGCTGAAAATAATTTTAATGATTAGTTCATTCTTTTTCAAATCCACATGAGTAATATCATGACTAAAAATCAAGTGCATCATATTTTTAAAAAATAATGTTCAGATGAGTGTCTGACCTTTTAGAAATTGTCACTTTTTCTTCGTTATTTGTTAAGGATTCACAGTAGGTTTTTATTAAAAATTAGTACATTCGTTTTCATTTTTGTTCCCAGTTTGATTATTTTAGATAAATATGCAACTCCTACAACTTAAATAATACTGATTTGGTTTTAAAAGTTGCTAAATATTCATTTGGTGTGGATGCCAATTACTGCCTATGATAACGATGACAAATCCAGTTGTTGGCACTGGTACCAATAACTACAGTTTTCATTAAAAAAAAATAATAAATGAGGTATTTGTTTTGAGTTTGTAGTATGTGTGTTTGAGTTTGAGTATTTTGTTTTTATTTTGAGGTATTATTTCTAGTAATACACTTTTAAATGATCTACCAGCCTTTTTAAATTGAAATATAAAATTTTAACAATTATTGGCACTAGTGCCAAGTTACTGATATGGAGATGCCAATAACTATGTTGTTTCAGTGATTAACATGTCAAACTTTCAGTTAATATTCTAAATCAGTATCATTTTTTAAAATTAAATATATTTTTCTTCTAAATATAAATAAATAAAATTATTTACTTCTATATAAAATATTTAATATAAAAAATTTTCAATGTTAAATAAGAGGAAATTGCCTTTAAAGATAATTTTTTGCTGAAAAGAGGGTGTGATTTTTGTTTTATTATATCAAATTTCAATTAAAATCTTATAGCCATGCAATATTACAATATTCAAAGGTTTAAAAACAGCATGGAAGGCAGTCATTTTAGAATGGTATAGCAAACATTTAGATAATATGCTTACAAAGTAATATTTTGCACTAGCTCTTCAAGAAGAAATTACATCAATTAACGAAGACTGGATAAAAAATAGCTTTGAAAATTTGGGATATACCCATGGTATTGTAATGCTTTTGATAGAGCTATGTGTCTAGAAAGCAAGGGGGGGGCGGGGACTCTTCTGTTACTCTTCCAGACATAGCTATTTTAAGTTTCAAAGTGTTTAAAAATATCCTAGGAGATGACATGTTTGCAAGAATAAGTAGCACAGTACTGAAAATTAAACTGAGGTTATTAATTCAAGCATTTTGAAAAGATGAAGAAACACAATCAGCTTATTAGCTGAGCCTACATTAGATTTACCAATTCTAAGTCTTAATCAAAATAAAAGTGCCAGAAGGTAAACTACACATTCTTTACCATATAGATTTATCTTTGTTATCACTCTAACAAAGAATAGGATGCATTTGGTGGGGAATATATATGCATCAAAGAATATAGAGTGAAGACATAAGATCAACAATATGAACAATCACTAAATATATGATCGCATCGTTACATATTCATTTTTTGGACTAATATTTAAGAGGAGAAATATTTTTTAAAAAATGGCTTCAACACCATTGTAATGACTAGAAGGAATTGGAAAGAAATGTTTAAAGCTAAACAGAGGAGAAAGTGGAACGAGTTGCTAAAAAAGAGCGAAAATAAAAACAGAAAATTTAAAAGCTAAGAAACTGAACAAAAGTGCCAAATTAGAGTTAAAAGAGTCATCTGAGTTAGACATTTATATCAATCAATATTATGATGATAGTGACAACAATAGTTCAAATGAATTTACAATTATTTGTCATGTTCTTGTAAAACATGAAGAAAAAATACATCCTGGGATAGTAAATCAGGTACAATAACCTGAACTACAAGTAAGTATAATGATAAATTTGTCAGATATAGCAATCCCAAAACTTACTTTTCTATCTCATTAAATGTTAATAGTAGTTAAAAATTCACTATTACAGTACTAAAATTAAATAGCATTATTTGCTCATCATGAGACTCGGATGATATGAAATTCTTTTCATTAGTCCTTGAGATATGACTATAATCATGCAAAATTCAGCATAGCAAAGCTACTTGTAGGTTGATATACATCAAATCTTCGAAATTCTGCAACATCTAACTGAATCTAAAGTTTGATGAAAATCCATGCATTAGTTCTTGAGATAAAACTAATGTGGAAACCGTGAAAAATGCAGCATTGCAGCACTACCTGTTAGGCGATTTACAACACAATGTAAGCACAAAGACTAACAGAATCTGCAGTTTGATCCGTACATTAATTCCAGAGATTGAGCTATTGAGGAAATTGTAAAAGATGCATCATATGCTATTTGTTGAGCGACTTGCATCAAAATGTAATCAGTACCAATTTTTATCAGGGACTAACTAAATATGGCATAGTCCATGTCAAATCAGGCAGCCAAAGAAAAAATCTTACCTTCATAGTCTCAGAAGTTCTTTGATTGAACATATGTTAAAATTCAGGAAAAAATAAAATTCCCATAATTTTTGGTTTTTCCCAAAAAAATTTCTGGACCGAGATACAGGGTGCCAAAGATGGCATCCCGAGCACCTTTTCCCGTTTGCGATTTTCAAAAAAAAGTTTAAAGTGCTCTATCTCTGAAACGATGCAAGATATCTCGTTGCAGTTTATTTTATTTTAAAGATAATATTTTTCTGCTTAAAAAGATATATGTGTTTAATTATTTTTACAGCAGCCTTCTAAAAAAATTTTTTTTTAATCAAAAATAATTTTTTTCTCAAAAATGCCAATCTCAAAAATTTTGATTTTTTTACTGTTAGTCAATACCATTGAGTACTACCTTCACTGTAAAGGAGAACTTCCATTTTTGAGTTTAACAAGTTTTAGAATCATTTCAAGAATTTAGAGAATTTTACAGGAACTGCATGTCAAAAGTTCCAATAAAAGTCTCTCAATTTTTGTATTATATGTAGCCTATTACATATCCTAAACAAGTCAGAAATCACACGTCAAACATGGTAAATGAGGTACATTCATACTATGACTAGTTTTATAAATATTTAGATCTTGATGCAATAAGTATTACACTCTTGTGAAAACTGGCATGAATACAAAATTTATTATGTTTCTATATATTAAAATCAGTAATACGGAAGTAATATGAATCCATCTTAAAAAGAACGTAATCACCAGGGCAACCTAGAATCATTACCTATCATGGGATATTTAATTATGTATGATAGAATTTAATAGAATGAACAATCATCCATTAATATCATAGTGATTGGTATATTCATCTGTTACTATCATAGTACCTATATTGCACAAACTTTGAACAGCAAGCAAGAAGAAATTTCATTTGTCCAACCAAGATCTCTGAAACAATTGCAAAATATTCAGATTCACAATTTATAAAAAGGAATTCTTGTTGCCTGTGTATATTACTGTGAGTGGTGGATTGCAAAGGTAAATGGTATCAGTTGTTTATGAAATTGTCGTTAACTTTATTAACTTTATAATTGTCGTTAACTTATGCTCCCACTTGGATCGGATGTTGGGTATAGATTTCCACCTGCAAGACAGCAACATCACCACCAGTGTTCACTTCCTATTCACAATGTTAAGGATTATGGAAACTCCAGACCCTATTAGTTAAACCGGAAGGCATCACTAAATATCAAAGGAAGATACAGATACTGTTCAACAAATTATAATGTCTACGAATTTCTAATTTCAGTTCTAAGCAGAGTACACTGGAAGTAATGTTTTGAAACTTATACATATATTTTGTAAACTTTACAACTTTACTGCATGTTTTTTTTTCTTTTGTAAGCTATTTTTAAAGCTGTCAGTTTCTTATACTTATTAAGAAATAAAATCCTATGTCAAACAAGACTAAGATTTTGATTTCCTGAGACCAGTATGTGATTGTCATACAGGAACTGGTAAAATATATGTGACGATTTAAGGAGAACTCGAATTATTTCCACTGGTTAAAAGAAACACGCAGTCATGGCAAGCGAGGGAAAAAACAAAATAAAATAATAAATGTAGAAGATCCAATAATTAGTCATGGGCTGCTGTAAATTCATTTATTAAATTCGTAATAATGAGGAAGGAAAAGCTCCTTTCGCAAAAATTCCATCATTATTTCAGCGAGCTGTCCTCATCGAAGAAGCAACCCAAGAAATCTTCTCTCTCATCTCGAGACTTCCACCTTCTAAACTAAAAAAGAAAGTACTGGAACATTCTGTAACCTCAAACCATCATTCTTTTATGTAAACAGAATTCTTGTCCAGTTACGAGGCTATTTTAAACAGACGATAAATTTATTTTAAAAAATATTATTTAACCAATTTATAATTGACTCAGAATTTTAAATATCTTACGCAGACGATTTTTTATAAATGATTAATTTTAAGAGAAAAAGAAAAGAAATGAATTTATTAATATGCACACATCAAAGGTTGACGTAGGAAAAATAAATAAATAGATAAAATAAAATAATGATATTTTTTGAAAGGTATGGTTTTGGAATAAATTTAATAAGACTTTCTTAAAAAGGGTTGATAAAAACATAGAAGAAATTAGTTTTATTTGGAATATTAAGAAATAAAGTTTTAATTAAGAATATTTTTAATTTAGAGCCATCTTTTTAAATTTACGCATACTGGAATAATGTTTTTTAAGGCAAATTAAGAATTTATATCGTCTGCATAAGGATTAACATATTAGATTTAGAAACAAGATTTTAATTTAATAATTTGAAGTAAGTACGGAATATTATTATAAGAAAATTAAGATAGTATAAAGGTTAGTTTTGGAGAAAAAATTTTAAGTTTGTAATATATATGACAAAATTTTACATGTGTTTCGATATTTCCATTTCAATGGTATTAACCAACAGCAAAAAAATAAATTTAGGATTGGCATTTTTGATTTCTTTTAATTGAAAAAAAAATCAAAAGGCTGCATCAGAAAATATGAATACATTTTTACAAAATTGAATATATCATTTTAAACAAAAAAAAAAATAAAAAAAAAAAATAAAAAAAAAAAAAAAAAATTGTGAAAAAGGTTGTCAAATGTTATGAAAGTCAAATTAAAACTTTGAAAAAAAGACTCATAAATATTTTATTCATTCTGTTAAATCCTATCACTCATAATTAATTCAAATATATCCCATGATAGGTAATGATTCTAGGTTGCCCTGGTAATTACATTCTTTTTAAGATGGATTCATATTACTTCTGTATTACTGAATTTAATATATAGAAACAATAAATTTTGTACTCATGCCAGTTTTCACAAGAGTGTAATACTTATTGCACCAAGATCTAAATATCTATAAAACTAGTCATAGTATGAATGCACCTCATTTACCATGTTTGACGTATGATTTTTAACTTGTTTAGGATATGTAATAGGCTACATATGATATAAATAAACAAAAATTGAGAGACTTTTATTGGAACTTTTGATATGCAGTTCCTGTAAAATTCTCTAAATTCTTGAAATGATTCTAAAACTTGTTAAACTCAAAAGTGGAAGTTCTCCTTTACAGTGAAGATAGTACTCGATGATATTGACTAACAGTAAAAAAATCAAAATTTTTAAGATTGGCATTTTTGAGGAAAAAAATTTTTTTGATTAAAAAAATTTTTTTTTAGAAGGCTGCTTTAAAAATAATTAAATACATACCTGCCAACATGTCAATTTTGAAATCCTTACAATTTTTACGACAGATTCTTATATGCTTAAAAATGAATAACATATGTATATGCAGTGAAAAAAAAAAAAAAGTAATATTATTTCATAACAATATCTTCTATGCTACATTTATATTTATTTATATTTTTCCAAAATAAAAACATGAGATTGCAAAAGAAATTTTTTTTGCAATTTCAGTCTTTGGGAACATATTTCCAAAAAGGGGTCCTGCATGATGAGCCATGAATTGGCGCTTTTTCAACGATCTTTTGATGAAATCGGCGTTTTTCAACAATCTTTTGATGAAATCAGCGTTTTTTCCCGCAATCATTTGACAAAATTCCCTTCTGAGACTATGAAGGTAACCACCTGAATCGACATGGATTCGGCCATATAAATTTTTATTAAATTTTGTGCATTACTTTTTGAAAGTATATGCTAAGTAAAGTAAATGCCTATAAAATTTGTGTCACATGGGTTATTCTCTACAGTACTGCAAATATGACCAAGCAGTCTGACTTGAATGTTACATAGGTAAATTTTCATAAAAATTGGATAAATTGCTAGTAATGGGTCAATTGTTGAAGATTTTAATAGCAGCAGAAATAGTTATAAAATTTTAAACAAAAGTACATATTCCCCATTCACTTTATCATTAACTCATAACAATAAATGTGAGGGAATGATGAAATTAAGATGTTTTTACTAATTGTCATGAAAAATGCAAAATTATGGAAAAAACCCAACTGATTCCTTAAAGAAGAACACATAATATATAATGTATAATAAAATTAAAAATTTTGAAAATTGCTAAAAATTTAGCATTTTGTGTAAGGGAATGACTGTTAATAAAAATACGCCCCGATTTTCTGATTGAAAAAAAATTTCTAGAAAATTAACAAAAACTTACACCACCAATTTATGTTGCTGGACTGACAAGTACTCAAATTAGCTTCCTCTCTGTGAAGAATGCTAGACTGCTGCTCATCTTTAGTGATAGGATATTTGCGATAATAGCAAGGTGTGAGGGAATGATGGTCTAACATGGGGAGACATGCAATTGATTGAGTAGACTACATAATTAGAGTAAAAAATAATATTTTTATTATTTTTTTGTAAGGTACCAATTAAGAACTTTATTTTGCTTAGGGTGTTTTTAATTATTTTTATTTCTGAATGGAAAAATCAGGCAGTAAAGTATGGTAGTATGGGTAGGGGAGAGGTGAGGGAATGATATTTGCATGATATATCTTACATTTTTAAATATTAAATTTGTTTATTTTTAAATTTTACGCCCTGCCCCTAATAAACTTTAGACCTTCTAATAAAAGTATAAATATGTAAAAATAAAATGAAATTTAGAGCATTTATATGGATGGAGACCACTTTTTGCACTATTGCAGAGAATAACCCACATACATCCATACAGACAATCACAGGCAGGTATTTTGTAAAAACATGTTTTGTTATCTCTGACCCCTAAAATGTTTAAATCCATCGAAAACTAGAAGTAAAAAAATTTCATGAATCCAGAACTTTCTTCTTGTAAAGATAAAAGAAATTAAAAAGAAAAAAAAAAGCCTTTTTTTGGGAGGGGGGGGGGGGTAGCTTTTCTATGTTTCCAGTCATTTGTTATTAAAAATTACACAAAATAAGTCAATTTCATATGAATTTCACTTAATATAATTAATTTTACTATAATTAAAATTATTATTAAATGTACATGCAAATAGTTTATTGATTTTTTTTGTCTTTGCGTCTATGTAAATGATTTTTTGAAGGGTGCTAATAACTGTCAAATCAAGTGCCAATAACTATGATTTCTGTCTTACATTCATTTATATATTTTAATTAATTTACTTTTAGGTTCAGCTGTTTTATCTATGCATTATCAGAAAATAGCATCTTTAATGGTTTTAAATTACATTTTAGCCATAAAAATGAAGTCACACTGAGTCTCACAACAGAAAAGTTGTATTTTAGATGCTAATAACTGTACTGTTTACCCTATTATAACAATATAAGTTATTTCCCCCCCCCCTCCTAATATTATTGTACTTATTTCTTTTGTGCTTTTAATACTTAGGCAAGGTAAGAAACTTTTTCAATAAATAAATACTATATTATATTTCAATTTAATTTTAAATGAGATAACTTAAAGAGCCACTGTACATCATTACTATCCAATTCTCCAATAGTTAAAATACAGTTCCTTTGTTTTAATATTAATCAGTAAGAATCTTTTTTACAATGTACATGAGAAAATTGGGTACTTTTCAGTTAATCAGGTGCCAGTGTTATATATACTTATATATGTCTACGTACATATATGTTTACATGTGTGCGTATATATACAGTTGGCAAAAAAAGTATTTGTACACTTCATTTTTTTAAATTATAATGAAATTAGACAAAAGATTTAAGCAAAAAATACTGTAATACATTAATTTAATGCATTATAATATTATAGAAGCAGAAACAAAATTAAACGAATCGATTTTTTACATTATAATAAACAAATATACAAAAATATAATGCAAAAAAAGTATTTGTACACTATATTAATGTAATATAATTAATGAAAATTTAGTAAAATGATACAAATTAATATTTTGTGCGAATTCATTTAGCGTTTATGACTACTTCTAGATAGTGTGACATAGATTCCACCAACTTTTTTTGTAGTGGTCTGGTTAATGTTATTCCATGACATAATAAGAGCTTCTTTAAAACTATTCTTTACTAATACATATTTTTTTTTTCGGATTTTTGCATCCAATAGCATCTGCAAATTTTCTACTGGATTCAAGGCTAGAGATTTTAGAGGAGTTACCAGTCATCTTCGAGTATTGTCGTAAGCATGTGCTGGTGATCACAGCAGTATGCTTTGGTCACTATCCTGCAGAAAGTGAAAAGCTTCCTCTATGCATAATTTCTTGGCACAGTTTAATAAATTACGGCGCGACACATCAATGTATGTTAAACCTGTCCTTCCATTGACAAAAAACTTTAAATGTCCTGCTCCATTAGAAGCTATACACCTCAAAAGTATAATATTCTCCCCAACATGCTTCATAGTTTGAAGTATACGTTTTGGATCTAGAACACTTTTATTTTTACGCCAATTTTTTTCAAATGCTTGATGGTAAGAAAATTCCGAATTTTTCCTCATCAGAAAAAATTACTGTTTTCCAAAAATCCAATGATTTACTTCTCTATGCGAAAGCAAATACTATGCGTTTTCGCCTATTTGTTTCGCTGATGAATGGATTTTCCCTTGAGGTTCTTCCTTTTAAATCTGCATTGAGAAGAATATTTTTTATTGTTTGAGGTATTACTCTGATGCGAGAAGATGTCGCAAGGTCTCCAGCAAATTTTTGAACCGAACGCACAGGATTTTTTAAAGCTTTTTTAACAACACTCCCTTTTTCCCTCATTGTTAGTTTGCTAAGATGTCCTGGTTTTCATTGAATTTCGATTCTTTTAATTTATTCATAGTTTCTCACTATACATCCAATAGTTGTAAATGGTAATTTAATAGCTTTTACAAATTCTTGTTGCGAATTTAAATTTTTATTATGCTCAATCATAGGATTTCATATATCTAGAGGTGCCTCTCTAGTATTAGGTTCTATACTCAAATACTTCAAGAGCAAATTAGATTAAATGTCAGACAAATATAATATGAACTTCAAAATTATTAACAGCTTCTGTAAAAGTAGTCCTTTGAACCGTAAACACCATAAAAAAACAGTACATATCAGGATGGAGAAATGTACAAATACTTTTTTTGCAAGAAATTTTTAAACTTTTTCTATTAGAAAATTATTTTACATCTTTATCGAAATTTTCTGTTGTGTAATTTAAAACGCACGGTAAACAGACTGTATTAAAACTATTTTTGACAAAATATCTGTTTTTATTTATTTAAAAATAAAAAAATTTAGAGTGTACAAATACTTTTTTTGCCAACTGTAAATATTAATATATGTATGCATATATAACAATGGAACCTGGCTAACCAAAAATTGTAACACGCTACTCCTGCAGACAATTTTCATCCCACTGAATTTCTGTCGCAGATTCATTCACAACTTTTTGCTATGGGATATTCTTTGCCTAATATCTTTGCAGTTAGGGATTCTGTTAAATGAAGCAACTGAAAAAATAGAGAAAAAATAAAATTGATGGAGCTTCCATCACTTTACTTTAAGATGCATAATCTAGTGTAAGAAATGACCTGATCATGGGCTCCAGCTTGCATACAGATAAGGATACACGCCTGTTGAAAATTACAGATGCGGGGTCTAAACAAAAAGGGCATTGAAATCAATAGAAGAATGCAAACAAACTTTGGAAAAGATATTGTTGCTGTTTGTACAGATAACGAGTACAAAATGGAAAAAAAATCAGAGAACATCCTAATATACTTATGTTTAGGTATTATGCACAGTTTTTAAAATCTGGGTAATGGAGAGAAATAAGTAAAAATGACCCCAAATTCGAATAAGTAAAAAAAATAAAATGAGGCAGAACATGCAGACTAGTGAAAAAAAAAATGTTTTGTCAGATCAGAAGCTGCTGAGTACCCCTCCAGGATTTTTTTTTACCAATGAAAATCTCTAAATATGTTTCTTAGCTTGCCATAATAGATGACCGGAGTGAGGACCCTGATGGAACAGCCGGTAAGATGCACTTCCTTCCGCTAGCAGACGTCCTGAGCGACAAGATGCCTCTGAAATAGATCCGAATGTCATCGAACCTCCTTGTGTGCCCCGGTCAAAAGACCTTCCTCAGAAACGAAAGGTATTTTTCGAAAACTTTTTGCTTTGTCTGAGCAATTTTTTTTAATTCATTAATTTGCAACCATTAATGCAAATAGAGAATTACATCTCTTACCCCTTGCCAGCCATATGGACAAAAAAATATAAATTAGTATGTAATATGTTTTATAAATATTTAATATCTACATATAATTAAACAAAGGTGTCTATGATTGGATAAAATAATAGATAAATGTGTTGATCAAACAGATGGAATTATTGGAAACATGTGGAATCGATTTTGTAAATATTTATGTTATTTGTTTGTGTTGTCATTTCTTTTGTGAATAAATTATAGTTTCATATGATAAATTGGTTATGAAATGTATTATTTTGGCAGTAAGTGTTTATTTTATAAAGAGAATTCAGATAAGAGCAATAAGGTTGATTTCTTCATAAGGTAAATTTTCCCCGTAAATATTCACAATGCAATTTAATTTTTAAGTAATTGATATAACTATAAAATTTAATTAGTAAGCATAAGAAAATTTCTAGATTTAGGATTTTACCCTTCTATTGTTTGTAAATTTATCCAGAAGTTCACGAACGATCATCACTGTAACATGTAAGATATTAATTAAAAGCTGTAAATCAACCTATAGGA
Organism: Maratus speculifer; assembly: GCA_964019185.1. Classification (NCBI taxonomy): domain Eukaryota; kingdom Metazoa; phylum Arthropoda; class Arachnida; order Araneae; family Salticidae; genus Maratus; species Maratus speculifer. Next base: position 215,331,010 of record OZ025301.1, on the reverse strand, counting down.
TGTTCTAATTGGGTATTTATGAGATATAAAAGATGGGATAATTTTATGAGAGCTAATCAGAATTGAGTTAAAAAAAATATGTGCAAATTTTTCTCCATCACTGGGAAAGATATTTCGCCTGCAACCATTTTGAATTACCAAGTCATTGAGATTCAAAAATATTCCAGCACTAATCATCATCAACCTCATGGATGAGTCAAAGATTATCATTGCTTGATGCCACAAATACCTAACATTACATGTTGGAATCAAAGGCCAACTTATCATAATATCCGGCCTGTCATTCGGGAGAAAGTCTATGGATGAAAATGTCCTAATAGTTGCCAACTTATTAACTGACTTTGTATCGTATGTAACGCCATCTGGTACGCACTACTAGTCATCAAGGCCATCTTCATAATAACAGACCTGGCAATCGCTAAGCTTTTCTTGGCCCCAGTACACTTACTCAGAAACCACGTGATTTTCCCGTTGTTAGCACCCTCTGTCATAGTAACAAATATATTTTTTTTATTTGTTTTCCATATGTGCTTTCCCATTTTCTTTTCGATATGTTGTAAGCTTGTAGTTTACAAATAAGATTTATTATTTTTTCAATTTTCGCAAGTTTGGGACTTTTTTTGGCATAAAATGTACTTATTTTTTATTAAACAAAAATGGTTAATTGTTGGGTACCGCTTTGCAAATCGCACAAAAATGGTAATCAGGGTAATCGACAATAAAATCAGAATTTCGCATTTCAAAATGGTACAGAATCTTTCTATTGAGTTAACAGCTATGCACAGGGAGTTTTTTGTAGCTTAATGACCTTTCCGATGAAAAGTTTCTCAAGTACTCTAGTTTATATTACTTTAACCATTTCCATTTGTGTTTTAAAGATGATTCTCGAAGTTTACAGTTTCTACTGCGATATTGTTTTCCAATGCATTTTCCACTTGAATAGAAATATTACAACAGATTGGTTTTTCTTAATTTTAATGAAGTTTATTCTGCCATTATGCCTTTGAGGTATTTTGTTTTACTTTTATACAAGAATAACTTTTATATACGAATTAATAAATTCATAGTTATAGATTTGATTCTCCTGTTATGCACGGGACATTTGCAGACCTTTGAAGTACGTAAAAATAGTGAAATAAGACAGTATTATTTTCTTTTTGCATTTGAATTCAACAGAAGAGCTTATTTTCAAATTTTAGGTAGAAAACAAAACAATAATTAGAATTTAAATACTCAAAAACTTATTTAATATGCTTGTTATGTACGGGACTCAGAAAAAAAGAAAAATTCTATCACACCAAATAATACAGTAAATGTTTCTATAGGAAACTGGTTGTAGTGAGGTATGATGAATGTTTATATGCTGGAGAAGTGGCACGAGTTATTGGTAACAATATTGAAGTTTCTGCTATAGCAGAGGTTCCCAAAGTGTGCTCCGCGGAGCCCTTGGGGCTCCGCCTGAACTTTCCAGGGGCTCCGCGACGTTCCAAGAAAATAAACAAAACATGAAAGAATTAAGCATATTGTAAATGAAATATTTTCAACAGTAAGTAGGAATTTGTGTATGTGTGTGGCAAAAATAAATATATCTATAACCGGGTTGAAAAAATACATTAATATACTTACGAAGCATTTGCAAAATATGTATATCTATTTTCTGTATAATATTTTTGGTTTAATTGCTTTATTTTATGTTTCTGCATTTTATGTGTTATGAAAATTCGATTTAAAATAAGTGACAAGAAGTAGTATTCTGAATCAAATACACAACATGAATCGAAACAGAAAGGAAAAACAGTTTTGTTCTTTGGGATTCCACCTATTCTTATGTTTATACTTAATTCTTTTTCCTTAATAACAAGTCTCTAATGTCCTTATGAGGTACGTGTGTCTCAAATTGTTTATATTCTTTCACTTCACTCTTAACCCGGGAGAACGCGCGCTTACCCAGGGTATGAATGGTTTTGACTTTGTCACATGTAAAATCAAATTATAACAGTCACTTTATTTAGACAAAAACAAATCTTACAAATTTTGCCATAAAATAAGTTGAAGATTACCGTATTTTCGGGCGTATGAGCCGCGGCGCATACGAGTTTAAAAGTATAAAATATTGTAGGTGCGGCTCTTACGCCGGGGCGGCGGGTACGATGATTTTTTTTTTTTTTTTTTTTTTTTTTTTTTTTTTTTGTCAAATGATTTTGACACTTTTTTTTCGTTTAATCAACAATTATATGCTCTCAAATTGGTATCAAAACATTTGAAAACGTCTCTCAACCGCAGGTGTCCGTGATGCGTTAGTTGTTTATTTTTAAACAATCAACATTATTCAAAAATAATGTTGGTCTCACCGGTTCTCATGTTAAAAATTATTATATTTTCCCCTCATCTATTAATGATTTTACCTGTAGGATATTGGAATGTACAGCTGTCACATTTTTTTCTTCTAATGATCCTCCTTCCAGTTAGAAAATAAAACTGCCCAAAGAGAGCTCAAATCCCGGTATAGAACTCTTTTGAAATAGACTTCCTATACATAGTAAAAACTTTAGAGAGCAAGATTTTTCTTTATTTTTTTCAATAACTCACTCTTTTTCTATCCGGCAAAAATAATCCAAACTTTGAAACCGGTCGAATCAGCAAGTTTTTTTTCCCCCAAATGAGTTAATTCAGGTGATAAACAACAAAAACGGGCCTGGCGAATAATAAAAAAATAATAAAAGGCCGACTTCCGTGATAAACATTTAAAAGAAGCCAATAGAATATAAACAATTTTCAATGCATATGACTTTGCAAGAATAAGTTTAAATATGCTACACGAGTCGATGTTAACTTGGCAACTTTAAGGGCTATTTCACCCACGTGCAAACATCGGCTAACTAATGTTAATCTCAAAGAAAAAAAAAGTGTCATTCTCATTCCATTATTTTTAAATGATATTTTTTGCTTTGGATAACGGAAGTCAATCTCCACAAAGAGTCTTTACTTTTTCGATTTTGTTTACAGGTTTTTTTATTAGTATACTTTCACTTTCGAAACTGGTTCTAAAAGTCAAAGTATACCACTAAAAACATCTGTAAACGAAATCGAAAAAGTGTCTTCTTAGGGATCAACATCTCAGATATAAAATACAAAGAAATCATTTAAGCATATTGAAATGCAAACGCATTTGAAAAAAAAAAAAAAAAAAAAATCCATAGGATTAACATTAGCGAGTAGATGTTTTTACTTGAGTGAAGCAGTCCGATCTATAGGGGGGGGGGGGGATCAGCTCGGTCCGGCCCATATAAAATAATAATAATAATTAATAAATAAAAATAACAATCCGACACCCGGAAAATTTAAAATATCCGCATCATCCAAGTGAATTTTTTCAATAGATTAATTTTTACTATGATATGGTTAAAAATTGTTTCGTACGAAAAGTTCTGAACAAAACTACTTATTTTATCCTTTTTTTTCCTTTTACTATGTTTATTTTTAAAGAAGTGCCTAATAAAAGCACTCAAGTAAGTATTTATAACTATAAAGCAAACGTGCAATTTTGTTATCTCTTGTTTCTGCTAATAAAAAAAAAAAGAGAGAGAGACACTGGTTATTTAAAGTCACCTTTTCTCCTCATCCTCTTCATGACTCAATGTGCGGACATGTTGCCCTTTGACCTTGATGCGTAAGTCGGCTAATATCGCATTGCTTCTGTTTTGTTTCTTTGAATACAGTAGAAAAAAAAAGAACGAAAATAGTTTTTTTTTTACGCTAAGTGGATTTGTGGATTTTTTTTTTCTTTTCTTAATTTATATCTACATAATATAATCATCGAAATAACTTAAGATGAATATAAAGTCTAAATTTGAGCAAGAAATATTTAAACTTACAAAATTTTTGTAAATGAACAAGGATAGATGCGTATGTACCAAATAAAAAATAAACTAATCTACCACAAAAGGAATCATTAAATCAATTATCAATAGTTAAAATATTAAATAAAGATATGCAGGTATATATTTATATAAAGGAATTTGTAGTGCTTGCTGTTAGCTATTTAAGAATCGATTTTTTGCCGCAGGCATGATAAACAATTGTGGATTGTATTCGCTGTGGATAATGATTTGTAGTATTATACAATGGTTATATATATATTTATTAATCAATTGTGGTTTAACATGTGTAATTTAATTTTAGCATATGTGCTGTGTTTCAATGTAATTCGTATTTTATTATTTACTTCACCAATTTACTTGATCGTCATTTCTTTACACTGAGGAAAAAGTTGCTTTTTTTTGGGGGGGGGGGGCATGATATTGTTTTAAAATTATTTTTTAACAGATCTCGAAAATACGGTATCGCCGTGATCCCGCTGATTCTAAAATGTTGAGGTTCAACTGTATCATATTTTCGTTAAGAGGCTACTTCAGTCAAGCGACCCGCTCGTTAATGCTAATCCTATGGGAAACATTTATAAAGATATTTCGTTTGAATTTAAATATTTTTAAATGATTTTTGCATTGATTAACTCTGATAGATTTGTAGAAAGAACATTTTTCGCTTTTTGCTTACAGGTATTTTTCAATGAGGGCACTTTCATTTTGGGAGTCGGTTTCGAAAGTGAAAACAATCTTCAAAATCGAAAAAGTATAAAACGATCTGCATATAGATGGACTTGAACTATCCAATGCCCAAAAATCATTTAAAAATATTGAAATGCAAACACGATATCTTTATAAATTTCATCCATAGGATTAGCATTAAGGAGGTCTTTGTGTGTGACTGAAATAATATCTTAACTTAAAAAAAAAAAAAAAAAAAAAATCCTACACTAAAATTAATTTGAAAAAAAGTCTTTGATCGAAAATCTGACGGATTTTTGCTGGAAAGAACTAGAACTTTGTGGTGTTAATAGTGTTATTTATGACGGCCGATTATCTGCAGGAGGGATATAGGCCCTAGGATAAGTGCCCTCCGTGGGGGGTCTTTCTAAGGGAACCTAAACCGCATTTACACAAGGATGACCAAGATTCGAAGAAAAGTTTAGAACTTTGTGGAAAGAACTAGAAGTCTGTGGAAAGAGCACTTAGAATTGAACGCTACTAGGAAAAGATGCTAGGGAGGAAGCTACTAGCATCCTGCTGCGCTCCTCTCATTGGCGCAAGTAATTGCGCCTATTTCCGATTGGATTTTAATTGCGTACTACAAACACGTTTTTTTTTTTCTTTTTAGCTGAGAATTATTTTACGGTACTGTTCTGCTCTTTTTGTCTGACGCTCTTATTTAAGCAATTTATTTTTTTTTTTTCAAGTGAAAATGGCTCCCAAAAAGTTAAAAAGTTACACCGCCGCTTTCAAGCTTGCTGTGGTTGATAAGGCAGAGCTAATAGGTAATCGTGCTGCAGGACGAGAATATGGAGTTGATGAGCGTTGCGTAAGGAGATGGAGAGCTGAAAAATCTATTTTGAAGGAAATGCCAAAATCTAAGAGGGCACGAAGAAGTGGCGTTGTTGTTTGGCCAAATCTGGAGAGAAATTTAGCCAAGTGGGTAAAGGAGCAAAGGGAAAAAGGAATGCCCGTTTCAACTGTTCAGATACGGTTTCAAGCGAGGATTATGGCATCGAACATGGGATTTACAAATTTTAAAGGTAGTCCCAACTGGTGCTTTAGGTTCATGTCGAGAAATAATTTGTCTGTAAGAACCAGGACAACTGTGGGACAAGAACTGCCTGCAGATTGGGAAAAGACAAAAGCATCTTTTTTAAAGTATGTCGCTGAAAAAATCAAGGAAAACAACTTTTCAACAGCACAGATTATTAATATGGATGAAGTTCCATTAACTTTTGATTGCCCCCCCCAGTAGAACTGTTAACACCATTGGGGAAAAAACAATCGGCATCGTAACAACTGGTAATGAGCGAACCTCATTTACCTGTGTTTTAGCTTGCGCTGCGAATGGAGACAAATTAAAACCACTAATTATTTTCAAGCGCAAAACTATGCCTAAGGCAAATTTTCCTTCCGACGTCGTAATACGGTGTAACGAAAAGGGATGGATGTCGGAGGAAATCATGTATGAGTGGCTGGCGGAAGTGTGGAGGAAAAGAAAAAATTCTTTTTTTCAGCCTAGTGGGCTTCTTATTATGGACTCAATGAGTGCCCACAAAGGTGATTCCGTAAAAACTGCTTTGAAAAAAGTCTCAGCCGAGCCAGCAATAATCCCTGGCGGATTAACTAAAGTTTTACAGCCTCTTGACTTGGCTGTGAATAAATCTTTCAAGTCCAAAGTAAGAAAACTGTGGGAAAAATGGATGATGGAAGGGCTACATTCATTTACAAATTCTGGAAAAATGCGCAAAGCCACTTACGAAGAAGTAGCGTCGTGGGTTTCATCGGCATGGAAAGACATTAGTGCTAAAACTATTATGTCGGGCTTCAAAGCAGCCAATATCATAGAAAATACAGTTAGTGATGATTCATCTGAATCTGATGATAGTGAAGATGAAAATTGTGACGTATTAACTGATAAACAATTTTTAGAACTATTTAATTCCGACAGTGAAAATTCCGATTTTGATGGATTTGAAGATTTTTAAACATGTTGATAAAATCTTGTATATATTTTTTTCTATATTTTCACTTCATTCCAATAATAATTTTTCATATTTTAAAGATATTTTGAAGTAGTGTTCTCTTATTATATGTAATCCAATATTTTTTTAGAAAATTTTATAAATATTACAAAAAATTGAAATCTTAATATTAAAATTACATACCTGCTATTTATAACGGATCAGTGATAGGAAACGTTATTAAATTGAAAAACAAATACATAATAATAATAAATCAACAGTCAAGGGAAAAATGATTCTGCAATATTTACAGGTAAGATTATAATATTATAAATAAGTTTCTGATATTTATTATATTTTTCTCTGTTTGTTATTGATCCAGTGACAAAATGTTGCTTTTTTTGCAGTAATCTGAGGAGTTAACATAAACTAGTATGCATTTAAAAAATATTTTCTTATAGCAATACGCTTTATTACATCACATTTTTCAGTAATATTTTTACTACAGTTTTTAAGGCATTTGCATACATTAAATCTAAGTGTCTTTCGTCCAATGATTTTTTTCTTCAACAGCTTATTTTATTTATTTTATTTTTTTCGTCAGTGTCTCTATACGATATTTCTTTACATTTTAAATATATTTTTTAGGCACTTAAGTGAAAAAAAAAATTTTTTTTTTAACTGTTCAAGTGAAAATATTTTATATACTGTAACAGTCTCTAAAATCTGGAAACCTCAAATACAGATAGCATAAATGATCATCAAATGTTTTATATTTATATAGTTCAGTTATCCTATCTTATCGACAGATGGCAGCACCAAAAATGTATTTAACTTTTTAGTATAATCTAGATTATATTCTGCATTTTGCCGACAGATGGCCGTACCAATCATTTCTTCTAATTCATTTCCAAGTTTATTTATCTTGATATAGTAAAATAAGAAAACAAAGAAATATCAACAGAAAAATTCATAAACAGTTTATATAAAATATTAGGCCTGGAACAAAGGAATTTTATTACAGAGATTGAGCTAATATCATTGTAATTGGGGAAAAAGTAATGACCAGTAGGCCTAAATTAAAGCAACTAAATACTAACATATAAATAAAATCGTAATCGTGAAAATGCTCTGTGTATATTTAATTTTAATAAGATTAAATGCTTGGCTTTGCTGTTAAATAACTTAATGTGCCATTTATGATTTTTTTTTATAAATATGTGATTTTTTTTCTTTTTTAATGATGATTTTCAATAATTTTTACTTACATTTTAAAGTTGTTTTTTGAAGATCACTAAAATTCGGAAATAACTAAAAGCCGCGTCTACGAACGATTTCGGAATTTAGAGATTTATACTGTATAAATATCAGCAGCTTGGGTGCAGCGCTTACGATGGTGCGGCGCTTACGTCGATGTACTTTTTTTTTTTAACAGATTGTCATTGGTGCGGCGCTTACGGTGGGTGCGGCGGGTATTCCCGAAAATACGGTACTTTTAAAAAATTAGTGGTTGCAATTGTAAAAACCATACGCACTCCGGGTCTTTTAGGCCCTGCGCGCGTCCTCCCTGGTTAAAAATGAGTTATTTTATACTCCATTACTTGCTATATTTACTGAGAAATGTGTTAGTTAAGTTTTGATTGTTTTACAGTAGTGGTCAAAATTATAAGGACAAGACAAAAATCACCAAATCTTGGCTATATTTAGTCTGAAACTTATGCAAATTTAATTGTTGGAAAACAATAAAACAGGAAGACTATTTTATGAGTTTTTATGGAGATATGTAGTTAATTCACTTTTATAAATGTATTATAGATTTATACAGTCATCTGATAGAGACAAAATTATAAGAACAACTGTATTTATGAGTTCTAAAAAGTAAAATTTTCATGTTATTTGCTCTGCACATGGAACTCTTGGACGATATGAATGCGTAGTAAGCGTTTTGGATCGTCATATTCTATTTTCCAGTCACGCCGCTAGGTACAAAGTTTCGAAGTTTAAGAAAGGGGAAGTCGATGCATTTTTAAAAGTTCAGGACTTTCTGTACGCCAAATTGTGACAAAGCTTAATAGATCAAGAACGGTTATTTACAATTATCTTAAAAATCCCGGTAAATATAGACGGCAAAGAGATACAGGTAGGCCATCTTCTGCTTCTGTATGGGAGAAAATAATAACAATAAGACGAGCTTGCTCCAAAAAAAAAAAAAAAGTCAACCGAAATAAAACGTGAATTGAACTTAGAATGCAGTGCTCGAACTGTTCGACGTGTTTTATAAAAGGAAAAAAGGTGGCTATGGTAAACGCATGTCACGACCGCCTCTTACAGAAGTTCATAAGAGACTGAGGATGGAGTTATTATTGAGGATGCATTGACTGAGGATGCATTATTATGGGAAAAAAGTGGGATGATGTATTTTCCGATGAGAAAAAGTTTAATTTGGATGGTCCAGATGGTTTCCACATTTTCTGGCATTATATACGTCGAGGAAAAGAAGTTTTTTCGAAGCGTGTCTTTTGGGGGTGGCTCAGTAACAATCTGGGGAGTTTCCGCAACTGGTGGAATTACTCAAATAGTTTTTGTTCTGGGTAGAATGAATTCCGAGAGTTATGTTGATGTATTGGGCGATAATCTTTTACTGGAAGCACGATTAATAACGAGTGGAGGAGTGTCTTTTTCCAGAAAGGCAATGCCTCACTACATGTTTCCTAAACGTCAAAATCGTGGTTTGATGCTAATTTACGTGAAACTACTTAATTGGCCGACCAGTAGCCCTGATCTGAATCCAGTGGAAAATCTGTGTGGTATTCTGGCACACGAAATACTCAAAAACAGTATGCAATATAAAAAAAAGCACGCCTCGTCAAAAATTTTCAAGAACGTTCTTAAACCCTTCGCGATGGGAGTTTTTACGAAATTTTTAATGTTTTGTCACCGGTTTAAAAAAAAAAAAACAGAAATATGTTCCATCTTAAATCGATAAAATGCTCCGATTGAATAAGACAAATTTTAAAGTATAATTTTACCGGTGTGAATAAACAAGGATTCTTAAGCCTTTTTGCGGCACATATACGTGTCGCGCGTCCCCAAGGGGTTAAAGAACTATCTAACTCCATAATGTCAAGACTTTTAAAAGTAATTGAGATGAAAAGAGAGATTATTAATTATTAGTGTATTTCAGGCAAAAAACATTCACTGTTCTTATAATTTTGTCCAATTTTTATGATGAGATATTTTGTTATTTATGGAAAAACATTCATATTTTGCATTTTCCAATGTTTTGCATTCTACAATGATTTCTAGCATAAAAAAAGTATTTTATGCATAAATTTCACTTTATTTAGTTCATGAATAATTTTTTCTGTTAAATTTTCAATTATTCTTATAATTCTGACCACTACTGTAGTAATAGACTTATATTTGGCTTTCACTAAGTGAGTTTCATTATTTTCATGATTTAAGTGATTTAATCTCAAATTCCATGTTCTATTTCAGTTTAAAAATTTAAAACTGCTTTGGATTTTAACACTGCAATTAAGAAATAAATATTTATTTTTATTTTCATAATTGCTTGGGTTGTAAATTTTATTTCACAATTATTTATTTATTGTTATATTTTTTTCCTATAAATTTAAATTCTTTAATCTGTTTATGTTATTTGCATAGTTAAATTTTCTATACTGTTTTTATTGTACAACAGTGTTTGTCGTTTAAAAAGACCCTTTTTTGTAATATCTTGTATTATTTAATAAACCCCTTATTAGATTCCTTTAATATTTATATACGTTGTGTAATAGTTTTTTTCTTTTCGCAACTTTAAATGCTTTAATCTGTTTACTTTATTTTTATAATTACTTATTTAAATTCTCTATGCTGTTTTACATAATTGTATTTAATTTTATAAGCAATGTATATTGCTGAAAACGCATTTTTTAAGCATCTTGTATCACTTTACGACCTCTCTTTAAAATTTTTTAATTGGTCTCTGCCACTTTTTCCAATCAGAAATAAGTCTGTAGCAATTTAAAATATATATATTGGTTCTTTACATTTGTCATCATTTACATTTAAAAGTTTTTCTCAGCTCCACTCCTTATTTAAACCTTTTTGTAAATAGGTACCTGCCTTGATATAAATTTAATTCCCCCCCCCCTTATGTCTCATTATATTAGTAAAGTTTTTCTGTTAGTTGCAATTCGTTTAACATGTGTATCTTTAAATTGCATATCTGTTTTGAGGCAAAAACAACGACGAAAGAAAGTTCCATTCAAAACTATAATTAATAGCCAAATACTTTAAATAAAATATCCTAAACAGTGAACAATGCTGCATCTAACAATGCAGCTTGTAGATTTTACCACGACCACTTAACACTAACTTAACTTTAACACTAAAATGATGACCAACTTCTAAATGTATTTTCTTTAAGTGGTTAACACTTTGCGGCGCAGGACAAATTTATTGCTTATGTGTTGAAATTAATGACTGATACCGGAATTTGAAAACAACTTTATTTTTAAATAAAAAAGCGCTATATTTCACGCATTCAGTAAACAGTAATTTTTTTAAACAAAATTCCGGTGCCAATGTGGCGTTTGGGGATTGAAATTAAGTGGTATATCTAAGAAACCACCGCACCGCAAAGGGTTAAAAAATAATAATAAAGCTGAGAGGCAATTTATTTTCGTTACATGTTTAGAAGTACTAGAAACTTAAAGAAGAACAAAAAAATATTCGATAACCTCATGGTTCTATTACGGGTGGGCGGGACTAGCGAAAACGTATTCATGGGTGTTACTTGAACTATGCAATTTTTTTTTGTTAGTAGCCAATTGGAATTGTACAGAAGTGTCTCTCTGCAAACGAAAACTGTAGAACTTGGCTTTTTTCTGTGTGTGTGTGGTTTTCGCTATAAATAATAATTGTTACATGTAAGCACAATGTAATGTACAATCCAAACATAACTACCATTTTAACCTTTAATTCCAAGTTCATATTGGAAATCCCAAAAGAATATATATTTTTTAAAAATGGATGTCATTACCACATTAACAGTATTGCTTGAACATTGCTCGGGTAAAAAAGAGTTTGTTTTCCTCGTTACTAAAAGCTTTCTGAAATCACAAATTTTTAATTATAATTTTTGCTGCATTTGAAGAAAATATCAGAGATGGGAACTGGAAAAAAGCAAAAAGACTGAAAATACGTGTGAACAAAAAATTGCACCATATTGTGATCACACGCGCGAATGAAAAATTGCACCACAAGTATGGGGGTACTTTTTGTTTAATGAATAGGTGTTATCAGAATTCAGAAGTTACATTCACTGAGAAAGATTAAGAACAATCAAAAAAAGATTGTGAAGCAGGAAAATCTGTTTTTGGAGCAGCAAAATAAATAATTTGGAAGCAGGAAATTTAGTTTTTGTAAAATTCTATCCGCCAGGCATTAACTTTCTTTTCTTGTCCCTTTGACGAAAATTGCGTTTTAATGCGATTTTTCGACAAAATTTGCCGTTATTTCGCGATCTTTTGGCGAAATTTGGAGTTTTTTCACGATCTTTTGACGAAATGTGCCGGTTTTTCGCGATATTTTTACGAAAGTTACCGTTTTATCACTATTTTTTTTTATGAAAATTGTAGTTTTTCGCGAATCTTTTGACAAAATTTGCCGTTTTATCGCGATTTTTTGAGGAAATCTGCCTTTTTTTCGGGATTTTGTAAGAAAATTAGCCATTTTTCCGCGAATCTTTTGACGAAATTTGCGGGAAATTATTCGTTATTTCACAAATTTTTTAGTGAAATTTCCTTTTTTGCGATTCGTTGACGAAATGTACCGTTTTTCCGCGATCTTTTGACGAAATGTTCTGTTTTTTCGCAATCTTTTAAAGAAAATTACTGTTTTTTGATAAAATTTATCGTTTTTCGCGAATATTTCGACAAAATTTTCCGTTTTATCACGATTTTTGGACAAAACTTGTCATTTTTTCGAGGAAATCAGACTTTTTTCGGGATTTTGTAACAAAATTAGCGATTTTTTTGACGAAATTTGCCGGAAATTATTCTTTATTTCGCGATTTTTTAACGAAATTTGCCTTTTTTGCGATTTTTTGACGAAAATTACGCGTCCCGCGGATCGCGTAAGCTCCATTTTTTTTGGCGTCCAGTCGCCGATTTTTTGTGTATTTTACGCGCTATAGCGTGTCCGCGGCATCCCTGTTACATATTTCTGAAATCCGCGGAAAAAAGCGGAATTTTTGGGGTGAAAAATCTGAAACTTATCAAAATAACAAAAAAGCGGAAATCCGCGGAATTTCTTAAATATTCAAAAAAAGCGGAAATCCGCCAAAAAGCGGAAAATTCCCATCCCTGAAATATCTGATTATACAAGATAGATATTTTAATTTTAAAAAAGAGGGTTTTAATCCTGATATTTATTTCATTGTATCTAATAATAAGAATATTAAATAAAACTGTTAAATGTTATACAACAGAAAATTTGATTTAAAAAATTTCTAGTATGAATTTAGAATTTCTGTATCAGGAAAGGGCCAAATTGAGAACATTGGTTCAATGTTGGAAATTATTGTCTCGGATTTTTCCAGGTTCGGGATCCAGCAGATTTCTCTTTGCTCCATAGACATAAAAAACGTTAACTTTCCAACCCTGTTCAAATTTTACTCAATCTTGATAAAAACATTTCACACCAGAATTGTTATTTAAAACATTTTAATATATTTAATTGGCTTATTTCCTTGGATCTGATATTTAACTATCTTTAAAAAAAATGTTCTGGTGCAAATTGTATAAAACAAATTATAGCTATGGGTCGATTAGACCCATTCAGGTTAGGAAGGTTAATTTGCAGACTTGCCAAGTTTCCAAAATGAAAAAGCCTGAGATTTTTTTCTCTAGTTACTTTATCGACATACCGACATTTTTAGCTTCACACATTAAAGAAATGAAAAACACTTTTTAGCATGTCTGTCTTTTTTACACCCAATTCTCATTAAAAAAAAAAAAAAAAAAAAGGAGTGCAAGGCACATAAAACTTTTTATAAGCTAAATAAGCCAAAAATATCTTATACAATTTACTCTATTTTTAACATTTATTTTTTTTCTCTCTTTCAGTACTTTTTTCAATAATAGAAGATAAATTAAGAACTTTTTTTTTAAATAACTAATATACTCACAGATGCTACTTAGCTGAGATAGTAATGGGAAATCTTATAAAATACGAAACAAAATATTGCCAACTTCAGCAATAAATAGTTAAAATAACTTCATTAAAAAGTTTACAAAAGTTTAGATTTTGATTTTATATTAGCTGATAATTTTTAAATATATGTAGAAGCACCTTTGCCTAGCTTTACAATAATAACAAAAACATGAACATGAAATGATTATAAATATACACAAATATCTAGCAAAAATTATATGATGGAACCAACTTACCTTAATATAAATAATCGGTAAATATTTCTGTAGTTCTATCTTGGGGTGTCTAAAATTTTGCCTTATTAGAAAAATTGTTTTATAGTTGTCAAAATAAACACAGTTCATTGCTGAAATTCAAAACTGTATCTTAAAAGTTGGGATAAAAACATTGTCAGAATGCAACTACTTTAAAGAGATTATTTGAAGTAATAAGCCATTTAGTTAAATGAAATGGTTCTATAGAGAAGTTATTAGTGTAGTGAGTCTAAAAGCAAAACCATAAAAACTACTTGAAGAGTATCATTTTTCTGAAAAAAATCTTTATTAACTTTTTTACAATTTTTGGCGGCTTGATCGGCCGTTTTGTGCTTCCCAGACCTGATATGTTTGGTGATATCACCTTTTTATTTGTGATAAATAGACACATGAGTTCCGCAAACATTACAAAAAACGAAATTGCTACCTTTTCCCGAAGGTAAAATACATGAAAAGTCTTCCGTGTAAGATTCGTTGTAATTAGTTCCATATTTCTTTTTTACCGGTTCTACAGTAGACTCGGAAGATGTTGATGGAAATGACTCCAGTTCAGCTTCAGATTGCATTATAAAGCAGATGAAATGCTCATTAATCTAATAATCATATAAAAAAAAAAAAAAAAAAAAAATGAGATCAAAATGTTTTGCGTGCAACGCACGTGCTTTGGACGAAGTACAGGACAGTCCGTTCCGGAAAGATTGATCGATTCATTCCCGCTTAGACACTTTCTATGGCCTTGCTTTCTCAACAGCTCTTAACCACTGAGCATACTGTTGTGCGCATAGAGAATGCACCGAACGCTAATTTACAAACCCTCTAGCTTTGGACAACCTTGGCGAAGGGAAAAAGTAGCCAAATAATTTGGCGAGAAGAGATGAATAAGCGCATGCGCGCTGGGATGGAATGAGAATGAATCGATGAATTGAATCTTGAATCAAGAGTTTTGAATCACAAATATGAAAAGTTTTCCCCGATAAATATCTCGAAATGGTATGTATTTTATTTATGTTAAACATATTATTATTGTATGCAACTTTTTTTAATTTTTATTGATAATAATTATTACTGATACTGGTGATAATTTATACTGATAAAAAAAATGTACTACTTTGAAACTTATTTTATTTTTACGATACTAGTTGAGAGTTGATATAAGCCTAACATGCGAAGTGTTATTCTAATTCTTAATTTTCTGTAATCAAATATTACTAAATATACATTAGACTGTTGAAATTTTTAAGTATACTAATACTAAAACATTTTTATTTTATTTTGTAACTTAAAAAAAAGTATAAAAAAGATTGTATTCGGTCTAATTACAATTCGTTAGATCTTTTATCTTTAGTTGTTAAGCAATCCGAAAATATTAAAATATCTACAAGTCTATATACAATCTTCTCTGATTCCCTCCCTATCCTCTAAAACAAATTTTTATTGAACACCTGCAGCTGCATTTAAATAAAAAGATAGGTGCAATGTATCCTTAGATTGTGATTTTATGAATTGCCCAATTTGTATATGTATGACTTGCTTTTCTAAATTGTAAGTCTTCAATTTTTTTAGTAAGCAATTATGCATGATTTGTTTTTATTATTTTTCAGATCAAAACTACAGACTTTTCATAAGTTGCTGTTGACTCTGAGGTTCAGCCAGCAGTAAGCATTCAAATGGCTTGAAACACAATTGCTTTTCTTGCCTTTAAATGTCTATCTGCTAGCTCTTAGGAAATCACATAGATGTCTTTGTTGACCATTCCACAGAAAGCTATTTTGAGGATGATGCAAATTTAAGTCAAATCTTTAAGAGATCCAACCAAATATTTTTTCAGATGTCTGTTTACAAGTTAAACTTTGTGGTAAGTATTCAATTTTATAATTAAATTCAGAAAACATTTCATGAATATATGGCAGATGTTATTTATATGTCTTCATTTTTATGAGGAATTCAGTTTTAACCGTTTAGCTTAATGTAGTAGATTTTGTTCCCATCGAATTTTTAATTTTGGTGATATTTAGCGAATTTTTGAGATTCTTTGCATAAATATTTTGTTATTTAAGAAAGAATTTAGGTAACATTATTTTAGTGTATTAATGTCAATTTTGTCTCCTGCTATTTTTAAATTTAAAACGATTTTGATGCCTTTTTGAATAAAATTTTTAGCCTTTTTACGAGTCCAGGCCAATTTTTTTCACTTTCGGAAAAGAAATTTCCTATGTAACTTGTAGCTTAATATAGTAAATTTAGCTATCAACAATTGGTAGATTTTAGCTTGTTTAATGCGATTTTTAGCATTTTTAGATTTTTTTTCCTTTTTCAAAGATTGTTATTACAGTGTTTTGTATCGATATTTCTTTTATTAATGAAAGATTTCACATTGTAATAATTTGTTCCATTATGATAAATTTTGTCCACATGGATTTGATACTAACTTTTATCCTACTATAGTAAATTTTATCTTCTGGATTTTTTAAATCTGTTTTTTAGTAATTTTTCAAATTCCGTGACAGTTTTTTGACATTGGTAAAAGAAAAAAGAATTTTGGTTTCTAATTTTTAGCTTAAACTGTACAATTTGTTCCCTACGTTTTTTGAATTTTACCAATTTCTAATGTGATATTCAATGCAACTTTTAGCAAGTTTTGGGGATTTTTGGCATTCCATGTTGATTTTTAGTTATTCATGAGCGATTTCCAATTGCAGTGTTTTCCGACTGAATATAAAATTTTTACAGGAACGACTTACAAACATTCAGCGATTTTTAATATAATTTTCAATTAAATTTTCAGCCATGTTTAAGTTTTTTAGCCATTCAGAAACCACTTTCAATATCAAACTTTTTTCCTAATATAGTTATTTTTTGATTGCAATGCTTTATCTCTTAATAGGATTTTTGGCGTTCCATGTCAAACATTTTGTTATTCATGAATAATTTCCAATTATTTTTTCGTGATGCATAATATCTACAGTAATTCGGCTAAAAAATTAAGATTATCAATACGGTAATTTTCTGAAGAAATGCCACGGCATTTACGTGTTTTAAGATAAAATTTCAAGCTATGTGGCGCTTAAGCGCATTTTTTTTCAAACAAGCGTGATATTTTTTCTGAATTTTTCTGAAAATTAAAAAAAAAAGTGATAAATTCAAAATTTTGAACATAAAATATATACGTATCTTAGGTCATTGGTTCCCAAAAGGATTGAATCCTTGGAATCAGTCCAAAATGCACAAACTCCGAAAAGGAAAGATTCCTCGAACTCTATCTGAAATGAAACGACTCCGGAAAAGTTCGATTCCTTGAACGCTTTCTGAAATGAAACGACTCTGTAAAGGAACGATTCCTAGGAATCGTTTTGAAAAAAATCAGACTGCTCTGAAACGTTCCGGAATGACATAAATCAGGCACTTTTTTGTTCTTTGCAACAGGATAGGGTACCAACTCCGAAAAGAAATGTTTCCCCGGACTCTATCTGAAATGAAACGACTCCGGAAAAGTACGATTCTTTGAATTCGTTCCGAAAAGAAACGACTCTGTAAAGGAATGATTCCTGGGAATCGTTTCAAAAAAGACCGACTGCTTTGAATCGTTCCGAAATGACATAAATCACACACTTTTTTTGCTCTTTGCAACAGGGTAGGGTACAAACTCCGAAAAGAAATGATTCCTCGGACTCTATCTGAAATGAAACAACTCTGAAATGTTTGATTCCTTGAACTCGTCTGAAATTAAACGACTCTTTAAAGGAACGATTCTTCGGATTTGTTTCGGAAAGAGCGACTGCTCTGAATCGTTTAGAAATGGCATAAATCACGCACTTTTTATTGTTCTTTGCAACTGGGTATGGTAGATTAATTTTTTTGAAAAATAAACTAAATCTTAAATTCAGAATCGTCGAGGTTGGAAGGGTTCTGGATTTTGGATTTTGTACTCGACAAACACAATGGGGTGCTGCAGCACCGATTCACTAGCAAATTATTTTCTGATATTTGATTTATAGATTTTTTTTTTTAGGTCTCATTTATAAGTTGACCCCCCCCCCCCCCCACTTTAAAGTTCTTTTTTTTGTCTAAAATTTCACGACTTATCACGGTAGCTATTATAGATCTATCGTTGCAATACTTGGCGATAGTTACGACAGTTCTTCCAAACCAAGAAATAACTGCATTTAAGCAGTAAAAAAAAAAATCCTTTACAAACATGGGAAAACTCTCTAAATTTTGCGGCATAGCGAAAAAAATTTACAAATTTTGATGTTTTTTTCAAATTTTTTGAGGTTTAAAAGTTGTAGAAAAAAATATCACGATTTCCAATTTAAAAAAGAATCTTTGTATAAGCTGCAGTGGCTTTTTGGAAGGTTTTTTTCCTTGTATAAGCCGCGGACTATACACCCGAAAATATGGTAATAAAAATTTTAAAGTGCCGATGATGTTCTGAAGTATGAAGAGCTACAAAATTTTGGAAAAGGTACTTCTATATACAAAGTTTTGCACCTCAAAAGCCGATTTTTGATTTTTTAATTTAATTTTTATACAATCTTTAGCAGAGTTTTTATAATGTTTCGAGACGATTTTTCAAAATTAGAGAAAAGAATATGGTTTCATTCTTTTAACCTAATATAGTGAATTTTCATTTCAATACAATTCATTTGAATTTTTTAATGCAATTTTTTAATTTTTTTTTTTCTTTTTGCATTTTGCCACTGATATTTTATATTAGTTATAAGAATTTTGTTTCAAACTTTTAGTCTAATGTATCAAATTTTGTTTGCTAAGATTTATGAATTTTAGATAGTTTTAATGTGATTTTTCAAGATTTTTTGCATGATGTTGATATTTTCTTATTTATGATTTATTTCCAATTTTAATGTTTTGTCCTATTAGAGTAAATTTTGAATCCTACAATTTTTAGCATTTTTTCAAGTTCTATGGTGATTTTTTTAAATTCAGAAGTAAAAATTGATTTTAAACTTTTAATCTAATTTTAGCGGTTTTTAAAGATTTTTTGGGGTGCCGCGTCGGTTTTTTTTTTATCAATCATAATAGATTTCAGACTACTACTTGATTATGCTGCTGACCAATTTTGCCAAATTATATAAATCGCTAAATTATGCAAATTGGTGTAATTTTTATGTTTAATTATGAAAGGACTAATAAATTAGAAAAACAAATAAGACAAAGAAGTAAATAAATCACTTGATGACATAACAAACATATTTAATGTCAAGTGAATGATGAGATTTACGATCACCCATTTGGCGATAGTTTCTTGGTCGACGGATAATCAAGTTGTACAGGTTAGTGATGGGTGATTCTCAAAAATTCAACAATCAAGAAAAATCGATATAGTCACCAATTATTTCCTAGAATCTACAATCAAGATGTTTTACATTCGATTGTAACACAGAGAAGCTAAAAAAAGCAGTTGTTGCGATGCTTAGTTATTATTCTGGCAAAAAACGTCATGGTCATGGTAGGGCTTGCTCGATAATTCTGCTGTCACAATTATTTGCTTCAGTTTTAAGTTTATGGGGTTACTGCAAGAAGCGAAAAGACCTGCTCACCAATGCTAATTCTGTGGAACAAATTCACAGAGATCTCTTATTTGCATTTCAATATTTTTATGTGGTTTTCATTACATTGAACAACAGCTGACAAGGAAGGTCTCCATACAGGCATACCCTGAAAAATCTGAAAAAATTACAGAATGTTCTTCTCGTGTGGATATATACATTTATAAAAAAAATTTCGGCAGAATCTCCATTCAGTAACTGTAAAAAAATAATGAAAATTTCGTTATTTGGCGATTTATCGCCGGTTGGCAATGGAATATAATTTCAAAAAAATTCTTTATGTCAAATATACTTCAAGAAAAAAAAAAGTTTCATGTGAACTTGTTTTGATAAGTTTAAATAACTTTAGTTTTGTAAGTTTTAGTTTGTTTTAAGTATAATTTTGTTATATCAAAATTTATATGTATTTATATTCAAATTTAATCATCAAAATTTGAGATTTAAAACAAAATTCATAATTTAAATTTAATTAAATTGGTTTCAAGCTCAAAGTCCAATAGAGAATTGTCGATTAGATTTTGTTGCTATGGAAAATATGACGTTTAATTTTGAATATGCTTAAATGTATGAAGATAATTTTTCTCTATGATTTTTTTTAGCTAGGAAAACATTTTTTCCAGCGATTAATTAAATAACTACTTCAACAAGTAATATATATATGTAATACAATATGTATATAGATGTATATAATATATTACTCTCTCATCATAGGTGTAACTAGCGGGGGGGCCCGGGCCCACCCCAGACATCCCAGTGCCTCCCCCTAGAATTTTAAACTCTTGTGGTAATGTTAGAACGTAAAAATTTTATTTTTTCGAGAGATTACATATGCCTCAGAGTGGGACGCTAAACAGGCTATTTTTTACATTTGTCTTAAGTCTATATTTTTCAGATTTAGTCTCTTTTCCCGCTTTTTTTACAATTTTTTCTTACTCATCGATCGCCTCCAACAGCACATGGTAACAGTATCAGCTTTTAACGAAAACTGGTCACTCATTTTGAAAGAGGCCGGCATTCATTTATACTATTGGAAATCAGCCGAAGGCTAAAAAGAATGGTAATTTCTTGTCACTGTCTCGGGTTTTTCAATACTGCAACATTGGGGGGGGGGGGGGGCTTAATTAGTTACATCTGTTTCTTGCTCTTTTTTTGGGACTGGACACTCTCGAAAACCAAGAAAAACACAAAAACGCATGCTCGTATGCTTTGAAGGTTAGACAAAACTTTCCACAACCATTTTGTTGTTAGTTGCTTTAGTGCTAAGGTATTAGTTTCTTTTATTGAGCATTCCGCTGTGACTGATATTAAATCCTCTTCTGAGAAGAAAATTATGAAAAAGATGGATATATCAGTTCATTTTTTTAAATCTTCGAATTCCTTGAAGCATTCATTAAATCCAGGTATGTTTGGAAAGTTTATAATTAATTTGTATTTATGTTTCTGGAAAGATATTAACTTAAACGTTAAAGTTTTCGTATATTATCCTTTTGTTTAGTTTGTTCTCAAATCCACAGGGACTACTTTCAAAAAATTTTTAGGTGCGTTCGTAATTATGTAAATACATAGCACCTGTAGTTGTCGTTCAGTCTATTTGTCCGTCCGCATATAACAACGTAAAAACTACCCAACCAAATCATTTGAAATTAAAAAAGTATAATTATTACATAATTTTGTCGAATTTTATTTAATTATATTAATCGTTAATTATTTCAAATTTTATGGAAATCGGATGCATAGATCAATAACAGGGACAATCAAAAGTATTCCGTTACACTACGGTCAATGGGGAAAAAAGTTTCAAATGCATTTTAATCGTTTGAAATTTAATAAATACAGTAGAGGACCTATTATCCGGAATTCCGAAATCCGGAAGGACCCGAAATCCAGAAATGAAGAAGATTGAGAACGAGTTGAATCATGATAAAATGAATTAATCACGAATCTTTGATCAAATATGCGTTTTATCGAGATTTTTTTAGATTTCATGCTTTTTTGGCTTTTTTTACGAAATTCACATTTTTTCTGCGTTTTTTCGACAGAATTTACGTTTTTTTTTTTTTAAATGCAAATTTTTTCAAGTATTGCTTCAAGTACCAAAATTCATAATTCATTCAAAGATTCATGATTCATTCATTCATTTAATCATGATTCATCCCCATAAAAAACACAAATTTTTTCAGGTATCGTGAAAATATTCTGCAAATTCGTCAAATATTGCGATAAAACCCTACACATTTCGTCAAATATCGCAAAAAAATGCAAATTTTGTGAAACGATCGCGGAAAAATCCCGTGTAAGCACCTCCCCTCTAATTATTTTACGATTTACGTCACCTTTCGGGGAACGGATTAACGGTATTTTACGGTTATATACATATATATATATAAAGCCAGTTAGCAAAACGTTCGGATTTTGAAGAGCTCTGAATTTCGGATGTCCATATATTTGACTTTGTACTATAGTACAAGAATCAAAGTTGTAGCTTAGTGTTTTTTCCACAGATTTCTCATACTACACACTTTTCATTCATATTCTAGATATCAGTGCTATAATTTTGTTGTTATTTTAAAATTTTCCATGGTTTTTTTTTTGGAGGGGTGGGGGGTGGGGGAGGGAGTGTTGAGTTTCGGACGGACCCGAAATCCAGAAAATTCCAAAATCCGGAAAGCCTTTGGTCCCGACGATTCTGGATAATAGGTCCTCTACTGTATAATTATTATATAATTTTGTCGAGTCATTTCAAATTTTATGAAAATCGGATAGTTAGATTAATTACAGGTACAATCAAAAGTATTCCATTACATTACGGTCAATGGGGGAAAAGTTTCGAATGCATTTTAATGATGTTACACTCATTCAAACATAATAAAATTGATATGCATTTATGAAGTACATACATTTTATAATATACATTTTGCATAATCTGTGGTGCAAAGAACATTTGTTATTGATTTACAAGGTCAGACAAAAGTATTCTATTACAAAATGGTATAGGGAGAACATTGTTTGGTGCGCATTTTAATTGTAATTAACTGTTTAAAATTTTATGAGATTGATATATGTTACTGAAGAATGTTACAAGTTATTTTCTGTATAAAAGAAAACAGATAGTATTTACAGGGACACATAAAAGATTTTGGCAACTATACTGTATCCGAAATATTGTGTACTATTATATCAAGATCTGAATAATTTTAAGTGAATCCATAATTATATAAATAAGTAGCACCTATATTCGTCGTTCAGTCTGTCAGTCCGTTTTTTCGTCCGTCTTTACAATCTATACTACAAAAAATATTTATTAATAATTTACAGGCCACTCAAAAATATTCCCCTACATAATGGTATACGAGGATATATTGTTTGGGATGTGTTTTAATTATATTCAACTATTTCACATTTTATGAATATGGTATACGTTGCTGAGGTGTAATACAAGTTGTATGTCCATGTATATTTACAAGAGCACACACACACACACACACAAAAAAAAAAAAAAAAACGACCATTATATTATATCTGAAATACTGTCTACTATAACAGCAAGATCTGAATATTTTTAAAACTTCATTATCGTACGAACACACCTCATTTGCTACGCTTCACGTGCAATTTCCAACTTGTTTTATTAATTCTTATTTAAGGGTGTATTTAAATCAAAAGGGGCAACTTTGTGACACATGCTTTAATTTATTTTTATTCGGAAATGCGTTAAAATAGCAAGTGTTATTCAGAAACTGTCTAATTGCACTTAATTTTCTGTTTTTGTAAAAATACAATACATCTTTCATAACAAGCCTTCAAAGTTGCCGTTTTTGAACACATTTCCCGACGAAAGCAGAAAAACCGGTCTAAAAGCAGGAGAAAAATGGGTGATCATGTAATTGAAATAGCTTAGAACTGGATAGATAATTTAACTATCATAAAATGAAAAAATAAATTCGATTCGAAATTGCTTCCATTGTCAAGCATTCTAATTTTATGTATTTCCATTTTAAAAAATGAGTTTGTAAATGTGTCAAAGCGTTTTGCGTTTGTTGAGCGGAGCAGTTGAAACCACCCTTAAAAAACGCACGAAATAGGCAAGTGGGTAAACAGGAAAAAAAGTAAAAAAAGTTATCGGAAAAAATGACATAAACTACAGAAGCAGAAAAAAGTGATAAGGAATTGATTTTGGGGATTCATTGGTTAAGTACATAGGGGGGGATCAGAGGGAGGCTCTTAATTTAGGTAAATGTGTTTTTTATGCTGAATTAACTGTTTTGGTTCAATTTTTGAACATAAGATTATCACCCCCCCCACCCCATCTGCCCTTAATTAGATAAAAGGGGTTTTATGCAGAATTATACAATGTGTGTAATTTTTTTGGTATAGGTTCTTTCTGATAAGGGTTATATATAGTATTTAATGCCTGAAGAGTTTTAGGAGTTTAATGGTTAAGAAAAAGGGATATGGGGGAAACCTCTCTTAAATTTAATTAATAGTTTTTTGTGCAGAGTTATCCGATTTGTTTGGAATTTTAGATTTTTAGCCCTCAAATTAGATTAATCGGTTTTTATCCAGAATTATCCAATATTTCAAATTTTAAATATAGGTTCTTTCTGATAAGGTAAATTCCTGAATAGTTTTAGGGTTTTAATGGCTAAATATAAAGGGGGGGGATGGGGGATAATATCTCTTACATTAAATAAATGCCTTTTTATGCAGAATTATCCGATTTACCTCGAATTTTAGACATAGGTTCATAATGATAAGACGTATTTCTGATTAGTTATGGGGGTTCTTTTGCTTATTAAAAAGAAGAGGGGGCAAGCAATTATTCCCCCCCCCTCAAATTAGATAAGTCGGTTTTTACTTAGAAATATCTGATGTATTTCAAATTTTAAATATAGGTTCTTTCTGATAAAGTAAATCCTTGAATAGTTTCAAAGGCCTAATGGCTAAGTATAGAGGAAGAAACAGAGGATAACCCCCCTTAAATTAAATAAATGGCTTTTTACGCAGAATTATCTGATTTGCTTCAAATTTTGGATGTACGTTCATTATGCTAAGGCGTATCCTTAATTTGTTATGAGATTCTTTTGCTAAGTATAGATGGGGGAACGGGCGATTATTGAAAGAAGCTTGCTTTCCCCATTTGACGGAGGGGGATGTCCGGTACATATCGCGGGCAGCTAGCATCTTAAGAAATTTGACGATTAAGGATTTCTCGGTAAAGGTTTGCCGCAAAAATGACCAAGTAAAATAAAAAAGCAAGTTGAATGCAACTGAACGCAAATAACAAATAAAAAGAAATTTTCTTTATTTTTTAATTTAATGATTGAAAACAATTATGCCAGAAAACGTAACACATTTTACCTTTTTCCTTATAATTATTAATTACAATTCATTTTGCATTTAAAACTGGTTTATTTATTTTATTTTATTTTTTATTTGTGAAAAAAGTAATATGCTAAATCATTTGTTGTAATTGTCATTTTAATTTCCGCTGAATATTTATTATTTAAAACTGGATTTTTACTAATTAATGTCCCATATTACACATCACAAAATATAATATAAAACATTTAAAAAAATGTATGTTAGAAAATTTGGTACTACTCTGTTATCCCGTCGACCAATTTCACCAAATTATACAAATCGCCAAACTAATAACCAAAATATACAAAATGACATAATTTTTATTTTAAATAACGAAAAAACAAATAATTAGAAGAATATTAATAAAAATTCAAATTTTAAAAAAAACTAAATAAAAATCACTTAATGACATTTAAAACACGTGAACCGTATTTAATGTCATTAAATGTGACATTCACGATCACCCATAATTGGCATTTAATCTTACAGTTTGGCGATAATTTTTTGGTCGACCGGATAACCTAGTAGAACCAAAAATTTTAATGTCCTATGTAGTTCCTATGTCCTATATCCTATGTTATGCTCTTATGTAGTTGTAATGTCTTTTTATTTATTTTTTTATTAACTGATCTACAGTTAAAAAAAAAATGTATGTTAGAAAATTTGGTACTACTCTGTTATCCCGTCGACCAATTTCGCCAAATTATACAAATCGCCAAACTAATAACCAAAATATACAAAATGGCATAATTTTTATTTTAAATAACAAAAAAACAAATAATTAGAAGAATATTAATAAAAATTCAAATAAAAAAAAACTAAATAAAAATCACTTAATGACATTTAAAACACATGAACCGTATTTAATGTCATTAAATGTGACATTCACGATCACCCATTATTGGCATTTAATCTTACAGTTTGGCGATAATTTTTTGGTCGACCGGATAACCTAGTAGTACCGAAAATTTTAATGTCCTATGTAGTTCCTATGTCCTATATCCTATGTTATGCTCTTATGTAGTTGTAATGTCTTTTTATTTATTTTTTTATTAACTGATCTACAGTTTTAATAAAGAACTTGAGGAACAAAAAATGTGTTATTGATGAACTTAACAAATAAACCAACTGAATAAAGAGAAACTGAGGACATGACACCACAATACAATATATAAGCCTTATCAAAAAGAATCTATATCCAAAATTTGACACGTGTTAGAAAATTCTACTTAAAAACCCATTCATCTTATTTAGGAAGGAGGGGGGTGGGGTAATCATCCGTTCCCAAAACTAATCAAACAAGCATCTTTTCAGTATGAACGTATATCCAAAAATTGAAACAAAACAGTTAATTTAGCATGAAAAACCCATTTACCTAAATTAAGAGCCTCCTCCCGACCCCCTTTCATACTTAACCAATAAATCTCCAAAATCAACTGCTTGTCACTCTTTTTTTCCTTGTCTCTTTTTTCCGGTAACATTTTTCCTGTGTCACTTTTTTTTCGCTATTTTAGTTTGTCATTTTTTCCGCTAACTTTTTTTCCTAGATTCAGAATTAAAAAGCTATGTAAGTGAGAAATGTTCTTCATTCTTTGATAAGATCTTTCAGAAGATGATTCTCACAGTAAATGATTTGAAACGAATTTACGATGTGGTAGCGACAAAAAAAAGGAAAAATGGTTGTCATGTGATCAAAATTGCTATAACTCATTAACTAATTTATTTATTTATTAAAAAAATGGCAACTCTGTTGTTTATAAGCAACTCTATCCTCCCCCCAGAGCCGAATTCTGGCTGCATCGCTGCATTAAGAAATTTTTTCTCCCTCTCTCCCAGGCACTGTTTTGAATCGAAAACCTGATGTATATAGCCGCTATAAGATTCACCAACATTTCGAAAGATTTTTGAGCCAACACTTCATTTCCTCCAACTTTTCGCGAAATATCCTCACAACACGCAGTGTGATAGCAAAAAGCAATGTCCCCTAACTTTTTTCTGCAGTTCAAAAAAAGTCTCCACTAACTGAGACTTTTCATCAAACATAGAGCATTTCAACAAATCAAAGATAAGCGATTGACAGGAATAGGCGATAAATATTAAGGGTGTATTTCGATTCAAACTGCTTATTTTCCGATTTATTTTTAAATTCATTTTTGCTCTCATATGCTTCAAACTTGCAAATTGTCTTGTATTTACCTTGTATACAAGGTGCCATGATTGTCGATTCTTTGATAAATACAGAAAATATTGCAAAAAAGCAATCGAAAACGGCATTTTGAACAGATTTTCCCCGAACGGGAGATCTGTGAACGAAAAAAAGTGTCAAATTGAGAAGGTAATTGTTTATAAATCAAATTCTAATGAATTGAGCGTAAAATGATATCACACGACACCTTATACGTTTCTTCAAATATCCCCTCAGCAAGTTTCATGTTTCTACTTTTAAAAATGTGTCTGAAATTGAATCAGAAAATTTCGAGATGTTGAAGATGGAAAAGCATTTTTCCGAATAAACCCTTAACGGCTGGTACTAGTAGTACTGGTTTTCCTACTATTCCTCCAACTTTTTCACAAATAATTGTAACCTTTTTCTCTCTTTGAACGGGAAAAAGTTGGGGTTAAAATCTGCTGAAAAGTTTGTTGCTCGTAAAGTTTATGAATCTGATAGCAGCTAAAGACAGAAGAAAGTTTTATCCAATTAGTTTCTTTGATAGATTATACGTTTTCAGGAATGTATTAACAAGTGAGCTTTCCTTTGAGTTTATCAGTTCTAACAAAACTATTTTTACTTTCTTCTATCTTTACGGAAGAAAATATTGGATTTGTGAAAATTTTCGAATTCTGATTTTTGACAGATTTACCCGTTTTAGGGATCAGAGATCCCTAGTTTTTAGTAAGAACAAGTTTTTACAAAATGTCTGTCTGTGTATATGTGAATCTGGGACTCTGTCTATATGCGACATAAATTTTGTGGACGCTCTATCTCAAGAACTAATGCATGGAATGTAATAAAAATTTATATTCAGGTAGTCCTTAATACAAATTGATACTGATTAGTTTTTGTTGCAAATCAGTCAACAGATTATGCTGCTTTTTTAGCTCACTGGCTATCATAGCCTAAGAGCTTATGTGCCTGCCCGTTCTGTATGTACGTTCGTACGTAACGCGATAACTCATGATAAAAATATCCGATCCACTTGAAATTTTGTATATAGGTATATCCTGATAAGGCGCTACCCTGATTAGTTTTTGGAGTTCATTCGATATGTATAAGAGGGGGAACGGGAGGCTCATGCCCCTCCCCTTAACAGAAATAAATGAGTTTTTCATGCAGAATTAAGTTTTCATTCAAAATTTAGATATAGGATCATTCTGATGAGGCGATTCCGTGACTCTTATTAGGTGTTCATTGAATAAGTATAAACAGCAGGAACGGGGTTCTAATGCCCCTCCCCTTAATTTATATAAATGGGTTTTTCAAGCAGAATTGTCAGATTTTGTTCAAATCTCTGAATAGTATTGGAAATTTAATGGTTACGTATAAAAGAGGGGGATAACTCCTCTTAAATTATACAAATGCTAAATGGGTTTTTATTAAGAATTATCTGATTTGCTCTGAATTTTGGATATAGATTTTTTTATGATAAAGCATGTCCTTGATAGTTTAGGAGGTTCAATGATTAAGTATAAACAAGTTGGAAATTGCACATGAAGCGTAGCAAATGAGGTGCGTTCGTACCATAATGAAATTTTAAAAATATTACTCTCATATATCAATCTCATAAAATTTTAAATAGTGAATTACAATTAAAACGCTCATCAAACAATGTTCTCCCTATACCATTATGTAATGGAATACTTTTCTGTGGCCTTGTAAATCAATAAAAAAATTTCTTTGCACCACAAATTATGTAAAATGTATATTATAATATGTTATTTATTGTTGCATATAAATTTTATTAAGTTCGAATGAGTGTAACACCGTTTAAATGCATTTGAAACATTTTTCCCCATTGACTGTAATGTAACGGAATACTTTTGATTGTCCCTGTAATTGATCTATGCATCTGATTTCATAAAATTTGAAATAACTCGACAAAATTATGTATTTTAAATTTCAAACCTATAAAATACATTTGAAACTTTTTCCCCATTGACCGTAATGTAACGGAATATTTTTGATTGTCCCTGTAATTGATCTATACATCCAATTTTCATAAAATTTGAAATAACTCAACAAAATTATGTAATAATTATGTATTTTAAATTTCAAATGCATAAAATACATTTAAAACTTTTTCCCCATTGATCATAATGTAATTGAATATTTTTGATTGCCCCTGTAATTGATCTATGCACCCGATTATCAAAAAATTTGAAATAACTCGACAAAATTATGTAATAATTATGTATTTTAAATTTCAAATGATTAAAATGCATTTGAAACTTTTTTCCCCATTGAACGTAATGTAATGGAATACTTTTGATTGCCCCTGTAATTGATCTATGCATCCGATTTTCATAAAATTTGAAATGACTCGATAAAATTATGTAATAATTATGTATTTTAAATTTCAAACGTATAAAATACATTTGAAACTTTTTCCCCATTGACCGTAATGTAACGGAATATTTTTGATTGTCCCTGTAAAAAAAAATTAGCCGTACGAATGTCAAAATATGATCCTAAAAAACGAAATTTAGCAAACCAACCTCTGTATTAATTTGAATTTTGCATAGCATCATTTCTTATTTTCAGAGGAAGCACAGATTTGTACTAGAGATGAGTTCAGGCTCGATTTTTGAAACCCGCGCCCGAAAGATTTTTAGTACAGTGGAGCCCGATACAAAAAGTATACAAAAATAAATAAATAAATAAAAGATTTAATGATATTTAAAAATTGTTTCAAATGTGATATCCCATTTTAAAAAAATGTCTTATAAAATTTACTATTAAATAAAAATTTAAATTCAAACTCATGAAAAGAGCAATTTAGTATCAAATAAAAATATCCTTCCGACCTAAAATGATTCCCATATTTCTTGTCCTTTAAGAAGAAAATTTGATGGACATATTAAAGAAGTGTAATGAATAAATGGATAGTGTTTATAGAAATTACCATTTGTGTGCTGAAGAATCAAAAAAGTTTTCAATTTCCTATAAAAAAAAGTACATCTTCAGGGGTGTAGTCGTAAAAAAAACCACAGGTTACACGATCAACGCAGAGGGTATATGCTCAAGGCACAGAGTATACTCTAGAGAGTACATCCTATGGGTTTAATGAGAAACAGAAGGTTATATGATGTTCCTTAAAAAAAAATCCAGAAGGTATACAACATATACCCCAGTATACCCTCCACTACATCCCTGTACATTTATCTATAATCAATTCATTTCTCTTAACAAATCCCCATGACTGACGAGAACCTTAAAATCAACACAAATTAAAACATTGATACAGTTATCGTAAAGTTGCGTTGTTTTTATGGGAAAAGAAGAAACATTAATCGAATGTTTTCAATCGGAATAATATGTAAAATATGTTTACTTATGAAGGGAAATCCTCAGCATAAGCAAAATTCATGATGACAAGACAAAAAAAAAAAAAAAAAATCACAATGCTGTTATATGAAGAATGATTATGATTCATGCACAATCAAATAATTTGCAAATTTCAAGCATCTAGTCTGCATCAAAAACGAAGAAATCATTCTCTAACAAAATAAATAAATAAATGATCAAATTAAAAAATATCCTCTGCCTCAAACGAAAATCCAACCAGAAGCTAATTTATTATTTATGATTATTTTGATAGGCGCCTTATCAATTAATCGTCGACGGAAATGCAGTAGACATAAATCTCCATACATCACAAATTTTCTTTTGAAGCAATAATCAACTATTGAAATATATAAAAAAAATTATCCAGTCCAGTTCCATTAGCCAATTATTTGTCCAGTATATATTTATAAAAAAATTTATTTTTACTTTTCTTTCGTTTTGATCAAAATAACACTGAAATGACTTCGGGCTTTCATGCTGGGGCTGAGCCTGTCTCATCTCTAATTTGTACAACCTTCCACCCCCTCCGTTCTCCACACTATTAAAAATAAAGGTGACGAACCAGTTGCATTTCACGCCCAGGTGTGAAAAGGTTAAATCACTTGGCACCAGCGGGCTTGAAAATGTGTTTGGGGTGCCATTGGGTGTTTCACGCTAATTAGGGTGCCGCGCAATGCGTTGGAAGATTTTCACCCCTTAGTCATTTGCGCATGCTCTGTAACGTGTATCCTTGCACTTCAACTCGCTGTCACTGGTGGATCAACACAGCAATGTTTTCCTACGATGACTATCACCGCTATACGCTATCCTAATTTTGTTTAGAACTTCGGATGGCTAACTTTTGGCGAGCTTTTTTATATAAAGCAACCTTTGAATTTCAGGACATATATGAACATTTCAGGGAGATTTTGAAGGTGAACTTGATGGCCGAGTGGATAGGGCGCTGAGCTTGTAATCAGACGTTCTGCGTTTGAATCCATCGAGGGCCGAAAGTCGGTTAGTATATTTTTTAATTTTTTATCATTGGGCACCCTGGATTAAGAGTGCCATCTTTTCATCCTAATTAAAAGGTGCTATTTTGACTCCTTTAGGGGTGTCACTAGTGAGACAAGCCTTTCACCCTTAAAAGGTGCAATGTGTCACCATTGCTTTTAACAGTGCAGGCTAATCACATTTCTATAAATAAAAGAAATCTATATAACAAAAATAGTTAAATATAGGATAAAATTTAGTGCCTATGGTATATCTCGGTAATTTGAAAATTTGCCAAATTAAGATAACTAGTAGAACAATGAAGTTTTGGTATTACCTTATGTATAATACAGTTTTTCAAAGATTGCATAAAAATTCACTTGCTTTGTCACCAACGAACAAAATAATGAATTTCCCCAATCCTGCTAATATGATAAATTTTCTCCGGTATAATTTTTGATAGGTTTTTATCATTTTTTTTTCTTTTTTGCATTTTACGGCTAATTTTATCAAACTAATAAGATTCAAAAATATTATCCAAATAGAGTAAATTTTGAGTTTTGTAATTTTCGAATTTTCTGACATTTTTAATGCATTGCTTGCGTTTCTGTGCAATCTACTGCAATTATTTAGGCGTTCAATTTCTGACCAAATGTTGTAAATTCTGCTTTCTTTTCATCAAAGTTTATTCAGGTTCCAAAACATAATTTTGGAATGTTTTATATTTTTGTGTTTTTTAATATGTTTTGTTAATTTTGTAAGATTTTTCCACATCAATAAAAAGAATCCAGTTTTAGTTTTCTAGCCATTCTCTTTTTGATGAAGTTTAAGAAAAATTTGTGCAGCAATTTTTAATTTTTTTTTATTGTGATTTTCAATGTTCTTTCAATTTGCGATTCTTGCTGCTTTCTGATGAACCCGGGCAAATTATCTAGTTTACAATAAATAAAGTATCCCAATACTTTTCTTAAGAATTGTCCTAGTATGAGTTTAAAGTCTTGTTGTTTCGTGCAATTCACCATAGATTTAAAAGCTATAAGAGCAATTTATAGGAAGGAGGGAGAAGGATTGTGCATATATTCTTTAATCATCTATACTAATAAAAGAACAAAACGCTCTGTCTGCATGTGTGTGTGTCTGCGATGGCTAGCAAAATCTACAGCACATACGAAGCTCAAAATTTTTTTGAGAGTAGCCCAATACCTCTCCTGATGCACCTGAGGCTCAGAATTTTAATTTTTTGATTAGTTTCACAGATATTAATTATGAAGCGGAACTCACTCAAAGTCATTTTTTAAATGTTCTGGGAAAGAAAACGTTTGCACATGCGCAGAAACTCAATTGTGCATCTAATCGGAGAAAGAACCCCCCCCCCTCCCCCCCCGTTTATTTCTGTTTTTGGATCATTTTGTTTAAATCCAAATCAACCAAACTGCTCGACGTAGTTAAACTTAAGAGACATATTTTGAAAGATCATATTTTTAGGTCTCAAATGCAATAATCAATTCAAAAAATTGTTGTAGTTAACCCTTTGAAAACAAATATTCAAAAATGGTCGTTTTTTCCAAAACTATTTTTCTCCCTTTTGTCAATGCCCCTTCAGGACGTAATTTTTAAGATATAAACAAACCAAAAAGAAGATCTTAAAGTTGAAACTTTCTTCTGACTGATGGTGTAATTGGTTTTAAAATATTTGGATTTTAACCCTTTCAAATACACTGGCAAAAGAAGGTCATTTTGTGACTCACAGAGAGGATATTTTTTCAATGCTAAAATTATCTTAACGTGCATATTTCAACTCAATCTTTTAAAATCTTCTCAATAGACCAAATTTATACTCCCTACAAAAAATTCGACACGTTCGGACGGATAGAAATATTTTTTACAAAATAAAATGTGCGAAAAATTTGATGAAATCAATAAAAAACAGATCGTTTTCATTGCGGTTTTGACTAAGCAAAATGCAATCCTATAGGTACCGGTAAACAAAAAACATGTTTAAAATATAAGATTTAACCCTTTCAAATACACCGGCAAAAGGAGGCACTTTGCGACTCACAAATATAGAATATTTTTTCTACGCTAAAAGTATCAAAGCGTACATATTTCAGCCCAAGCTTTTAAAAGCATCTAAACAGATCAAATTTACACCTTCTTAAAAAATTTTAAAATGTTCGGACATGTAAAAATAATTTTTACAAAATAAAAAGTGCGAAAAATTTGTGGAAATCAATAAAAACCAGATCGTTTCATTGCGGTTTCGCCTTTGCAGAGCGCAATTCTATATGCGTCCTGACAAACCGAAAATATTTTCTTAAAGCTAAAACATTCTCATAATTTATGTTGCAATTTGTTAAAAAAAATATGAGATTTAACCCGTTCAAATACACCGACAAACACGAATTACATCCCGGCTAAAAGTAACTAGGTGCCTATATTTTAGCACAATCTTTTTAGAGCCTTTCAATAAACCAGATTTACATTACTTAAAAAAATTTTGGAACTTTCGTATGGATAGAATTCTTTTTTTACAAAATAAAATGTGTGAAAATTTTTACGAATTCAGTAAAAACCTGAATGTTCCGTCGCGGTTTCGTTCGTTCTCGGTTCGCATAATTTCCAAAAAATCAAATTACATAGAAAACAAAATAACAAACAGCATGTGCTTTCAATTCAATATCTTTTTGCGATTTTTCCGTTTTAAAAATATAAATTTTGACAAAATGGACTTAAAAATATAAAATCATAGAAATTTGAGTTTAATTTAAGGGTCATTTAGAAAGCAAATAACACATTTGAAAACTGAATAACATCACAGGCCCGGGCAACGCCGGGCAGAACAGCTAGTTTAAAATATAAATTAATAATAATTTTCTAAATAAGTTGTCTGTTACACAAACAAACATAATTTTCTATATTTGATAAGGGGAAAACTAAAATAAAGAATCAAAACATTTTATCGAGTAAATTATTTTAAATTTAAGATATATATAGACAAGCATTATTCAGATCTTATACACAAACAAAAACATACATTTGTCTTTTTTTCAATTGACCTACAATATATAATTTACATCAAAAAACTTATTTTTAGTGTAAAAAAGGGCTATATATATTATTTACAGTAGGATAAACAGTAAGAGGAGATCATTTATGCATTTTCAATACTTCAGGAAAACAAACAGTGAATGAAGATTTGTGTTACTTAAAATAAATTAAAAATGAGAAATAACATGTGTGTTTCAAAAGAAAATGATGAAGAATGTTATCTTTTTGGATATACAGTTAGGCCTAATAGCATAAATAAAAACAATTCTTCAGCCAAAATTATTTAACTGAACAGAATACACAAATAACATTCATGAGAAATAATTAAAAAATACTTAGGTTAATTATAAGAACTTTTCAATGCAATAAACACAACATAGTTAAATTACCAGTTCAAAATTTTTGTTTACATCATGAAAAACAAATATGGCTTCCTTTAGTTGTTAACTGCAGCTGTGGAAATATATTTAAAATAACTATATTAAAATCTATTAATGCTTAAATAAAAACAATTCTTAATCCAAAAATATGTATAACTGAATAGAATACACAAATAATATTAATGAGAAATAAAAATATTTATCTTGATCATAAGGTTATTTAATACAATACATACAAGATATAATTTCCATTTCTAAATTTTTGTTTACACTAAGAAAACAAATATGGCTTCCTTTAATTTATTTGTTAAAACTTCAGCTATGAAAATCTATTTAAAATAACTAGTAAGATTCTTGAGGTACAGAGGAATAAATATCAAAACAACTATTAAAATACTTTTGAATACTTGTATATTTTTATAGAATATAATGTACTTTTAAATTTAAACTATTTAACAGCTTTGAAGCAGCATTTTCATTTAGCACACTAATGCCTACATTTTTAAAACAGAAATAATCAAATACTTGAAAACATAGAAACATTTTAAAATCACTTAATTATAAAATAATAGACCATCCTTAAAATGTCAAAAGATAATCTTTTTAAAATATATGTAAAACACTGATTCAAAGACAGACAACAAGTAGGTAGCCATCTTGAAAAACACCAGAAATTCAGATAAATAACAATGCCTGATATTAGATAATCCAACACTAATGAAAAAGGATTTTTTACCAAAACAAAATAGAATGTTAAAATTAAACCTTAACATAATTAACTTGAACAGAACGTATTAGATTATGCATTTCAAAATTAATTCACATTCTGGGATTAAATTTCATCATTTTAGAAATTGTAAATACATAATTACAGTAATATTAAATGCAGAAATAGTTAAAGCAATGTACTCAAATTAGAAAATTAAGGAGTAAAAGTTTAAATAAGATGTGTGCCATACATTCATTTAACTATAAAATTGAGTAGGTACTTACCACAAAGTTTAAAATGTAAAAAGACATATGAAACAATATTTAGTTGGACCTGATCTACTTAAAAGTACAGTACAACTTAAGTTTGCATCATCCTCAAAAAAGCTTACTGTGGAATGGTCAACAAGAACATCCATACGGTGACCTAAGAGCTAGTTTAAAGATATTTAAAGTAGGGATGGGACGAATATTCGGCCACTATTCGGTATTCGGCCTATTCGGCCCTTTTGCCGAATATTCGGTTGGCCGAAT
This sequence comes from Maratus speculifer, assembly GCA_964019185.1. Taxonomy (NCBI): domain Eukaryota; kingdom Metazoa; phylum Arthropoda; class Arachnida; order Araneae; family Salticidae; genus Maratus; species Maratus speculifer. The sequence continues at coordinate 215,294,846 of OZ025301.1, read as the reverse complement.
ATTGAAGGCTTGTTGACCGAATACTTCGGCCGAATACCTGTAGCCGAATATTTAGAGGTATCTTGCCGAATATTGCTAAAATTTCGCCGAATAGTGAAAGATATCTTGCCAAATAAATTTCAGATTAAGAATTTCATTCTTGCAATTTTTTTTTCTCTAATCCAAATTGGCTACTTCATTTATGTAGTCATTCTCACTCTTACTTACAAAATATAGAGTTATTCAGATACAAAAAGATATACAGCCTTTCTGTATTGCCTATAAAAGTTAGTGATATTCTAGAAAATGTTGCCCAAGTTGGAAATTTAATTGTACGGGAAATGTCATCATTTGAGAATGATATATTACAATTCAAGATATAAAAACACTGCCTTATTCTAAAACGCTCGAATATTTATTAATGTCTGCAAATTCCATGCACATATAAAAAAGGCTCTTATGAAATTCATAACTTATTTTCTATAAAGTAAGAAATGAAAAAATTTATTCACTAGGTGTGTTAACGAAGATTCATTTTCAAAATTAAATATAATATATCACCATTCCAAATACAACGGTACATCTGAAAGCAGAACTGGTGTCAAACTCGATACACATTAGATGACACAACTTACTTTATGAAGATGGTTTTATAAATATTAATATAAATTCTAAATACTCAACAAAATAATTTTTTCATTCTATAATTTTCACTTTTAAATAATTATTTGCATACTTACTGACTTAAATATGTAACATTATTATGTACATATTTTTAATTTAATCTTCCTTCCTTTATGTTGTTATCAATTTCTGTTTATCCTTTTAATGCTTGTTGAATAAGTGGAATATTGAAGTTGAATATTGTATGTGCCGATTCAAATGTCAAAGATTTTGTTAACATATGCATTCTACTTTAAGCATAATCTTTTTCTTTAACGTAATTTGTAATTTAAAGCTTGGCATCTGATTTCAGAAGAGTCTCATTCTTACAAATTTGCTTATAACTAGGGACACAATCTCTAAATGATCAAATTTATTTCACTAAAGGTTACTTCAGAAAATATGTCCTTGTGAGTTCTGAGAGAGAGAGAGATTAAGAATATTATTGATTGTGGATGCAAGAAGTATCAATTGATAGTAAAAGTGAAGCCCATTCTTCATATTTTAATGGAAATATTTTCCCATCTTGACATACTGAAAATCAATTTGATGTACATTAGAATAAAGGATATAATGCAATTTCATAATTTTTTGTGTTAAATTAAGTTTTCCAAATTTAAAAATACATTTAAAAGCACATTTAAGAGTAATAATTATTAAAGAGCTCCTATTTTTTAAATTATATATAATCAAAATTTATTTTCTTTATTGGAAAAAAATTTTACTATTCGGCCGGCCGAATATTCGGTATTCGGCCTAAAATTTGGCCGAATATTCGGTATTCGGCTATTCGGCCAAATCACTATTCGTCCCATCCCTAATTTAAAGTAGGGATGCACCGAATAGTGATTTTGGTTGAATACCGAATGCCGAATATTCGGCCAACAGGTGAACCGAATATTCGGCTAGCCGAATAGTAATTGTTGGGCCGAATACCGAATATTCGGCCAGCCGAATAGTTAACTATTCGGCCGAATACCGAATATTCGGCTTTCCAAATTCTTTTTATATTTTTTAATTTAAAGGTATTAAAATGTTATTTTTTTAAAACAGTTTTACATAATATTTAATAAAAGAAACTTACATTTTGATAAACAAGAGCTTTTTATAAGAACATTTAGTATTGAAAAAAAAAATCTGCCTTGAGTTATTTAAGAAGCACAATTATGAAACTTTAATAAGATTTTCTACGAATCAAAACAAACATTTTAAAATCAAATAATGAAAAAATGGCCGAAGAAAAATTTTACAGTCTGATAATTGTCCTTTTTAAATAACTCAAAGCAAATTTTTTTCAATATAAAGTACAAATACATTCAACTTAATTTTGAATAAAGGCATGTTTGGCTCATAGTTCTTTTCTTATGAATGGTGGTATTTTCCACCCTTCCCATCATATCATATTTTACAGAAATCAAAGCATGCGAGTTCTAAATATGTTATCTTATTTATTGTTAATATAATAAACGAACACACAAGTTTTGACCTAGAGTGAGATGAAATACAATGTACTTATGACTCAATAAGTTGATTACGATTATGGTTTCATGAACAAAAATTGTCTGCCTTGATAGCTATTACTAATCTCAAAAGTTGTTTTTTTTTCTTTTAAAGGACTTTTATTTGGGGTAAAGCAAGAAACAGATTATTTACTAAACAAAATTTAGAAACTTGTATCTGCACATAATTTATTCTTAAGGAGAATCCTAATAAATCACCATTTTAATCCTTCTCATGTTTAATTTTCTTAAGTTATACTTTACAAACAGCAAATAAATAATGTAAAAACATTCTATTTTATTTAAAAATGATTGTTTCTAATTGTTTTAAATATAAATTAAAAAATTGACAGTTAAAAGTAGAAATAGCGAAAAGTTTTTATTAAGTATTGAATGGCCGAATACTTTGATATTAAGCCATACCGAATATTCGGCAGGCTGAATAATTTCATATTCGGCCAAGCCGAATATTCGGCTCAACCGAATAGTTTAATATTCAGCTTAACCGAATATTCGGTAACATGGCCGAATACCGGATAGATACCGAATATTCGGTGCATCCCTAATTTAAAGGCAAAAATAAGCAGAAATAGAAAAGCAATGCTATACCTTTTGAAATATTCAAACATTATAATGTATTTTCAATTTCATACTTTTTATATAATATTTTTAAATAACTGAATAATTCAATGTTATCTTAAATTGAATAAACAATCTTATATTTAAGTTTGTATATCTGTTTTCTTTCTTGTACCTGTTTATGTATATTTGTAAAATTGGTAAATATAGCAAAACCAGGGATAATTCCCCGAGTGAGCGGCCAGACATTACGTCAGGCGCTACCCGCTCTAGAAATTCTCCAGGCGCTTGCCTCTATTTACAATTTAAATTTATTTTTTATATTTAGATAGTGTGTGATTGTCAAAAATTTTTCTTGTAGTCTCAAGATTTAAATAAGATTTTTTTTTACTCTAGAGATGCGTGTTGATGGATTATATGCCTTTCTGGAGCTGAAAGTTGCCAGAGTGCGGGATCTAGAAGTGGGTGCTGTTAAACGGATTGGATTGGTTCGAAAATATGTCCTAGCTTTTTTTTTCCATAACCTTCGACTCACGAACAAAGGCTGTAGGAGAAGTACTGGTATCAAAGAGAATGAATCTCCTCATTTGTGATGCAGGCTCTGTGCAGCTTATGGTTCTCTCAAAATCCTGAAAAATAATAAATAAAGGGCGATTCTTTAAGAAACAGGTCATGGATGGTAAAAAAAAAAAAAAAAAAAAAAAAAAAAAAAAAAAAAACTCAGAAATTTATAAAATTTTGGAAATTTGTAGCAAAAAGTACAGATTTTTAATTTATAAACAATTTTTTTTTTTTACACTTATGGTTTTAAATAATTTCAGAAAGACAAACGGGTATCCAGAATAGTACAGTGATAAATATCCATATCAAAAGTTTATGATCATGAATACTACATATATCATATGCTAAATTTCTATTTGTTTGGTTTAAATATTGTTTAAAGCAGGGTTGGAAAAAAATCATGATTTTTTTAAAAAAATCAAAAAAATCGGATTTATTTGATTTAAATCAGATTTTTTTGATTTAAATCGGATTTATTTGATTTTTTTAGAATCCTATATTTAATTACTGTGTGTTTATGTTTTTACAATACATGAAGCTGTTTTTTATAACAAATAACTAAAAAAAGAATAAATAATATTTATAATTTAAAATATATATATATATATATATATAATTATATAGTTAAAAAAAATATTATATTCTAGTTACTGATTGATACTAAAAATTAAACATCTATTATTTTGTAATTGAATTGTGCACACTATATAAGAAATATATTTAAATATATTGTAAATGAATAGAAAATGATAAAATTTAAAAAACAAGTTAAATATAGTAGACTCCCTCAAATCTGCAACTCTATAAAATCTGCACATAATTTACAGATGTAAACAATGAAGCTTTCAGGTCAAGTATAGGGACAAAATTGGACTTTTTTATTTTTATAGCAATTCTATAATTTTAATCTGTAACTTTCATTAATATTACAAAATTCATGCTTTTTCATGAAGGAAGAATAAATTTATTTCTGAAAAAAATTCTAGGTATTGCTAATATCAGTGCTGATCACAATCTTTTTGCAAAATGCATTTATACATTCATCAAGCTTATTTTGAGTATGGTTAAATCTGAAATAAAACTTCTTTATTTTATGATTTTGATGTGAATTAGTAGTGCATCTTTATGGGGCAAGTTTCATTGAATAATTTAGGAAAAAATCTATCTCATCTTTATAATAAATATTTAGTTATTCATTATCGATTATTTACTTTATCTTTGCTGCTTTCAATATTTTAATCACTTTTAATTATCTAAATTTTTATTATTTTAGTTTATTACCTTACATAATTGTTTTAATATTTTACTATATTATAAGCATTCATTATAATTTCAATTGCATTTTACAATCAAAATTCTGTTTAAAAATGTAAACAAACCCATGACCAGAAATTCGCAAAATTCTAAAATCCACACAACCTCTGGTCTCAAGCTGTGTGGATTTGAGGGAGTTACTGTATTCATTTAATGCAAGCTATTTATTAAGGGATAAAAATCACAAATGATTCAATATTTTTTAAGCAAATAGTTAAAAATCAGGGATTTAATTGTTTGAACAAAAACACTAATTTAGAAGCTTTGTCTACTCCTAATTTATTATGAAGGCTTAAATGAACTAGTCCAAAAGAAGAAAACTGTCTTTCTAATCTAGCAGATGAAGCCATGGCTGTTGTGTTGTTATTTGGTAAATAAATTCAATTTCAATTTCGCTGATTTTTTCTTTACCTCCTATTACATAAAAGGACTTCCACCAATCATAATCTGTCATAATATCAGAAACTTTTTTCTCAAGCAATGATAATTTTTGGAATGGGCCATTTTTTGCTTGAAAATGTGCTACAGTGATGAGAAGATTCAGACTATCTTCTTTAATAAATGCCAAACCTTCATTATTTTCCCCTAAACTAAGTGAAATTTCATTTCGATTTAAAACAAAGGGACTTAATAAAACTGCAGCAAAATGACAGCCATTAATAGCTTGTCCATATCTTGCTTTAAATTTTGTAATTCTATCATTATCTAATTCATTTTCTAACTTTTTACCCAAAATTTTTCCTTGATATGTGCATTCATGTGATATTGCAAAAAATTGATTTAAATCAAATGATTTTTTTAAAAAAATCAGTTGATTTAAATCAAGATTTAAATCTTGATTTAAATCGGTTGATTTAAATCATGCCAACCCTGGTTTAAAGATCAGAAAAAGCAAAAACATGTGGATAAACAAAAATCTTGATAGAAATTTAGATTCGAGTAAACATACATTAACGATAAATTTAATTTGGCGTAAACAAATTTGCGTAATATTAGCGTAAGAAAGTATTGAGAAAAGATTTATACTGAAGTCAGAAAAATGTATAAAACTACTGTACAACGTTGTTTGATTGTTGACTCAGAACAGCGCCACATTTCACTATTTCGTTTGAGTCGCGAATACATGTTCACTAAAACAATAATTTGTAACAGCAACAAAAACCTCATAAAATGAATTATATCTCAAAGCGACAATTTATAAAACTACACATGCTTCTACTTAGATTAAGCCTAAATTCCATCAATTATCACGAAACTTTAATAAAATATATATTTATTTAAAAAAAAAATAACATCATTACATACCAACTAGAAAACTCTTGGATTATAAAACCGCCAGTTATTTGCCAGTTGTCGATAATACTTCCTAATTTCAATCTAATCAATTTAATAACTTCTTGGTAATTGGTAATTCACATTTACAAAACCTCAAACTTTGGACATCACTGAGCTCGACATATAACGTTATATGTCGAGCTCAGTGTTGGACATGGACATAGAAACCTACGCATGCGCAATCTAATTTTACAAATCCTCTAGCTTTGGACAGCAATCGCTGAACGCGCATGCTCGCATTGATCTCTTCTCGCCAAATTATTTGGCTACTTTTCCCCTTCGCCAAGGTTGTCCAAAGCTAGAGGGTTTGTAAATTAGCGTAAGCTTTATTTTTTTTGGCGTCCAGTCGCCGATTTTTTGTGTATTTTACGCGCTATAGCGTGTCCGCGGCATCCCTGTTACATATTTCTGAAATCCGCGGAAAAAAGCGGAATTTTTGGGGTGAAAAATCTGAAACTTATCAAAATAACAAAAAAGCGGAAATCCGCGGAATTTCTTAAATATTCAAAAAAAGCAGAAATCCGCCAAAAAGCGGAAAATTCCCATCCCTGAAATATCTGATTATACAAGATAGATATTTTAATTTTAAAAAAGAGGGTTTTAATCCTGATATTTATTTCATTGTATCTAATAATAAGAATATTAAATAAAACTGTTAAATGTTATACAACAGAAAATTTGATTTAAAAAATTTCTAGTATGAATTTAGAATTTCTGTATCAGGAAAGGGCCAAATTGAGAACATTGGTTCAATGTTGGAAATTATTGTCTCGGATTTTTCCAGGTTCGGGATCCAGCAGATTTCTCTTTGCTCCATAGACATAAAAAACGTTAACTTTCCAACCCTGTTCAAATTTTACTCAATCTTGATAAAAACATTTCACACCAGAATTGTTATTTAAAACATTTTAATATATTTAATTGGCTTATTTCCTTGGATCTGATATTTAACTATCTTTAAAAAAAATGTTCTGGTGCAAATTGTATAAAACAAATTATAGCTATGGGTCGATTAGACCCATTCAGGTTAGGAAGGTTAATTTGCAGACTTGCCAAGTTTCCAAAATGAAAAAGCCTGAGATTTTTTTCTCTAGTTACTTTATCGACATACCGACATTTTTAGCTTCACACATTAAAGAAATGAAAAACACTTTTTAGCATGTCTGTCTTTTTTACACCCAATTCTCATTAAAAAAAAAAAAAAAAAAAAAAGGAGTGCAAGGCACATAAAACTTTTTATAAGCTAAATAAGCCAAAAATATCTTATACAATTTACTCTATTTTTAACATTTATTTTTTTTCTCTCTTTCAGTACTTTTTTCAATAATAGAAGATAAATTAAGAACTTTTTTTTTAAATAACTAATATACTCACAGATGCTACTTAGCTGAGATAGTAATGGGAAATCTTATAAAATACGAAACAAAATATTGCCAACTTCAGCAATAAATAGTTAAAATAACTTCATTAAAAAGTTTACAAAAGTTTAGATTTTGATTTTATATTAGCTGATAATTTTTAAATATATGTAGAAGCACCTTTGCCTAGCTTTACAATAATAACAAAAACATGAACATGAAATGATTATAAATATACACAAATATCTAGCAAAAATTATATGATGGAACCAACTTACCTTAATATAAATAATCGGTAAATATTTCTGTAGTTCTATCTTGGGGTGTCTAAAATTTTGCCTTATTAGAAAAATTGTTTTATAGTTGTCAAAATAAACACAGTTCATTGCTGAAATTCAAAACTGTATCTTAAAAGTTGGGATAAAAACATTGTCAGAATGCAACTACTTTAAAGAGATTATTTGAAGTAATAAGCCATTTAGTTAAATGAAATGGTTCTATAGAGAAGTTATTAGTGTAGTGAGTCTAAAAGCAAAACCATAAAAACTACTTGAAGAGTATCATTTTTCTGAAAAAAATCTTTATTAACTTTTTTACAATTTTTGGCGGCTTGATCGGCCGTTTTGTGCTTCCCAGACCTGATATGTTTGGTGATATCACCTTTTTATTTGTGATAAATAGACACATGAGTTCCGCAAACATTACAAAAAACGAAATTGCTACCTTTTCCCGAAGGTAAAATACATGAAAAGTCTTCCGTGTAAGATTCGTTGTAATTAGTTCCATATTTCTTTTTTACCGGTTCTACAGTAGACTCGGAAGATGTTGATGGAAATGACTCCAGTTCAGCTTCAGATTGCATTATAAAGCAGATGAAATGCTCATTAATCTAATAATCATATAAAAAAAAAAAAAAAAAAAAAATTGAGATCAAAATGTTTTGCGTGCAACGCACGTGCTTTGGACGAAGTACAGGACAGTCCGTTCCGGAAAGATTGATCGATTCATTCCCGCTTAGACACTTTCTATGGCCTTGCTTTCTCAACAGCTCTTAACCACTGAGCATACTGTTGTGCGCATAGAGAATGCACCGAACCGCTTGCGGAAGTCGATTCGGAGTAGATTTTTCAGCGCGTATGATCTGTTCCAGCCCGGATGCGCAGAAGAGGACAAATTTATGCATGCTGCGCGCAGCGTAGCAAAGAAAAGGGAGTGATGACACATTCACCCAAGCCGCGGCGGTAGAAAAGGAGCGCGCGGCATATTGAAAACGAAACTAGGGTGTACAAAACTGAAAAAATCCGGAGATATTTCATAATAATCCGGAGATTAAAATTTAGTCGAAAAATCCGGAGTCTCCGGCCAAAAGCCGGAGACTTGGCAAGTCTGAATTTGTAAACCATAGAGTATCGTTGGGTTCAGGGGCTCCGCCTTAGAAATCCTTCACAAAAAGGGCTCCGGGAGCCGAAAAGTTTGGGAACCGCTGTGCTATAGAAAAGGCTGGAAAGTTTTGGAAATGGCCAAAGAGAGAAGATAAAGTCTTCTACAATATCAGCAAAGTGACTAAATTAATTCAGCCACCTACAGTTGTAAATGCACCTGGAGTTTTTGACTTTCCAGATTTTTAGGAAAATAAGTGTTATGCACGGGACATAAAGACTCGCTGATAATACTCTTAAACTTTCAGAAAATTTCTTCATAGTATAAATTAGTACTATCAAAAACAAAGTAAATTTATAACAGTTTTGATTTTGGTTTGTGTTATGCACAGGACACATCATTTTGTTCTAATAAATCATCATTTTTTGTAAATTTTTATTGTGATATTTTGTTTTGTTTTATTCTTAAATAAGAACATTATGTAAATATATTTAATAAACAAAGAATTGAAATACAAGCATACTTTATCAATTAAATAAAAACATGCAAATATGCTGATTATGATGAGAAAATTTAAAAATTATAATGCTGACTTTCAAGACTTGATAGCATATTAAAAAATTTAGCTTAAACAAATATTTTATGTCATTTCTTAAGGTTTAACTTATATACTTCAATAAAGCACAAATAAAAAACACATACAAGTAAAAAAAAAAAAAAAAAAAAAATGAGGTGCAGATGGTTTACAGCGGAGAATGGCCCAACACCATTTTATTAAAATTGAAGCATTAAATGATAAGTACATGCATATTTTTTTATTACTCTTTTAGCAATTCTCAAGAATTAAAGTTCATTATATGGGATTCTTTTGAGAAGTTGTGTGTATGACATAGATTTTAAATGCACCTCAAATTCAAATTAAGCTTATAAAATGAGTCTCTGTAAAAGAATACAATATTACATGAACCTTTTATTGCAGGAAAAGTATAATTGTGTACCCCAACAATACATGTCAATTTCATTATGTTATAAATAAAATATTGTTAAAATGTACTAAAAATATCACTGTCTATAGCAACAATTGCATATAATTTCATTTAGACCGGAAAGCAGGAGCACAGGCCATCACCTCATCGAGTTCATGGATGAAAATCTAGAACTAGTCAAATCTTGATTAGCATATTACAATGCAATCGGTCTGCCAAGGAAAATCTGGGTAGAAAATAAAAAACCCGATTTTAGCATATGACTCATAAGTTTACAATTTTTTTTTTCCTGCTCCCAAACTTCCTTGATTTTATACTTTTGGGCACAGGAAAACACAAGGGTAAACTTACGAGTCAACAATTAAAATCGGGTTTGAGGTGTTTAAACCAAGATATAATTTGGCAGACTGATTGCTTTAATATGGGAACCGGGATTTAACTAATCCTATATTTTCATCTGTGAACTCGATGAGATGATTGTCTGTGCTGCTGCCTCCTCGTCTAATTGCGTGTATACATTCTTCTACCTGACTAGTTTTGATTAATAAACGCTACGCCCAGTATTTTCTATTAAAAAATGTTCTCATACCTAAAATTTAAAGTATTCTCCGATCTTGTATTTGAATGCTTTTTAGTCTCCCTGTATAGTTAGCTATATGTATAAACCGGATTAAAACCACAAACATAAAAAAAAAGAAAGAAAATTATAAAGAAAGAAATTTATAAAGAAAGAAATTTATAAATCACTCAAACTATACATATCTCTATGTTTATCCTCAAAAATAAATTCTTTTTGTGCAAATCTTTATTTGGCGCTTCTTTCTTAATTAGACCTACAGCCAATTGGCGCATTAAGCAAGTGTAGTTGGCTAATTTCATTTTTAACCATATACTTGATATCGCATTGTTCTAGAATCTTGCTTCTTTACATATAAGTTTAAATGCGAAACCGGAACATATTGCAGAAAATTACCCAATACCGCATTATATAATATTAAATGATACTTTTCTAATGTAGGGACTTTGCTGAGATAAAGAAAATGGTCTTGGCTAGAAAAGAAAATTTGGCAACATATTTTTTGGAATTCTATTTTCTGTTCATAGTGAGAAGAAATGTTTTTCAATATTTATACAATATATTTCATGCAAAAAAGCCATTAATCTATTTTTATGTAAAAACATAAGTAAATTGTACATAAACAATAATATCCATATAAATTCTTAAAAAACAAACTAAACATTTTACAAGTTTTGTTTTCATTACTGTTTATATCATTTGGCAATAAATTACATTTTCTGAAGCCTGAAATTTAAAAAATAAATATATAACGCCAATGACTCTACATTAATAAAGTACCATTAAATCTTACTTTTAATTCTTCACTTTCAATGATTGTGAAAAAAAGGTGCTACTTTGATATACCCCCCCAAAAATTACGCGCCAAATCTGACACTCCCTACGCACTTTTCCTACGGACCTTTTAGGTTTGCTGTTTCTTGTTTTGGTGTTGCCAATTAAGGTTTTCCAACTTCAGACATGCTACAGGCTCAGTAAGAAAAAAGCTGAACTTTTACGGCCTCACAGACTTTTGGCGAAATCTTCGTTTTTCTGCAATTTCTTAACAAAATTAGCGTGTTTACGTGACCAATTTACGAAAAATCGCACCTTTTCTCCCACAGCTTTTTTAATGAAATTTAAATTTCTAGATTCTTTTACCAAAATTCGGGGTTTTTCTCATCCTTTTTCGTCAAAATTTGCGTGTTTTCCGCGATCTTACTTCAAAATATGCGCATTTTCCGCAATCTTTCGTCATAATATGCGCTTTTCCCACGATCTTTCGTCAAAATTTTCGTGTTTTCTGCGATTTTTCGTCAAAATTTGCGTGTTTATCGCGATTTTTCGTCAAAATTTGCGTATTTATTTCGATTTTTCGTCAAAATTTGCGTGTTTTCCGCGATATTTGTCACCATATGCATTTTTTCCGCGACCTTCTGTTGACTTATGCGCATTTTCCGCGATCTTTCATCAAAATTTCGCATTTTTCGTCGAAATTTCCGTATTTTCCGTCAAAATTTCCGTATTTTCCGAGATCTTACGTCAAAATATGCGTATTTTCTGCAATCTTTTGTCATAATATGCGTATTTTCCACGATCTTTCGTCAAAATTTGCATATTTTTCGCGATCTTTCGTCAAAATTTGCGTGTTTTCTGCGATTTTTCGTCAAAATTTGCGTGTTTTTCGCGATCTTTCGTCAAAATTTGCGTGTTTTCAGCGATATTTGTCAACATATGCATTTTTTCCGCGATCTTTATTCGACATATGGGCATTTTCCGCGATTTTTCGTCAAAATTTCCGTATTTTCCGTGATCTTTCGCCAGAATTCGAGCATTTTCTGCGATCTTTCCATAAAATGCAAGTATTTATCACAATTATTTGACAAAATTAGAGTTTTTCCGCAACTTGTTCACGAAAATCGTGTTTTCCCCGCAATTTTTTGACGATAATCGCGTCTTGTTCTTGATTATTTAACAAAAATCATGTTTTTTCCCGCGATCCTCTGAAAAAAAAAAAAAAAAATTCCGCGATTGTTTGATGATTTAATAGTTCTTTTGCGATCCTTTGGAGAAATTTGAGTTTTTTTCTGCAATCCTTTGAAGAAATTTGCTTAATTTAGCGCGGTTTGTACTCGCGCTTTTGTTGTATTTCGTCGTTACCCCCCCCCCCCCTTACATATAAATGTCAACAAATTTTAATGCATATTTGCACCGATCCCAGGGATAATAAAATTCGTCGCCGAAAAAGCGGAATTCCGCGTTTCCGCGGAAAAGTAGCATGTCTGCAACTTTTAGGTTTTTGCTGTTGCCAGGTTTTCAATCTTATTGTATTTTGTATCATTTTTTGAGTTTTTTTAAAGTTTTGTGGCAACAGTTTTTAGATTTCGTATTTTTCCAAATTTTTTTTATTCTATTAATTATTTTTAGCTTATAGATTTCAATATGTCTACAGTTCATAGTGTTGTTGAAAAGTTTCAGGGAATTTTGAGTCAGAAAATTGATAGTTGTGCTTCATTGTCGTCGGGTAAGCCGACAGTTGGAAGGCCAGGTGTTATTAATTGTTTATTTTTGCATCATTTGGCGCAGGATTTGAAGTTGTTAATTGATTTTTTGTTCGAGGTTGGATTGTTGAAGGCTGCAGTATGTACGAAATGTGGGTCAGGTATGAAACAGAAGTTGAAGAAGTCGTATTCAGATGGATCTGCGTATGTTTGACGCAAAATGGTAGGTGGTAATCAGTGCAACACTGAATTGTCGATAAGGAATAATTCTTGGTTTTCTAAGTCTAAGCTTAAGTTGTTTGAGATTTTGTTGATTTCTTATGAGATTTTGAGAGGCACTAAGACGGGTAGGATTGCAGAGGAGTATGGTTTCGCTAGTACTACTTTAGCAGATTGGAGGCAATTTATTAATGAGGTCATTTTGAATTAGGGTAGATGTGCCAGTAATGGGCCACCTTAAGGAATTTCTCTAAAAAATAATTTTTTATTAATAATTATAATTATTGTATTCCAATTTTTTTCATATTAGAATAATCTTTCAACAATATTTAACTAATCCCACAGTTACATTTCTCAATAGAAATAAAAATTCCATTTTAAATAATAGAAATATGTCTAAACACCCAAATGCCCAGTAATGGGCCACCTATGTTCCAGTAATGGACCGCCTATGTTCCAGTAATGGGCCACCCTACAAAAAATAACAGATAATTATTTTTAGGTGCGTTCGTAATTATGTAAATAGGTAGCACCTATAATTGTCCTTCAGTCCGTCTGTCTGACAGTCTATCTATCTGTCCGTTTGTCTGTCCGCATATAACAACGGAAAACTATCCAACCGAATCGTTTAAAATTTAAAATACATAATTATTACATAATTTTGTCAAGTCATTTCAAATTTTATGAAAATCGGATGGATAGATCAATTACAGGGACATTCAAAAGGATTCCGTTACATTACGGTCAATAGGGAAAAAGAGTTTTAAATGCATTTTAATCGTTTGAAATTTAAAACAAATAATTAGTGCGTAATTTTGTCGAGTCATTTCAAATGTTATGAAAATCGGATGCATAGATCAATTACAGGGACAATCAAAAGGATTCCGTTACATTACGGTCAATGTGGAAGAAGTTTCAAGAGCATTTTAATAATGTTACACTCATTCGAACATAATAGAATTGGCATGAATCTATGAAATATATACTAAAATATGCATTCTGTACAATCTATGACGCAAAGAATTTTTATTATTAAATTACAGGGCTACACAAAAGTATTTCACTATATAATGCTATACGGGGAAACATGGTTTGGTACGTGTTTTAATTATATTCAACTATTTCACATTTTATGAATAAGATATACGTTGCTGAGGTGTAATAAGAATTACTATTCCTGTATATTTACAGAATTTCAACGAATATACTGTATCCGAAGTACTATTTACTATAAAAGCAAGATCTGAATATTTTTAAAACTTCGTTATCGTACGAACGCACCTCATTTGCTACGTTCACGTGCAATTTCCAACTTGTTCTTTTTATGTCTGCGTAAGTCGCATCTTCTTCTTCCTCAGAATCCACATTATCCTCTTTTATACAAAATTCGGCCTTTTTGAAGCAATTGTAAATTGTTTTTTCTTCAATTACCCCCATTGATCCCGTTCTTATATGTATAACTATTCAATTAACACTGTTTTGAGAAGTATGTTGAAAGGTGTGTGAAAGGAGGGGTTGATGAATTTGTTGGACTTAACACTAGAACGCCCGGATGGAGTCGATTCGACTCCAATCATGTAACTAAATTTCAATTCGAACCAGAAAAATTTTCTTGAAATAATTTAAATCTAATCCACGCAAATTTACGTTAAATAAATCAATTAAATAATTTTGAATAAAAATTCTGGTGAGAAATATTATTTTTCAAACTTGAGTAGAATTTCCGGGCGTTCTAGTGTTAAGGAACAAGAAAATTCAAGCAGAGGAGTAATATAAAAAAAATTCAGCACTGAACGATAAATTAGGAATAAGAGATGGAAATTTGATTTCATGTGATTTCGAAGTATTTTTTTACAACTGAATAAAGAACATTTTATGAAAATATTCGTTATATGGAGATAGATATTTCGCTATATAGAGACTGCTTTTAATGAAATCATGGGAAAAGGGAAACATTCCTACTAAAAATTCGTTATATAGAGAAATTCGATGTATGGAGTTTCGTTATAGAGAGACTTGACTGTATTTAAAGAAATTGTCTTTATTAAATTCTAGTAAGTAAAATTTAAGTATTAAATTTGTTTATTTAGTTTTCAGTTAAATCAAAATATTTTATCACTACTGAAATTACACTTTTAGTATTGGTCACTTGTGTGGCCCATTACTGGCAAATCACGAAATAAGCAATCCAGTAATGGACCACCCCTCCTAAAATCTTAAAAATAAATAAAATTTTGTAAATGGCCATTGGTATATTAAATTCAATGTTTTGTATTGCTAACCAAACAAAAACATTCAATTTTTACGGAAAAATAAAAAAGATATAAAACTAAGTAAGTAAAGTCTGCTCTTAGCATGTTCATTAAGATTTTCAGTGAAAAACAGAAAAACTGTGAAACTTTATTTTCTGCTTCCTAATTGTTTTGACGAAAAGTGTAAAAAATTAATCCAGCTTATAAAGCATGCAAGGTAGAGTTCAGAAAAAAATAATAAAAGCTTAACTATTATTTATTATTTTTTTATAAACCAAAAAATGCGAGGTGGCCCATTACTGGCACATCTATCCTATATTGAGGAGAATTCTGAGATGGTAGGTGGTGATGGGGTTGTTGTTGAGATCGATGAGTCGAAGTTCGGGAAAAGGAAGTACCATAAGGGTCATCGTGTTGAAGGTCAGTGGGTTTTTGGTGGTGTCAAAAGAGGATCAGGTAGGGTATTTTTAGTTGCTGTGCATGATAGCAGGGGTAGTACTGACCCTAGGTGAAATTTCAGGACATACTTTTTTCAAAATTTCAGGACACATTTACCCGACATACTAGCCAAAATAAAAGAATCAAAATTCATTTAAGCTTGGAAAAAGAAAATACCAGTCATCACCAATACACACAAATTTAAAACCAATAATCTATACAGGTTATTTCAATGGTCACTATAAATCTGAATATATGTGAATGGGTGGGTGGGGGTGGGGGGTGCAAATTTTCAAAAATTCTTTTTTCCGCGATCTCTTGGCAATTTGCATGTTTTTTGTAATCTCTTGGGGAAATCTGCAATGTTTGCACATATTTTTCATATTTTTCGCGATTTTTGGATGAAATGGGTGCGTTTTTCGTGATCTTTTGGCAAAATGTGCGTGTTATCGCGCTCTTTTGACGAAATGTTCGCGGTTTTCGCGATCTTTTGACAAAATGTCAGGGCTAGAAAAATTTGAAAAAAATTACATGCCCAGTCGGGCATGTGGTAGGGAAAAATAGATGCCCGAATAAAAAATTTACATGCCCAACTTTTTTGTACTTCTAAGTTTTATGATTGTAACTTTAAAGCTGGTATTTTTTATATATCAGTCCATAAAATCATAAAAATACATACCAAATATTTTTTATTGAAGAAAATATCAAACTCGTATGATTAAAGATTTCTTTATTAAATAATTCTCATTTAATAAATAAAATTTACATCATGGAATTTATTACACATTTTTTTATTATATTATAAATTACTGTTACATTTAGTTAATATAGCTTACACAAATTTTCGAATTTGGTAAATGCCATTTCCTCTTTAGCACAAAAATAGGCAGTATTAAAGAGTATCTTCATTTTTCTGCGCTCTTCTTCACTTAAATTTGTCAAGCAGAGATTCAGAGGAGTATTTTTTGGATTTTCTGCAGCAAAATGTGCTTTCATACACAAAACATGTTTTTTTGTTTTATTATGTGCTCTTATGGATGCAATTCTTAGAGCATCCCCCATAACTCCAGGCATTTTGAAATATGAACTGGACTGATCAGCTATATTTGGAAAATTACGGCAGACTTTGCACCACATTTCAGTCCGATCATCAGAACAGTCAATCCAGCTAAATTCCTCTTTCCAGGAATCTAAAACCATACGATTTCGATGGCTTTCGTATAAACATTTTCGCTTATTGTTATCCTCTTTTTGCTTATTATCAATTTCTCTTTTGTTTTGAACTATTTTGAACTCTTGTTTTGTTCCAGATCCACTTGAAATAAAATTTCGAATATCCATTAATAAAGAAAATTATCACGCTGCACCGTTAAAAATTGCCACACGTTTTTCAGATATCTGATTAATCAGGTTGTGTCTTGTATGACTAAGAACATAGGTGATGCAAAAAAAAAAAAAAGTTAACATAATTGTTAAAGATAGTGTGGGGAAAGGAAATCTATGTTCACATGTGACCGTCAGAAAATCGCGAGTTATATCATTTTATTACAAAAACTGTAGAGAAAAAAATGTCTTTGCAAGAAGAAAAAATATTGCAATGCCGATCGCGAAAAATGAAGGGAGGGGGGGGGGAATGTCGATGTGAAAGAAAAAGTTGCGATGTCATTCATAATAATTGTTACCGATGTTGTGATTATTCATAATTAGTTAAAGTACTTAAAGTTTATTTACGTGTTATGTTTTGTTTTTAACCTTCTCAAATCGTCAATAGCGTACATCTCTCTCTCTCTCTATCTCATCCTCTGTGAGATCGATTTGTAGTGTATATGGCGCGGAGCGCCATTTATACTAACATGATCTTTATTTTTCCCAGTTAATGCCAGATCCTTAAGTTGCTAAAACACAGTTTGCAGGGATTTAGATTGGGTTATGAATAAGATGGACACACTGTATAAATTATCTTTAAGAAATTAGCTAGATGGAACATGAAATTCTTTTTTGTTGCTGCTTTTTCGAAAAGTTCGTCGTAAGTACAGTCTGGGGATAAGTCAAGGTCTCTCCAAAGTTTGTTTCTAACGCCAGCAAACCTTTGACAATGAAAAATTAAGTGTTCTTCGGTTTGGTTACAATATTTGCAAAAACGACATTCGGGATTTGTCTGACACTTAAACTTGTTTAATCTATCACTTGTTAGAACGGTTCTAGTAAGAAATTTGCTGTAGATGGTTCCTGTGTTTCTAGGTAGATTATGATGATAGTATTCTTTAGTATAACCCCCGTAGGATCTGTTTTTGCCGGACTTGTACCATTCCCAGTCTTTCAATTGATCTGAATTGCTATCGTCTTTAATTTTTTTTATCCAGTCTTCCGGAGCGATCCAAGGTATATTTATAGTAAACTCATTCGCCGAGGTAGCAACCTTGTCAACAAGTTCATTTATTTCAATATTACTGTGTCCCAATAGCGTACATTATGCGAGCCGCCATTGCTGCGCGGGTAAATATGTTGCTTCATAACTTTTGAAAACCGTTATTAAAGAATCACTGGTACATCGGCGATCACGGCACTTAGTTACGTGAGTGACGTTCTATCCTGGCAGCCAATGCGGTAGCGGCTAGCGGAGAGTCTTTCTCTGCCGTTCCATCGGAGAAAAGGTGTGTACGCGCAACGGATGTGCGCAGCAAAGGCTATGCTCCTCTTCTATTTTCACTTGTTTTGACGAAAGCTCAGTCGTATTCCGGCGCTGACCGATTGTATTGTAAATAAAATGTCTACTTTTCGTAAGGCGTCCATTAATTTATGAAGTTTGATCATTCTTCTTCATGATTTAGCTTATGCCAACCTATTTAAATTTAAATGTGGTACTTTCAAAAATACATGCCCGTTCGGGCATGTTGATAAAAATAATACATGCCCGATCGATAATTTTACATGCCCCGGGCATGTCGGGCAATAGATTTTTCGAGCCCTGCAAAATGTGCGCTTTTTTCGCGATCTTTTGACAAAATGTGAGCGTTTTTCGCGATCTTTTTACAAAATGTGCATGTTTTCGCGATATTTTGACGGAATTTTCGCGATCTTTTGACAAAATGAGCACATTTTAAGCATTTTTTTTGACAAAATGAGCGAGTTGAAAGCGATTTTTTGATGAAATGAGCGTGTTTTCAACGATCTTTGACAGAATATGCACGTTTTTCGCAATCTTTTGACAAAGTGCGTGCGTTTTTCGCGATCTTTTGAAGAAATGAGCACATTTTAAGAGTTTTTTTTGACGAAATGAGTGTGTTTTCAGCGATCTTTTGACAGAATGTGCACGTTTTTCACGATCTTTTGACAAAATGCGTGTGTTTTTTGTGATCTTTTGAAGAAATGCGCACATTTTAAGAGTTTTTTTTTTTGACGAAATGAGTGCGTTTTCCGCAATCTTTTGGCGAAATGAGCGAGTTTAAAGCGATTTTTTGACAGAATGTGCGCATTTTTCGTTTTCTATTAACGAAATGAGCGCATTTTAAGCGTTTTTTTTGACAAAATGAGAGTGTTTTCCGCATTTTTTTTTTTTTTGAAGGAATGAACGCGTTTTCTGTGATCTTTTGACGAAATGAACGCGTTTTAAATGATTTTTTGACAAAATGAGCGCGTTTTAAGCGATTTTTTGATGAAATGAGCGCATTTTTCGAGATTTTGTGACGAAATGAGCACGTTTTCCGCGATTGACGAAATAGGCCCGTTTTAAGCTTTTTTTTACGAAATTTGGGCATTTCCAGCGATTTGTTGACGAAATGAGCCCGTTTTTTCGATATCTTTTGACGAAATTTGCACGTTTTTTGCGACATTTTGACGAAATGCGCGTACTTTTACACAATCTTTTCTGGTTTTCTCAAGATTTTCTATCGAAATTTGCGTTTTTTCAAGCGATCCTTTGATGAAATTAGTGATTTTTTTTATCCGTAATTTTTATCCGATGCCCGGTAAAGTAAGTATCCAATACAATGCAAAAAAAAAAAAAAAAAAAAAAAAAAAAAACGTGGTCACCAGCAAAACGTGCGAACAAAAACGATAAAGATACGATATCGATTAAGATCTAAGAGTACTTGTTGCCAAATGTAATTTACAACTATCAACCAGAAGAAACGCTCTTACGCCATGGATGAAAGAATTTCTCTTTCCTCCGTACGCGAGCGAAATCTCACGCAGAAGACCGAGCGGCAGCTGGATGCGGCTAACTCAACTGCTGGCCGGTTGCGTGCGCATCTTAATCTCTCGGTAGCTTTCTTTACCGCGAACGCATGAAAAACGAAAGTACCTTGCCATAAACATTTTTTGCATATGGTTCGAAGTTTGGCATTTAAATCATCCGATATGGGGAATTCAAATGCCGATATAGAAAAATTTCAGGAATTTTAGGACAGATTACAAAATTTCAGGACATTTCAGGATTTTTTTTTTTTTTTTCAGGACAAGTACGACCCCTGCGATAGGTCTGAGGAGACCTTGTTGTCGGTGATTAAGGAATGGATTAAGCCAGGTACGTCTGTTTACTCTGATTGTTGGAAAAGCTATGATTGTTTGACGGATGAGGGTTTTGAACATTTAAAGGTTAATCATTCTTTAACTTTTGTAGACCCCGATACCGGGTGTCATACAAACACAATCGAAAGTACGTGGAGGCATGTAAAGGCTACTTTACCTACGTACAATCGCAAGGCAATTTTAAATTTTACCTTGCGATGTACATGTTTCGTAAGTCTTGTTTAGCGGCTGATGTTGATTGTTTTAATAAATTTATGGAAATTGTTGCTGGGGTAAATTGGGAGGATTTCAAGATTTGTCTATAAATAATTCTTTTTATTAGATCGGTGGCTTCTTTTTCTTAGATTTGTTACTCAGCTTCATTCCTTCATTTGTATTTTTTATGTATTCATTGTATTTTTTAGGTATTCCTTTTTTGTATTTAACGATTAAGTAATTTTCGTTTATTAATTATTTGTATTCAGCGAGAAAAAGCGTTAGAAACGGGTATTTTGCTTGAAGAGAGAAAAAAGTCGCCAAATTTACGATTTGGGGGGGTATATCAAAGTAGTTCCGAAAAAAAAATAATTGTTGAAATAAGTTATTTTTCATGTGTTTATTTTAGTGGAATTTGAAAAATATTTTTTATAATATAGTCAATATCGTTTTATTTTTCCTATGCATTTGTTTATGGAATATTACTTGTAATATGCACCAGGTGGCGTAACGCGTGGAACAAAGTCTGTTAATGTGTTCGCAACTATCCAGACATTTTCCCCATACACTTTTTTCTGATTGTGACACCTATTATTATAAGGTGGCCTTGTTTGAAAATATATTTGAGCGTCAGAGGGCGCTAACAACGGGAAAACCATGTGGTTTTTGACCACGTGTACTGCAGACAAAGGAAACTTAACGATTGACTGACCTGATATTATGATAAGGTGGCCTTGGTTGGAATTTGCATAGAATGCATTTAAAGCTTTTTAAATAATTATTAAAAATACGTAATAATCTCATGGCAGCACCAAAACGAATTTAACATACAATTTGCAAAAATATTGGATAATGTTGCAATTTATAAGGAGTTAAAATTTAAACAAGCAGCTCACAGTCATCAGCTCTTGATGAACTGCAAAAAGATACTACCACACTTTTAAATTAATTTCTATTGCTTCTCTCATTAATGTATTGTGGTCATAGATAGTTGTTGGCGATCAATGATAGATGAAAGGGAAAAGTTAAAAAGAGAGAAAAGGCCAGACAATCTCAAGCCGAACTCTATTTCAGAGGAAATGCCATTATTTAAACTGAAGACACCTCCATGATAGGAGAGTGAAAATGTTTTTAATATTGAACTCTAAAGACAATACAAACACTGCATAGTAAAGAAGATACAAAGTGAAAATGACTTATAAAGTATACAAATTCAGGAACTAGATGTATATATAATTGTGAAAATGAATAAACTAATTTGAAGACTAATATTTTAAATAAAGTTTTAAATATTGAATTTTGAAAGCAATACAGACTATGTTTAAAGGAAAGCACCAGATGAGGATAATAGTGAACTTCAAGTAACATGAATTCAACTAAAATGTATATGAGGGAAAAAAATTATTTTTTGTACAAAAATAACACTTGAAAATAATGTATAGTTAACATGAGTAATATACGGGCATTACAGAAATTACAGCTATTCTGTTGAATAGAATTTATTAACAAATAAGAATGTTAGTAAAATTTAGAAAAACTTTATTGAAAAACGTCCCAAGATGCCCCACCTTCTCCTATAAAGCCTTACAAACATATTTCCACATACAGGCACTTACAAGAACTGCAACACCCACTTAATTTAAAAAAAATTACAGATACATGATAAAAGTTAATACTTGTTACCCGTATAAACGGTTTTTTTTTTAAAGCAAGGTCCTATTTCAAGTTTACAGATTACTAAATGACGCGATACTAATAAAGAGTTGACAATCACGCGAACTACAGGGATAGAAATGATCCAATTTATCAACATTCACATTTATCCTATATTTTGCTTATTAATCGAAAGTCTTAAAATTTAACAATCTTAAATCCTTTTTGATAACCCTACTAATAAAAAAGCACTTTAATTTAAGAAGAAAAATTTCTAAAACATAATTTTACAACTATAGACAGTGATCAAAAGCAGTAAAAATCTAGAAAAATTAAATTATCTAAATCAATAAACGAAATCTAAAAGATTTTATTTTTTAAACGACAACACATCACGGAGTAAGAAACTCCGTGCAAAACGCATATTCAAAAAATCCAAAAAAATCGGGAAGCGAAATATCTCACCACTCTGTACGATGTGGCGAGAAAATGCTTGGCGGGACTTCACGATTAGCGCCAATCAACTCCGCTCAACTTCTCGTGCGTAGGTCTGCTTGGAGTATTCGATGAGATTTGTTTTTCTTCGTAAGAAAGTAGTTTCATTATGATCAATTCATGCGTTGCTGAAGTTACGCAGTGAATTGTTCCAAATTTTCACTTGTAAAAGAGATTTCGATATAATAAGTGCTAATTATGGAAATAAACATTTTTTTTTCTTTTTAAAGTTGTTCTTTATTTGCAATAGTTAATTACTGTGTTAGTTTTCATAATAATGAATTCCAGTTTTATTTTTGCGTTAGTAGTTTAGTTTTGGAGGTCGTTTTTTCCTCCTCCTAATTTAAATAAAATTTGTATTTTTCTAGAAACCTTGCTTATTGACCAGACCAAAATCATCCTATTTAAACAAAAGCGATAATTTATTTTATATTAAGCGATATTTATTTGATTTCAGCGATATACCCTGCTCCTAATATAACTTTCTTGAAACAATCATTAAAATATCTATTTCTGTTTGACCTCACAAAAATTTTCGCCTCTCGCCCCCCCCCCCCCCCCATGCACACACAACCTTTGAAATTTTGAAAGTTAACCCGGGAGGACGCGCGCTTTTCAAGGTATGAATGACTTTAACTTTGCCACCAATAAAATCAAATTATAACAGTCACTTTATTAAGACGGAGACAATTCTTACAAATTTTACGATAAAATAATTTGAAGATCACTTTTAAAAAATTAGTGGTTACAATTGTAAAAACCACACACACTCAGGGTCTTTTAGGCCCTGCGCGCGTCCTCGCGGGTTAAGATACAGTTAGTCATACATAAGTTTCATTCCATACTGAATTTTGAAAATAATTTTATGCTATTATTATAGATATAAAGCATTGAAAATGAATAAATATGTGTCACACACATGTTACAAAAATAGAATTATGGTGATTTAGTGACTTATAATAAAATCAACAAAATTTGCAAACAGCCAATGTAAATTTTGAAATTGGTCATGCCATAATAAAAAAAACCCTCTTAATAGCAAAATGAAAAATGAGTTTGTTGCTACTGTTTATCATTATCTTATTTACAGTTATGAGTATTAAGTTTTTCAGGCTGAATTTACATTTTTTATATGCTTTTTTTGCATTGTTTTGTATATCGTTATAGTCAGGGGTGTAGTTGTAAAAATAACAGAAGATGTGTGCTGTAAGTAGAGGGTGTGCGCTCAAGGCAGAGAGTATACCCTAGAGCAGAGATGGCGAACCTATTGCACGCGGCCCCTTTTGGCACACGAAAAAATAATTTTGGCACAGCATTGCTTGTGGCTTTAAATCAAAATAAAGTCAGATTACACAAAATCGCGACCGATCTTTATTAAATTCGATTAAACGAAAATTGAATAATTAATTTTATTCCAATCTTTTTTCCAATTCTGGTCTTTTTTTTTTTTTTTTTTTTTTCAAATAAAACAATATTTGAATACTATCGTCAAGAATTGCCCAATAAACATTATTAAATTCCGATGTTAAAATTACGGCAATTTTGAATTTATTTAAAAAAAAAAAACTTTACGTTGACTGCGTTTGTCATTTTAGCAGTTGTTCTGATTATCTATGCTTTCGAGTCACTTTTTTCTCGAATGAACGATACCAAAACTCAAATTCTAAACACTTATCAGATCCGGTACAGTTTGCTTTTAAATTAACCTGATATTAAGTTGCAACAATAGAAATTAAATTGCATCGATTTAACATTTTTTATTATTGTCTAAAATATATTTATTTGCATAATTATTATAGTTTAATATGTACATGTAAATTCCGCATATTTTTTAATACTTAATAGAAAAATTTATAAGTAATTTTAATTCATTATTTTTCCACCTACTAAATTTGTTTTTTAATTGGCACGTCATGGTTCATGTAAAATAATTTTTTGGTAATATTTGGCATGCTGCAACAAAAAGGTTCGCCAACCCTGCCCTAGAGTATGCATATTATAGTTTTCTGAAGAAACAGGGGGTATAGACGTGTTTCTTTAAAAAATCCAGAAGGTATACGGCGTATATCCCCATATACTCTCCACTACATCCTTTAGAGTTGAATTCAGGGGGTGGCCTGGTTGGGAATATCCCCCCCCCCTCAGAGCAATAAAATGTCCCCCCCCCGCGAAAAATTTGAAATTTTGTGTTTCTCATAATCTTCATGAACTTATCTGCCACATGTGATGCATGGCCGCATGTTTGAAAAAGCATCAAT
The DNA here is from genome assembly GCA_964019185.1 of Maratus speculifer. Lineage (NCBI taxonomy): Eukaryota > Metazoa > Arthropoda > Arachnida > Araneae > Salticidae > Maratus > Maratus speculifer. The sequence goes on along the minus strand of OZ025301.1, from coordinate 215,270,095 downwards.
ACTACAAAAACAGCAGTACCAGCTCTCCTTTGTTGAGGAAGTCATACCACTGGTACCTACGATTTCGCCAACAGATATCCTACTTGGGGGGGGGGGGGCTTCTTTTTATTTTTCTGCAAGGGTTTTTTGGAGGAAGGTTTTTGGGAGATTGTTCAAATGGCATCTTGTTGAACAAAGATTTTACCACTTGATGCCTTTTCAATTTATTGCTTGGCAACGTTGAATTTTCTTCTTTCTTACAGTTGTAGTCGATGGGGTCATAAGCTGTCCATATTGGGAACCGGGCGTAGTTTTACTAAATCTTGTAACAAATGAAAAAGGAAAATATTTTTAAGTAAAATATGCACTAGCAATTGAAAATGTGTTTTATTAGCTTTCTAAAATACTGCACTTTTCAATATTTAATGTAATTTTATCATATCTAATAAGAGTTTAAGATTACAAGTAATTAAGATCAGCACATCTCGAAACAACAAGTTTCCTCCTAAATGGCGAACAACGCGCTTTTTTACACTTTCAAGTCTTAATTATCTTTTCAACTGCTTTTCTTCGCGAAAATGTTGAGCCATCTCTCGATCAAAATTATTACCTTTAAAAACATTAGGGGTGTCCATATTGAGAGCCTTGTACATATAGGGTACAAATACCTTATAAATAAAGAGTCGAATTAAAAAACACTTCATTATTTGAAACATATTTACAGTGTTTAATATCAAGCGAATGTGGCATTTACGATCATCCATTATTGGCATTTAATCATATAATTTGATGATAGTTCTTTGGTTGACGGAATAATCAAGTAGTATCGCTTGCATGTATCACTTATCAGAATTGTAACAAAAATTATTCACTAAAAATTAATTAGAAGTATGCACTATTCTATTCAGGGAAATGAATAGAATAGAGTACTTTCTATGTACTGTTTTATGCACTTTTTGTGAAAGTTGCTGTTCAGATTCTGAAATATTTTTATTTGAAATAAAGTCCCCAGTTATTCGTAGTAAGAAAAATATCAATATAACTGTTAGAAATATTACGACTGATTTTTTTCAAAAAATATCAATATTTTAATAGCATTAAAGCTATTTCATAAGCAAAAGCTCAATATAATATATTTAATTATAATTAGAAGAAAATAAAGGGGTGGGGATGGGGATATACCATAGGCGTAGCCAGCCTTTTCAATGGGGGGGTGCCCAAATTTTTTAACCTGAACATGTTGGGTACAAACAATATCTTATGTTGTAAAACCTAATAAAACGGAACCCCATACAACCTATCGATTTTCCGTTTTAGACAGGTTTTTACTTGCAAAAGATATAATTGTGTGGTATTTCTTTTAAAAAGGACCCAAACGCAATTTTTCATTTTTGAAGAAGGATGAGAAGTTGCTCAAAACTGTCTAAGAAAAAGATATATAAACATGGATAAAACATGATAGATATAAAAAAAAAAAGATATCCGTAAACATACATCTGTAATTATCACAAATTTTCATTTCAAATAGCAATGAAATACTAAAATAAAGAAATACAACTTTAGTTCCCTCGTCATTTTGATCAAAGTAGCATTAAAATAACTTGTAGTACACAATTTAAAGTGGAAAAGAGTTCTTTCAATATTTTCTACACATGAATAAATAAAATCTTCCGGTTAAAAAAAAAAAAAAAAAAAAATGACATGATCTCGTACGAATGTCAAAAAATGGCCATAAAAAAAAGAACCAACCAACCAACCAACCAACCTTCATATTAATTTGAATTTTGGGTAGCATTATTTCTCATTTTCAAAGGCAGCAGATTTGTACAACTCCTCACAAGAGATGAGTTCGGGCTCGTTTTTCGAGACCCAGGCCCGCCCGAGCCCGAAAGATTTATTGTCACCAGAGCCCGAGCCCGATACCAAAAATATACGAAACAAAATTGTATGGTATATAAAATTTGTTTCAAAAGTGATACCTCATTTTAAAAAATTTCTTACATGGATGTAATTTTTAAATGATAATTTAAATCCAGTCTTATCAAACTCCGTATAAAATAAAAATATACTTCATATTTAAAAGGATTCTCATATTTTTTCCTCCTTTATCAAATAAATTTGAAGGACACGTTTGTGTTTAATGAATAAATGCATGAAATTTGCAGAAATTACTATTTGTAAGCTGGCGAATCGAACAACGTTCTTCAATTTTCAGTAAAAAGCGTACATCTTTCCTTATAATCGATTTCTTTTTCATAACAATTTTCTGTGATTGACAGGTACATGAAAATCAACGTAAATTTAAAAAATCGATATTGTTGTTTTAAAGGTCCGATGTTTGTATAGAAAAAGAGGAAACACTGATCAATTGCTTTCTATCGGAATAACATGGTAATCGTATTTACTTACGGAGGAAAGTGACTGCAAAAAGAAACAGCTTTCCTGGAACGCAGAGTTCATGATGACAAATACATATAATAAGCACTAAAAACGAGTATAATTCGTTCACAATCGAAGATTAAATTACTGCAAATCTCCAGCTAATTCTCGTCTACTACAAAGCAGAAGAAAATATTACATTGGCGTCATATAACTAAATAATAAATAAATGAACGATCCCATTAAAAAATATCTTCTGCTAAAGAAAAGCCAACTAAAAGCAAGTTCATTGTTGTGTTTGTCTTGATTGGCGCCGTATAAATACATAGTCGCCAGAAATTTCGTAGACATAAATCTGTAATTATCTCAAATTTTCATTTGAAACAGCAATGAAATTCTAAAATAAATAATCAAGCATTCAGTTCCCCGGTCATTTTGATAAAGAAGAATTAAAATGAGTTGGAAAGGTATAAGTAGGAAATTTTAAGTGAAAAAAGTTCTTTCAATCTTTTCTACACTGAATAAATAAAATTTTCCGGCTACAGAAAAAAAATGAGCTCATGCTCGAAGACTCGAATAAAAATAGAGCCCGAGCCCGTGTCAGGCCCGGGCTGGGGCTCGGGCTTTCGGGTTCGGGCTGAGCCCGTCTCATCTGTCCTCACCCCCTCCGTTCTCCAGGCTAATCACATGGCGGAATTATCGTTTCACATCTGTATTTCCTTTCATTTTTTTTCTCCTATCGAGACTTTTGATTACAAAAGCAAAGATATAAATAGTTTCTATCCTTGTCGAGAATTTATGCTATTTTTTTTATGGAATTGCAAAAACATGCATGAAAAAAAAAAAGGGCGTTTAAAAAAAAACTTTTATAAACAAAAGACATCAAATTGGGATTATAAAACCAACTTTTTGACTTACTGTGATCAATACAGATTCTAGTAAATATTCTAGTTTTAAAAAAGATGAATAAAATAATTTTCTTAAAAATAATAAAAAAAGAATCTGGGTCTCTTCTTTTATCACATTTCAAAACATAGACTGTCAGTTTTGATTAACTAATTGAACTAACTTTGCTTTCATTTTTTTTCTTTTATAAATTTTGATTTTTTAAAATAATCAATTTTGGATCTGCGCGAGCGGGGAAGGGGGGGGTGCCCGGGCACCCCCCCTGGCTACGCGCATGTATACTAACCCCTACTGTGACATCCATCAAAACAACAATCTAAATTATCCATGTCTTAATTATTGCATTATTAAATATTATAAGGATAAAATGGGGCAAACATGATTAAATTATTTTAAAAAGGTAAGAACACTTAAAGTGACATTTAATACTCCAAAACAAAATAATATGAATATCTATATTTTAATTATTAAACATGAAAATCTCACAAGATTTTAACAGAAAAATATTGCTTAAAAATGCATTTTTGAGCGATGGGAAAATGACAATCTTTATAACTATTCTCTAATAATATACTGTACTTTTATTTACTGTATACCAATAATACATTCATATTTTAATTATAATATCTTTATATTACAGTTAGTCCTTGAACCAAATAATTTATTTAATGCTTGTTAATTATAAGCGTGATTTTAATCTTTTTAACCCCCCCCCCCTCTAAAAAAAATAAACGAGACAATGAAATTAGTAAAATCTTCGACTTTTTAATCTTATTCAAAAATGCCTTTTAATAATTAAGATAATAAAAGTTCACAATGAATTGGAGAGTCTAAAAATTAAAGTAATCTCTAAATTTAATAAAAAAATCAATGTGATTTTTTTTATTGATCAACACATATAAATATTGAGTTATATATAGTATATAAAATTCATAGCTCGTTAAATAATGAATTTAAAAAAAAACAATGTAACTTAATATTTTTAAACTTCTTTACTTTTTAATAAAATAAATCTATTTACATAGAATTGTATTTGGTTTTCACTTTTATTATTTAAATTTGTTGTTATTTTACATTTCCGATGCAAAATTTGTAATCAGCTTTGTGCAATCTTTCTGTGTACGTATTTTTTATCAACAATTATTCAGTTTTGTGAACTGTAAAATATATTCATAGGATTAATTGCGGTGTAAATATGCTGAAAAAATCTTTCCTATTTGCTGTTCATTCTTCGCGCGATCAAAATAAACAGGACTGCTACACACTTCCTAAGCGAGGAAACCCTCTTAAAGTATTCATCTCACAAATCCAGAAGTCCCGCCAAGCATTTTCTCGCCACATCGTACAGAGTGGTGAGATATTTCGCTTCCCAAAAAAATCGAGCAATTAATAACAAAAGTTCGAAAAAATCTGTTGCCAAACCCCAAGGAAAAAATATTACTTTTTTAACCTTTAGGCCTGTTCAAAAGTGTAGCTCATGCCACGCACGCGCTAAGAAGTTTTTACACTGGAGTAGGTCTTTACTAAAAATGGGATTTTAAAATACAGATTTGTATGGTTCAAAAAAAACATGGCTTGAGCATGACGTCACAATTTTGTAAACATGCTGATTTGCAGTGTTTTAGAATGTTTAAATTGAACAATGAATTTTCTCTTTTCAGATATCCTAATGTTAATGGATTCAAGAATAAACAAAATTACTGGATTCAACCTACCTATATAATGAACAGAGAGTTGCTTCATTTACTTAACAAAAACTAACAAGGAAGGTCTCCATTGGGGGCATACTCAGAATTTTTTGAAAAAAATACGAATTAAACTACTCATGTAGGTAATAAAGGATCAGTGAAAATTAGCGGCGGAATTACATTATTACATATGTAAAAAAATAAAATAGTTTGGAATAATTGGCGTGAAAAGCTGAAAGCGATGCGGGATTTGGCGTACAGTGCATTTCCTCGCCAAAAGCAGACGATTTTAACGAATCTGAAAATTGATTTCAATTGACTTCACTGTTAAAAATCTGCAGCATTTACTGCAACGTCACTCCACTACTTTTAAAGAATATCTTTCTTCTGACCAATGAGAATGCTCCATAGCACCGTGAATTGGCCGTGTCATACACTGTTAAAAATCTGCTGCATTTTGTTGCAACGCACTCCTCCGCTTGTATATAATATCTCTATTCCAACCAATGAGAAAGCTCTATTTCACGGCCAAGTAACCGTTTTCTATGCAAGCAAGGGAATGCGTTGCAACAAAATGCAGCAGATTTTTAACAGTGTATTTTTCAATTTGGAACAATTTTAATCAATTTAAATTGTGTTTTAAATGATAAAATATATTAATTTCATTTTGTTTAAGTACGTATAAACGTATGTGACAAAATTACACTTAAAGTAAAGTAAAAATGCAAAACTAAAATTACTTAAACTAAACTTATTTAAATAAATTGAACATAGAAAATTTTTTCTTTAAAAAGTATTCGAAGCGTAAAAGCGTATTTTTCAAAATTTCGTTTTTTCGCCAGCCGGAGATAAATCGCCAAATAAACGAAATTTTTATTATTTTTTTACGGACGTTATAAGGAGATTCCGCCGAAATGTTTTTTATAAACATGTATAACTATATGAGAAGAACATTCTGTAATTTTTTCAGATTTTTCTGAGTATGCCCGTATGGAGACCTTCCTTGTAAGTATTTCCAATACTTAGAAAAATAATGCAAGAATTTTTAAAAAAATCAATGTTTTTTTACCGTACAATTAAAAGTATGAATACACCTAAAACTGAGTGCAAGAAAACACAATGCCAATCCTACGAGTTAACCACTAGTAGTATTAAGCTAAAAATTAATTTTTAGCTTATGCATCACTTCGTTTCCGATAGACATGGATAATTAGATTCCTCTATTACTACTCTTCCATAAAATAAAGGATTTTTTCTCGTGCTCGATAACATAGGGTTTTGTGCGGTCGGCTCTCTGACTATCTGCAGGCACTATGTTTCTTATTAAATTGTTCATAGGCGTAGGAACTGGGGGAGCTCTGGCTCCCCCTGGGATTTTTCAGACGGGCTCAGCTCCCTCGAGAGTTGGTTGGTTGGTTGATTAGGGTTTTATGGCGCAAAATCCCTTTAGGGACATGCTGCGCCAAGAACAAGGTGAGAACAAAAAGTTAAAAAAAAAACGTAATACAGCTTAAAATGTAAAAGTTAAAATGTAAAAATAGCATTAAAAGGCTGTCCTAGTATTTGTCATAATTAGAAAGTCAAGTTAGGATTAAAATCTGTCTCCAAATGTCAAAGTTAAAATCAAACAATGTCTAAAAAGAAGCACAAAAATATATAAAAACAATTTAAAAGGGTAAAATCACTGAGGTCTATATTCTTCAAAAGTAACATTTTCATCATCATCACTCGAGTCGTAAGATGCCGACTCCATAGCCTCCTCCACGTACTGATTCATCTGCCTTGGATCTTTGAGATTAGCTGTAGATGGGCTATGACATGATTTTCTCTGTTTATTCTTCACAGTTTGCCACTGTGAAGAACCCCGAATAGTTTTATTCTCTTTTGTTTTCTGGGTAGGTTTTACAGTTAGATTAGTTTTGGGTTTGTGGGAATTTGATGCAGTTGAATCAGGTGTTTTTCCATTGTCAGGTTTGGTTATATTTTTTGATTGGCTTGATTTCTGTGCTTGACTAGTCCAATATTCAATTTTCACAGGTTCTGATGACGGTTTCCAAAGCACTAATTTTGGCAACACTCTGGTAACAGCAGTAGCGTGGGCATCACGGGTCTTTTTCTTTATAGGACTAGATGTTTTTTCAGGAGAACTGTTCTTAAAAGGAGCTTCAGTCTGGGTACTAATGTGTCTTACAGGTTTTGTTTGTTGCTTAAGTAAGCTAGAGTAAGAAACTCCAACAGATGGGGTTCTCGATTCTACAATTTTACGAGCTTCAGGGTAAGGAAGGTTTTGGGTTATTTTTATAGTAATGATCTCTTTTTCACGGTTCCAAATAGGACAGGAGCGAGAATATGATGTATGATCACCCCTGCAATTTGCGCAACGTTCCTGTTTTTCACAAGTTTTACTGTCGTGGCCAACTTCTGCACAATGTGCACAGGCTCCCTCGAGAGAAATTGAAAAATAAAGTTTACTTTTTCTAGAAAATTCACGGGTAAAGGGCGAGTATCTCCAAACAACTGATAGTTTTAATAAGATAAGAACAGACAAGCTATCCTTCCGCTCCAGCACAATAAAAAAAATTGAGTTTTTAGCGAAGCATAAAAAAACGTTTTAATCAAAACACTTTTGATTATCACATACAGATTGAATCCATATTCACGCGAATACAGCTTCAACCACACCAGAGATCTCAAACAAAAGCTTAGAATACATGCTGATGATTTTGATTTGACAAATCTTTCTGCAAAGTTGACACTTCTACCAACACTAGTCCCGAACGGAACTGACAGAAATACGTTGTCGATCACAATTAAAATGATGTCATCACAGGAATTAGTAAACAAATTATTTTCTAAAGTTTACCTTTTGGCAGAATTTATTTTGTTATTCTGATATCATTAGTGACAGCTGAGAGCTTTCAATGCTCTTCTTCAAACAACCGCCGAACAACAATGTATCAACAGAGTTTCCCCCAGGTTTAAAAAGGGGCAGGGCGCTACTGTTATGAAAAGGGCACTTTTTACATTCTTCATGGCACTTTTTTGATTTTTAAGGGCACTTTTATAGAGTTGAATCTAGAATCTAGCGGTTCAAAAAATCATGGAAAACAGAAATTTCGTCAAAGAATCGTGAAAAAAATCCAAAAATTTCGTCAGCAAAACTGAAAAAAAGAAAAAAAAGGTAAAACTTTTGTTCGAAAAAACTGCCGATTTTGTTAAAAAATCGCAAAAAAGGCAAAATTTGCAAAAAAAACCCGCCAATTTCGTGAAAAGTTCGCGAAAAAACGGCAAATTTTGTTAAAAGATCACAAAAATGGCAAATTTCGCCGAAAGACTGCGAAAAAACCGTATTTTTTCTGCGGCACTTTGGTGAAATTCGCGTTTATTGCCTGTTCTACTTTGATTAAATTTGCGTTTCTTCAGCGGCCCTTTGGTCGCATTTTTTTAAGTCATTTAACAATATTCGCTTTTTGTCGGCTTACATTTAACAAAATTCGCGTTTTTTTCCACGGCCCTTTGACAAAATTTGCGTCCTTTCAATGGTTCCTTTACGAAACTCGAAGTTTTTCCGATTCTTATTTGCATCGTTTCTGTGACTCTTTGACAAAATTTACGCTTTTATCTGCTACATTTTGGTGCAATTAACAGTTGCTTCCGCAATCCTTTGTCAAAATTACAGTTTTGTTGCGATTAGTAAGCTTTTTTCCGCGATTCTTTTACGAAATGCGCCTTTTCCCGCGATCCTTTGATGAAACCAATGTTATTTTTTTTTAACTATTAAGAGAAATTTTCTTTACTTTTTTAAAAATAAATATGCACGATGTAAATTTAATTAGGAAATAATGCTTAGTTGAGTGTAGAAGATAACGATATCACTATTGTTCGCATTTCTTTTAAAAAGGGGCAAGACAGATCAGGGTCGGACTGGACCAGAGTAAAGGGCGCAGACCTTGGATTTTCAGAGGGCGCAAAAAGAACCCGCGTCAATTTTAATTGCTTGTGTTGTACCTATAGCTTAATAAGATTTAACACACTGGCGAAGCCACTTCAATCAAATAAAAACTAGTTGGATGTGTGTCAATCCCAAAACTTTCTTCTATCTCATAAGTAAACTTTAATATTTAAAAAAAAACGTGGTGACCCCAAAGTTACCCACTATAGAATTTCCTCGAACATTTGACCGAGCCTAATGAGATTCTGGTATCCGAAAAGCCTAAAACGCAAAATTTAATTAATATTATGAGAAAATGAGCATAGTAGTGTCTCATGTTGGGTAATTTATACTAAAACGTAATAAGCATCTATTTATGTCAAGACCTAACAGAATCTGAAATTTGATGGAATTTCGTCCATTAGTTCTTGAGATATAGTTATAACAAAAAATTTGCAAAACGTAGCACAGCAACACCATATCTTGGACAATTTATGCCAAAACGTAAAAAAGCGTCTAATTATGTTATGGTGTAAAATAATCTGAAGTTTGATGAAATTCTATGCATTAGTTCTTGAGATATAGCTAGTTTAAAAAAACCGTATAAAATATAGCACAGCAGCACCATAAGTTGAAGGATTTATAACAAAACATAATCATCGTGTAATTATGTATTAACTGTCATTTTGTAACAAAATCTGAAGTTTGATGGAATTCTGTGCGTTGGTTGTTGAGATATAGCTATCGAAAAAATCGTGCAAAATGCAGCATAGCTGCACCACCTGTTGCAAGTTTAATACCAAAATGTAATCAGCGTCTAATTATGTTATATATTCTAGTGTAACAGAGTCTAAAATTTGATGAAGTTCTCTGCATTAGTTCTTGAGATATAGCTATCGCAAAAATCGTGCAAAATGTAGCATAACAGCGCCACCTATAGGGCAGTTCATACCAAAACCTCACCAGCGGCTATATAATTCAAGGTATCGCGGAATCTGAAGTTTGGTGAAATTTTGTGCATTAGTTCTTGAGATATAGCTATCATGAAAATAACGAAAAACGTGGCATAGCAGCGCCACCTGCTGGCCAATTTGCACCAAAACTTAATCAGCATCTATGTATATCAAGAGGTCACAGAATCTGAAGTTTGGTGAAATTCTGTGGATTAGGTCTTGAGATATAGCAATCTTGAAAATCATGAAAAACATAGTATAGCAGCGCCACCTGCTGACCAATATTCACCAAAAATCAATAGGCACTAATTCATATCAAGGTCTAACTGAATATAAAATTTTATTAAATTTCGAGCATTAGTTCTTGAGATAGAGTGCCCACAAATTTTTTGTCACATACAGGCAGACAGACACACAGACAGACAGACAGACTCACAGACAGACATTTTCTAAAAATAGTCAAAACGTGTTCAGGACCTTCTAAAACGTGTAAATCCGTCGAAAACCGGAAGTCGAAAATTTTCATGAATCCAATACTTTCTTCTTGTAAAGATAGAAGAAAGTAAATAAAAAACCATTCGCTAGTGCTAATCATACGGAAGAAATTTATAAAGATATCTCGATTGCATTTCAATATTTTTAATTTTTTTTTTTTTTTTTTTTTTTTTACTGGATAGGATATTGATTTATTTTTACTTTTTTGAGTTTGTTAACAGATATTTTAATGTGTACACTATTATTTTGAGAACCGATTTGGAAAGTAAAAGCATCCTCATAGAAAATATCTGTAATCAAAATTGAAGAGGTAAAAAAAAAAAAAAAAAAAAAAAAAAAAAAAAAAAAAAAAAAATGGCCTGCATACAGATCGATTTTTGCGATCTAATGCAAAAGAAAATCATTTAAAAATATTGAAATGCAACCGAAATGTCTTTATAAATTTCTTCCATAGGATTAGTATTATCGAACCTATCTTTTCTTTTAACTGAAGTAGCCTCTTAAATATGAAGTTGGTTTAATTTCTGAATCTAAATAGTAGACTTCTATTTCTCCGTGCCTGTTTAAAGTTCCATAAAAGCTACAGAACTTTACGCAGTGTTCTGAAACTAAACGTTTAACATCTAACAGTTTCAGCAAATTGAATACAGATTTGCTTGTAGGTTAGAGGTTTTTGGTTTTATTATTTTCCCAAAAGGTCATAAGACGAAAAAAGTGATCCCCCCCCCCCCCCCTCCCGCTCTGAATAATTCTCTTGGAAATGACTGTATGAAAAAGACATACGTAAAAACTGATTGAAAATATCGACTATTAAATGTTATTTATACATTTTACTTTTGAACTCCTTGTCTTCACCAGTGGTTGAGAGGTTCCGCGCTCGAAACTGGTTGACGGGAGGTGCTAGGTTCGAGCCCAGTCACGCCCATCGGTTTAATTGTTCGGAGTTTCCTGTGGTTTATTCGAACGTTGGACTTCCTTGCGTAAATAAGGATTAGGTTCCCTTCGAAAAACCACCGCGGAGGGCATCCCCACTCTTAAGGCCTATACAAAACCAACTTTGGAGATTGTCTACACATTAAAAAGTGCCATGAACATTGACATTTAAAATTGTATCGCATGTGTTTGACGCCGTATTAGAGTCGCTTATTGTCCTAAAAACATACATAGTAGTATAATTAATTTTCTTAAATCTTAATAAAATTATAAAACAAAAAGTGATCCATAAACTTCGAAAAAGAAAATGAAGATCTTACAAGAAAAAGCATCGAAAACACTCAATTAGTCACCAGTAAAATTAAACAGAAAATTTAAATTTATAATAATATTAATAATAATAAAAAATGGTCCCTCTTAAATTAATGAAGGCAAAAATTTTCTCTATCTCGAAAACTAATTATTCGAATGAACTGTAAACTTTCAGATCGATGTTTTTGACAATTATGGTTCGTTGTATTAAAAAATTAATGTATGTCATAATCCAGAATTTTATTTTTTTAATATTAATTAATTAAAAAAAAACTATTTGAACAGAGAAATTAATTAGTCTGTAATATGTGTAGATATGTCCGGTGTTACTGTTTATTAAGTTAATATAAAATTGAATCAGATGATTTTTATAAACATATAAATTAATGTTTCTGAAATGGGTTTACTTTAGCGTTCTTAAATTTACACTTTAGTAATTCTATGAAGATTTTTAAAAATGTGGATAACTTTTCCTGACTGGACCAATAAACTCAAATAAGATGACAAAACTGGGCGTTTCTGTTTGAAAATTCAAAGTTGGTACAACTTTTAAATGTAGTTAAATTTATAAACGTAATTTATACTTGACAATAATTAGCAGAGAATATTCAAAGTTTATATTTACTTAGATTTTTTATGATTATTTTTAGCAGAAAAAGTAAGGGCCAATCACTTTCATTCCAATTATCATAGTCCAGGAGCCGACCACATAAAAACAAAATATCGAGCTCAAAGGAAAAAAAAAAAAAAACTTTATTTTATGGAAGAGAAGTAATAGGGGAATCTAATGATCCATGTCTACAGGAAGTGAAATGGTGCGTAACCCAAAAATTTATACTACCAGTGGTTTATTAGTAAGTTTAGCATTGTGTTTGCCGTACAATCATTTCATACCTTTGATTGTTAGCCTGCGTGTAAATCACTAGTGGTATTTGTAATTTTTGGCTTATGAAGCACTTCGCTTCCGGCAAACATGGATCATTAGATTCCCCTATTACTTCTCTTTCATAAAAAATAAAGTTTTTTTTTCTTCTTGTGTTCGATGCCGTAAGTTTTGTGCTGTCGGCTCTTGGATTATCATCAATGTCGCACAGAAAATTAGTAGAAAATTAACAAGATTTTTTGCACGTGGCGCCAAATAATGTTGCAGTTAAGGGATTCAACTTTGTTTTTATCTCTTTAATGTAATAAGAATTGGTCATCAATCAGTTAAAAATGAAATAAATTTTATTTGTTACAATCTGAACAGCAATTTCTTTTGCAAATCCGATACCTTGTGGGAAAAGAAATTTTCTACCCTTAAAAAAAAATTCATGCATCCATAAAATAATTTATATTAGATCTCTATAAAACTAGTATACAAAAATCAGCCTTATTTGTTTTAAATCATTAAAATCATTTTTCTAATTTACTCTTCTGTGCACGCTGTTCGCAATATTCGTAAAATTTTTATAATAATTAGAGATCAAGGGAAATATATAAGTTTCGAAAATGGAGAGAAATGCCCCAAAGATTGCATTCCTGAAACATGCAAAATCCTGTGACCATTTTTTTTTAATTACAATAATTTCTTATTATGTCCATCACTTTATTTAATGGTAGATTTTTTCGTGATTAAATTGAACTTTTTTAAAAATTTAAATACATACAAGAAACTCCTAAAAGTTATTTACCATGGGAAGTGTATCATTAAATTAAACGAAGATTACTAATATGATATTATGGTATAGATTTTGGGAATAAAAATATGCTAGCCGCGTTGGATTCCAAAATTTGCAAGATTGTAATCTAGAAGGGTCATCAAGTTTCTATTCCTCGAAGAGTAAGATATTGTTTTCCAATCAACAACAAAATCCACACTTTTTTTTTGCCTTCTGATACTTATTCCTTTCTTTTCTTAAGTTTTTTCAAAAAAGAACTGTTTTAATTATAGGTGCATTAAAGACTGGATTTAAAAAGATGGACAAGGTAAAGGACAGAAAAAGTGCAAAATACTTGGTTAAAATCTAAGAGATATCATTCATTAAAACGATAAAAAAAAATCCAACTGAGGGTGTCATAACTAGATTTCCTTGGGCTCATCCGACCCTGAAATTATTTCGGTATATATTTAATTTATTTGTTATGACAAAAAAAAAAAAAAAAAAAAAAAAAACCTCTCTTGTGTGTCTGTTGAATGATTATTATTCTCTAACGAATTCTCGAAATTTAGTACACTAGTCAGAATTCATGTGTACAACGAACGAAAAAAATATTGGTGAGACTAAGACACTCAGGGGGCGCAAAGTTTTCCCTGGAGGAGGGCGCACCGGCCCTCGGGCCGATGGGCCGGCGGGCCAGTCCGAGCCTGAGACAGATTTATTGAAAAAGACAATAAAAAAAAGAATACATTTGTTGAATAAAGTGTTATTTTTGTTTAATAAACGGGTGCTTTCAGGAGTAACATTTAGAAAGTTTTCGACAGTCAAAAGCAGATTGTGAACAGAAAAGGGGTGGGGGCGATAATTTAGGGGGCGCCAAAGTTATTCTACAAACGTCATTTTTTAACTGTCACAAGAAAAAATTGGGAGAAGGGGGGGGGGCGTCAAATTCTAATTATGTCTTGGGTGCAATTTTCTCTTCGCATGCCCCTGATTCTGAATGAGGAAAATCCGCTTTTTAAGCATTAAAAACACAATTTTGAAGCAGGAAAATTAGTATTTAGAACAGAAAAATTCACTTCTGGCATTAACTTTTTTTGTGCCATTTTGACGAAATTGCATATTTTCGCGATCTTCCGTTGACAAAATCTGCGGTTTTTCCGGGATATTTTGACAAATTTTGCGTTCTTTGGTGAATTTTGCCATTTTTCGCGAATTTTTTTGGCAGAATTTACCGTTTTATTGCGATTTTTGGGCGAAATTCAAAGCTTTTTCGCAAATCTTTTGACGAAATCTGCCGTTATATCACGTTGTATCACACGAAAATTGCTGTTTTTAGTAATCTTTTGGCAAAATTTGCCGTTTTTCGCGAATCGTTTGACAAAATTTTCCGTTTTATCGCGATTTTTTTGGACGAAATTTGTCGTCGTTTCACAATCTTTTGAGGAAATCTGCCGCTTTTTCGAAATATTGCAACGAAATTAGCCATTTTTTCGCGAATTTTACCGGAAATCAGTCGTTATTTCGCGATTTTTCGTCGCAAGTACGCGTCCCATGGGACGCGTAAGGGCTATTTTTTGCTTTCCGTCACCAATTTTTTACGTAAGTTACGCGCTATAGCGCGTCGTCATTGTCGCTAAAGGGATGCGTTTTTTCAAACGTGGGGCAAGAAGGGCGCTATTTTTTTGAATGAGCAAAAAGAGGAGCGCTAATTGTTCGAATGAGGGGCAAGAAGAGCGCTGTTTTTTAAACTAAAGGGCAGGAGGTGCGGAGCGCCCCCCTGAAACCCTCTGGGGAAACTCTGGTAGCAATATAGACTCAATCACTTGATGCTATTGCATATTTATAAAGAAAAGGCCTTTAAAATTGATTTGGAAGAGATTGTAAAGAATTTGTAAGCTAAACAACAGAAATAAAACTTAAATTTTTGGTAAATGGGAGTGGAAGAAGCTGAAATTTGAATATTTTATTCGGTATCGTCCATAAATTAAGTGTCATCAAGTATATCGAATATAAATTATTTAAACTGGATTAAGAAGTCGGTGATCTTTTGATATGCTTCTATTCTATACTCTTGTTTGTGAAAAATGCAACACAAGAAATCCTCCGAAATGAATGAAATTACAAATGAAATGATCATCACCACTAGCTTTTAACAATATGCTCCTCAGGGGCGTGCGAAGAGAAAACTGCGCTTAGGGCAAAGTTTCAATTTGGAGCTGCTTTCCCCCAACTTTTTCTTCTGACAGACCAAAAAATGGCGTTGGTAGTATAAATTTGGGACCTTTTAAAATTCCACGCCTGGGGAGACTGCCCCATTCGCCTTCCTACTTTCGCACGGCGCTGATGCTCCAGCTCTCCCTGTTTTTTCAAAGTTGCTACGCCACTGAAATTGTTTGTAATATCTTTATTTTATACTAAGAAAAGAATAGGATGCAGATTGAAAAATTCGAGTGTGTAACTAGTAGAAAATTATACATCATACTTTCTTCATGTGCGTAAATAAGATATGCGAGTGTTGAAATACTTATTTGCACTTTTTGTACTAATACTACAATTTAGTATTTCTGCAAAACTGTGAAAGAGTCTCAAAAAATGCAAATTCGATTTTTGAACAGAATTTTCATTTGGTTTTTCGATACAGAAATTCATTTAGTGACTTTGGAATTTTTTCCAGAGGGGGCCCAAAATGTTTTTTTTTGGGGGGGGGGGCTCAGCTCCCTCCCCTTGGCAAATCTCTAGATACGGCCCTGATTGCATATAATGTAGTGGTGGGCAATAACGAGATGTTTTTATCGATTGAATGGACATCTCCATAACTTTCGATTGTGTAAATGTTTTCTCGATGACTCCAATTTGCTTTTATATCATACCCAATTCGATTTTATCAAGAGTCATCTGAAGGTGAACTGGAATGAGTCGGCGTTAATAAAGATCCGTCGGATTCGTTCGCTAGGGGGCCTCTCTTTTAATCGCAGTCTCTTAATTTATATGCAATCACGTAATATGAAATCTCGAACTGGGTCCCCGTTGCATATGGCATCATATATAGCAAACGCGGTGTGCACGCTCAGCAAAATCTTGTAAACAAAAAAAAATTCGAACCGTACGAACCTCTGACCACATCCTTGGAGGAGAAAGGCATAGGAGTTGCATAATATGAATAAGTGGATACAGGGCTTTCCAATGATACATTGCATGAGGGGTATAGGCAAAATATAGAAAAATGTCCCTTTGAGGGCATAGTGGAGTGAGGTTCGCCGAAGGTGTATAACATCAATTAATGGTTACAGGCCTTTCCAACCATATGCCACGTGAAAGGTATCAATCTAAATTTATAAAAATGTCCTTCCCTTGGGTGCAAAGGGTGTGAGGGATAAGGAAAGTGCATAAAATAAGTAAATGGTCTCGGGCCTTTCCAACAATATGCCACATGAGGGGCCTTGGCAAAGTTTAAGAAAGTGCCCCGTGAGGGTAAAGAAGGAGGAGGGACACTGGAGGTGCATAACATCAATAAATGGTCATAGGACATTCCAACCATATGTCACATGAGACATCTCGATCTAAATTTATAAAAAGTACTCCCCATGAAGGGAAAAGCGGCGGGCAGTGGTTGGTTGGTTGGTTGGTTGTGTTGAGTTTTATGGCGCAAAATCCCTTAAGGGACATGCTGCGCCAAAAATAAGCAATAAAATGAAAATATTGAAAAAAAGCAATCTGGATGGGGTATCCCATCCAGATGTAGTCAAAGTCATGAAAGGTAAAGTTTTATTTCTAAATCAGTAAAAAAACAATGTCATTGTAGGAATTGCATCCAAATGTCAAAGAATATATTATTGAAATTTGTAAACAAACTAAAAGATACTATATTTGAAAATAAAGTCCGGCATGTTTTAAAAAAGTAAAGAGTGCCCCATGAGGTGTATCCCCAATGAGGTTTGTCAAATTAGGAGAAGAAGTCTTAAAATAAATTCTATATAAGTGTCGCAAACCAGGACAGTCAGTCAAAATATGATGAATGGTTAACTGAACAAAATGACAATGTGGGCACATAGGTGCGTCCTCTCGAAGTAAAAGATGTTTATGAGTGATCCTGGAATGTCCAATTCTCAGACGAGTAAGAATGACATCTGTTTTCCTTGGATAGTTTGGAGGCCAGGTTGTGATGATAGGTTTAACATGGTGTAGTTTTTTATTGTGTTCCAGATTCCAACTATCTTGCCACTTATTATAAATGAAAAATTTTATGAGTAGTTTGATGTCTGAGAATGGAATTTTATAGTTTAATGGAATAAGAGCATGTTTTGCTGCTTCATCAGCTTTTTCATTTCCAGGAATACCTATATGTCCTGGTACCCAGCAGAATAAAATACTATAGCCACGTGTTGTCAAATTATTATAAAGCTCAAGGATGGAGGTGACAAATGGATGCTTATTGAATGATTTAATGGCCTCAATAGAACTACTAGAGTCAGTATATATAATGAAGGATCTATCACGATGATGAGAGATGTGCAACATTGCTCTGTGTATTGCAATCAATTCAGCAGCAAATATTGAAGTGGATGGATGAACATGATAGCTCAGAGAAGTGTTATTACAAAAAACCCCACATCCAACTGTACCTCCTCTTTTGGAGCCATCTGTGTATATATCAGTGTAAGAACTGTAGTTTGCTCGATGAACAGCAAATAATTGTTGGAAAACGGCAGGAGGCAAATTCCTTTTATCAAATCCTTTGAATGGATGGAGAGTGGTAATATTAGGAGGTTTCCACGGAGGGAACACATGTGAGGAACATGGACTCACCTCAATATTGCTGAGAATGCTATTGTCAATTGTATGTCTGATCCTGACACCAAAAGATGGAATGCATGATGGACGATGCTGATATAGAATGTCATTGTCTGTATTTAAAATGTATGAACGAAGTGGATGACCATGATGTGAAAGAACACGGTAAAAGAAATTTAATGACAGGTTTTCACGAATATGATGTAAAGAGGGCTCATTGCGGTCAACATACAAACTTAAAACAGGAGAAGTACGGAATGCACCAGAGCATACACGAAGTGCGCTATGGTGCACAGTGTCAAGTTTTTTAAGAACATAATTACGAGCAGAGCCGTAGATCTGGCAAGCATAGTCAATTTTTGAACGAATAACAGCACGATAAATTTTAAGAAGCGAAGCGCGGTCTGCTCCCCAAGAAGTATTTGATAGTACTTTTATTAAATTTAGCAGTTTTTCACATTTTGTCCGTAGTTGTAAAACATGTGGTAAAAAAGTCAGTTTATTGTCAAAATAAAGGCCGAGGTAACGAATGCCATCCACAACAGGAATTTGGTTAGGACCGATGAAAACTTCAGGATCTGGATGCAGATCTCTACGTCTGCAGAAATGCACACAAGAAGTTTTGTCCTGGGAGATGATAAAACCATTTTTATTGGTCCATTGAATAATACGGTTTATAGCGATTTGCAATTGTCTTTCGATAAAGCGCATACCTTGTCCTTTGCATAAAATTTTAAAGTCATCAACATAAAGTGTACCTTGAACGCTTGGGGGCAATTGCTGCAGGATATCATTAATCTTGATAGCAAAGAGGGTGACACTCAGAACACTGCCCTGTGGTACACCCTCTTCTTGTACATAGAAATTGGAAAGAACCCTCCCAACCCGAACTTGAAAAATTCGAAATGCGAGGAAGTTCATAATAAAAATTGGTAGGTTACCACGGAAGTTAAGGTTAAAGAGATCACGAAGGATGCCATACCTCCAGGTCTTGTCATAGGCTTTCATCATGTCAAAGAAGACTGTCACCAGATGGTTGCGTTTTAAAAAAGCATTTCGAATATGAGTCTCTAAAAGAATGAGGTTATCCATAGTGGACCTACCACGTCGAAATCCGCTTTGAAAGGAAGCAAGAGAATTATTAGATTCCAAAACACGCAGACAATTAACCATTTTTTCTAAAAGTTTGCAAAGGCTACTAGAGAGTGCGATTGGCCTGTAGTTGTTTGGATCACTGGAATCTTTACCTGGTTTAGGAAAAGGAATGACAATAGCTTTGTACCAGGCTTTAGGAAACAAGTGTTCAGTCCAAATTCTATTATAAAAAATTAGTAAGTTATTAAGAGAGGCGTTAGAGAGGTATTTTAGCATGGTGTAGGTGATGCCATCGTGTCCTGGAGCAGATGGACGGCTATTTTGTAAACAGCTTTTGAGTTCTTGTTTAGTAAAAGGTAGATTATAGTCATGGGAATGGCGAGAATTAAAATTTATGCTGGTAGATTCCATTTGTCTTTTGTAGGATAAAAATGGTTCAGGGTATGAGTCGGATTTAGAATTTGATGCCAGAGTACTTGCTATAGTTTCAGCTATATTTTTGGGAGAAGCAGTAGTCTGTCCATTATGATTTAAGATTGAGATGTGGTTTTCTGAATATAGTCCCATACAGCTTTTCACCTTTTTCCAAATGACTTTACTGGAAGTATTGGAGTTTATGTTGGAAACATACTGCATCCAGGATTCACGCTGACTTCTACGTCGCACTCTTCTAGCTTCAGCCCTTGCTTTTTTAAAAACTAGATAATTGTTATAATTTGGGTAGCGACGAAAAATGCCCCAAGCCTTCTGCTGAATTTTCTTTGCCTTTTGACAATCGTCATTCCACCAAGGCTTCCTGTGTCGCGGCATAGAGTGTGAGAATGGTATACTAATATCAGCAGCATTGATAACACATTGAGTAATATTATCAAGCGCATCGTCGATGTTACCGTCTATCATATCGCTTGTTATTTTAGCATTGTCTGTGAAAGTTGGCCAATTCGCCCTGTCATAGATATAACGTTTAAAACAGTAGTTAGAATCCTTGAGGGGAGTAGTCTGAGAGATAAAAATAGGGAAATGGTCGCTACCATGCAGGTCATTGGAAACCCAGAAGTTCCAAAATGGATAAATGGAAGGGGAACAAATAATGAGATCTATAGCATGAAAAGTGCGAGTTGGTTCATGGAAATACGTGTGATCACCATTATTGAGAAGGCATAAGCCATTGTCAGAAATAAGTTTTTCAATTGTATCACCACGTTGGTTATTGTCAGAATTACCCCATAGTTGGCTATGAGCATTTAAATCACCGAGTATGATAAAAGGAGAGGGGAGTTGGAGAATGAGATTATCAAGATCTGCTGAATGAATGGACGGATTTGGTGGTAAATAAATAGTACAGATAGTAATAAGTCGATTTATATGTGCACGGATTGCAACAGCTTGTAAGTAAGTATTCAAATTAATTTGTGAATGTGGTACACTGCGAGATATAAAGAGAGCCACTCCGCCAGTGGCTCTGTCACTACCAGTAAAATCTTTCCTGTATGTTGCATAGTTGCGTATTATTGCTTTGTCGTTAGGTTTAAAATGAGTTTCCTGAAGAGCTAAGCAGAGTGGTTGATGGTCTGACAGAATATCACGGATTTCATCATATTTGTTGCGATAGCCGCGGCAGTTCCAAGATATAATATTAGTCATGAATGAGGATGTTAGATAAATGTATCTATGTCATTATGTTCGGAGGTAGTAGACATGCTACTATCTCCATCGTCTAAAGCTTCATTCCGCTCAGGATGAAGGTGTAGAGCATCATCATCCATATGAGTTTCATCTATTTTATTTTTCTGTTTTTGGTTTGTTTCAATTTTAGGTGTTACAGTTTTTTTCTTTTTCGTTTTATTTTCAGGAGCTTCAGATCTATGGTTTGGTTTCAAAGGTGTCGATCTAGTTACAATTTGAGGGAGTGGAATTTGGGGAAGTTTAGAGTGTACTGATTCTGGAGAGACAGTTTGGTCAGGTACAGATTCTTCGAAAACAATATTTTCATCATCATCCGAGTCACTGCAGCACAACTCGGCATCCATAACTTCATCCGCGTAATGCTTCAGCTGTTTGGGATCTTTAATGTTCTTTATAACTGAACTGATGCCCGATTTTTGCCTCCCCTTCCCCACAGTCTTCCACTGCAGAGAGACTGGAGTTGAGTTTTTCTTTTTTGTCGTTTGTGTTGGAGGTTTTTTTAGATTCTGTTTTTTGGTGATATCAGGTTTCTGTGGTATGGTGGTATTCGTGGCAGCTTTTGTTTTAGTTTGGGATATAGATGAATTACTAGATAAAGCTATTAATTTCTGATGTTTCTTCTCTATGTCATTTATTTTTGCTGGTTCAGAGGATGGTGTGTTGGTTGATTGTGTTACGGTAGATTTATCGTGTGGATATGAGACATCAGTTTGTGTAGCCATGTGTCTTATGGCTGTTGATTGCTTCTTGAGTAAGCTGGAGTAGGTAATTCCGAAAGATGGGGTTCTATTTTCAACTTGTTTACGGGCATCAGGATAAGATAAATTCTGAGTAATTTTTATAGTGACTATTTCTTTTTCACGGTTCCAGTTAGGGCATTTGCGGGAATATGCAGTATGATTTCCTTTACAGTTGACGCAGCATTCGGATTTTTCACATGAGGTGTTGTCATGGCCGACCTCTGCACAACGTGCACAGGTGAGAGATCCACGACAGTTAGTTTTAGTATGACCGTAACGCTGACATTTAAAACAGCGGGTGGGATTTGGTATATAGGGTCTGACTTTACAGTTTAGATATCCTGCTTTAATTCTAGGTGGTAGAGTAGTGCTATTGAAGGTTAGAATAATATGTTTAGTGGGAATTATCTGTTCGTTTTTACGGATGGTGATACGGCGTACATCTATTACATTTTGGTCTTTTAAATTTTCTAAAAGTTCATCTTTGGTGGAGTATAAAAGATCAGGTTCTGATATTACTCCGCGGCTTGTATTTAAAGTCCTATGTGCTTGTACGGAAACAGAAAAAGTGCCTATTGTAGTACAATTAGAGAGATATTGTGATTGTTTGGTTGTAGATACTTCAACCAGCAAATCGCCAGATTGTAATTTTTTGAGAGAATGACCGTCTCCCAAGACAGACTGAAAGGTTTTAGCTATAAGAAATGGTGAGGTTTTTTTAAAGGAGCAATCTGAATGACTATCGGTACGTTTCACTATGAAAAAGCGAGTAAATGAGAAAGACAGTACAGTTTGTTGCTCTCCACTAGGGAGAGAAGTAGAAGGAAAAGAAGTGATTCCATCCATATTAGAAAAAAATAAAATTCAGACCCCGGCCGCACCACCCTCTCCCGAGCCCTACAAGGGGATGCACATTCGTGCACCAGTGCTAACCAGGGCCCATACGGTCACAAGACAACCCTATGTCAGTCTCCACCCTTAACGAGATGACTAGTAGTTGCTCGATCACTTGATCCCTAAAGCCAGTGACAAAAGCCAGCTGACCAGCCGGTTGATGCATACGGGACCAAATGCACCTCCCGTCTACCTGAAGCAGAGGCCAAAGCAGTGTGTTGGTTTCCCTCAACTACCAGGATCCCCCTTTCCAGGGACACGGGTCGCCACGCACGGCCAACACGTGGGTGGTTTACAATTCTCCATGAGTCGATACACAGGATGATATCGGCCCAAACAGAATTGCTCTCACCTCCGAAGAGGAAACCACAACGAGAGTGAAACAAAGAGGAAAGGAAGAGCAGAGAAGTAAGAGGAAAAGGAAAGGAGAAAGATCACTCAGGTGCCCCGGGGTTGTGAAGCCCGTGAATACCTAAAGAAGGTATCCCCCTGGGGGGGCGGCGGGCAGTGAGAAAGTTTGGGTGTGTAAAGGTGGAAAAGGGGCATAGGAGTTGCATAACATTAATAAGTGGTGACAGGTCTTTCTAACAATTTGTAACATGAGGGGATACGGCGAAATTTAGAAAAGTGATCTCTTTAGAAGCAAAGTGAGTGGGAGGGATACCAAAGGTACATAACACATATAAATGATCGCTGACCTTTGAAACAATATGTCACACGAGGGTCTCGTCTAAATTTATAAAAGTGTCCCCCATGGAGGCAAAACATTATTGGAAGTCAGCGGGAGGTGCATAATAAGGAAAGGGCAGCTGATGTCACTGTGGGCTCCTATTAGTGTGGGCAAGTTGTTTTCGTCCGTGCTTCGTTATAGCACCCACTCACTCTACATATGAATTCAGGCATTCTGATTGGTCTACAAATTTTATTATGCTTGCCTGCTTGCTATGATTGGGCTACGTCGCCAAGATGATTCCTACAATGATCGGTATGACAAAAATGTAGCGGTAGATCGGTTGACAGAAGTGTTTGTTTGTAAACATGCCCTTTCCTTATATGAGAAAGGGGTCACAGGTCTTTCCAACAGTATGTAACATGAAGGGACTCGGCGAAATTTAGAAAAGTGACCTCCATAGGGCCAAAGTGCGTGGGAGGGAACCGGAGGCACATAACACATATAAATGATAGCAGGCCTTTCAAAGAATATGTCCACATGAGGGGTCTAGTTTAAATTTATAAAAATGTTCCCCATGGGGACAAAGCGTGTTGGAGGGCCACGGGAGGTACATAAAATGAATAAGTGGTCACAGCCATTTTCAACCACATGCAGGGTCTCGGCTAAATTTTGAAAACTGACCCTCTAAGGGTGCAAAGCGGAGGTAGTACACCGGAAATTCACGATACCAATAAGGTCACAGGCCGGAATACAAATTCCTGCTTTAATAATTTTCATATACTATAAATATTATTCACTGGAGATCTCTGTAAAAAAAATCCCATCTAAAATGATGAAAACGCAAAAAGATCCTAAAACTGCCCCCTCAAATTAGGAAGGGGAAAAAGAAAATCTTATAATATGAACGAGTGGTTCAAGAGCTTCCTGATGATATACCACATGGCAGGTCCAAAAAAGTTTGAACATTATCCCCCCACCCCCTTGGGTCCACCCTTTCGCTCCCAAATTCCTGCAGCCCGCACTTTAATATTTTTATGTTTCAAAAATAATATTTACCAGAGGTCTCAATCAAAAAACCACACTTAAAATGATATATATTGTTGAAATCGCTACGGTTTTAAAAATGTGTTCTTCCACTCTCCTCCCCCCCCCCTCTTTGAAATAGATATTATTTATTAGAGGGTTCCAGGTGTGATAGCTTGGTAGGGCTAAAATACGAGAAACTTTATTTCACAACTTATTCTTATGCCTCTTTTTCTTTCTCTTTACTTGATAAACATTCAGCAAAGTTTCCTCGATAAACGCTTCTTCTCGATAGATGTTCTCATATCCCTTCTCTGCCAAGAATGTGAATGATAGCGGAGCTGCGGTCATTGAAAAAGGGAATTTATCGGAGAGCCACAAGTCATCAAAGTAGAAAATTATTGAAGAAAGATATTATCGCAACCCCAAATTTCTCGAAAAGTTGCAGTCATCGAGGTGAAATTCATCGTGGAACAAAAAGTCACTCGAGATGCTTACACTCATCATAGTAGGAAAATAGATGAGATGAGATTTGCTGAAACGCCAGAATTATCGGAAAGTTCTTTGACCACTCTCTTATATTATGAATCTTTTTCCTCTTGGAGTTGAATTTTAAGACAGGGGGAGCGATGAGGGGGGTTGTGAATTTATTAAATAGTAATTATTGCGACTAATTATGTTTTCCTGCTCCCAGTCCTCCATGTTTTCACACTTTTGGGTGCAGGAAAGCATAATGGTAAATCTACGAGTCAACCACTAAAATCTGATTTTTATGTGTTTTCCACCAAGATATGACTGGGCAGACTGATTGCGTTTTAATATGCGAATCTAAATTTAACTAATCCTAAATTTTCATCCAATGAGGTAATTGTCTGTGCTGTCACCTCTTGGTCTATAAGTCTATGGGCGTTTGATGCATTTTTATATTTATAATATCTACTGAGGAAATGGGATGTAGTGGATGGTATATGAGAGTATATGCCGTATACCTTCTGGATTTTTAAAAGGAACACCGTATACCCTTTGTTTCTAAAGAAAGTTATAGTATACACACTCTAGGGTATACCCTCTGCCTTGAGCGTATATCCTCTGCTTAGAGCATAAAACCTGTGTTATTTTTACGACTACACCCTGCTGAGGAAATTAATATTTTAATTGCTTTTCAGAGTTCTCTTCTTAAAGGATGTCCTCTCACCCCCCCCCCCCCCCCCCCTTAGTTCTCAAAATATTTCTAAAATCTTTGCTTGTAATAATATTTTATACTTTAAAAACTGACAATGTGGGAGTAAAATTTTAACACTTCATATAAAATTAAGCGTAACTCTTAGAGACACTTTGAAAATTAAGGAAAAAATAAAATAGACATCCTCTAAGAAGAATACTTAGAAAAAACAAGTTAAAAATATTAATCTCCTGAGTAGATAGTTTGAATATAAAAATGTATCAAATGCCCATAGGCTTGACGTTACCAGAAGAGAATTTTGAAAATGAGTGACCAGTAGCCTTAAAAATTATCTAATTTTGGGGTACATTGCAGATATGCAACACAGTGTTGCAAAGGTGTTTAAAAAATAACATAAGTAAGAACCAATAAAATAGTTCACAACTCTAAAAATAAAAGGAAAAAAATTGTTTATTTTTTTTTATAGGCTTCATTTTATACAACTTTACATAAACATTATGCAATTCAAATGGTAATTTATTTTCAAAACAAGTTTTAAAAATGTGGTAGATTTTAAATGCATACATATATAGAAAATTCTATCTTATCATTTCTATATTTTTAAACATAAGCCAATAATAAATATTAGTATTAGATTTAAATAACATTAAACACATTAAGTGTTTAAAAGTCAACCTGACTAACTTAGAAATTCGGATAATTATATGATTGGATTGAGATTTTTCAATATACAGTGCTTATGAAGTACACTTGATTGTAAGACAATGTGTATAATCAAAGTATGACCAAAATAATAATAGTAATAATAATAAATAAAATAGTTTCTTTATACAGATAAATAACCTTTCACTGCACCATGTGCCACATGCCTAAAAACACCACAATTCTCACTATGTGGCATGAATCCAGACAATATGATCTCTATTCCTGATGAAGAATAGTCCACAAAATCCATTAACCCTTTCCGGCACGGGCAAATTATGTTAATAAAATGAAAAATTATCAACTGACACCAGAATTTACAAACAAGTTTTTTAGAAATTAAGAATTCCTTAATTCAAGTTTTCATTGTAAAAGTAAAATTTTATTAAAATACTACTGGTGCCGTTTCCAAGTTTGGAATTAAAACAAGGCATATCCAGACTGGGTATAGTGTGCCGGAAAGGGTTAACACTTATTTTGTCTCCTGTCAGATGGCTGTATTCGACAGAAAATTAGAATTTTTTCTTCAGAAACCAAAGAAATTTCAATCAAGCTATTGAAGCAAAATTTACTTACATTATTTTTACTGAATACTTAAGTATATTAATATGAAAAAAGTTGCAGATAAAATTAGTTTAAGCTCATTGAGTAGAAAAATAGAGCAATACAATATTTAAAAATTCTAATTGTATACATAGGTTATACGCCATAAAATATCAAATTCTAGCTGAAACTTTGAAATTTAATTCTTTTAGTAATTTTCCCCATTATTAGATCAATATATAGATTTCAAATATCCCCCCCCCCCCCCCCCAAAAAAAAAGTTGGAAATTGCACGTGAACGTAGCAAATGAGGTGGGTTCGTACGATAACGAAGTTTTAAAAATATTCAGATCTTGCTGATATAGTAGAGCGTACTCCCGATACAGTATAGTAGTCGAAATCTTTACGTTTCTGTAAATATGCAGGAAGTAATTTTTATTACACCTCAGCAACGTATATCTTATTCATAAAATGTGAAATAGTTGAATATAATTAAAACACGTCCCAAACAATGTTTCCCCATATATCATTACGTAGTGGAATACTTTTGTGTGGTCCTGTAATTTAATAATAAAAATTCTTTGCATCACAGATTGTACAGAATGCATATTTTAGTATATATTTCATAGACTCATGCCAATTCTATTATGTTCGAATGAGTGTAACATCATTAAAATGCATTTGAAACCATTTTACCCCATTGACCGTAATGTAACGGAATCCTTTTGATTGTCCCTGTATTTGATCTATGCATCCGATTTTCCTAACATTTGAAACGACTCGACAAAATTACGCAATAATTATATGTTTTAAATTTCAAACGATTAAAATGCATTTAAAACTTTTTTCCCTATTGACCGTAATGTAACGGAATCCTTTTGAATGCCCCTGTAATTGATCTATCCATCCGATTTTCATAAAATTTGAAATGACTCGACAAAATTATGTTATTATGTATTTTAAATTTCAAACGATTCGGTTGGGTAGTTTTTGCGTTGTTATATGCGGACAGACAGACAGACGGACGGACGGACTGCGCGACAACAATAGGTGCTACGTATTTACATAACTGTAACATTACGAACATTACATAACATTACGAACGCACCTAAAAAGAAAAAAAACGTGCAGTGAAGAGTTAAATGTTTAAAATGAGCATTTTTATTTGATGGAGTTAATCGGTTTGACTTCTGACCACCTCATATGAATTCAAAGTGAGTGTGAAAGTATAATAAATCATAATATCCAGGGATAATGTACTACTTAACGGCTAAAAAATGTTGAATTAAATTAAAAAAAATAGTAAACAAGACTTCAATAAACTTTTCACATGTTTCATTAAAACAAATAAGAACATTCTATAAGTGCAATATCTATAATGTGATATTTGAAACAATTACAGAAATAATTATATATAAACTTTTAGCAAAAGAAATAAGAACATTCTATAAGTGCAATATCTATAATGTGATATTTGAAACAATTATAGAAATAATTATAAACTTTTAGCAAAAGAAAAAAAAAGGACTTAAATTACTGATTTTATATTAAATTAAAAAAAAAATGCCAGTGACTTTTGGCATACCTGTATTAGTATACAAATCTTTCAACCATGATAGTTTTTCAAATGTAGCGAGGTGAGGGTATTGTAAAAATCTAAAATTTTAAACCTTTGGTTTTTTAACTGATTGTTTAAATCATAAAAGTTTTTAATGATTACAACATTATTTTTTGGTTTTCCCTACAACATTTCTAGAAAAAAAATCATATAAAGTGGAAGGAAAATCTCCGATTAGCGACTTTCATCCCAAACATATACCGTTACATCACTCGATGTGAAGACAGTTGAAAAATGCATTTTTTAAAAAATGTTTATTGTTTTCATTGAATTTCTAAAATTGTATGGAACTGATTTTGATGAACTTTCAAAAGTATCAACTCAAGAGTATCTTCTTCGAATTGGGGAAATAATAAAAACTTGAATCGGTCGTGTAGTTTTGGAATATCAATAAGCATATACAAAACACACCCCAAATTGAGAACTTTTTAAGTCTCAAGAAGGAGCATGTAATTGATATTAAATATAATAGAAAAACCACATTCCTAGAAGATGACATCAAGAAGAAATCATTAATATAAATTTTAATGAAAGCAAAATAATTTTTCCCTCCAATTTACATTATCCATTCATCATAAAAAAAACTACAGGGATTGCAAAAATTGAAAATTCAATATGTAATGATGCAGCATTATTTAACTTATCAAAACTGTGACTCTGTTTGCTTCATGGTTATGAATATGAAAATAAATATCCAAATAATAATAATAAATAAATCATGCATTTGAGAGAGTATGTTAAAAATTGAATACTGACATTTCAAAATTAAAATGCTACATTATAGATCAGCAACGATAGAATATTCTTATTTCTTTTGATAAATGGCTTCAGCATAGTCGAAACATGTAAACAGCTTATTTTATTTTTGTTTTTTACTGTTTTTGCAATTAATAAAGTATATTAAGATGAGAAGTTTTAAAATTAACACATTCGAAACATAGCAGCTCATTTTATTAATCTTAATAAATATCACTTGATATTAATACATTTCTATCCCAAAGATAGAGTGAATTCAGCACTTGAGGTCCAAATAGTTTTTCTTCCAACAACATCTCAACTAAATTTCTACAGTAGGATATTTGTCATTTAACCCTTTCCAGTGCAGATTAATTCTGTTTGTAAAATGATGAAATGACAGACTGACATCACAATTTATATACAAATTTATAAAAAAATAAAAACTCCCTAAATTCCCCATATTTTATAAAAGATAATTTTTAATTAACCATTATTGGTGCCGGTATTCTTAAAATTAAGTGTCCTTTTTTGTGGACAATGTCTGCTAAATGGTAATGTGCATAGACTGTTATTTAAATCTCAGTTATAATGATTCGTAAAGTCACCAAACGAGTTCAATCTTTTCCAATTGAGCAAAAAAATGTACATGTTGAGACTTGAACACAAAACCTTTGGCTTACTTTAGCCAATGTTATTCTGTTTTGAGCCACCAAAAGGATAGCTGACATCACTGTTGGTCAAATTACTGTAGATCAGCAAAAAACAGCTGTTTGCTCTTTGACCGCTATTGTACACGAGTTCAAGCAATTTGCTTGGTGTATGTTTGCCAGACCTATGATATGATTTGCCAACATTCCTGTAATGATCGCTATGGCAAAAATGTAGTGTTAAAATAGTTGATGGTAGTGTTTGTTTGTAATCATGCTCTTTCTTTATCATTTAAATAGAGTTCCATTACGAGTTTTTTTTTTTATGTTGAGTTGTCGACATGCAGACCAGATGTTATTGCCAATAAGGTTATCTGAATGATATATGTCCATCGATTGTTGGCCTAGGTAGTTCAAACAGTAGAGCATTTACAATTTAAGTCATAGATCCTGGGCAACAATCAGAGAAGAGAGAAGGGTGCTTTCTCATTAGGCACGCCACACACTAGCGAGACATGCGTCAAAAATCGTGCAACATGTCGCAGTCAAACCGTTTTTTTCTTTGTTATCAGGGTGAAATTGTCGCATGTCTCATGTTTTTTCGCTCAATGTTTCACAGGTGTGTGGCCTCCCTTATCCTTCACTTGAATAAAAGGTACTAACATGACCAATCCTACCTAGAGAAACTACAACCTTTAGTAGGTCCAGTTTCTCTAGTCCTACTCAGGTAAAGGTCCTCAAATTTGGCACGATATTGCTTGCTTGGCAATTTCAAAATTGTTGCCAGTTGTGAAAAAAGTTTATAAAAATACTCAATATTCACATTATGCATGTGAGTTAGTGCAAAAATACAAACAAAGCATCTTAAAATATGATTTATTTTGGTGAAAGAAGTTTCTCACTTTAATTTTATAATGCTGCAATTTGTTTAAATTTCCTTTTAAAAACGTATGCTAACACTTGGTGATAAAAATCATGACTTCTTCCACTTCCAGGTTACCATGTCACTCTCCTCTCTTATCTTTTCTCTGTGATTAGAATCCCAGTTTGGGCATTTTTTGTGCTCCGTTGGAAAACTGATATTAAACTGAATTTGTATAGTATGTATTTTTTATAATATGCATAGGCCTATATATTTTGCCAGAATTTTACTTGAAGAGATAAAGATATTATGCTATAAAGATATTATTCTATAAAACTTTTAAATTGTTTTCTTTTCTACTAAAGAGGTAGTTCTTAAAATTTAAATTCATCATTTTAAAAAGAAAGAAATGGGTTTGCTAAATTTTCTGACTACTGTTAATAATGGATTTACATGTTTTGAAATGATTTAAATCTAGTTTAAATATATAAATTTCAAAAAGCTTTATATTAGTTTAAGAAATCTTAGAAAAAGTGTGTTTTGCAACAAATTTTGTAGATTATGTAAATCAAACATTAATGCATCAACTTTCATAAAGCTTTATATAGTCAGACCTTTGACTATATAAAGCCTACCTCTATTGGATTTTGGTACACATCAGAACACATGGCTCGCTATATGTTGGCAAATATGAGATAAAATTGCACCAATCATAATTGATAAAATCCTAATATATAGGATGTATTTTATTAAAAAAAACTATGCTGGTTCAATTTTGGATTTGATCACACAAAAGGGAACATTGGAATGCATTCTCCAAGCCTTCAAAAATTAATTATTTTTATTTTTTGCCTAACTGAGACCCAAATTAGAACATAGAAAAAAAAAAAAAAACAGTTTTATTTTTTAAACATTTTTTTTTAAAAATCTATTATAACATTTATGACATAGGTACATAAAAATATTAATAGATAACTTACATTCATAATTAAATTTTACATAGAGAAATTAATAAAAGCAAATTTACTAATCATGTATGACTAGAACTCTAAAACTGTACATTTAAATTACTATAATGTTAATGAAATACCATGAAGCAAATTCACAAATATAAATAAATAATTACAGATAACAGCTATCTACACAAACCAAATGCTAACAGTAAATAAAACTTGAGATTCTTTTGAAACAGTGGCAAGTTAAGAGTAAAATAAAACTTTGGGTATAGATTATTATTGTTCTTGTTCATTTTAGGGAAGAAATCCTTTTAATTTTGAACATTAAAAATAGCTAGCCAAATTGCAGTTATTAAAATTTATAAAAATTCAATAAATATATCATTTACTTAAATCAAAAGAATATAGCAATTTGTATTTGACTATGTTGAAAGAATATGGTAAACTGTACATGTTACAGAATTTTTTTTAAAAAAAGCTTACATTTATGGTAAAAAATTTCAATAATATTAAGAAAACTATGTTGCATTTAAAATTTTGTTTAGTAAAATATAAAATGTTTTCAATATTAAATTCTAGTTTTTTTTTTTTTTTTTGGTGTGTGTGTGTGTGTATAAAGTAAATTGCTTCTGTTTTTAATTAGTTAATGTTATATTCCACTCTAAATAAAAAGAGAGAGAGAGAGAAAAGAAAAAGTGAAGAGGGCATCAAACGAAAATTTTGTATGTTGTTTGACACAAAAATGTGTGTATGTATACATATAATACAAAAAATTTAGATTTTAAAAAAAAGTCATGGAGCTGTACAATACAAAAAGGGAACTTAACCAAACACATTTAAATTGACAAACAGATAAAAAGATTCATCTGCAATACAAGACTGCAAATGAATAATAATAAACAAAAAGGACTGTTCTCTTAGGCTAATTTGGACTGTATAGAGCCATTTTTTTTTTTTTTTTTTTTTTTTTTTTTTTTTTTTTTCCAATTTAGTTTTGAAGGTTTTAATGAATCAATATATGTCGAAACAGATTACACAGTTCAGTATTACATTGTTCTATGATTACGTATTTAAAATAAGTCAGCAATTAGAAACTTAATAAAAATTTTCTTTGTGAATTTACTTTACAGAGAAGAGGGGTGGGAATGTAAAAAAAAAGGCTAGTTTCAGTCCTGACAGCACTAAGTTGAGTATTTTGAACATATCAAGTACACCTGTAAAATATCAGATATGCATCAAAATATTGGATATTTTTGTATTTATGAACCCTGATATTATATGATACATAATTCTGAAAATATGCAATCAAAATCCTATTTGAATTAAAACAGACACTTAAATAGTAAAATTAAAATTTGTGACACTCATGAAAAAGGCTATACAGTACAACAATTCAAATATTCTTAATAGCTCACATAAAACAAAATAAGTTAAGATGAAAAAAAAAAATGTACATCTAGTGTAAAAAGGGCAGGGCTGTAGAGTCGGTAAAAAAAAAAAAAAAAAAATTACCAACTTCGATTTAGACTCCAGGTTGGCTAATGTACTAGTGTTGCTGTTGGTTAAAAGTATGAAGAAACGCAAGGAAAATAAAGGTGAGAATTTCACTATTTCAGTATTAATTCAGTTCTCATAGCTTTGAATGAAAAAAGGAAATAAAAATATTTTCTGTTTTACTAATTTTTCAATTTCATATTCCACGAACCTGAAAAATCTGTCAATCTAAATCTAAAGAAGAAACAAAAAATAGAAATTTTACTATTTCGGATTTGTGGACAAATAGAAACCATTACAATTTTGTCGTTTATTCGTGTCTATCAGAGCAGAAAAATTTTGATGGAAAGGAAAAAAAAAATATAGATAAAAAATTTTATTAGTTTGGAAATAATTGGAGATCTACTAGAGTTTTTATTAAAAATAGTTTTAATCCACAATGTATGCCGGGCAGTATATTAAGAATCTAACTTGGGTATTCTGATATAATCCAAAAATAACATTTTTTTTTTATCAATCTAAAGTTTCATATGATTGGTTTAATTTTTCACTTCCAACTGTCTAACAAAAGAGCTGGAGCCAGAGTTGATTTGTTTTACTCAAAAATGGGCGTGACTATGACTCCAATTCCACAGCCCTGGTAAAAAGCCTCCTAAGGCATTCCTAAAAAGATCATTAAAC
Source organism: Maratus speculifer (assembly GCA_964019185.1). Lineage (NCBI taxonomy): Eukaryota > Metazoa > Arthropoda > Arachnida > Araneae > Salticidae > Maratus > Maratus speculifer. The sequence goes on along the minus strand of OZ025301.1, from coordinate 215,236,550 downwards.
GTACTTAAAGCTAATGAATGTAAATTCAGACTTTTTAATTTTCATAAAAATTTTATCTACAAACAAATTTATCAAAATAAATGCAACAAAAAATAAATATTTTATGTTTAAACAACAAAATTTACAGACATAATAATATTAACATTAAAAAATAAAAGTAACAATACATAAATATTGAGAAACAAAATCTAACAGTAAAAAAAGTTTTACTTGAGAATTTAAATATTGAACTTTAAAAATACTTTTTTAACTAGTTTACATAAAAAAAAAAAATACATATATAATGCATGATACATAAGTTTGATACTTTTCCAGTATAGGCATCTTGACTGATAATGATAGATAACATGGCATTGGCAAGAGAAAGAAAGTTACAATTACATTTTCTATTCACTGTTCCACATATACAAGTAATTTTTTCAATATTTATACAATTTAATTTTATTTATCAATTTATTATTTATAAAGAATCCATATATCTATTTTTATATACAAACAGAAATAAATTGTACATAAAGAGCAGGAATACATATCTTTATCTACATATTAAGACATGAGTTTCAAAACTTGCTTTATCTAAAATTTAAAAAATCTATTTTTTACTATCAATCTATTATTCTATTGGTGAAACATGAATAAAAAAAATATGTGTGCCACTCGGGGACTGCCGCGGTAAAGCTATTGCATAGCATTTTTTATCAACTTATGCAAAAATAGCGCGTCAATGTCTGCTGAAGTCTATCGAAGGATACCTTCCCGAAGTCTGCCAAACTGAAATTTCGTTAGCCGGATTGTTAGGAATTTTTCTCGTTGCGGAATTCTTAAATTCGGTCGCCGCGCTCAAAGCCCGCGATAAAAGCTATGCAATAGCTTAATAAATTACCAAACAAAATTTGGTCGCGCTACGAAAATTAGATCGCGAGTTATAAGCATTTTAAATTTTTCGACCCTCACGGTGGGGGGTCTCCCTGTCACCAAAAATTAACACTGTCTCATAAAAAATTACCAAACAGAATTTGGCCGCGCTACGAAAATTAGATCGCGAGTTATAAACATTTTAAATTTTTCGACCCTCACCGTGGGGGTCTCCTGTCACCAAAAATTAACAAAATCTCATAATAAATTACCAAACAAAATTTGGCCGCGCTACGAAAATTAGATCGCGAGTTATAAGCATTTTAAATTTTTCGACTCTCACCGTGGTGGGGGTCTCCTGTCACCAAAAATTAACACTGTCTTATAATAAATTACCAAACAATATTTTGCCAAGCTACCAAAATTAGATCGCGAGTTATAAGCATTTTTAATTTTTCGACCCTCGCCGTGGGGTGTCTTCTGTCACCAACAATTAACACTGACTCATAATAAATGAATAAACAAAATTTGACCGCGCTACGAAAATTAGATCGTGAGTTATAAGCATTTTAAATTTTTCGACCCTCACCGTGGGGGGTCTCCTGTCACCAAAAATTAACAGTCTCAAAATAAATTACCAAACAAAATTTGGCCGCGCTACGAAAATTAGATCGCGAGTTATAAGCATTTTAAATTTTTCGACCCTCACCGTGAGGGTCTCCTGTCACCAAAAATTAACACTGTCTCATAATAAATTACCAAACAAAATTTGGCCGCGCTACGAAAATTAGATCGTGAGTTACAAGCATTTTAAATTTTTCGACCCTCACCGTGGGGGCTCTCCTGTCACCAAAAATTAACAGTCTCATATTAAATTAGCAAACAAAATTTGGCCGCGCTACGAAAATTAGATCGTGAGTTAAAAGCATTTAAAATTTTTCGACCCTCATCGTAAGGGGGGGGGGGGGTCGGTCTGATTTCCCCAAAAATTAACACTGCCTCATAATAAATTACCAAACAAAATTTGGCCGCGCTACAAAAATTAGATCGCGAGTTATAGGCATTTTAAATTTTTCGACCCTCACCTTGGAGGATCTCCTGTCACCAAAAATCAACACTGTCCCATAATAAATTACCAAACAAAATTTGGCCGCGCTACGAAAATTAGATCGCGAGTTATAAGCATTTTAAATTTTTCGACCCTCACCGTGGGGGGTCTCCTGTCTCCAAAAATTAACACTGTCTTATAATAAATTACCAAACAATATTTTGCCAAGCTACCAAAATTAGATCGCGAGTTATAAGCATTTTTAATTTTTCGACCCTCACCGTGGGGTGTCTTCTGTCACCAACAATCAACACTGTCCCATAATAAATAACCAAACAAAATTTGGCCGCGCTACGAAAATTAGATTGCGAGTTATGAGCATTTTAAATTTTTCGATCCTCACCGTCTGGGGTCTCCTGTCACCAAACATTAACACTGTCTCCTAATAAATTACCAAATAAGTTTGGCCGCGCTACGAAGATTAGATCGCGAGTTATAAGCATTTTAAATTTTTCGACCCTCACCGTGGGGTGTATCCTGTCACCAGAAATTAACAATGTCTCATAATAAATTACCAAACAAAGTTAGATCGCGAGTTATAAGCATTTTAAATTTTTCGACCCTCACGGTGGGGGGGTCTCTTGTCACCAAAATAAATAAGACCACCAAAATAAACACTGTCTCATAATAAATTACCAAACAAAATTTGGCCGCGCTATGAAAATTAGATCATAAGAAACATAAGTTTGAGACTTGATATTCTAATATCTGAAAAATACCGAGTCAATGTCTGCCGAAGTCTACCGAAGGATACCGTTCCGAAGTTTTCCGAAAGGAAACGACGTTAGCCGAGTGTTAGGTTTTTTTCGTTACCGATGTGTTAGGATTTTCCGCGTTACGGAATTTTTGGATTCGGTCACCGCGCTCAAAGCCCGCGATAAAAGCTATGCAATAGCTTAAAAAAACTCCACTACAATCTTGAAAAAACTAATTACATCATGTATTACTTGCATTGTAAAATTTTGGTGTACAGTTTACAATGAACACAATTAGAGATATTTCGTAATTTCCTAAAATTTTATTTTCTGGATAAGGCAAATTTTGAAACTCACGTCCTCATACATGGATATAAATAGAAACAAACAAACATAAAAATTCATTAACTTTGTTTTAATAGCTTTTTTATAACATTTGGCAACAAATATCACTTTCTAAAATCTAAATTATGACAAGCTTTTAAGTCAATACCTCTATATAGTGGAAAAGTACCATACCTTTTTAAATGAATAATATGAAGTTTCTGAACTAAAAGTTTTAATGCATTTCAGCAATGCAGATAAGCAAAAGATTTTAAATATTATAACACTACAGAAAACTTGAAAAATGGTTTAGAAATGGTTACATACGGCACTTCATGCAAGATAAATTTGTGTTTCAAAAATTGATGTACACCAAAATACAACATGTACTTCCACCTTTTCTAGCATATTTCTTACACAGACATATGAACACACAATTTAATATAAATCTTACACTATATTATGCAAAAATAGCAGATAAATGTATGTATCTAACATATATCTGAAATTTTAATTAAAATATTTTTTACTTCTTAGGAATGCTATGCTCATCTGAGCATGTATTTTAAAATATGGAATATACAGAATGTCTGAAAACCTCTGGTACATTTTAAAATTCACTATAAAATCAATCGTCATACAAAAGTGCAATTTAGAGTAAAATGTCTCTCAAGATGAAAAGTTTTTTTCAAGCAGATGAAAATAAATCATTTCGATTTTATGTGGCACCACTTGTCTTTATTTTCTGATTTTCAGATTAGTTTTGATGCTGTGACACAAAAATGTCAACTTCCAGCAAAAACATTAATTGCATAGGTTGGTACTTCAAAACCAAATAGAAAATAGTGAAAAAACACTGTAAACACTGGCGACAATTAATAAATAAAATAAAACACTTTGTAAAATCACCATAAAATGAAAAATAAAGTAAAACACGTTTCGAGCTACAACAATAACAGCTCGTCATCAGCTAAACCAACACGTGTCTGTAAGGGCACAGAGTGGAGATGACAGCACAAAGGCACAGAATCATCTCGACTCTGTGCCCTTATGGACAGGTGTTGGTTTAGCTGATGACGAGCTGTTATTGTTGTAGCTCAAAACACGTCCTACTTTATTTTTCATTTTATTGTGATTTTACAAAGTTTATCAAATAGAAAATAATCTGAAAATCAAAGCATGTATGAAGCCAAAAACATGGACAAGTGGCTTCATCTCTGAATAAAATTTGAAACTAATTTTTTTTTTTTATTTGTTTAAAGAAAATTTTCAACACGAAAACCATTTTAGTCTAAACAATACATTCCTATAGGACAATTAATTGATTTTATATTGAATTTTAAAATGCGTCAAACATTTGGGACACCCTGTATTAAAGCATGGTGGTAAAATAACAATCTGGAGGGATAAATCAGAAGGTGAAACACCTAAAAATTACTTTCAACTTGAACATTTTGTGCCCTAAATGTTTCCTTTTTAATGACAGGAATCAATACAAAAGAAATAACACGTTATTTAAAAACAACTGTTTTTTTACACAAGGTCCTTCTTGTACATAAAAACTAATATGAAATGCATATTTTTAACCCTCTAAAGTCCTATGTGACCCAGAAATTTTGCACTCAAATATACATACACTTTAAGTGCAAATCCATCTCATGAAAGAATAAATATAAAATATACAGTCTAACCTCGTTTATGCAAGCACTCACAGGGAATTTTTTTCTGTTTATGTCAAAAGTAGTTCATGTTATTCATACTTTAAAATTATTACAGTACAAAACAACATACCCGAAATGGTTGAGGTCATATGTATTCCTGATAACTGGTTTTTTCAGTAAACTGTTTGGGCATTAAAGCAGCATCCATTTGATAAGTTTTGTGAAACATTTTGTGGTTGTAGAATTATTTTTCTATAAATCAGAGTTTTATACTTGCAAACAATTCATGATAAGAAAAGGAAAGCAGTCAAAATTAAAGAAAGTACATTAAAGATACTGTAATGTCATTTATGTTTAAAGTAATTCAAGTTAAGTGTGTTCATGTTAACAAAGTTGATTACATAAAATTTCATTAACAATGGATGAGGAAATTTTTAAAAATTAAAATATTAGTTAAAAACTTTTACAGAATATATTTGCATATTATTACCAACAATTATGGGTTCTTTTAATTGTTATAATTCACAGCAGTGGTTTCCAAACATTGGTTTACATGACTCATCTTTAAAATATTTCTAAGACCCACTTAATAAAATAAAACTTGCAAAAATGCCAATAACAGAATCTTGCTTTAAATAAATAAATAAATAAATAAAAAATAATAATACAGAAATTTTCCTTCTGTCCAATGCAGTTCTCTCTTAACACGGTTTTACCACATACATGTATAGAGAGTAAGAGTCAAAGAGTAGTGTAGATTTTTCTTTCAACACTAAAGTAATGCAATAAACGTAAAAGGTAATGTAAGGATTGGAGCAGGAAAACCATTGCTTTTATCTAAATTTGTTAATTTAATTAATTGAATTTTCTACACTCCTGGTGATTAGAAAAAAATATTTGATGAAATCTTAAAAAGTAATAATAATAATAAGTACTGTTGTACTACAATACTAAAGTAATGCAATGAAGATAATGCAAGAGTTTGAATATGAGTTTACCTTAATTTTGAAATTTAATTAACTGAATATTCTCGACTCCTGGTGACTTGAGGGAAAAGATAAAAAAAAAAAAAAAAAAAAAAAAAAAACAAGTTGAATGTAGATTCTGCCATTGCAGAATTCAGTTTCACCTCCGATTAGAAAAGAAAAAAAAAAAAATCGATAGAGGTTGAATTTTCTACACTCCTGGTGATTAGAAAAAAAAAATATTTGATGAAATCTTAAAAAGTAGTAATAATAATAATAATAATAAGTACTGTTGTACTACAATACTAAAGTTATGCAATGAAGATAATGCAAGAGTTGGAATATGCCTTTATCTTAATTTTGAAATTTAACTAACCGAATATTCTCGACTCCTGGTGACTTGAGGGAAAGGATAAAAAAAAAAAAAAAAAAAAAAAAAAAAAAAAGTTGAATGTAGATTCTGCCATTGCAGAATTCAGTTTCGCCTCCGATTAGAAAAAAAAATAAAATAAAAATCGATAGAGGTTTTTTAGAAGGGCGACCCCGTTTAGATTGCAATGAACTAACTAACAATGAACAAACAGAATGGCGTGAAATACCCAATTGAATAGCAATTTCTCTTTGAGACATTGGAATTGCGGTATAATAAAGAGATACAATTAGACGTGCTACTTCTTCATTGACTAGATTCATCAAAAACAGATTTTTTGTTTAAATGCTTTTTTATAGACTCATAGTAAAAGGAAATGCAATTTAACAATAAAACGAGTGGAATCCCGTCAATTCGACGAATGAAATGTTTAAAAGACCCGATCGATTTGGTTTTTTAAAAAAAGCAAAAGTAATTACATTATTGAATTAATATATAATAAATATATTTACAAAATAAATGACAAGTTTGCCAGTTACAATTTCGCATGCAAATATTCGCACATTTTCAGTTAAAATTGTAATCTGAGTGCCGGCGAAATCCAGAAATTTTATTTTATATATACTCACAAAAAAATAGTTTGATTAAAAAAAAAAATCTTTTTTACTGTGACATTATTTTCACTGACTGAAGTCATCTGAAAGTAAAATCTCAATCTCAGTGTCCATAATGAAAAGAAATATTAAAATGTAATATCGGGTACTACTAGGTTATCCCGTCGACCAAAAAATTGTCGCCAAACTATAAGATTAAATGCCAATAATGGATGATCGTGAATGTCACCTTCAATGACATTAAATACGATTTATGTGTTTAAAATGTCATTAAGTAATTTTTATTTCGACTTTTTATCAATATTTTTATTAATATTCTACTAATTATTTGTTTTTTCGTTATTTAAAATAAAAAATTATGTCAATATGTATAATTTGGCTATTAGTTTGGCGATTTGTATAATTTGGCGAAATTGGTCGACGGGATAAGAGTAGTACCTAATATTGTTATGAGTAAAAATGCGATGTTTTAAATAGTGACGTCATTTTCTCTTCAAATGTTTTTTAAAAGTTACTGTTATTAGTAACATGAAAAAGGCATCCGTAATAATATTGTAATTCCCATTTATCTGGTTGCTGAATGACATAATTTTCCTCATTTGAAATTTCTTATTTTGGTTTAGACATTAATTTTTATCAAATTATTTTCTGTTATTTTATTTGCATTATTAATATTATTTCTCAGTAAATATATTTTTTTACCTCAATTAGTGCATAATTATACGCAATCATTTTGGAAAATAAATTTTTATCATCGAAGAAAAACGAAACTGAGTTGCCAACCATTTTGAAGAAATATCGTAAAAAGCATTTAAAATTAAAAATAAAATATAAAAATGGAAATAAATTAAAAAATAGCTAAAATGGGCACAACTAGAAATAAATAGCTTTCATTTAAAAAAATAATTATCAAAATCGGTTGAGTAGAAAATTCAGGGCTGATGACACGACATTTTTTAGCTTGTCTGAAAGAAATAGCACCGGAGGCTAAAAAAAGTAAACAAGAAATTAAAATGTATGCGTGATGCACGAAACTCGCAAAAAATCAAAATACAAAAATATGTACGGTTGACTCAAAGATTTATCATTATGTTTTTCTGCTCCTAACCCTCCATTTTTTCATGCTTCAGGGTACAGGAAAACACAATGGTAAACCTATGAGTCAACCGCTAAAAAAGGATTCTTATGTGTTTTCCATCAAGATATGACTTGACAACTACACATAAATAGCTTTCATTTAAAAAAATAATTATCAAAATCGGTTGAGTAGAAAATTCAGGTCTGATGACACAACATTTTTTAGCTTGTCTGAAAAAAATAACATCGAAAGCTTGAAGAAAAAAAAAAAAAAGCTTAAATCTTAAAAAGTAAAGAAAGTAGTGCCGATTTTTCTTTCAACACTAAAGTAATTCAATGAAAATAAATGATTATGTACGGGCTGGGGCAAGAAAGATTGTTGTCTTTTCTTTCATTTTTTACTTTAATTAAATGAATTTTGTGAAAAATTAAATGAAAGTTAATGTAGGGACCTGAAATAAATTTTCCAAAAGGGAGAAGGGGACAATAGACTACATGGGGACCAACAACAGGGGGGGGGGGGAGAGGAGAGAAGGATCAGTGTGTACTTTTGATTCTGAAATTCAATTAACAGAATTTTGAAATTGTATTTTCTTTCTCAATGATTTAAAATAGTTACACTAATTCAATGAGGTATATATGTGCTTGTATAAAAACTAAAAATTTGGGGACAATAATTAATTTTTTTTTTCAAACTTTGGAAGGCTGTATTCTTTGACCCACCCTTCCGTGTAAAGCACTTTAACAATTTATTTTTTTAAACATTTCAAATCGGCTCCTTTTTTTATTTCCTTAAAAAAAGAAAAATGAAGCTGTATCCTTTGACACCTCCTCCCCTATCCATAATGTAAAGTATTTTTCTATTTATTTTTTAAACATTTCAAATTTGCTTTATATATATATATATATATATATATATATCAGATTTGAAAGGATTTAAGAAATAGATTAAGTAATATGAATGTACTTATTCAAAAAATGAAAGTATCCCCCCTTTATGAAAAATTTCAGACACATTTCTACCTGCAATTGGCGCCTGTTAGATATTGATGTTATCTCTAATAATATTTTTTTAAAAGTGAATAGTATAAGATGAAATTGGGCTTTAGAGGTTAAGGTAACAAATCAATCACATGTTTCAGGCGACAGTATTTCGATAGGTACCACAGAAGGCCTATAGAGTACAAAAGTGCTGAAGAAGTAGTAGCTGAATCCAGCTGCGGCAAATACTGTTATGGCAAGCCAGGCGTTGTAGCTCATGATGATGAGCATCAGCAAGTAGCCCATTGTCACTTGGATCATGTAGAGGAGAGCTTGAATGCCATGCATCCGTAACCTGCAGAGATAAAATCAGTAATATAGAAATAACAATGATAAAACAGATAAGACACCCTTAAAAATACAAAATTTGGCACTTATATAATTACTGTATTAAGAGGATACTTTATTCAAACGAAAAGACCCATTCGCTAATACTAATCCTATGGAAGAAAATTATAAAGATATCTCGGTTGCATTTTACTATTTTTAAATGGATTTTTTTTCTCATTGCATAGCTCAGATTGATCTGAATGCAGACCGTTTTTTACTTTTTTGATTTTGGTTACAGATATTTTTTTTTATGAAGATGCTTTCACTTTCGAAATTGGTTTGAAAAGAGAAAACACTTTCATAAAAGATATCTTCAACCAAAATCGAAAAAGTTAAAAACAGCCTACATTCAGATCAATCTCAGCTATGCAACGCATTTTTTTTTTTAAATATTGAAATGCAACCGAGATATCTTCATAAATTTCTTCCATAAGATTAACATTAGCGAATGGGTCTTTTCATTTGACTGAAGAAGTGGCCCCTTAAATCTCGCCAATAGCATCTCTGACTGATTTTTTTCTTTCATGCATAAATTATAAACAGTACTTTACCGTACTTTGATGATGAAATAAAATGGTTTGGTTTAAGACATTATTTCCTATTCCTTTGATAGGGCCATAAGTAGATAGGGGCCATTGTAGTTTGAGGGTTTTTTCATTTAAAAAAAAGAAAAAGAAATAAAAGAGTGAAAAGTTTGTTTTAAGTAAAATGATTTCAATCCGAATAATGGTGTTGAGAACAATATTTGGCGATTTATCTCTTGCATACGACTAACATAAAAGTATCCGAAATTCTTAGTTAGCAGAAAAATTGACCATACGAAGATTATTATAGCAAAATACCTTGGTTATGGGACTCCTAAAAAAAATTAAGATTTTTTTTCTTTATTAAACAAAATTTTGCATTTTTTTCCTCATCTAGTTCCCACAAAAGCTCTATTCGACCCAAATTCCCCCAAAATGTCAATTGGAACTTGAAGTGAAAGAAAATTCCCATTGTTATACAATTATGTAAAAATAATCTGTCTCTAAATTTATCTGTTTTGTATAAAAATGAACACATACACATTCAATATTCAAATAGATTTTATTATTATTATTATTAATGAAAAATATCCAAGACTTTCTTTTGAAAAATCGTACCCGACACGAAACAATCAAAACATAACCCGAAACATTTAAAGCCAAAGCGACCCAAACTTAGTCTGCAATGGGGAAAAAAAAAGTGTAAGTTTCACTCAAGATACATTATAATTACATTAAAAAAAGTTGTTTTAGTGATAGTGAATGTTTATGCGATTTTTTTTGCTCACAACGAATAAACAAACAGCAAAATCGTTGTTGGAGACACTTTTTGTTCCTTAAATATCCCACTAGATGGCAGCACCAAGCTTTTATGGTTGGAATGTCCTCAATTTTCAATACACCACAAAATTATTTACCGTAGAATTAAATCGTTCCAAAGGAACACATTAACCCTTTAACTGACTTGCCCGAACGTCGTTCGGGCAAGACGAAATTGCTTATTCATCATTTAAACTGACACCACTATTATTTTTAAGAAAATTTTCATACTATTGAAAGGCAGTAATATTTAGACTAAATTTTACGAATATTTTATTTAAATAATAGTGGTGTGAATCTGCTATTTTCAATTTATTGAACGGAAAAGAATTAACCAGTTAAGGAGTTAAAAAAAAATAATCTAGTGTTTATTTTTCAGTTTTATTTATTACTATTATTTATTATGACTTGCATTACTCAAAGATTTCATGGAAATGGATTCTTGGATTTGGAAATCATTTAGTTAACATTTAAAGGATGTCTGATTGTTTGCAATTTGATATTTTTAAGTATACATGTATTTATATTGCATTGGATACTTGAGGTCCCTCTCGACATCGCTCCTTTTTTACTTTGATTTTTATTGCAGATATTTTAAATTAACACTTTTATTTTCTGAACCGGTTTTGAAAGTGAAAGTAATTTTCTAAAAAATATCTACAACCTAAATAGAAAAAGTAACGATGTCGAGAGGAACCTCAACCGGGGCCGTAGCTAAGGGAGCGAAATGGGCGGTTCAGCACCGCCCCCCCCCCGCCCCTAAAATATTTTAAGCCCCCCCCTGGAAAAGATTCCAAGGTCACTAAATGAATTCATGAATGAAATTCTGTTAAAAAGTCTAATATAGTTTTGAGGCCCTTTCACAGTCATAAGTGTTTCAACACTCGCTCATCCCATTTGCACATATGAAGCTAATATGATGTCTAATATTGCACTCGTTATATCAGGCTCGGACTGGCCCGCCGGCCCACCGGCCAGTGGGCCGATGCGCCCTCATCTGCGTGAAGTTAATAGTTTAAAAAAGACAAAAAAATTAAATAAATAAAATAAAGCAAAAAAATAAAAATATGACAAATGCTAGAATAACTACAACATGGTTAAAAATATTCTTCATATATCTTTTTAAAAAACAAAAATTTTTTAAGCAATAAAAATAATTTATTCCCTTTGCAAAGTAAAATAATTGTATTGTTTATTCTTGACTGTTTCTTTGTTCAGGGCAACATCCAATCCAAATCTTTTAAAATCTAAAGAACATTTTATATGTTACCAATAATTGCAACGAATGCGCATAAAAACATGCAGACTGTCTGGCACCAAAGATCGTCGCTTATGCTTCGATTTCTTTTATTATTATTATTAGTTAGTTTGCAATAAAATCATTCATTTCAAAGCCGTAAACTTTGTGTGTCCATAAAATTAAATCTTTTGATTTTAATTTATAAACATAAGTGTTTTTATTAAAAGTATTTTTGTTATTAAATATATATCTAAACACTTTTAGAAAGAATATTCCCGTCAAAAAAAAAGGTAATTCAAACTTTTTTTTGTTGAAAATTTTATTTTAATGTGAAAACAGAACTGTTTTAATATTGTATATTAAATGTAACAATCAAAATTTTGTGTCTGTCACGAATTTGTATAAATGGTCATGGGCGTGCGATGAGAAAAATTCACCCGGGTCAATTGGGCGCCCCCCTCCCTCCAACTTTTTCTTATGGGCAGGTCATAAGAAAGAATTATTATAATGACGTTAGTATAAATTTGGCGCCCTACTAAATTACCGCGCGGGGGGCGACCACCCTTTCGCCCCCCCCCCCCCCTTCCATTTCGCACTGCGCTGTATATGGTAAAGTAGGGCTGCTCAACACCGCACCGCACCGCACCCAAAGTGCTAAGGCGACCTTTGAAAATTCTCTTTATATCCCTTCCATGTTCTATTCTATCCTGTTTATAAATTTGTGTTTTTTTTTTTTTTTTTTGGGGGGGGGGGGGTAAATCGGCATTTTTTACTTTGCATAAGGCGGAAATAAATCTAACATAAAAATGATTTTCAAGTTCCCCGTTATGATTTTTATTATACAATAAACTCAGTATACGGCCGAATACTGTCTACAGCGGAATGTTTGATTCTTTCCGAATTGTTTTTAAGTATAAAAATCTATTCCAAAGGTTTTTAAGTTATATTGCTCGTTACATCGGAATTCGATATATAATTTACTTTGCTTTTCCGACGATTGTTTTTATATAATTTACAGGCTTTCCCCTTCTAATCACAAATTTATTCTTTCATTTGATCGAACTAAATTCATAGATTTTCGAATCGATCCTAATTTATAAAATGATTAAGCTATTTAATTTAATTTGTTATCACCATTATTTTTTGTAAAAATCGCAGTTTCCAATGTTTTATTATTTGTCAGTAGGTCGTACGAGGCTTTTGCATTGCAATCTTGGAGATATTATTTACTGTTACTTTAATTAATTTCATTTTTCAATTAAACAATGTATTAAAGCGAAATATAAGTATATGTATTTATATATGTATAAGTATATGTATGTGAAAAACCTTTCATATGATTTCTGATTTATTGTTGCGCGTTTTGTATGAGTAAAGAAAAAGGGATCTTAATATCAGAAGTAATATGATTCAATTATATATCCATTTAGAAAATTTTTGCTTTGTATAGCACTGTCACTTCGATATTTTTTAAAAATGAGTATTTCACCCGTTATTCCGTTTTAAGGCTGCACGTGACGAAAAGTTAAAATTTGAGCGATTTTCCTTAATCTGATAAACATTATATGTTGTTGAGGATCTAAGCCGATACATCTATATTTAACAATTTCGGGGCGGGTGACACATGTGTGCATCGTTAAAAGTTAAAAGATAACTGTGAAATATGTTTTTGGCACCATTAGTAAATAAACATAATATTTGACTTTTCTAACTGGAGCTTTAATTGATATTTAATCAGTAAAGAGGGAACTGTTTTAGAAAAGCGGAGCCAACCAAATAAAATTTATGCCGTCTCGAAAGGGTGAAAAAATCATTAGCATAGTTACATAAATTCAATTTCAATATTTACCTTATTTAATAACTTTTAATTTCAGCACGAGTGTAATGGACGTTAATTGAAAATTATATCACAATTTTAGAAAAAAAAAAAAAAATAGCTTTACGAATAAAAGAGAGAGACACTATGTTCTTTAGGATATGAAGTAATTTTCACAAGTGGAAGCGTTTTAACTTTGAAAAATTAGGATTATGTTTTTATTTATTTTTATATTACTGTTCATATCAATGTTTTTTAATTTGTGTCCCATGAGAGATTGTCAAATGTGCCGCAATGTTTTTTGACAAATAATTAAAATTGCCTGATGTCGTATCGACGATGAGATATTTTCTATTTATCATGTGCTTAACACTTAAAAGCTACTTTCCTTCGCTTTCAGTTGGCAAATAAAAACGGTTAACAAACCCACTTGTAATTTGCATGGCATCAAATTTGAAAAGAACAGCTCACTGATTTGAGAAAGAATAAGATTTACCTGTCAATAATCTCCGAGAAAAAAACTGAATGGGTACCTGCCCTCTCCCCCTTCCCAAAAATGCATACTTACTGCGAAATTAGTTTAAAATAATGAAAATTCATCTGTCTCTTGCATGTTCATGAATCTGCGAATTTAATTTTTTTAGCGTTGATAGAAATCAAGTCCAAAAAGGAGAAAGATTTTTAAAAATTGACGATGAAATGCGGACTTGTCTGGCGACTTTAGAATCATGTTTTGATTTAATTTGTATAAGAAAATACAGCGAGCCAGCCCTCTAGCTAATTAAATTTTGCAAATGTATATGTGATTTATTGTATCATACGACTTTCCGTTTTTTTACATTCACGTGTGCCGCAACCAAAAAAAGGTTGAGAAATACTGATTTATAAGAACACAGAGTCAATAATATTAATGTTTCTTACATAAGTTAAAAAGTACAACGTTATAACGCACAAATTTCTTAAAACACAAACCACCCAAAGAATTACATACGCCGTTTCAAGGATGCCTCGTTCCCCTCACCTCAGTGCAAGGGGGAAAAATGATAAAATAGGTTCAAAAATCCCGCTCGGTTATTGCCCCAAGTATTGGCTGTTGAATGATTGAAACTTCAGTCATTAGATTCAAATCAATCAAGTTTGGGTACAGCAGAGTGTTCCAAATTAGAAAGTTCACTTTGTAGCCTAAATTTTATTTCTTTTTTATGGCAGATCCTTAATAACATTAAAACAATCAAAACATCTTAGATAATGTATACATTATATCTAAGAAATTCTGATTGTTTTAATGTTATTAAGGATCTGCTCTGTTTTGAACCATTTTTGATTAACTACTTTAGGAATACTAATGTACCATGTTACGAACAGTACTCCACGCAGAGATCTTACAACCCAGTTTGGGTCTTTTTTTTTACAATGAAGGAATGCTATTTTTTTTTTTTTTTTTTTCCCGAGAGTCGTGCTGGTTTATTCAGCAAGCCGAACTATCGGATGAAGGATTAAAAGATCTTTACTGTACTACTGAGTATTTTCCCAATTTTTGTAAACAAAATAGACACCGGTCCCAATTAATTCAGATTATACAGGGTGTTCCCGGACCCATTTTGATGTTTAATGATTCATAAAATAATAGATTAAAATTAATAACATAAATGATTTGATGGACTCAAAAATTTTCATTACCCTTGTCAATGAACTTCCACAAATCGATATTCAATTTCATGCCAGGTAGCTGTAAGCATGTCGGCATTCACAGAGGCTATTGCGGTTATAATTCTGGCTTTTAAGTCATCAATGTTCGACACTCTCCTCCTGCAAACATTGTCCTTTACAAATCCCCAAAGGAAAATGTCCAGCGGCGTTATATCAGGTGATCTGATTGATGCTTAAAAGCGAGAATTAAACCGCAATAGCCTCTGTGGATGCCGACATGCTTGCCGCTACCTCGCGTGAAATTGACTATCGACTTGATATTCTCCGTGCGACGAAGGGGGCACACGTGGAAGTTCATTGACAAGGTTCATGAAACTTTTTGAGTCTATCTAACCATTTATGTTATTAATTTTAATCAATCTTTATTTTTTTGTGAGTTATTAAACACCAAAATGGGTCTGGGACTTTATAAACACCCTGTATATTCTTACAGTCTGTTTGTTATTAATGAATAGTATTGGCTTCCTATAAGATTATAAAATAATGAGTTTCGTTAAAAAAAGTTGCGCCCTCCAAAAATTTAAGTTATGCGCCCTTTACAATGACCCAGTCCGACCCTGCGTTATATGCTCGAATTTTTTATCATCATCTTTTTTACTTAGCATAAAATAAAGTTATTAACAATTTAATAAAAAACATAGTACCTACAGAGTGAATATGCAAGAATTTATCTTTCTGCGTCAGAAAGAGGGAGTGAGAGATTGAGAAAATATGAGTCCACCCTTGTTCATTTTCTTGAGCCTCCCCCCCCCCCTACAGTTTTTTGAGTCCCATCCATTATAACTTTTGGCTTTAGTCCTGACGTCAACTATCCAATGCAAATATATATATATATACATATATATATGTATATTTAAAAATTTCAAATTGCAAACGAGTTATTAGAAAATAATCTAGGTATAGCATTAGCTTGCGAGTGTGTTCACTTGCGGTGATAGGAGCCTTAAGGGGATTCGGTACCAGGGTTCTCGCTATCGCTCGCCATTGCGCCAAATTGCAAATAAATTCTTCATTTGCCGAGTAAACAAGCGATTAGATTCGCCAAATTGCTAGTGCTCAATTTTTGCTTTTGCTTTCTTTTCTTTTTCGTTTTTCATACATATGCATTTATACATATTTTTAATCTATACATATTTTTAGTATATTTGTAGCGGACAGTTGAAGTTAGATTAATAACAATCGTTGCCGAAGGTTATAAAAACTTATTGAAACTTGTTATTTTAAAACTTATTGAAAAAAAAGTGGATATATTAAAGGATTAAAGATAATTTTTCTTTGTACTAGACGACGAATCTATTTTGCTAATACCTTTTTCATTTGGCGAATGTTTTTTAGTTTTAATTAGCCAAATTACTAACGTTGGTCAAATGTCAGCGAGAACACTGCTCGGTACCTTTCATTCGGCGAAGAATGAAGGAAATATCGATTTTAGAATTTTTTACTTGGATTACTTTTTATTATTTTTAGTACATTCTGATAAAGTTCCGTAAAGATCCGACGATCCGAGTATTATCAATACACTTTAAAGCGATTTTATTACATTGCTGTTCCTTTAACCCTTTCGGGTCCTTTTTTTTTTCAGTTTTTAGAAAAAATTACTTTTACATTAATAATATTAACACAAATTATCCAAATAGATTAATTAGTTTTTATCAAATATTTTGTTGTCTGAAAGTTAACAAATTCTATTGTTTTGCGTACTATTGAATTAATATTCATATGACAATAGGCAAGGAAGAATTTTTGGAGATGTTTAAAAAATATTGCATTGCAATAAGATTTAACTTATATTACAACTTCCTAATATTTTTTGCGCTTTATTACACTTGATTCTTTGAGGAAAGTAACTTTTGTTTTAAAGAGTGAAATATATGTTTAAAATAAAAGAATCTCAAAGGATGCAAAGAGAATGAAGCAAATAATAGTTATTATTATTATTACTAAATGCCTAAACATAAATAAAGTAATATGGTAAATGCATAGACACATACTAACATAAATACACATAAAAAGTAGCAAAAGTATTTTTTAAGACAAAATAATACTCCATTAAAAGACATGTACTATTAATAGTACACCAGACCCAAAAGGATTAAATTCCAAAATTCACTTCACAGCTTGGGCTTTTTTTTGATGAATAGGTATATGTTAACGTGATAAAATTTTTATGTATGTTTTTCAGTTGTCTCGATTTTTTTTTTAGGGGGGGGGGAGGAGTTATTCTTTATGGTTTATTTAATAAAGTATTACGATACATTACGGTCAATAGGGAAAAAAAGTTTCAAATGCATTTTAATAGTTTGAAATTTAAAATACATAATTATTACATAATTGTGTCGAGTCATTTCAAATTTTATGAAAATCGGATGCATAGTTCAATTACAGGGACAACCAAAAGTATTCCGTTACATTACGGTCAATGGGGAAAAACGTTTCAAAGGCATTTTAATGGTGTTACACTCAATCGAACATAATAACATCGATATGCATCATAAAGTACATATTGTAATATATAGTTTGCATAATCTGTGGTGCAAAGAGCATTTGTTATTGATTTACAAGGCCACACAAAAATATTCCATTACATAATGAGTATAGGGAGAACATTGTTTGGTGCGCATTTTAATTGTAATAATAATTAACTATTTACAATTTTATTATTAAATTGATATATGAGAGTGATATTTTAAAAATTGCATTATCGTACGAACGCACCTCATTTGCTACGCTTCACGTGCAATTTCCAACTTAAGATTTTTGAAATGCTCCTTGCGACGTAATTTTTTATCAATATTTATGAAGTTGATGAGGAAGTATCCTGATATTGTTTAGAAAGAAATTGTGTAAGCTTTTTAAAATTAGTCTTCATTAAAATAGTCAAATTCGATTTTATACTTATTAAAAGGCAAAATTTTGATGAAAATCGATATGGAATTTAGAAAAAAAATCTGTAAAATATTGTTTAAAAAAATCTCACACAAATTTGTTTATAATAGAGTTGTAAGTGATAAAAATTCAAAAGAAAGAAAATATCTCAAAAATTGAGACACGAGGAGCCTTTTAAAATTTCGTTTAAAAATTTAAATTAAAAAAAAATTAATAAGATTGGAAGTTGTTTTTTTAAGGTGTTCTATATGCTTTTGGTGAAATGTATATATGCACAAAATTTCATATTGTCATGATGAAAATTGAAAATAATAATAATAATAATAATAACATCCACCATCCCCTTAATAACAAAACGACGTAATTTATCTTTCTTACGTGTTTCATCATTAAAAGAGCCTTTGATAAATAATTTAAGACAGTAACGCTCAGATTGAAAGAACCATTAATAATTGTGCGCTACCTCCTTTTATTTTTTTAATAAATACGAAAGAATTAATTATTTAGATATACGATCTACTTTTTTTCAGTCGTCGAGTTATTTATCAAAGGATTTCGAAATACGTAATGCTTTGTGCTTTGATAACCAGTTTGAGTATTACTACTGGCTGATTTTTTTAAAATGGATATTAGATAAATCATTAAAAAAGTATCACATGATTGCTGACAATAGTAATCAAAACTTCTGGAACACACCTAACCTAGTTTTAAGGTTTAAAAAACTGTTATTTGATGGATCTGTTTTACATTTTACAACAAAGTTGAAAAGAGTTTATACAAGGCCTGATTAAGACTATGGAACCGGGGCAAGCATCATTCTGGGGGGGGGGGGGGGGAGGCTTCTGTCTATCGATATATATGTATGTATATATTTGTGAACAATATGGAAGTGGCTATTATTAAACTTCATACGTATTATATGTATACATACATTTTTGTAATGTGTGCAGTTCACATCTGTAAACAGGGTACCACAATAAAATAGTTGCAATTTTTAAGAAAAAATACTATAGTTGGGGAACGTTGAAGTTGCGAGTATGTAAAAGCCTATACAGACTTTTCACTCCGTTGGCTTGGCGTCTTGGCTTAACCGTGACCTAACATGATTGCAATATCTGGCGTTTTAGCACTCATTTTGGCAACATAATATTACTTTTAAATTGAGTTTGCAAAATCTTATTTCAAAGATTTTTTTCTTGTCGTTTTATTGAAAGATTAAATATAATTGTTTACTGACAATTTATTATCAAACCACATTATTTAAATTAGAATAACATACATATTTTCCACGAACTTTTCATCTTAAAAAATAATGTTTAGAATTAAGATATTTCGAAAGTTAAAAATAAACATTATTACAATTTAACATCACCTATATATTTTAAAAATTATTTTGTAAAGGAATCGCAATTCTTTCTTTGATAAATGTGTTGTTAATAATCAGGTTTAAAGTTATATGTATGTAATGTGTACCAGGTATCTAACATTGCTCAATGTGCAATTTCGAAGAAACACACGAATTCACATTTGTATTTTATATAAATTCTATTCATATCTATATTATAAAGGCCAAACGTATCTGTGCGTAACGCATACGTCATTTTGCGAATGGCAACACTTTCCTCTGTAATTTCGGTTTTGCAATTTTCGCTACTGAAAATTTTATGCTTCTAAACATCGCACATTTTAATTTTTTACACCGTTGTACTGAGAAAATAATGTACTTTTAAACGTAATTTGTTTGAAAGCTGTATCTCAATTTATTTTTGAGATATTAATTTTTTTATAGTTTTTAGTATCAATTTTGTAATTGTGGCAACACAATCACTCCATTTTCTCTTAAAATTAAAAAAAAAAAAGAAAAAAAAAGAAAAAAACAAAAGAAAGAAAGAAAAAGAAATTAAAATGCGCAAAATTTTCCCATGCAATCTCGATTGTGCAATTTTCGCTACTGCAAATGTTACACTTTTAAACATCGTACATTTTTAATTTTTATACCTTCGTATAAAGAAAACAAGTAAGAAAAATCATGCGTTAAGCATAGATTATGAAGCACTTTCCAACACTTAATGAAATCTTTAACAAAACTTTGTTATTTAAGGAAATAATAGTGTATAGCCAAATATACCCAAATATGTATTCCAGTACATTAGAACAGCCCTGTATTTCATATGTTAGTATATACATTAGCTTAGCAAGAAAATACCCAGTAGCTTGAAATTTCTTTTTCAGCAATTCATACTATTAGATGGAAACATACTTGACTACTTTTGTTCAGCCCTGTAGTTTACATTGTGCCTTTATTACACGTCAGCATTAGGCTAAAATTTATTGTAAACTGAAACACTTTTAAAACAACTGAAATCACATTCTCATAAATCATCATTCATAGGCGTCCATGTGCCGAATTCTTTGCGTGGCCCTGTATATCCCTTTACTTATATTCTGCAAACATTTCTCAGTAAATTGAATGCAGCTCAGCGTAAAAATGCATAGCTTATTTAAGAACCACGTTTAAATAATTTACGCTCATATCCTGAATAAAATTTCATATAATTATTCAGGTGAGCTCTTTTGGGTAGCCCTGTATATCAACTATAACATTTATACACACCATATAATGTGCATATATTTAGCGAAATATAAACGCGAATATCATAATTAAAATGAATTTCATCCCTCCATCAGCCATATACGGTAGACATATACCATAGACATATACGGTACTTCGGAAAGAATATACTATTTGAAATCTTTTGTATGGCCCTGTAAATGCTATGTACTTCATATTATGAAAGACAGTAGCGTATAATTTATACTAAGCTTCAGTGACATATATCAATTTTATTATACATGAAAAAGCTTAATATATTTAAAATATGTCACACATAATTCCCCCTTTTACCATTATCTAATGGAATTCTTTTGTGTGACCCTGTAAATGAATAATAGCTACATTTTCACCTCATATTTTATAATGTTTGGCAGGGTATAACATCTTTAAAATTCCTTTGAAATGATTTTTCCCCATAGGCTGTAATGTAATAGGAAACTTTTGATTCGCCCTGTAGATAAACTAATCATGGTAGAAACTTCATTTTCGATAGGACTTGTGCTAGGGTAAACGTCAATAACGTCCTAAAATTTCATGGCAATCCGAGTATATTAACGATTTTTCCCCATGGGCCGTAATGTAATGGAAAACTTTTGATTCGCCCTGTAGATAAACTAATCATAATAGAAACTTCATTTTCAATAGGGTTCGTGCTAGGGTAAACTTCAATAACGTCCTAAAATTTCATGGCAATCCGAGTATATTAACGATTTTTCCCCATAGGCCGTAATGTAATGGGAAACTTTTGATTCGCCCTGTAGATAAACTAATCATGGTAGATACTTCATTTTCAGTAGGGTTCGTGCTAGGGTAAGCCTCAATAGCTTCCTAAAATTTCATGGCAATCTGAGTATATTAACGATTTTTCCCCATAGGCCGTAATGTAATGGGAAACTTTTGATTCGCCCTGTAGATAAACTAATCATGGTAGATACTTCATTTTCAATAGGGTTCGTGCTAGGGTAAACCTCAATAACGTATAAAAATTTCATAGAAATCCGAGTATATTTACGGGAGTTAGAGCGCGGACAGACGGCCATCCGGCCAGACGGACAGACAAACCGAATGCATAAGCACTTTTCAACTTTGTTGGAAAGTGCTAAAAATGTACTTTTAATTGCAATTTGTTTTAAAGCTATATCTCAGTTAAATTTTGTGATAACATTTTTTTTTTTTTTAATAATTTTTAGGATCAATATTGTAATTTTGGCAACAGAAACATTTCATTTTCTCTTAATATTGAAAAAAAAAAAAATGCGTACACTATTTAAAAAATATCGTCTGTTATAAAATCGGGTGAATTTCGTTTTTATTTCGTTTAATAATTTGGATAACGAGTTTTTATAGTATTTTGTTAATTTCAGCTTAAAATAATATTTGTTTGAGAATTAGACTGACTATTATAAGATGCATTTTTTACTTCAACTAATTTTGTAGATTTATTATAAATCAATGAAACAGTCCTTCCTTAAAGATTTTCTTCTGTCGAATTTCGACAGGTTCTACCTCGTTTTTTTTAATTGCGATGAGAATGAGTATTAAAACAAAAAGATTTTAGAACGGGTATGATTGTGGTTTGCAGACTTCATCACCTTTTTTTTATTTATTTATTTACATAAAGGAGACTGTAAAGAGGACATAAGATAAACTTTTTATTTTATAATTAATCAAAACATCCGCGCAGGAAATTTTTTAAAACATACCAATAAAAAAAGCAACTTCAAAATTTAAAGTACAAAAAACTAATAACAATAATAATAATAATGAAAAAAATAATAAAATAAATATTAAAACGTGAATTTCTACTGACATTAAAAGGATAAAAAATAAAAGAAAAAGAAAGAAAGGTAAGACAAATAAACAATAATTTCATTTTCGATAGGGAAAGCTATCCTACTAAAATCCCGTTGAAGATACATTTAAAAATATTGAATGTAAAAAGGAAAACAAATCTAAAAGGAAACAAATTATAGAATGTACACACTATAAAAATATGTAAAATAAACTTTTCAGATTACTTTTTATAATTCATATTTTTTCTTTATTTGTTATTCAATTTCATGTGCACGTTAAAACTTTTTTATTTCAAAAATCTCGTTTCTTCAAATATTTTCAACATTTCTCATCGATCTGAGCTATAGCAGCTCAAATGAGACTATTTATTGCTATAAACTTCATTGTTTACAATTTATCAGTCATCATTGACTCAAGACGTGAGTGGGAATTATAAATTTAATGAAATTCGTATAATAAAAAATATTTCTGTGTCGTGAATGAATTAATTATTAATTACGTAATTATATTATGAAAATAAAAAGTGTTGATTTAAGACATAGCGAGCCAACTTAAGTCACACAAATAATTAATTAACAATTGTATATATTTAATAAATATCTATAATTAATTAATAATTATGTATAGTTAATAAATATGTATAGTTAATTAATAATTATACTAACTAAATAAATACGTTTAATTAAAATTAATTATGTATATTTAAATATATATATATTATTACATATTAATTAAAAACTATGCATGTTTAATAAATACGTATAATTAATTAATAATTATGCATATTTACAATAATTATGCATATTTACGTATGTCTTACTTTATAAATTTTTTACATTCGTTTTTGTTTTCGGCCGAAAATAGAAAGATCACCGAAATTCGGATTCAGTTTCAATCTTAAAAAACTGTTTCACTCGATCCTTAAACTCATCACTTAAATAGAAACCTTTTTATTTATTTTATTTTGCTTTAATATTTTATTGTCATATTTGGTATGCATTTAAGGTAAATTTTTCCGATAAGTTCAAATCTACAAATATTATTTCTGTATTTTAGAAAGTTTCAAAACTAAAAACAATATATTGCAGATTAAAAACTCCATTCTTCAAGTAATTATCTCTTAACTGACCGGAAATTGGGGGAGACGCGGGGTGTCGTTATTTGAAAAAGGTTTGCAATTTTTGTGCAACACATGTTTATTACCGCCAAAATTTCGCCAAAGCGAATAAATACATTTTTATATAAATTTTATTTGTACAAGTCGTAATACTGACAAATTTTAACTTAAATCAGTTGCATTTAATCAATAAATCGTTTTCGCATTAAAATTTGGAAGAAAAAACAGATACCGAGGGAGATTTTATTGAAATAGTCAACGCACTTTTTCTTGTCGCGGAAGCATAACACTCACAGTATAAACTGTACTCTCAACGTCTTCGTTCCCCAAGTATAGCAGAATAATTATAGAAAAAAAAAATGATTGACAGAAATATGTCTTTGCAAACTTTTTCTTTGCTTATCCACGAACGTTATATGATGGCTAAAGGAAAATGTCGCAAATTGGTCATAATTAATGATTTTAACTAGCCACGCTATGAGGAAAATGTTAATAAAGAACCCGAGCGCAGCGCTGCGACGCACGTCACAGACTCTTGGGAATGTCTGCTGACTATTTTTCAACTGTTAAAAAATTAGCAAAAATTAAGAAATTTCGGTTCTAAATCCAAAAATTTGGACATAAAATGTATCGCGAATTTCGACAAATAGTCTTGGAAAAAAAATCAATTCCGTCATAGTTCGCGGGAAACACGTGAATTTTGTCAAAGGAACGCAGAAAAACGCGAATTTCATCCAAAGATCGCGAAAAAAACGGCAAATTTCTTCAAAAGATCACGGAAAAAATGACAGTTTTCATCAATAAAAATCACGAAAAAACGACAAATTTACGAAAAAAGGTAAAATTCTTCAAAAGATCACAAAAAACGGCACATTTCTTTTTTAAAAAAAATCTCAAAAAACGGCAAATTTCTTCAAAAGATCACAAAAAATTAAAACTTGGCAAATTTCCTCAAAAAATTGCAAAAAACTCGCTAATTTCGTCAAAAAAATTACAAAAAAGGCAAATTTCCTCAAAAAATCGTGAAAAAAAACCCGACAAATTTCTTCAAAAAATCGCGAAAAAACGGCAGTTTTTGTCAAAAGATCACGAAACAACGGCGAATTTCTTTAAGAACTCGCGAAAAGACGGTAGATTTCTTCAAAAGATCGCGAAAAAAGGCAGTTTCCGTTAAAAAATCGCGATAAAACGGGAAATTTCTTCAAAAAATCGCGAAAAAACGGCAAATTTTTTCAAGAGATCGCGACAAAACGGCAGTTTTCGTCCAAAGATCGCAAAAAATCGGCAGTTTTCGTCAAAAAATCAGAAAAAAGCCAAATTTCGTCAAAAAAGAGCGAAAAAAATGTAAATTTCGTCAAAAGATTGCGGAAATACCGCAAATTTTCTCAAAGGGAAGAACCGCCCCCCTCTTCGGACAATGCATGAAGGTGTTAAAAATTCTGAGAACAAAGGCATCTTATGTTTAAAAGTACTTTCCTTTTATGTCTAACACAAACACTTGGGAGGTTTGAGTGCATATAATGTAATGAGAGAGATTGGTCTGCAGACTTAAGTTTCTACTTCTATTGCAGACTACAGGAAAAAATTCTGCTGCTGGGATAAAGAATTTCTTTTAGAAAAAAAATATATATAATACTAAATTGTTACAAAAAAACTAATTATCAATTTTCTAATGTACTTTGTCTTTCGCATAGATGAATGGATACTGGGAGTAAGAGAGGAAAGAAGATCACTCTTACCTTTATAAATGTTTGAAATTACATGAATTTTGATCGTTTTTGGCTAATTTTAATCACTTAGCACTATTTAGTGAAAATCCTAATTACTCTCATGGGGGGCTCGGGGCAATTGCCCCGCTTGCCCCTGCGTAAATCGGGCCCTGAGTTTATGCATTCGATCCGACTGGCTGTCTGTCTACGCTCTATAAACCATAACTCCAGTAAGACAGAATCTCATTTTCATGCAATTGATAAATTTTATTTTGGGTCAATAAAACATGTTTGGTATTGTATATGTAATATATGAGATTGATAATTCATTTACAAGAGCACTCAAAAGAATTCCATTACATTATACTCTAAGGTATCAATTCTCAAACTACGAGTCACAACTGATGTTTTTGTGGGTCGCAAAACTATTGAGATTTCTCACAAAAGTATATTTTTTGTTTAATCTGTTTAAAAACTATAACAATTTAGATGTAAACTATAACAATCTAGATGCATGCGCATTTTGCTTCTTTGTGAAAAAAGTAATTTTTTTGTAATTAATTTTTAATAAATATATAAGTTAATTATTAAAAAAATTTGTAATAGTCCAAAATAGTCTTCCTAACAGTCCAAGCAGGGGTGCCCAGAGAGGGGTTTGGTGACGCAACATGCGTCATACAATTTAGTTTATTTTTTGGGGGGGGGGGGGATTTGAGAAAAAGTCACTTTTAAATGTTTTCAACATTTAATTTAAACAAAAGTTCTTGTGTTTTCTTTCTTTAAATTCTAGATAGGGGCAATAAGATTTCAGTCTCTGCTATACTCAACTCGCTATCTTTTGTAAATCTTGATTCTTTTAATATCAATTTTAAAATTTTTCAACGTTGAATTTCCAGAAATGTTTCTGTGTTTTCTTTCTTTAAATTCTAGATAAGGGCAATAAGAACTCATTCCGCTATGCTGAACTCGCTATCTTTTGAATGCACAGCAGATTATAAGTAGAATATATTTTACAATAGATATTCTGTTAAGGGGGGTCAATGTTAAAGGATGAATATATTTTTTTTTTTGGTGGGGGGGGGGGGCGATTTGAGTCATTGGGTTTGGAGGGGATGGTCACCATTGAGTCGAAGAGCCGATCGCGCAAAAACCAATGTTATCGAGCACAAGAAAAAAACCCTTTATTTTATAAAAGAATAGTAACAAGGGAGCCTAATGATCCATGTCTGCCGGAAGGGAAGTGGTGCATAAGCCAAATAATTAACCATGGTTGACTCGAAGGTTTAGCACTGCGTTTGTCCGACAATCAAAAGTAAAAAACACGGAAAACTGGGTGCAGGACAACACAATCATATGATTAAGAGAGAGCCACTATCAATTTTTGGCTTATGCACCACTTCGCTTCCGGCAGACATGGATCATTAGATTCCCTTATTACTACTCTTCCATAAAATAAAGGGTTGTTTCATCTGCTCGATGTCATAGGGTTTTGTGCTGTCGGATCTTGGACTATAAAGAAAAATGTCTGAATTTAACTTTCGGTAATAAAATAAATAAATAAACAAAAATAAATAAAATAAATAACGTAATTTAACAAATTACAACGACCATTTGGAAAATTATATTTTCAAAGACTATAATTTAACACTTAGAAATAAATTCTATATTTAAAAAAATCAGCAATTAAAAACACTAGGTTGAACCCGTCGAATTTCGACGAAAGAAAATGTTTAAATAGGAACTGTTTAATTGATTTATAATAAATCTGCTAAATTAGTCACAATAAAAAATGCACCTTATATTCATAAGTCTAACTCTTAAATAAATGATATTTAACCTAAAGTTAACAAAATACTACTCCTATAAAAAAAACTCATTTGTAGAAATTATTAGAATTAAACTTATATCGATATGTAAACAATAAAATATAATAAAGATCTTTTATTATTATAAAGATACCAAGTAAGAGTCTTATGCACGGTATTCCAAAATGAAAAATAGCAAAATGTATTTAACTTTGACTCAAAGAATTTTTTCACTGTAAAATCTAAATCGGACATTAATTTTATCATCTCAAAATTTACGTATGCAACAAGCGTCTAGAGATCACACTTTCTCAATTTGATCCCGCGGGGGATCGGCCACTGCGCATATTATTCCCCGCATGACGTAGCGATTTTCGCGGATTTTTGCATACTGCACATATATTTCCGAATTTTTGGCTGCATGACGTATATTTTGACAAATATGAGTTATATGTATATTTTTTAACCATTTTCTATTATTTTAATTAGGAAATAAAAATAAATTACAAAAGTTTAATTAATAATAATAGAACAAAACAATTTATCTTATACTATAATGCGAGCAAAAATTGTGTGTGTGTGTGTGGGTAAATTTTATCTCAAAAACGGCTCTAACGATTTTCGCGAAAATTTGGATTCTACCATTTTCGGGCACGAGAAGACCATTGGGCTAGGTCACATGTTCGAGAAAATTCGATTATTGGGTCATTTTGGGTCATAATGGGTCAGGATCAAGCTATTTATATCTAGAGAACGGCTGGATCGATTTTAAGGAAATTTTGTATCCAATCGTATTTTGGCACGAGAAAACAATTGAGCTGGGTCACATGTTCGAAAAATTTTGATTAGTGGGTCATTTTTGGGTCATTGTGGGTCAAGCCATTTTTATTTAAAAAACGGCTCTAACGATTTAGACCAAATTTTATATTTAATCGTTTTGGATTACAAGAAGACCATTGGGTTAGGTAACATGTTCGAGAAAATTTGGTTAGTGGGGCATTTTTGGGGTCATTGTGGGTCATGCTATTTTTATCTAGAGATTTTCTCACGCAATTTTGACTAAAAATTGCATTCTATGGTTTTCGGGCACGAGAAAAACATTGGGCTAGGTTACATGTTCGAAAAAAAATTTTAGTGGGTCATATTGGGTCATTAAGAGTCTGGGTCAAGCTATTTATATTTAAAGAACCGCAGAATCAATTTCATCGTTTGCCTGTAATAGTTTTTGACACGAGAAAGCTAATGGGCTTAGTCACACGATCGAGAGATTTCGATTATAAGAGTCATTTGTGGGTCATGATGGGTCATAATGGGTCATGGTCAAGATATAGCTAAAGAACAAGTGGATCGATTTTAACGAAATTTTGTATACAACATTTTTCTGGCACGAGAGAACTATTGGGCTAGGTCTCAGTTCGAGAAATTTCGATTAATGGGTCATTTTGTGTCATAAAAGGTTTGGGTCAAGCTATTTATATATAAAGTACGACAGTATCAAATTTAATGAAATTTTGTATGTAAGTTTTTGACACGAGAAAATTAATGGGATATCTCACATGTTTGAGAGATTTCGATTATAAGAGTCATTTATGGGTTATGATGGGTCATAACGGGTCATGTCAAGTTATATCTAAAGAACATGTGGATCAGTTTTAACGAAATTTTGTATACAACATTTTTTGGTACGAGAAAATCATTGGGCTAGGTCACATGATCGAGAAATTTCGATTAATGGGTCATTTTGGGTCATAAAAGGTCTGGGTCAAGTTATTTATATTTAAAGAACAGCAGGATCGAGTTTAACGAAATTTTGAGTGTAACAATATTTATACCCGAGAAAACTAATGGGCTAAGTCACATGTTCGAGAGATTTCGATTATAAGGGTCATTTGTGGGTCATGATGGGTCATGGTCAAGCTATATCTAAAGAACGGGTGAATCGATTTTAACGAAATTTTGTATACAGCATATTTTTGGCACGAGAAAATCATTGGGCTATGTCACAAGTCCGAGAAATTTCGATCAGTGGATCACTTTTGGGTTATTCTTATATCATTAGAATAACTAAATTTTATATTCTATCGTTTTCGGACACAAGAAAATCATTGGGTTAGGTCAGATGTTTCAGAAAACTCAATTAATGAGTCATTTTGGGTCATAATGGGTCAAGGTCAAACTATTTATACCTAAAAATTGGCTCAATCGATTTTATCTAAATTTTGAATTTAACGTTTTTCGGCACGCAAAAATTAATGAACTAAGTCACATTTTTGAGAGATTTCGATATAAGGGTCATTTGTGGGTCATGCTAATTTTATATAGAAAATTGCTCTCACCATTTTGAGTATATTTTCTATTATATCGTTTTCGGGCAAAAGAAAACCATTGAGATAGGACACATGCACATAACAATTCAATTAGTGGGTCGTTTTAGGTCTTAATGGGTTCGGGTCATTCTAATTATATATAACAACGACTCAGTCAATTTTATTTAAATTTTGCAACGGAACGTCTTTTGTCACGAGAAGACTATTGAGCTGAGTTGCATATTAAACAAAATTATATTAGTGGGTCATATCGCTTCATTGCTGAATGCTGTCAAGCTAATTTTACTTAAGAAATGGCTTAAACGATTTTGATTCATTTTATACTCTACTGTTTTTGATTACCTGAAGACCATTGAGCTAAGTCACATGTTTGATCACATGTGATTAGTGGATCATTTGGGTAATAAGGGTCAGGACCACGAGAGTAAGGCAAAAGCCAATAAGTTGGCGATATTTGACAAAATACTGGCGAAATTTGGCCGAAAAATCGACTATTAAGGTTACGAAACCAAAACACATATTTGGCGCCAAATGAAAGAATGTGTCCAAATTTGGTTATATCTGGCAAAAAATATTGTCTTTCAGAATGTGAAGAAATTTCTTATTCATTCTTAATAGTCTTTGAGATGCATAGTTAAACTAATCAGAGTTGAGCTAAAAAAGTGATTTGGATTGATTTTAAAATAAAGTAAAACTAGTACACCGAACCCGGGATTCCCGGGTCACAAAGTAAAGGTGAAAAACATTTTTAAAATTTAAAATTGGAAAGTCTAATAAATTTTTTCTGCATAATAAGCTTTTTAAACTGCCAACACATTCCAAATAGCAATTTTATATGAAACATATTATTTATGTATACATATTTATTTATTATTACATAAGAATCATATACAGCTTTAAAAATTATCGGTACTTCCGTATTAGCGGGGCCGTAGCTAAGGGGCCGCTATGGGCTGCTGAGCCCCCCCCCCCCCCCCCCCTGGAAAAGATTCCAAGGTCACTCAATGAATTTCTGTTCCGAAAATTCCAATGAAATATTGTTTATAAATCTAATTTAGTTTTGAAACCTTTTCACAGTTTTGCAGAGTTACTAAATTGTATCTAAAATAAGTGTTTCAACACTCCCTCATCCTATTTGTACATATGAAGCTAACATGATGGACTATTTTGCACCAGTTATACACTCAAAACTTCATCATCATATACTTTTCTAAGCATAAAATGAAGTTATTTTAACAGTTTAATATGAAACAGAGTACCTACAATATGAATATGCACTAATTTATCTTTCTGCATCAGAGAGAGAGAAAAAAAAACTATGAGCCCCCCCTGCATTCTCTTGAGCCCTCCCTATTGTTCACTACGGCCCTGCGTATTAGACGCAAGATAGCAGTTATTAGCCAAAGATTTCGCCAAAGAATAAAATTGCATTCTCAGTTTTTAAAAACAACTAAGAAAAAAAAAATAATTGTAATTTAAGAAATTACCCCAACCATTTGAAAAATGTTTCACTCGATACATTCATCTATCATTTTAAGCTAAATACCAGTTGTTTTATTGTGTATTATCCGTGCCACTGCTATAAATGACTTTATACATGCTGCAATTTGAAGGTACGGTTCGTTTAAGTTATATCACTCTATTGTCGCCAAGCATAAAAGTTGGCGACGAAAGAAACATTTCAAACTATTTAACATTGTTGGTGCAAAAGTAATCATTATTAAAATACAGCTTTGGCATATACTGTTATACTTGTAAGACTTTGGCATATACTGTTTGATTTTACAGAGCAGAATTTTGGTGATGGAGGTTTTAAACCAAAATCGATCGCAGCACATGCATCTGTGAATGGGTCCATCAGACATCGAATCAAAAAAGTTTTTTCCCAGTTTTTCCCAAGCCGATTGCTTTTTAGTTTTCTTTTTAGGTGGTGGAAAATCAAGAGTAATAGCTATAACATTTTCCGGCTTGTTAGAATCACTATTGGCACTCAAATTTTCCTGGTTAGAACCGACCGATAGTAAAACGCCATGGCTAGTGGATTGGTCGCCCTGGCGACATGATGTTTTACAATTAATCGGTTCGGCATTAAATTGCTTCCTTTTTCGTGATCGCCTTTCAACACGTAATTGGTTTTCAGCGGCTCAATAATCTTTTGATTTTATCATTTTCTGCATTGAAAGACGTTTTTGCGCCAAACCAAATACAGTATTACTCAGTTATCCCGTCGACCAATTTCGCCAAATGATACGAATCGCCAAACTAATAAGCAACTTATACATGTTGACTGTGTTTAATATCATTGAATGCGATATTCACGTTCATTCATTTCTTTGGCTTCGGCTTTTTCCGTATCTGTTAATTTCCGTCTACCCATTTTTAAATTTGTTAGTTTTCTCCTTTATTACAATGATTTTAACCATTTTAATTTACTATTCAAATAAAAATTCTTCTAAAAGTAAAGAATTTAATTTAAATTCAAATAAAAATTCTTCTAAAAATAAAGAATTTAATTTAAATTCAAAAGTGGTAACATCATTCAAAAGTGGTAACATCATTCAAAAGTGGTAACATCATCGGGTCCATTCTCCCGAAAACAACAACCATTTTTCAAATGGTTAAAAATATGACACCCGGATATTCTTTAAAATACATTTTTGTAAAGGTTAATTGATGTATCTTTTGTAAAGTAAGTTTACAACGAACTAAAAGTCACTAAATTCATAGATAAAAACGAAATAAAACCAACAACATTCATCGGGTTTTATAGCCGACGATATATTGACATAACAGGTTTTTTAGCATCCGATGCTATTTCTTTAATATAAGCTAAAAATGTCGTGTCATCAGCCCTGAATTTTCTAGTCAACCGATTTTGATAATTATTTTTTTAAATGAAAGCTATTTATTTGTAGTTGTGCCCATTTTAATTATTTTTTAATTTATTTCCATTTTTATATTTTATTTTTAATTTTAAAAGCTTTTTCATGACATTTCTTCAAAATGGTGGCAACACAGTTTAGCTTTTCTCTCGATAATAAAAATTTATTTTCTAAAATGATTGCGTATAATTATGCACTAATTGAGTTAAAAATATATATATTTACTGAGAAATAATATTAATAATGTAAATAAAATGACAGAAAATAATTTATGATAAAAATTAATGTCTAAATCGAAATAAGAGAAATTTCAAATGAGGAAAATTATGTCATTCAGCAACCAGATAAAAGGGAATTACAATATTATTATGGATGCCTTTTTCATAAGCAGTAACTTTTAAAGAACATTTGACGAGAAAATGACGTCACTATTTAAAACATCGTATTTTTACTCATAACGATATTAGGTACTACTCTGTTATCCCGTCGACCAATTTCGCCAAATTATACAAATCGCCACATTAATAGCCAAATTATACATATTGACATAATTTTTATTTTAAACAACGAAAAAAATAAATAATTAGTAGAATATTAATAAAAATATTAATAAACAGTCGAAATAAAAATCACTTAATGACATTTTAAAAACATGAATCGTATTTAATGTCATTGAATGTGACATTCACGATCATCCATTATTGGCATTTAATCTTATAGTTTGGCGATAATTTTTTGGTCGATGGGATAACCTAGTAGTACCCGATATTACGCTTTTTTTCGTTTTTTAAAATAAAGCTATTTTTCTGTGAGTGCATATAAAATAAAATTTCTGGATTTCGCCGGCACTCATATTACAATTTTAACTGTAGATGTGCGAATATTTGAATGCAAAATTGTAACTGGCAAATTTGACATTTACTTTGTAAATATATTTATTATATATTGATTCAATAATATAATTACTTTTGCTTTTTTTTTAAACCAAATCGATCGGGTCTTTTAAACATTTCATTCGTCGAATTCGATGGGATTCCATTCGTTTTATTGTTAAATTGCATTTCCTTTTACTCAGAGTCTATAAAAAAGCGTTTAAACTAAAGAAAAAATCCGTTTTTGATGAATCTAGTCAATGAAGAAGTAGCACGTCAAATTGTATCTCTTTATTATTCCGCAATTCCAATGTCTCAGAGAGAAATTACTATTGAATTGGGTATTTCACGCCGTTCTGTTTGCTATTATATTGATAAACACAAGAAAAATGAAGTTAGTTCATTGCAATCTAAACGGGGTCGCCCTTCTAAAAAACTTCTATCGATTTTTTTTTTTTTTTTTTTTTTTTTCTAATCGGAGGCGAAACTGAATTCTGCAATGGTAGAATCTACATTCATCTTGTAATTAGTATTTTTTTCAGTTGCTATGAAAAAATGAAAACTAAAATATACTGTGATCTGTTATTTTCCATGGAGAAAAGAGATAGATGGAGGTGCAGTATGCGATTAAAATGGTTTGATGGGCGTTATTCTTCCAATATAAGTCTCTCATTCGGCCCAAACAAAACAATCACATGAAACAGAGACCGAATTTTTTAACATTATTTTTTCTCTAAATGAAAAAGATCTGAATATATTTTAGCATTATAAAATAGCATTTCATTGTATTATGAATTAAAATTGCATCGCTAAAAGTTTTTCTTTTTTGTGAAAGCACGCCGTTGTATTGGATGCAATGCAGCGAATTTTAGAGTTACTTTTTTGGCGTCGCCTCCAGCCACTAAACTGCATCACTATTTTTTTTCTTTTTTACTCTATGGCTATTTTTTTTCCTTTTCCCACATAAATGCGATACTCAAATTGCCACCAATAGAGAAATTGAACCAAAAATTACAAAAAAATTAATATCTCAAAAACAAATTGAGATACAGTTTTCTAACAAACGGCATTTAAAAGTGCATTTTTTTCTCTAAACGATGGTATAAAGATTGAAAACGTGCAATGTCTAGAAGTTTAAAAATTTACAATAGCGAAAATTGCAAAACCGAAATTTCATCGAAAAGTGTTGCCATTCAAAACATGACGTATGCGTTACGCACAGATACGTTTGGCCTTTATTATATAGATTTATGAACATGTGCATACAAACATAGTTTTCTTATTGGTTGTTTTTGTAAATAATACTATTATTAATAATATGTTTTACAGTAATAATACTATATCGAGTTGAACACAAAGTTAATTTTGACCGAGCTGAGCTCGGTCACCCCTGCTAGTATCGATTTATAAAAGGAAATACAAAGTAAATAAGCAATTTATAAATAACTAAACAACAATGACCGGGTTACCATATGAAGCACAAAATCGCCATTTTGTTGCACTCTATTGATTAAAAAATATATAACTGATATTTAATAACGAAGTTTTTGCCAAACTGGCATCAGAAAAAAAAAAAAATCGCGCCAACGTGGTGCGTATATGACATCTGTGTCCTGATATATATGTGTCCTGATACACAATTTTATTAAAACCATTCAATTAATTTTTTAAAAAATGAAGAAACAAATAAACAGTTTTTTACAGACCAATGCGCAAAATGCTACAAAAGGAAATGTAAAAAATGTATATAACAAAACCAAAAGAAATTCCAAATCCCCAAAATACATGGAAGTCTTCATCAGGGAGGCCCCTCCATGTAGGGGTAAATAAAGAGAAGTTTCTGAAAGGATGTAGGCTCATAAGCTAAATTACATCCTTAGCCCCCAACTTCTCAGATTTCAGAAATCAAACTCAAACCTTCAAAAATATTATAAATATATACAAAAATTTTTTAAAAATACCAAAGGACAAGACCAAAAATTACACAAACAAAAAAATTACACAAAAAAGGAAAATTACCTACAAAACTAAATATAAAAAATAAAATTGTAAAATACAAACCCCCAGGAATACAAAACCCTCTTCAGCTAGTGGGGCCATTCACTAGCGCTTCAATCTCGCCCTAAATTGAAATCAAGCATCCGTAAGTAAAGAAACACTGAGACTCAGAAACTTTCAGTTAACATATAAGATGGATAACAGTTAACCATTAAAATCTTTTTTAAACCACTCATAGCCAATTCTAGATCTGTTTTGTTATTGCAAATCCTGCGGATCCTATTAACTTGTGAATACATGATATTTTTTAAAACTTTATTGCTAATACATGAAAACCAGTAAGTGAGGCTATTAACTTCAAAATTAAAATCTTTCCTTTTATCATAAAGTCCAATCAACCATTTTTCCTTGTTTTTCTTAATTTTAAGATCTAAGAAAGTAATTTGTTCACCATCATCGGTTCGGTTCAGGACGAGCTCTTTAGGGTAAATGTTAAGGCTTATTTCCTCAAAATTATTACAGTTAAATACTATAAGATCGTCTACATATCTAAAGAAGGAAATATTATTGAAATTTTTTTCGTAAAAATATAAAAATAGATTAGAGAACGCACTTGAAAAACTTGTTCCCATTGGCACCCCCTTATTTTGTTTAAAATAATTAATTCCATTAAATAAAACATTTTCAAATAGGCAAAACTTAATTAAATCAATCCAAAACTTCTTATCTACTTTTAAAACATATTCAAATTCAACATAAATATTTTCAAATACCTCCACAATCAAATTGTGAGGAATGCTGCCAAACAGATTCTCAAAGTCAAAAGTGTTTACAGAAGTTTAGACTGCTATAAAGATTATATTAATCCAGAATTTGGACATATTGTTTCAGGAGATTTAAATATTGTAAAAGATGTTCAGTTAAGGAATATTATGAGTTTGGGTTCTGGATTTAGATTAAACTTTAATTATAGTAATGTTAAAATTATAGAATTTATGGAAAAGGATTTGGATGCCTTTATTTTAAAAGTTTCATATAAATATAGTTGGCCTTTTGAGGATTTTAGAGAATGGAAATTAAAGTTTATGGTATTATTTAAAAAAGATTTTTTGTTTTTTAGAGACTATTATAATAAGGGTTGTTCTAAAAAATTTCATTATAATTTCGATTTAAAAACCAGTATAGCTAAATTAAAAGAACAGTTTGTTATTGCTACTGTTGATAAAGCAAGTAGTAACTTTGCCTTAATTTGTAAAGTTTTCTATAGGAATCTTCTTTTGAAGGAATATACCTGTAATGAATCTTATAAAACGTTAACTGAAAACCCCTCTAAAATTAAAAAACGTATTTTGGATTTTGATAAAAAATTTGGAATTAGTAGGAATTACTTTGTATTTCCTTACCTTTTTGCGACTGTTAAATTTCATAAGAAACCAGTAAAATTTCGCTTCGTTACCTGTGGTACTAATAGTTATAATTGCAAAGCGGGTAAAATTTTGTTTGGTTTGCTGAATTTAATTTTAAAGGAAATAGAAACTTTTGATTGCAATACAATCATTGGCAATAACCTTAAAGTTTTAGATTTTTTGAATGATAACTCATGGATAATTACTTCTGTAAACACTTTTGACTTTGAGAATCTGTTTGGCAGCATTCCTCACAATTTGATTGTGGAGGTATTTGAAAATATTTATGTTGAATTTGAATATGTTTTAAAAGTAGATAAGAAGTTTTGGATTGATTTAATTAAGTTTTGCCTATTTGAAAATGTTTTATTTAATGGAATTAATTATTTTAAACAAAATAAGGGGGTGCCAATGGGAACAAGTTTTTCAAGTGCGTTCTCTAATCTATTTTTATATTTTTACGAAAAAAATTTCAATAATATTTCCTTCTTTAGATATGTAGACGATCTTATAGTATTTAACTGTAATAATTTTGAGGAAATAAGCCTTAACATTTACCCTAAAGAGCTCGTCCTGAACCGAACCGATGATGGTGAACAAATTACTTTCTTAGATCTTAAAATTAAGAAAAACAAGGAAAAATGGTTGATTGGACTTTATGATAAAAGGAAAGATTTTAATTTTGAAGTTAATAGCCTCACTTACTGGTTTTCATGTATTAGCAATAAAGTTTTAAAAAATATCATGTATTCACAAGTTAATAGGATCCGCAGGATTTGCAATAACAAAACAGATCTAGAATTGGCTATGAGTGGTTTAAAAAAGATTTTAATGGTTAACTGTTATCCATCTTATATGTTAACTGAAAGTTTCTGAGTCTCAGTGTTTCTTTACTTACGGATGCTTGATTTCAATTTAGGGCGAGATTGAAGCGCTAGTGAATGGCCCCACTAGCTGAAGAGGGTTTTGTATTCCTGGGGGTTTGTATTTTGCAATTTTATTTTTTATATTTAGTTTTGTAGGTAATTTTCCTTTTTTGTTTGTGTAATTTTTTTGTTTGTGTAATTTTTGGTCTTGTCCTTTGGTATTTTAAAAAAATTTTTGTATATATTTATAATATTTTTGAAGGTTTGAGTTTGATTTCTGAAATCTGAGAAGTTGGGGGCTAAGGATGTAATTTAGCTTATGAGCCTACATCCTTTCAGAAACTTCTCTTTATTTACCCCTACATGGAGGGGCCTCCCTGATGAAGACTTCCATGTATTTTGGGGATTTGGAATTTCTTTTGGTTTTGTTATATATATATATATATATATATATATATATATACATATTTCAAATAATGTTGTGAATAATAAATTCCAATATCTTGATGTTATGTAATTTTTCTATTATAATATTATTTCATAGGTATTTTTCATTTATCTTTAAGTGAAATTTAACTATATATCTGCTGAAGGGTTAAGCTGCTTAAAATGTTTAGAATTAGAAATTATTACAAAACTACGATATAAGTCAGTCTATTTTAAAAACAGTCTATAGAAATGTAATAACAACTTGTACATAAACTGTAAACCTGAAAAAGAAAGATTTTTTATAGCCTTTTTTCATGAAGAAGGAATTATTATATCAAAGATATTATAAAAAAAAGTATTTGGCATATAGAATTAGTGAAACTTCAATTTCCATTAGCATAGTTTGGTGATGCATATAATTTTTTTTTTATCATTACAGAGTAGGGTAACACCCCCAGTAATTGGCATGCACCAGTGATTGGCACATTTTACAAACATATTTTAAAAAAGATTTAAATCCAGTCTTTTAAAAATTCAAGACCATATATTAGTTATATGCTCATTTACGTTAAAGATTATAACTTTGATTTATTTTACAAGATGACAATAGAGCCTAGGAAAGAGAAACAAGTATGGCTTGTATCAAATTAGCCATTTTGTTGCAAATTCTTCTTCTTTGACTTAAGGAAGGCATGCTTTTCAATTCATTATTATCTGATTTATAATATATTTTAAATTTTTATTGACAACAGTTTTGTTTAGTTAAAAAGGGTTACTTTAATTGTGTAAAAGTATTTTCGACACAAATATTTGGATTTCTGAATTAATGGTAGTTGCCAATTAATGGTGCTTCAATTTTGCTAGTTCCAAGTAATTGGCACCTATTCCAATTACAAGGAATTCGCAAAGAATTTTAGATTAAACCATTTATTTTGGAAATACTTTTAAAATTATAGACTAATTTTGTTTATCATTTGTTTCTATTTGAAAATATAAATTTTATCAGTAATTGGAATCCATTAAAGCTTCATATGACAATTACTGGGGACAGCATGACAATTACTGGGTATTAATGTAAGTATATTGTACTGTTTTAAAGTGTTCACATTTCAGACTAATATGCTAATTTCTTACTCTCAAAAACCTGAAATATGGCATCTTCATGTACAGTAAACTAATTTAAAGCGATTAAACCCAATGCAAAATGTAAAGTTTTTTTTTTTAAATATAAACATAGCCAATTACTGGATCACAAGGTGTCATACATTGGTGCACTAGGTGCCAATTACTGGTGATTTCAGCAACTTTTTATAAATATATTTTTATAAAAATACTTTTTCAATTTTTTTTGCTTTTAGTGGGCAAAATAGATGCACAGATATTCATTCTTTGATTTAAAAATATTTTCAAGTAAATAGATTATTTCTTTGTAATGAAATTTTAAGTAAGTTTAACGACAAATTCTTAATGTGCCAATTACTGGGGATGTTACCCTATAAACAATTACTGTTATAACTAATTAAGTGTTTAAATGTTATTATAATTATTTTATTGCTATTAATACTGCTTTGTCTGAAATGTCAAATAATGGTGAGTAATTTGTTTGGATACCAACTTGGACATTTTTTCGCCAAGTACTGGCAAAAATGTACCACTAAACTGGAAATTCAAATTTATTGGTGGAAATTCAACTTTTTTGTAATAGGAATTGGAAGGAAAATCTTACAATTATCTATCAAAACAATTAACAGTTTTAAATAGAAAGAGACTAAAATAAAAAAAATAAATAAATATGTATGCATTTAAAACGAAGGAGTATCGCGCCATCGATGTAGGGATTACGTGCATAAATGTATAATAAATATATTTCTGTGTAATAATATAAATGCATTTCTTCATAAGAGAAATACTACATCTTCATCAATGGAGCGATGATTAGAAAAAAACACGCGCGCGAGAATAAATTTATTACTATTTCTTCATCAGAGAAATACTACAATCTCCATGCATGGAAATATATGTGCAGTATGCAAAAATCCGCGAAAATCGCTACGTCATGCGGGGAACGATATGCGCAGTGGCCGATCCCCCGCGGGATCAAATTGAGAAAGTGTGATCTCTAGACGCTTGTTACGTATGCATCTCTTATCCGTGTTCACGCTTTAAAAAAATGGCATTTTAATTGGATCATTTCAAAATCATTTTAATTAAAAACTTGGAATCTTGATTGCTAATAGTTGTAAACATACTAATTTATTTATATTCTTTAAAGTATAAATGAAAATTTCTGAAATAATCTGTATGCAATAAATAAATGTACAATATTTCTGTGACGTCAGAGTGTAAAAAGAAAGGGTACTACTTTGTTGCCCGTCGACCAAAAAATTATCGCTAAACTATAAGATTAAATGCCAAAATGGATGATCGTGAATGTCACATTCAATGACTTTAAATACGATACACGTGTTTAAAATGACAATAAGTGATTTTTATTTCGACTTTTTATTTGTATTTTTATTAATATTCTACTAATTATTTGTTTTTCCGTTATTTAAAATAAAAAATATGTCATTCTGTATAATTTGGCTATTAGTTTAGCGATTTGTATAATTTGGCGAAACTGGTCGACAGGATACCCAAGTAATACCAAAGAAAGCGTTGTATCGTGTTTAAAGAACGCTTTTAATGAACTAAAAATCCCTTTAATTGATAAATAAAAACGAACTAAATCCAAAATTCACAGAATTTTATTAGGATGAGCGAAGCGAATCCTCTACTAGTCCACTCAAATTACAATTTGTCGTACGCTTTACAAAAAAACTATTCAATATTTTAACTTCAAATTAAACACAAAAATAAATTATGATCTGTAGATTTGCAGAATATAATTTTTTTTTACAGTAAAACGTTAAAAAAATTATTATTTTAATATTTTTATTTTACATGCATTTCCAATACGGACGCATTTTAGCAAATAAATAAAAAATGAAACGCGTATATTTTCAGAAAAAAAAAGTTTAAATCATGGAGTAAATAATTATAGATAGAATCATGATTAATTTATTAAATAAAACATGCTTTCATTATCCCGCAAAATCGTTTGCACAGATGACACTTAAACATTTTAAAAAAATTGTATTATGGATTTTTTTTTTTTTTTTTTTTTTTTTTTTTTTTTTTTTTGTAAACTGGCAACAAAATAATTGTAAACAAATAAAATTAATTCTTAAATTTGTTATATAAATGAAAAATTAAAAGATCTGCGTGAAGTTGTTGGTTCAAGCTCTTTATAAATATTTTTGCGAGGGTCGTATTGTGGCTAAATAATATCGACTCATTAATCAGAAGGATTTTATAGAAAAATAAGACTTTAATAAGTTCGCAAGCACAACAATAATTATTCGTGAAAACGTCACTGCGAGAATGAGAGAGCGCTTCGTTAAAAGGTAATTCCATTAATTGAGTTGCCATTCGCAGAAAGTAAAAAGTTCCCCCACGCGGAGAGAATTACAGCAATTCTCATACGCTAACATGGATAAAAACGAAGAAATTAAAATAAAATGTTTTACAGTTAAAAATTCATAGTATCAACGAAAGCAGATTTCAAATGTTTTTTCCAGAAAATAGGATTTTGAAGAACTAACTTTCTTCAAGCTTTCTTCAAATATATTATTCTAAAATAGCTATCAAAGATTATCGGATGTTGATTACAAAGATTCGAAACATGCATATTTCAAACAATTAAAAAACACCAGTGGCTACTTGAAATTGTAAAAACATCTTTAAAAGAGCTTTTAGTTCAAAATTTAAAAAAAATTTGTAAAAGTTTGCTTCGAAAATATCATATTATGCCAGTTTTACATCATAAATAAAAAATTAAAATGCGCCAAAACATAAAATAACGTTTTTGTTTAATAAAGATGCAAAAATAATAAAAAAAAATATTGTTACTTTCAAATATCTGTTTTATAAAATAATGCTTCGCGAATCCAAACAAAGCATGGCTTTTGCTAGTAGTTATGTCACGAATGAAAATTCTTCACATAGCACGTATTTTAAATTAAATTTTTTTCCACTTTTTATGAAAAAATGGCAACAAAAAGGTACAGTAATTTGCTTTTTTCCTTTTTCTTTTAATAGAAATGAAGTACGTCTGTTGCCACAATTCAAAAACGGTATAAAAAAACTACAAAAAAAAAAAAAATAATAACTCAAAAACAAATAAAGATACAGCTTTCAAACAAATTGCATTTAAAATTACATTTTCCCCCTATACGATGGTGTAAAAATTGAAAATGTACAATATTTATAAGTTTAAAAATTTGCAGAAGAAAAAATTGCAAAACTAAATTTCATTTCAAATTTCAAAGTGTTGCCATTCGCAAAATGACGTATGCGTTACGCACAGATACGTTTGGCCTTTATAATATAGATTTTTATGATTATCAAAACGTGGCTTACGTAATACCAGAGTCCTATATTACGTACGCCATGGATTAAACATTAATATTCCTGGACCAATCATAAACAAATTTTAAATGAAATTTCATTTTTTCTATTTTTACATCGTCGTACAGGGGGAAATGTATTTTTAAATACAGTATGTTTGAAAGCTGTATCTCAAAAATTTTTTTGAGTTGTTATTATTATTTTTTTTTCATTGTGGCAACAAAAATATCCCAT
The DNA here is from genome assembly GCA_964019185.1 of Maratus speculifer. Lineage (NCBI taxonomy): Eukaryota > Metazoa > Arthropoda > Arachnida > Araneae > Salticidae > Maratus > Maratus speculifer. The sequence continues at coordinate 215,194,013 of OZ025301.1, read as the reverse complement.
TAAAAAAAATCTTTATGATGATCGAAACGTGGCTTTCATTTAATAATAACAGAGTGAATAATAACAGACTCATGTATTACATACGCCATGGATTAAGCATGGACCAATCAGACAATGCATAAAACACGAACATCACATAGATTCAGATATCTCTGGACCAAGAGCAACAAACATTTTTCAAATAGTTAATAAAATAAAATAAAAATCCCGCATGACATTAGGTCATGAAAATCCCCATTATTCATGAAACAATTCTAAATACAAAATAGATTCCAATGAAAAAGAATACTTATCGTTCGCCAGATTTTCGAACAATTTCTATACTATTTTATAATTATTAGCTGAAGGTTTAACGAAATGAAAATTGGTCCAAGGTTTGCATCGCAAGTTGACACTCTCCTACTATGCAAAAAGTGAAAACGGATAACTGTAAAATGGTAAATGACACCTTTTCAAATGTTCATATACGTTGCTGGTAGGTTTAAAACCTTGACACATTTCTAATCAGCGCAGAGGTCTTTCACCTTAGCATAAATCGGAAAATTGGTTGTTCTTGTCTTCTTTTTACCTGTGAACTGATTAATCTCTTACACTCTATATTTCATCTGTTTTATTTAAGAAGTTACTTCTCTGTGCAAAGTTACTTCACTTAGGGGATGTGTAAATATAACGTTATAAACTTTTTGAAAATTTTGGACCCTCCCCCCTTCTGATATCATATGTTATCCCTCGAACTTCACCCAAATTCAAATGAAATTCAAATTTTCAGAGGAGGGGAGTCTCCCTCCCAACTTTTATAAATGGAGGGGAGTTTAGCTGTTTGGGAGGAGAAAAAAAATCTTAAAACCTTCTGTTATTTTATGTGCTTTTTAAACGAATACAGTCATGACAAAATATCAAAATTTTTATCAACAACTCAGAACAAATATGCACTGTGTTTTTTATATAAAAAAGAAAACAAGTCAAGCTTTTATATAGTAAAAATCGATAATCTTATTGATCAGGCGCGGAAAAATTGTAAATTTTCTCGATCGGCGTCGTAAAAATCGCGAATTTTTTCGATCATGCGAAGAAAAATCGCGAATTTCGTCGACCGGCTTAGTAAACATGGTGAATTTCGTCAATCGGCATCGTTAACATCGCGAATTTTACCGATCGGCTTCGTAAAAATCGCGAATTTTGCCGATCATGCGAAGGAAAACTGCGAATTCCATCGATCAGCTTCGTAAAAGTCGCGCATTTCGTCGATTGGCTTCGCAAAAATCGCTGATCATATTGATCAGTTGCGGAAAAACGGCAAATTTTCTCCATCGGATTCGTAAAAATTGCGAATTTCGTCGATCAGCTTCATAAAAACAACGAATTTTATCGATCAGCTTCATAAAAATCGCTCATTTTGTCGATCCGTTTCATAAAAATCACGCATTTCATAAAAATCGCGAATTTCATTGATCGGTTTCGTAAAAATCGTGCATTTCGCTGATCGACTATGTAAAAATCACGAACTTCATCAATCAGCTTCGTAAAAATCCCGGATTTCGTCGATTGGCTTAGTAAAAATCACGAATTTCATTGATCGGCTAAGTAAAAATTGTGGATTTCCTCGATCGACTTCTTAAAAATAGAGATTTGTGTTGATCAGGCACGAAAATATGGACAATTTCGTTGATCAGCCATGGAAAAATCGAAAACTTTATCGATCATTTGAGGAAAAGTCGCGAATTTTGTAAATTGGCTTTATAAAAATCACGACTTTTGTTGATCGGTTGTGTAAAAATCATGAATTTTGTCGATTAGATTTTAAAAATTCTGAATTTCGTCGATCGGTTTCAAGAAAATCAGGAATTTTGTTGATCAAGCATGGGAAAATTGTGAATTTTGTTGATCGGTTTGATAAGAATTGCCAATTTTGTTCATCAGGCGTAGAAAGATAGGGAATTTTGTCGATCAGTTTCGTAAAAAGCGTAAATCTTGTTGATCGGGCTCAGAAAAATCTGAATTTCATAGATCAGGCACTTAAAAATCTTGTTGATCGGCTCCTTCTCTCTCCTTCGTTCACAAAGTTCACATTTTTTTTCAGCTCTAGCCACTTATGTTTGTTTTCTAGCACTTTTAATAAAACAAATTTTATTCCACTGAATATAGTCTAGGAATATTATTACATAATGAAAATAATCTTTGGTAAATTGTTTTATATACAAACATAAAACTGCTGGTATATCTTTACTAATAGAGCGGGCGGCGGCGACACAAATGACTACGTCATCGAGTTACGGGATGAAATCATGATGTAGGACAAGATTATTAGGTGTAGATTAAGGAATGACTGGTCTGCCTCGTCATTTCTTGGTAAGATATGAGTAACAGCGGGCGCCAACACGCCATTTTGGCGTCACTTTCACGTCATCGAGTTACGGGATGAAATTGGTGCCAAATTAAAGCTAAAATAAAGTATTTTAAGAATATTTCGGTCTGCCTGCGCATATCCTGGTACAAACCCTCGGCAGACTGAAATTTATAACAAAAAATGACGTTACAATGTAAAATTCAAGATGAGTACGTCATCGAGTTACGGGATGAAATCATGATGTAGGACAAGATTATTAGGTGTAGATTAAGGAATGACTGGTCTGCCTCGTCATTTCTTGGTACGATATGAGAAACAGCGGGCGCCAACTCACCATTTTGGCGTCACTTTCACGTCATCGAGTTACGGGATGAAATTGGTGCCAAATTAAAGCTAAAATAAAGTATTTTAAGAATATTTCGGTCTGCCTGCGCATATCCTGGTACAAACCCTCGGCAGACTGAAATTTATAACAAAAAATGACGTTATGATGTAATATTCAAGATGAGTACGTCATCGAGTTACGGGATGAAATCATGATGTAGGACAAGATTATTAGGTGTAGATTAAAGAATGACTGGTCTGCCTCGTCATTTCTTGGTACGATATGAGTAACAGCGGGCGCCAACACGCCATTTTGGCGTCACTTTCACGTCATCGAGTTACGGGATGAAATTGGTGCCAAATTAAAGCTAAAATAAAGTGCTTTAAGAATATTTCGGTCTGCCTGCGCATATCCTGGTACAAACCATCGGCAGACTGAAATTTATAACAAAAAATGACGTTATAATGTAAAATTCAAGATGAGTACGTCATCGAGTTACGGGATGAAATCATGATGTAGGACAAGATTATTAGGTGTAGAATAAGGAATGACTGGTCTGCCTCGTCATTTCTTGGTACGATATGAGTAACAGCGGGCGCCAACACGCAATTTTGGCGTCACTTTCACGTCATCGAGTTACGGGATGAAAGTGGTGCCAAATTAAAGCTAAAATAAAGTGTTTTAAGAATATTTCGGTCTGCCTGCGCATATCCTGGTACAAACCCTCGGCAGACTGAAATTTATAACAAAAAATGACGTTATAATGTAAAATTCAAGATGAGTACGTCATCGAGTTACGGGATGAAATCATGATGTAGGACAAGATTATTAGGTGTAGAATAAGTAATGACTGGTCTGCCTCGTCATTTCTTGGTACGATATGAGTAACAGCGGGCGCCAACTCGCCATTTTGGCGTCACTTTCACGTCATCAAGTTACGGGATGAAATTGGTGCCAAATTAAAGCTAAAATAAAGTGTTTTAAGAATATTTCGGTCTGCCTGCGCATATCCTGGTACAAACCCTCGGCAGACTGAAATTTATAACAAAAAATGACGTTACAATGTAAAATTCAAGATGAGTACGTGATCGAGTTACGGGATGAAATCATGATGTAGGACAAGATTATTAGGTGTAGAATAAGGAATGACTGGTCTGCCTCGTCATTTCTTGGTACGATATGAGAAACAGCGGGCTCCAACTCGCCATTTTGGCGTCACTTTCACGTCATCGAGTTACGGGATGAAATTGGTGCCAAATTAAAGCTAAAATAAAGTATTTTAAGAATATTTCGGTCTGCCTGCGCATATCCTGGTACAAACCCTCGGCGGACTGAAATTTATAACAAAACATCGCCAAAATGGCGAGTTGGCGCCCGCTGTTACTCATATCGTACCAAGAAATGACGAGGCAGACCAGTCATTCCTTAATCTACACCTAATAATCTTGTCCTGCATCATGATTTCATCCCGTAACTCGATGACGTAGTCATCTCGAATTTTGCATTATAACGTCATTTTTTGTTATAAATTTCAGTCTGCCGAGGGTTTGTACCAGGATATGCGCAGGCAGACCGAAATATTCTTAAAATACTTTATTTTAGCTTTAATTTGGCACCAATTTTATCCCGTAACTCGATGACGTGAAAGTGACGCCAAAATGGCGAGTTGGCGCCCGCTGTTACTAATATCGTACCAAGAAATGACGAGGCAGACCAGTCATTCCTTAATCTACACCTAATAATCTTGTCCTGCATCATGATTTCATCCCGTAACTCGATGACGTAGTCATCTCGAATTTTGCATTATAACGTCATTTTTTGTTATAAATTTCAGTCTGCCGAGGGTTTGTACCAGGATATGCGCAGGCAGAACGAAATATTCTTAAAATACTTTATTTCAGCTTTAATTTGGCACCAATTTTATCCCGTAACTCGATGACGTGAAAGTGACGCCAAAATGGCGAGTTGGCGCCCGCTGTTTCTCATATCGTACCAAGAAATGACGAGGCAGACCAGTCATTCCTTATTCTATACCTAATAATCTTGTCCTACATCATGATTTCATCCCGTAACTTGATGACGTACTCATCTCGAATTTTGCATTATAATGTCATTTTTTGTTATAAATTTCAGTCTGCCGAGGGTTTGTACCAGGATATGCGCAGGCAGACCGAAAACTTCTTAAAATACTTTATTTTAGCTTTAATTTGGCACCAATTTTATCCCGTAACTCGATGACGTGAAAGTGACGCCAAAATGGCGAGTTGGCGCCCGCTGTTACTAATATCGTACCAAGAAATGACGAGGCAGACCAGTCATTCCTTAATCTACACCTAATAATCTTGTCCTGCATCATCATTTCATCCCGTAACTCGATGACGTAGTCATCTCGAATTTTGCATTATAACGTCATTTTTTGTTATAAATTTCAGTCTGCCGAGGGTTTGTACCAGGATATGCGCAGGCAGACCGAAATATTCTTAAAATACTTTATTTTAGCTTTAATTTGGCACCAATTTTATCCCGTAACTCGATGACGTGAAAGTGACGCCAAAATGGCGAGTTGGCGCCCGCTGTTACTCATATCGTACCAAGAAATGACGAGGCAGACCAGTCATTCCTTAATCTACACCTAATAAGCTTGTCCTACATCATGATTTCATCCCGTAACTCGATGACGTAGTCATTCGTGTCGCCGCCGCCCGGTCTATAACTGAATTGGATATTTTGACTGGGTAAGGGAATTTAAAAGGGTAATCCCCTCCTCTTCCACTCTGAAACAATATTTTTTATTTGATTATAGGCCACAGATCAACTCCTTTAAATCGATTTTTCTCCATTTTATTGATGTGGACCTCGACCACCCAGGCATATTTCTAAGTGGCCCTTCTCTTCAAAAGGTTGTGCACCCCTAGTTTAAAGGGATGAACTAGTTATGAATTAGGAGCACAAGTTCTAATAAACATCTCATGTGCATGTTTCTACGACAATCGCTCCTAGCAGAGCCATCTGTCGACTGCTTTTGAATTATTTTTTCCTATTTAAAAAAAAAAAAAAAAAAAAATCGTGATTATGGATGCTAACCCTGGAAACCGTTTTTTTATTTTGGTTATTTTTCCGCTTTTTATGAATTTTTAAAGTTTTTACGTATTTTTTGTTACGGATTATCTATTAGTTTTTAACTGGGTATAGTTTTGGATTCCACCGGTCATGATCGGCGTAGATGTGCAGCATTTTATCAGAAATTCCAACATAGAGAAGAATGAGAAAAGTAGTATTTCTCACGAAATCTACCTAAAAAATTGTCATGATATCTTTTACAAGCGTTTTTTAAACGATAAATTCCAGGGTACTTTTTACACAAAATGCATATCACCAAACCTTGGATACTACCACCCCTTAAAATTTATCAAATCTTCTATCGATATTATGATTTGCATAATCAGAGCGTTCTAATTTACCTCTTCCACTTCCAATATGTCTCGGTCTCTACTAATACAGAACGCTCCGACTGAGCGTCAATTTGAAAAGAATGCCTGACATCTTGCTTGACGCCTCGCGCGGATGAGGACACCAGTTTCTGTCGAACTGTCTTCACGGACTCGTACACAAATGTGAAAATAGCTACAGATATGCACAGGCCGACCATTCCTGAAAAGGTGAAAAAAAAATATATACATACATATCATTATCTTTAAAATTAACAAAAACGATAATTCAGAAATCAAGACTAATCTATGACATACAATCAGAATGTGGAATTTTATTCTTAACACTGTTAAGAAAGAGTAGTCCATGGGGGAGCCACCGTAATACTTACCCGTCATGGTTATGCATACTATAAAATATGAAAATAAAACACGTGTAAACTATTTGTAAAATGCATTGCAATTCCAAAACAAAGTTTAAACGTATATTTAAATATACATATACGTATACAGTCGAACCTCGATTTAACGAATTGATTGGCACCCACAAATCCGTTCGTTAAATCGAATATCAATTTTTGTAAAGAGTATGGTATAAAAATATCAATACAAAATACCTTTAGATATACAGATTTAAAAAAAGAATGATAATTGTTTACTACGAGCTTAAAAATTATAAGTTAGGAGATCAACTTTTAAATTATCTAAATTCCTTAATGTTATTTGCTTTGGAAATTTAATACATCATACATATATACTTATTAGTACTTTGGAATTAAATAATTGATAGTGCTTTGTTTCGACTTTATCGATTGTTCTTTGTCGATATTTTCTAACTCCGTAAAAACAACACCATTAACCTCGTAAGACAAAAAATAATTTTTTAAAGTGTTCAAGCTACAAATTGATTCTTGGAATATCACCTTTTTAGGTGCGTTCGTAATTATATAATACGTAGCACCTATAGTGGTCGTTCAGTCCGTTCGTCTGTCTGTCCGCATATAACAACGCAAAAACTACAAAACCGAATCGTTTGAAATTTAAAATACATAATTATTACATAATTTTGTCGAGTCATTTCAAATTTTATGAAAATCGGATGCATAGATTAATTACAGGGGCAATCAAAAGTATTCCATTACACTACGGTCAATGGGGGAAAAAGTTTCAAATGCATTTTAATCGTTTGAAATTTAAAATACGCAATTATTACATAATTTTGTCGAGTTATTTCAAATTTTTTGATAATCGTGTGCATAGATCAATTACAGGGGCAATTAAAAGTATTCAATTACATTATGGTCAATGAGGAAAAAGTTTCAAATATATTCTATACGTTTGAAATTTAAAATACATAATTATTACATAATTTTTTCGAGTTATTTCAAATTTTATGAAAATTGGATGCATAGGTCAATTACAGGGACAATCAAAAGTATTCCGTTACATTACGGTCAATGAGAAAAAATGTTTCAAATGCATTTTAATCGTGTTACACTCATGCGAACTTAATAAAATTTATATGCAACTATAAAGTACATATTATAATATACATCTTACATAATTTGTGGTGCAAAGAACATTTGTTAATGATTTTCAAGGCCACACAAAATTATTCCATTACATAATGGTATAGGGAGAACATTGTTTGATGAGCGTTTTAATTGTAATTCACTATTTACAATTTTATGAGATTGATATATGAAAGTAATATTTTTAAAACTTCGTTATCGTACGAACGCACCTAATTTGCTACGGTTCACGTGCAATTTCCAACTTGTTTTAATTGAACTAGCTGCACCCGTCGAGAATCGACGGAAAGGAATATGTATAAGATGAGTATGTTACATTTAAAGCTTATAAATAATAAAAATGAATGAAATAAAAAAAAGTCTACTTAGAAGAAAATATAAATTTTATTCAGTTTTACCTATAATAAGTATGAAAACAGTTTTCATATTGGTTCAATGATAGGTTTTTCTTTTCTTTTGGAGTTAAGATTTTAATTTTTTTTTCGAGTTAAAGTATTTCCTTATATACCACATTGATTGTTTTGTTGCTTTTTGGAACTATATGCACTTTCAAATTTTTAAATGAACGTCCTCTAGACATCGCGACATATAACTGGCCGTGGCTAAATACTGGCTCAGGTAAATAAATAGCAACAGAATCCATTGTCTGTCCTTGTGCTTTATTAATTGTCATATAAAACGCAACACGAATTGGAAATTGGCGTCTTCTAAATGAAAAAGGAAGAGTTGTATCTAATGGCATTAAATCGATTCTAGGAATCAAAACTCTTTCTCCAGCTCTGTCGCCAGTAATAACTTCTATGTCCAAACAATTATCGTACATATTTCGTACAATCAACCTGGTCCCATTTAAAAGACCTTCGTGAGGACTTAAATTTCTTAGTAATATTACTATTGCTCCGATTTTTAAGGTGAGAATGTGTGGAGGCAATCCGCTTAGTTCTAAGCTATTTAAAAATTCCGTTGGAAATTGGATGATTTCATTTTCATTTTCAGTCATTAAATAATTTATGCTCATGCATGTTCTGCATGTGCCAGGTATAAGGTTTATAACTTTATGGTTAATTTCATTGCAATGTTCGTTTTTTGGAGCTAGAATTGAAACTTTAGCAAATTTAGTGATTCTATCTGAAGATGAAAATCCTTTTCCAAAAATTTCGGATACGGTGTCATTTTCTGCTATAATAGACGGTGGTAAACATACTTTATTTGAGTCTCAAGGGAATTCTTCCTTCATGCAAAAATTTTCTCCATTACCTATTTTAAGCAAAAATTCCGATTCTTCTGGTCTTAATCGCATATTTTTTTTGCAATTTAAATATTTTAAATTCTGACCAAAGAGTCGAAAACTTGATGCAGTTTTGAACTATGTTTTGTCTTGAAGCATGTGGAATCACTGGTAAAACTTGCCTGAAATCACCTCCAAGGACAATTATTTTCCCTCCAAAAGGAACATTATTGATCGTAATGTCTCGCAGAAATCTGTCCACGCACGTTAATGCATATACATTGGCCATGGTTCTTCATCCCATATAATTAGTCGAGCTGACTTAATGTCAGATGCAGCCTTACTATTGATGTTTAGGGATGATATGGAATTCTCATGTAGATTTAAAGATAGTTTAAATCTGCTATGCACTGTTCGACCGTTTGGTAACTGCAAAGCGGCAATACCAGTCCATGCAACTGGTATAACTTCTAATCCTAGATCAAAACATTTTTGTATTAAACATTGATATACAAATGTTTTACCAGTTCCTCCTGGCTCATCTATGGAGTATGCATTACTTTTATTCGTATTGTTCTGTTGCATCACATAAATAATTTCGTTAATGAAAATGAGTTGTTCTTCCTTAGCTTGTTGTATCATTAAATCATAATTTAGTTTTGGGTTTGTAGAAGGTTCAATAGCAGCAGTTTGTCTATTAATATTATATTTAGTAGCTAGTAATTCAAAAGTAGAAAGAGAAAATCCATGGGATTTGAATATTTTTTCAATATCTTTGAGAGTTAACTCATAACATCAAGCATAACTTGTTTGACTATGATGTTGTAGATAATCCTCACTAAGAAAGTCTTTAAATGTATTCCATAATTGAAGCACATTAGTAGGTTGCTGAAATATGCAAATGAAAGAAAATAATTGTCTCATTTGTTGTGGCATTTGAGCGGATGATGCTTCCTTTAAACAATGATACCATTCATTATCATCTTGAAGCAATCCTCGTTGCATTGCATCTTCTTTGAAAGTTGAATAAGTAGTGGTCTTATATGTTCTGATATCTTCAAAACTCGTAGCACCCACTACATGAAGCAGCAATAGCCGAAGATGATATCTTTCAGATTCTTTTGGTGAAACATTATACATTTACCTATAATTTTAATCAAACTGACGCGTTTTTTCCAAATTCGTTTCTTTCTATCAAATGAATAGTAAAATGGCGTTTCTGGATGTATATGAGGACTTCTTGTTGCTGGATCACTATTCAATTTAAACCAAGTGATTAACTTTGTGTTTTTCAGTTCCGCTCGAAGTAAAGCTTCAATGGCATTATCGTTATGAAAATATACTTGTTGTTCGTTGGGTAAATGTATCGGTAGTCGCATTAGTGAATGCGATTGTTGGTGCATAGGATAGGCGAAAATTCTAAAAGCAGCTTCAGATGGACTCACATATCGGGTGTTTAGAAACGAAGAAACTTCATCGTGGTCAATTAAACCGTCTTTTTCAGAAACAACTTGCAAATTAGCGCAGTCATGTCCTTTATAAACGTACTTATGGATATATTTTATACTGTGTACTGTTGCTCACATTTCCACATTAATGTGTGTTTGAAAGTAAAGTAGAAGAAATGGATTGTAAGAAACGACAAAACGATTGTCAACTTCTACAGTTCCTTTAACATATTTTGTAATTGTCCTACCATTATTTCTCCTTCTATATTGAGGGTAACCATTGACATTATTATTTGTTTCAGAAGTAAATTCTTTAGGAAATCCTTTTTTACACTTACCGTCGTTCATACAAACTGAATTCTTGTTAAGATTGTCACACGGGCCGTGGAGCATATGACATTTAACTAAATTGTATAATGTTTCATCTTTAATATCTGGAATTTCTGCTGAAATAATATTAGCAATATCTAAGACTTCTCTAAACTTACAATCATCTTGGAAGCATAATAATAAGTGAATGTGAGGTAATCCTCTTTTTTGAAATTCTACAGTGTAAAGATATGTTTGTACAGTCCCAAATATATTCTTTTGATTTATTAATCGTAAGAGTTCTTTAACTTTTGCATGAAAAACTAACTGTAATGTCTGGTCTATTATAAGTTGTTTCATAAGAATGTATACTATTTGTAATCTCAGGCCATAAAGGGTTGCATGTAAACGTCAGAAAAATATCGGGTTTACCAAACTTCCTCACCATGGCCATTGCATCCTGATAATTTTGTATCATATTTCGAGGGCTTCCAATGAAAGTCGATGGTAAAATAACAACACGCCCAGTCCTTAAGTTCTCATATTCAGCCCTTACATGTAAGGCCGACATATGTTTCCACTCTCAACTTTGACTGCTGACTTCGAATGAATTTTAATCGGTCGCCTTCAATTTGACAATAATAATCCACAATCAGCTGTTGAGTTAATTTTCCAGAATTGATTATTGGGTTAAAATTTCCTTTAGGGGAACAACCTCGAATCATAAGTCTGTATGATACATATTACCGCATAGATAAGTTTTGGCTAACTTTAATCTGACGTTATTCACCATATGGCATTGAAATATGCCATCCTGGTTCTCCATATGGCCTTATTAGAATGTAAAACATTGGGTCACAGTGCATACTGTCAAAATCTATGGTTTTCAATTCTCCGCTCTTAGCATAAACTGCAATATGTCTATGAGAAGGTGGAGAACCATCAGCTAACTCAAATACCGCTGCGACTTCAGAACATGCAGAGTCATTATACCGTCGAGAATCCTCTTGGGGCTCATGATAAAGTCGCATAGCTAAATTTATAGGTACGCGATTTTCTTTCAATGCTATTTCTTTTTCTTCACTCATTTTCTGATGCATTGTTTTATATAATCGTATATATGGGTTGCATTCGTCTAATATAGAGGTTAATCTTTCTAGAATGTCTTTCCTTAAAGAATTGTTAGCGGAATGATGCAGTCTGATTTCATTAGCCTCAGAAAAATCTAGAATATATAATTGCCCATAAGAAGCTGTAGTTTTACTTTGAAGGTACAATGGAGAAATTCTATGATGTATTACACCAAGAATTTTAAAACAATAAGGACCCTGTCCAGGTGGCAATGTTACATTAACTCCGAATGATACGAATGATAAAGCGTTGTTATATTGGCGAATGTTTTCTCTAAAGTTTTTAGATAACTCATTATTTCCGCAGAATAATTCTTCGATAGCTTTAGAAATACGAAATTCAGGTAATTTGATTTTTTTGTTACAACAGCATAAATTAAAATAGCCTGATGAAATTTTTTCATCTTTAAAATATAGAGCAGAGCAGTAATTACATTTATTGTTTAATTCACCTAACCTAAATGGTTGTATATTACAAACTACTTTAGAAACAGCACATCCATATTGAATAGAAAAGGGTTTTCGTTCTTGGTTTTTCATACGTTTGTTTATGATTTCTTTACGCCCTGTTAAACTATTTTTCTTTTCTTTTTTTTTTTTTTTTTTTTTTTTGACATTTTTTGAAACAATTTGTTGAACAAAATTAGATTTAGGACGAAATTCCAAAGCATCATAATGACCTGAATCAACATTTCCAGAAAAGAGTAAATTACATATTATATTTCCAGACCCATAATCGAAAGTATTATTGCTAGTATTATTTCTATATATTCTAAAGTTATAATTCGGAAACAGCTGGCTTAAGCAAACTAATTCTACATGACCTGCAAATTCACTATCTAATGACATCAAATTTTCATAATCAACAGAAGTACTTACCGAGATCCTATAAGAGTTATCACCAATTATAAAATTTTCATACTGTTCCCAATTATCCTTGACTATTTTCACTACTTGCAATCGAAGTTCACGGTGATATATATCAGCTTTATATATATGTTGCAGCCAATACCCGAAATTGGCCAATTCTAGAACTGGCCAACCAATTCCCGATTTGGCCAGCAACACTAAAAAATGACTGGCCAATTCTAGAATTGGCCAGCCCATTCGCGAACTGGCCAGATGCAATTGGCCAATACGCGAACTGGCTAGATGCGATTGGCCAATTCGCGAAATAGATATAAGCACTCAGCTTAATCCTTTCTAACATAGTTGAAAGTATCTATGAATTCAAATAGTCTGGACGTTAGCCTGTCCGTGATCTAACTCGAGTAAAGTTTCCGGTTAACTTGTAATTGTCATCGTATTTGGTTTATCAATTAATTTCGATATTGAAAGGGAATTGTGTACTGTTTTTGGTTAATTTAGTTGGGTACACAAAAATATTTCGTTTCAATATAATCAATAGGAATCTTTTTTACTGTACATTTTAATGTTACATTATCTTAATTACAAAAAAATTGGTACCTATGCATCATAGTTCGGATGTAGGCCCAGGCTTCCCGGCCAGTTCGCGAATTGGCCGACCAAAACCCGAAATACGCTATTCATTTCATGTATTTCGGGTTTTGGCCAGGAAGCTTGGCCAGTTCGGGTATTGGCCGGCCAGTTCTAGAATCGGCCAGGCTCCGGGTATTGGCCGCAACATATACACAATATGACACTGGCCGAAATAAACAATTGCCATCTCTTAAAATAGGGATAACATAACGTTCCATGATAAAGATACACAAACTTCAGAAAAAAAAATAAGGAAATAAATTATAAAGTATTTGGTGGCTTAAATTCAGCTACAAATCTCATTATTTGAATGCGAAATTATTCAGGAAATTATTATAATACCTCAGACGACGAATTCAAAATTTCTGCATAGATTATTTTTTCTCTGTTTAAATATCGCTTGGTAAATGTACCATAAGTATAATATCAACAAAACATTTTAATTATAATAATAACAGGGAGTTAATAAACTGCATTACTTACTCACTACACATTTACGGCACTTGCAATAAATTTAATTTATTTATTGGTTTGTAGCCTCCATGAATTTGTCAAAATTAATGTTATTGTCATGACAACGAAAAGAAAAACGATATCTTTGTTATTAAAAAAGAATAAAAAATTTGTATTTGTTATTGATCTATAGAAAACCTTTTATTTATTTTTATTTTATATAATAACTTAATACTATGGAATGATTTTTATTAATTTTTGATATCATGTAAAGTAGAATTATCGTAATACCCGCATATCACATATTTTATTCTTTTTCTTTTCTAATATGACATCATTTACACCTTCAGAAACACTTATCTTTTCCGAAATAAAAGCGTGATTTACGTGAAAAATTCTCTAGTCTCATAAAATATTTATTATAATTAAATGAAAATGGCGCAATTTATAGAAATATTTTCATCTGTGCATACCAAGGACATTTAAATAAATAAAATAAGTTATGTTTGTTTGGATCATGGGTTCCCAACCTTTTATGGATCACCGCCCCCTTTAGAAGAAAAAAATATTTCAACGCCCCCCTCCCTCCCTCTTCTATAATATTTAATTATGCCAATTAAAATATTGTTGCATATTATCTATAGCTATTCTTTTGTCTATTTATTAAAAAACACAAAATTAAAATTAAGATTTATCTAAAAACATTATTGTCTATTTATTTAAAAACGCAAAATAAAAATTGTATCTAAAATAATATCAAACATAAAAAAAAGTTATTAAGTAAAAATTTTTTATATAAACACAAAAAAAATTAAATAAACTTGTTAAAAAGGGGATTTTAATACGTGAAAGATGTCATATATCTAAAATACATTATTACATATTTAAAAAAAAAACAGTTTTAAAATCTTAAAATTTCGAACATCATACGCCGAGCGCTTTCGATCAGAACTTCATCATCCTCAGGCAAGTTTTTTTTTTTTAAGTATTGAAATTCATTTTCCTTCTCTAATGTAACTCGAATGTAAATAAAGCTGCTCCTAGGATGATCAAGTTTTGATCAAAAGCACTCAGCGTATCATATTTGAAGTTTAAGATTTTAAAACTGTTCTTTTATATATAACAACTTTTAGATTTGTGACATCTTTAAAATATTAAAAAGGCTTCACAAATAATAATGTGAATGAACAGAAATCAATAAGAAATAAATTATATTAATGAGATGTTGAGGCTGATGGAATTTTAATAATTTGTTAATGTCGGCTTCACATTCTGTTAACAGCAATTGTAAATCATCACATTCAGTGACATCCAGTCTATTTCTTTTCTGGGTCAATAAATTAGATATTGCTCTGAACCCACGTTCAGCCAAATAAGATGACGGAAAAGCAATTCAAATTGTTTGTACTTTTGCCCACAACTCAGGGTAGAGAGCTGGTAGAGACTTCTGAAGCTAGAATTCTTGGTATCTACTTCCAAATTTTACTTTAAGTTCTTCTTTAGGTGTGAATTCTATGAGTTCCTCCTCTAAATTTGATGATTCATCTGCTGTATCTGCACTTGCGAAAAGATCTAAAACCCAACTCAGTATGTTCATGTTTAAATTGTCCTGGAATCACTCAAGAAAATCGGTATGAAGAGCATCCAAGTGCTGGCAATAAGTTCGTAAATCAAGTAAATCTTCTTCCTTTTGCAGAAACTGTTGCTAATGTAGGAAAATGTCTGTATTCGCCTCTACCTAGATTTCGGTTGAACATAACAAGTTTTCTCACAAAAGCAGCTATGACATTTTTTATTTTAATGAAATTTAATTCATAAACTTGCAATTGTAAATTGATTTCACTGAATATTCTAAACTGGTCTGTCAAATAAGCAATGTAATTTTTTGAATGTTATCAAATTTTCGAGCAATTTTACATCTCTGTTTTCAAAGAAAGTCCATTACTGATTCAAATAGATTGAAAAAATGATTCAGACAGATACCTCTCTTGAGCCAACGAACTTCTGTATGCAACAGCAAGCGATTGCTGTCTTCGTTATTTTCACTACAAAGTGGGTCAAATAATCTGTCATGCGAAGAATTGCTTCTTATCTTATTCATTGCTGTAATAACGTAAGAAAATGACATATGTACGTTCATCCAGCTTTTTAGAAACCAAATGCTGACGATCAATAACACAATGTACAACGGCACTGCGGTACAACGGTTTGGTACTGCTTCTTTCAAATGTGCTATGAAACTCTTATGATGCCCTATCATTGCTGCAATACCATCAGTAGCTGCTGACAACTATTATGAATAGGGAATTTTCTTCTTTTGAAGAAACATGTTCATGCTGTTAAATATCGATTCTTCCTTTGTATCACTTTCCAAATTTTTGCAAATAATAATTCTATACAATTTTTTCTTCTTTTATAAATCGGACATATGATAGGAGTAGTGCTTCTTCATTTGATAGTGTTGATTCATCGAGTTAAATGAAAATCTGCAAGTCTTTAAGTAATTGCAGAATGATATTTCAACGTCTTTGGCCATTTCATCTATACTTCTTTGTACCGAATTATTACTCAGAGGAATTTTTTTAATGATATCCTAGGTCGAAATTCTGGTATTTGTTTGCTAGACAAGCACCAAATGCTATAACCCAACAAGTAAAATAGCATAAACTAGCATTACATATTTGCTGGTTCCAGCAGACTTTCCAGCAATTCATGGTGTGTATTGGCCCACTTTGCTGGAAATAAGCATGACATGCTTGCATATAGCTTGCCATGCTTTTGTTGTACAAG
The DNA here is from genome assembly GCA_964019185.1 of Maratus speculifer. Classification (NCBI taxonomy): domain Eukaryota; kingdom Metazoa; phylum Arthropoda; class Arachnida; order Araneae; family Salticidae; genus Maratus; species Maratus speculifer. The sequence continues at coordinate 215,177,523 of OZ025301.1, read as the reverse complement.
CTAGCGATATAGCATGTGATGCTAGCTAGCATATAATAGTATGAAAATCTAGCAGACATAGCAATACCTAGCGATAACTAGCATATTTTTGTTGCTGGTATAAGCATGAATTTTGACCTGGGATCTGAAAGTGTTTTATGATGAAGATCAGTTACTATTACCTTTTTCACAGCTAGCAAGATTAATTCCTTGCCAATTATGTGTGGTTTCTCCGCTTTTACGATTAACAATGCAATATTATATGAAGCTCATAGTCTGTCGTCATCTTGTTTAGAAGACAATTCAAAAAGGTTTGATACAGTTGGCTGTTTTAAATATCTCTTTTCCAGGCCTTGAAAAAAAGATAAATCTTTGTCCTTTTTATCAGCATGCGTTTTATTCAAATGCTCTTGTAATCTAGAAAGCTTCATGGCTTCATTTGTAAAAACCTTTTGGCGAATTAAACTCATAGGTAATGATTGGTTTGTAGTAGAATGCGTAAATCCATATTTCAAATATTCAGTACCATGCTGCTGGCATGTCTTCTTGGATTCAGACATTTCGAAATACAAAATTTGCCACAGTTTAGGTTTAGATAGATTAACCTTGCAACATATTTATAGATAGGTGTATAAATGAAGACTCGTTTTCATAGATTTTCATCTAAAACTATATTTAAGATTTTTATCATGGGCCCGGGCAACACTGGGGAGACAGATCAACTAGTTTCATTACATTAATTTCTTAAATTGGTAGGTAACGTCATGACCGCCCCCCTTGACTGCCTTAACGCCCCCCATTTTCCTCTAGACCCGTCAACGCCCCCCTTGAAGGCTCCAGCGCCCACTGGGGGGCGGTACCGCCCCCGTTGGGAACCTATGGTTTGGATGAAGGAATAAAAGTCACTGAATATGACATCATCACTGATACAGCTATAACAATCTATATTAGATTCATGGAACAAATTTATCTGGTTCCTGAATGACGACATTTTCTCCACCAAAGAAATTTCGCTTTAGATATTTTATTTTATTAATGTTTATTTACATAATATTTAATAATATTATTCAGTAAATAATCTATGTATTGTACCGCGATTAGTGAATAATTATGCGCAATCATTTTATTAGGATTAAATTTTACAAAAACCATAAGTTTTTCTCTTTTTTTTGTATGCGATGACACATTCACCGATGAGATCAAGCTCCTGATTCGTGGAAAGTAATAAAGTAAAATAAATTTTTATTTTAGCGAGAAAAGTTTAATCTGTTGCCACTGTTTTGAAGAAATGTCACAAAAAAGCTTATAAAATTAAAAGTAAAATATAAAAATGAAAATAAACTAAAAATTAGCCAGAATGGGCAAATCTACACATAAACAGCTTTCATTTAAAAAAATAATCATTAAAATCGGCCCAGTAGAAAGCTCAGGGCTGATGACTAAAAAAACAGCCAGGTGTTTTAAATATATAGATTTTCGTTTCTTCATCATCTTGACTACTTTTAGAATTTTAATTCTCTTTCTGTTCAATATCGCAGGTACTTAGCTCTACATATTTGTCTACATCTTTGTCATGTTTCTAGTTGATAAAGGGAAAAGATTGTCTTTTGAATCCACCCAGAAATGAGAAAACATGTAACATTTGGATTTAGATGTGAAAGATTCAAAGTTTTATGTGCAAAAAATTCAAATTTTTAATTTTATCAGCGAATGCGAATTTTTTTTTTTCAGCAATTGTTGTTCGTTAAATCAAAGCAAAAAATTTGTTAAATCAGAGCATTTTAGCATCCTTTTTGTCGGGACAGAAAAAATATTCGTTAAATTGGAGAATTCGCTAAATCAAAGTACGTTAAATCGAGGCTCGACTGTAGTAATGCTCTATTACGGAATTGCGGGTACAGTCGAACCTCGTTAACATGAACCTCAAGGGGAAACAAAATTTTCTTCATGTTAACAGTAATGAATGTTATCAGCATCAAATCTTTGTATTCGTCTTTTATAGGGGACTGTGAAACAGTTCATGTTAGAAGTAATTCACATTAAGCGTGCTCATTGTAACGAGGTTTGACTGTATTACTTGATTATCCCATCGAGCCATTTCGGCTGATTTTGTAATCACCAAACTATTCGTAAATTATTCAAGTTGGCATTTCTATTATATAACGAAAAAAAAAATTGGTAAAAATTAATAAAAGTACAAGTAAAACATCGAATTAAATATCACTTGATTACGTAATAAACATGTGTAACGTGATGTTTAATGCGAAGTGAGTGTGATATTTACGATAAACCATTGTTTTCATTTAATCTTATAGTTGGCGATAAGTTTTTGGATGACGGGATAATTAACCAAAGTACGTATAAAAAGAAAAAAAACCCATCCTTATTACTCTCAAAACAAACTATTTAAAAACACGAAACAAATCTAAGGGGAGGTGGCATGTATGGAAATATTCTTCATTTTGGCGTCTGCGCATCCTGCCCAAGTGAAAATGTTACGAATTGGCCCATGTTAGAAATAACGTGTGGTAATAAGGCTCCCCGATAAGAATACAATAAAGAGTGTTTTTAATCCCGAACCTTGAACTGTCCTTGAGATAATCTGGGAAATATGCGCCGGGGCTACTATTCTTCATATACGTTTTTCTCAAAAAGTACAAAAGTTTTTAAAAAATGAAACCCTCGTCAATTATTGAGGAATATATTAGTGACATTATATATTTTTTCACATTTTTACACAAATTTTGACAGAAAAAATAAACAAAAATATATATAAAAAATTATTAATGTAATAATTTTATATTTACACGTACCAACCAAAAATTTACAAAAATTGCTCAAAGCATGTGCTTTAAAAAAAATAAAATCTTTAATATCAAAGATGTGTTTTTTGAGCTATAACAAAAATAATGCTAGAAACTTGGTAAAATGTTCGTAAGTTTCCCCATTTGTATTTGCAGAAATACGCTGCTATCAATACATGGGCTGCGGGAGCCAGTTCGCTATGCTTATCCGGCTACACTCTTTTAATGCTATTTTGTACAAAAAAAAAAAAAAAAAAAAAAAAAAAAAAAGAAAAAAAGAAAAAAAGAAAAAAAAATCTAAAAATGTTGTTTACACTAATGTAAATATAAAACTAATGTTAAATAACAATATGTTAAAATGTAAACTACACTGTTTTGAGAAGAATGAAATGATAGAAATCTGTTTTTTTTTTTTTTACATTTACTCTTCGACGAATTTTACCACGCAAATTTCTCAACATAATTTTTTCAACAGGTGTGTTTTTATCTTATTGTTTCAAGTAATTAAATAATTCTTCAATTAGTACGTACAAATGCGTCACCGTGACTTGATTTTCGATGAGTTGCAAATTTTCTTCATTACTTTCAGGCAGTGCAGGGCCGTAGCTAGAAGTGAACAATAGAGATCTAAGGACTCAAGAGAATCTAAGGGGGCTCATAATTTTTTTTCTCTCTCATTGACACAGAAAGATAAAGTAATGCATATTCACATATTGTAGGTACTATGTTTCTTATTAAAAAGTGTTCTAATAACTTCATTTTATGCTAAGAAAATTATATGATGATGAAAATTTTGAGAGTATATCTGATCAAAATTAAACATGTTAGCTTCATATGCACAAATAAGACGAGGGAATGTTGAAACACATATTTTAGATACAATTTAGTAATTTTGCAAAACTGTGAAAGGTTCTCAAAACTAAATTAGATTTTTGAACAGAATTTCATTTAAATTTTTGGAACAGATATTCATTAAGTGACCTTGGAATCTTTTCCAGGGGGGGGCTCAAAATATTTTAGGGGGGAGGGCTGAGCCGCCCATAGCGCCCCCTTAGCTACAGCCCTGAGGCAGTGCCGTAGCTAAGGGTGTATTATGAGCGGCTCAGCACCCCCCCCCCTCCTGGAAAAGATTACAAGGTCACTAAATGAATTTATACCGAAAATCCAAATGAAATTCTGTTCAAAAATCTAATTTAGTTTTGAGGATCTTTCACTTTTGCAAAAATACTAAATTGTAACTAAAATAAGTATTTCAACACTCACTCATCCTACAGTAAAACCCCGATAATTCAGATTAATTGGGACTAGACCCAATCCGGGTTATCGAAAATTCGGATTATCCGGAGAGTTAGAAAAAATGAAATAAAATAAAACCCATTTAAAGAAAATCACCTTTATGTTAAACTTCTTGAATATTTACAGACAGTAAAAATGTTCACTTTGCAATAAAAAAGTTTGTAATAGTAAAAAAGTTCAAATCCCCTACCCTTCCCGAACTCTATGATGTCCTCTCCTCTGAGCCACAAATGTCCCTTCGTGCCTGAGAAAAGTGCCTGAATTCAGTGCTACATCTTTATACATATAAATACATTTCTGTTAGTAATATTGTAGAAGCGTTTTGTCACAATAACAAGGAAACAGACCTATGGACTGACAAAGATCGGAAGCGATCCTCATCAGACAATGGGTCTAATAGGCACTATTTTACATTGCTTTCTTGCAATGCTCTAAGTAAAATTTTATTGTGCAGTGATTTTATATGACATTTGTAAGTGGTTTAAATAGAAAATTGGGAAAATTGGAATTGCGAAACTTAGTGATACATTGTTGTTTCTTTGAAAGATAACATCAAAGAGTTTTAAATAAGAATTCTTAAGGTATTCTTCCGAAAAGATTTCAGAAAAAGTTTTTTTTTATTCAGAAAACGACGATGAAACAAGTTAATGTTATGGAAATTAACCATTTGCTTCTCAAACTTAAAAAACCCTATCCGGATTATTCGGAGTAACGGGGTCCGAATTAGCGGGATTGTACTGTATTTGCACATATGAAGCTAACATAATATTTAATATTGCACTAGTTATTAGAATACTAGTTTATTATTACTCAAAATTTTCATCATCCTGTTTTTTTCTTAGCATAAAATGAAGTTATTACAACAATTTAATGAGAAACATAGTAACACTAACTACAGTGTGAATATGCATGAATTTTATTTCTGCGTCACAAAGAGAGAATGAGAGAAAATATGAGCTCCCCTCCTTATTTTTTGAACCCCCCTCCCCCCATTATTCACTTCTAGCTACGGCCCTGCTTTCAGGACTTTTTTTTTTTTTAATTTCCTTGTTTCTTCTGAATCACAAGCAACACAATATCATCGTCCCTTAAAATATCGCAACATTCCAATTTTAAATCTTCGTGAGTCCATTGTTGCATTGCTTTTTCCCTCCGTATTTCGAAAACAATTTAACTTTCTCAAATCTTCAAACATTTTTCTCAGAAAATCAGTACTATCATCACCTTCAAGGGTGTAGTGGAGGGTATACGCCGTATATCTTTTGGATTTTCTAAAGGAGCACCGTGTACGCTCTGTTTCTCAAGAAAGCTACAGTATGTACAATCTAGAGTACATGCTCTGCCTTGAGCGTATATCATCTGTTTATAGCGTATATCTTTTTTTTTTTTTTTTTTTTTTTTTTTTTAACAACTACACCACTACATTTTCTGTAGGAATTGCATTTCAAACATCCGATAAAATTGCATCCATGATTTCTTAACCGTGGTTCTTTTTTTTTATCACTTTCCAACAAAGTTTAAAAGTACTTATGCATTCATTTTTGTCTGTCCATCTGGCAACGCTCTAACTCCCGTACTTGGACTTTCATTGCAGTTGATAAAGCTTATTTAGGGTCACCAAAGCATGTTTGCTATTGCATAGGAAGTATGTACGATTAATGGTTCATTAACAACAGCATTCAAATGTATTTGATTACTTTATGGTGCACACGAAAGAATAATTTGCAAAGTATTTTAATGACATTACGCTATTTCAAATGTATTGAAACTGATATAAATCATCGAATTTTACAACAATCACATTAAAATAGAGCATTCATAGCATTTTTTATTCATTTACAAGGAGACACAAAAGAAATCGGTCACAATACTGTCCTCGCTTAATAATTGCTGGAGAGTACGTTTTAAAATTTGGTATGCGCTTTTAAATTTAATTAGTTTTTTGCATATTACTTGTTATATATAAAGTATATACTTTATATACAGGACTGCACTAAAGTATTCTCATATTATTCTCCTTATTAGAGGAAGTTGCTGAAGTGGAATTTTCCTCTGAAGTATATGTATCTCTTAAGCAAACTAAATTTTGGAATGCATGTTGTTAATACATACAAAACTCTATAATATATAGGGCAGCTAAAAAATTCGGATAATTTTCCGGTTGTAGATGGGAACAGCTGAAATTTGGTTTTGAAATGTGTTATACATTTCCATAAGGTGAAACGAGACGTAATATCTTAATTTTTAATCGTGCAGTTTTGTAACATTATTCTGAACGTGTTTGAAAGCGCTTTATAATATTTGCTTGGCGTATGATATTTTTTCTCGCTTGTTACTATTTCCATGCAGCATCAGCATAATAAGCTACATCCAAAACTTTGACATTTAATTCGAAATCCGGATAATCCTATCCCGATTAATCGAGAGTCAACAGTAGTCCTGTTCAATCTTTCAGTAAGCAAGAGCGCGCACCCCAGGGGCTGGCAAAAAATGTTGGGCATCATTATTTATGTGATTGGAAATGTACAAAATTCTCAGTTTGTAAGTTTTAGCATCACACACACATTTGGTGATGCACATATATTTTACACATATATTATCCACATGTAAAAATAATAATTTGTTGAGAACATAGAAATCGGTGAAAACATAGAATTCCATTTCCATGAGAGTAATTTATCTGAAAAACGCTTTTAGTACAAGGAGCGAAAAACAGGGTTCATAGAGAGTTGGGAAGAAAAAATCCAAGGAGTACAGAAAAAATCCAAGGAGTCCAAAAATTTTTAAGGACTTGCCACTTTTGTTGTTATTTATGTAGCATGCACTTGCACACCCCAATGTTTAATGCCTCATTTGGATAGAAGACCATTTCAAACAAATTTTTCTCTATTAGAATTAGGGATGCACCGAATATTCGGTATCTATTCGGTATTCGGCCTATTCGGCCATGTTACCGAATATTCGGCTAGGCCGAATATTAAACTATTCGGTTGAGCCGAATATTTGGCTTGGCCGAATATGAAACTATTCGGCTTGCCGAATATTCGGTATGGCCGAATATCAAAGTATTCGGCCGAATCCAATACTTAATAAAACTTTTTAAAAACTTTTCACTATTTCTACTTTTAACTGTCAATTTTTTAATTTATATTTAAAATAATTAGAAAAAAAATCATTTTTAAATAAAATAGAATGTTTTTATATTATTTATTTGCTTCTTGTAAAGTATAACTTAAGAAAATTAACCATGAGAAGGACTAAAATGGTGATTTATTAGGATTCTCCTTAGGAATAAATTATGTGCTGATACAAGTTTCTAAATTTTGTTTAGTAAATAATCTGTTTCTTGCTTTTCCCGAAATAAAAGTCCTTTAAAAGAAAAAAAAAACTTTTGAGATTAGTAATAGCTATCAAGGCAGACAATTTTTGTTCATGAAACCATAATCATAATCAACTTATTGAGTCATAAGTACATTGTATTTCATCTCATTCTAGGTCAAAACTTGTGTGTTCGTTTATTGCATTAACAATAAATAAGATAACATATTTTCAACTCACATGCTTTGATTTCTCTAAAATATAATATGATGAGAAAGGTGGAAAATACCACCATTCATAAGAAAAGAACTATGAGCCAAACATACCTTTATTCAGAATTAAGTTGAAAGTATTTGTACTTTATATTGAAAAAAATCTGCCTTGAGTTATTTAAAAAGGACAATTATCAGACTATAAAATTTTTCTTTGGCCATTTTTTCATTATTTGATTTTAAAATGTCTGTTTTGATTCGTAGAAAATTTTATTATTTAAAGTTTCATAACTGCACTTCTTAAATAACTCAAGCCAGATTTTTTTCAATACTAAATGCTCTTATAAAAAGCTCTTGGTTATCAAAGTAAGTTTCTTTTATTAAATATTATGTAAAACTGTTTTAAAAAGTAACATTTTAATACCTTTAAATTTTGAAATATAAAAAGTATTTGGAAAGCCGAATATTCGGTATTCGGCCAAATAGTTAACTATTCGGCTGGCCGAATATTCGGTATTCGGCCCAACAATTACTATTCGGCTAGCCGAATATTCGGTATTCGGTTTATCTGTCGGCCGAATATTCGGCATTCGGTATTCGGCCAAAATCACTATTCGGTGCATCCCTAATTAGAATCTAATTATTGGCGCTAAAATTGCACAGAATTCACAACCTTGATGATTTTGTAAGTTTAAATAAAAAATACACATTCAACTTTCCTAAGCAGTGACCAATGGTTATATATACAGAGATCAGTCAAACTCAAAGCACTTATTATATGTATCGCATCCATCTTTAAAAAAATTTTCACAGGTTTAAAAGAAAAAAAAAAATGCTAATGCAACATACACGAGAAAATATATCAACTTCTGAATTTATTCTTTTAGAGCAGTGATAAGGTAAAGTGTCCTAAAGCCGACATCTAACAAATATTTAAAGCATTACCAATTTTCTAATATAATTTAGAATGAGTTTTTCTTTCTTCTTAAATCAAAGATATCTTAAATTTGGAAAATCGATAATGCCATAAATATTTGTTTTACTTTAAGATGTCAGCTTTAAGAACTGTATTTTGGGTGTCAGCTTTAGGGCACTTTACCTTAATCACTTTCTTTGAAGGTGAATATTGTCCATGACATCCATAGAAAAGTGAAAAAAAAGTACCATTATTAATATCCCTGTAAGATACTAGTCCCCATTATCTACTCTTGAATACTTCAATTAAATTATGTACACATACATAAATAAAATATAGATCAAAAGATTTACAATAATCCGGGATAAAAGATTTTTCCGAGTGCAATATCGCTCGCATGACAAATTAAGGAGTTTCTAAGGAGTATTTTGTTTATTTAAGTAGTTTTAAGTACTACTTGGGAACGTTTTCATTTTTAAGTAGTTTCTAAGGCGTCTAAGGAGTCTGTACGAACCCTAGAAAAATTTTAATCCTATAAAACTCTTTAAATTTTTTTTATACATATATATATTAAAAAATCTAACAATAAGAAATTTTCAAAACATTCACACACAGTACAAAATTCGCATTCACGTTTTAAGTATACCAATTCCCATGTTAAAATATATTGCAGAGAAAAACCTGGATATTTGATTTAAATTATATTTCTACATAATCAATTGATGTGTAATATATTTGATGTACAAAAAAAAAAAAAAAAAAATAATAATAATAATAAAATGCAAACATTTATAATTTAATTTTTTTAGATAAAAACGTAGTTATTATAAGAAACATTCAAAAGGGAGCCAAGAAAACCTTCAAAGAGTGGTATGGCTCTCGCGGGCATTAAAAATGTGGTGTAAGGAACCTTTTAAAAAGACCACAGAACAAAAAGGGTTATTTTTCACGGAACAAATAGCAACACTGGCTGACATTCAAGAATAAGGAATACATTTTGAATTGAAGAAATAGAACAAATAAAAGCGTCTATTATTATTATTATGTGAATGCATATGTTTTTTCAAGCTGAAATTTTGATTTACAACTAGCAGGAAGTTTCACTTCGTACAAGGAAGCACTTCAATTTATCGATATGACGCGTTGCGAAACTTCCAGGTAACACAATGGTTAAAATCTTTTGTTTTTCTTTTCAAACATTCTAATTTTTTTTTTCAACATTCTGGTTTATGAGAATTTATGCGATTAACTTTACACTCTAATTAAGCGGTATTTGATCTGGGGTACTTGAAAATAATATCGGTAATGGCAAAAATCACAAAAAATGTTATAATTTCTAACTTATATAAAGAAAATTGATAGTTTTTGATGACAAAGTTAGCTTTGTGTGTAAATCCAATATGTTACATTCAAAATTAGAAAGAAGGCTCACTATAACTAGTAACCGAATATATAAATACTATACTACCCAACCAATTTCAAAAATAAGGGTACGGAAATGATGGTGTTTGCCTCAATTCAAACATAGGCTATATCATATGTCGATACCACTAACCCAAAGGGGCCAAACTACTAAGGCCCCGTTTTTTTTGCAGGATTTTTTGAGAAAATTTGCTTTTTTTTTTTTGTAAATTTTTGACGAAATCCGTCTTTTTTTTTAGGTTATTTTTACGAAATTTGCCGTTTTTAGCGATGTTATGATGGAATTTGTCGTTTTTTCGCGATTTTTTTTTTAAAATTAGTCTTTTTTTCGCGATTTTTAAAAGAAATTTTTCTTTTTTTCGTGATGCTTTGATGATATTTGTGTTTCCTCGCGCAATCTTTGGACAAAATTCGGGCTTATTCCGTGATATCTTGACGAAATTACGCGTCCCACGGGACGCATAAGCAGGGTCTCCACAGAGCCTTGGCCCTGGGCCCATCAATTACAGGGCCCCACAAATTGTGGCTGATTTTTCCCTTAATCAAATACTTCTCAAATAATATTGTTTTATAAAATGTGAAACGTAAAATTTAAATATTCTGAATGACTCAAAATTCTTAGCAGCTTTTAACCTAGGCACTTTTCACCCAAATTTTGTCAATGCGTCAAATAAACCTTCTTTTTTTGTGAAAGTGTCGCCGAAAATGGGTAGGTAGGGGGGGGGGACTTTTTAATAGGCCCTGGACCCAACTTCAGCTTGATCGGGCTCGATTTTTACTTACCCATCATACGTAGTATAGGGTAAGTCTTGCAATCGTTTTGAAAATCGAAAAAAAAATTTTTCACGTATTTACACGTTTCAGATACTGAAGATTCCGAAAAACATTTTTAGAAAAAAAATTTTGCCGCCCGTCCGTCTGTCTGTTACCGCTCTATCTCCCGAACAAATTGAGATAGAGACTTGAAATTTTGTATGTACTTAGTATGTAAGAAAGGGACGAAGCCTATTTAATATCAGTAACGTCGATTATCCGGAACTATTTTTTCCGGACTCTCGAAAAATTCGTTCTGATGAAAGGTATATAAAAATTTTCGAATTTTTTTATTTTAAGGACTGGACGTAAAAAGCAATAAAATATCATAAATTTTGCATAAAAAACGAGGTTGGTCGGATTATTAGTTGTTGAAATATGTGTAATCCTGTTTTCCAAATTCTTCGATTTTTCATGACCCTGTATTTCATTCAAATTTCAATTCACAGGTACATTTTTATTGGAAATGAGACGCTTAATCCAACACAGTAAATTTTTAGTTAATATGATTATTATTTTTTGAGTTATAAGGATGCTTCTTTTACGCAATCCGGTACTACTCGAGTATTTCGGCGTTTTATATAATTAGTCAAAATTGGCTTATCAGCAATTCATTAATGGAACATTATTGTATGTTAAAATAATTTATTTATGCGTTTAAATTTTATTTTGGAGTTGCCATAGACACGCGTTTTATTTTCATATTTTATATTATGATGGGTAAGTATTACGGTGCCCCCCCTCCCCCCCCCCCCCCAACGACTAGTTTACGAAATTTATGCGCTATAGCGCGTCCGCAGTATCGCTGAGTCTGCTAAGTTTCAAATCGTTGCATTGTCGCGCACATTCTGCCACGGGGGGGGGGGGGGGTGCAGGAACAAAAAACGTTCTAAAAATGCAATTTTTGTGTTACTTACTGAAAGACAAAAACATGAAAGTTGGTATTTTAATTAAAAATAAGATATAAATTATAACTATGAACATGCGCTAAAAAACGAAATTTAAAAGGAGCGAAGATGTGCTAAAAGCTCTCTAAAAAAGGCTCAAAATTGTGATTTTAAAGCAATATCAGCAAGTAAGGAAACGATTCCAAAAGTAATGATGTCAAAATTATGGTGACAATTCTTGCTCCTACATAGGCTATATCTCATGTCGGTGTCACTATCCCAAATGGGTGCAGGAGCAAAAAACTCTCTAAAAATGTGATTTTTGTGTTATTAAAGGACCTAGAAACATGAAAATTAGCGTGGTAGTTACTTGTAAGATTTAAATGATCGCTAACGGCATTTATTAAAAAACTCGAAACTTGAAAGTGGTGAAAATGCACGAAAAGCGTCCTAAAAACGTTCCTAACGGCGGCGTCTTTGTAAGCAATCTCATCAAGTATCTAACCGATTTTAAAAGTAAAATGGTGGTGATAGAACCTGTTAAAACATAACAAACATAAGCTGTATTTTATGTCGATGACACTATTTACAGAAGCTTTTTAAATATATTTTGCTAAAAAAATATTCAAAACAGCGATTATCTATTCTATTGTACTACAGAGTCTAGAAAAAAATTATATTGTTTTATTGTCTTTTTACATCCACTCCTTAAAAAAAAATAATAAAAAAAATAAAAAAAAAATTATATGACTTTCACTAGAACAAATATTTTAAGAGTAAAAAAGTTCCGGATAATAGGGTTATAATTCGAGGAATATTGAGATAAGGCTTCTTCCCATTAGTACAAACCAAGTATACACACCAAATTTCAAGTCTCAATCACAATTTGTTCGCGAGATAGTGCGTTTACAGACTGACTCCCATGCAGTCGGACGACATTCCCCCCCCCTCCTCTCCTATAAACATGTTTTTTGGAATCTTCAGAATCTGAAATGTGTAAATCCGTCAAAAAGATTTTTTCGGTTTTCAAAACGATAGCAAGACGTACCCTATATTACTTATGATGGGCAAGTAATAAATAAAATTTGGCTCAATCAAAATTTTTATGAAAAACACATAGATTTTGAAATAGTCTTTATTTTACAAAAAAACTTTTAAATTCATTTTTTTAAAGAATAGTATATTCAAAAGCAAAGAAATTAACCACAATAAAGCCAGTGAAAAAAAATCTTATGACGGAATCATCTTAAATGGAAAATTTATTAATCCATGCAAAATATACCTGAGAAAAAAATAAAAAAATAAAAAAATAAATTTCATTTATACCTTGTAAGTAGGGATTGTGTCAACAACGTATTTTTTCTTTCCTAATCAATTCAGTCTTAAAAGGCTTGACTGTATGACATTTTTCAAAGTCTCCAACACATAGAATATGGATTAACGATATTAAAACATAAGTGAAACATTTACATATAAGTAGAGATCCATTGATAAAATAAATGTATCACAGCCTTTGAGGCTTCTTTAATAATAAGAAGTATAAATATGAAAAACGAATAGCTATAATAAGTATTTTGGTCAGAACTCCTCCATACGAAACAATTTTTAACTACATCAAAATAAAAAACTATGTAGAAATTCACGGTTGACCCGAGCTACAACAAACAAACTTTTTTCCAGGCCGGCTGGTTCATGATTTTAACATTTCTTCCAGGCCGGACAAAACATTTTTTCTTTATGGATCGGTTCGAGACCGGACCTATATATTTCTACCCATACAGACTTCTAGTGCATACTACTAGCATATTTTAAAAGCAGGTTTAGCGTTAAATCTGTAAAATGCTTTTTTATGTCCAAATGAGAAGCGCCGTCTTAAATAGCCATTTAGTAACGGACAATTTGTCGACGATCCCAAACTTGCTTTCAAAATGAGTCAAAAACTCTTCGTTTAGAGGCATAGTTAAGTGGTGCAAGTCACGAATTTTGGAGAATTTAGGATTTTAATATCTCCGTGAGATTTTTAGAAATGGAGATAATTCTTTTCTTCAATTCAGGAATGGATAAGGAATAATTCCTTAATTGGGAATTTGGTCCTACGGGGATCGTATAAAAAATTAATTTTCGTATTTTTTTCCAAATGAACTCCCCATGGAGTTGCAATATATTTCATAAAAGTTTGCACCTTTTTTATGAAACTTTGAAATTCGAAGTTTGTGCCTAGAGGCAATATTTAAGGAGAGAGCCTACTGTTTCGCTAATTATGACTCACTCCTTTATGTATGTATGTATATGTGTGTGTGTACATATACAAGACCATTAATAGTAAACAATATTAACCATTTGAGCATGTATATATACATCATTAATATTACAATATATGAACCATTGATTTTAATAACTTATAGCACATTGAACATGGAAGGAAAAAATAAAAAAACAATATGAATACAAATGGAATTTGTAGAACCAAAACAGAATCTTCAGGTCCCAAATACTTTGGAACTACAAATGAAGTGTGTGGTTTCATCTTCGTATTTGCCATGAATTAGCAAAACAATACGAATTCGGGACTACCAACACACATAAAACCAAAATTCATTAAAGAAATACCAAGCAATCCACAGTGGATATGGAGAAAATAAAAACAAAGAGTTATATCCACGTGTAGACTTCAAAGTAACAATAACAAATAAAATATGAACATCATAAAATAACATCAATAACAAAGAACAACAAATTACTGAATTGGACATAAAACTGAAAAGGAGAAAAAATAAAATTAATAAATTAATTAATTAAAAGTAGAATAATGTAATTACAGAAAAATTAAACCATACACCATAGTTTACCCTATTATTATTTAAATCATTAACATTTATTTTGACTATGGTGGGCTAAACTCAATATCTTAATTTAGGATGATGAAAGATTAAAAAATAGCATATTAATAAATGTACCCTATACATTGAATAGTGACATAGTACTCACATTTATTAAAAGTGAAGTACAAATTAATAATGTAAATGATTAAAACTATTATAATACAATAGATACAATTAAACAATTATCCATACATTGGTGTCAATTAAACTCCATAGAAATTTTTTGTACCAAATTGACATATGAATTTTCCCACTCATTTTTTTTATAATTAACCTTTGCGTTTTATCCAGACAACACCGCCCTCCTCCGTACTCTAACATCTACCCACCCAACCATACATATATAATTTTATATGGAATATCTATCATCTTATAAAACAATGATAATTTTTTTAATTTACTGTTGAGAATTCGGAATTCCCCAGTAAAAAATCAGCCAGATGCTGCAACACTATATCCTTCCTTCACTGGCTGAATTTTAATTTAGGGATTCCAAGTTCTCACTTGTAAGTTTAAATAGTTATTTTTTTTATAAGATGATAAGTCATAAAAAAAATAATAATGTGCGAGATTTAAAAAAAATAGATTGTTTTGATTTTTATTTAAAAAAAAATGTAATTTAATAAATTACAACGACTATTTGGAAAATGATATTTTCAAAGACTCAAATTTTTAAGACTTAAATAAATTCCATATTTAAATTAATAATAAACATCATTTTTAGGATGATTACAACGAGTCATATATTACGTACACAGTGCATTAAATATTAATGTTCCAAGACCAATGATAAAAAAAAATACAGTAGATTAACGATAGACAACTTTAACTGTTTAAAATGTGCATTTTTATTGGATGGAGTTTTTCAGACTGACTTCTGAACGCTTCCTATTACGTACGGCATAGATTAAACATTAATATTCCTGGACCCATCACAAATAAATTTTAAATGAAATTTCAGTTTCATAATTTTCGAAACTGCAAACTTTTAAACTTGTAAACATCGCACATTTTAGGTTTTTACACCGTTGCGTAAAGAAATATATGTACTTTTTAATGAAATTTGTTTGACATCTCTATCACAATTAGTTTTTAAATTATTTATTTTTTTTTTTTTTTAAGTTTTTGTTACTCTTTTTGTTATCGTGGCAACAGAAGTATTCTATTTTTGGACATTAAACTTGGACCAATCAGAAAACGAATAAAATAAAATGAGTTGCAGAATTCAACTAATAACTAGCAGGGGTGACCGAGCTCAGCTCGGTCAAAATTAACTTTGTGTTCAACTCGATATAGTATTATTACTGTAAAACATATTATTAATAATAGTATTATTTACAAAAACAACCAATAAGAAAACTATGTTTGTATGCACATGTTCATAAATTTTACTTTATTTTAAAATCAATCCAAATCACTTTTTTAGCTCAACTCTGATTAGTTTAACTATGCATCTCAAAGACTATTAAGAATGAATAAGAAATTTCTTCACATTCTGAAAGACAATATTTTTTGCCAGATATAACCAAATTTGGACACATTATTTCATTTGGCGCCAAATATGTGTTTTGGTTTCGTAACCTTAATAGTCGATTTTTCGGCCAAATTTCGCCAGTATTTTGTCAAATATCGCCAACTTATTGGCTTTTGCCATACTCTCGTGGTCCTGACCCTTATTACCCAAATGATCCACTAATCACATGTGATCAAACATGTGACTTAGCTCAATGGTCTTCAGGTAATCAAAAACAGTAGAGTATAAAATGAATCAAAATCGTTTAAGCCATTTCTTAAGTAAAATTAGCTTGACAGCATTCAGCAATGAAGCGATATGACCCACTAATATAATTTTGTTTAATATGCAACTCAGCTCAATAGTCTTCTCGTGACAAAAGACGTTCCGTTGCAAAATTTAAATAAAATTGACTGAGTCGTTGTTATATATAATTAGAATGACCCGAACCCATTAAGACCTAAAACGACCCACTAATTGAATTGTTATGTGCATGTGTCCTATCTCAATGGTTTTCTTTTGCCCGAAAACGATATAATAGAAAATATACTCAAAATGGAGAGAGCAATTTTCTATATAAAATTAGCATGACCCACAAATGACCCTTATATCGAAATCTCTCAAAAATGTGACTTAGTTCATTAATTTTTGCGTGCCGAAAAACGTTAAATTCAAAATTTAGATAAAATCGATTGAGCCAATTTTTAGGCATAAATAGTTAGACCTTGACCCATTAATCGATCCAAAATGACTCATTAATGGAGTTTTCTCAAACATCTGACCTAACCCAATGATTTTCTTGTGTCCGAAAACGATAGAATATAAAATTTAGTTATTTTAATGATATAAGAATAACCCAAAAGTGATCCACTGATCGAAATTTCTCGGGCACGTGACATAGCCCAATGATTTTCTCGTGCCAAAAATATGCTGTATACAAAATTTCGTTAAAATCGATTCACCCGTTCTTTAGATATAGCTTGACCATGACCCATCATGACCCACAAATGACCCTTATAATCGAAATCTCTCGAACATGTGACTTAGCCCATTAGTTTCCTCGGGTATAAATATTGTTACACTCAAAATTTCGTTAAACTCGATCCTGCTGTTCTTTAAATATAAATAACTTGACCCAGACCTTTTATGACCCAAAATGACCCATTAATCGAAATTTCTCGATCATGTGACCTAGCCCAATGATTTTCTCGTGCCAAAAAATGTTGTATACAAAATTTCGTTAAAACTGATCCACATGTTCTTTAGATATATCTTGACATGACCCGTTATGACCCATCATGACCCATAAATGACTCTTATAATCGAAATCTCTCAAACATGTGAGATAGCCCATTAATTTTCTCGTGTCAAAAACTTACATACAAAATTTCATTAAATTTGATACTGTCGTACTTTATATATAAATAGCTTGACCCAGACCTTTTATGACACAAAATGACCCATTAATCGAAATTTCTCGAACTGAGACCTAGCCCAATAGTTTTCTCGTGCCAAAAAAATGTTGTATACAAAATTTCGTTAAAATCGATCCACTTGTTCTTTAGCTATATCTTGACCATGACCCATTATGACCCATCATGACCCACAAATGACTCTTATAATCGAAATCTCTCGATCGTGTGACTTAGCCCATTAGCTTTCTCGTGTCAAAAACTATTACAGGCAAACGATGAAATTGATTCTGCGGTTCTTTAAATATAAATAGCTTGACCCAGACTTTTAATGACCCAATATGACCCATTAAAATTTTTTTTCGAACATGTAACCTAGCCCAATGTTTTTCTCGTGCCCGAAAACCATAGAATGCAATTTTTAGTCAAAATTGCGTGAGAAAATCTATAGATAAAAATAGCATGACCCACAATGACCCCAAAAATGACCCACTAACCAAATTTTCTCGAACATGTTACCTAACCCAATGGTCTTTTTGTAATCCAAAACGATTAAATATAAAATTTGGTCGAAATCGTTAGAGCCGTTTTGAAAATAAAAATGGCTTGACCCACAATGACCCAAAAATGACCCACTAATCAAAATTTTTCGAACATGTGACCCAGCTCAACAGTTTTCTCGTGTCAAAAAAATGTTGTAAACAAAATTTCGTTAAAATCGATCCACCTGTTCTTTAGCTATATCTTGACCATGACCCATTATGACCCATCATGACCCACAAATGACTCTTATAATCGAAATCTCTCGATCGTGTGACTTAACCCATTAGCTTTCTCGTGTCAAAAAACTATTACAGGCAAAATTTCGATGAAATTGATTCTGCGGTTCTTTAAACATAAATAGCTTGACCCAGACCCTTAATGACCCAATATGACCCATTAAATTTTTTTTTCGAACATGTAACCTAGCCCAATGTTTTTCTCGTGCTCGAAAACCATAGAATGCAATTTTTAGTCAAAATTGCGTGAGAAAATCTCTAGATAAAAATAGCATGACCCAAAATGACCCCAAAAATGACCCACTAACCGAATTTTCTCGAACGTGTTACCTAATCCAATGGTCTTCTTGTAATCCAAAACGATAAAATATAAAATTTGGTCTAAATCGTTAGAGCCGTTTTTTAGATAAAAATGGCTTGACCCATAATGACCCAAAATTGACCCACTAATCGAAATTTTTTGAACATGTGACCCAGCCCAATAGTTTTGTTGTGCCAAAAAACGATTGGATAGAAAATTTCCTTAAAATCGATCCAGCCGTACTCTAGATATAAATAGCTTGATCTTGACCCATTATGACCCAAAACGACCCAATAATCGAATTTTCTCGAACATGTGACCTAGCCCAATGGTCTTCTCGTGCCCGAAAATGGTAAAATCCAAATTTTTGCGAAAATCGTTAGAGCCGTTTTTGAGATAAAATTTACCCACACACACACACACACACACACACACACACACACACACACACACACACACACACACACACACACACACACACACAATTTTTGCTCGCATTATAGTATAAGATAAATAAAGAATACTGCCCAGTTAAACTGATGGCATTGATCTCACACGCTAGAAATACTAATTGTACATTAAAGCCTTATATTTTCAAGGGTTAATTCCGTTCGAAAAAAAATTAAGAATGGGAAACAGTTCTCCCCTTTCCTCTTTTTTTATACTTAATCATTGAACCTCCTATACTATCAAAGACATGCTTTATCATATAAAAAATCTATATTCAAAATTCAGAGCAAATGAGATAATTCTTAATAAAAACCCATTTAGCATTTATATAATTTAAAAGGAGTTATCCCCCTCTTTTATACTTAACTATTAAACTTCCCAAACTATTCAGAGATTTGAACGAAGCCTGAAAATTCTGCTTGAAAAACCCATTTATATAAATTAAGGGGGGGGCATTAGAACTCCTGTTCCCCCTATTTATACTTATTCAATGAACACCTAATAACAGTCACGGAATCGCCTAATCTAAATTTTGAACGAAAACTTAATTCTGCATGAAAATCCCATTTATATCAATTAAGGGGAGGGGCGTAAGCCCCCCGTTCCCCCTCTTATACATATCGAATGAACTCCAAAAACTAATCAGGGAAGCGCCTTGTCAGGATATACCTACATACAAAATTTCAAGTGGATCGGATATTTTTATCACGAGTTATCGCGTTACGCACGAACGAACATACAGAACAGACGGGCACATAAGCTCTCAGGCTATGATAGCCTGTGAGCTAAAAAAGATTCAGATATACTTTAGATTTGCCTATTCTCTACCAAGAACAACTATTTTTCAAATAGTTAAAAAATCACGAACGTTGGATATTGCACGTCAAATACGTAACAAATGAGGTGCATTCGAACTATGCCGCAGTTTTAAATGTATTCAGATCTCGCTGTAATAGTGTAATTACTTCGGATACAGCCCTATATACCTCGTGCTGACAATTGGCCGTCACAAATACAACAACAACCACTATGTAATTGTAATGAAATATTTCTGTGTGGCCCTTGAATGAATAACAAATATTCTTTGCACCGCATGTTGTGCAGACTATCTATTTTAATCTACTTCATAGAAACACCATGTTCGAAAGAGTGTAACATCATTAAAATGCATTTGAAAGCATTTTCCCCATTTGGTTGGGTAGTTTATGAGCTGTTATATACGGGTGGACAGATCAGACGACTACTATAGGTTCTAGGATTTATATAATTATGAATGCACCTAATAAGAATTAAATATTCCATGGGGAGGAGGCTTCAAGATTTTAAACATGCGTAAGGGGTGCGCGGTCAAAAACGATTCACAACCGCTGGTTTAGATGTTTAGACTTTTTAAAAATTGTTTAAATACCTATTAACTTTTATTTCATACCAAACCAATCTATTTTTTGCACTCAGAAAATTATAATTATTACTGTGGTTTGAAAAAAAACAGCGTTTCCACAAACATTAGAAAACAAAAAAGAAAAAAAAATCTCCATTTTTTATGGTCCAGTAATTTCTCATTTTGTAAGAAGATATGCAAGAATGATTAACTGTGTTGTAAGTAACTTGAGTTTGGCAGATCTGTCGAAGCATTATTTTCTTATTCCGTAAACTCCTTATGTCATTAACGGATCTGTGTTTCCCACACAGCGGTACGGGAATAGCCAGTTCCTCTAGATTACGGTCACGAGTGGAAAGAAAGTAAAAGCAGTGAAAGTGAGGTGTTACCTTTATCTTACAGGAAAGCTGTGGGCAATGAGCCATACGTAAAAGTAAGGAAAAAGAATAAAACAGGTGAATAAATATTGATGAATACGTTTATGTTATGTTATGTTAGTGGCTGCGCAGATACAACCTTATCAACTTTTTGGTAATTTTTACCTCTCCCCCCCCCCGTTCTAATATCATACGTTATCATCGCTCGAACCCCCCCCCCTCTCTCCCCGTAATGATATCATTATTAATGTCTAAAAATTTTTTGAATTTATTTTTTCTTTTTTGCTTGGAATGATATACAAAAGTAGTTACACTTATTTTTCGCACACTTTATTGATTCAAATGAAGATGATAGATTACGATGGATAGAGTTATACAGGGTGAGTCATAAATATCGAAACAATAGGCTATCTCCTTAAATATTGCCCCTAGACCCATACTTCCAATTGCAAAAAATCATAAAAAAGGTTAATTTTTGATAAGATAAATTGCAACTCCATGGGGGGGGGGGGGGGGTCTATTTGAAAAAATACGAAGATTAAATTTTTATACGGCCCCCGTAGAGCAAAATTCCAAATTAGGAAATTATTCCTTATGCATTCCTAAAATGAACTAAAAAAATTTTCATCTCCATAAATAAAAACCTCACAGGGATATTAAAATCCAAAATCCCTCAAAATACGTGACTTACACCACTCAACCATGCCTGTAAACGAAGAGTTTTTGTTTTATTTTCAAAGCAAGTGAGGGATCGTCAAAAAATTATCCGTTATTAAATGTCGATTTAAGACAATGCCTCTTATTTGGACACACACACACACAAAAAAAAAAAAAAAAAAAAAAAAAAAAAAAAAAGAGCAGCGTATTGTTTTAAAGCTAAACTTGTTTACAAAATGTGTTGATAGTTTGCACTGGAGTCTGCATGAGTCGAAATATCTAGGCCCTGTCCCAAACCGACCCACTGGTTAAACAGTTCTGCCTGACCTATAAAATTGTTAAAATCATATCACGAACCGGCCTAGAAAAAAGTTTAAATCATAGCCCGGCTTAGCCGTGGATTTCTACATAATTTTTTACTTCGGTATGGTTAAAAATTGTTTCGTACGGAGAAGTTCTGACCAAAAATACTTATAATAGCTTTTCGTTTTTCATAGTTATACTTTTTTATTATTTAAAAATCGCCAAAGGCTGCAATATATTTTTTTATCAATGAATCTCTATTTATATGTAAATGTTTCACATAATATCGTTAATCCATATTCGATACGTTGGTGACTTTGAAAAATGTTATACAGTAAAACCTTTTAAGACGGAATCACATAGGAAAGAAAAAATACGTTATAGACAAATACCCTATTTAGGAGGTGTCTAAATGGAGTTTTTTTTTTTTTTTTCTCAGGTATTATTATAATTATTTTGCATAGTGACAGTGGTTTTAATACGGGTGTGTCGAAACCGCGATAGAAAATTTCATTCAGTGCAGACCTAGGAAGTAAGAAGCAGTTCTCTCGGGTATGAAAAGATACATTAGGCCCGGCCAGGCGAAAAAAACTTCAGAAAAAAGTAACATCTCGGTCCTGGCCCGGCCTGGGCCCAGAATACAAATTTATTTAACAGCCTCTCCAGGACGATAAAAAGCCTGAAGTTGTGAGCTAAGTTTATAAAAAAGATTTAATCTGCATCTTAGAAAAAGCATTGTTTTAAATAACTGACGGACATTTAAACAGTACAGAAAGGAGATGAAAATGAGAAAAGTTAAACTCAACCGGAAGTTTCACCTACAGAAACGTGGAGTTACTTTACACTTTCAATTTTTTAAAAAGCATTTAAACATTTTATTGGGAGCCAAACTTTATTTAAAGCTTTAAATTTGTTTTTCTGCATGATGAGATTTTTTTTGCCACTATTTCTCGTCTTTAAATTATTAAAAGACTAGAATTGTTGAAGAAAAAAAGGGCAAAAACATGAAACATGTCAATTTTAATTATTTTACTTTAGTTTTGTTTCGGCAAATTTGAAAAAATGTTTACTTTTGAAAATATGATTTTTTTTTAAAATATATCGTTTTTTAAATTAATATTTTTAAATAATTTTAAAATTAATGTTGAAAAAAAAACACTGGAACAAAACTAAAATTAGATTTTTATCTTTAATGAAATGGAAAGAAATTGAAATCGGATAAATAATGTTTCGAGTTATAACGATTTTAAATTATCTCATTTACTAATAGTACTATAATAGATTCTTATTCTCTTCTAATAGACTCTTACTAATACTCTAAGTACTAATCATTTGAAATTTTTATAAATTTTATGATAAATTTTAGGATGTAATTTTCTTAGCATATTATATGGCTAACCATCACAAAAAAGGAAGAATAATCGAAATTTTAACTCAAAAGACAGATGTTTTGTGTGTTTCCAGGAACTGTTAAAGTAACATAGTTTCTTGAATAGGATATTTCAATTTGTGTCTGATCCCTTAAAACCTGATGAATTGCTTAAAAGGCTATAACTCTGCGCGTTTTGAAGATATAAAGATGCAATTTTTCGTGTGTTATTCAGGACTGGATAAGGAAAGTTTTTCTAATTGGAATTTTCATCCTACGGAGGCCGTATAAAAATTTAATTTTCGTAATTTTTCAAATACACCACCGCATGGAGTTGCAATTTATCTTATCAAAAAAGTTACCTTTTTTATGAAGTTTTGCAATTGGAAGTATGGGTCTTGGGGCAATATTTAAGGAGATAGCCAATTGTTTCGATATTTATGACTCACCTTGTATAATTTTACGCACGCGCGCACGTCGCGTCGTGCGAAGAAAATTCTATGAGCTTTGCAGGAAATTTTAGGAAAGAAATAATTTTTATTTTTGTAGCTTTTTTTTTAGTACCAAAAAATTAAAAATATCCCTTCAATTTTATATACGAATTATTTGCGATTAGCGCATAATTAAAAGCAGGGCCGATTTTCAATTTTTTACAAAATTTAAAGCATTTGATGCGGAAAACTTTAAAAATTCATCAGGCCAAAATTTCAGACATCAAAAATCGCGAATTTTGATTGACTATTGTCATAAAAAATATATTTTGTCAATCACTCGTAGAAAAAGCACGAAATATTGTCAGAGAGTCATTAAAAAACGCGAATTTCGTTAAAGAATAGTGAAAAAAAAAATCGTCATAAGATCTTGAGTAAAAAGCTAATTTCAGCAAATGGCATAAAAAAATCGCGAATTTCAACAACGAATCAAGTAAAAAAGCACATTTCGACAAAAGACTGTAAAAAAAAAAACTCTTATTTCGACAAAGGACCGCGCAAAAAACGCGAATTTCGACATAGGACTGCGCGAAAAATGCGAATTTCGACAAAAGATCGCCCAAAAAAAAAAACCCCGTGAATTTCGTTTAACCTCTTCGCTACTGGCGAAGAGGTTACGGTAACGTAAAAGTTACAGTATTTTTAATTATTACTGAATTATTTCTTCTCTCGTTTGACTTCAGAGCGAGATTTTTGTTTTATTTTCATTAGCTCGAATCTTAGAATTCGAAACATATTATTCTTATATCGAAATGTCATTTATATTTGAGTATTATTAATAAAATGGGACAAAACTGATGTACCCATTTGGGTACTCAGGGACTGAAGAGGTTAATAATCAAGCAAAAAACGCGAATTTCGTTTAAAGACTACGTAAAAAACGCGAATTTCTTCCAAAACGCCAATTTCATCGACAAATCTTTCTAAAATTGCGAATTACGTCAATGAAGTGCATAAAAAATACGAAATTCATCCATGTCAAAATAATAGAACACATAAATTTATTAAACAAAATTAATTTACACAAAGTTTTTTACCCAATATTTACGTCCGCAGAAAGTTTTCGGTGTTGTACAAGTCTGATAATGGCCCCAAAAAAGCTCGAAAAAATTTGATCCCAATCTTTGTCCCCTTCAGGAGTAGAAATTTTAAAATCGCTGAAACACATGTTTAATAATTTTTTAATAAATTTATTTTCTGCAATTTCACGCTTCTACGAAAAATGGCTGCTAAGATGTACCAAATTTTCTAAAATTTTCGCCGCCCTTTCAACCATTTTAGAAGGGGGGGGGAGGGATTTGTAAATTTAAGGAAATCGTGTTTAATTATTTTTTAGGTTAGCTTTATTTTCTGGAATTTCTCGCACCTACCTAAAACGGTTGCTGGGATATAGCAAGATGTTCTATAATCTTCGATACCCCCCATTTAATCCCCTTATATGGCGGAGGGTTTCCGAATATACCTGTCTTAGTGCACGTTTATGGCATAAGAAGTACATTTCCCCCCAATTTCCATGCTTCAAAGTCCAGTAGTTGGGCTGTGCGTTGATTATCACTCAGTCAGGACAAACTATTTTACATATATATAGATTTGCCATAATTATAGTATCTATTGTTGTACAAGATTAAATTTCTAATTAAATTTAATTAAAGAAATTATCAACAGTCTTTTAAAAACAAAAATAACAAAACCACGGGGCCTCCGAGGTCAAAGCACCACGCCACTAATCGCCTTCGAGCGTAGGAGGTTGGGGGTTCGAATCCCACTAGCTCCATTGCACGCACTCTTTGTGCGGAGCTCCCGGGTGCATTTTCAGAAAGAATCACGTTTTGAGCACCTTATCGCCAGAACAACGATTGGCGCGGAGATGAAATCTATGCTACGCACCCTTTCTTGTTTATGACGTTAAGGGGCTACTTCAGTCAAATGAAAAGACCCATTCACAATGCTAATCCTACGGAAGAAATTTATACAGATATCTCGGTTGCATTTCAATATTTTTAAATGATTTTTTGGCTTTGGATATCTGAGATCTAACTGTATGCATGCCGTTAATTACTTTTTTCATTTTGTTTACAGTTATTTTTTACGAGGACGCTTTTATTTTCGGAACCGGTTTGGAAAGCGAAAGAAACCCTATAAAAAATATCTGCAACCAAAATCGAAAAACTAAAAACAACCTCCATTTAGATCAATCTGAGTTGTCCAATGCAAAAAGAATCATCAAAAATATTAAAATGCAACCGAGATATCTTTATAAATATCTCCCATAGGATTAGCATTAGCGAACGGGTCTTTATCGCGCTTACTGTTCATTTGTTTTTTCGTAAATGTTACAAGCAACAAACAAAAGCAGACACTGCGGGGACTGTTTATCTTTACTCTGGGGGACTGTCCATTGTTGAAGGAAGGGGATGAGACTATTACTATAATAAAGTAACGGAACGCGCAATTTCTGCAGCTGTTGAATTTATGTCTGACAGGAAGAGTACATACGCCAAAGCACCTGTTTCATAGCAAACAGACACAAACAAATGTTATGTCGATTATAAAATTTTGTAGCCTTGTTCCTGCTGTATAAAAAATCAATAAATCTCGCCCAAGCATTTATAATATTTCTTTTCAAACAAATGTGTCGTTTTTATTGCTTCATTGCGTCTGAGAGGCATCAAAACTTGTATGAATAATATAGTTAAGCAAAAGTATCTAGCTATAGCTAGCCAAACTTTAACACGTTGAGTGCCACGGTGACTGACAGTGTAAAATATGATATAAAAATTTATTGTTTTATGCAATTATTAAGAAAATATAATCCCGTAATAAGTAAAAATTAAGTAAATTTTAAATAGATTTTCTTTAATTACTTAAAATAATAGAATTCTTTTAGTTTATATTTTATGGTGACTGACGCGGCCTAAACAGAATAGTTAGTGTCAGCCACCGTGTTAATATAAACGCAATTATTCTATAAATGAGCTAAGCAAACAATGATAAAACATTCGGTTTGTTGGTCATTGGATGTTTGAAAAGTTAACTCGAACTTTCAGAATATAGAGTGATTAAAAAGTAAAAGAACATATATTTCTTCTACTTGTTAATAAAAATTGCAATTAACTTCGTTTACAGTCCATTCTTTTTCTTTTATCCGAAAATAAAATAATATTCGATGTTAAATATATGTATATATTTTTTGTTAAGGATAAAGAATAATGTCATCGGACATTATCGAGACTAACAAAAATCAACTGTTATAAATGCAATAAGTCGGAAATTGCCTGTCAAACGTAGCAAATGAGCTGCGTTCGTACTATGACAAAGTTTTAAAAATATCGAGATATTGGTATAATAGTATACAGTACTTCGGATACAATCATCCGAAATCTTTTGTGTGTAAATACTATCTGCTTTTCTGCTTTCTGTTATGCAGGAAGTAACTTGTAGTAAACCTCAGCAACGTATATCAATTTCAGAAAATGTGAAATAGTTTAATATAACTAAAACACGCCACAAACGATAATACTTCTGTGCGGCCCTGTAAATTAATAACAAATAATCCTTGCACCACAGATTGTACAGAATGTATATTTTAGTATACACTTCATAGATGCATATCAATTTCTTTATGTTCGAAAGTGTTTTACATCATTGAAATGCATTTGAAGCTTTTTCTTTTTTCCTATTGGCTGCAATTAGAGCCGTTCTTATGGAGGACGAATTAAAGAGAAGCCAAGTGCAAGGATTTTGCGAGGCCCTTTCCTTTAAGACACTTAAAACATAATCTTATCTAGTATACTATCAATAAAAAAGAATGGATTTCACCTATATACTGTGACCTGGGGAGCCAGGACTCGATCCTCTAGCTATTATAAAGGAATAGCATTTCTTTGAATATTTGTAGGGGTAATTTATCGATCTACCGAACCAATTTCAAAAGTAATGGTGGCAAATTGAAGGTGAAAGTCCACTTTCCAACGTGAACGTAGTCTATATTTTATTTCAAAATTACTACATTTTCTTAACTAAAATCATCAATTTATATTAAAGATTTTGTATTCTATCTTCTTTTTATTAAAGAAAAAATATTTTGTGTCCAGGTGCGAGGCCCTGTGCGGTCGCATCTGTCGCACACCCCTAAGGACGGCTCTGGCTGCAATATAACGGAATACTTTTGATTCTCCCTGTAATTGAACTATACGTACGATTTTTATAAAATTTGGAATTATACATTTTAAATTTCAAACGATTCGGTTGGGTAGTTTTTACGTTGTTATATGCGGACGAACAGTTACGCACCTAAATGAAGTACACTATCTAGGATTCAAAATAAACGGAAGTGACAATGCAGTTGCCACTTCGGACAATCGTCCGAAGTTGCAGGCAATCGTCTGCTAAAATTATTTAATTAATTTTTGTTAAAATGTGAAATATTTTATGTTTTGTTGTTATGATTTATTTTAGTAAACAGATCGGTAACCGACAAAACAGATCATATGTGTTTTAAGCTGGCGACTGAAATTCCAGGATTGCTCAGAATTCAATTCGCATATTAAAACGGAACTGGTCAGTCAAGTCCTATCTTGGTGGAAATCCCGTGCAGATCCGATCTCAGAGGCGTAAGTTTATTATTGCGTTTTCCTGAACCCAAAGGTATGAAAACATAAAGGACTGGGAACAGGGGGGGGGGGGAGATGGTAAACCTCTAAAATCTAGTTTGCAGATGTTTTCCATCAAGATAGAAGGCAGATCGATTGTGTTTTAATATGCAAATCGAGTTTTAACTAATTCTGGAATTTCAGCCCTGAGTCTATCAGGTGATTGTCTGTGCTGCCGCCTCCCGGTTTAATAGGTTTTTTTTTTTTTTTTTTTTTTTTTTAAGCGCAAAATTTACTTGTAACAACATCTTGCTTATCAATATGGAAGTAAGAATGTTAAATATTACATAAAACTGTTTTAAATATTAACTTTTTAATGCTTTCAAATTTTAAAATTTAAAAGTAGAGATCGATTGATATTTATTTCGTTTTCGGTCAAATATATGAGTTTCGGCGAAAATGCTGCTGAAGATTCAGCCTGACCAAAGCTATCTGTATTCAAAAATCTCGTTTCTTCCTTCAGAAATGTTCAACATAACTCATCGATTTCTGCTGTATCGGCTCAAATGAAACTATTTGTTGCTAGGATCTTCGCTGTTTACATTGATCAATCAGGACTGAGTCAATACGTGAGTGCAAACTACGGCTAAACCTTAAACTTTTTCATGTGCGCATTAAAAGCTGCAGACTTAACGGTAATAGAAAACTTTTATATAGTTTGAAACTGACAAGTCCAAGAATCGACCGCACAAAATTCCTAAGTCATCAAGCACAAGAAAAATTCCTTCATTTCATGTAAGAATAGTAATAGAGGAATCTAATGATCCATGTCTGCCGAAAGGGAAATGGTGCAGAAGCCAAAGATTAATACCACTTACAAGGAAGGTCTCCATACTGGGCATACTCAGATTTTTTTGAAAAAAATACTGATTAAACTATTCATGTATGTAATAAAGGATCAGTCAAATTTAGCGGCGGAATTACAGAAGAAACTCAGTAAAAAAATAAAATACTTTCGAGTATTTGGCGCAAAACGACGAAAGCGTCATGCAATTTGGCGAGTAGCATTTTTCCTCGCCAAAAACAAACGATTTTAATGCACCTGAAAATTTCTTGTCAATTAAATGTTAGAATACGTGTAAATAGTATTTAACGAATTTAAATTTGGACAATGAGAGAGTTTGAAATATGGAAGTATTTTATATTACATATTTCTGTTGCTTTTGCTACAGTTATTTAATTTTATTATTTTTTAAATAATTCCTTATTTATATAAAAAATACCTTTATATTGAAAAGTATTTTTTCATATATTTAAGCGTATGACAAAATAAAAGCCAGATGAAGAATGCTGCAGTAATGCATTTCGATACCGGAGAAGTTTTTGTTACCATAGCAACAAAACTGAATCGACAGAGCTCAATTAGATTGGAGTTAATTTTGCGATTGAAACAATTTTAATTAATTTAAATTTTGTTTTAATTCATAAAATTTCACAGTTAATTTTCATTCTAAATACATAATGACAAAAATATAGTTAAAACAAACTAAATCTGACAAAACTAACGTTATATAAATAAAATTTCTTTAAACAAATTCAAGATGAAACATTTTTACATTAAAAAAGATTTGACATAAAGTATTTTTTGAAATTTTATTTTGTCGCCAACCGATGATAAATCGCCAAATAAAAGAAATGTTCAGTATTTTTTTACGAACGTTCTATCGGGGTTCCGCCAAAAAGTTTTTTACAAACATATATATCCACATGAGAAGAGCATTCTGTAATTTTTTCAGAATTTTCTGAGTATACCCGTATGGAGACCTTCCTTGTTAGTGATTGACTCGTAGGATTAGCATTGTGTTTTCCTGCACCCAGTTTTCCGCGTTTTTATATTTTTGATTGTACGGCAAACACAATGCTAAATCTACGAGTGAGCCATTGGTGGTATTAATTTTTGGCTTATGCACCAGTCCGCTTCCGGCAGACATGGATAATTAGATTCCTCTATTACTAACAATTCCACAAAATAAAGGAATTTTTCTTGAACTCGATGACTTAGGGTTTTGTGCGGTCGGCTCTTGGACTAGCAGTAGTATTTTAAATACTCTTTGAGCATAATACTTTTACTCTGAATACACTAGTCTAGTAATGACATAATTTACAAAAAAACATAAAATATAAAAGTGTATACAGTAAAACCCCGATAGTTCGTATTAATTGGGACCAGACCCAATCCGGATAACCGAAAATCCGGATTATCCGGAGTAAAGAAAAAAAAATTAAATAAAATAAAACATACTTACAGAAAATCACCTTTATGTTAAACTTATTGAATATTTACAGACAGTAAAAATGTTTACTTTGTAATAAAAAAGTTTGTAATTTTCTGCTGTGCCAGTTTTTGAGTCCTACGGTGACGCATCCGTTTGAGCATAGGTAGTTCGTTGAGTGTGGTTTAAATAAGAGTTTAAATAAGAAAACTTAAGGTATTCTTCCGAAAAGATTTCAGAAAAAGTTTTTTTTTTTTTTTTTTAAATTCAGAATATGCCGATGAAACAAGTTAATGTTATGGAAATTCGATTCTCAAACTTGACAAAAAAAAAAAAAAAAAAAAAAAAAAAAAAAAAAAAACCAAACCGGTCCGGATTATCCGGAGATACGGATTAACGGGGTCCGAATTAGCGGGGTTCTACTGTACTTAGAATATTTAGTAGTTGTTCCGATAACTACTACATATGCCGAATATTCGATTTTTCTATTTGCCGAATATGTGGTATTCGACCAAAATCACAATTCGGTGTATCGCTATACTGTCCTCAGTGTTGTAGTCATAAAAAAGAAAGAAAGAAATAACAAGAAAGAAAAAAAAAATTATGCGTCAAGCATAGATTATGAAACACTTTCCAACACATTCAGAATGATGCAAAAAAAAAAAAAAAAAAAAAAAAAAAAAAAAAAAAAAAAAACTGCACGTTTAAAACATTAAAATATTACGCCTCATTTCACCATATGGAAATGTATAACGCATTTCAAAACCGAATTTCAGCTGTTCCCATCTACAATCGGAAAATTATCCGAATTTTATAGCCGCCCTATATATGACATAGAGATTTGAATCTATTAAAAACATACATTCTAAAATTTAGTTCATTTACGAGATATTTCAGAAAATTCCCCTTCAGAAATTTCCTCTAATAAGGAGAATGGTATGCGAATACTTTTGTGCAGCCCCGTATATGAGGTATATAATTTGTATATAAAGAGTAATATGCAAAAAACTAAATTTAAAAGCGCATACCGAATTTTAAAACGTTCACTCCAACAATTATTACGCAAAGACAGTACTGCAAGAGATTTCTTTTTGTGTGTTACTGTAAATTAATACAAAAATGCTATGCTATTTTAGCGTGACCATAATAAAATTCAGTGATTTCTATCAATAATTCTGAAATAGCGTAATGTCATTAAAGTATTCTCCAAGCGATTTTACCCCATACACCATAATGTATTCCAATTCTTTTGAGTGTCCCTGTAAATGAACCATTAATCCCATATACTTCATATTCAATACCAAACATCCTTTGTGACCCTAAATAAGCTTTATCAATTGCGCGACAGTTGTTTTCGTGATTGACTAAGATCAATTACATATTTGACGATCATCTTATAGGAGATGGTTAATTACAAAATACTGCTGCTTTTTAAAACTACTAGCAGGGGTGATCGAGCTCAGCTCGGTCAAAATTATCTTTGTGTTCAACTCGATATAGTATTTTCACTGTATCATTCACTCTGCATTATTACTGTAAAACATATTATTAATAATAGTATTATTTACAAAAACAATCAATAAGAAAACTATGTTTGTATGCACATGTTCATAAATTTTACAACGAAAGGACATCAATCCAAATCACATTTTTAGCTCGACTCTGATTAGTTTAACTATGCATCTTCAGTGCTATTATGAATGTATAAGAAATTTAATTTCTTCACATTCTGAAAGACAACATTTTTTGCCAGATATAGCCAAACTTGGAGACATTCTTTCATTTGGTGCCAAATACGTGTTTTGGTTTCGTAATCTTAATAGTTGATTTTTCGGCCAAATTTCGCCAGTATTTTGTCAAATCTCGCCAACTTATTGGATTTTGCCATATTCTCGTGATCTTGACCCTTATTACCGAAATGATCCACTAATGAAATGTGATTAAACATGTGACTTAGTTCAATGGTCTTCAGGTAATCAAAAACAGTAGAGTATAAAATGAATCAAAATCGTGTAAGCCATTTCTTAAGTAAAATTATTTTGACAGAATACAGCAATGAAGCGATGTGACCCACTAATATAATTTTGTTTAATATGCAACTCAGCAAAATAGTCTTCTCGTGACAAAAGACGTTTCGTTGCAAAATTTAGATAAAATTGATTGAATCGTTGATCTATATAATTAAAATAACCCGAACCCATTAACCCCTTGAGGGGCGGTGGTTTCATAGATATACCACTTAATTTTAATTCCCAAACGCCACATTCGCACCGGAATTTTGTTATAGAAAATTACGGTTTATTGAATGAGTGAAGTATAGCGTTTTCTTATTTAAAAATAAAGTTGTTTTCAAATTCCGGTGTCAGTCATTAATTTCAATACTTAAGCAATGAATTTGCCCTGCCCCGCAAAGGGTTAAGACCTAAAACGACCCACTAATTGAATTTTTACGAGCATGTGTCCTAGCTCAATTGTTTTCTCTTGCCCGAAAACGATATAATAGAAAGTATACTCAAAATGGTGAAAACGATTTTCTCGATAAAATTAGCATGACCCACAAATGACCCTTATATCGAAATCTCTCGAACATGTGACCTAGCTCCCTAATTTTTGTGTGCCGAGAAACGTTAGATACAAAATTTAGATAAAATCGATTGAGCCAATTTTTAGGTATAAATAGTTTGAACTTGACCAATTATGACCCAAAATGACTCATTATCGAATTTTCTCAAACATATGACCTAACCCAATGATTTTCTTGTGTCCGAAAACGATAGAATATAAAATTTAGTCAAAATTGCGCGAGATTGTCAAGATAAAATTAGAATAACCCAAAAGTGACCCACTGATCGAAATTTCTCGAACATGTGACCTAGCCCAATGATTTTCTCGTGCCAAAAATATGCTGTATACAAAATTTCGTTAAAATCAATTCACACGTTCTTTAGATATAGCTTGACCATGACCCATTATGATACACAAATGACCCTTATAATCGAAATCTCTCGAAAATGTGACTTAGCCCATTAGTTTTCTCGTGTATAAATATTGTTACACACAAAAAATTTTTTAAATCGATCCTGCCGTTGTTTAAGTATAAATAGCTTGACCCAGACCCTTTATGACCCATTAATCGAAATTTCTCGATAATGTGACCCAGCCCGATGATTTTCTCGTGCCAAAAAACGTTGTATACAAAATTTCGTTAAAATTGATCCACATGTTCTTTAGATATAGCTTGACATGGCCCATTATGACTCATCATGACCCATAAATGACTCTTATAATCGAAATATCCCAAACATGTGAGATAGCCCATTAATTTTCTCGTGTCAAAAAACTGTTACATACAAAATTTCATTAAATTTGATACTGTCGTACTATAAATATAAAAAGCTTGACCCAGACCTTTTATGACCTAAAATGACCCATTAATCGAAATTTCTTGAATTGAGACCTAGCCCAATAATTTTCTCGTGCCAAAAAAATGTTGTATACAAAATTTTGTTAAAATCGATCCACCTGTTCATTAGATATAGCTTGACCATGACCCATTATGATCCATCATGACCCACAAATGACTCTTATAATCGAAATCTCTCGATCGTGTGACTTAGCCCATTAGCTTTCTCGTGTCAAAAAACTGTTATAGGCAAAATTTCGATGAAATTGATTCTGCCGTTCTTTAAATATAAATAGCTTGACCCAGACTCTTAATGACCCAATATGACCCATTAAATTTTTTTCTCAAATATGTAACCTAGCCCAATGTTTTTCCCGTGCCCGAAAACCATATAATGCAATTTTTAGTCAAAATTGCGCGGGAAAATCTCTAGATAAAAAAAACATGACCCACAATGACCCCAAAAATGATTCAATAACCGAATTTTCTCGAACATGTTACCTAACCCAATGGTCTTCTTGTAGTCCAAAACGATAAAATGTAAAATTTGGTCAAAATCGTTAATGCCGTTTTTTAGATAAAAATGGCTTGACCCATAATGACCCACGAATGACCCTTATAGTCGAAATCTCTCAAACATGTGATTTAGCCCATTAGATTTCTCATGTCAAAAAACTGTTACATACAAAATTTCGTTAAAATCGATCCCGCCGTTCCTTAAATATAAATAGCTTGACCCAGACCCTTAATGACCCAATATGACCCATTAAAATTTTTTTTCGAACGTGTAATCTAGCCCAATGTTTTTCTCGTGCCCGAAAACCATAGAATGCAATTTTTAGTCAAAATTGCGTGAGAAAATCTCTAGATAAAAATAGCATGACCCACAATGACCCCAAAAATGACCCACTAACCGAATTTTCTCGAACATGTTACCTAACCCAATGGTCTTCTTGTAATCCAAAACGATAAAATATAAAATTTGGTCAAAATCGTTAGAGCCGTTTTTTAGATAAAAATGGCTTGGACCCATAATGACCCAAAAATGACCCACTAATCGAAATTTTTCGAACATGTGACCCAGCCCAATAGTTTTCTCGTGCCATAAAACGGTTGGATACAAAATTGCCTTAAAATCCATCCAGCCGTTCGCTAGATATAAATAGCTTGATCCTGACCCATTATGACCCAAAATGACCCAGTAATCGAATTTTCTCGAACATGTGACCTAGCCCAACGGTCTTCTAGTGGCCGAAAATGGTAAAATCCAAATTTTTGCGAAAATTGTTAGAGCCGTTTTTGAGATAAAATTTACACACAAACACACACACAATTTTTGCTCGCATTATAGTATAAGACTAGCAGGGGTGACCGAGCTCAGCTCGGTCAAAATTAACTTTGTGTTCAACTCGATATAGTATTATTACTGTAAAACATGTTATTAATAATAGTATTATTTATAAAAACAATCAACTATGTTTGTATGCACATGTTCATAATTTTTACTTTATTTTAAAATTTACAATGAAAGGACATCAATCCAAATCACTTTTATAGCTCGACTCTGATTAGTTTAACTATGCATTTCGAAGACTATTAAGAATGTATAAGAAATTTCTTCACATTCTGAAAGACAATATTTTTTGCCAGATATAACCAAATTTGGACACATTCTTTCATTTGGCGCCAAATATGTGTTTTGGTTTCGTAACCTTAATAGTCGATTTTTCGGCCAAATTTCGTCAGTATTTTGTGAAATATCGCCAACTTATTGGCTTTTGCCATAGTCTCGTGATCCTGACCCTTTTTTACCCAAATGATCCACTAATCACATATGATCAAACATGTGACTTAGCTCAATGATCTTCAGGTAATCAAAAACAGTAGAGTATAAAATGAATCAAAATCGTTTAAGCCATTTCTTAAGTAAAATTAGCATGACAGCATTCAGCAATGAAGCGATATGACCCACTAATATAATTTTGTTTAATATGCAACTCAGCTCAATAGTCTTCTCGTGACAAAAGACGTTCCGTTGCAAAATTTAAATAAAATTGACTGAGTCGTTGTTATATTATATATAATTAGAATGACCCGAACCCATTAAGACCTAAAACGACCCACTAACTGAATTGTTACGTGCATGTGTCCTATCTCAATGGTTTTCTTTTGCCCGAAAACGATATAATAGAAAATATACTGAAAATGGTGAGAACAATTTTCTAGATAAAATTAGCATGACCCACAAATGACCCTTATATCGAAATCTCTCGAAAATGTGACTTAGTTCATTAATTTTTGCGTGCCGAAAAACGTTAAATACAAAATTTAGATAAAATCGATTGAGCCAATTTTTAGGTATAAATAGTTTGACCTTGACCCATTATGACCCAAAATGACTCATTAATTGAGTTTTCTGAAACATCTGACCTAACCCAATGATTTTCTTGTGTCCGAAAACGATAGAATATAAAATTCAGTCAAATTTGCGCGAGACATTGTCTAGATAAAATTAGAATAACCCAAAAGTGACCCATTGATCGAAATTTCTCGAACATGTGACATAGCCCAATGATTTTCTCGTGCCAAAAATATGCTGTATACAAAATTTCGTTAAAATCGATTCACCCATTCTTTAGATATAGCTTGACCATGACCCATCATGACCCACAAATGACCCTTATAATCGAAATCTCTCGAACATGTGAATCATGTGAACATGTTCTCGTAAAATGAATTTAAAAATAAATCGGGAAATAAGCAGTTTGAATCGAAATACACCCTTAAGGAGGAAATTTTTGAAACAGCTTGAGTATGCAATAAAGATTCTGTGTCACGCATTATAGAGGTTATTTTGTCCGACTTTAAATAGTCTAAAACAATTTTTCTTTGTAATAAATGAAAGTGAAAATGGATTTAACTTACCACCCACAGACTGTATAGTCAGCCCCTTGAAGAGCAAATCTTCCACGTGAAAGCCAAATTCAAGATAAGATGGATGCATCTAAGATAAAAATAAAATTTAAAATTTATGATCAATTCAATGTACAGCATGAAAACAGTTTCTTTGAAAAATCATTGGATTAACATTTTCAAATAGGGTTTGGTGATACACTGTATAAAAAAAAGGTAGAAGGAGATTTATTATATATTTTTTTTAATTTAGTTAATTGCGATTTATATTTATGGTTTCATTTCTTTAAGGGTATCATTTTATACACATCCCTTTGTTATGACATAAAAAATAAATTGCCACAGAAATACAGAAATTAATTTATAGAAAAATGATTTGGTTAACTATCGCGCACTGTAAACTAGTCGTTGGGGGCCCGTAATACTTACCCATCATGGATATGCATAATATATATGAAAATAAAACATGTGTAAACTATTTATAAAATGCATTGCAATCCCAAAAATTTTTTTTAAACGTATATTGAAATATTTGTAATATGCATGTAATGCTCTATTAACGATTTGCTGATGAATGAATTTTGACAAATTATATAAAACGCCAAACTATTCAAGTAGTATTGAATTGAGCAAAAGAAACGTCCTTATAACTTCGAAAATAATAATCATATTAACTAGCAATTTACTGCGTCGGATGAAGCGTCTCATTTCCAATTAAAATATATCTTTGAATTGAAATTTGAATGAAATACAGGGTCATGAAAAATCGAAGAATGTTGAAAACAGAATTAGAAATATCTCGACAACTAATAATCCGATCGATTTCGTTTTTTAGGCAAATTTGTGTTATTTTATTATCTTTTACGTCCATTCCTTAAAATAAAAAGAATTCAAAAAATTTTATGTACTTTTCGAGAGTCCGAAAAAAATAGTTCGGGTTAATTGAGGTTACTGATATTCAATATGATTCGTCCAATTCTTACATACTAAATATACAAAAATTCAAGTCTCTGTCTCAATTTTTATTAGTGAGATAGAGCGTTTACAGACAGACAGACGGACGGCAAAAATTTTTTTTCTAAAAATATGTTTTTCGGAATCTCCAGTATCTAAAACGTGTAAATCCGTCAAAAATGTTCTTTCGATTTTCAAAGCAATTGCAATATTTAACCCTATACTGCGTATAATGGGTAAGTAAAAAAAGGTAGAAAGACAGTTCTGAAAAATTGAATACATTGGACGCTTCTGCCATTGATGAGGTAAATAAGTATTGCTATTTCATTTTTTGTCAAAAAATATATTTTTTTTCACTTTTAGATTGATTTGTTTTTAGAATGCCTACAGGATACCTTAAAATAATTTTCAAAAAGGACAAGTCATTTGATAATATTCATTTGATATACTCATTTAGGAAAGAGAATAAAAAGCACCAGAGCGATTGCTGAATTGCTTTATGTTCCTAAAACTGCAGCATCAAACTATCTTGGAAATCTTGAGGATCACGGTACTAAAAATAAAGACAAGAAAACCTAAATCACTGACGACTCGAGATGAAAGAGACATTATCCGAGTGTAGAAAGAGAAAGATTCTACAATTTCAAAGGTCGGAATACAAGCAGGACAAACACATGTGTCACGTTAAATTGTGTATAACTATATGAAAAAGTGCACAGTCTTCATTTGCAAGAAGCGACAACCTATCCTAATAGACAAAATGCATGTTGCTAACTTCTAAGCTCTGGCGAGAGACCACACCATCCTAATAGACAAAAATGCATGTTGCTAACTTCTTAGCTCTGGCGAGAGACCACACCATCCTAATAGACAAAAGTGCATGTTGCTAACTTCTTAGCTCTGGCGAGAGACCACATCATCCTAATACACAAAAGTGCATGCTGCTAAATTCTTAGCTCTGGCGAGAGACCACACCATCCTAATAGACAAAAATGCATGGTGCTAACTTCTTAGCTCTGGAGAGACCACACCATCCTAATAGACAAAAGTGCATGTTGCTAACTTCTTAGCTCTGGCGAGAGACCACACCATCCTAATAGGCAAACGTGCATGTTGCTAACTTCTTAGCTCTGGCGAGAGACCACACCATCCTAATAGACAAAAATGCACGTCGCTAACTTCTTAGCTCTGGCGAGAGACCACACCATCCTAAAGACAAAAATGCATGTTGCTAACTTCTTAGCTCTGGAGAAACACCATATCATACTAATAGACATAAATGCATTTTGCTAACTTGGGCGAGAGACCACACGTCTTGCACCACGGAACGGACTTCTTTCTTTTACTCAGATGAGAAAAAGTTCAATTTATGCAGTCCTGATGGATATCAGTTATGTTGGTTTTGTATTGGGAATGAGAAAGAATTTTATTCCACTCAACATATGGGACTAGAACATTTGATGGTCTGGATAGAGTCAGATATGGTGGAAAAACGAAACTGATCATTTTGAATGATAGGCAGAACGATAAATACAGTAGACTCCCTCAAATCCGAACTTCTGGTCATTGCTTTGTTTACATCTTTTAAACAGTAATTTGAATGTAATTAACAATGAAATCGAAACTATAATGAATGCTTACAGTATAATAAAATATTAAAATAAGTAAAAAATTAAAATAATTAAAAACTAGATAATTTTTAAAATGAATAAAATATTAAAAGCAAAGGTAACGTTAATAATCAATATCAATATTGTATAATTAAATATTTATTATAAAGATAAGAAGTATTTTTTATGAAACTTGCCACATAACAATGCATTTTTAAATAATTATTAAACTCACATCAAAATCATAAAAGAGGATGTTTTATTTCAGATTTAGCCAGACTTAATAACCAAAAAAAGTTGATTAATACATATATATATATTTAGTAAAAAGATTGTGATTATCAATGATATCAGCAATATTTTGATTTTTTTTTTCCAAAATAAATTTATTCTTCCTTCATGAAAACACACGAATTCAGTAATATTAACAAAAATTACAAATTAAAATATGTATGGAATTAATATAAAAATAAAAAAGTCAATTTTTGTTTCTATATTTGAACTCAATTTTTCATTATTTACATCCATAAAATATGTGCGGATTTTAGGGTTGCGGATTTGAGGGAGTCTACTGTATAACATTTGATTGTTGGAATCTCAATCCTTCCTTATGGTACAGAATTGGGCTGAGGAGATCAGATATTTCAACAAGATATTTCACACACCTATCGGTGTTAAAAATTGGTTCCACAGAAAAAAGGCCTGTGTCTTGCCATGGCCAGCTAAAAGCCTTGATTTGAACATATTTGAAAATATATTGGTCGTCGCGTGCAACGAAAAAAAGAACAGATTTGTTGTTGAGCTTAAAAATGCACTTAACGATGTTTGTGACAAATTTTACCTAAATGAAATCTAAGTATGCTATGATTCAATGCCAAACTGAATCTTTCAAGTCATAAAGGCAAATGGAAAGAAAACTTACAAATCCTTCAATTTTCATATAAAATACTTAAGTGTCCTAGTTTTATTACCGAGTTTCAAGTAAGTAAAATAAACTACGTTATGAATATCAAATTCTTTTCATAATTTATTTTTGATTACTATGATTTTATATTTTTTCATTTGTAAAAAGTTACTCAAATAAAGAAATATGATTCTTTGATCATTTGACAACAATTTAAAAAAGCATTTTCTAAAATATGTAAAATAAAATTCTCAAAACACTGAAAATTTGAACTTAAAATGGAAATAAATTATCAAAATATATTTCTTGAATTAATAAAAGTACATTTGAGAATTTCCTTCCATCTTGGACAATAACATCACTTAGTAACTTATAAACCTTCAATGACTCTTCAATAGAATTTTTTCATGTCATTTTTGGAAGGGTTAGAAATTAATGGTTATTAATCATCAAATGCAACTAAATTATATTTCAAACTTAAAACTACAGTATGTGTAAATTACTGAAAAATTAAATACGACAAAAAATATTTTAAAAAGTGTTAAATTATTTTTAATCCTTAGTACTGTGATCACAGCCATCGACCGAGAATATAAAAAATAATAAAATAATCATAAATATATACTGGACAATTGCACCATAAAATTTAACTACTAAGAATGTATTTACTAAAAATACAACACATCGCTCAGTGCCTTAATATTATCTCTCGATCAAGAAGCAAACTTAGTCCTTCCATTATCATATTTCCCTGAAGACGCCCGCAGAAGACGGCGCGAAATGTTGATAATTTTATTTTATTTTAATTGTACAAGTGTATATTAAAATTCTTGTTTTATGCACCATTGAGCAATGTGTTGTATATTTTTAATAAATACATTCTTAGTAATAAAATAATTTTTTTTTAATTATTATTAAATTTATTTTATATTTTCGGTTGATTGTGTGTTTACAGTTGAAGGCACTAAGGATTAAAAGTAATTTAACACCTTTTAATTTTTTTCCTTTTGTCATTTCTAAGTAATTTACACATAGTGTAATTTTAATTTTTTAAAAGATGAATATAGCATTCTACTTATTTATTTGCTAAAATTTATTTTATTTCATGACAACAAATCATGTTCAGTTGTCAGATTTGATGGCTAACCTGTTTCACATTCTTTTACATTTAATAACTGCTCTCTTTTATACTTTAATATAAGTTTTACTAATGTCACATGCACTTCGTGAGCACCTGATTTCGATAAAAGATCTGACAGAGACAGGGGCAATCCTTTGCACTTGTTAATCACCTCTAAGTTGACTTCCCTTTAACCAGTGACTCTAAATGAAATTTGAAACTTGATGCAGCTAATGATTTATAATTTTTCATTGCTTGAATTTTATTTTACATTTTTTAAATATTGAACCATGGATATGAAGATAATTTATTGTGTACATATTAAATGAATATTTTTCTTTATTTCTATTTGTTTTATTGGCAAATTTTTCTTTCTGACAAGCACACACATATATATATATATATATTCCTGATAATAGTCATAAAATATAACAAAAATTGTAGATCAGCTCAGTTTATTTAATTAATAATTACATGCAAAATATTTTAATACATTTTGAGTATAAAATTATTTTTTATTATTGAGTGTTAAATTTTATTTAATTATAAAACATTCAAATAATAATAGAATAAAAATAATATACAATAGACTCTTGATTAACCGGGTTGCGGATTAACTGGGACAGTAAAAATCTCAATTTTGGATGCAATTTATTGTGATGATGCTGCATAGAAATAAGCAAAAAGCACCACAGTTAAGAAGTAATGAAGAACAATTTCATCAAATAAAGAAAATAAAACTCCTACAGAAAAAAAAAAAAAAAAAAAAAAAAAGTTGAATGTAGATTCTTCCATTGCAGAATTCAGTTTCGCCTCAGATTAAGAAAAAAAAAATAAAAAAAAATCGATAGAGGTTTTTTAGAAGGGCGATTCCGATAGAATGCAATGAACTAACTTCATTTTTCTTGTGTTTATCAATATAATAGCAAACAAAACGGCGTGAAATACCCAATTGATTAGCAATTTCTCTCTGAGACATTGGAATTGCGGAATAATAAAGAGATACAATTTGCCGTGCTACTCTTTCATTGACTAGATTCATCAAAAACAGATTTTTTCTTTAGTTTAAATACTTTTTTATAATATAATGTAAAAACTTTTTATAAAATGCATTGCAATTCCAAAACAAAATTTAAACGTATACAGTCGAGTCTCTCTATAACGAAACTCCATACATCGAATTTCTCTATATAATGAATTTTTAGTAGGAACGGTTCCTTTTTCGCATGATTACATTAAAAACAGTCTCTATATAGCGAAATATCGATCTCCATATAACGAATTTTTTCATAAATTGGTCTTAATTTACTCAGTTTTAAAAGGCTTCGAAATCATATCTAATCAATTTTCCATCACTTATTTTTGATTTATCGTCAGTGCTGAGTAGAGATGGGAATGCTCGGAAAAAACCCGGAAAAATTGGGAAAAAAACTTTTTTCGGTTTTTTTCCGAAGGCTTATTTTTTAATTTTTCCGAACTGGAAAAATTGAAATTTCATTTATGAAATAATGTAGTGAAAATTTTGTAATAGCTAC
The DNA here is from genome assembly GCA_964019185.1 of Maratus speculifer. Taxonomy (NCBI): domain Eukaryota; kingdom Metazoa; phylum Arthropoda; class Arachnida; order Araneae; family Salticidae; genus Maratus; species Maratus speculifer. The sequence continues at coordinate 215,134,657 of OZ025301.1, read as the reverse complement.
ATTCTTATACTTTTTATTTTATTTATTTTTATGTTAAGTGTCCCACATGAAAACTTTAATGTGGGTAATCTGATCTCTGAGCAGAAATCTGTTTGAGAAAACTTGAAAGAATCCTTCACATTTTTTTCTTTTTGAAAACAAGACCCTTTGCAAAATTTCTCTTGAAAATAGACATTTCAGAAAAAAGTTTAATCTACAAATTGAATCTTTAGCAAATGCAGTGATTGAAGTAAAAAAAAATCTTATGCCATATAGCAGCTGAATCTTATCAAGTTGTATATATGCATAAATAACCTTATTAAAAATGTCTAAATAGAACTCTAAAAATAGTAATAATTTCTTATTCACAAATTCTGAATATATTTTGTGTAAATATATATACAAGAAATTCACAATTTCACAAAAACAGGATTACAAGAAAAAAATCTAGATATATAATTAAGTGCAACTTCTCTTTTTAAAAATTAATTCATGTGCAAAATTATTTGAATAATATGCCGATTAATAGAAATGGTAAAATTAAAATTTTAACATAAAATTTGAAGCATGCATTTATTACTTTTTTCTATCTTTTCAAGAAGTAAGTATTGAATTCATGAAAATTTTGACTTCCAGTTTTTGGTGTATTTAAACATTTTAGAAGGTCTTGAACACGATTTGATAGTTTTTGGAAAATATCTGTCACTCTGAGTCTGTATGGGACAAAAATTTTATGGGCACTCGATCTCAAGAACTGGTGCACATAATTTCACAAAACTTTAGATTCAGTTACACCTTGATATAAACTCGAGGTGTTTAGTTATTAGTGTATATCGCCCAACTGATGGCGCTGCTATGCTTCATTATTCATAATTTCCAAAATAGTTCAATCTCAAGAATTAATGTATGTATTTTTATAAAACTTCAGATTAAGTTAATCTTTGATATAACTTTGTGCACATTACTTTTTGTTGTAAATCGCTCAACAGATGACGCTGCTATGCTGCATTATTCATGATTATCGCAATAGCTCTATCTCAAGGACTAAAGGACGATTTTTTTTTATCAAACTACAGATTCAGACAGTTCCTGATATATATTAATGTTGTTTAGTTTTTGGTGTAAATTGCCCTATAGGTGGCACTACTATGCTGCATTTTTCAAGATTTCGTTATAGCTGATTAATTGAATGTTTTTTCAAGGTATTGAATCTAAAAAAGTCCTTCCGGCAATGCCGGGAGGAAGAGGTAGCTTTCAATAGGATGAGCGAAGCGAATCCTCTACTAGTCCACTCAAATTACAATTTGTCGTACGCTTTACAAAAAACTATTCAATATTTTAACTTCAAATTAAACACAAAAATAAATTATGATCTGTAGATTTGCAGAATATATTTTTTTTTACAGTAAAACATTAAAAAAATTATTATTTTAATTAATTTATTTTACATGCATTTCCAGTACGGACGCATTTTAGCAGATAAATAAAAAATGAAACGCGTATATTTTCAGAAAAAAAAAAGTTTAAATCATGGAGTAAATAATTATAGATAGAATCATGATTAATTTATTAAATAAAACATGTTTTCATTATCCCGCAAAATCGTTTGCACAGATGACACTTAAACATTTTAAAAGAATTGTATTATGGATTTTTTTTTTTTTTTTTTTTTTTTGTAAACTGGCAACAAAATAATTGTAAACAAATAAAATTAATTCTTAAATTTGTTATATAAATGAAAAATTAAAAGATCTGCGTGAAGTTGTTAGTTCAAGCTCTTTATAAATATTTTTGCGAAGGTCGTATTGTGGCTAAATAATATCGACTCATTAATCAGAAGGATTTTATAGAAAAATAAGACTTTAATAAGTTCGCAAACACAACAATAATTATTCGTGAAAACTTCACTGCGAGAATGAGAGAGCGCTTCGTTAAAAGGTAATTCCATTAATTGAGTTGCCATTCGCAGAAAGTAAAAAGTTCTCCCATGCGGAGAGAATTACAGCAATTCTCATACGCTAACATGTATAAAAACGAAGAAATTAAAATAAAATGTTTTACAGTTAAAAATTCATATTATGAACGAAAGCAGATTTCAAATGTTTTTTCCAGAAAATAGGATTTTGAAGAAGTAACTTTCTTCAAATATATTATTCTAAAATAGCTATCAAAGATTATCGGATGTTGATTACAAAGATTGGAAACATGCATATTTCAAACAATTAAAAAACACCAGTGGCTACTTGAAATTGTAAAAACATCTTTAAAAGAGCTTTTAGTTGAAAATAAAAAAAAAAAATTGTAAAAGTTTGCTTCGAAAATATCTTATTATGCCAGTTTTACATCATAAATAAAAAATTAAAATGCGCCAAAACATAAAATAACGTTTTTGTTTAATAAAGATGCAAAAATAATAAAAAAAATATATTGTTACTTTCAAATATCTGTTTTATAAAATAATGCTTCGCGAATCCAAACAAAGCATGGCTTTTGCTAGTATACTTATATATTTATTTATTTATTTTAAGGTAAGTTACATTGTTCAAAAATACTAAGCTCAAATTAGTGGAAATAATCTTATAAAATTAGTGATTTTATAAGATTGAAACTAGTTTTTGTCAAGACTGAATATTAATAGGAATTTTTAGAAATTAGTCATCTTTTATTCAACATGGTTTTATTTTAAGCGATTTAGAGAATCACCAAATTCCACGATATCATAAAGTGTATGCCATTTTAAAGCAACATTGTGGATCGTTCAGATCAGACCGTTTCAAAATGTCAGCCATAAGCAAAATTCAAAGTGCTATAACTCAGTCATTTTTTAAGATATAGACAAAATAAAAAGTGTTCTGGAATTGTTGTTTTAAGTTCTAACACCTAAAAGAAAAATATTTTTCAATTTTTATTTTTTTTGCATTTAATTTTAAATTTTAAATTTTTTAAAAAATTTAAAATGGCCACCATTTTGAAACAAAATGCCAACGAACTCGTTCGAGATTATTTTGTATGTACTATGTACACCCCAAATTTCATTGAAATCGGTTCATAAATACGCGTGTTATCACGTGACAAAAATCAGATCGTTTCAAAATGTCAGACATAAGAAAAATTCAAAGTGCTATAACTCAATCATTTTGTAAGATATAGACAAAATAAAAAGTGTTCTGGAATCGTTGTTTTAAGTTCTAACACGTAAAAGAAAAATATTTTGCAAATTTTGATTGTTTCACATTCAATTTTAAAATTTTAAATTTTAAAAAAATTTAAAATGGCCACCATTTTGAAACAAAATGGCGGATGATGCTGGCCAACGAACTCGGTCGCGACATTTGTATGTACTATGTACATACCAAGTTTCATTCAAATCAGTTCATAAATACGTTAGTTATCGCATGACAAAAATCAGATATATATATATATATATATATATATGGTTATATATATATATATATATATGTCAACATTTGAACGGAGGGTGGTTTTGGGGTCTGGGGGTCATGATCGGTGAAAATATACCAAAATTTTCCGGAAGTGCTTTCCTCCGGACGGCTGCAATAGGTAGCTTTTTACTTTTTGTAATGAAAGCTACCTAATTGACCTCCATAATGTACAGTAATTTAGCAAAAACATGGGCAGTTTGCATTAGAAAAGTACAACTGCAATGAAAAAAACCTCATATTTTATTACAAGTAATTATGTTCCAAATTATACATTCCCTCTTGATTAAACTTTGAATTTTTGTAGCACACTAGAAGTTTAAAGCACACTAAAAGTTTATCTCTGTATGTTACTGCTTTTGTTAATTCCTCAAATAGCGAGCATTTTCTATTTGTAGTGTTCTGTTTTCATAACTTTTCAGTTCCATTCTATATGAAATTACCATATGGAAACATTATTGAACATGGTTTCTTACTCAAGAATAGAATACCAGATTTCAGGATAAAAAGAAAAAAAAAATTATGTTTAATTAATTTTAAAAAAAATATTTTTTTTTCAGGTTTCCGTGAGTAAACCCTATGCTGCTATTTTTTAGTTGCAGACCTGAGTAAGCCAAACTAAAACTTAGTTTTGTTTGAATTTAGATTATAAAACTAAATCAAAACTTTGAGTTGAGATTGGAAAGCTATACCAAAACTAAACATTTTTTAAAGGAAATAAAATTATAATTGTAAGAGAAAAGTATAATAATGTAAAAATATACTTTTTTTAAACAAACAATGGAATTTTTTGTATACTGATATTGATAATAATGATAAAACTGCAACAATTTCGTGAAATTAGTATCATTTACTTAAAAACTATAATTATGTAAATGGAATGCATAATTTATTTCATTCCAAACTGCAGACATATTGGTTCAGGTTCATTATGTCAATTGGTAGTTAAACATGTAACTGAAAAATCATTTCAACAGAGATATGATATAACAAACAATAGTGTTTTAAAAATTCTTAGGCTGTGGAAAAAAAACTAAAATTTAAAAGCAGGCTTTGCTACTTTCTTTTTACTTTGTAATATAAAGCGAAAATAATTTTCATTTAATACAAATAAATGGGAAAAAATGTTTATTATTTAATATTCTCTAAGAAAATATAATTTATTTGGGAGAAACAGTCATGAAAAATCAATTTTTCCGTTTTTTTCAGAAAAAAAAACCCGGTAAAAAACCAGTATTTTTCCGGAAAATTTACATCTCTAGTGCTGAGTTTTTTTTTTTTTTTTTTTTTTTTTTTATATATATATATATTACTTCTTTCCTTGTTCTTTAAATCCAACGAATTCATCACATCTCCCACACACCTTTCCACATCCTTCTCAAAACAGAGTCAATTGGATTGGTGCACATGTAAGAGAGGAATCAATGAGAGGCACATAAGAGAGGCTTTAAAATGGAGGAAAATGTTAACAACAATTTTTCATTCCTTGCTAAAATTTGAACATTGTTTTTTAGAGCGTAACAATTTTAAAATCAAAACAACAAAAAATCACAGATTTCTTCGTCTGAAATTAATGCAAGTCTTCCTTATTTGATTTTCATTAAGTTTTCAAATAAATGTCTGTTCTCTTTTTTGAAACAGCTTAAATAATTAAGAAATAAAATGTTAGGTTAATATTTACTTTTAAACGTTTCAAATTATTAATTCAAAAGATCAAAAATAATACTTGTTCAAATTTCACACATTAAATACGATTTTTAACATCAATCTCTATACATCGAATTTTTCTATATAATGAATTTTTTACTGGAACGGTGGATTTCGTTATATAGAGACTCGACTATATTTAAATATTCTTATTATACATAGTAATGCTCCATTAATGAATTGCTGATGAATCCATTTCGACAAATTATGTAAAATACCATACTACACAAGTTGTACCGGATTGCGTAAAAGAAACATCCTTATAATTCCAAAAACAATAATCATATTAACTAACAGTTTGCTGTGTCAGATTAAGTGTCTCATTTCCAATTAAAACATATCTTTGAATTGAAATTTGAAGAAAATACAGGGTCATGAAAAATCGAAGAATGTGGAAAACAGGATTACAAATATCTCAGCAACTATTAATCCGACCAACTTCGTTCTTGATGCAAAATTTGTGTTATTTTATTACCTTTTACGTCCTTTCCTTAAAATAAAAATATCGAAAAATTTTATATACATTTCCAGAGGTGCCAAGTTTCAATAAAAGTTATCAGTAACCAAAGTTCAGAGAAGAGTTGGGGGGGGGGGCAAATTTTCAAAAATTCTTTCTTTTTTCCGCAATCTTTTGGGGGAAATTTGCAATGTTTGCACGGAATTTTCACATCTTTCGTGATTTTTGGACGAAATGTGTGCGTTTTTCGCGATCTTTTGACAAAATTTGCGCGTATTTCGCGATCTTTAGACAAAATGACTGCGTTTTAAGCGATTTTTTTGACGAAATGAGCGCGTTTTCCGCGATCTTTTGACAAAATGAGCGCGTTTTCCACGATCTTTTGACAAAATGTGCGCGTTTTTCGCGATCTTTTCACGAAATAAACGCGTTTTCCGCGATCTTTTGATGAAATAATCGCGTTTTAAGCGATTTTTTGAAGAAATGAGCACGTTTTCCGCGATCTTTTTGGCGACATAAGCCTGTTTTGAGCGATTTTTGACGAAATGAGCGCGTTTTACGAAATCTTATGATAAAATGAGCGCGTTTTCCGCGACCGTTTGACGAAATTAGCCCGTTTTTAGCGTTTTTTTAACGAAATTTGCGCGTTTAAAGCGATTTTTTGACGAAATGAGCGCATTTTCCGTGATCTTTTGACAAAATGTGCGCGTTTTCCACGATCTATTGACAAAATGTGCGCGTTTTTCGCGATCTTTTGACAAAATGAACGCGTTTTCCGCAATCTTTTGACGAGATAATCGCGTTTTAAGCGATTTTTGACGAAATGACCGCGTTTTTCGAGAACTTATGATGAAATGAGCGCGTTTTCCGCGATCGTTTGACGAAAATAGCCCGTTTTCAGCGATTTTTTGACGAAATTTGCGCGTTTTAAGTGATTTTTTGACGAAATGTGTCCGTTTTTTCGATATCCTTGGACAAAATTTGCACGCTTTTCGCGACATTTTGACGAAATGCGCGCACTTTTACGCAATCTTTTCTGTTTTTCCCGAGATCTTATATTGAAATTTGCGTTTTTTCAAGCGATCCTTTGATGAAATTCGAGATTTTTTTATCCGTAATTTCTATCCGATGCCCGTAACGCCGTAACTTTTGTTGCGTATCCGTAATAATTACGGACAAATCGTAATACTTGGCACCTCTGCATTTCATCAGAACGAATTTTTCGAGAGTTCAAAAAAAAAATAATTCAGGATAATTGAGGTTGCTGATATTAAATAGGCTTCATCCTATTCTTACTTACTCAGTACATACAAAATTTTAAGTCTCTATCTCCATTTGTTCGTGAGATAGAGCGTTTATAGAGACGGATGGCAATTTTTTTTTTCTAAAAATATGTTTTTTGGAATCTCCAGTATCTGAAATGTGTAAATCCGTCAAATTTTTTTTTTTTCGATTTTCAGAGCGATTGCAAGACTTACCCTATACTACATATGATAGGTAAGTAAAAGTGGGACACAATTTTTGACACGACACTTTTTAGCTTGTCTAAAAAAAAATAGCATCCAAAGTTTTTTTTTTTTTTTTTTTTTTTTTTTTTTAAATTGATAGTACTGATGTTCAGAGAAAAATCTTTTAGGATTTAAGAATGTTAAACTGAAAATGTGGACAAAGAAGTAGTGCAACAACACATTAATGAAGATATTCAAAATTGGAATGTTATGAAGTTTTAACATTTTAAGTAATGATATTGTGTCACATGTCAGTTACAGTTCAGAAAAAACAATGAATTATGAAATAAAGAATACTGCCCAGTTAAACTGATGGCATTGAGCTCACAGGCTACAAATACTAATTGTACATTAAAGACTTATATTTTCAAGGATTAATTCCGTTCGAAAAAAAATTAAGAAAGGGAAACAGCTCTCTTTCCTCTTTTTTTATACTTAATCATTGAACCTCCTATACTATCAAAGACATGCTTTATCATATAAAAAATCTATATCCAAAATTCAGAGCAAATGAGATAATTCTTAATAAAAACCTATTTAGCATTTATATAATTTAAAAGGAGTTATCCACCTCTTTTATACTTAACCATTAAACTTCCAAAACTATTCAGAGATTTGAACGAAATCTGAAAATTCTGCTTGAAAAACCCATTTATATAAATTAAGGGGGGGGAGGCATTAGAACCCCTCTTCCCTTTATTTATACTTATTCAATGAACACCTAATAACAGTCCCGGAATCGCCTCATCAGAATGATCCTAATCTAAATTTTGAACGAAAACTTAATTCTGCATGAAAATCCCATTTATATCAACTAAAAGGAGGGGCATGAGCCCCCCGTTCCCCCTTTTATACATATCGAATGAACTCCAAAAACTAATCAGGGAAGTGCCTTGTCAGGATATACCTACATATAAAATTTCAAGTGGATCGGATATTTTTATCATGAGTTATCGCGTTACGCACGAATGAACATACAGAACGGACGGGCACATAAGCTCTCAGGCTATGATAGCCTGTGAGCTAAAAAGTCTTGAAAATGACAAAGAAAATATTATAACTCAACATTAAACTGCAGTGATGGATTAGTACACACCGAGGCATTAATCACTTGGAGCAAGCTTATGAAAGAACGCCCAGTAAAACAAATGAGATTGAAATGAAAAATTTTTGAAGACTTCTATCATTTAATTAGTCAGAAAACAAAGAGGTAAACTACATTTCCATTTTATTATCTTTTTTAATATTGTATTCATTAATTGTAATTCTAAATAACAGTAAAATTTAATGTAAAATGACCTAAAGCTGATGTCCAAAAAATCATTCTTAACGCTGATGTCTTTAAATAAAACAAATACAATAGATTCCCTCAAATCCGCACAGCTTGAGACCAGAAGTTGTGCTGATTTTAGAATTTTATGCATTTCTGATCATTGCTTTGTTAACATTTTTAAAAAATTAATTTGAATGTAATTAATAATGCAATCAAAAGTACAATGAATGCTTAGAATATAATAAAATATTATAATAAGTAATAAACTAAAATAATGAAAATTTAGATAATTTTTAAAATGATTAGAATATTACAAACAAAGGTTAAGCTAATTATCAATAATGTATGTTCAAATATTCATAATAAAAATGAAATGTATTTTTCCTAAATATTCAATAAAACTTGCATTATTATTTAAAAAAAAAAAAAAAAAAAAAAAATGTTAATTCCTATTAAAATCATAAAATAAGGAAGTTTCATTTCAGGTTTAGCCAGATTTAATAACCAAAAAAGCTTGATTAGTACATAAATATATTTGGCAAGAAGATTGCGATTATAACTGATATCAGCAATAATTTGAATTTTTTCAAAAATAAATTTAGTCTTCTTTCATGAAAACACATGAATTCAGTAATATTAACAAAAATTACAAATGAAAATACATAATGCAATTGATATAAAATTTAAAAGTCAAATTTTGTCCCTACATCTGAACTGAAAGTTTCATTGTTACATCAGTAAATTATGTGTGGATTTTAGAGTTGTGGATTTAAAGGAGTCTACTGTATTTAAATTGTTAGCAGTTTTTAAAAATAATTTATAATGAGTTTTAAGAAGTGCCACTATTCAAGAAAAAGAGGAAAACTCATTCTAAGTTATAATGTTCATTCTCTTTTTTTTTCTTTGGTATTAATTAAATTATTAATGTCCTATTATGTAATAATTTGACATTTTCTATAATTTTTCATGAAAATTCGATTATTTGGGAGGGATATTTGCTTACTAAGGAAGAGGCATTTTCTGACCATCCTAATTAATTAATACCGTAAAATGGGGGTGAATAGGAACAGCGGGGTGAATAGGAACGAAACTTCCCGGTCATACAAGTAAATTCATTATAAATATTTGTGATGATATTTTTAGTTGCCAATTTTTTTATAAGAAGGTAATAACATTAAGAGTTGGAAATTCAGTTTAGACATGTTGGCATCACTACTGGGGTATATAAAAAAAAACTTCAAGAGGATCCTCAAAAACCTCATTTTTTCAACGTCTTCAAAACTTTGTAACTACAGTATTTTTCGTATTCTAAACCTAAGAGAGGGGATTTTTAATTAATGATAGTCCTGTAAATAATATGCTGTATTAAATTCTACTTATTTCTAAACTACATAATGAAAAATGGCTTGTAACATCAGAGGTTTACGATTTATGGGGTGAATCGGAACACGTTTTATTTCATGGTTTATTTTTCTATACAGTAATAGTTTCATGTAATATATGAAAACGTGTGTGAATATGTATTGTAACAATATTTTGTTTGTTCTGATTACTTGAAGAGTTGAAAGGTGCCAAGAAATTACTTGGTTAAACAAAAAAGTCAACGCCTAATCCAACAGACATGGAACACACAATAAAAGAATTTAAAAATTACAAATTAGTTAGAAAAACTGCACAAAATTATTCTCTGACATCCACAACATTACACAAACATCTCAAAATGAAAAAGCAATTAAAAAAAGAGAGGAATGCAAACAGTACTAAGGGCTGGGGATGAGGGCATACTAGTAGATCGTATTAATACATGCAGCAATTGGGGCTACTCAATACTTTCACTTTCCCAATGACTACTAGTAAAGGATAACACAGAACAGGGCTCAATTTGTATTAAATTCTATTTCTGCAATTCGAATATAATTTCGTAAAAGAATTTTTAATTTCTCTTGATTTCAAAGTTGTTTTCTAATTTTTAAAAGGCATATTTTTATTTGTATATAAAATAAAGGCTTGATTCATAGTAACTATGTGGGTGCGAATGCAGTTTACTCTCCTTCTTGGCGCGATTTTCAAAAATCGCCAAATTGGCACGTTTTTGCGTCTTGTCTCCCGGAGCACGCTGTTTTGCTCCGGATTAAATGAAAATGCAGGGTTGCCATATTGAAACATTTATCGCTATAAAAAAAAAAGTCGCCTTGGCGAAGGACAGTAAACTGCATTTCACCCACTACATGTTCCTATTCTTCGATTATCATTATTACCAGTTTTTATTAACCCTATAAAGGTGTGAATCTGAATAATTAAAATATATAATTTTTGTTCCGATTCACCCCTATCTGCGGGGTGAATCAGAACACCATTAAAAAATTAAATAATATATATATAAAGTAAAAATGTTTCGTTTATGCTTAAAAAGTAAAGAATAAAACAAGACCAAAGTTTCTAGTAGAAAAATTAAAAAATCTTTTGTTGATTTTTTTTAACGTTAAAGTTGAAAAGTGTTCCGATTCACCCCATTTTACGGTAGTATATATACTGTAATTTCTCCTGATACAATTTCATTATTAAAATGAATCCTCACCCAAAATATTACAAAAATCATTTTGTCAGGGTCACTGGGTTTGAACCTGTCTTCTATAAAAATACAGAGCTTTAAACTGTTGTTTTAGACAGCTGTGCCTGTAGGGACTCCTACTTTCCTTACAAGTAAAATGGTTAAAAGAAAAAGAAAAAAAGCCGTTGCATGCACAGATGGATCAATTTGTAGGGGAGACTGAAGAGGAATGGGACACTTTTTACAAAAACTATAAAATCAACTTTGACACAAAAATGCTGATTTAGAGAATGCAAAAGGAAACACTTTCTAATATCCTTGAACAATACTGAAACATAATTTTCAAAAACAATTTTACAATTAAAGAAATTGTAAATTTCAAAAGTGTCCCATACCTCCCCACTAATAGGTATTTTTTGTCGTCCGATTATCTACACTAGGGAGATAGGACCAGGGGGAGTGCCCTTCGTGGGGGTCTTTCTAAGGGAACCCAACCCGTATTTATGCAAGGTTCGAAGAAAACCATGAAAACTCCGAACGGTTAGGCCGACAGCCGCGATTGGGTTCGAACCCAGCACCTGCCGTCTACCAGTTGAGAGGTCCGTACCTCTCGGCCACTGGCCCCACTAATAGGGAAATATCAGATAATTATAAAACAATGTGTATGATTAGACACAAGTATCTAGTGTTAACTATATATACAATCTAACGAAGATTGTAGGTTGATAATTTCTGTGCTAGAATATCAAATTATTGTACAGTAGACTTACTCAAATGCGGAGCACAGCTTGGGACCAGAGGTTGTGCAAATTTCTTGTCATTGCTTTGTTTACATTTTTTAAACAGTAATTTGAAGGCAATTAATGCAATTGAAACTATAATGAATGCTTACAATATAATAAAATATTAAAATAATTATCAAACTAAAATAATAAAAATTTAGAAAATTTTAAAGTGGTTAAAATATTAAAAGCAAAGGTCAAGTTAATAATCCACAATGTATGATTAAATATTTTACACAATTTTTGCACATTTCATTACAAAGATAAAATGTATTTTTCCTAAATTATTCAATGAAACTTGTCTCATAAATGTACACTACTAATTCACATCAAAATTATAAAATAAGGAAAATTTTATTTTAGATTTAGCCAGACTTAATAACCTTATGCTGTTTTAAAGCCATTACTTTTATGAAATTATAATAATGCTTTCATTTCTTTGTAGGCAGTGTTGAATTCAGGGGTTGGCCCGAGAGGGTGGGGGAGGGATTCCTCCTTGAAAAAATTAGATGTCACTTCGGAATTTTTGAGATTTGGTGTTTTCAATAGTCAAAAGAGAATTTCTTAAACGGAACCACAGAAATCCCTCTCGGAGAGAAGTATCTAAATTCAACACTGTTTATAGATAACTATCTGCAATATTTTTCGGGATCTATAGAAAATAGCACTGAAGCAACGAGGGTCATTTCACAATTTTTCGTAGCTGAAAGGATTGTCGAACGAATTATATCATTAAATATAAATATTTAAGGCAAAAAATTAACGTTTTGACAAAATATTAGAATTATCCCTTACTTTGTAGGTGAAAGAAGTATCCTTTTCTTGATATATTATTAATGTATATTGAATTATTTAATACAGATAAACAAAGTTACAGTACGCAGATTGCACATAATGTCTTTAATTACATAAGTAGCCCTTTATTTGAAAATCCGTATAAATGATGCTATTAAAAAGAGCAATATAACATCAGAATGGGTACTCTTTAACAAGAAATAAAGGATAAACCGTGTTTGAATCCACTACTAGCGTCGGAACGGCACTACAAACCGAACCATCAGCTGTGCAACCAAACATTAAAAAAAATATTCGTTTTAGTTAGTTAGTTGGTTGGTTGTGACACAGATTAAGAAAATGGGCGATTTCAGTTTCAACTGTAAACAGTTAAATGTGATCGCAGTTACTATTTTGAGGCTGAATGAATTTTCTCCACTATTTTTTGTTCATAAAAATATACTATCGTGCTAAAATTTTTTAACTTCAAATGCAATGCATTGGATTGTTTGTATTAAAGCAATTTTTGGCTTGAGAAATTATTCGATTAAACCAAATGCTCGATTCATTTATCGAATTGGCCGGCCACTCCGCTTAACACGTTGGCTGTGTTCAGCTGTTACGCGCGCTGCACGCGCACGCTAGGAGCCACGGATATGGAGTGGATACTTATACTTGGTGGGATGTGCGTTCAGTCCTCGCTACTGTGCCACCAGTTACTGTAACTGTTCGCTCAGTAACAGATGGAGAACAGATCAAGGATGTAATTACTTGTAGTGCCAATTATAAAGATAATCTGTTACAAATGAAAGTGAGCTGGCTGGTCGAATGGTCAGAGTGCTGAGCTTGAACCCAGACGATACGGGTTCGAAACCTGCGCGGGCCAAAACTTGGTTTGTGTTTTTTTTTTTTTTGGTTGCTTTTTATTAATAAATAAGACGTTTTTATTAAAGGTAAATTTTATATTAATAATACAGAAGCACATGTATTTCTATTATAATAATAAAATACTTATTTAAATATGAGAAAATGAGATTTTTGCGGAGAAAGTTTTAATATTCCAAATTTAGAATATTAAAAGGATAATTAGAACGATATTAATATCGTTCCAAAGTGATTTATATATATATTAAGAAAATGAAAAAAAAAGTTTTCTGCGAAAATATCCGTATACGCATAAAATAATTATTAAAATGTTCTTCTTCTTCTCTTTTTTTTTTTTTTTTTTTTTTTGAAAATTTTAGAAGTAATTTTTTATTGAGATTAGGATGCAAATATAATGCATGCGTGGATATTTTACGGTGTTAAAATCAAAATGGAAAATATTATAAAAGCAAAATGTAAAAGATATACATTTTTTTTAAATTAAGAATATCTGAAATATTTGGAGTTTGCCTTCTAGTTTTATAATGAATAAAGTATGATTAGAATGTTTATAATTTTTCTATTAAAAGTATAAATAAGTGTTTTGCTTATACTAACATAATTTCGGATGTCGTTTGTTTTTCATATTTTATGACATATTTTGGCCTGTTATCCACACGGTATTAAAATATACAATCATTAAATAAGAAATATATACATACTAAAACTTCTTCTGAAAAATTATCTAACTAACAATGCAAATTCCATTGAAATCAATCCAGTATTGTAGATTATAAATCAATCTTGTAATATGTGGATACAGGGCCATCGCTAAGACTTTTTATTGGTGGGGGAGAAAACCTTAATATTGTCAAGTCAAATTTTTATATTCGCCAACTCGTTTTATAATTTTGCCAAGTTAACGCACTTTGAAAATGTAATACAATTCTTATTTGTAAAAAAATTAATAATATTCCCAATTAGAGTTGTAACTTTTGCAAATTCTATCAAAAATAGAAAATGTATTGCAGTTTTTATTAAAATTTTAATTAAATTTGACATAAAAGTTTTAAATTTGCAAAGTGTAACAACATTTGTCAATGTTTTGGGAGGGTACCCCCCCCCCCCTTAGCTAGTCCCCCGTGTGGATATCTCAACCTTGGTTTATCAACAGCATTCCATTAATTACAACAATAGAATCAACAGTATTCTATTATTTAATACGAAAAGTATAAAGCAACTGATAATTGATTTTTAAATAAATAAAAATAAAATTATTAAAAAAATTAAATCACCAATTGTTAAATTGTATCAGTCAACCTACCAACTTTGACAACAAACAACGTGCAACCAATAAGAGATAAGCACAAAACGCACAATCACGTGATCAAATCGCCCATCATTTTTTTTGCGTCGCGCGCGTCAAGGTTTGAGCAGGGTTGATTGTCATTTTTTAAATGCTAATCGGGCTTAATTACATGAAATAGGTCACGTGATACTTTTCCGGAATACTTTTAATTTTATTTGAGTGGTCACAGGTATGTATTTCTGTTACGAAAATCATATTTTGAAAGGATAAAGAGATATGGTATTTGTATTTACCAATTCTGAACCATAAAAATAATACAATAATTGAATAAGTTTAAAATTCTCTTCTTCGATAGACCTACTCCAAGCAGAATCTTCTGAGCGCGCGCGCACAAAAAAAGCCGCTTTTGAACACGGCCGTTCTGTTTGCCTTCTCTCATTTCAAAACAATCGGCATTATCGGGTATGGATAATAAAAAAATTTCGGTGAAAAATAAATCTCTCTTTACTTTTTGAAATTTTTATTTGTGTTTAAGGTTTTTGATTAAATTTTATTACAGTTTTTACTTTTTTTTTTAGATTTATCCCAACTTTTTACAGAGTTCCATCATGCCTAATAAATTTACTTATGATCTCGTCGCTGAGCTTATAACTGATGGGAATGCTAAATTATATAAATATAAGTCGAGAAATAGCGGTCTGATAGTTTGCATCTGTCAAGTTAATGGTCCTCTTGTAGGAGGTTATCTGACTTTTGGTAAGATTTCTTATTTAAGCTAAATATAAAACATTAGACAAACTTGTACATAAAAAGCAATTAAGATTAAAAACGTAAAAATGTACGCGTATTTTTTATATCTAAAATTTTTAAATTAGTTTAAACAAAATAATGATTTTAATAGCACCTTACCATTAGTTAAAGGGACAATTTTCTTGTACTGAAGCTCTGATGAGCATAAAGTCCTTTTAAAAATTTAGATAACAACATGTTTATGAATTATACTTTCCTGCAAATAAATTATACAATTATAATTAAATGTAGTAAAAGTTGTTTTATTTTACCAAAGGTAAATACATCAAACTTTTAAATGTATTTATAATAAACAATATTTGTAATTCTTTTTTCATTAAAAAAAAAAAAAAAAAAGATCTATAATACTATAATCAAGTTATTTCTAAAATTTATTATTAAATATTTTTAAGTTAATATTTGACTGCCAAATATTCAATAATCAATAATCAAAATAAATTTGTCCAAATACTTACTTGTTACATCCCTAGCCTGTATGTGTGACAATTTTGTGGGTACTGAATCTCAAAAACTGATGCAATGAATTTCATTAAACTTCATATTCTATTAGAACTCAACAAAATATAATGTTTATTAGGTGTGGGTATATGTGCTATCATAAATGATGCATTGTTATCTTGATTTTTTATGATTTCTGTGTTTTGGTATATATATATATATATATATATATATGTGTGTGCATACATACCAAATACAGAGTTTCCCCCAGGTTTAAAAAAGGGCAGGGCACTACTGTTCTGAAAAGGGCACTTTTTACATTTTTTAGGGCACTTTTTCCTTTTTAAGGGCACTTTTATAGAGTTGAATCTAGAATCTAGCGGTTCAAAAAGTCGTGAAAAAACAGAAATTTCATCTAAAAATTGAAAAAAGAAAATAAAAGGTAAATTTTGTTAAAAGACCGCGAAAAAACGGCAAATATTGTTAAAAGATCACGAAAAAAATGGCCAATTTTGTTAAAAGATCGCAAAAAACAGTAGATTTTGTTAGAAGACCGCAAAAAACGGCATATTATGCTAAAAAATTGCGAAAAAATGACAAATATCGTAAAAAGCAGAAATTTTAACAAATTTTCCGTTTTATTGCGATTTTTGGACGTAATTTGCCTTCTTTTTTGCAAATCATTTGACGAAATCTGCCATTTTATCATGGTTTTTGGGAAAAAAAATTCGTTTTTCCACGATCTTTTGAGGAAATCTGCTGTTTTGTGAAATTTTGTGACGAAATTAGCCATTTTTTGCGAATCTTGCCGGAAATTAGTCGTCATTTCGCGATTTTTAACGAAAGTTTTTTTTTTAAAGCAATTTTTTGATGAAATTACCCATTCCACAGGACGCGTATGAGGCTATATTTTGCATTCCGTCGCCGATTTTTTGCGTAATTTACGCGCTATAGCGCATTCAGATCATCGCTGGAGGACTGCATTTTTTCAAATGTGGGGCAAGAAGGGCGCTATTTTTTTAAATTAATGACAAGAGGGGCGCTAATTTTTTAACTAAAGGGCAGGAGGAGCGGAACGCCCCCCCTGAAACCTTCTGGGGGAAACTCTGCAAATATATATATTTTGCGTCTTAGCATCTATGAATTAGAATTTTATCAAAAACCATACTAGGTTAAATATTGAAATATATCAGCGTAAATAAGGTTTTTGAGAATCAAACCCAATAAATGGTATATTACTATGCTCTGTTATTCATGATATCTGTAATATCTATATCTCAGCATCTATAGGATAAAATTTTATATACTAGAGGCAAGGACTGAGCAATGTAGAAGTTTCTTAAATCGATTTATTATCCATCTAACATTGCATTTTACCATCAATTTTTTAGAATATGGAAGCCTATCTTTTAATTTTTAGTAACAAAATATGGTCTTCATGCAGCACCCCCCTCCCCCTCTGTATTATTTAGTGTATTCAGCTTTTAATTTTTCAATACGTACCTTATATAAAAAAATCTCAGGCAAATCGGAAAAGTTTAAGATAGAGCTATCCCATGGAAACAAAAATGTTAAAATATTAAAATTTAAATCACAAATTCAGAAACAACTTGTCCATTGGTTTATGGATTGGATGTTTTCAAATGAGTAAAGAATCTTTTTAATTTTCGGCAGTGAACATGCAATAGTCAATCTGAATAACATAGCTCATTTGTTGTAATCAAAGTATATCTACACGAATTAAGCAAGCCTCACACTAAGGCAACTCATGGAACATGTTGCTCAACTTAAAGTGAAAAAAATTGGTTTGAAGCAGCTTTCTCCAATTTGTTTTGACCTTTTATTTTTTTCTAAGTCGCATTTCTGTTCTCTCGAGTGTACAGTCTGCCTTAAAATTTAGAAAGAAATTTAGATAGACAGACAAATCATATGGATAAACACTTTCCAGCTGTGTTGTAAAGAGTTAAAAGAAAGAATTTCAATTTAAACTTTTATTTCATTTTAAAGTTTTTATTTTTTGTTACAGCCTCATAATTTCCTTAATTTATTCTATTGCAATTTGAATATTTGTGCATTACAACATGTCTCTATAATCTAGTACAGTCGACTCTCATTAATTCGAAATCAGATAAATTGAATCTTCACTTAATTTGAACTGAACAGGAAGTCCTAAAATTTTCAGGGGCAGGAATAAAGTTAAATATTTTCATTTATTCAAACTAATTTTCTCTTAATTTTGTTTAATTCGAACTAACGAGAATTCAGATTTTTCATTTTTCCTTACTTTTTCAAGGACTGTAGATCCTTAAAATAACTTTCTTTCATTCATTTTTCTCAGACTTGTTCTGAAACTAATATACTCATAATCCCATTCATTTGATACCCACTTTCTTAATGCCCTGTTTGTCCATCAATGACACCTTCAACCCTTCTTCCATTGTGCTTCTACCTAATCCCTTAATTAGTTTATGTATTTATATCTTTTAATTTAATATTAAGTCATATTCTGATGATAACGACTGAAATATATTACAAAAATACTATAATATTGATTCCTTTGTAATAGTACACCTTTAAAAATGTTTTCCTCGTACACATTGTATAATTCAAACATTTCTTGTGGTCCCGACGAGTTCAAATTAATGAGAGCTGACTATATCTGTAAATGAATTATAAATCACTCTTAATTTCCACTAGCAAACTTGCTAAAGTATACTTGCTATAAAAGATAAAGCTTGGGCAGACCAACAAAAAAACATAGTCATAAACACTTTTCAGCTATGTTGAAAATGTTAAAAGAAAAGAAAAAATCAACTCTACCTTTTATTTTGTTTTAAAGCTATTATTTTCTGCTTTTTTTCTTTAACTCTCATAATTTCCTCAATTAATTCAGGGCCATAGCTAGAAGAGAATAATAAAGGGAGGCTCAAGAAAATGTAGGGGGAGAGAAAGGAGGGCTCATATTTTCTCTGTCTCTGATGCAGAAAGATAAATTTAGTACGTATTCACAATGTAGGTACTATGTTTCTTGTTAAATTGTTGTAACAACTAGTGTTCACTCTAGAAATAAAAAGGGCACTATTGCAGAAGAAAAGGGCACTTTTGCAAGACATTTTTTTTTGTTGCCTTTAGTAGGGGGAAAAAATAAGCGGGAAAATACATCATTTTTAAGTATGATAAATCAAGTTACACTAATTTCGAATGATTTTATGATGTAAAAGTTTAAAATACAATTAAATTAAAACCCGATTGAATATTTTCATGTTCTTTTTCTTAAAGAAATGGAACAATTTTAGGGCACACAAATTTAGATATATTATGGAATAAAGAAAATATTTATTAAAAAGGTCTAGGTAAAAGCAGTGGTGCATTTTACGTACTTTGAAAAAGGGCAGGGTGCATTATGTAAATTTGAAAAAGGGCAGGGTGCTGTACCCTTCAAAAATGGCCTTGAATGAAAACTAGTAACAACTTCATTTTATGCTAAGAAAGGAATATGATAATGAAAAAATTGAGTGTATAACTAGTGCAATATTAACACTCTGAGCGTCCTGCAAATGGCTAAAATTGTCATGTTGTTTTTTCTGCATTTTATTTTAAATGCTTAGAAAATATGATTCTATCAACATTATAAAAAACTTTAATTACAAATATGATTATAATCCTTGAGAGTATTAATCATTCTAAAATGTATTGAAAATTCATTAAATCTACAGAATTATATTATCTTAAATATTGCTTATATTGCAGTAAAACCTGGAGCTTAGTGAACGGAATATTACATCCCAAACACTTAGAGGGTTAAACATCATGTTAGCTTCATATTTGAAAATAGGATGAGAGAATGTTGAAACACTTATTTAGCTATTATTTAGTATTTCTGCTAAACTGTGAAAGGGCCTCAAAGTTAAAGCAGATTTTTGAACAAAATTTCATTTGGATTTTCTTAACATAGATTCATTTAGTGCAGTGATGCCACTACATGGCAGATTTTTGCTTTTTTTAATTTTTAAGAATCTGCTATTTTTGCAAAATAATCGGACCATAAAGCACTGATTTTCATCAAATGATCATGAAATAAAATAGCAATTTCTGTCTTACGACTGCATAATAAAATAGTTATTTTCACTGCACTACCCCAAAATAAAACATAGATTTTCGTCGAGTAAAACACTGATTTTCGTCATGCAATCCTCAAGTAAAACAGAGATTTTCGTCACCGAATTGTCAAGTAAAGCAGCAGGTTTTTTTTTTTTTTTTTTTTTCACACTAATTGTTAAGTAAAACAGTGATTATCGTCACATGATAGCCAAATAAAACTGATTTTCGGCAAACAATTGCAAAACCCTTAGATTTTTGCTTGTGGAATAATCATGGAATCTGTTGCTGGTTTACCTTCATTGATTTAAAATGATGCAAAATAAAATTCCTCACTGAAGCACTGCATCTGTTGCTAGATTATTAGGTAGCTTTCATTACAAAAAGTAAAAAGCTAGCTATTGCAGCTGTCCGGAGGAAAGCGCTTCCAGAAAATTTTCACCGATCATGGCCCCCAGACCCCAAAACCACCCTCCATTCAAATGTTGACACATATATACCGTATTTACTCGTGTATAAGGCGCACCCCTACTTTACAAGTAAAAATGGCGATTTCTTAAAATCTCGTATATAAGGCGCACCATTAAGTTGATACGCTAATGAGGAATGACCAAATGAATTTCAGTAAAAAAAAAAAAGTCGAAACAAACATTACACCAGACCAGAAAACAAGACGAAAATGCATCTTTCAACTTCGTGTTATAAGAGAATGACGGGAAATAGGAATGAGTGACAGTAAAGAGAATTACTAATTAGCGTTTAGATAATGTCATTAGCTCTCTTGTATAAAAAACTGCAAGGAATGAAATAAATATGCAGTAATACTTCAATTAAGTAACTTTTACTGAGTTTTAATATCTTCTTTGAATAATTTCTTGTTTCATAGGTATATTGTTCGACTGCATCCAACAGTAAAAAATTATTCCATGTAAAGGCGCACCTAGGAGTTTTGCCCTAATTTTTTGGAAAAAAAGTGCACCTTATTCACGAGTAAATATGGTATAACCCAGGGCTTGAAAATTCTAAAAATTTTAAAGTTCCCAGCTGGGAACCTACATGAAAAATATAGGTTCCCAGATGAAAAGTATAAGTTCCCCAAAAAATTTATGTATGAGTATTTTAACAAAATTTTCCGTTTTAACGCGATTTTTTAAAAGAAATTTGCCGTTTTTTTTGCGATTCTTTGACGAAATCTGCCGTTTTATCGCGAAGTTTTAACGAAATCTGCCGTTTTTTCAAATTTTTTTTACAAGATTTGCTGTTTTTGTGATTTTTTAATGAAATTTGTGCTGCTGTGCACGATTTTTTGACGAATTTTGGAGCATTTTCACGATCTTTTGATGAAATATGTGTTGTCTTTTCGCTATTTTTGGACGAAATTTCCTGTTTTTTCGCGATTTTTTTTGCAAAACTTGTTGTTTTCCATGATTTTTTTAAAAAATTTGCTGATTTTTGCGATTTCTTAATGAAATTGTCGTTTTTCGCTTTTGACGAAATTTGCCGTTTTTTCGCAATTTTTTGACGAAACCTGCCATTTTATTGCGATGTTTTAAGGAAACTTGCCATTTTATCGCGATGTTTTAACAAAGCCTGTCTCTTTTCAAAAGAAAATCTTTACGAAATTTGCCTTTTTTGTGATTTTTTAATGAAATTTGCATTGCTTCATGCGATTTTTCAACGAAATCTGTTGTCTTTTAGATATTTTTAGACAAAATTTGCCGTTTTCTTTGCGATATTTTGACAAAATTTGTTGTTTTCCATGATTTTTGAGCAAAATGTGCTGCTTTTTCACGATTTCTTAATGAAATTTGCCTTTTTTTTTGCCATTTTTTGACAAAATTTGCCGTCTTTTGTGATCTTTTAATGAATTTTTTGTTTTTTTCTGCGATTCTTTTGTTGAAATTTGGGCTTTTACCGTAGTATTTCGACAAAATTACGCATCCTTGAGCCGCTCAAGAGCTATTTTTTTGCCGATTTTTTGCTTAATTTATGCATTATAATGCGTCCGCGGCATTGCTAGTGGACACAGCGAAAGGTTAGGTTCCCGGCCGGGAACTTTAGTGATAAAATATGCGTTCCCGGAAAGGATTTCTGAGTTCCCCGGGATCCCGGGAACGCTATTTTTCGAGCCCTATATATATATATATATATATCTGATTTTTGTCATGCTGTAACTAACGTATTTATGAACCGATCTGAATGAAACTTGGTAATTTTCTATTTAGTAAATTTCAATAAAATATAATTAAGAGAGTTAAAACTTAGACGGACAGGCAAGCCATAGTTTAAAATATTTTCCAACTGTGTTATGTTAAAAAAGGAATTTTAATTTCAATTCTTGTTTATCATTTTGTTTTAAAGTTTTATTTTCTGTGCTTTTCTGTTAGTCTCATAATTTCTTTAACATGTTCCACTGTCCTTTTTTAATTACAGCTACTGAAGCTTTTGATGATGATGGTCTTCCTCATACACTTGAACATTTAGTCTTTTTAGGAAGCGAGAAGTATCCATATAAGGTATATTTCTTTCATGTATTCTTGTACCTTGTAAAATAAATATGATCAAATGTCTAGCATAATGGAAGCAATGTAAATTTAAAATAATATTTTTACAAGTGTAGTTTAATATTATTTTCAGAACTTTGTGTGAAAGATTTTAGTTAAATTTTTATTGTGTATGTATTGATACATTAATAAAATATTTGTTGGTTTTCTGCCTGATAATTTGCCATAGAAGCAAAATAGAAAATACACAAAAGTACTAATGCTTTCTTGATCATTTCATTATTATAGGGTTGTCAAAAAATAGGTCTACTTTCAAAGTTTCCTCTAGGTTTAAAAAGAACAGGATGTTGCCAGTGAGAAAGAGCCCTTTTTAAATTCTTAAGACACATTTCAGATTCTCGAGTACTTTCAAATTGTTCAAGGCATTTTTTTTTTATTTCTAAATTTATTCTTTCAATTTTTAAAGTCTTTCAAGACAACATTGAGTCAGTTTTTATTATGTAAGCAATTTTTTTAATGCAAATAGGAAAAATAGATCTTTTTTTTCCCCGTGAGGCAAGAAGGCATAGACTTCTAATATAACGGGATGCAGAAATGGTATCCTTTTCTTGAAGCAGATATCATGCTTCCCACCATCACATGATGATGGGAAGATTGCATGTTAAACTGGTTTGTCCCACCAAAAAACTGTCATTAGAATTCCTGCTCCTACCATGACCTATTTCAGCTGTGTTCATTTTGAGCTTGACAGCACTTTGCCAAGAAAAGTATCACCACAAAAAAAAAAAAAAAAAAAAAAAAAAAACCTTTTTGCAATGAAATTGGAAACATGTCTGCTTCAAGGTTTGGCAGATAGAACAAAGGGATTCATTGTCAACTCAGTTTCTCCTCTAAGCAAGAAGCTGCTAATTTTTTGGATGAAAAGCAAGAAGTGTGCTAATTTTTTGTAACAGGGGCAAGAAGAGTGCTATTTTGTAAAGCAAAACACAGATGAGCTGCATCCTCCTCCTCCTGGAATTGCCTGGGTAAAACGCTGCCCTTCAGATGACTCTGGAGGGATGTTTGATACTCCAAATCATCTGAGACTAAAACTACATATAATTTAAATGATGCACTTGTTATTTGTAAAATAAAAATTTTCCTTTCAAAAATTCATCAAGTCCTACACTGTAGCATTTAGTTAAGTCTTCAGTAGACTCATACATTTTAATGCTTAATATGTTTTCAAATAAATTTCAACATGTATACAATAAATGTTTTGCGTGTCTTCCTTCATTGCCAGTGACATGTTGTAGTTACAAAGCTATCTCTCCCTCTAACTAAGTGTAGTGAATTTGATGAAATATCTATAAAATCTGGTAATGAAAACTATCTTTCCTAGGTGAACAGATACATTAATCAAGCAATTTTTTGCTAGTTTTAAAAAATACATGTAATTTGTCCATTTTTTTAATAATCTCTAAATTAAGTCCCCATTCAGTTTAAAACAACAGAATAGCTTCTGCAGTTAAGAAATGAAATTCTTAATAATAGTTGGTGGCTTGTAGGTTTTTTAATTTAATAGTCTTTAGCCATTCTCAATTTAAATTTTTGTTAAAAAAAGAAAGAAATTAAAGTTAAATACAGTGTAACCTCTAAATAACAGTTACCCGTATGACCAGTGAAAATTAATCGCTCTTTCAGAGGTGGATGTTATGCTAAGGTTTTAGTTTTAAAAAAGAGCAAAATGACATAAATTTAAATAGAAATAACATAATCATTTTAATTAATCTACAGTCTTTTAATACTCTAAAAAAATTAGTGATTTGAAGTTGCTTTGCTGTTTTGTTACAATTTTTTTTTTTTTTTTTAAGAAATAACCATATTTTTTTCTATGCAATTCATCATCATTATGATTTAATACATAATTTTGGGTATAATGAAGAATCATCAAATTTTCCTCATATATGTAACTATTGAAAATTTTGGATTATTCCATAATTTATTTAATCTTCTTTTTTCCTATCTTTCACCAGTTGCAGTATGGAATCAAGTGCAGCAGTAACTGCCAAATGTTTGACTAAACATACAAATTTTCTTGCCTTTATGTTAGTAATGCCTGCCATTCTAAGAATATTATCTGAATTTTCCACATCATCATTAGTCTTCATTATTCGTTTGTAGGCATATCAAGTAAATTTTGTTTGATCTGCTTTACATTTTGGTTTACAAATAAATAGGAAATTGTATCACGAGTTGTAATTTTAATTTTCTTGTGACTTTTGAGTGGCTCTTGTTCAGAATTCCTTGTTTAGAGGTTCATACTAATGATAATGCATCAAACTGTTTGATTCTATCAATATGTGGCTGATATTAAGAAGATGTCTTTATTCAGAAGTCTAAGAAGATTGAAGGAAGTTTTGTTCTATGTTCCTTATATAGATTACAATAGTTGAGAGCTTCTTCTAAATCTGATCATTTAAAATACAAGTCCTGAAATTAACATGAATTAAAAAAAAAAATATTTAGGTTAAACTATTTAAAAGGATAAATTTATTTTTACAAAATTTCAAAAAAAGAAAAAAGCATGTCATTTTTTTAGTTAATTATGTTTTATGTTAAGTTATCTGTAGTGACTGGATATTTTCATGTTTGTTAAAGCCCACTGTAATGGATAATTTATTTTTTACTAACCCTGTTTATTATTGATCTTATTCAGTTCTTGAATGTATATGGGTGTTAAAATTTCATTTTTTCTATTTTAGGGTGTTCTTGATATGATTGCTAGTAGATGTCTGGCTCAAGGTACAAATGCTTGGACAGATGTAGACCATACATGTTATACTGTGTCAACTGCTGGAGATGAGGGCTTTCTAAAACTCCTTCCTATTTATTTGGACCATTTATTATTTCCAACATTGAATGTAGGTTAAATTTCATTGCATTTGATTAGCATTAATTCTTACAATGATTGTTCATAGATTTTTTATAGAAAAAGAAAATGGTAAGCAGATTGCAGCACCATTATAAAACAGTCTGTGGGATTGTATGTATTGTTGAAAGTAGTCCGGAAGGCGACAGCACATACAATCATCTCATTGAGTTCACAGATAAAAATCTAGAATTAGTTAAATTTTGATTCGTTATTAAAACACAATCAATCTGCCAAGTCATATCTTGGTGGAAAATACTTAAAAATCCTATTTTAGCACTTGACTCATATGTTTACCATTATGCTTTCTTGCACCCAAAAGTATGAAAACATGGAGGATTGGGAGTATGAAAACATAACGGGAAACCTATGAGTCAACCGCTAAATTCCAGTTTTAAGTAATTTCCACCAAGAAAAATGACTTGGCAGATATATTGTGTTTTAATGTGTGAGTCGAGGTTTAACTAATTCTAGATTTTCATCTGTGAACTCGATGAGGTGATTGTCGGTGCTGCCGCCTCTTGGTCTAAAAGTAAAAAATTAGTTGACACTAATGCTATAAACTTTTAAGTTGTCAAGTAAGTATAGTTGAACTTCCTTTTAACAAAGTCCCTATATCACAAAGTTTTCTATGTAGGGCTGTTGTCCTTGCTGCCAAAGAGATTCGCAAGCTAATGTTATTCAAATGGGGAGGGTATTTTCTAATATCTCATTTGCATTTCAATATTTGATTTTTTTTTTTTTTTTTTTTGCAATGGATAGCTGGAGCTTCTTTCATTATTGCTCCTTTTTTACTTTTTGGATTTTGGTCTTCAAGTATTTTTTATAAAGTTACTTTCACTTTCTGAACTGGTTTAGAAAGTGAAAATAACTTATAAAAAAATACCTGTGATCAAAATTGAAAAAGTAAAAAAGGAACAATGTAGAGGCAAGTCTTAGCTATCCAATGGAAAAAAAAAATAGAAATAAATGCTGAAATGAAAACAAAGTAATTAGAAAATAATCTCCTCATAGGAGTAGCATTAGCTTGCAAGTGTCTTCGTTGGCAGAGGCAGGAGCCTTAATGAAATTTTCTGCTGAATATTATGAAAAATATGTTCTATATAAGGTTTTTTATTTTTATTTATTTATTTATTTTTGTGCATATGAACATTCAGATGGAGAAGTTGCTGTTGCAATGGTTGTATTAAAAGGAAAAATTTCATTTATTTATTAATTTCCATTTTAAATAAGAAATGCTAAAAACTTTGATATAATAAGAAGGAAATTCCAGTTTATGAGACTGTTACATATAAAATGCTCAGGTATTTTACAAGAATGTAAAATTTTTTATGAACAATGAATTTTTTGTACAAAACATGTACAAAGTAATATTAGATTCTTTTAAAATATGAATTTGAAATACTGAGAAAGAAGTGAAAAGTTATGCAACAATTCAGATTTTTCTTAAATTCTTTTTTAGACATTTTTCTTATGTCTATATTGCATGAAAAAAGTTACTGTCTGAATAAAAATACATTTTTCCAATATTTTCATTTTTGCATTCATTTTGTAAATTTTATTATATATACAAACTTCATGAGTTTGAGTTGATTTCTGTTTAACAAATTTTTAATATAACAAAGTGTTTAAATGTTATGACCAGAGTTGTATAATATAGACGCACGCGCACACGTCATGCGCAGAAAATTTTATGAAGTTTGCAGAAAATTTTAAGAAAGAAACAATTTTTATTTTTGTAACTTTTTTAGAACCAAAAAATATAAACATTCCCTCAATTTTATGAACGAATTATTTACTGTTGACGCGAATGGCGCGAGACCTCGAAAAAATCGCGATTTTCAACATACTTGCGTAAAAAACATGCATTTCGACAAAGAATCGCGTAAAAAACCGTGCATTTCAACAAAGAATCGAGTAAAAAAAACCCCACATTTCGACGAAATACAAAGCGAAAAACGTGAATTTCGTCCAAAGACCACACTAAAAACGTAAATTCCATCCATGACTTGCATAAAAAAACGAACATGAATTTTGTGCATGAGTTTCGTAAAAAAAACACGAATTTTGTGCATGAATTGCGTAAAAAAACACGAATTACATCCATGAATCGCTCAAAAAACGCGAATTATGTCCATGAATCGCGTAAAAAACACAAAATACGTCCATAAATCGCTCAAAAAAGGCAAATTACGTTCATGAATCGTGTATAAAAAACACGAATTACATTCATGAAACACGTAAAACGCGAATTACATTCATAAAACACGTAAAAAACTCGAATTACGCTCATAAAACGCATAAAAACGCGAATTACGTTCATAAATTGTATAAAAAAGTGAATTACGTCCATAAATCGCTCAAAAACCGCGAATTACATCCATGAATCGCATAAAAAACGCAAATTACATCCATGAATCGTGTAAAAAATGCGAATTACATCCATGAATTGCGTAAAAAACACGACTTATGTCCATGAGTCGCGTTACAAACGCGAATTAGTCCATAAATTGCTCAAAAAACGCAAATTACATCCATGAATAACGTAAAGATCGCGAATTACGTTCATAAATTGCATAAAAAATGTGAATTACGTCCATAAATCGTATTAAAAAATGCAAATTACGTCCGTAAATCGCTCAAAAAACGTGAATTTCGTCGGGGAAAAAATGCAAATTACGTCCATGAATCGCATAAAAATAGCGAATTACATCCATAAATCGCATCATAAATTCGAATTATGTTCACGAATCGCATAAAAAACGCGAATTACGTCCATAAATCGCTCAAAAAATGCAAAATACATTCATAAATCGCATAAAAAACACGAATTACGACCATGAATCGTGTAAAAAACGTGAATTACGCCTAATATCTATTTGCAGAAAGTTTTTGACCCAATGTTACGTGCGCAGAAAGTTTTTGGTTTTATACAAGTCTGGTTATGACAAGACTTCATTAAATGAAGGTTTTATTGTATATGATTTGTTTGCGTGTTTAAACACTTATACATATGTTAGGAATTGACAAATTAATATATCAGTTTATTCACAGAAAATCGTTTGCAAATTTGCTACTGTGATACTTATTTATCTAACTTGACTCGTTGCTATGGCAGCGAAGCTGTTTTTTCGTCTGCTTTAGTTTTTGATGGAATGAAAAAGAATTTTTTAGAGAGAATGTTTATATTTTTTGTTTGTCGGTGCATGTCTTAAGTTTTATTGAAGAATTATGTTATTTTTATGAAAAGGCACACAGAAATGGATATAGGATCATCTTTTCAGTTTAAGTACGATGATCAGAAATTATCAAGGTAAAAGGAATTTATATTTTGTACATATGTAAATAATTTGAATTAAATATTTATTCATACTATTGTTCTATGTATATAATAAAAATTTTTTTAAAGGAAAATTCAAGAATAATTAGAGTATTTCTGAACCCAAATAATAAAAATTTGATTGTTTACAAAACAACATACAAGATAACCATAAACAAATTCCCCAATTTCAGCGGTATATCATAACAGTTTAATTTAGACTATTTGCAATAAATCATCGATCAAATTGAAGGTAAACTAAGCTATTTTTTTCTTACAAATGTTGAAGGCTGTTCTTAAATCGAAAAGGGCAACTTTATGACATAAGTTTTAATTTAACTGAAAACTTTTTTTAAACTACTGGTCGCTTTTTTATTTAAAAATACTAAACAACAAACGTTTGTTAAAATTTCTTTAAGTATTAATCTAAAATTAAATAACACAAATAAATATGCTTAATATAAACATATTGCAACCAGAAAAAATAGACTAACATGATGAAATATGTTACTTATGGGCTTAGGATGCAGGGGTTTTCAATACTTATCTTAAAATTTTAAATTTAAATTGTGAAAAATTAAAATTAATTAATAAAGCATAAAAAATCTCAGCATCATTAGCTCATACATATATGGCCAGATCGCATAGTGTAGAAAAATCTGATCTCTCCAATATAATTGAATGTAATCTTTAAAGAAAAGAAATCATTACCTGTGATTTCCAAATGGTAATTAAAATGAAAATAATTAAGTATTTTATATTTACTTGTATGAATCAGTTATTGAATAATTTTTTTTTGTTATTGACGATGATAGAGAATAAAAATAAAAAGGAAAAGTATCACTCACCCATCATGTTGCAGGAGACAATAAGGATAAACAATACTTACAGTATCATTTGTTTTTATTGAATACTAAAATACTGATGTATATAAATGAGTGGTCCAGACCTTCTGATAAATTGTAATAAATGAAGTTTACAATACAACGAAATTTATTCTATTGATGAATTTATTATTATTGATATTAAAATTTATATTTTTTCTATTTTGTATAATAGTTTAGTTATATTGTTCTATTATCACAAATAAAGTTTTTGTTATGCTAAAAATTATCGTATATACGCAAAATGGTCAGATCTTTAAATGTTCTTTCACGTGGCTCAGATTATTATTGTTATGCTGGTATATGATTGTCACGAATATGTTCGATTTGATGATTAGCACAAGTGTCCACAATGTGGAAAAATGTTCTTCCGTTATGGCACAATAGGACAGAAACTTTCATCAACTATGGAAGTAGAATGGTAAATCTTTCAGTTATAGCAGAACAGGACAGATAGTTCAACTATGGGAGAATGCAATAAGATGTTGTAATTTCCCTTATGATCCACCGTGCGCGGGCAGTAAGAAGTCGTCTGACAGTTATCTGATTTTGTTATTATAGTATCTTCTTTATTTCAAATCCATCATTGAAGCATCTCAAACGGACAATTAGCATTCGCTCGAAAATGTAATTGCTCGGTTGTGCTGATCTCTTCCTCTATTCAAAAAACTATCTTGATTTTCCTTGTTCAGGGACGCTACTGTTATAGAAAAAAGTCTTTCGGATTGTGCTATTCACGTCCATACATACTGGCGAACTTCACGAAAATCCCGTCGTGATGGGACGCTCTCGCACGGAGGTAAACTCCAACCTCCTCTTTTCTCTAATTCTCTGATGACTGACACAGCACAGAATATTTTCTCTTCCCTTGCATCGATATTCAAAATTAGCCAATCAGAAGCGATCTAACTCTTAGCATCTTCCGAGAATCGCTAGGATGAATGAACTTTGAGCGTCACCGGCTTCATTATGACAAAAATGGCGTCGATTTTGAAAAGAAAAACACATTTTTCTGCCATCATGGCAGACAGATTCTGAGCGTGAATATTTGAAAGATAGAAAAACTGAAATATACAAAATTACATATCTCAGCAAATATACGATCGTTTTTGGTGTTAGCTATGTCAAAATAACCAGAAAAATTTAATCTATCTATTGGTAGTATTCTAAAAAATCAGAAATAAAAATATTTTATTTTTGTATTATAAAGCATAAAAAGAAAATGGTACACATCATGTACGACGAAATATCGAATTTTGCACATTAAAGATTACATTATAAAGATCGATTGATTTATCACTTTTAGTATTAAATTAAAAGTAAGAATTATTTGATATATTAAATTGTATATTCTAAAATACTTGTAATTTTAAAAGCTTGTTAATTAAACTGATAAAGCTTTTTAAGATATTGATTTTTTTAGTTATCAAATGTTATTAATTTCAGAGATATAATTTTTTACAAGTATTTAAAACATTAAGAAAGTTATTAAATCATTATTTTGAAAAGCAACCATTTTCGAAGGATGGTTTTTAAAGACTTAAAACTTAAGTAATTTAATTTATGAAAGATTGTTTTTTGCTGTGTTAAATTTTGAAAAGGAATATTTTAATTAAATTTAAATAAATAAATGAACTTTAAATTTTAAATGTTGGATTATTTATTATGATCTAACAAAATACAAGAATATTTTACTACCTCCTCATAGGAAAGTGTCCGCAAGGTGGCCACTCAGAGCCAATTTTTTAATAGCCACTTTTTCTCATGCACTGGTCCTGTGGCCAATGACTAGTGCTAATTTTGCCCTTTATTGAAAATTCTCATAACTCAATAGGTGATTTATTCATCAAGAGATGAGAAATTCAGTTTGATTCCAAATCACTTCCATAGTCAGGCTTTCCAATTTCATTTCTTTCTGCTAAAAAATTAATGTGTAAATGTGTCAAAAAGTTTTGTGCTTGTTGAGCAGAGCAGTTGAGGACAGCCTTAAAGTTGAATTCTTCCCACACTTTGTTTAATAAGTTCTGAGTCATGGAAGTAATAGCCTCTTTTATTCTATATCTCAGCTATGGCAACTTATTAGGTAACATAGACACAATATTTTATAAAACTCCAAAGGAAAAAAGAAATGCCTGGCTCTAACTGCTTTTAACCCTTTGAGTGTGGAATTTGTTTTGGGGGAGCCAAATTACTGCACTATGCATGCGTAATACGCCATCACTACTCAACCCATGATGCACTACAGTGAGCACAATACACGCCGTGAATGCCTCAACGACTTTTGTCCATGCTTACTGTAGCCTACAGCACCCAACTCCTAGATGTCGACTCCTGCACTAAAAGGGTTAAATCTTCAGCTCAGCAATAACACTTTACTCTCAAGAGTTGCCAGTTTGCATATGTGGCACTGCAAGCGATTGAATAAAAAAGCAGAATTTGTGCATGCACTTATCTAAAACTGCTTGAGTGACTTTTTATTCATGATTTTGAACCGACACTTTACAATGCCTACAATTGATACTTTTAAAATCAGGGTTCATACTCATTTGGGGAATATGGGATTCCTTAGAAAATCAGGGGATAAATTTTAATTTGTAAAAATCAGAGGATAATGCAAAAAGTTTCCCAAACTTGGGAAACTTGCCAAAATGACTGTCTATTCTGGGAAATTGGGGGCAATTGTTACTGTCTGCATGCTTTATTATCATATGTAACATCAGAATGTTGTTAATTGTTGATATGGAAAAATTGTACATCCCGGTAAATACATCAGGGGATTTTTTCTTGGAAAATGAGTATGAACCCTGTAAAATATATATCTGGGACATTCTTTCATAGACACCCTGTATTTCACATTTTAAAAATTGTATGTATGCACAACAGTAAAAAATAGCCAATTAATAAAGCATATTTATTTTTAATTTGGACCTGCTATTGTTATAAAACATACTTAATGTATTATTAATTTATTGTTCACTTGCTTCAAAGCTGCAATTTTAATGCTTAAAAAGTTTTTTTCTAATTTTCAACCCCTGTGTGTCATAATCCTGTAAAAAGCGAAATGTTTCTTCCACAAAGTAGAATGTGTACTTTTAAAAAGCAAAAGTATGCCATTAATTTACATTCTATATTTTTCTTATTCTAAGGATGGTGCATTTCTAACAGAAGTTCATCACATCAATGGTGAAGGTGAAGATGCTGGTGTTGTATATTGTGAAATGCAGGCCCGTGAAAACTCTGATATCAGTCGATGTTTTCGTGCCATGACACATGCCTTATATCCTGGGCATTGTGGCTATAAGTCTGAAGTTGGTGGGCTTATGAAGAATTTAAGGGAAAGTACTACAAATGAAAAGGTCAGTATAATTTCATGATTTAGAATAATGAAAATTTATAAATTTCACTCTCTATGTTTAAAGTATGCCAATTCTACTGGATTCGATAGTTCAATGATGATATTAATTTTACCCTGAATTATCATGTTTCCTAGCACCATTCAAAAATCTATGTCTGATTAGCAAGGCTCGCTGATTTATATCAGCAGAATTATATCTTGATTGATATTCAATATTTATTTTTGAAATATCATTATTTAATGATATTTTCAGTCAAAAGAAGTAAAAGGCTAGTTCATTGCAAACAGAACCATCACTGGTTTATATTTGACGTCTCATTGATAAAAAATGTTTATGGCATGGTTTCTAAAACCAGAAGCATGTGTTAACAAGATAAGCTCTGAATTAAAGTATAGATCGAATATAAAGATATAGTATCGATAAAGTATAAACAGTGGTGTGTAATATTTTTAATCATTTCTATTATTTTTATATTATTAATTACATTTCTGTAAACATTTATTAATCTCTTGAGTCTTGTGTGCGGCTATTATTTCATTTTATTGGAATGTACATTGGGTACAAATATTTTCTTCAGTGTGAAATTAGAATGAAGTGAATGTTTTTACTGTTATGTTTAACGATCAAAAAGCACAAATGTGTTCAGTAATATTAACTTAAAATGGATATTATGACACATGCTTTCGATTTAATTTTGTCCACTTATATCTTTATTTCTATGTAAATAATGTAGTAATAATTTAAATCTTTACTACATGGAATGGGAGAAAAGCTTTATTTTAAAAATAAAGTTAATTTAGAGAACTGTAATTTAATTTATCAATTTTTGGTGATTTTTAAAAATAAGTTTTAAACATGAAATTATTTTTTTATTTATGTATGAGATTTAACAATAAACATTTTTTTGTTATTATAATGTAAACTAATATTTTCAACAGCTAATAAGCATGTAAAACTAAAGAGAAAATGACAGCATTATCACAATCATAAACAGATTGCAAAGCTTGGTGTAGGCTCCCTCTTCTATTTATAATAAAGCACTAAATACGTGGAAGTATTGGACAGTATACATATATGTATACATAAAGTATATATATAAATGTCATGCATACAAAAGTTCCTCCTACAGGAGGAATTCCACCTTTTTAAAAGCAATTTTGGTCATTCTCTGGATTAGTTCAGAAAGGCAAAGAAAATTTTGAAAGGATATTGGGGGGAGGGGGGGGATCAAAAATTTAATAATTAGATATTTTATCTAATCAAACCCTTGTTCTTGAATTGTTGCACAAAAGAGGCATCAACTGAAAAATGAGCTTCTACATATAAGCAACTGAAACTATTGTAA
The DNA here is from genome assembly GCA_964019185.1 of Maratus speculifer. Taxonomy (NCBI): domain Eukaryota; kingdom Metazoa; phylum Arthropoda; class Arachnida; order Araneae; family Salticidae; genus Maratus; species Maratus speculifer. The sequence continues at coordinate 215,100,348 of OZ025301.1, read as the reverse complement.
ATGAAGTTGTTCTAAATGTCTTTCAAAAATGAAATCTTTTTTTTTTTTTTTTTTTTTTTTTTTTGACTGGAAATTTAAAGTGAAAGGAAGTTTCTTTTTAGAATAGAATATTTTGTACTATTTATACAACACTTTTGGGTGATTTCTGAGATACTTTTTTTTTAGATGTATTTCCGAAGCAAAGATCAATTTAGCAGGGAGATTTTTTTAAAGTGAAGGGTGGGATTTAACAGCTGAACTATTCGGAATAATATTTGTTTTGGAAAATTAATGCCTGTACCTCACATAAATTGATCAGATATGTTTGGTTTTACATCTTTAGCATTATTGAAACTTTCTAAGTAAAAAAATAAAAAAGCAATTATACATGCAGTTACATTTAATTTTATTCTCTATTAAAACAACACTGAAATTATAAGATTTCGACGCCATTGTATAGATGGAAAAAAATTTCCACCTTTTTTCTCGTTTCCCACTTTCATGCCTGATATATATGTATTTACTTTTATAAATTGTGTACAAATTTTAGGTAAATTTCTGTTTTTTGTTACTGTGATTGCTATAGTTTATATCAGTTTCTATTGCTGTATATAAATTTAAAAATTGCATTTCAGGTTCGTGCATATCATAAACAATTTTATAGACCTGAAAATCTGTGTTGTATCATAGTTGGACAGGTTGAGCCTGAAAAAGTATTTGAAGCATTAATACCTGTTGAAGAAAGAATTCTACAAGAGGTACTTCAGTTGTTAAATATGTTGACAATTTTAATTTCAATTGATGTTTGTATAGTTGTATAAACGTTGTCTGACCTGCAAAATGTGACATGTTTTTAGTTTATAAAATTATTCTTGTTACTTATTAATTTATAAACATATAATTTGTAATGAAATTTGTTATGTTGCATAAAGTAAGCACAATATTTAACTTCTATGGGTAAGATATAATACTGGTTATTTTCATTTCTCATTTTACTGTTACAAATCTGTTTTAAAAATCAAAAACATGTCCATAAGTAACCCTGACATTATTGACAGTGACCAATAAATTTCACTTTTGCTGCAATTTTTAAAAACTTCTAAACATCATACAATTTCAATTCTTTCACTATCAAGATAGACAGATTTTTTTAAAATACAATTTGTTTGAAAATTATATTTGATTTTACTAATTTTTTATATTTAAAAAATAATTTTGAAACTTGGTTTAGTTAAAAAAATAAAACTATTACTGTGGCATGCAGTCTGATTACAAAGAATTCAGCATTTGTTTTTAACAATGTTCCATAATGGCATTAAAATTCCATAAGTAAAATACTGAAATAATATATTTAAAAAAATTATAAATTTAACATGTATATTTTATCAAACTATGTGTTTAAATAATAGAAATGAGCAGAATAAAAATGGTTGAGGTAAATAATAAAATACTTCGGAATTTCTTCGATTATTAACTCGACATGCATACGAAATGACTACATGAGTATGATACGCTGGAGGAACTATGGTTTCGGGTACTATTCCGCCTTACATTCATGTTTAATTATGCTGCTTTTTTTTCGGGCTATGTCTTTGCACTACACATTTTTATCGTAATTGTGACTAATTTCTTTTATATGGTAAAAGCACAAATATGATTTTTTTCAAATTTGGCATTGACAGTGAGCTGCAGTCATGAAGGTACCCCTTGTCCACTCTCATGCTCAATTACAAGCACTTGTCAAACACTTTTTCATACTTGAAAACATATTAACCTTTTTTGTTGCTCACCAGAGCATTTTTTGATGCTTTTTTAAAAATGCTCTGATGAGCACCAAAAAAGGTTAATATGTTTTACTTACCCATCATACGTAGTATAGGGTAAGTCTTGCAATCGTTTTGAAAATCGGAAAATTTTTTTTGACGGATTTACACGTTTTAGATAGTGGAGATTCTGAAAAACATATTTTTAGAAAAAAAATTTTGCCGTCCGTCTGTCTGTCTGTCTGTAAACGCTCTATCTCCCGAACAAATTGAGATAGAGACTTGAAATTTTGTATGTAGTTTGTATGTAAGAATGGGACGAACCCTATTTAATATCAGCAACCTCGATTATCCGGAACTATTTTTTTTTTGACTCTCAAAAAATTCGTTCTGATGAAAGGTATATAAAAATTTTCGAATTTTTTTTGTTCTAAGGAATGGACGTAAAAGGCAATAAAATAACACACATTTTGCATATAGAACGAAGTCGATCGGATTATTAGTTGCCGAGATATTTGTAATCATGTTTTCTACATTCTTCGATTTCTCATGACCCTGTATTTCATTCAAATTTCAATTCAGAGGTATATTTTAATTGGAAATGAGACGCTTAATCCGACACAGTTAATTGTTAATTAATAGAATTATTATTTTTGGAGTTATAAGGATGTTTCTTTTACACAGTTCGGTACTACTTGAGTAGTTTGGCGTTTTAGGTAATTTGTCAAAGTTGGTACATCAGCAGTTCTTTAATAAAGCATTACTATGTATATTAACAATATTTAAATTTTGTTTATGAATTGCTATGCATTGTATAAATAGTTTTCACATGTTTTATTTTCATATGCATATCCATGATGGGTAAGTATTACGGTGGCCCCCAACAACTAGTTTAAGTATAAAAAAGTGTTTGACAAGTGCTTCTAATTGATACATGAAAGAGGACAAGGGGTCCCTTCTTGGCTGCAGCTCACTGTCAATACCAAATTTGAAAAAAAATCATATTTGCGCTTTTTTTTGTATAAAAGAAATCATTCACAATTACAATAAATATTTAGGTAGTGCAAAGACATAACGAGAAAAAACGCAATGTAATTAAACATGAATGTAAGGCGAAATAATACCAGAAACTTTAGTTCCTGTAGCATATCATACTCATGCAGTGCCACCAAGCATGCCCGCAGCATAGATAGAACTGCACAGAAAACTGATTTGTAATGCAGTTGCAATGCAGAGTCAACAACACAGTTCACATGTAAAGCAGAATTGAAAATTTTACTAAAAAAAAAGACAAAGTTTTACACAAATTTCTTTTATATAGAAAAAGCGCAAATATGACTTTTTTCAGATTTGGTATTGATAGTGAGCTGCAGCCAAGAAAGGACCCCTTATCCTCTTTCATGTATCAATTAGAAGCACTTGTCAAACACTTTTTTATACTTAAAAATACATTACCTTTTTTTTGTGCTCATCAGAGCATTTTTTAATACTCGTGATAAAATGTTTTGATGGAGATATTAAACAAAACCCTCTCTGTGATCTGCCATCACAATTACCCACTTGTTTTTATATAATAAAGTTTGTTACTTTTATGTGTGAGCAGCTTTCAAACTTGAATTTATTTCACTGGGTTTGGAGGAAATTATTTAGTTAATCATTTCCATTCATAAAAAGAAATGTTAAAAGTTTTTGATACAGTAATAAGGGCATTCTGTTTCACAAAAATGTTACAGATGAATTTTTCATATACTTACAAAAGTATAATTTTTATTAATAGTAAATTTTTGATAAAAAGCCTCTATGAAGAGATATTAGACTTTTTTAAAGCTAAAGATTTAAAATATTTAGAAATAAAGGGAAAATGTATGTAATGCTTTAATTTTTGTGTACCTCTCTTTATTATGTGTTTTTTAAAGACATTTTTCTAATCAATTTTTTCTCATATGTCTACATTGCATAAAAATAATTAATGCCCAAATTAAAATACATTTTTTCAATATTTTCATTGTATGTGTATTTTTCATGTTATACAAGTGTATTTTGTTACACAATTTTCATTAATTTTAATTGATTTCTATTTAACGAATTTCCTTTATATTGAAGTATTTAAGTCTAACGATGTGACTTATTAAATAAAAATTTCACTGGTTTCACTGTATGTAGGCATCAAAGAAATAGCATTGACTGGGTTTGAACCAGGAACCTACTGGTTAGAAGAAGTGTGGAGCTAAAAGTTCATTTCTATCCCGGTGACTCATCATCTATTTTTGTTGCAGTTGTGGTTATGAAAGGTGATGTTGCTACACACTTCACATCCAGTGAAAGCATTTTATTTAGACATTGCACATTTTTTTCCTATTTTTTCTGTTGAACTTATGTAAAACTAAATGTTTATGATGAAATTAAATAAAATACATAAATTTTCAGTAAAAAATATATATCAGTGAAAATGGTTGCAACTTTGTCGAATTAAAAAATAATAATTTAGAAATATCTACCCTTTAAAATTTAGAAGTACTGTATAGGGAAAATGTGTGTTTTACCATAAATTTTCCTTTGAAATTTTATGGCATTGTATTCATAATTTCAATGTTACAAGACAGGGAGTTAGCTCTTCCATTGTATTGTGAGTTCAGTTTATTTAATATTTGACTGATCTCTATAAATATTAATGATTCAACAAAATCAAGTAGTGTATTTACAAATTTTGATGTAAGTAGTATATTTAATTATTGCTATTTATATTATTAATTTGCATTCTCATGCATCATTTGTTTATGCATTTAGGGTGAAAGAAGTAAATTTGTGCGGCCTTGGCAAACTCCTGTACCGCCATTAACAGAATCTGTAACTCATGAAGTTCAGTATCCAACAGATGAAGAAGAATTCGGCATGCTGTTAGTTTCTTGGAGAGGGCCTGAAGCTAATGTAAGTGAACATGCTTGTGTAGCTATTTTTTTTTTCCTGAAATCATGTATCTTTTTATAATTAAACTTTTAATGTATAATTATTATTTTTCAGTTTATTTATTGTTGTATGTCAGCTGCTTCACTTTTTGATTATTCATACAGGGCTGCTACAAATGACTATTTTTTAATTGTATTTCACACCATTATTTAAAAACAGAAATTTCTTACAGACACTATCATTACATCTGCAAGAGAAATAAACTAAAGTTTATTTTCTTGAAATGGTGGTGCATAGAATATAAAAATATTCGCCTTTGGCAGCCCTGTTCATAATGCATTGTATTAGAAACATTGTTTATCTACAAACTATTTAAACGGCTATTTAGTTAAAATAGAAAAATGCAATTCTACGGTGTATATTTATAAGTAGCCTGTCAGTGTGCATTATATACAGTGAAACCTCCAAATAAGGGACACCTATGGGACCGGAACTTTTGTCCCTTAAATAGAGGTGTCCCTTATTCGGAGTTTTTTATATTATTGTTAATTAATCGGTCAGAAGGATATAAAAATAACAAGGCATTAAAGGTGAAATTTAAATGAGCCCGAAGTTGCATAAATTACGTTAGTAAAAATAAAAAAAGAGAATTAATTAAGATTTTCAATTAATTAATAAAATCATTAAATGATTTGAAGATTTATTAATTTGTAATTTTTATGCAAATTGTGTACATGCAAAAAGTATAAAAACTTCTGAAAGAATTTTACTTGAAGTAATTAATCAAGAGGTATTGTTTCACAAATTTCAATTTTTCAGTACAATCCTTCCAAGTATTTATTTACCATACTTATAAATTTTAGTTCTTCATAACCAGCAGTATTTACAAAAGAAGAAGAGAAAAAAAGTATTTAATTGCTTTGCATATTTTAAGGCAACAAATCTCTCTGCTCATATTTGCACACTGCTCTGCTTAGCAGGAGGAAAATGTTTTGACGCATTTTAAATTGGAACACTTGACTATGGAAGAAATTATTGGAATTGAGCTGTGTTTTGAATTTTTTTGATAAATAAATTACTTTTTGAGCTGTAAACGATTTTGATCACGTGAAAAAGACGTTTTTTACTCTCTCTTGAGTAGTTATTATTCTTCCATGTGGAAATTCGGTTCAAAACACCCATTTTGGCAATATTTTCTGAAAAATCTATTGCATTTGCAAAAGGGAAAAAAAAAGGGTCGATTACATATTTTTGGAACAACAACGCTTCCTAGTGTCAAGCATTTTCGAATAAAAATAAATTAAAACTTATGTCTTAAATGTTCCCTATTTTGGATTTGAAAACAGTCTAAAAGCACCTGTAAAGTTCTTTATTTCACAATTTTCTTTTATTCTTCACTTTCACAATTTTCAACATTACTTTCAATGTGGATAAACGCACTGATATTGAATGAGAATTGTGGGTAAATAAATGATCATTAATTGTGTTGTATGCCTCCATATCAACATGACTGTATATCTGTTTAATAAGTTTACAAAAATCTGTATTTTAATTTTTATCACAGACTACCTCATTATCTTAAATGCGCAAACCAGTCCGTTTAATCTCATTTCCAAGTGTCCCTTAAATCGAGTGTCCCTTATTCAGAGGTAAATATATTACGTGTCCTATACCAAAAAACTGGGACCGGAAGTTTTGTCCCTTAAATAGAGGTGTCCCTTATTCGGAGTGTCCCTTATTTGGAGGTTTCACTGTATTTTTGTTTCATAAAGCCAACTCTTCTGAAAGAGAAAAAAATTCTACCAGCTACTATGATTATAACACATAAAGTTTTATAATCTACTGAACACATATTGAAAGTACACACAGAAATTGAGAGTAGTGATATAAACGAGCTTGCATCTTTTGCAATAGTTTGTACTAAATAAATTTATATGGTTGTTCTTGGTGATGGAGGGAGATGCTAAATAATACAAAATTTTCTGGCATGTTTTCAAACTTATTTATGTGCCTGGAATGTACATGTACAGTCATTAATATCTAAGTGCTTTCAAATTGAAAATCATTTTTCATTTTTCTGTTAATGTATTATATCTTGATCTGTAATCAGTTGTTTTTCAATAAAACCTTTTCTTGACAGTTATGTCTGTAAATATACTTTTTCACATTTAAAACAAAGAAAACCCTAGCATTTATAGGTAATAGTATCTGATGTCTGTATTTGAATATGAATAGTCTAAGTTTTGTGCATTTAAAAATAAAAATTGCTTCATGAATGTGTCTTGAATAGTGAATTTAAGCTTGAGATAAACGTCAAAAAAGAAATAAATAGAAAAAAAAAATCTGTTATTCTTATAATTTTAACATGTCACAACAGATAGCTTCAGAGGAATCCTGTAATCCCTGCTCCTCCCTCTATATTCATGCTCATTGGTCGTTTTTATCCTGATATGTGCAGTTTTTCTATCAGTTGCAATTTTGAGAATGTAATTCAACTTTTCATTTATATTTTTGATGATAGCCATGGATTTATGTCAAAACTGTTAAAGATTTTAATGTGTGTAACTTTTACTTACCCATCATACGTAGTATAGGGTAAGTCTTGCAATCGTTTTGAAAATCGAAAAAAAATTTTTGACGGATTTACACGTTTCGGACACTGGAGATTCCGAAAAACATATTTTTAGAAAAAAAAATTTGCCGTCCATCCGTCTGTGTGTCTGTCTGTCTGTCTGTCTGTCACCGCTCTATCTCCCGAACAAATTGAGATAGAGATTTGAAATTTTGTATGTGCTTAGCATGTAAGAATGGGACGAAGCCTATTTAATATCAGTAACCTCGATTATCCGGAACTATTTTTTTCGGACTCTCGAAAAATTCGTTCTGATGAAAGGTATATAAAAATTTTCGAATTCTTTTATTTTAAAGAGTGGAAGTAAAAGACAATAAAATAACACAAATTTTGCATAAAAAACGAAGTCAATCGCATTATTAGTTGAGATATTTCTAATCCTATTTTCCATATTCTTTGATTTTTCATGACCCTGTATTTCATTCAAATTTCAATTCAAAGATATCTTTTAATTGGAAATGAGATACTTAATTCGATGCAAGAAACCGTTAGTGAATATGATTATTATTTTTGGAGTTATAAGAATGTTTCTTTTATGCAATTCAGTGCTACTTGAATAGTTTGGCGTTTCATATAATTTATCGAAATTGGTTCATCAGAAATTCACTAATAGAGCATGATTATGTGTTAAAAAAACTTAAATATACGTTTATATTTTATTTTGGAATTGTAATGCGTTTTATAAATTGTTTACATATGTTATGTTTTCATATATTGTACTATGCATATCCATGATGGGTAAGTATTACGGTGGCCTCCAACGACTAGTTTACTTATCCAACCAACATATGTAGTATAGGATAAATCTTGCAATCATTTAAAAAATTGATGCTTTTTTTTTGACAGATTTACATATTTTAGACATTAGAGATTCCAAAAAACATATTTTTAGAAGGAAAAAAAAGTTGGTCTGTTTGTGTGTCTATAAATGCTCTATCTCCCAAACAAATTGAGATAAAGACTTGAAATTTGGTATGTACTTAGTATGCAATAATGAGAAGAAGCCTAATGAGTTTCATTTACCTTGATTATCAGAAACTATGTCTTTTGCACTCTTAAAATATTTTTTCTGATACAATGTGTTTGATAAAAGGTATCTAAAAATTTTTGAAATTGTTTATTTTAAGGAATAAATATAAAAAATAATTAAAAAAAATTATATAAAGAATGAAGTTGATCAAAAATTTTTAATCATAATTTCCATTTATCTTTGATTTTTTATGACATTGTATTTCATTCAAACTTCAGATCAAAGAGTTATTTTTGATTGGAAATGAGATGCTTAATGCGACACAATAAATTGTTAGTTAATAGGATTACCTTCTTGGGGGTTATGAGAATGTTTCTTTTATGCAGTTCAGTTATAGAGCATTTAAAATTTATGGTGTTAAACCACGATTTTAAACACTCTTATCTACCGAATTGAGATAGAGATTTGAAACTTGGTACTTACTAAGAATGTAATAGTGCCTATTAAATTTCAGTAATCTTAGATATCCAGAACTATTTTTTAAGACTTTGAAAATATTTGTTCTGATGAAGCATATATAAAAATTTTCGGAATTGTTTCTTTTACAGAATGAATGTAACATAAGCTTTACATGAAGAATGATGTCAATCAGACAACCAGTTGCCTTGATATTTGCTATCACAATTTCCACATTGTTTTATATTATGCATATACATGATGGACAGTGGTGCCAACTTTTGAAAAATATTGGGTGGGCTCAAAAAAGTTTTGAACAAATACAAAAATATTGAGTAGGCTCAATTAATGTTGGGTGGATAGAGATATCAAATTATTGGGTGGGCTCACGCCCCATGGACCCATATATAAGTTGGCACCACTGATGATGGATAAGTTTAACAGTGGTCTCCAATAACTAGTTTATATTTGTATTAAATGTTCACCAATATAACAAAGATTTGCAATTTATTTGCATCTCATTTATTTTTTTAGTTAAATATCAAACAATAATTAGTAAAAGACCTGAATAGAAGCTGATATTAATTCTATACTTATCTTATTCTAAATGGTATTCACAATGCTGTGTGGGAAAAAAAAAATGCACATTATTACAATAAGCCACTAGCAAAAGCCTTGCGTTGTTTCGATTTGCGAGGCATTCTTTCATAAGATAAATATTTCAAAGTAACATTTTTTTTTTCATATTTTTTAAGCAAAAACATTATTTTATGTTTTGGTGCATTTTAATTTTAGAAATGTAAATTCAATCAAATTCCATAAATTGTTTTTAAACGTCAAAAATATTAAAAATAATACTAATTACTTCTCAGTAGTAAATATGTTTTACCTGGTTCAATTTTTTTCAAATCTGCAACATACAGAAAATTACATATTATTTATAAATATTCTCAATTTTCTAATAAAAATTTTTAAAGTATATGAATTTTGAAAAAAATATGTTTTTGAATGTCTAGCATTTTAGTAGAAATTAAAACTGTAATTATAATAAGCTTTGTAATTTTTACAGTTCATTTTAGCAACAATGATGCAAAACTATTTAAAGGATTAATAAAACTTTGACATGAAAAATTAAGTCAGTATTGCTGTCTGTTGCGAATTCTATGAACAACTTGTGTTAATGGTGTGTTAGGCAATAGCAGCAATAATAACATTGTCTTTCAAAGCCCATTGTATAAGTAATATTTACTTTTAGGTATATTATTTACATCTTATGTGCAAAATAGGTGATACAAAGTATTAATGTATGACAATTTTCCATGTGTAATAAGAAGCTTCCCAAAACAATTTTAACAATAAAGCTACAATTGTAGTAAGCTTTTTTATTTTAGCAGTTTTATTTCAGCAATAGTGATGCAGAATTGTTGAAATGATTGATAAAACTTTGGCATGAAAAATTAACTCAATATTGTCGTCTGTTGAGAATTCTATAAATAATAAAATATTAAATGCTGTGTTAGGTGTCTTATAAATAAATAACATTATCTTTCAAAGCCCAGTGTAAAGTAACATTGATTTTTGGGTATGTTGCAGATGTGCAATGCAGTTATACAAAGAGTTAATATAATACAATTTCCATTGCATTATAAGAAACTTCCAAAACAGTCAAAATATAAAGATTATTATTCTTTCTATTTCAGGATGCCATTACTGGTACAGCTCTGTCAATTCTATTAGATTATCTGACTGACACATCAGTTGCTCCTTTAAATCGGGAGTTTGTTGAGATAGATGATCCTTTATGTAATGAGGTAAGGGCAAATTTGTTTCAAAATATTTATTGGAATATTTATATAAAACTTTTTCCTTTTAGTTTTATTGCTGTGTAATCTATTTCTTACCGATGTTGTTAAAATGCACCATTTTCTGGTAGATTTTAAGCAATCTTTTCTGTTTTGAAAATGTTTAGTTTCCTACAAAATTTAGTTTCCTACATTTGGTGACCATCATTTGCTTTAATTAAATCTTTTTGTTTGCCAGCTGTAATTTTATTTATTTTTTTAAGGTAATGTGGAATTATAATTTTTTACTTGGCTTTTCAATAATCCATCATATCTGTACATGCTTAGTGTTTTATAAAATTTCATTAATATTAATATTTCAGTTTTTATTAATTTTTTTTTTTTTTTTATCTTAGAAAAAAGTTACAAGTCATAATTTTGTTTTGCTTGTTAGTTCCTGCTGTATACATTTTTGCATTGTTTTATAGTAATTTAACCAATAAAGCTGATTTCACTTTTATTAATAATATACGTACAGATTTTTCCCTATTATTAAAAAAGGGCAGGATGTAACTTGCAATAAAAGTTTTGAAAACGTTTAGTTTCCTACAAAATTTAGTTTCCTACATTTGGTGACCATCATTTGCTTTAATTAAATCTTTTTGTTTGCCAGCTGTAATTTTATTTATTTTTTTAAGGTAATGTGGAATTATAATTTTTTACTTGGCTTTTCAATAATCCATCATATCTGTACATGCTTAGTGTTTTATAAAATTTCATTAATATTAATATTTCAGTTTTTATTAATTTTTTTTTTTTTTAATCTTAGAAAAAAGTTACAAGTCATAATTTTGTTTTGCTTGTTAGTTCCTGCTGTATACATTTTTGCATTGTTTTATAGTAATTTAACCAATAAAGCTGATTTCACTTTTATTAATAGTATACGTACAGATTTTTCCCTATTATTAAAAAAGGGCAGGATGTAACTTGCAATAAAAGTTTTGAAAACGTTTAGTTTCCTACAAAATTTAGTTTCCTACATTTGGTGACCATCATTTGCTTTAATTAAATCTTTTTGTTTGCCAGCTGTAATTTTATTTATTTTTTTAAGGTAATGTGGAATTATAATTTTTTACTTGGCTTTTCAATAATCCATCATATCTGTACATGTTTAGTGTTTTATAAAATTTCATTAATATTAATATTTTAGTTTTTATTAATTTTTTTTTTTTATCTTAGAAAAAAGTTACAAGTCATAATTTTGTTTTGCTTGTTAGTTCCTGCTGTATACATTTTTGCATTGTTTTATAGTAATTTAACCAATAAAGCTGATTTCACTTTTATTAATAGTATACGTACAGATTTTCCCCTATTATTAAAAAAGGGCAGGATGTAACTTGCAATAAAAGTTTTGAAAACGTTTAGTTTCCTACAAAATTTAGTTTCCTACATTTGGTGACCATCATTTGCTTTAATTAAATCTTTTTGTTTGCCAGCTGTAATTTTATTTATTTTTTTAAGGTAATGTGGAATTATAATTTTTTACTTGGCTTTTCAATAATCCATCATATCTGTACATGCTTAGTGTTTTATAAAATTTCATTAATATTAATATTTCAGTTTTTATTAATTTTTTTTTTTAATCTTAGAAAAAAGTTACAAGTCATAATTTTGTTTTGCTTGTTAGTTCCTGCTGTATACATTTTTGCATTGTTTTATAGTAATTTAACCAATAAAGCTGATTTCACTTTTATTAATAGTATACGTACAGATTTTTCCCTATTATTAAAAAAGGGCAGGATGTAACTTGCAATAAAAGTTTTGAAAACGTTTAGTTTCCTACAAAATTTAGTTTCCTACATTTGGTGACCATCATTTGCTTTAATTAAATCTTTTTGTTTGCCAGCTGTAATTTTATTTATTTTTTTAAGGTAATGTGGAATTATAATTTTTTACTTGGCTTTTCAATAATCCATCATATCTGTACATGTTTAGTGTTTTATAAAATTTTATTAATATTAATATTTCAGTTTTTATTAATTTTTTTTTATCTTAGGAAAAATTACAAGTCATAATTTTGTTTTGCTTGTTAGTTCCTGCTGTATACATTTTTGCACTGTTTTATAATAATTTAACCAATAAAGCTGATTTCACTTTTATTAATAGTATACGTACAGATTTTTCCCTATTATTAAAAAAGGGCAGGATGTAACTTGCAATAAAAGTTTTGAAAATGTTTAGTTTCCTACAAAATTTAGTTTCCTACATTTGGTGACCATCATTTGCTTTAATTAAATCTTTTTGTTTGCCAGCTGTAATTTTATTTATTTTTTTAAGGTAATGTGGAATTATAATTTTTTACTTGGCTTTTCAATAATCCATCATATCTGTACATGCTTAGTGTTTTATAAAATTTCATTAATATTAATATTTCAGTTTTTATTAATTATTTTTTTTTTTTTATCTTAGAAAAAAGTTACAAGTCATAATTTTGTTTTGCTTGTTAGTTCCTGCTGTATACATATTTGCATTGTTTTATAGTAATTTAACCAATAAAGCTGATTTCACTTTTATTAATAGTATACGTACAGATTTTTCCCTATTATTAAAAAAGGGCAGGATGTAACTTGCAATAAAAGTTTTGAAAACGTTTAGTTTCCTACAAAATTTAGTTTCCTACATTTGGTGACCATCATTTGCTTTAATTAAATCTTTTTGTTTGCTAGCTGTAATTTTATTTATTTTTTTAAGGTAATGTGGAATTATAATTTTTTACTTGGCTTTTCAATAATCCATCATATCTGTACATGTTTAGTGTTTTATAAAATTTCATTAATATTAATATTTTAGTTTTTATTAATTTTTTTTTTATCTTAGAAAAAAGTTACAAGTCATAATTTTGTTTTGCTTGTTAGTTCCTGCTGTATACATTTTTGCATTGTTTTATAGTAATTTAACCAATAAAGCTGATTTCACTTTTATTAATAGTATACGTACAGATTTTTCCCTATTATTAAAAAAGGGCAGGATGTAACTTGCAATAAAAGTTTTGAAAACGTTTAGTTTCCTACAAAATTTAGTTTCCTACATTTGGTGACCATCATTTGCTTTAATTAAATCTTTTTGTTTGCCAGCTGTAATTTTATTTATTTTTTTAAGGTAATGTGGAATTATAATTTTTTACTTGGCTTTTCAATAATCCATCATATCTGTACATGTTTAGTGTTTTATAAAATTTCATTAATATTAATATTTTAGTTTTTATTAATTTTTTTTTTTTATCTTAGAAAAAAGTTACAAGTCATAATTTTGTTTTGCTTGTTAGTTCCTGCTGTATACATTTTTGCATTGTTTTATAGTAATTTAACCAATAAAGCTGATTTCACTTTTATTAATAGTATACGTACAGATTTTTCCCTATTATTAAAAAAGGGCAGGATGTAACTTGCAATAAAAGTTTTGAAAACGTTTAGTTTCCTACATTTGGTGACCATCATTTGCTTTAATTAAATCTTTTTGTTTGCCAGCTGTAATTTTATTTATTTTTTTAAGGTAATGTGGAATTATAATTTTTTACTTGGCTTTTCAATAATCCATCATATCTGTACATGCTTAGTGTTTTATAAAATTTAATTAATATTAATATTTCAGTTTTTATTATTATTATTATTATTTTTTTTTTTTTTTTTTTTTTTATCTTAGAAAAAAGTTACAAGTCATAATTTTGTTTTGCTTGTTAGTTCCTGCTGTATACATTTTTGCATTGTTTTATAGTAATTTAACCAATAAAGCTGATTTCACTTTTATTAATAGTATACGTACAGATTTTTCCCTATTATTAAAAAAGGGCAGGATGTAACTTGCAATAAAAGTTTTGAAAACGTTTAGTTTCCTACAAAATTTAGTTTCCTACATTTGGTGACCATCATTTGCTTTAATTAAATCTTTTTGTTTGCCAGCTGTAATTTTATTTATTTTTTTAAGGTAATGTGGAATTATAATTTTTTACTTGGCTTTTCAATAATCCATCATATCTGTACATGCTTAGTGTTTTATAAAATTTCATTAATATTAATATTTCAGTTTTTATTAATTTTTTTTTTTTTTAATCTTAGAAAAAAGTTACAAGTCATAATTTTGTTTTGCTTGTTAGTTCCTGCTGTATACATTTTTGCATTGTTTTATAGTAATTTAACCAATAAAGCTGATTTCACTTTTATTAATAGTATACGTACAGATTTTTCCCTATTATTAAAAAAGGGCAGGATGTAACTTGCAATAAAAGTTTTGAAAACGTTTAGTTTCCTACAAAATTTAGTTTCCTACATTTGGTGACCATCATTTGCTTTAATTAAATCTTTTTGTTTGCCAGCTGTAATTTTATTTATTTTTTTAAGGTAATGTGGAATTATAATTTTTTACTTGGCTTTTCAATAATCCATCATATCTGTACATGTTTAGTGTTTTATAAAATTTCATTAATATTAATATTTTAGTTTTTATTAATTTTTTTTTTTTATCTTAGAAAAAAGTTACAAGTCATAATTTTGTTTTGCTTGTTAGTTCCTGCTGTATACATTTTTGCATTGTTTTATAGTAATTTAACCAATAAAGCTGATTTCACTTTTATTAATAGTATACGTACAGATTTTCCCCTATTATTAAAAAAGGGCAGGATGTAACTTGCAATAAAAGTTTTGAAAACGTTTAGTTTCCTACAAAATTTAGTTTCCTACATTTGGTGACCATCATTTGCTTTAATTAAATCTTTTTGTTTGCCAGCTGTAATTTTATTTATTTTTTTAAGGTAATGTGGAATTATAATTTTTTACTTGGCTTTTCAATAATCCATCATATCTGTACATGCTTAGTGTTTTATAAAATTTCATTAATATTAATATTTCAGTTTTTATTAATTTTTTTTTTTAATCTTAGAAAAAAGTTACAAGTCATAATTTTGTTTTGCTTGTTAGTTCCTGCTGTATACATTTTTGCATTGTTTTATAGTAATTTAACCAATAAAGCTGATTTCACTTTTATTAATAGTATACGTACAGATTTTTCCCTATTATTAAAAAAGGGCAGGATGTAACTTGCAATAAAAGTTTTGAAAACGTTTAGTTTCCTACAAAATTTAGTTTCCTACATTTGGTGACCATCATTTGCTTTAATTAAATCTTTTTGTTTGCCAGCTGTAATTTTATTTATTTTTTTAAGGTAATGTGGAATTATAATTTTTTACTTGGCTTTTCAATAATCCATCATATCTGTACATGTTTAGTGTTTTATAAAATTTTATTAATATTAATATTTCAGTTTTTATTAATTTTTTTTTATCTTAGGAAAAATTACAAGTCATAATTTTGTTTTGCTTGTTAGTTCCTGCTGTATACATTTTTGCACTGTTTTATAATAATTTAACCAATAAAGCTGATTTCACTTTTATTAATAGTATACGTACAGATTTTTCCCTATTATTAAAAAAGGGCAGGATGTAACTTGCAATAAAAGTTTTGAAAATGTTTAGTTTCCTACAAAATTTAGTTTCCTACATTTGGTGACCATCATTTGCTTTAATTAAATCTTTTTGTTTGCCAGCTGTAATTTTATTTATTTTTTTAAGGTAATGTGGAATTATAATTTTTTACTTGGCTTTTCAATAATCCATCATATCTGTACATGCTTAGTGTTTTATAAAATTTCATTAATATTAATATTTCAGTTTTTATTAATTATTTTTTTTTTTTTATCTTAGAAAAAAGTTACAAGTCATAATTTTGTTTTGCTTGTTAGTTCCTGCTGTATACATATTTGCATTGTTTTATAGTAATTTAACCAATAAAGCTGATTTCACTTTTATTAATAGTATACGTACAGATTTTTCCCTATTATTAAAAAAGGGCAGGATGTAACTTGCAATAAAAGTTTTGAAAACGTTTAGTTTCCTACAAAATTTAGTTTCCTACATTTGGTGACCATCATTTGCTTTAATTAAATCTTTTTGTTTGCTAGCTGTAATTTTATTTATTTTTTTAAGGTAATGTGGAATTATAATTTTTTACTTGGCTTTTCAATAATCCATCATATCTGTACATGTTTAGTGTTTTATAAAATTTCATTAATATTAATATTTTAGTTTTTATTAATTTTTTTTTTATCTTAGAAAAAAGTTACAAGTCATAATTTTGTTTTGCTTGTTAGTTCCTGCTGTATACATTTTTGCATTGTTTTATAGTAATTTAACCAATAAAGCTGATTTCACTTTTATTAATAGTATACGTACAGATTTTTCCCTATTATTAAAAAAGGGCAGGATGTAACTTGCAATAAAAGTTTTGAAAACGTTTAGTTTCCTACAAAATTTAGTTTCCTACATTTGGTGACCATCATTTGCTTTAATTAAATCTTTTTGTTTGCCAGCTGTAATTTTATTTATTTTTTTAAGGTAATGTGGAATTATAATTTTTTACTTGGCTTTTCAATAATCCATCATATCTGTACATGTTTAGTGTTTTATAAAATTTCATTAATATTAATATTTTAGTTTTTATTAATTTTTTTTTTTTATCTTAGAAAAAAGTTACAAGTCATAATTTTGTTTTGCTTGTTAGTTCCTGCTGTATACATTTTTGCATTGTTTTATAGTAATTTAACCAATAAAGCTGATTTCACTTTTATTAATAGTATACGTACAGATTTTTCCCTATTATTAAAAAAGGGCAGGATGTAACTTGCAATAAAAGTTTTGAAAACGTTTAGTTTCCTACATTTGGTGACCATCATTTGCTTTAATTAAATCTTTTTGTTTGCCAGCTGTAATTTTATTTATTTTTTTAAGGTAATGTGGAATTATAATTTTTTACTTGGCTTTTCAATAATCCATCATATCTGTACATGCTTAGTGTTTTATAAAATTTAATTAATATTAATATTTCAGTTTTTATTATTATTATTATTATTTTTTTTTTTTTTTTTTTTTATCTTAGAAAAAAGTTACAAGTCATAATTTTGTTTTGCTTGTTAGTTCCTGCTGTATACATTTTTGCATTGTTTTATAGTAATTTAACCAATAAAGCTGATTTCACTTTTATTAATAGTATACGTACAGATTTTTCCCTATTATTAAAAAAGGGCAGGATGTAACTTGCAATAAAAGTTTTGAAAACGTTTAGTTTCCTACAAAATTTAGTTTCCTTCATTTGGTGACCATCATTTGCTTTAATTAAATCTTTTTGTTTGCCAGCTGTAATTTTATTTATTTTTTTAAGGTAATGTGGAATTATAATTTTTTACTTGGCTTTTCAATAATCCATCATATCTGTACATGCTTAGTGTTTTATAAAATTTCATTAATATTAATATTTCAGTTTTTATTAATTTTTTTTTTTATCTTAGAAAAAAGTTACAAGTCATAATTTTGTTTTGCTTGTTAGTTCCTGCTGTATACATTTTTGCATTGTTTTATAGTAATTTAACCAATAAAGCTGATTTCACTTTTATTAATAGTATACGTACAGATTTTTCCCTATTATTAAAAAAGGGCAGGATGTAACTTGCAATAAAAGTTTTGAAAACGTTTAGTTTCCTACAAAATTTAGTTTCCTACATTTGGTGACCATCATTTGCTTTAATTAAATCTTTTTGTTTGCCAGCTGTAATTTTATTTATTTTTTTAAGGTAATGTGGAATTATAATTTTTTACTTGGCTTTTCAATAATCCATCATATCTGTACATGTTTAGGCTAATGACAGACGACCGATTTTTTCGACGCTTTGGCTTTCGAGCGAAAAATAAACACCTGCGCTGCCTCATTCACACGGACGTGACCTTTCCGTCAAAATAAGCAGACGATATTGTCACTAGGCATAATAGAAATCTTTTGATTCGATGTTTATTAGATGGATCTTTTGAAGGAAATAAAATATTCTGTAATTTTTTATCAATTATTCAAGAAAATTGAAAAAATATATATACACAGACAGTCCTGGATGCATCCTGTGAGAAGTGATAGATTATTTACCGGATCCAAAATTAAATTACAGGAAATATTCTTTAATACATCTGATGTCAAATGAAAAATACAGATGACTGCGAATATTATTAATGTTTATAATTGTTATTCAACTTTCATTTAGATAATATTTCTTCTTATTATTAAATAAAAAAAAAAAAAAAAAACTAAATTGATTAAAAAAATGTTGCTACAGTACATGGTAGCAAAACAAGCATCTTAGTTCTATAAATGAAATGTAGGACCGAAAAATTTTCAAAGTGTGAAATTTTCGTTACATTAATCAAGAAGCATATGCTATCGTCCCATGAGCAAAAGGTAGATTCTTTTTCTCCTTTTAGGGCTGTACATCCATATAAAAGTTTGTCACTTTTTTTTTGGTAATTTTGGACCCTCTCCCCTCTTACGATATTATATACTACCATTCCCCGAACACCCTCTCCCTCAGTAATGGTATCTTCAATAATGTGTAAAAATTTCTTTGATTTTTTGGATTGTTTTTCTTTTGTTTGGAATGATGGTTACACTTATTTTTCGCATAATTTACTGATTTAGATGTAGAGAAAGCTATAAAATGTCACTTTATATATGAAATAACTGCATATCAAACAACACTTAAAATAAATAGTTAATATTTAAAAGTGTTTTAAAATAGCTTTAAAGCTTTTTGTTACATACCTTAAACAGTAATAGTGTCTTTTTATAATTGTTCTCGGACAAGGTGGGGCAGGCAGAACTTCGAAAGGTGGACATAACAAAACAGACGGAGAAGTTTTTCTTTAACTTATAAACACAAGTATCGTTTAAAACATAACATCGTGTACAGTTTGTCGAACAGCGAATCAATATATGCATACACATATGACAGAATAATAGTAATGCTAAACGTTGGGGTATTCCATATTTTGCAATTATATAAATTTATAATCATTTAATTATTTTAATAACATTGCATTTGCATAAAAATAGACAACAGTTTAATAAAAGATAAAATACTATTTTGATGTGAAGACCAAGTTACAAATAAAAAAAGAATTCTTTTTTCTTATTGGGTCAAAAATGATAACGATATCAAAAGACAAACCAAAACCTGTTAGCCCTGTTTCTGTTGTTCTGTTCTGTTAGCACTGCTTCTGTGCTAGATTAAAGCGCATTTTAATCTAGCGAAAAAGTTTCACATTTTTTATTATTTTTCATTTTTAAAATACATTTAAAATTTAATAAATATAATTGTTATTAATGTAGTGTAAAGTTCATCAAGGCTGATAAACATACAATATTAAAAACTAAAAACAAATTTCTTCCCATGGTATTTACGAAAACTGGTTGGATGTGCCAATCCCAAAACTTTCTTCTATTTCATACATGCATTTTAATATTTAAAAAAAAAAGTTACTCATTTTAATGCTTTAATAATTTTAATTCAATACCCTACCAACTTTGATTTTCATCTTAAATTTCTGCTTCAATCAATTAATCGGAGTAAAAACGAATTTCCGTCTCTGCACGAGCCGATGGACAATAGAATGATAGGCAGATTTTTTTTTCAAATTCAGGGAGGACCTACTTGCCTTATCAAAAAAAAAAAATCATATAAAAAATGTTTAGTTCACTTCTAGAACTAACTTCATACACAATATTGAAAATGGCATAAAATTCGGTATTGTAGCGCCCCGTTCTGGCGGATTTTTTTCAGATTCAGAGCGATCCAACTAGCCATAGCCATACACTTACACAAAAAATTTCTTTCAATTCGATGCATAACTTCATGTACTTTTGGTCGGTGCAATATTGAAAATGGCACAAAAATCGCGATTGCAGCGCCCCCTTCCGGCAGATTATTTTCAAATTCAGGGAGGACTAACTAGCCATAGTCATACACATACACAAAAAATTTGGTTCAATTCGATGCATAACTTCATATACTTTTGGTCGGTACAATATTTAAAATGGCGCAAAAATTGCGATTGCAGCGCCCCCTTCCGGCGGAATATTTCAAAACTGAAGGAGGACCTGCTTGCCACAGCCAAAAACACTCACAAAAAATTTGGTTCAATTCTATGCATAACTTCATACACTTTTTGATGGTAGAATGGCGACATACAGACAGACACACGGACAGACAGACATTTTGTAAAAACAGGTTTTTTGAAATCTCTGACCCCTAAAACGTGTAAATCCGTCGAAAACCGGAAGTCGAAAAAAATTTTCGATTACAATACTTTCTTCTATTGAAGATAGAAGAAAGTAGAAAGAAAAACGCTTAAAAATTATATATTGACAATTTTGAAAAGTGAAATATTTCCAAATTTGTCGCCATATGTAAATAGCCTTTTAACATTTTACTAGATTATATTAACTTAGTTGCCACTCAAAATTTAGAAAAAAAAACTATGATAATAATCTATATATATATATATATATTACGCTATCGTATGAGACACAAAAATCGTGATTATTCGTTAATTGCCTAATGGCAACGTCCAAATTAAACCCATCTTATTGGTTACTGTGCAAAAGTCCTTTGTTAAGACTTAGACTGTGGTAAATTAGATTTGTATATGTTTTGTTCCTTCGCTGCAATTATGAAGCTTCAAAATATCATTATTTTTATTTTTTCTGTTCTTTTTTACTTAAAAAAATAAATAAAAGTCATAAATTTTAAAGTTTTCAGTTTCAAATTAAAGTTATATATTGTAAATGAAATGAGTTTAATTAATATATTATTATATTATATAATATACGATATATTATTATATAATATAATACAATATATAAATAATTAATGAAATACGAAAAAATGCCACGGGTACAATATTTGTCGATTTATTATCTGCGCCAGGCTAGCATAAAAATACTGAGCTCTTGATTTATCAGCACAGATGTCATATATGCAGCACATTGCGCGTTATTTTTCTGACGCCAATTCGACGAAAATTTCGTTTTCAAATACCAGCTACATACATATTTTTAACTAATTTCTATTATTTTAAAAAGGAAATAATAATAAATAAAGTTTAGATAATAATAATAGAATAAAACAATTTGTATCATTTAAAAAAAGAAAATAAAAGTAAACAAGCAGTTTATTAATAAATAAATAACAATAGCCGGGTTACCGTCTGAGGCGCATATAATTGCTACTTTGTTGCAGTCGCGCCAGTGCATATGATATCTGCATCTATTTCTCAGGGCGGAATCTTCTAATTTGGCAAAAAAATTGAGCAATTTAAAATAAGTTATGTATAAAAGCAATATGATTTAATCTTAATATACATTTAAGGGAGACCAAACTGGTCGCCAAGAGCGGCTAGTAAAAAAAGAAAGAAGGGGAAAAAAAGAAAAGGAAAAATCTATTTTTACCAAACTTAAATGTATTTGCTTCAAAAATATAAATGAAGCTTCTTAAAACTGGTACTTTCACAAAATTGTGTTCCATGAAAACATACTAATCATAAATTATTCTAATGTTGTTAGATTTAAAAATTTGTAATTTAAAAAGCAAACAAATTCCTCAGAAAGAAAAAAAAAATAGAAGAAGAATTTAAAGAAGTTATTATTGAAAAAATGCTTGTTTCGAATTAATATAAATAGGTTTCATATCGTTACAAAGTGTTACTTTTTACAAACATATTATAAATCCCCCCAAAATATAATAAATTTCGCAAAAATGCTTTTTCTTTTTCTCAAAATGCTTCCCTTCCCCCCAAAACCTGCATCGATTCTTGACTACGCTATCACAACAAAAGCTCGTGAATCTTGGAAAGAAAATAAAAAATCAGCGTTAAAAACAACTCTCGTCTGAACAAGCTCTAATAAACAGAAGCCACCAGACACAAGCAGCTGGCCAACGGCTTGGGGGAAACGCGTGGCTTCGACGTGAGTCTTTGCGTATGTTTGACCGCAATAGTACCGCGTCGCCCGTCTGACAAGAAGAGGAGATAGTAATGCTCTCAATAGCGGGCGTCGTTTTGTCTGTTTTTGGAAATCGTCCGTGTGGCATTACCCTTAGTGTTTTATAAAATTTTATTAATATTAATATTTCAGTTTTTATTAATTTTTTTTTATCTTAGGAAAAATTACAAGTCATAATTTTGTTTTGCTTGTTAGTTCCTGCTGTATACATTTTTGCACTGTTTTATAATAATTTAACCAATAAAGCTGATTTCACTTTTATTAATAGTATACGTACAGATTTTTCCCTATTATTAAAAAAGGGCAGGATGTAACTTGCAATAAAAGTACACTTTTTGATTCCAAAGGACACATTTTTTTAAAGCTGCTAAGCTCATTTTTCTGTACAAGCACTTTAACAACAACAAAAAATAAAGAAGTTAACATTTTAGTTTTTATTCACTTTTGCTTAAAATTTTTATATCCTGGAATTATTTTTATTTTAATAAATGCTTAAGGTTAAATTAATTTTTCACATCTGATTTATACTTTTCCATGCATTTTAAGGATAAAGATTTATACATAGCCTAAAATCTTACCTTTTACACATTTATGTAAATTGTATAAATATTGTTAATATATATTGGTAGTATTTATAACATGCATGTATGTAATTTTTTATTTTTAAAATTATGAGAAAAGTCATAAAGTAATAATACTGTGTGAGATTTAAAAAAAAAAAAAAGAAAAGAAAAAAAAGAAAAAAAAAAATCTGATTTAAATCAAAAAGATCATGAACACTGATACTGCTATAGATAGTGGTGATCCAAATCCCAGGTTCGTTCAGAAATAGGTTTCTTGGTATCACACTAGTACCTGCAGAAGGCAATGGGATCCCTGAAACTAGGTTCATTTAAGATTTTCAAAAGATATTAAATCATACAACCTTGAGTTTTGTTTAAGTTATTGTAACGGGCCTCGAGTAGTGCCAGGTAAGTCAGCTAGTATATGTATAAAAGTAAATGAAAATTTTGTTTTGGTGAGTTATAGCTTGAGTTTTCCTGAGTAAATTTTTATGCAGCTGGCATTGTTAGATAATTTTAAAAGCAAAGTGTTAGCATTTAATGTATTGTTCTATGTTGCTTAGTTATAAAATTATGGTAAAAAGTTCTATAATCAGGTGAACCTGATTATGAAAGATCAGCCTTTTTATAAAGATCTATGGGAGGAATTTGAATGAGATTTGCATTGTTAGCCAGATAATTTTTCAAGAATGTTTTCAGTATATTGCATGTGTTCTATTATTCTTTGCCAAATCCTGCTATAATTATTGAATTAAAAAAATTTAGGTCTTAATAGCTCAACTTTTGTCTGACACATTAGAAAATTTGATAGTGCATCAAAAGCATTCAGATCATTTTAAGCAATGAAAAAGGACATTCCAGATAAAAATCCATATTGTTTTAAAACTCAAAGTCAAATACACTGATATATATTGTTTGATACAAAGTTTATTTGGAGAAACTGATTGATGCAGTTTGCAAAGCCTGATAATTTATCTATATAATAAAATTCCGAGTCATGTTATGGTCATCACCAGTTCCGGGGTGATTGCTTCATAGTTTCTATGTCAGGATTTTTCTACTTTTTTGTTAGCTGGGTGCAGACAATTAAATCGCCAAATAGTGTTTCACCAAAATAATTTCATTTAAAATATAAACCTATCAGTAATTTAATTTAAAAATCTTATGTATGAGATGCATTTAAAATATGTCTTTTATCTCTAACATTAAAAGCTTAAGTCATGTGACTGCCATAAATAAAAATGGGCTGAAATTTTTATGAATGCCAAATGATCATTTTAATAACAATAATGTTTTAAAAATAGAATTGCATAAGTTGCATTTTTAAAAAGATCGTTCAAAGTGTTTGAGTAATAAACCACATTCAAATATGGATATGCTCTGAGATAACTTCAGTTGAAATTAGGCTGACAGCTGAATGCCTCATTCCATTAAAATAAACAAATAGTAGAGATTCATTTATTTCAAAGTGATTAAAAATAATAAACTATAAAGAAAACAATTCACAAAGTGAATTTTTCAGAGACCAATAAAAACCAATTAAACCTGTTTATATTTATAGCTGTCAAATCAGGAGACAACATCATTTTTCTACAAACCAACAAACTCAATTTTAGTTTTAGAATTGTGTAATTGAGAGTTTGTTGTTCATTGAACACACATTATTTTTTTAGTTATGTCTTACATTTTCCACTGTTGCGGAATTTATTTTATCATGCATCACTTATTTAATGAGAAAAAACATGCATCAAAATTGTAGCTTTTTTTTTTTTTTTTTTTTTTTTTTTTTTTTTTTTTTTTGTAGGTTACAATCATTTTTCAGTACATTTTTGTAAATTAAATGTTAAATTCATTGTAATTTTGTTGAACCTGACACTGGATGTTTTAGGTGTCATATCAGCTAAAATGCAACAATTGAGGGCACAACCAGTTATGGAAGATTACTTAATATGTATAAAATCTCTGCAAAATCTAACCTATTACAGTTAAGAAAATGGGGTAATAACATATTATTTGACCATGTCACATGCAACTTCTCCAAGCATACTGTCAATTATACTAATTATGGTACTCTTATTTTTTTTACCCTTATGGTACCTTTATTTTTGGTATACTAAATAATGTTAAATTGCTGTTTTGAACATCACTGGCAGTGATAAACAAGATTGGCAATTGACTACCATTTTTGTCAGTCTATCTCATGACCCAGAAAATGCCTAAATATTGCAAATAAACATGAAACATACATGACTAAATGAGTTAAATAGTTTTGGTCAAGAAAGAAGATATATATAACAACAAACATTATATTAAATATTGCCATGATTGTAAAGAATTCTCAATTTCTATGTCGGAATCTCCTGATTTGTTGAATGATTAAGCAAATAAATTGAAAATAAAAGTAACATGTTGCAATGCTTAGCATGCACTTCAAGACAACCAAAGTTGTCGCCAGTGGCGGCTAGTCATAGCATATTAATACAAAAGAGAAAAAAAAGATGTTGCAGGAAAATATCAGTAAAATTTTCTCATGTCATATAATCCTGGTTGTATAATAAATAAGGTATTAATTTCAGGTGAGCTATTCGCTAACTGAAAATTCCATTGGGTATTTTTATCTTCATTTTTCAAGTGTGCCAACAGAACAACTGAAGGAGTTAGAAGAAAAGTATGTTAGTTTTTAATGTTTGCTTAATATCAAAATTATTTTAAAAAAAATAATTAAATACATTTTTTACAGGCATATTGGCCCTATTATTATTTTTAATTATATAGAAAACTGATACTTTTTTTTGTGTGTGTGTACATTAGCAAATTGATTTTATAGCAAACTTTTTAGCAGGATAAGTATCTCTTTTTATATGCTATTTTAGTAAAAATATTGTTTAGGGAAAGCCACAAGCAAAGCTAAAAATCAATTGGAATTTGTGTTAAAATTCACTTATAGGTAATTTCCATTATAAAAAATATAAACTACCAATTACAGCTGTTTAAGTGAAAGTAATTCCAGAAAATTTTGATATTTTCATCAATCATTCTCGGACTCCACAATCATCTTCCGTCTAAATGTTATATATAACAGTAAAATCTCAAAAGTACACACAGCTGCAAAATTCCAATATCAGACTTTGAAATTTTGCAGATTTTAGGGTTTACCCAAAGTATTTCTTCTTACAATTAAAAAAAAATTCTTATATAGTCCCTTAGTTGAGAATGTTCATCTTCTCTTGTTAAAGTTTGGTTGAGAACTTCCATCTTTTCTTGTTGAAGTTTCTTTTTAATTCCGTAAATAGTCATTATTTTGTCACTATTTCTTGTTGGTCTATACAGCTTTGCTGCTTCAAAAACTTCAAAATGTTCACCTACATAAAAAAAAATTTCGCAGTCGCTGTGAGACTCAATTTTACTATCTTCAGGTGAGTTTCTTATTAAAAAAGTTTTTTTTTTTTTTTTTTTTTCAAATTTCCATTGAGATTTAATATTGACAAAAAATAAGAATTTTGCATAATTGTGTTTCATTAGCTTTATTTGTTTTAATAAAATAAGCTGAACAAGGAATAGGGAACAGTGGTCGATTCACAAGATGGCCTAAGGGAACCCCTCTTCTCCTGCCCTGCCTTCATTTGAAGTTTGAGATTTTATACCTTTTTAATGGTTAAAAAGTGCAATTTCTCTTTTGGAACTCTATAATGTTCTTCCTAGAATTCCTCCCTTTCGTACAATGTCTGAATTCAACATTGCTATGGAGGATACCCTTACCTTCCAATAAAGGCCATAAGGACTTTTTCAATTTCAGATTAAGCTAGTTCTAATTTAAATATTTTCTCATTTGTTTAGCCTACTTTTATTGTAGACATTTGTAGTGAAATATGCTAATACCTAGGTACATAAGTTCAATTATGGTTAAAGTCATGCTAGTCAGTGTTTTAAAATGCTTGTTCAATTACAAAGTAAATGTTCTTTGTTTTGTTTTGCTTTTTAACCCCCTTACCGCCGAGCAAAAGGGCAAAATTGTGCAGTTTTTTTCTCTGCACTTTATTTTAAATATTAATAAAAGAAGAATTTTCTATCATGGTATAATTTTTTTGCTATGTATATGCTTATAAGCCTTGAAACTGTCAATCATAACTTAATTTCTTAAAACTGGATTATATTTGTAGAAATATATTAATTTAAATAAAGTTTCAACTGCAGTGAAACCTGCAGCCTAGTGAATGGATATATCTGGTCACACCAATGGGAAGGTTAAAGAAGCAGGGTCTTAACTAGAAGTTAACAATAGGGGGGGGGGGGGGGGGCTCATAATTTTTTTTTATCTCTCTGCGACAGACAGATAAATTAGTGCATATTCACATTGTAGGTACTATGTTTCTTATTAAACTGTTGTAATAACTTCATTTTATGCTAAGAAAAGAATGTAATGGTGCAAAATTCGAGTGTATAACTGGTGCAAAATTAAACATGTTAGCTTCATATGTACAAATAGGATGAGGGAATGTTGAAACACTTATTTTAGATATAATTTAGTAATTCTGCAAAACTGTAAAACAGTCTCAAAACTAAATTAGATTTTTGAACAGAAATTCATTTAGTGACCTTGGAATGTTTTCCTGGGGATGGAGGTAAAAATATTTTAGGGGGGCTGAGCTGCTCATAGTGCCCCTTTAGCTACAGCCCTGTAAAGAAGTAAGAGAACTTGGATCAATATTTAAGAAATATAGTTTCTTACTCCTTTCTTATTTGTTTTCATTTAAATTCTTATTTATTAGTTTTCTTTTCTCCTGTTTGGTTCTTCACATTATTAAGCTGAGAGTACTAGTTGCATCTTTTTTTGGATCATTTTTAGCCTTTTTTTTTTTTTTTTTTTGCTGCTACCCCATGTAGAGAAAATGTAAAATAAGAAACATTTTTTACTTAATATTCAAATATCATGTTTCAATGGAGTTATAAATTTGCATTTTACTTTATACATTTTTTTATGAGATTTGGAATAATAGGAGAAAAAAACTAGTTGGATGTGCCAATCCCAAAACTTTCTTCTATCTCATACGAACATTTTAATATTTCAAAATTTAGTTACACATTATTAATTCAATACTATACCAACTATGATTTGCATCTTAAATATCTGTCAATTAATCGGAATAAAAATGAATTTCCATATCTGCACGAGCCGATGAACAGTGGAACGATAGTCAGATTTTTTTAATTCAAAAAGGATCTACTCACAATATTAAAAAAAAAAAAAACATACATGAAAAATTTAGTTCAGTTCAATGCATAAAATCAAACACTTTCTAATGGTAAAATAATAAAAATGGCACAGACATTGGGATTATAGTGCCTCCTTCCAGCAGATTTTTCTCAAATATAGGGAGAGTCTGCTGACCATAGTCAAACACTTGTACAAAAAATTTCATTCAACTCTATGCATAACCTCATATACTTCTCTGTGGTAAAATATTGAAAATAGCTCAAAAATCACTATTGCAACACCCCCTTCTTGCAGATTTTTTTCAAATTCAGGGAGAGCAAACTAGTTACAGCCAAACACGTACACAAGAAATTTCTTTCAATTCGATGCATGACTTCATACACTTTTAGTCGGTACAATATTGAAAGTGGCACAAAAATCGCTATTGCAGCGCCCCCTTCCAACGAATTTTATTCAAATTCAGGGAGGACCAACTAGCCATAGCCATACAGTTATACAAAAAATTTGGTTCAATTCAATGTATAACTTCATACACTTTTAGTCAGTACAATATTGAAAATGGCACAAGAATTGTTATTGCAGCACCCTCTTCTGGCAGAATATTTCAAAACTGAAGGAGAACCTCCTTGCCACAGCCAAAAACATTCACAAAAAATTTTGTTCAATTCTATGCTTATCTTTATACGCTTTTTTATGGTAGAATGGCGACATACGGACACACATACACACACACAGACACATGGACAGGCAGACATTTTGTAAAAACATGTTTTTTTGGAATTTCTGACCCCTAAAATGTGTAAATCCATCAAAAACTGTAATTTGAAAAAAAATTTTGATTACAATACTTTTTTCTATTGAAGATAGAAGAGAGTAAAAATGAACTGACATCAGTGATTGTTGCACAGACTTTTCCACTGATTTCAACTTTAGTACAAAAATTACTTAAAGGATAGATGCCTTGTTACTTCACTGTGGTGATAAACATATTTAAAGTCAGCTACATGACAGATTTTTATTGTATTTGTAAGGGGATATCAATTAGAGGAAGATAATTTATATGGGTGACAAAAAGACCAACACGCGACTACTGCTGCATTAAAATTTGAATTTGAAATTTGTCTCCTTCCTCCATATTTTAATGGTCAGTCTCACAGAAAATTCTAGTGTAATCCATATTTTTTCTTTTTAACAATAAAGGGATTAATTTTATTTAACTGCAATACTCTATGCAAAGTTTTTATGTTATTCATTTTACTATTTTAAATTTTACTACCTTTTCTTTTCTCAATTTTGCAGTCGTAAAATTAGGTATAGTTAAGATGAATATTGAATGCTTATCAAAAAGTGTTTTATATTTATTTTGTTTTGTTCACCGATAAATTAATTTTTCATATTTTTAAAATTTAATTTTCAGCTATGATCTATATTTTGTATTCTAATTTGATAATTGTTTAGATGTTCATTTTCTCTCATTTTTTTAGATTATTTATTTTCCTGAAAAACATAGCTGATGGTAAAGAAGAAATCGATATGCAACGTTTAACTACCTTAATTAAAAAAAGAAAGCTTTATATTTTAAGCAGTGTAAGTCACTGACATTTATCTTTGTGTAGTTTTATTTTTAATTTTTATGAAAAAAATGTTTTAATGTACCTCTTACTTTACTTACATATTTATTTTTCATGTTATACAAGGTGCAGTCAAAAAGTTCATGGAATTATGATACAATGCTTTAATACTGCAATATAATTATTTTTTTGTTTATTACCATTACATTTCTTACTATTGGAATCAATAATATGTAATGTGACAGTAGTGTAGCTGAAAGTAGATGTGTGTGGTGATAAGTTGGCACGATGTCAAAGTTTGAGCAAAGGACATGCGCAGATTGGAAAAATCTGCTTCAGAGACTTCGTCAGTAAGATGACGGTTTCTTGCTCTTCCCCAACATCAGAATGGGCTTTCAACGTGATTGCTTTGAACTGTAGAAAACATTAAAACCAATGTGATGACTGAAGTTAAGAAGATGCCAAAACAGGACTTTCATTGCTGTGTCCAGCGATTATAGGAGTGGTGGAGCAAGTGTGTATTTTGACAGAGTATGTTTCAAAGACAATTATTTACTATACTATGGTAATAAAGAATTATGAATAAAAATAACATGGCAGTAAAATTCTGGGAACTTTTTGCTGTCCTTTTCATGCCTAAATCAATTATTATTAAAAAAAAATATTTTGATATTTATTTCTGATTCTTCATATGCATTTCTAATACAATAACTTTCTTTATATTACACACATGAATTAGCTTTTTTGGGCAGCTTCAACTTTCATGCCTGTATATTAGTTTAATTGTATTGCTGTAATTCATAGTTCTTTAATGAAGAAAAAAAAAAAAAACTATTATCCTAATATTTTTTTCTGAAAATGATTAATATAATGAATGACTTTATACAGACAAATTTATAAAGTATATTTAATAATGAAATTTACAATCTGCATAATTTTTTGTCCCAATGAATCCAAATTAAAGATGTTTACCTTAATTTGATGTATTTCAGATCTTTTACAATGAAAGTCTAATGATGTGTAAAATAAACTACAAGGTGCAGCCATAAATTTCCAGGACTGATCTAATAACTCCAGGAAATATTATATGAAATAAATGTCCATACAATACATTTCAAAGTGACTCCCAACTGCCATAATGCTCATCGGTGTTGGGCTGTGTAAGTTTCAGAAACAATTTTTAAAATCCTCTTTTGGAATGCTTTTTGCTGTGGATGCCAACTTTTTTTCTTGATGGCTTCCCTAGGTCTTGTTCCAAATTTACCGAGTTGTCTCTTTGAAAATGTTCAGTTCATTGGGGACTATTCAAATAGTCAATTAGTGATCTGAAGTCACCAATTCACAAACTTTCTCAATTGTTTCTGGTATGTGGACAGAATGTGGCTTTGCATCACCTTTGACACTTTTGTGACGGGTTCAAAAGTGCAAGAATGGCAAACACTTTCTCTATATACACTTATTTCAAAATTTTATGTGTTTCTGCTTCAGTTTTGCCCCATTTTAATTAGAATTTAACGTTTATTCTTTAGTGGATATGAGGAGATAAATAACCTTCCAAATATAAACATTACCAAGTTCTGATGATTTCTGATTCTCATACATGTGCATCAGTCCTGGAAATGATTGCACCTTGTATATAACAAACAATTTCACATTTTAGGTGTATACTATAAATATCTCCAGCTGTATTAATAAAATTTTAAAAACTTTGGCATCAATAAATTTTACACCTTGTAATTTTAACATTATACATATCATTTTACAAGTTTGTAATTTTCTTTTTATGTAGTACATCACTCTAATCTGCAGTGTTGCAGTTTTGCATCATGAGAAACCAAGCTTGCTTTTCAGTTGTATGTAAATTATTTTCTTTTATTCTGTTTTGTAGATGGAAGATGATCCTCATGATCATATGTCGTCATGTTTGATTAGAGATTTCCTTTATGGTCATACTCTGAAAGATGTAAGCATTTTGATTATTTTTTCCTTTTATATTTCTTTTTTTTTTTCTTTAGCATATCCTGGATTGGAGGTTTTCTTATAATCCCACTAGCTAAAGATTCCTTTTTATCAGCCAGCAATGAAAGGTCGAAAATTGGGGCAAAATTTACCCATGGTTGTAAAAATATTTCATTATTGCTGCAGTTGCATTGCTATATCAGCATTTTAAAAATTTAATAAAAAATTTCTACAGAAAAAAGTATAGTATATGATAAAATTTAGCTCACTGTTTATATTGTAGTAGTTGATAACAACAACAAAAACAGGAAATATAGCGAATAAATAAAAATCCATTAAAGCTTTTGTCTTCGCTATTCAAAATGCTCAAATGTTTGCTTGCCTGATCAAAGTGGAATTATGCATTTTCATTAAGTGGATTTATGTAATTTTCCACACCTGAGCATATAACTTTTTTTCTGTTTTGTTCATGTAATTTATGTATCACTACTACTACTGCCCTAATGAGATAAATTTGCTGCATATTTCCAATCCTGTGAATAATGATGTCCCTTATTGTTTGCTGTTAGTTGAGGTGTATATATGATTAATGAAAGGTTGGACAGACATACGTAAGTATCATGATATTTTCGAAAATATAAAAAATATCACATCCTTTTTTACATGCTTTCTTTCAACTACAATTACTTTTAGATTTGGCAGTTAAATCTTGTGACTATTTTTTTAACATTTGATATAGAGCTTTGAAATTTGGAATATATATTTTTATATTTCTAAGGACAATACATGATGTAGACACTGATTCTTTAAAATTAGATCCCTAAGTGGGGATTAAGGGGGGGGGGGGGAGGAAACATTTGATATTCTTTGAAGAAATCAGTACGAGCTTTAGCAATAAGTAATTGTAAAAAAAAATATTTGTGGCAGTGTTACCAGAATAGTAGCAAATTTTGTCCAAGTTAGTGAAGTACTGCTAAATTTGGCTGTTTTGTCAAAATATCACCAAATTTATCAGTATTTCACCAAATTTGGCAACAAAAATAATTAACCATATATGAAACCAACTTGGCATTAGCTGGCTAATTTGGAGGAATTTCTAGTTTTTAGTGCATGTAAATATATATGTATGTATATTTTTGTGAATGTTAATGAAAGCATGTCTTAAAACATTTATTTAACAGCTTAAACAGGGTTCATACTTATCAGAAGAATGAGATTCCTGGGAAAATCAAAGGATAAATGTAAAAATCTTAGGCGATAATGCAAAAAAATTCTCAAACCTCGGAAAACCTGCCAAAATGACAGTCTATTCTGGGAAATTTGGTGCAATTCTTACTATTCGCATGCTTTATTATCATATATAACATCAAAATGTCATTAATTGTTGATATGGAAAAATTCTACATCCTGGAAAATACATCAGGGGATTTTTTCTTGAAAAATGAGTATGAACTCTGTTAAAAAAAAAAAAAACTTTTTCGTAAGATTTAAAGGAGAAAAAAGAGGTTGATATAGATTTAGATAATGCAGCATTTAGATGATTATAATTTGGATAATTAGTACTTTACTGTAATTCATTTTTGCTTTCAGTTAATATTCCTGTTAAATCATTATTTAAGAGTGCAGTGTCTGGTCCTTCTTTAGATTGGCAAAATGTACCTTGTTACTTTTTAAAAATAGTATCATGTAACTCTAATTCTAACCGAAGGATTCTCATGAAAAGTTTTCCCGTACCACAGTATTTCTAAATCTATATGTTGGAGTTTTTAAAAAATATATATTAGGAATTCTTCAATTATGCTGTAATTTAATTGTATATTTTTAATAAAATTGTCCCATAAGTTTGTTCATAAGTAATGTTTCTTTTCTTATTACTGATAAAAATTACATATTTTGTCCCATTTTTTAGTTACTAAACACAATAATGCAATTTCCTTTGTAATAATATCTTTTTATACTATGCCAGTACCCCTTTTCTGCTTTTTTAGTTGCTAGCAGCCTGCTTTTTTAACACTCTCTGACAAAATTGAAAAGTGTTTGTCCATCTGTCCATGCTGTAACTCATATAAATATACTTGGATTTTCATGCAATTGAAAAATGCTAATGATGCTTACCATGGTGTGTTTGATATTGCATATGAAGTGATATCATTAATTCCATTACTTTATGGTATGTAGGAAAAAATCGTTTGGAGAGTATTTAAATATTATGTTATTTCAGATCCATTAAAAGTTATATAAATCTCTGAATTTCTCTACAAGGTGATTATGAATGATAGAGAATTCAGAGCATTTGTTGTTTATTTACAAACATAAAAAAAAAAAAAAAAAAAAAAAAAAAAAAAGTTACAGCATTGTCTGAGTTTATGAAACTGTGTTTTCAATTTCAATATGCATTTTTAAATTTAACACTTTAAATTCTATATTTAATATACAGAGCTGCACAAAAGAATTCACATACTATTCTCCTCATTAGCAGAAATGGTTGAAGGGGAATTT
Organism: Maratus speculifer; assembly: GCA_964019185.1. Classification (NCBI taxonomy): domain Eukaryota; kingdom Metazoa; phylum Arthropoda; class Arachnida; order Araneae; family Salticidae; genus Maratus; species Maratus speculifer. The sequence continues at coordinate 215,066,126 of OZ025301.1, read as the reverse complement.
TCAGCTCAGAGTGTATTTCCTAACTGAACTAAATTTTTGCATGCATGTTGCAATTAACAAACACAAATCTATATATCATATACAGGACTGCACAAAGAATTCTGATAATTTTCCAACTGTAGATGGGATCAGCTAAAATTGGGTTTTCAAATGTGTTATGTGTTTCCATATGGGTGAAATAGACATAGTATTTTAACTTATTAAGTGGGAAAGTTTTGTTATAATATTTTATCCAGAATGTGCTGGAAAATGTTTCATGATCTATGCTCGACTAATGGCTCTTTCTTTCTTGTTTCATTCTGGAGTGAAGATTAATTGTTTAAAGAAACTTTGTCATTCAAATTTTGATATTTTCTTTTTTACTTTGCAGCGCTGTATTAGTAGTAGTTTTAAAGTCTGTTTTCACTTAAATCTATTTTATTTCTTGTTTGTCTTTTTATAGCTTGAAAACAGAATTAGAGAAATTCCAACTATTGAAAAATTACTGGAGGCTGATGTACAGTTTTGGATAACTCTCTTACGCACTTACATGGTTGATGGTAATCATGTTGTTGTAAGTTCACTAATATTAGTCTATTTTTTATGTTTGTTTTTCCTGAAACTGAAAATGCTATTTATAGTACTTTCCAACATAGTTGAAAAATGTTTGTCTGTTTGCCACTTGTCTGTGCTGTAATTCTCGTAAATATAGCTGGATCACCATAAAATTGATATGATATTGATATTCACTATGACATGTTCAGTATCGAAAATGCAGCATATAGCAGTTACAGTTCTTTTATCGGAAAATTCAAAAGAATTCTGTTATATTATGGCTTATTGAGAAAAATCATTTGCAGTGATTTTTAACAATGTTTCATAATTTCAAACTAACTGAAATTTATATATAGCTCTGGAAGTACCCTACAAGATGCTTACTATAGAATACTGCCCAAGGCAAAATTAGGTCGACATTGTTGCAGAAAAGAAACAGTCGTTTGCTTTCACTAACTAGCTGATAGAAATATTAATCTTCTGGATTTTGGCGATTTTCATTTAAAGTTAAAAGTATTAAAGATAATAAAGTTCCATTAAAAGTTTCTAAAATACTAAAGCCTTTATGCAACTAAATAATTCCTTGTTTAGTTATGTAATTATGTTTTGAAAACATAGTAACATATTTGTACAAAAAGTTGGTTTTAAATCAACTTGGTACAAAGAGAGGAGTTTAATATTTTTATTTATAACAAGAATAAAAACTTATATCATTGCCAAGAATATATTCTTATTCTGAAAGTCTGGCAATATGAAAAATTAGACATATGTATTTACATATTAATTTATATTTCAATTATATGAAAAAAATAAAATGTATGAATGCAATGCCTCCCCTCCCCCCATGTCCTTCCAATTATAGTTTTCAAATCTGCAGTGTATTGCTACAAATTGTGTTTTAGTTTAATTTTTATTTTTTGATATTCAATTGATATATCTTATTTGTTACAAAAATTTAACATAAAATCAAGAATTAACTTAATAGAATATTGTGATATCTGCCCTTCTCTAGCTTAAACAAAGTAGGAAATAAATACTTTTTACCATGTTCTGCAAATTATGTTTTTGTTTAATACGTCGAATTTTTTAATAATTACTGCATTCAGACAAACCCATTATAAAATTAACTGAGGGTACCATCATCACGGTTTCATTTATATGGTATTGCATTACAATTTGTCATATAATATACTAATATTGTAATATGCTAATATAATAATATTTTGACAAATGTTTCTTCAATGAAGTAATTCATGTTGTCATAGTTTGGATTAAACCTTCCAATCTGACTAGAAAACTCACAATAAATTGAATTATGGTTGCAGCAGCAATTATTTTTAGAATAACAAGAAACCTGTATAAGCCAAATTTCTCTCCATTTTGGCACTTGCAATTCTTTGTAGTTGCAAAAAATGCACATGTTATTTATTTATTTATTTTATATAAATAAAAAATTGTGTGACAAAATATTTTTTATTTCTTTGAAAATGCTGGGTGATTGTATCCTTTAAGGCACAACAAAGCTATTTACTGTTATTTTTATGTGGAATGTTGCTCAAATTTACACTCTTCTGTTAAAAAATAAAACTGTTCTTGTTGATTTTTTCTCTTGTTCCTGAGAGATAAGAAATGTACAGGTCTGGCTGTATAGTTTGTGTATTACTTTTTACAACATTGGGATGTGTTTTTGAATGTCTGTAATCAATGCTGATTTAATGATTTTTAACCATAATATATCTATGAAATGTTAAAATTAATTTTTTGATGATATGTCTTTTCCACACTTTTTACTATATATTTTTTTATATGAATATAATGTAGATCCAAAAATAAAACAATTTAGAATATAAATTTATTATCACTTTTAAATCAACCATACTAGTTGTAAGGAAAAACTGGCATCTGTCTGTTCATTCAAGCTGAAAAACCCTTGTACCTTCAGTTTATTGTATCAATATTAGTTTCTTAACAATCATTGATTTCATTTCTAAAAAAAAAAAAAAAAAAAAAATTATTTAAGTAGTTCTTAAATTCCCTGCTCAACAATGTGAAAATTTCCGACACATTTTCAAACATAAAGCCATAAAATTGTCAAGCCTGGCTTTTGAAGCAATTTTAAATTGAAATTGTTTTCCATTTTTTGATAAATATATTACTAATCATGTCATGAGCAATCGTGGTCACATGATGACCAATTTTCTCTTTTCTTGCAGTGTAACATGCAGAAATTGGGTAATATTAACTTAATAAAATGTCAGCATTTCTGAAAAACATTCTACACAGGTTTCAAATAAAAAGATCTACCGATATTATACAATACCAAACAAAAATGGATTAAAAAATGTATTAAATAGCTTCTATTTATTTGAGAGCAATTTTAAATATTCTTTCACAATTTATTTTGAATTAATTTCTCTCATTTTTTTTGTCTAACAAATTGTTTAATTTTGTAGTTTTACTAATTTAATATAAATCAGTAGCACAATTTTATAATGTCTTACATTTATTATCTCGTTATCTCATAGAATCTCCCAATCTGACTCTACAGATTCTGTAATTGATTTTTAATTAAATGAATTATTCAATCAATATAAAGACAAATAAAAGTAATTTATTGCAAAATCTATGGAATATAATAAACAACACAGAATATTATACAAAGACACTAAATAGTTGAGCTTGTCAATCTTAAAAATTATTATTTTTAATAACATGTAAAAGTTTTGGAATGAAAATAACTCTACATAAACGAGGTCCCTATGCTACTGGAAAACTGGAAATCAGGGAAATGTCAGAGAAAATGACAAGCACTCAAAAAGTCAGAGAAAATGAAAAAAAAAATTTCAAAAATCTGGAAAAGTCAGGGAATTTTTTTTGCGTGTGTGTGCTATCATGTGATAGGACTCTTTTGAGTTTCAAAATTTGTCTGCAAAAAAATCTGGATTTTTCACATACAAATAGAATTTTTGATAAATTCACATTTTTAACATAAAGATCTTTTAGCTACAAATTTGTCAATTATTTAAATAAGAAAATTACGAAGTAAGCAAAAAAGAAACGGAAAAAAGAAAAGTAGCTAAATTTAAGATGTTAAAAGACAAAAAATTTAGACACAACAAACTGCTTCTGAAATAACACAATAAATAAAATGATATGAAGAGCAGAACTATCTAAAAAATTTTGAACATTTAATATGTATAAATTTAGTTATTTGACTAAAAAGTTGATCCATCTGAATTATATTTTAGTGGGGGTTTTTTATTTATTTGTTTTTAATTTATTATCATATTTGTTATGTTTCAAATATCAAATGATATAGATTTTGTTTTAAATATATAGATTATTTTCTTTTCATTTTCAGAGGTAAATTTACATTTTATTGTTATTATTCTATGAATGTTTTCTCTTATGCTGTATAAGTTCAATCATTAAGATGTAGATTTAGAATTGAAATTTCTAAAAATGTGGTGAATTGTTGGTCAGGGAATTGTAAGAAATATGGTCCAGAAAACCTGGAAAAGTCAGTGAATTTTGTTATTCAAATAGAGTATGAACTCTGATAAATCAGATTATTATTAATTGAATATTTGGAGGAATTGATACTATCTAATTGTGGCATTTTGAGATGCCTTGGATCCCACAAAATTGTTGTATTAAATCCCAAATTACAAATTCTTTAAACATGATTTTACTTAGTCAAAAATAATTTTTTAAAAAAAATTAGTTTTTTAAAAGAAATATTTTGAAAAATAAGTGAGCTGAGATAAAAAGTAATTTAACTTAGTCTATGATTAATTTTACTAATAATTATTTGTATTTTATGTTTTAATATATCTTTACTATGTATGAAATTGATCATAAATTTTCCTTTTTAATTATAAGATATTAGGTATTCCAAGTTCTGAACTGTCTGATAAGATGTCCAAAGCTGAGAAGGAAAGAGTGAGGGAACAAAAAGAGAGATTAGGCCCTGATGGACTGAAAGAAAAGGCCGAAGTCTTGAAGAAATCAATTGAGGCAAATGAGGTACATTTGATATACTCTATCTGTATGAATTCCCCACTTAAGATTTTTTATATCCTCATTCAGTCCATTTCTTGATTTAAGCTAGAGATACCCCCTGTTTTTTTTTTTTTTTTTTTTTTTTTTTTTTTTTTTTTTGTACCTGTTTGCCACAATTTACTTTTTTTTTCAGTATATTTCTTCCAAACTTTGTTTTTATCAATAAACCTTGGATCTCTTTGTACCTATAAACAGTTTGGCAGACTTTTATTTAGAGAGAAAGATGAGTGTGTGTTTAGGTGTGACAACTCAAACTTATGTTATCCATTAAAAAAATGAAATTTTCTAGAAATTTATTTAATTAAATTTTTTATTTTTATGTAATTAAAAGCATAAATTACTTATTTAAAATTATAGAATTTTCCTCTAACACTAAAAAAATCAATCATTCTATAAAATTATCAAATGTTGTTTTATTCATATTTAGGTATTTAATTTCTCCAAAAGTCTCCTTCGACTTCCCCTTAATTTTTTTATAGCACTCAAGCACAGGGTTGCAAAAAACCCGGGTTTTTTTATAAAAAAACCCAACCCATGTGGGTTTTATTGGGGTTTTTTTTGGGCTTGATTGGGTTTTTTCGGGTTTTATTGGGTTTTTTGTTTTTTTTAAGAGGTGATGACAGGGGAAGCCTCTTATTTCTAGGAAGTATGCATTTAAAAATCTTTTGATATTTTTATTAATTAATTTAATATACAAAAATTTTTGATTGAAATAAAATAAATAAATCAGTGTAAAAAGTTGTAAAAAATGTTTTTACTTACATTTTTATGTACAAGTATGGATGGTACAATACTTATTAGGAAATAAAATATAGGGTAAAAATCCTGATTTAAATAAACAAATATATATATATACACTATATTGCCATTGATTATGGGACACTTGCGATTTTAGACATTTTACTAAATATCTAGAAAAATACATGAGGAATCATCTCGAAACTCTTAGTGTATAAATATAATAGTATAAGTCATACATCTCCGTGAAGATTTTTTACGGAAACTCCATAGGGGACCGCCAACAAATTAAAAAAGAATGAATATCTTTTGAATAACCCTGTCAAAACTAATGTAGCAAAAGCGCTCAAACTCTAGATTATGATTGAATGCCTTATTTTAATACACTGTGTTCATTTTTATGTAAATAGCATGCATACTCGCAGAGTAATTAAGGTTTTTATAAAAATGGTCCCAAATTTTTCCAAGTTTTTTCCTTATAATTTTTAGAGTTCTTAATATAAAATAATATTTTTTTCAGAAAATATGACAAACAACATTGCACACAGTACCCTGTAATCAGAATTAAAAAATAATGAAAATTGTATACAAAATGAGTTGGTTTACTAAATAATTTTTTACTGCGCATGCGTCAACGATATCAAAATTTCATTTGCATATTATGTTAGCTAAATGTATAGAGCAACTTTTGTGAAAGTCACAAAATCATAACTTGAAAATTCTGAAAATAATCGTCAATTGAATAAGTTGAAAATCCGTTATTCTCAAAATGAAGCAAAAACAAGAGGGGTTGTATCCATATATTCATTGATTAGTGTCAATATAGAATACACAATACGGGATGTTACGACTACTTTTGGATAAAATCCCTCATTTTTTTTGCTTCATTTTGGAAACAACGGATTTGCCCTTTTTCTATAGACGATTACTTTCAGAATTTTCAAGCTATAATTTTGAGACTTTTACAAAAGTTGCTCTATACATTTAGCTAACATAATATGCAAATGAAATTTTGATATCTTTGACGCATGCGCAGTAAAAAATTATTTAGTAAACCTACTCATTTTTCATACAATTTTTATTATTTTTTAATTCTGATTACAGGATACTGTGTGCAATGTTGTTTGTCATATTTTCTGAAAAAAAATATTATTTTATATTAAGAACTCTGAAAATTATAAGGGAAAAACTTAGAAAAATTTGGGGCCATTTTTATAAAAACCTTAATTACTCTGCGAGTATGCATGCTATTTGCATAAAAATGAACACAGTGTATTACAATAAGGCATTCAATCATAATCTAGAGTTTGAGCGCTTTTGCTACATTAGTTGTGACAGGGTTATTCAAAAGATATTCATTCTTTTTTAATTTGTTGACGGTCCCCAATGAAGTTTCGGTAAAAAATCTTTACGGAAATGTATGACGTATACTATTATATTTATGTACTAAAAGTTTCGAGATGATTCCTCATGTATTTTTCTAGATATTTAGTAAAATGTCTAAAATCGCAAGTGTCCCATAATCAATGGCAATATAGTGTATATATATATATATATGAGTGTTATGAAAAAAGTCCCCTCCGTTCTTTTTTTTTTTTTTTTTTTGTTTCCTTTTAAACGACACTGGCCAAAAGGGAATTAGTAAAATTTGTATCTGGTTGGGACATTATGAAATTTTATATTGTTAAATCTTGAAATAAAAGATCTTGTCATTTTTCTTTGTTGCGAAAACATTATAATTAGTTACATATATTGATTTTGCCCTTTTTTTCATAATATTAACAAGTTTCTAAAAGAATTATGCACAATATTTTATTTTGACAATTTTGGCTTTGTCATATTTAGCAGTACACTCATAATCTATTTTGTAGGATAATGTAACTTTTTAAACATAAAAGTTAAAAAACTAATAAAATCTGCTGAATATTAAACACTTTGACCACAGATTGTAAAAAACCCAATAAAACCCGCTTTAACGTGGGTTTTTTTAGAGTGGGTTTTACCCAATAAAACCCACCCGAGTTTTTTTGGGCAGGTGGGTTTTTTGCAACCCTGCGTCAAGAATATTAAATATTTTTGTTTTTAATGTCTTGAATTCTCTTGTCAATTGATCTTTACTGTACGTTTATTTTCTTACATCTGTGCACTCATACTTATTCATTTAAACAGTTTTCACCTATATCAGCTATAATGATAAGAAAAGAATGCTTTCCTGAGACCAAAATTTGTCTGAACTCATGAAAATTTCATCTACAAAAGCATTTTCATGAATTTTTTATACTAGATTAGAAGATTTACACAATCCATCAGTAAACTTTATGAGAATTTTGCCAATTAAAATTAATTAATTAAATAAACTTTTCATTATTCATATCATTAATTTCAAACATTTTAAAAAAAAGTAAAGGAACAGAGAACTATCGTGAACTGCCAAGAAATTCTTTAAATAAATTAAAATGTTCTATTTAAATCTTTTTCAAATGTATGTTTAAAATATTGACATTACATATTTACAACAAAGTAGATTTTTCACTTTTATTGTGTGCCTTGTGCATGTGAAAACCAAAGTCTATTAGATTTAAGTGAGTTTCTCTTTCTCCTCTTAATTGACTATTTTTCCCGTATGTGATTACTTTTCAAGGAGACCCTGCATTAAAAACTTAGCTTCAACTGGTAATTACTCTCTTTTGTAATTAAAACATGCACTTGAAGGACAAATATATATATATATATAAATGTCCATAGTAGAGTTTTGCAATCTGAATACATCAAAAGCCATAAAATGGTTCAGTTCCCATGCCTGAAACAACACCATAAAGAAACTAGATTATAGCAGGCTAAAGTAAAGAACATATGCAGGGTTGCTACTCACATGGGAGAAGGAAATTCCCTGACTTTTCCTGGTGTATTTGAAGAAAATTCTAGTCTAGCAGTGTTGCCCATAGTGGACATGCTGAGGTTAGAAAAATGTTCTATTACTCAAAAAATACTAACATTTCTTGAATAGAGTTGTAAATAATCTCTGAGCTAAAGCTCTTTATCCCAATTCCCCTCTCAAATCAATAACAATCTTGTTTTGGGGTTTACAACTGAAATAGTTCTCTTTAATAATTTATGATTGCAAGCTTTCAAATGAAGTTTCCTACAAACTGTTCAAACTTGATACAAAATATTTGTGCACTGAGTACACAAATATTCATTTTGTTAACTATATCCCAAAATCATTGTCTAGTTAAAATTTATTTTCAACAACAGGAAGGGAAACAGAGTGGAGAGATGGAGGCTTGTGATAATTACTGATTGTTACATGAAAATAACTGCTGGAAAAAGTTTTAAAATCTGTAATAATGAGTATTAAAAATATAAAATGTGGCGGATAAACAAGGAAACTTTTGAAAAAAAAAAAAAAAAAAGTAGATGATTTTTTTTCTATTTTTAAATATGCAGTTTGCCAAATCATGGAAGATTCTCACTTCTGGCTGCACAACGATCAAACCATTTTTTCTTTTTTTAGTATTTATAAAGTTAGGAAATGTACATATATAATATTCTTATATTGGAATTATAAAAAGTTTTCTGAACTGAAACTTTTTCACTCCCAATCTTTTAACGTCAATTAGACAAAAAAAAATACAAATGAAAAAAAATCACTTTTTTAAAAATGTTTTTGTTTTGTGCAACAAATATTGCCATTGAAACAAGATAAAATAAAGTATCTATGACTCATTCTAAACTGTATTATTGCTAATCGATGTTTTAAATAAATTTTATAACACTTTATTTTAATGGTACTTTAAAGTACTATCAGAGCACAAAGGATTAAGTAACTGTGATTTAGAATTTTGTTTATTGCTTCCCTTTAATTATCAATATTAATTTAATTCTTAAAAATTACTTGCAATATAACTTAACTAAATATCATTCAAGATTTTTTAAAATTTATAAATTATGAATATTTTTATTTAAAATGCTTTAAAATTTGTTAAATAGTGTTATACTGATGCTATATTTTTTTTTCTTTAGATTCCTCCACCTAAAGAAATGTTATCATCAATAACTATTCCTTCTGTAAAATCTATAAAATTTCATCCCTTAAAGAGAACATGCAATGTTCGTGAAGCTGAAGGAGATGATGTTCCATATTCTGTAAATAAAATGCCCTGTCGCTTTCAAGTTGATTGTGTTCAGACTAATTTTGTTAGGGTAGGTTTTTATCCATGTTTGCTTTTAGTTCTTAATTGAGATTTGTTACAGATAGTACTTATTTTATAATCTAGCTGTTTAACAAGTTTTCAAAATTATGAATTTTCGTTTTTTTTTTTTTTTTTTTTTACTGGCAAATGAGTTTTACATTTAGTAAACTTTTTAAAATGTGCCAAACTTGGCATTTTTTCTAGGGGAAATGGTAAATTAGGATTTTGGAACAAAAAACTGATCTAGACCTTGTAATTTAGCACCCACATTTTACAATAGTATTATATAATGGCATATAATTTATGAAACTCAAACTTTATCTACAAATTTTTGGTCCCATACATTTGCACAACTTGTGTCAAAGTGTCTTATGTTAATTCTTCTTGGCTATCTTGACAAATATATGTGTAAGGATCTAATGTCAGGATCGTTCTTTTCCACACATTGATTTTTCTCTTAATGTTTCATGCTCATTAAGAGTCAATCAAGGTGATAGTTTGTTGACAGCTTTTGTTGAATACTTTTCAACTATGCTGAAAAGTGTTAAAAATATTAAGAGTTTTGTATTTTTGCATTGTTTTCTTAATATGTTCCTTTCTTTACAGTTATTTGTTTTGATTGATACTAGTCACTTATCCTTAGAATCCCGTATGTACTTACCTCTTCTTATTGAGCTTCTTGATGAATGTGCTGTCGAAAGAAATGGGGGTAAATGTGAATTTTTTTTTATTTACATGTTTTAGTGATAAATAAATACAGAAGAAATTCGAATAAATTGTATATTTCTCTATTTATTTTGCAACAAATTTCCATTAAAAAAAAAAAAAAAAGAAAAAGAAAAAAAAAATCAGACTATAGCACACAATATAAAGAAATGGAAGTATATTGCCATTAGAATAAGAAAGATAAAGGAAAACCCCCTTTCTACTGAATTGTCAATTATTAGTAACTTTAAACAATAAAATTCACAATATTTGAATGATGAAAAAAATGAATATTTATTCATTTGCATTATTTTTCGTAATTACCACTCTTGTCATTATAAATTTTTTTGACATTAGTTAAAACTGGTCTGCTATACATAACTATACTGTGCAACATTTTTTAAATGCTTTTTCCATTTAGTATCACAACGCAGTCATCATTTTAATTAACAGAATAATTAATAAAGCAGTAAAATATTATTAAAAATACTGATAATTGTCAAACTCAAAATTCCTTGATGGCATAACAAACACATTTAATGCATCTGATGTAAAGTAATAACACAATCATGCATGCCTTTTTTTTTTTTTTTTTTTTTTTTTTTTTTTTTCCAATAGAAAGTGGTTGATGAAACAATAGAAAAGTCCCAATATTTCTCCTAAAATAAATTATTTGGTTGCCATATTCTCAGTGCAAATGATCTTGCAATTTTAAAGTTTTAATCAAATGTTATTTATATATTTATTTTATTATTATTTTTTTTAAAGTAATAAGGTTTAATTAAGTATAAAATGATCACCATGCATGCCTTAAAAATCACATTTATTGTGTTAAAACTTTCCTCATAAACTAAATTATAATTAAAGAAAAATAAGTTACAAAACTCAATATCTTTGGGTCATTACCCTCTCTCCCCCCTAAAAAAAAAAAAAAAAAAAAAAAAAAAAAAAAAAAAAAGTCTTACATGTTAAATGTTTTAAAATGTTAAATGTTCTAAAATTTATAATATTAGAAATCGGTAAAAATTTCACTTTTTTTTTTACAGTCTGAGTCCAAGTAATTTATCTAAAAACAAATTATTGACTCATTATTGAATTATTTTTATTATGTATGCCTTAAAATTTGCATTTATTATGGTAAAATTTTCTTGGTAAACTAAATTACAAGTAAAGGGAAATAAACAAATAAAACTCAGTATCTTTGAATTAAATAAAATTAATCACATCCAAAATGCATTGACTATTATTTGTAATTAAATTCTTTATTGTGACACAATTCTTCTTCTTTTTTTTTTTCTTAGTTACTTTTATTTATTATTGTTTATTTTAAAAAGTCTTGTATTAATGATATAATAATAAATAAAAAGGATGCAAGCCTTTTTAATATTTATTCAGCTGTTTTTGTGTGTGAGAATAACAAAATGGATAAATCATATTTTACATTTTTTTTTTTTTTTTTAAATTAATAGTTTTTTGAAAGTTGATGAGAAAAAAAGTTTTATGCTTTTAATTAATATATTGTTATTTAAATATCAAAGTGGATCTATTATATTTTAATATTTAATCTGCATATTTTTGTTTAGAACAATGTTTTTACATTTATATATTTATGACAATTATGTACAATATTTATAGTAAAAGATATATATATATATATATAATGGTTAATATTTTTTTACAATTAATGGTCTCTTATATATACTAGGTAGAACCCGTCGAATTTCGACAAAAGAAAATATTTAAAGAGGAACTGTTTCATTGATTTATAATGAACCTACAAAATTAGTTGCAGTAAAAAATGCATTTTATATTGGTAGGTCTAACTCTTAAACAAATGATATTTAACGCCAGATTAACAAAATATTATTTCAATAAAACTCAGTAGTAGAAATTGTTAAAATTAAACTTAAATCGTACATGTAAATAGTAAAAAATAATAAAGATCTGTTATTATGATAAAGTTATCAATTTTGGGTCTTATGCTAGTATTCCAAAATGAAAAAAAGAAAAATTTATTCCACTTTGACTCAATCATAGATTTTTTTTCCCGTGTAATCTAAACCCGGCATCATTTTCATCGTATGAAAATTTACAAATGCACATTTCGTATCTGTATTCACCTTTTCAGAAAAAATGGCATTTCAATTTGATCATATTAATTCAAAACTTGAAGTCTCAAAGCTATTAGCTGAAAAAAATATTAAAATGTTGATATTATTTTACGTGTAAGTCAAATTTTGTAAATTAAATCAAAATTCACCGGGTTTTATAACAGAAGATATATAAATTTCAATTTTTTTCTTTTGAATGAGAAAATAGCATCATAAAAATACAGTAATAAATTGATTCCCGTTTTTCCTTTGATTTTAATAGAAATGGAGTACTTCTGTTTCCACGATTAGATAAGCAATATTAAAAACTACAAAAAAATTAATATTTGAAAAACAAATTAACCCGCGAGTAGTCGCGACTTCTTTCACAACGTCATTAGTCGCGCTCGGTCTTTCCGCCGCCGGGCTTCCGCATACCAAATATGTAAAATAAGAAATATTTTTCACCTAATATACGAAGATAACCTTTCATTTAATATATAAATTCGCAGTTTTCTTAAGTTATGCATGTTATTCAAGAGATCTGGAGTAATTAGAAAAGTAAAAATGAACTGACATTAGTGATTGTCACGTAGACTTTTTAGCCATTTTCAACATTTTTTCTAAAAATGTACCTGAAAGAAAAACAGAGGTGTCCTGTTACTTCACTAACGTGGTCGAGAAACTTTCAAAGTCAGGTACCTGGTAGATCTCCGCTGTATTTGTAATGTGATACAAGTTAGGAGAAGATAAGTTATACGGGCGGCGAAAAGACCGACACGCGACTACTGATGGGTTAAGATACAGCATTCAAAGAAATTTCATTTAAAAGTAATTTTTTTCCCTACACGATGGTGTAAAAATTGAAAATGTGTGATATGTAGAAGTTAAAAAATTTGTAGTAGCAAAAATTGCAATACCGAAAATTCATTTAAAATTTGAAAGTGTTGCCATTCGCAAAATGACGTATGCGTTACGCACGGATACGTTTGGCCTTTATAATATAGATATACAGTCGAGTCTCTCTATAATGAAACTCCATACATCGAATTTCTCTACATAACGAATTTTTAGTAGGAACGGTCCCCTTTCCGCCTGATTACATTAAAAACAGTCTCTATATAGCAAAGTATCTATCTCCATATAATAAACTTTTTCATAAATTGGCCTTCTCTTATTTTTGATTTATCGTCAGTGCTGAGTTTTTTTTTTTTTTACATTACTTCTCTCCTTGTTCTTTAAATCCAAAGAATTCATCCCACCTCCCTCATACCTTTCCACATCCTTCTCAAAACAGTGTCAATTGGATTGATACACATGTAAGAGAGGAATCAATGAGGGGCACAATTGTCTAGAGTCTTAAAATGGAGGAAAATGTTAACTACAATTTTTCATTCCTTAGTAAAATTTGACCTTTTTTTTTTTTTTGAGAGAGCGTAACGATTTTAAAAACAAAACAACAAAAAATTAGATTTGTTCGTCTGAAATTAATGCAAGATCTTCTTTATTTGATTTTCATTAAGATTTCAAATAAATGTATGTTCTCTTTTTTGAAACAGCTTAAATAATTAAAAAATAAAATGTTAGGTTAATATTTACTTTTAAACATTTCAGATTCTTAATTCAAAAGATCAAAAATAACATTTGTTCAAAGTTCACGCATTAAATATGATTTTTAACATCATTCTCCATACATCGAATTTCTCTATATAACGAATTTTTTATTGGAACGGTGGATTTCGTTATATAGAGACTCGACTGTATATACATATATTTCTTTTTTTTTTCCTGAGAAGATGAAATGTAATATAAAAAAAATGTTTATCTATTTTAAATTTATACATTAATTTATGTATATGTTAATGTTATAATTGGATCTAGATATATTAATAGATAGGTTTCAGTTGAGAATTCGGTCAAATTCATTTAACAAATGTAGATTATTTATTTAAACTTTATAGGATGTTATGCTATAGATTTAAAGTAGAATTGCCAAATCTCGATTGAATATGCAATTAAATCCTTTTAAGCTGTAGATTTAAAATTCATACAAAACCTCTAATCTGCAATAAATAGTAGTGATCCTGTTCTGAATTTTCAGAAATTTTAAGGCATTCGGTTCTGAAAACTTTATACAAATTTTGTCAAAAGATTGAAAAAAAAAAAAAAGCACAAATATATGTTAAAAAATCATGGTAAAAAATGCAAATTTTGTCAAACGATCTCAGAAAAAGCACAAGTTTCTTCTCAAGAGATTGCAGGAAAAAACAATTTTTGTCAAATGATTGCAGAAAGAATACAAACCTTGTGTAAAGGAAAAAACACAAATTTCATCAAAAGGTTGCAGAAAAAACTCGTTTATTCTGGGTGTGTATTTGTCCTCCTTTCTCCCTTCTGCCCACAGCCATTGAATATATCAGCCTTTTCACTTCTATGGGAGAAATTTAGCGAGTGACCGTAGCGCCCTCCAGCAGCCGGTATTCAAAAACTTGGCATTTGATGCTGAGCTTTCGAAGAATAAACTTCCATTTGTTCTTTCGCTCAAAGATGAAAACAGGTAGGTACTATTCTGTTTTAAACTTTATTTCGTTTTTAACAAAACTTTTTTCTTATTTAGGCTAGATCTAAAATTGTGGTTCATGTGTGTAAAATGAATAAAATAATAATATTTTTTTTAGTGTCTGTATAAAATGAATAGAATTTTCTTTTGTTTTTTGAAACTATATTATGAATTATATTTAATGTTGGAGAACAAACGATACCACATTTTAATGTTAATAAAAAGAAATTATTTATTCATTTACCTGTTGTTTAGTATTATATATTTTTTCTTTTTAAGATTTTGTTCTTAATTATTATTATTTTGGTAGCTATTTAAATCTTCATTTCTTATGCCAGTCTTGTATGATTACTTTCTAGTTTGTACGATTTAGAACCATATCTAAATATTCTATTCCAATATTAATATTATTACATATTCTAATCAAACAGAATTATTTAAAATAAATTTAGCAATTTGGATGCAATTTAAATAAAGTATTTTCGGGATGGGACGAATAGTGATTTAGCCGAATACTCAATATTCGGCGACCGAATACCAACTTTTTTTCCAATGAAGAAAATAAATTTTGATTATGTATAATTTAAAAAATAGGAGCTCATTAATAATTATTACTCTTAAATGTTCTTATAAATGTATTTTTAATAGGGATGCAACGGATATCCGGCCAATATCCGATATCCGGCATATCCGGCTGATTTTTCAATATCCGAAATATTGTCGGATATCCGGATCACAATCACCGGATATCCGACTTCTCTGTCGGATATCCGGAGAATGTAGCAAAGCAAATATAGATGAATAACAATAATCCTTTGATCCCAAATAATACTGAAAAACTTTTGTTTATAATGCAAAAGATGAAATAATAAGTTCCCTATCAATATGAGTAAAAGATAATTCTCAAAAGCTTAAAAAATTGCCAGCTTTCCTTACTATTTATATTAAAATTCTGTAATAAATTCAAGATTTTACATTTATATCTTTTAGAAAATTGTATCTTTACTTTCGGATTGTAAAACAAAATTTGAAGTCAAAACAGCAAATAAAGCCTTTTTGTAAAAGTGCATAAAGATAGAAAACCAACATTTAGAAATGCTCAAATAATGAAAGAAAAGGTTGCAAACAGCTGTTTCGAATCTATTGTCGAGATTCTTCATCAGTACAAGACTCAGCATGTAGAAAAAGCTAAGCTGAGCAAAGCGACAGAGAAGCGCAGGCTTATATACCATCTAGCAGCCTTCACCCGCTACGCTGGTCAGTGTTTTTTAAAGAAACTTTGAATCAAACGAAATTTTTATATCATAGTAATTTTTAGTTTTATATCATACTTTAGAATGTCTGTCATCGGGGAAAAGTCCATCATCTAAACAGAAAGTTCAATGTTAGTCACCAATGAATGACGTAGCGCTCAACATGTTAACAGTTTTAATCACATAAAAATTCATTCAGCAGAGCCATTAAAATAAAGCCAACCTTTTGTAATTGGGTTCATCTGATTTAAAACATCTCTCCATAAGTATTCAATTAAGCAACGTAGAATGCTATATTTCATTTGCTACAAAATTTCAGAAAAATTATCCAAGTAACAATGTAAGTTCCATTAAAATCTATCTAGTAGAACTTAAGTTATAAGCGGCCGGAATGAAATTTCACTTTGCGTTTTATATATATTGATATAATTAAATATATCTTACATAATCATGTTAACCTGATTATAGAACTCTCTTTCAAAATTATAGGTACAACAGATTTTTTTGTACAATGATTAATACAAAATTCAGACTTCCTTTTATATAGATAGATTGAAAATTTCAAGTTTTTGCGCAGAAGGCATCGCCAAATTAGGAAAATGCAAAGTATTTCACGAACTACTGGATTTAAAAGATTTTGCTTGGTACCATTCGATTTAGCATAAAAAAAATACACTAAAATATGTTATCAGTTGAAAAATAACTACAAAAGCCGATTTTTAAGGATTTTTTTTTAATTCGTTCTTTTTTTCACCTCCCTTGGGGGTGGAATTCTCAAAAATTTCTTCTTAGCGGCACTCAGTATTATGAGAAGTGTTTTTATCCCAATTTTCAAGATTTTTGGTTCGGCAGATTTTTTTGTGCTGTGAATAATACGAAATTCAGACTTTCTTTTATATATATAGATAAGGATTGAAAATGTCAGGTTTTTGCGTCGAAGACATCGCCAAATTAGAAAAATGTGAAGTATCTCACGAACTATTGGATTTAAAAGATTTTGCTTGGTACCATTCGATTCAGCATGCAAAAATACACTAAAATATGTTATCAAGTGAAAAATAACTGCTAAAGCCGATTTTTAAGGAATTTTTTTAACTCGTTCTTTTTTTCACCCCCCCCTCCCCTTAGGGGTGGATTTTTTAAAAATCTCTTCTTAGTGGCACTCAGTATTATGGGAAGTATTTTTATCCCAATTTTCAAGATTTTTGGTTCGGTAGATTTTTTTGTTCTGTGATTAATACGAAATCCAGACTTTCTTTTATATATATAGATTACAGGAGCGAATGATAGTAGATTCTAAATGGCTTTTTGCTACCTTACATGCATTATTTATGCATTTCTAAATATTGGTTTCTGTCTTTAGTCTTTATAAAATTTGAAATTGTTTAATAAACTATGATTTTATTAATTTTCTTTCTTTCGCAAAGTTTAAATAATGGGTTAATTGGTTTATAAGTTAAACAACCAAACAAACATTTTTTACTTTCTTCTATCCTTGATAGTAGAAAGTAATGTAATCATTTTTTTTCGACAAATTTATATGTTTTAGGGATCCAATATCCCTAAAAACGTGTTTATTCAAAACCTGTCTGTCCCAGTGTCACCATCATATCATCAAAAATTGTATGAAGTTATATATAGAATGAACCAAACATTTTATACATGTTTTTGGCTGTAGTTTTAGACATAGGATCATTCAGATGACGACACCTCCATGATTAGTTTTGCGAGTTCATTGGATAAGTCTAAGAGGGGGGGGGGATGGGAGGTAACTCCCCCATCTTGAATTTAGTTTAATGGGTTTTTCACATAAAATTTACCGATTTGCTTCAAAATTTGGATATAGGTTCATTTGGATAAGGCACTTCCCTGATTTGTTTTGAGAGTTCATTGGATAAGTATAAATGGGGGATCGGTGGGACTACCCCTCTTAATTTAGGTAAATGATTTTTCTTGCAGAATTAACCAATTTGTTTTAATATTGGGATACAGGTTTATAGTGATAAGATGCTTCCCTAATTAGCTGTGGGGTCCTTTTGTTAAGCATAAAAGGGATACCGGAGATTACCTCAAACCCCCTTAAATTTGATAAATAAGTTTTTATGCAGAAATATCCTATTTGCTTTAAATTTTGGATGTACATTCTTTTTGATAAGGCGAATCTCTGAGTAGTTTTGGAAGTTTAATGTTTAAGTATAATGAACGGGGATAACTCTTCTTAAATTATATAAATGGGTTTTTATGAAGAATTATTCAATTTGCTATGAATTTTGGATATAGGTTTTTTTATGTGATAAAGCATATCCTTGGTTAGTTTAGGGGATTCAATGATTAAGTATAAAAAGGGGAAATGGGGGGGGGGAGCTATTTCCTCCCTTAATTTTTTTTTTTTCGAATGTTTTTGAATTGGCAGTTCATGCAGCAATGGGAATTTTGCATCTTGCTAAAACTGGCTATTTGCAAACAGCTGATGTATAGCGGAATAACAAAAAAATATTAATTTTAATAAATAACATGATCGAGATTAACTCATTCTTAATCTAATTGACTGCAGCAAAAATTCTAGATGAAAATCAAAGTTGGTATGATATTGAACTAACAATATTGATGTAGTATTAATATTTGTAAATATTTTTTGAAAATTGAGATCTATGAAATAGAAGAGAGTCTTAGGATTGGTGCATTTAACTAGTTATTTTTGTGACTTCATTATAAATATTTAAAATTAAAAGTAATTTTTTCTTTTCATAAATTTCAAAGTGATTTACCTTAAAATAAAATTAAATATAGCTTAAGGTAAGACATTTTTGAATAATTAAAACATGAAAAAAAAAATCATCAATTAAACCTGTATTTGGATATAACTCTTCAACCATTGGTATATTAGTAAGACTTTTATGTTTACATTATAAAAGGATGCTATGTATTTCTTTGTGAAAATTCTTTACAATTATAGACATATTAATAAACATGTAAAATTTGTTCTAAAAATTATCAGCCATTTCATTGTACATATTATAAGCAATTTTCAGCAGTTCAATGACAAATAAGCAGAGTATTTAAATATTAGAATTGCATTTTTTATTCAATATTATTATTATACACATACAGGGTTTGAATTTCGGGACGGGATGGCAGGATTCATGCACTAAAGAATCTTGTGTCATTCCTGTTTCCCAAAAAAATCACTTTTTGAAATTTTTTTCTTTGTGAAGTGAGGGTCAAGTCTCAGGACCGACTGACTATTTTCTTGATATTTTCCTCTATCGATTGACAAATCTCACAGTTTGCTCTTACGACAATTATACAAAATTCATGATTGTTTTTCTGCGTTTGACTGAAATGTTTTGTAATTTTTAGGTGCGTTCGTAATTATGTAAATACGTAGCACCTATTGTTGTCGCTCAGTCCGTCCGTCTGTCCGTCTGTCTGTCTGTCCGTCTGTCTGTCCGTCTGTCCGTCTGTCTGTCCGCATATAACAACGCAAAAACTACCCAACCGAATCGTTTGAAATTTAAAATACATAATTATAACATAATTTTGTCGAGTCATTTCAAATTTTATGAAAATCGGATGGATAGATCAATTATAGGGACAATCAAAAGGATTCCGTTACATTACGGTCAATGGGGAAAAAATTTTCAAATGCATTTTAATCGCTTGAAATTTAAAACATATAATTATTGGGTAATTTTGTCGAGTAATTTCAAATGTTATGAAAATCGGATGGATATATCAATTACAGGGACAACCAAAAGGATTCCGTTACATTACGGTCAATGGGAAAAAAAGTTTCATATGCATTTTAATCGTTTGAAATTGAAAACTTATAATTATTACATAATTTTGTCGAGTCATTTCAAATGTTATGAAAATCGGATGAATAGATCAATTACAGGGACAATCAAAAGTATTTTGTTACATTACGATTAATGGGAAAAAAGTTTCAAATGCATTTTAATGGTGTTACACTCATTTGAACATAACATAATTGACATGAATCTATAAAGTACGTACGAAAATATACATTCTGTACAATCTGTGATGCAAAGAATATTTAGTATTAAATTACAGGGCCACACAAAAGTATTCCCCTGCATAATGCTACACGGGGAAACATTGTTTGGGGCATGTTTTAATTATATTCAACTATTTCACATTTTATGAATAAGATATAGGTTTCTGAGGTGTAATAAAAATTACTTCCTGCATATTTACAGAAACACAAAGATTTCGACTACTATTCTGTATCCAAAGTACGCTCTACTATATCAGCAATATCTGAATATTTTTAAAACTTCGTTATCGTACGAACGCACCTCATTTGCTACGTTCACATGCATTTTCCAACTTGTTCTCACAAAATTTCCCGTTTGCTGGTCTTACAAAATTTTACAACTTTTTCTTTCTGGAGACCAACAGGCAAAATTCATAATTTATTTCTCTCAACTAATTGACAAATTTAGCTATTTTATTCTGCGACTGATTGGCAAATTTCCCTTTTTGTTTTTGTGACATTCTGATGAAATTAACAATTATTTTCCTGTGTCCAGCTGAAAAATTTGTGTTTTGTCCTTTGTTATTGGCTGACAAATTTCATGATATTTCCTTGTGACAGCTTAACAAATTTTACGATATTTTATTGTAATTGATTGACGAATTTCGATATATTTTCCCACTACCCAAGTTCTCTCAAAGTTAAAATTTTTTCAGGCAGGTCGACAATTTTTGAAAATTTATTTTTGCCATGATGGACGAAATCAGCTACATTTTTTCTATGACAGATTTATATATTTTGCGAATTTTTTTCCTGTGCCAAAACAAGAAATAACCAATAGGGCAGTAATGGTCACTAGAGTCTGAGCTCTATCACATGAGTGGAATTAGCTCTGAACAAAATGAGATTAAATCCTGTGTTGCACATTTGAAAAAAATAAAAAATAAATAAATAAATAAACATTTTTTGTTTACAATCAATGGATCAACATTAGATTTTTTTCATTTTTCAAAGTCATCGCACATTTTGTCATCAATGGGCTCAATAATCATACCTCCTTTTTTTATTTAAAAGACGATCTTTCATACAACGTTTCTGTTCGGATTCATTTTTTTCCATATCTGATAATTTGCACCTTCCCATTTTGTAACTTTTCTACTCTCTTCTTTATTAACATTGACATTTTGATTTCCTATTCAATTAAAAATTCTTCTAAATTTAAAGAATTTCGTAAAATAAATAAATAAAATGTGGACATCCATTGCCCAAAGCAAGATGTTTAAATGTTTCCCATTGAGTTATTGAAAATCAGTAAAAACATTTTTATGATGTTCAAAACATGATTTATATAATAAGTCATATATTATGTATATCATGGATTAAACGTTAATATTCCTGGACGAATCATAAACAAAATAAAATGCAGACATCACAAGGCCCATTCTCAACCGAAAACAACAGCCGTTTTCCAAATGATTTAAAAAAAAAAAAAAAAATATGAACTTTAAGGAAACACATTTAGAAACAATAAATACTTGATGTGCATAGTTCACAGAAATTAGGACATGACTTTTTTAAATAATCCATTTCTTATGTAATAGAAGAAACCTATTGACTATGTCCTTTTCAGAATTTCATATGGGTTTAAATTCTAATAAATAGTAGAACATAATTCAATTAGCTAAAATGTCAGGGATTACACATTACAGTATTGACGATAATTCCACTAACTGATATACAATCACCGAAGGATATTGACAATACAATCACCTACATGCATTATTCTTGAAAGTAAATTAAAAATGAATGCCAATCAGATTAAGAAAATTAAGAAAAAGAATTAAGAAAAAATAATAAGATGAAAAAAGCATAACCAAGTATTTTCGATAATTTAATGTGTTAGTTGCTCTGTTCTGTTTGTCAAAAGTGTAACCTATAAAAGATTCTAAGCCACACAAAATCGAATAAACATGAATTGAAAAATTCATTTAGTAACTCAGTTATTAATTGCCCATAACATTGAGTGAAAATTGAAAAATGATATAATATATATAAGGTTTGATTATTTTCCTTTGTTTTAATTAAAATAAACATTTTGGATAATTATCTTGAGTTGTTGATTTAATTTATTTCAGTGGAATTTAGTCCTGTCGGTATAATTTGTAAATATTTAAGTGGCATGTAAAACATAATAGGGTTTAAAAAATATTTCCCCCCCCCCTCTCATATAGTTTAACTCCCCTGCATTTACAAATGTTATGAGGGAAAACCTCCTGGGAAAACCTGAATTTCAAGCCCTGATAGTCAAAGATATATAGTTTCTGTAAAATATATTGCAATATGTTTAAAATGTTGTAATGGTGTGTGAAACATGTTTGCAATTTATTATATGAGATGGCATTGTATAAAGAAATAAACGAGCATTCACCATAACTAAAAACATATTTAGTACCGGATATCCGATCGGATATCCGGCCGGATATCCGAATCCGGCAGGCAAATCGGATATCCGATATCCGGCAAAATCAATATCCGTTGCATCCCTAATTTTTAAATTTGAAAACCTTGTTTTAACACAAAAAAATTATGAAATTACATTGTATTCTTTTATCTTAATGTACATCAAATTGATTTTCAATTTTTTCCCCCTTTTTTTATGTGAAATGTAAGCATCCACCTATCTACTTTTAAAAACCAATATTCTTGTTGAATGAAATGGATTTGTCTTAATCCTTAACTCTTGGCATCACAGACACCCTGCTGTTTTTATTTTTCACAACTTAACTTTTAATTTTCAGTTAAATTATTGTTGTTATAGTTTAATTTTGATTCGTCTGGTAGCTTAGTAGTATCGCTAAACATTTTTGAATGATTGTTTTTATTACAATAATAGGTCTTAACATAAAGTTTAGCACAAAAATAGTAACTTATAAGTCAGTCAGCCCTTTATTCATTCTATGATATTCATTCTATGATATGGAACAATTTTTGTCACAGCAGTTACAAGTTTAACTGCTAGTTTCAATCTCACATTCTTCTTTTTTTTTTTTTTTTTTCGTTTTTTCCATGGTTCAATTTATAATTTTCAGTTTAACTATAAATACTAGTGAAAGTTACTCATACTTTTTCATAACTCATTTGTTTTAGGAGAAACAAGATAAAATTACACACTGTGTATCTTTGTACCATCACTGCATACTTTTACCCCAACCAACGGAACAAAGATATGCTCAGGGGTGGGGAATTTTTCAAAAATCTTACCACCCATTGATTTATTTCACCAGCCTGCAAGATACAACACGCATGCAGTTGAAAATAGTTTTGACAAAATCGTACATGAAATTACTATTACTACTCAATACATTTTCGTAATTCTTTTTTCCCTATAAAATTAAGAAATATATGCAACAGAGGTAAGCTTAATATAAGATAGAACTTTAGTATCATATTTACACTGTAATAATTTGGAAAGTTAAAATATCTAGATTGAAAAAGTGTCTCTGATAATGTTTCTATTGCCTACAGTTTTTTCAAAAATTAAAAATGCACTCGCCTTGCCAGAAAATCCACTCGCCACTGGCGAGCAAAATGATGTATTTCCCTATCCCTGGATATGCTGAACAATGCTTTTTGAAAATTACAATTTGACTGAACACTGGTTGATGGTGACACGTGCCTAATGTTGGAGTATATTTTAATCATTAATCACATAAGTTTAGACCAAATATGTTGTTAAAAATCAAAATTTATGGGAAGTATGCATCTTTACCCCCACCTTATTCTTTTATAGATAATACTTATTTTTTGTTACATGTATGCTTTGAATATTCGTTTATTATTTTGCATGAAGATTAAAGATACTTTTTTTATACTACACGGCGAATCTATTTTGCTGATACATTTTTCATTTGACAAATGTTTTTTATTTTAAATTAGCCAAATTACTAATGTTTGTCAAATGTTAGTGAGAACACTGCTTGACCCTGACCAAAAATGATCCATTAATCGAATTTTGTAGGACATCAGAATTCATAATCAACAGGGAATTATGGGATTCCTGGGAAAATCGGGGGATAGATTTTTGGTTCTAAAAATTAGGGGATTTCTCAAGGGATAATACAAAAAAATTCCCAAACCTGGGAAAACCTGGCTAAATGACTAGCTACTTTGGGAAATTGAGCGCAATTGCTACTGTCTATATGCTTGATGATTTGAGATCTGTCGGCATCCGTTCAGTCACTCGATACACCTTCTAACGTTGTAAG
The DNA here is from genome assembly GCA_964019185.1 of Maratus speculifer. Lineage (NCBI taxonomy): Eukaryota > Metazoa > Arthropoda > Arachnida > Araneae > Salticidae > Maratus > Maratus speculifer. Next base: position 215,041,729 of record OZ025301.1, on the reverse strand, counting down.
TTTTGACATAAGTTCAAGAGGAATTTAAGTAAAATGAAGCAAGTTTTTAAGTTGGTATGGCATTTGTAGTCTTAATATTGTTCATATAATGTTTTTGAAAGAGGTATTAAAATTATAAAGTGGAAATTAAATTCTTGCAGCAAGCTACAAAGTTTTTAAGGATAGCCCAGCAAGGCATACAGACTTCATCCATGTTTTATACAAATCAATGTTTCTCTTTTAAAGTTTTGTTGGTTTTGTTCATATAGGTAATATGTAAACTTTATTTTTGAGATTACCTTGCTTTCATTTTATTTTGAGAAGGTGGGATGTTCATGATACTAGTTTAAAACATGCCATTAATTGCTGACATGGAAAAATTGTATATCCTGGGGATTACACATCATAATTGTACATTAGGGGATTCTCAGGGGATTTTTTCTTCGAAAATGAGTATGAACCCTGAACATGTAACCTAGTCCAATGGTCTTCCCATGCTTGAACATGGTGAAATAAAAAATTTAAGTCAAAATCATTAGAACTTTTTTTAAGATAAAATTTCCAAACACAATTTTGGCTTGTGTTATAGTATAAGATAAGAAAATTTCATATTTGTTGACAATGCTTCAACCAGTGAAAGTTATTAAATTTCTAAATACAGAAAATTAATGATTACTTTAATTTTTTTCTTTCACAGGATCAGTTTCTTCAGATTATATAACAATAATTATTGATGACTGGTGGCACTTCTATGCTGCATTTTTCATGAAGTATCAACATTCATAAGATAGAAGTAAGTTTTAGGATTGCAACATCTGGCTAGTTTACAACAGTCCACTCCCTCTTCCACAACCCTATAATCTAGGGATGCACCGGATATCCGGCTCCTGCCGGATATCCTGCTTATTCAGCACTCAAACCGGATATTCGTTCCGGCCGAATATTTTAATATCCGGTTGCCGGATAGTAAAACATTTTTTAAATTCTGTTTTTTACATTAAAAAAAAAAAAAAAAAAAAAAAAAAAAAAAAAAAAATGTAAAACTAATTTGCTTCTTGACAACCTTATCTTATTAAAAAGCAATGTTAACGAAAATAAATACTTGTATATTTTCACAATTATGAAATTATAATGTTTATATGTAAATGAAGATATATTTAAAATATGACAATATTTTGTCAGAATTGTAAAACCAAAACTAGAATATATACTACAACTTAAAATTTTTTATTTTTCTTAAAAATTGTTCTTAAATTTCAGTAATGAAGTAATTTTACACCTCTCAAAAGTTTTATTGTAATTTTCACCAGTCAAAATTTAACTGCAAGTTCAATTATTCTGTCGTAACTGTAATTGTAAAACCAAAACTATAATATCAACTACAGTTTCAACTTTGTTTTGCTTTCAGTTTTTTAATTGCCGTAATATAGTAGTTGACTTTTATAGTTCTTCTCAAGTGTTTTGTTAATAACTTTATTATTAATTTGAGTTATGAATATCAACAAAAGAGGAAGATCTAAATATCTAATCTAAAAGTTTTATGAAGTTGCTGTTAATACATAAAAAATTCTGAGTCAGAAATGTGTACAATGGGGCCGTCTTATAAGTGCTAAAGTATTGAGGATTAAAAACCATGTAGAAAAATAAAGTTTCCAGCAAACTAAAGAGTTTATTTATGAATATTCATACTCCAGATTCAAAGTGTGTTTGTTTAGAAAATCAAGAACAAAATGGTGCTGATATTAAAGAAACCATTCAAATTTTGCTGGAACATCAATTGCACAAGTTAAGCAGTCTACAATAGAAAAAAATGTGGTAAAAACAAAAGAAAAATATACAAATTGCATTTTTTTTAAACATATTTTAGTAAAAATTTCCAAAGCAATTGAATTACGCCTTGTTATAAGTCACCCAGTCATGTTAAAATTCCAAGTGACCTTTTAAATAAAGTTCATTCTGAAACTTGTTCTGCAATGCAAAAAGAGCTTAATAGGAAAACTGTAACTCTCACTCAGAGTCGAGAGGAGTAACATACACAACTATCCCATTTTTGTTAATTATGTGTCAACAGGGTAAAAAAAAAAAAAAAAATTCTGTTAGTTAATCGATACAACTCATCTATAAAAACCTCAAGTCACTATCTAAATCTGGTGATAGAGACTAAAGAAAAGGTAGAAAAAAATATGCATGTAAAGTTAGAAGTTTTATAAGTAAAAATGAAAAGGCAAAATAATATTACATTTCAATATTTAATTATTACTATGTTTTTAAGTAACTTTGACTTAATAAGTTAATTGAAATCTATTAATACTTGCATAATATAAAATTATAATATTTTTTTCTCTCTTTAAACAAGCATAAAATCGAAATATTAAAATTAAAAATGAGAAATTATTCGGCCGGATACCGGATATTCGGTAAAAGTTTGTACCGGATATCTGTTATCTGGTATCCGGCAAAAATCCACATCCGATGCATCTCTACTATAATCCGTACTATATTTCAGATGTAAACAAACTGTTAAAATCTCCTTTTTTTTTTTTTTTTTTTTTTTTTTTACCAAGATAATGCACACTTTGACCATAATAAAAGTTGAACTGTACTTGTACTGATGAATTTAGAAATTTTCAATGCATTTCTGCATTCATTAGAAGGAAATGTTTTATGTATCTTATAAATAACTATTAAGATTGCTATAGTCTGTACACATTTGCTGGCTATATAAAAGATAAAATAGCTCTTGAGGATATTTAAAAAGAAAAAAAAAAAAAACTTATGTTACTGATTAAGGAATTCTGACTCTTAAGGGCATCAAGATTAAACTGCATTGCATGAATAAAAAATGATAAAGCAAACCACTATCACTGTGATCTAGTGTTTATTCTAGACCAAACTTGAAGGGTGTAGCACCCTGCCTTTTTTTTTTGCAATAGTAAAACATGGGTGCAAGTTTTTCCGTCCTGAGACGGAATTCCGTCTTTTAAAAATTCCCGAGGACGGAAAGGAGACGGAAAAATCTCAGAGGACGGAAGCGGATCGCGAAAAACATGCGCTTTTCATCAAAGGATCACGGGAAAAAACATTATTTTTGTCAAAAGCTTGTGGGAAAAACGCTATTCCTGTCGAAGGATTGCGAAAAACACGCTATTTCTGTCGGAAAATCACGAAAAGCACTTTAATGTCATCAAAGAATTGCGAAAAAAGGCGCGATTTTTGTCAAAAGCTTGTGAAGAAAACGCGATTCCTGTTAAAAGATCGCGGAAAAGACGTCATCTCGGTCACAGATTGCGAAATAGACGCGCCCTCTGTCAAATGATCGCAAAAAAGATGAGTTTTCTGTCAAAAGGTTGCAGAAAAATGCAATTCCTGTCGAAGAATCGCAAAAAAGATGCTTTTTCCGTCGAAGAATCGCGAAAAAGATGCTATTTCCGTCGAAGAATCGCGAAAAAGGTGCTATTTCCGTCGAAGAATCGCAAAAAAAGGTGCTATTTCCGTCGAAGAATCGCGAAAAAGGACGCTATTTCCGTCGAAGAATCTCAAAAAAAGACGCTATTTCCGTCGAAGAATCGCAAAAAAAGACTCTATTTTCGTCGAAGAATCGCGAAAAAGATGCTATTTCCAGTCAAAGAGTACTAAATAGAGGCAATTTTTGTCAAAGGATCGCAAAAAGACGTGAATTTCGTCAAAGGATCGTGGAAAAGACGTGAATTTCGTCAAAGGATCGTGGAAAAGATGTGAATTTCGTCAAAGGATCGTGGAAAAGACGCGAATTTTCCCAAAGAATCGAGAAAAAGACGCGATTTCCGTCAAATGATCACAAAAATTCCACAACTTTAATCAAATGATTGCAGGAGAAACGCGATTTTTATCAAATGATCGTGAAAAAGATGCGAATTTTGCCAAAGCATCGTGAAAAGATGTGATTTGTGTTAAAGGATCGCAAAAAAGATGCTATTTCCGGTCAAAGAATACAAAATATGTACAATTTTTGTCAAAGGATCGCAATAAAGATGCGAATTTTGCCAAAATATCAAGAAAAAAACGCGATTTCCATGACTTGATCGCAAAAAAAAAAACCCTACGATTTTCATCAAATGATAGCAGACAAAACGTGATTTTTGTCAAAAGATTGCGAAAAAGATGCTATTTCTATCCAAGGAACGCGAAAAAGACGCGATTTCTGTCAAAGGATCACGGAAAAGACGCGAATTTCGTCAAAAGATCGTATAAAATACTTGGATTTTATCGAAAATCGCAGATTTCTGCTGAAAACTGTAGAAAAATCGCAAATTTCGGTGAAAAATAGTAGAAAATCATAAGATTCTGTTCAAAATCGTAGAAAAGTCGCAAATTTTGTTGAAAGATTGGGGGAAGAACTAATTTCGTCATATGGTCGTGGAAAAAAAACATGAGTTACGTGCTCATGTTTTCGCTCAGTGGGGGGGGGGGGATATTTTCAGTCTTGGCAAAATTTCAAACTTGCACCCATGTAGTAAAATGCACCACTTTACCCAGAGATTTTTAATGTATTTTTCTTATTATTATTCCATAGTATTTTAAATTTGTGTTCTCAAAAATGATGGCATTTTTTTTTTCTTTCTGGGGGAAAAAAAAAACAAAACATGAAACTGTTCAATCATGTTTTAATTTAATTGTATTTTTATGTCATAAAATCATTTAAAATTTATGCATTTTGCCGCTTTCTTTTTCCCATTCTAAAAGTAATAACAATTTTTTTCTTGCAAAAGTGCTCTTTTTTGCTGCAGTAGTGTCCTTTTGAGTGAACAGAATCATGCCCTTTTTATTTCAAGAGTGAACACTACTGTGATGTTCGAAAGATTTAAAAATAAATAGAAATGTTTTCCATTAATTTTGTATTATATCATTTAAATGTGTTCCTATTGACTATAGCTTTTTATGTATTAAAAAAATATTTTCTTTCATTTGTGTTATTTATTGGCTGCATATTTACTATATTTGTTGATAAATTTCGAATATTAGAATGTAAACAAAGAAATGACCTATAATCTGCAAAATTCTATTATCCGCAAAACCCTTGGTCCCGACCTGTGCAGATTAGAGGGAGTATGTGGAGATGGAATACTAAAAACCTTTCTATTAATGAATGTAAAAAAAAAAAAAAAAAAAAAAAAAAAAAAGGTTGTGAAGCACCAAAAAAAAAAAAAAAAAAAACCCAAAACCTCAATATTAATTTGAATTTTGTGTACTAAGATTTTTAATTTTTCATATGTTTTCAGGTCTGCCATTCAGTTTAGCCATATACAGTAGACTCCTTCAAATCCACACAGCTTGGGACCAGAGGTTTTGCAGATTTTAGAATTTTGCGGATTTCTGGTCATTTCATTGTTTACATTTTTAAAAAATAATTTGAATGTAATTAATAATGAAATCAAAAGTATAATGAATGCTTACAATATACTAAAATATTAAAATAAGTAACAAACTAAAATAATAAAAATTTAGATAATTTTTAAATGATTAATACTACATACTAAATGATATTACATACATAAATGATTAATATATAAATACTAAAAGCAAAGGTCAAGTTAATAATCAATAATGAACAATCACATATTCATTATAAAGATGAAATGTATTTTTCCTAAATTATTCAATGAAACTTGCCTCATAAAGGTACATTACTAATTCACAATCAGCATCATAAAATAATGAAGCTTTATTTCAAGTTTAGCCAGACTTAAGTAATAAATCTTGATTAATACACAAATATATTTGATAAGATTGTGATTACCAATGATATCAGCAATATCTTTATTTTTTCAGAAATAAATCATTCTTTCTTTATGAAAAAACATGAATTCAGTAATCTTAACAAAAATTATAAATTAAAAAATATATGGAACCAATATAAAACTAAAAAAAGTCAAATTTTGCACCTACATTTGAACTGAATGTTTCATTGTTTACATCCATAAAATATGTGTGGATTTTAGAGAGTTGCGGATTTGAAGGAGTCTACTGTATTTTGAAAATCAACAGTTGGTAGCACTAAGTATCAATTGTAAGAAAATGTAGAATGCTGCTTTTCTTTCACTCAAAAATTAAATTGAAAAACATTCATTATAGGGATGCACCGAATAGTGATTTTGGCCGAATGCCGAATATTCGGTCGACAGGTGAACCGAATACCGAATATTCGTCTTTCCAAATACTTTTTATATTTCAAAATTTAAAGGTATTAAAATGTTACTTTTTAAAACAGTTTTACATAATATTTAATAAAAGAAACTTACTTTGATAACCAAGAGCTTTTTATAAGAGCATTTAGTATTGAAAAAAATCTGGCTTGAGTTATTTAAGAAGTGCAGTTATCGTTATGAAACTTTAAATAATAAAATTTTCTACGAATCAAAACAGACATTTTAAAATCAAATAATGAAAAAATGGCCGAAGAAAAATTTTACAGTCTGATAATTGTCTTTTTTAAATAACTCATGGCAGATTTTTTTCAATATGAAGTACAAATACTTTCAACTTAATTCTGAATAAAGGTATGTTTGGCTCATAATTCTTTTCTTATGAATAGTCGTATTTTCCACGCTTCTCATCATATTATATTTTAGAGAAATCAAAGCATGTGAGTAGAATATATGTTATCTTATTTATTGTTAATGTAATAAACGAACACACAAGTTTTGACCTAGAATGAAATGAAATACAATGTACTTATGACTCAATAAGTTGATTATGGTTTCATGGACAAAAATTGTCTGATAGCTTTTACTAATCTCAAAAGTTTTTTTCTTTTAAAGGACTTTTATTTGCGGAAAAGCAAGAAACAGATTATTTACTAAACAAAATTTAGAAACTTGTATCAACACATAATTTATTCCTAAGGAGAATCCTAATAAATCACCATTTTAATCCTTCTCATGGTTAATTTTCTTAAGTTATACTTTACAAACAGCAAATAAATAATGTAAAAGCATTCTATTTTATTTAAAAATGATTTTTTTTCTAATTATTTTAAATATAAATTAAACATTTGACAGTTAAAAGTAGAAATAGTGAAAAGTTTTTAAAAGGTTTTATTAAGTATTGGATTCGGCCATATCGAATATTCGGCAGGCCGAATAGTTTCATATTCGGCCCAACCGAATAGTTTAATATTCAGCCTAGCCGAATATTCGGTAACATGGCCAAATACCGAATAGATACCGAATATTCGGTGCATCCCTAATTCATTACAAATTACACTTGCTTATAATTAAATTATTTCTGTTTCTTTATTTTTCTCTTGTCGTTGTCAAATTACCGGTCAAAAGAGGCTTTGCCACTAGTGCTAATTTTTTGAGTGAGTTTTTTTTTCTTTCAGGATTCTTTCTGGTTTTGTATTTTAAGTGTATTTTTTGTCACAGTTTCGGTTTTTTCAAAATTATGTGGATTTTTGCCCTTTTTATTTAAAATGATTTTTATGAGAATAAGTGTAACTGTGCTGCAAAGCCAATGCTAGTTTGACATAATGTAACATGCATCAACATAGGACATTACATCATGTCTGAACTGAGGTTGAAGTTTTTAAAAAACTTGAGTCATTCTTTTTTTTTTTTTTTTTTTTTTTTTTCTCTGTATAATCGATTTTGGTGGAAACTAGCCTTAATTCTTCTTAATAGTGCTGGACAAGCAATACGGTTTTAGGGTTCCGTACTTATAAAACAAAACTGTTATAAAATCAATCCTCTATCTGTCTGTATCTCTGTCACAACCATTTTACTCATATACTATGAAACATAAAAAAGCTTAAAGAGAATCCTCAAAAACGTCATTTTTTCAATGCCTTCAAAACTTTGTATGTAACTACAGTATTTTTCGTATTCTAAACCTAAAAAAGGGGATTTTTAACTAATAATAGAATTGTAAACGATATTCTGTATTAAATTCTACTTATTTCTAAACTGCATAATGGCTTGCAGGTCTTGATTTTCAGGGTGGGACTCGCACCCAAAATTTTGAAATCCCGCCCAAAAAAAGTATCGTGGGCAGGGGGCTCCCGCCAAAAAAAAAAAAAAAAAAAAAAAAAAACACAAATTTTCCAAACATTTTTGCATTTTGAAACTACAATTAACTCTCACGTTTTTTTTTTTTTTTTTTTTTTTTTTTTTTTTTTTTTTTTTTGTGCAACTGAATGACATTTTACGAGTTTTTGTGTTGAGAAAAATCGTTTGAATTCCCGCTATTTTTCACAAACAGTCATCAAATTTCGCATTCCCCCCCCCCTGCGATTGATTGACAAGTTTTGTGCGATTTACCATCGAGAGAACAGACAATTCAGTTTGAAATTTTCCAAAAAATTAATGCTTTCGATTCCAAAAGTTATGAAACATAGTTTATCAACCCTGAAATTTGGATAGTTATGTCCAAATTTCCAGGATAATTACCGATTTTTCATAGCTTTTGAACTGAGCTGAATAGCTTATTTTCATAATCAATTTCATCAATCGATCGCAGAAATTTTTGCTAGATTATCACAATAAAAACACCAATTTTTTCAAAGAATCGTTCAAAAAACTTGACTTTCCTTAAAAGATTTCAATAAAACACGAATTTCTTTTTAAAAAAATCACGGAATAAACACGAATTTAGTGAAATGATTGCGGAACAAATGTGAATTTCATGAAAGCACTGTGGAATAAATGCAAATTTTGTGAAAGGATCGCCATCTCCATATAAACAGCGTTGTGTGAAAGGGGGCAGGGGGCAGAAAGGGCAGTCACCCCGGGCACAGAAATTTATGGATACCATTTTCTACTACCAAGATCATTTTTGGTCGCTAAGAAGGAAAAGAACACTACCTTGAAACTTTGCTCCGAGCGCAGTTTTCTCTTCATACGTTTCTTCATATGAACACAAATTTATCAAAATGCCGCTTAAAAAAACACAAATTTCATGAAAGAATCTCGAAATAAATGTGAATTTCATTAAAAGATGGTATAAAAAGTGCTAATTTCGGTAAAAGATAGCAGGAAAATGCCAAATTTGTCAAAGGGTTATTCAGGGGTCATAGGCGTAAGAACCAGGGGAGCTGCGGGAGCTCTGGCTCCCCCTGGAATATTTTAGATGAGCCCAGCTTCCCCGGGAGAAATTCTCGCACCACATCTATTTACGATATATTGTTGAATTAAAAAATGCATACTTTTTCTAACACTAATCCCGGATGAAATTGACCAAAATGCATTATGATCGGAATTAAAATTATGTCATCCGAGGGGGTGGCAGTCAGTTCGTCGACAATCACTTCGTCGACATATCATTTCGTCGACACCACTTCGTCGACATATCATTTCGTCGACAGGTACACTTAGTCGACATATCATTTCGTCGACAGGTACACTTAGTCGACATATCATTTCGTCGACAGGTACACTTCGTCGATATATCATTTCGTCGACATGTACACTTCGTCGACATATATTTCTGATGTGTATTGCACATAAGTATTAATGTATTAATCACTAGATGGCGCTGGTTTAGGCATTTCAGTAATGAATAACCTACAAAAATAGTTAATTGTTAATATTATTTTATTTAGAATCAACACTTATTAATTAAAGCATCTAATGAAACAAAATAGATGGTTAAAAAAATTAAGCAATTGATATATCAATAACGAATGAAATATTTATAAAATTAATTAATTATTCAAGCTAATACTTAATTGCTGTACCATAGGATTAATATTTTAATTATTTTAGATTGATTATTTAAAACGGGCGATTATTTTAGATGGACGATTTTTATGCGTTTACGAATAAGAATGAAATGATGAATGTGTTGATAAATATCCAATTTGAATTTGAGAACAGCCTCTACATACTTGGATAAAAAAGTAAAAGTTCCTTTAACCTTTGAGGAGCAAAGCACTTCTATTAATTAAATGCTGAAATTATCGAATGACACCAGAACTTAAAAGCAAATTTATTTCAAAACAGACAAATGCTTATCTTCGCGTACTTGATGAAAGAAAATTTTCATTTCAAAATTCTGGTGTCAATGTGACATTTTTCAATTAAAATTAAGTGGTATATATTTTATACCACTGCCCTTCAAGGGGTTAAATATTAAAATTTAATGTAGTATTTTTAATGAAGATATTTGTAAATCTTTTCTCAGGATACAAAGTTTATAAAACAGTAATTAAAATAAATTATTGTTTCCTATTTGAATTAATTATCAAATATTTTTTATTTTTGAGAATATCTCATACATTCTTTATATAAATACATTTAAATTATGAATGGTTCTGTTATTGATGAAAATTATTTTAAATTATTTTTTTTTTCCAAACCAAATTTTTAATGTGTTTTAATTAATTTTTTTTTTCCGCAATGTAATTTATGTTTTTTTTTTTTTGGGGGGGGGGGGGGGTGAGATAATGCATTTTTAAAACAAAAATTTGATGGAGTACTTGCTCATATACCTCCTCTTGGTGTACCCTGGAAACATTTTTTTTTGGTCTAAGGTATGGGCGACGTTAATATTTTTGTTTTATAATAATTTACACAAAATCCATGTGTTCACAAATAAAGTTATCAACGAAAGGTAAATTACATACAATGTGTAGACGAAATGCTATGTTGACGAAGTGTACCTGTCGACGAAATTAAATGTCGACTAAGTGTACCTGTCGACGAAATGTTATGTCGACGAAGTGTACCTGTCGACGAAATGTTATGTCGACTAAGTGTACCTGTCGACGAAATGTTATGTCGACTAAGTGTACCTGTCGACGAAGTGGTGTCGACGAAATGATATGTCGACGAAGTGATTGTCGACGAAGTGTACCACTCCCCATCCGAGGAATTAATGAAGATATTATTTTCTGAAGTTTACCTTTCAGCAGAATTTATTTTGGCGATTCCAACATCAGTAGCAGCAGCTGAGAGATCTTCCAGTACTCGTCAACGGCTTCAAACATATTTCTGAACAACAATGGGTCAACAGAGATTCCATTTGATGCTACAGCATATTTATAAAGAGGAGGTTTTTAAAATTTATCTAGAAGGTAATTGAAAAAAAATTGTAAGCAAAACAATCGAAAGAACTTTAACTTTTGGGATTGGGTGAAGCTTTAAATTGGAATATTTTATTCGGTATCATCCATAAATTAAGTTTTTGTGTATCAAGTATATCTAAAAAAAAACCTTAATTGGATTAAAGAGTTGCTGATCTTTCGATATGCTTTTTTTTATACTGCTGTTTGTGAAAAGTCTACACTATGAAATGTACACACAGTATGAAATAATCTTCTGAAATGATTGAAATTATGAACGAAATGATACGTTTCCAAAATGGACTGTATTCCTCTGATGTCACAATAGGTAACATGGCAATTTTTATAGCCTCAAACCGAAGAGGACAGCAGGGGCTATTTGTTTATGGATTATTAACTGGAAACAAATGCTACACTATTTATGTACTTTTTTGTGTAAATGAAATTTTCTGTAATGTGGTAAGTGCAATAAATAGTATTCCTGTGATGTCACAATTGGTAAAATCAGTGGATTAAAAAGGTGATCTGATGGGGCTACCAGGGCCGTAGCTAGAAGTGTACGCTAGGGGGGGGGGCTCATATTTTTTTTGTTCTCTCTCTAATGCAGAAAGATAAATGAGTGCATATTCACATTGTAGGTACTATGTTTTTCATTAAACTGTTGTAATAACTTCTTTTTATGCTAAGAAAAGTATATGAGGATAAAAATTTTGAATGTATAACTGGTGCAAAATTAAACATCCTGTTAGCTTCATATGTACCAATAGGATGAGGGAGTATTGAAAGTCTAAAGTCTAAACCATTCTGTTTTAGACAGACTTTTATTAGAAAATGTATTATTTTGCAGATATAAGGAAATAACAATTTCAACCAAATATCAGTTATACATAGGCTCGATTTACATGCCTTTTACTGTTTAAAACATAATATATGCTGATTAAAAGGTCATTATTAATTTTTATTAGTTTTAAAACATTAAAAAGCTTACACTTGCTATTTATCAGTAGAAAATCTGTAATTTTAGGGTAGTATCCTTCGAACCTTGGATTCTGATTTCCTTGTATTGATACGGATTAGGATCCCTTAAAAATACTACCATGGAGGGCATCTCTTTCTAGCCATTATCCTTACTGTAGATAATCAGCTGTAATAAACAACACCAACACTGTGACTTTAGGTAATACATAGATAGAGATATCTTCTCTGTATAAAATAGGCAGCCTTGAACCTTTATTTTTTTTTAGTTTTTTAATTTATTTAAATCGTAGTATAAACTTGTTATTTAGCTTGTTGTAGAACAGTGATGGTTATATTATTTCCATAGTATTACAAAATATTGATAAAAAAGGCTGCTCTATGACTGTTTAACGTTTTGATTAGAAATAAACTTCATTTACATTAAAAGTGAATCATAAATTTAATTGAGTGATTCTGAATTTTGAATATATAAACAGGTTTCAGTCTGTCACAAATTATCATAAAAAAAGAATTCAGGAAATAGTATTAAATTTGTCAGTTAATTGATTGGTATATCTCGGAAAAGTCATCATGAGGATTCCAAGTGTATCTCTTTTATGAGAAAATAAAAAACATTTTTCAATACTTAAGTTTTACAAAATGTCGTGCATGTATTCTCCAAAATGGTTTCTGAAATGTGTTGAAGGAGGTGTATGTGTGTATGGATGGGGGGGGGGGGGGGGGGTAGAATGAGAACGTTCTTAAATAATTTTAAATTTGCTGTTTACTTCAGTTTTATTTACTATTTATTGAGATACCTTTTAGTAATTTTCAGTAACCCCTACAAAAAATGTGGTAGAACCATGGAATTATACTTGTTAAGACAGAAATCTGCTTAAACGGAAAATTTTTCCAATTGCATTCTGTTCTATCTTAGCAGATTTGATTGTATAATGCAGCGGTTCCCAATCTATGAATCGCGACCCACTGGTAGGCCACGGCAGTTATTTTGGTGGGCCTCGGAAAAATCAAGGTTTGTTATCAAAATATATCTTTTATTTCATCTGTTTGAAAAAATATATGAAAATTTCAGCAGGAAGTATCTAATTAACCAAAAAGTTATGTGTTCATAATAATTAAATGTATTTTTAGCTATATTTGTAGTTTGTGCATTTTTTTAATTACTATTCACTGACACACATTGAGATTACCGATTCTTGTTTTTGTTGATAATATATCTTCCATACAAAAATTTGCGTTTTTCGTTGGACAGGATAGCTGAGCGTATAGAGATCGTACAAAAATTGCTATACTGATATACAACTTTTTCTTTAGTGGGTCGCAAAATTTTTTTTTTAGTGAAGGTGGGTCACGAAATTTTTTTTCACTGAAAGGTGGGTCGCGTACCAAGAAAGTTTGGGAACCGCTGATATAATGCGTTTCCTGTTATGATGTGTGTTACCTGATTTAATAAAAACTCTTTTAAAGCGGAATTTTTAATGTTTCTTGCGATTCCCTCGTAGAAACTTTTACTAAATCTGTCCCCTCCGAAATGATAAGTCTAGTTACGCCACAGGGTAAAATGGAAGTTTTTAATGCCTCGAACCAAAAGGGAGAATAGCATCCATGTATTCCTCTCTATATAGCGAAATATCTATCTCCATATAACGAATTTTTTCATAGATTGGTCTTAATTTATTCAGTTTTAAAAAGTTTCGAAATCATATGGAATCATACGTATTGACACATACGACTAACGAGTCATATTTCTAAGTAACAATTTGGTATTTCTTATCTTTAAGAATACCAGTTACCTAATAACGAATAGGTGTGGTTTGCAACAGCTGTACTTCTTAAAAGTAGAGTTAGTTCTTTTCTATGTTTGAAGCACAAACAAATACGTTTGGTAAAGTTTTTTTTTTCTATTTTACTCTTTATTTCTCTTTTTTTTATAAATTTTATTTGATAAATGTGTTAAATATTAGACTACAAAAATATTTAGCATTAAAATTTCCTAAAGTTTATTTTTAATCTGTCTTTAATTATTTTCAGGTTAAAATTGCAAGACAAATTTTCAGTAAAGTGTCTCTGCTGGAATGAGTGCACTAATTTCAGGCAATTTTCTGCCAGCTGAATCTGCTGCAACTGCTGACTTTGTGAGAATGATAAATGACCTATTTGACTCTTGTAACGGCAACAGTAAACATCCTCCAGATGGTACAAAGTATCATTGTGTGGCTTCTGAGGGTTCTCATTTGCAGTTCTGGACTGATACATATGAAGAATTAAAGAAATATTATTTTGTCTGTTCTAGCAGCAGAGATCAGCCACCAAAGAAAAAAAGAAAAATTACATCTGAAGAAATTAAAAAAAAAGTCATTTTGTCAATTCTAGCAACACAGATGAGCTTCCAAAAGTAGGAAGAATTGCATCGAAAGGACTAAAGGGTTGGGTCTTAACAATAAATTCTATGAGAGGCTTATATGATGAATTAAAGCTAATTAATTTTTTGCTATTTTTATGCAAATTGTACTATGTGAATTCTCGACTTGGAGTTGGCATTTAAATACACATTGCAGTTTATAAAAGGTCTAATATTTTAAAAATGTTTTGTAGAACTATGTAGAACTTATGTTGAATATTAATCATCTTAAAGTATGTGGTTTGTTTGTGAAGAATATTTTTGAAATATGTACTTTGATTTGTGAACTTGTGCATTAACATTAAATTACTTAGTGCAACTTTTTGTTTGCATTTTTTTATTTCCACCATGCTACTTTATGCTTTTTTTTAAATAAAATTAGTAAATGAATTTTCAAACTGCTATCATTATTTTACTTTGCTAAAACACTACCCATACAAGAACACCTCAGAGGATTTCTGTTTACGTCAAATTCTCTTTACATGTTAGGATGTATCCTGAACATCCTTATGTACCCTCTCCTATAAATTTATATTAGTAGCACTTTCTGACCCATTGCAGCTTTGATTATATATATATAACAATGAATCTGCCAGATGTACATACTAAATCTGCCTGGTTGCAATTTTATTTTGGGAGAAAAATTCCATAACGATTCAATATTTTTTGTGACATTCGACATCAAGCTCTGCATTACATATTGTGTATAAATCCCTCAAAAATCAATTTGAAGGTTCTTATATTTTTATTTTTTAAGTTTAATGATTAACATAAAAGTTTGCATCAGTAAAATTAATCAATGTACTGTCAACAGTGCTAAAAATTGATATCAACAGAATGAATGGTCAAATGGCCAACTAGGCTAATGCATATTTGTTGACATGAGTGAATGTTAAACACCTAACTGAATATGTTTTCAGCTTAAAATATATATGAGGAATTTTTTTTTAAATAATTATTTTTCAAAATTTTATGCTTGGTATGAGAATTCCTTACTTCAGTTGCTGCTTTCTAGCATTACATTGTAGAAAGATCATGATTCTGTATTACGCAATGTTGTTAGTGAGCTTAGATCAATAATGAATATGAATCTTTATTGGAATTTCATATTTTTTATTATGCCTGGTGTTAAGTATTGAATTCAGGTATGCTCCTCTGAATGCGGTGACATGAATTTCATTCTTATAACTGTAAAAATTAAAATTAAATTGATAACATATAACTAAGGAATAAAATTGTCAATTCTCCAGTGGTGAAAAACTCTTTTATTTGTTACTGAAATACTGTGTAATAAAGAAATGACTTCACAAATTTCAATATTTGCTACAGGTAATTTTCTTTAAAAAAATTTTGCGAGTGTATTAAAACATATTAGTTTTTGAATTGTATCTTTTCAATATGGCATTTTAGCGAAACCTTAAAAAATGCATTAAACATTTAGTAGTGGATATTTCAACAACAAAGTACTGGATAAATTATTACAAAAGTTTATCATGTCCTGTGTTCACACATGTATATATTGCTACATTTAATGAATATGTGCAGTTTTTTTAAGAAAGAAGAGGAGGGATTAAGATATTAATTTAAGTAAACTAGCAAAAGCCATGCTTTGTTTGGATTCGCGAAGCATTATTTTATAAAACAGATATTTGAAAGTAACACTATTTTTTAATATTATTTTTGCATCTTTATTAAACAAAAACGTTATTTTATGTTTTGGCACATTTTACTTTTTTATTTGTGTTGTAAGACTGGCATAATAAAATATTTTCGAAGCAAACTTTTACAAAATATTTTTAAATTTTCAACTAAAAGCTCTTTTAAAGATGTTTTTACAATTTCCAGTAGCCACTGGTGTTTTTTAAAGTTGTTTGAAATATGCATGTTTCCAATCTTTGTAATTTAGATCAGATAATTAATCTTTGATAGCTATTTTAGAATAACATATTTGAAGAGAGCTTGAAGAAAGTTACTTCTTCAAAATCCTATTTTCTGGAAAAACGTTTGAAATCTGCTTTCGTTGATACTGTGAATTTTTAACTGTAAAACATTTTATTCTAATTTCTTCGTTTTTATACATGTTAGCATATGAGAATTTTTGATATTGTAGAATTTTTTGTAAGGAAAATTTCAATTGAATGCTTAATTTTGAAGGATTTTCACTCTCGACAACGTTACATACGTTTTTAAGCCAACTGGTGTTTATATATCCTCAATATCTACAACTGCTTCATCTAATGTTAAACCTTGGGATTTATGAATTATAACATCTGAATTATAATTTATTCTTTCCTTGAGCAATTTATGCTTCCATTTTTCCAGAATTTAATTATTGGGGGAATCGGTACGCACCAATTCTTATAAGTTAAATTACTGCAGTATTCAAATTGATCCATGTTTATTCGTGATATCTGATCTGGTGACTTGCGATTTTCTTTAATACATGCAACAAAGTCTAAGTGTACATTCACTAAACCTTTTTTGGTCCACAAATAAGAACGTAATATTACTTTAGATCCAAATGATAAAGTAAGAAATGGTTAAAGCCTATTTGTCGTTTCTGAATCTGCCAACTTTGCTTTAGTACATTTATAAAGAGCGTGAATCGAGGCAACATCTTCATGCAGTTCTTTTAATTTTTCATTTATATATTTGTTTATATTTTTGTTTGCAATTCTTTTGTTACCACTTTACAAAAAAAAATCCATAATACAATTCTTTTAAAATGTTTGAGTGTCATCTGTGCAAACGATTTTGCAGAATAATGAAAAAATGTTTTATTTATTAATCATGATTCTATCTATAATTACTTACTCCATGATTTATATATTTTTTTTCTGAAAATTACACGTTTCATTTTTTATTTATTTGCTAAAATGCGTCCGTATTGGAAATGCATGTAAAATAAATTAATTAAAATAATTTTTTTTTAACGTTTTACTGTAAAAAAAATATTGTGCAAATCTACGGATCATAATTTATTTTTGTGTTTAATTTGAAGTTAAAATATTGAATAGTTTTATTGTAAAGTGTACGACAAAATGTAATTTGAGTGGCCTAGTAGAGTATTCGCTTCGCTCATCCTAATAAGGAAGAATTATTAAAAGGTTGCTAAATTACTGATACACCAAAGCTAAATCTTTTACAAAAATAAAATAATTGGAAATAAAAAAAAAATTTGCGATTCATTTATACAATGTTTTCGCACTCTCTTTAAAAGGTTGCTAAATTATTGATACGTCAAAGCTAAAACTTTTACGAAAATAAAATAATTGGAATTAAAAAAGAATTTCGTACATATTTTAACAAAAATCAGATAATTCAACAAAAATATTTTATTGCTGTATTTCATGATGTACTTTTTTTATTATTATTTTTAATCTGAATAATGGTTAATCTTATGAAAATGTTCAATTTAAGACATTTATCTGCAGAATTTCAAAATAAATTTTAAGTTGCTTTTTTAATAGCGATTTAGTATTTTAAAATATAGTGATATAAATATTTGCTTAGTATCAAATAAATTCATTTGAAGATTTTATGTAAATACAGGATAAGAAAAGGGAAAAACTATACATAGACACATATATATATATATATATCTATGTTATTTTGGAGGGGGGGTGGGTGGGTGGAGTAAGGGATTAAAAACTAAGAAATTAAAATTTTTTCATTATTTTTTTTATCTAAATCAGCCATGTATAAAATTTTTAATTTAGCATACTTTTAGTACCATGATGAAATTGCAAAAAGTTATACTTAGAAAAATGTTGAATAAATGAAGCTTTCAGTTTTTCAACTTAACAAGTTTAATTTAACAATTTCAATACGTATAACTTTTTGCAATTTCATCATGGTACTAAAAGTATGCTAAATAAAAAATTTTATACATGGCTGATTTAGATAAAAAAAAATAATGAAAAAATTTTAATTCCACCCACCCCACAAAATAACATAGATATATATATGCGTCTATGTATAGTTTTTCCCTTTTCTTATCCTGTATGTACATAAAATCTTCAAATGAATTTATTTGATACTAAACAAATATTTATGTCACTATATTTTAAAATACTAAATCGCTATTAAAAAAGCAACTTAAAATTCATTTTGAAATTCTGCAGATGAATGTCTTAAATTGAACATTTTCATAAGATTAACCATTATTCCGATTAAAAATAATTAAAAAAAAAGTATATCATGAAATACAGCAATAAAATATTTTTGTTGAATTATCTGATTTTTGTTAAAATATGTGCGAAATTCTTTTTTAATTCCAATTATTTTATTTTCGTAAAAGTTTTAGCTTTGACGTATCAATAATTTAGCAACCTTTTAAAGAGAGTGCGAAAACAAAACACCGATACAAACGGTAAAAGGAACTGGTGGGTGGTTTCCCTGCAGCGCAATCTGTTTCGCCTACCAGCCGCTGTGGCGCTGAAGTGCGCTAAGAAATTTAACACGTAGTGACTGAGCTTAAGTATTCAATAGCTTTGCTTCTGCCATAATCTTTCATTAAATTTGATGTGAATTTGAGAATATTTTTTTCCTCTCAGAATCACCCATGGCACAACCTCTGATCCTAAATATATCCTATAGATCTAAGTAGATCCTCTGATCCTATATATATAGTAAGAGCTCTGTTCATTATATTAGTTTCTTATACAGTTAATTTTTTTTTTCCTTTCATAATTGGTAAGGTATGAATGAATGAATATATATCTATTTATTTCTTCTCCTTTTGTTTATAGAAATTGTGCCATATCAAGATGTTATAAAGCAAATTGCTGAAGACACAGTAAGCATTGATTCAGGATTAGGATTCCATTATAAAAGATTTTTTTGTACAATTTATTCTCAAGCAGTGTGCCTATGTTTAATGGTAAGTGAGTAATATGATGTTTGCATAATTTAAAATTTACTCTTAATTAAAACCTGAAACATTTTGTCTCTGTATTTAGAAATTAGAAAATATTTTAATTTCATATAAAAAAATTTCTCAGTTTATTGAAAACAGTGTTTGATGTTTGTTCACATAATGAAAATTTTTAAAGTTATTTAGTTGTGATACTGGAAAGTCTTAATAAAAAGACTGGTTCCTTTTGATGAATTGAAGGAATCTTTTTATTGGAGTAGTCAAGAACTGTAATTCCATCCATGATAAGTTAGCCAATGAAAAATGTAAATTTAGGAAAATGTAATTATTAAAGTGACAGTCACAGTTAGTAACTAGTAAAATTTAGTTTTTATTAAATAATACATTTCTGTTTGTATCTGTTATCAATTTCTTTTCCTAGTATTAATGCATAGTTTTTATAAATATTATCAATCAATTTATTGTTGAAAGTGTCAATAATAAGACCGGTTTCTTCTGATAAAATGAATGAATCCTCTTAATACTGGAGGAGTGAATTATAGTCCATCCATGTTAAGTTGGCCAATGAATAATGTAAGTTCAAGAAAATTTAATTAAGGTGACAATTACAGATAGCAACTAGCAGATAAACTATAAATACTTCAGTAGTAAAGCTATTAAACTTTGCTAAAAAATTATAAAGTTTTACAAATTAGCCAATAAATAAAGGGCAGCGACTGTCTGCTTGAATTGTGTTGATTATGCATACTATGATCCAAAAATTCGGGGAGCAATTCTTGACAATGAAAGCAAGTGCCTAAAGTAAAACTGCTTGAAGTGTATTCTCTAATCCTGCTATGCTTGCTCATGTTGGTTTAGCCCATGTCATGTGACAGAACTGTATGTGCAGTTGTTACCTTTAGAAATTAGTACCTTTGCCTCACAATGTAAGAAAGTTAGTAAAGAAGGCCGAGAATCCATCAAAGATGATAAATGTGTTGGAGAATCTTCACTGAGGCTACACACTGTACTTTCTTGATAATGCACCAGCTCATTGATACCTATTGGTAAAACAATTCCTTGTCAAAAATCGCACTAATGTGCTTCCATATCCCCTCCTGTCAACTGGACATAGCCCCATATGACTTTTACAAGCTCCCACCAATGAAAAAACATTTACAAGGACGCTGTTTTTAGTCCACAGATGAGGTGAAGACCAATGGCGGATCTAAGGGGGGGGCGATGGGGCGATCGCCTCCCCCTTGAGACCAGTAAAGGGTCTGAAAACATTGCCCGCACGGAAAGAGGATTGGACTTAAACTTGAGACCGGCGTGGCCTGGGTTGGGCCGCGCCATTTTTAAGTCACGGAACTGGGTCAGGTCTTTACACTTTCAGAACCGGGGCGGATCGAGTCTTACCTTTTCCTTTAGAGCGGGATCGAGCCACACTTTTCTTTTCAGGGCGGGCCTGGCGGGGATTTCGTTCTTCTTTGAGGTAAAAGCTCGGTCTAAGATCGAACCAGACCATAAGGGAGGAAAAGCAATGGCGGGTCTAGGGGGGGGGCGAAAGGGTGATCGCCCCCCTTAGATCCGCCATTGGCGGATTCAAGGAAAATGCGCCTTGGCATTTTTCAAGGCGAAAGGGCTATCTCTCCCCACCCCACCCCACCCCCCCCTCCTTGGGCTAATAAAAGTTTCCTAAAAAGACATGCATCCTCGCAGGAAATGAATTTGAAGCCTAACTCGAATCCGGGGCGGGCCGCGCCTTTTTAATTTCGCGAGGCTCGGACTGGGTCTACATTTTGCTTTGACCCGAGCGCAGTTTTCTCTTCGCACGTCAAATGATTGCGGATTTTTCTACCTTCTCATGCTGTCGCTTCCAGAAATTCTATTCAAAACGATAATTTTCACAGTATTTTCTTAAACTGCTTATCAAAAAATGGATTACGTCATAGTTTTTGAATAAAAACACCTGCTAATCCTGCTAATGTGATCCACAACATAAACATTAGTTAACCCGACCAGCAGCAAAAGAAACGAAGTCAACCGGACCCAAACCCGACCCACAGCAAAAACTAGAATTCAACCGGACCCATACCCGACCCACAGCAAAAACTAGAAATCAACCGGACCCAGACCCGACCCAAAGTAAAAACTAGAAGTCAACCGGACCCAGACCCGACCCGCAGCAAAAAATAAAAGCAACATGACCCGCAGTGAAAAAATTAGCCCCGACCCACGCATTAAAGTCGAGTCTCCAAATTTCTAAAATCGCCCCCCCCCCTTGAGGACTCTCCAGATCCGCCCTTGGTGAAGACAACATCGCAGGAGGTTTTATGAGAGGTTGTGAAAAATGGTTCCAGCTATGCTTCCAGAAGTTATACAAACATTGCAGAAGTGTATCATCGTCCAAGGTGACTACGTTCAAGGTGGATATGCTTCCATGCTGTGAACTATTCACTGTAATATTTTTTACAATTTGTCCCCCAAGCTTTTGGATCCTACTACATAGTTAGAGTTTTATTACATGTCTCTCTAAATCTCACACATTTTTATATGCTCAGATGCATTTTTGATTTTGAACATGCTGTGAAAAGTTGATATTAGAAATTGCAGTGAAAACAATAAACACTGACTAAAGTTTGAAAATTAAGAATATTTCAACATTTATTTGCTTTACGAAATATATTTTCAATTGTTATCAGCATCATACATGTAACAAAAAGGTTTACTTAAAGATGTATGTTATACATAAAATGTAAACAATTTCAAAACATATTACATATAATTATAAAAGGCTAAAAACTGACAAAATTTCAAGCACTCTGTGATCATTATCAGGGTCAGTATTGAGGGACTCAAATATTTATAGTTCATAAAAGTATAATGCCTTAGTTTATACTATGTGAAACCTGCCATCATCATAGTGCTATCTGTACAGTTGTAATTTAACTATCCATTATCAAGATAGAAAATATGAAGAAACTAGAACATCAATGCCAGTAGTTGTATGAGACTTTTTAAACCTTGAGTTAAACGTTGTTTCAAATTATTCAATCATAACTTATGTATTGTAAGAAATTCTTTCACTACAAACATCTCCAATTCTGAATTCAATTTTCAGAGATTCTCTAAGTAAGCTTTTTTGTGATACATGGCCAAATACTTTTTGCATTTTCATAATCTATTGCTGTAATTTCAATTTTAGAACAAAAGCTGTAGATTGTCTATTATATTTTATAGCACCATTATGTTTTTTTTTATTAGTTTCCAATTTTCTTTTGGCCATACTTATATAAAAGATTTTCTCATCATTGTGTAGAATAATCGGAACACCAGTTAAACTTAGAGGGGAGGGGGGTAACATGAGTTTTACTTGAAAGTAAATTAATAATGTTGAGTTTAGGAATTAGTAATATTAAATAGTCTGAGACATTTAAGGAAAGGCAAGACTCGACACAAACCTATGGAAAACATGCAAGGTTTAAGATTCGTTTCTTCATAAACTACTCAACCAATTTTGATGAAATTTAGAATCCATATTCATTAGATTATGATCAAAATTTATGGTTGACAGTTTTTTCTTTATAAATTTTTTTTATTATTTTAGAACAATGACAATTTTTCAAGAATTTTTTTTCTGAAACTAATTAAAATTTTTGTAAACTGTCTCCCATATTACCGTAAAATCCCGTTAATCCACCCTTCCCGATCAAACATCCCCTCCCCACTTTATAAAAAATTTGAAAATTTAAAAAAATCCTGAAAAATCACCTGAAAAAAAAGGCTGAAAAAAATACAGAAATTCTCACATGCTTCAAAAAATTATGAAAAAAAGGAAATTTTATCTTACAATCGCTGAAAAAAATGCTAATTTCGTCAAAGAATCATCAAAAGTAACAGCAAATTTCTTCAAAGGATCGCAAAAAATCATGTATTTCGGTGAAGGATCACCAAAATGTGGATATATTTTGTCAAAAAATTGCAGTAAAAATGCAAATTATGTCAGATTTTAAAAAATGCAATCAAAGGATAATTTAAAAAACACGAATTACGTCAGATAATTCCTAAAAAAGAATGAATTATGTCAAAAGATTGCGGAAAAATTGTAAATTTCTCAAAAGATAACAAAAGAAAAAAAAAACCCACATATTTTGTCAAGAAATTTTAAGAAAAAATGCAAATATGTCGTATCTATTAAATAACAGTAAAAAAAATCATGAAAAAAACATAAATTCTGTTGAAAAATCACAGAAAAAATGCAAAATTTGTTTTTTTAAAAAAAGTGTGAATTTATTAAAAAATCTCAAAAAGCTGCACATTTATCAAAGAATCATGCGCTGCTCCGCAAAGAATTGTGCAAAAAAAACGCAGTCAAAAGATTGCGGGAAAAAATTAATTTTAGTTAAAGAATCGCAAAAAAGTACAAATTTTGTCTAGTATCACAATAAAACCCTGCAAATTTCATCAAATATCGCTAAAAAATACTGCATATATCTCACAAAAAATTCAAATTTTGTGAAAAGATTGCAGAAAAATCACATGTAAGCAACCCTTTGATTATTTTGCAATTTTTTTGTCATGTTTTGGGGGGAGGAGGCGGATTAACAGTATTTTACGGTACATTTATTTTATATATTATCCTCTACCACAAAAAAATTTCATCAAAAACAGGCAGGTAGTTTCCGAGGAAATGGGTCTTGCTTATTTCCTATAGGATTGCACCCAATCTTGTCTTCCCTTAAGTTCTTTGCAAAGAGTGAGTATCTCTGACCTAAAAATTCTAATCTAACTTGATTTCTTTAACTGTTATCAGTTTATACATTTATATCTACATTATAAGATTACTACAAGAACAAAGGTCATATCCTTATCTTCCTAATGTTAACATGTTTTTTTAGTGCTTAAAGAAAAGATTCTTTAAAAACATACTGTTTTCTTATATTTTGATATTTAAAAAGTTTCTTTTTATGGTATTAAACTTTTTTTTTTGTCATAAATAAATAAATAAATAAAAATCTCAACAACATTGTGTTTAGAGATCAGGAACAAGTTCTTGAAAAACTATTAAACTTTGTTCAATTTTTTTTTTTTTTATAAATACAAGCTTTTTTACAAATTAAGTTTACATTATTATTTGATAACATTTCGTCACAAGCAATTAAAAAAAAAAAAAAAAAAAAAATTAGTCAAAAGATATCTTCTACCTACCTTTTCCCCTACCATTTATTCTCAAAAATAACAAAGCTTTTTTTTTATAAATAAACGGAAAAAATGTAATAACAAGCATAGTTTAAAAATATTAGATAAATAGTTTAAAATAGAACATAATTTAGGAAGAAAATATGAAACAAAGTTTTCTAATGAAATATATCAAAATTATATAGCTGAAATTTAGAAAAAAAAGGTATTGTAAAGGCTCATTTAGCTGGCATGTTTGGAAAATGCTGATTGTCAGATACTTCAAATACCTGGATAGTTGAGTGATACTAAATCTATGTCTGTTAAGGGTTGAGAAATCATAGTTGAAGATCAAGTTGGAAATTGTATGTCAAATATAGCAAATGAGGTGCATTCGTACTATAATGAAGTTTTAAAAACATTAAGATCTTGGTATAATAATCTTTTGTGTGCCCCTTTAAATATTATCTCCTATTATACATTGCTATAGTAACTTGTAGTAACTGTAGTAACCTCAACAAAGTATATCTATTTCATTAAATGTGAAATAGTTTAATATAATTAAAATCCGTCCTAAACAGTGATTCCTTCTTTACCATTATGTAATGGAAAATTTTTGTGCGATCCTGTAAATTATCAACAAATATTCTTTGCACCACTGATTGTACTGAATGTATATTTTAATATATGCTTCATAGATGCATATCAAATTTATTATGTTCAAAAGAGTGTAATACCATTAAAATGCACTTCAAACTATTTTTCCCATTGGCGGTAATGTAACGGAACACTTTTGATTGTCCCTGTAATTGAACTATGTATCCGATTTTCACAAAATTTGAAATTATTTGGCAAAATTATAAAATATTTATATAGTTTAAATTTCAAATGATTCGATCTGTAGTTTTTGTGTTATATGCAGAGAGACAGATAGAAAGATTGAAAGATTGAATGACAAGTATATGAGTACTACATATTTATATAATTACAAATGCACCTGGAGAACAGTATAAACAACTCTTTGCTTGTTTTTCTATGAAAGTTAGTCATAAAGTTAGTTTATTTATTTTAATTTTGGTGAACATATTTTTGCAAAATTAAAAGTTCCCTCGAATTCAATAATTTTGTCACCAGATAACAAAAAATTTGATTACCAAATTGTGACCATGTTTATTTAATCCTGATCACATGGATTGTCAAAATATTATAAATTTTGATTAATTAATCTTTTGACTGTGCTGTTTAATTTTGGCGGCGTCCCTTTAGGCCCTCTAGCAGCGTCCTTGTTGTAGAATCATAGTCATTACTACTGTTATTTGATTAGTTCTCTGTTGTATTAGTTGCATATCACAGACCAATCAGTTCAAATATGCAATCATTACTGTGTAGTGAATTAGTACGGGATGAATGTAATGGTCATTGTATACTGAAATGAGAGAATGTACACAGTGTACATCTTGGCAGTCAAAGGGTTAATTTACTATGTTTGATGAGTCATGTAAATTGAAAGTTGAAGTTTATTTTTAATATTTAGGTTGAGGAAGAAAAATATGAGAAATCTGTTCAGTGGGTACGAGAAATACTATATCAGTTACGCATTGAGCCATCTCGAATCAAATCAGGAATCAACAAAATGGTGATGGATGTACCTGCTATCAAGCAAAGTGGCAATGCTGTTGTGAAGTCCATGATGAAGAATTTGTGCTTTGCACCTGAAAGCAACCACTGGACAGCCAGCATATTCAGGCAGCATGTTTTCCTTAGCAAGCTTCAGAAGCAGCTTGAAAAGAATCCAGATGAGGTATGTGTGCATTTCTGTTGTAATTTTTTTTTTTTTTTAGTTATATAGTATTTCTACTATAAGCATCCTTATTTTCTGTGCATCTACAGAATGCACAGCAACATGGTTAGATTTTAGAAATTCTTAAGTAAAGTGGCAAATGACACCTACAATTTTTTTTTCTAGGTGCCAAGCTGCATTTTATGGTGTCAGTTTTATTTTATATAATATATTTTCTCATTTTTTTTGCAATCATGTTATCAATAATATTGTTTCATTTTTATGTGCTAAAGCAAGGGGAGGAGTTGGTCTGACAATAAAAATTTTATTGCTATGTTAATCACTAAAACAAAATAAAAGCTGGTTTTCTTTAAAAGTGCAAAACATGACAGAATTACAATATTTGGATTCTAGAAAAATGTTTATTTCATTCTGTTTATAAAGCTAGTATGCATGCAAAATATTATCAAGCATTTATGTCAATAGTAAAAAAATTCGTACTTTTCAATACAATGAAAAATAAACCTAGTTTAAAAAAAAGTGATTGAAAGTACATCAGAAAAAAAAAAAAAAAAAAAAAAAAAAAGGGCAAATAAATGAACATTCGAATTAGAGATGTGATGGACTCGGGCTTGATTTCTATACCAGCCTATGGGCTCAGGCTCATTCTTTCTCAAATTGGATGGGGTACCCCATCCAGACACCCTGATCTTGTTCCTTTTGTCTTTGTCTTGGCGCAGCATGTCCCTCAAGGGATTTTGTGCCACTAAACCTTACACAACCAACCAACCAACCAAATTTCTCAAATTGGCAATTTAAATTTTTGTACTCTTATAGGAATCAAAAATAACCTTTTTTTCACCTTGAAAATTAATTATTTGATTCCAAATCCTTTTAAGATTTTTTTTTTCTTTTTTGAAGTAGTAGAATATTATTTTGAAAGAGAATTTGTGATATTTGATGATTTATGTCTAGAGTTGAACATCTTACCTGTTGATGTTGGCAGCAATTAGGATATTGTTGAATTGGAATGTTCATTTATTATTACTTTTTTTTTGAGATTTAATGTGAAGTAAATGTTAATTTTATGTTGTTAAGCATTAGCTTAAGGTGTGCAAATTTTTAGTCTGCTATTGTCTGTGAGTGCATTTGCTTTTTATATGAAAATATGTAGTGTTATGATTTTATTCATTCTTCTTGAAATCTGCTCATTCTGTAGTTCTCTCTTCATATTCACATAGTCATTTTTATACACTAGTAGATAAATTTGGAATGTTATTCTCGATTGAAAGCAATCAAACAGCATCTCCTCTTTTACTAGCAAAAGCATTGGATCTTTCAGGAAATAATGTCAAATTTTTAATTTAAGCTGATTTTCAAAGCCATGAGAATTACAAAAGATGTACACCTTTTTTAGGAAATAGAAAAACACTGTTTGATTCTTTGTCATATGAATCTTAATTTTCACAAATTTCATTCATTTATTCATAAAATGCTCTTCCTTAAAGTGCCCATCAGAGCTACTTGTTGCAGGAGAAAAATTAAAAAATATTTTTAAGGAAGCATATTTTTACTTGATATTAAGATTGAATGTAAATTTTCATAAAATTAATTATGCGTTTGGGATTAATAATTGTTAAAAAATGAGATCTATTACATTTAGAACAACATTTAAACATTATGCAATTTTTTTAATTTCATGTAGGGGAAAGTGGTGTACCTTGGACATATGTGTACCTCGGACCTATGCTAATTCTAGCTTTACTTGTTTAAATTACTAAACAAGAACATTTGTATATTAAATATTTGCCACCTGATATCTCATTTAAGTTCTTGGCATTTGTTCAGAAGCTCAATTAATTTTTCAATTTTAAAAAAAGGAAATTTACCTTTTAAAAATAAGATTTTCTTAGATATTTCTAAGTTATTTTTACACTGAAACATATCTATTTTTTTTTAATGAGGATTATGCATAATAAAGGAATTTTCTAGCTGCTACTCCATGTGCTTTAAATAAAGTTAGGCCTAACCTTAACATCATGAATTGTAGTTTTGTTTTTAAATGTCGAGTGGTGTACCTTGAACCTATTAAAAGTGATGTACCTTGGATGTACCAAAGTACACTAGGTATTGTCTAATGGATCTGAAAGGCAGCTCAAAAAGTTAACATTTGGAACTGACTTATCTAATTACAGTCTTGGCTAAAAATAAATATAATAACTAATATAAATAAGTTTTAATGTCTTTTGTGATTATAGAATAAGTCAATGTTCTGAAGTTTTATGTCTATTTAGACTTTATTTTTAAAACCTAATAAACAATGGAATGTATCAAAAATTTTTCATGTAGATTCTTGATTAATAAATGTTGATTTTATTTGCTAAAAACAACTTTTTTTTTTCCATTCTTAGTTAATTGGACCAAGGTACACCACTAGTGGTGTACCTCGTTCCTATTTTCATTTTATCTTTAATTCAAAATTTTTCATGGAAATTATTTATATAAAAATTTAAGACAAATATATCTAGTGTAAAATATATTTAAAAATATTCACAAACCCTACATAAATACTTTTTGTTTAGAAGGAGGATGTATTAAAATTTAAAAATGTTTTTGGCATAGTATTTTATTTTAGAAACACATAAGAAAGGAGAAATACATAATGAAAAACCTTACATATTTAAAGAATGAAAATGGAATTGTATAATCCAATAATTCTTTTAAGCAATCGTACAGCCATTACTTTGAAAAATTGAAATTAAGATACTATTTAGTTTCTTAAACAGGTCTCCTAACTTAACCATGAGTTAATATTTCAGAAAAACTTACGCTGAAGAGCAAATGGGAGCATTTTTTAAACAAAAGTTAAAATGAAAGAAAGTTAGGTGTCAAATTTGACGATCAGGCATAATTTTGTGGTCATGGAATGCAGTAATTTAGCTGCATTTGACAACTAACAATTACTAATTTCCAAGGTTGCACAGCAATGAATGAGATGTCATTCTAAAATATTTTGTACCAACTTCTAATATAAAGGCGTTTGTAGTTTGTTAAAATGCATTGCTTAATTAAAAATTATTTGTTTTGTTTTATTTTATTTTTTGTTTTTCTCTCTTTCATTTGGCAATTGCCTTGAAACTATTTATTAAACAGATGTCAAAGAAAAAAAAATTCATTAAATATCTGAAAGATTTTCTCATAATTTGTCAATATTTAAAATGAAATAAATTGTATATAAATAATGATCATAAAAGCAATCTTTCTATATATTTTGCTATTTTAATAATCTGTGTAAAATAGTTGCTCTATTAAATAGTGAATCATATTTGATAAATACAATTTGTTGTGCTATCTTTAGCAACAGAAAATAATAATTGGAAAAAATAATTGCACACTTATTTGAACAAATTATTTACTAAGGAAAAATATGTGTCATAAAATTTCAACTATTGCTGTTGACCCAACTTCCCTTATTGATTGGGAAATGTTGCTTCTTATTGTTGAACTATTCCGGTGACTTGCAGTCATTTATTGATAGATAAAAATTAGTAGCTGTCTTTGAATAGAAAAGAAGTAATTGAAATTAAAATGTTCTTTCTTTTTGGAGACAAAGTAATCCTTTAACAATAGGTTTGAATTATTATAAACATATTGCACAGAATTTATTTGCTTGTTATAATGAAAAAAATTTAGTGATGTGCGATTGTTTGACAAGACAAATCTTATATTTATGAATTTCTATGTAAGGAAAAGTTGCAGCCTTGATTTCTATTTTAAATTTAAAGCTCCTCACCAGTGAAGAATCACATTCTATTGCTGTTTCAACATGTCCTTATTGATGTTTTAAAATTTATCTGACAAGTTTTGTAAAAAGTATTTCATCTACAATTTAAAAAAAAAAAAAAAAAAAAAAAAAAAAAAAATTTTAGAAAATTGAAAAAAAAGAAAAAAAAAATGCAATTTCACAAATTATCAAAAGTTGGAAATGTTAAGAGATTACTGTATTTAACATTAAATTTAGGAAAATAGATTACAATTTAGAAAATTTTATTTGCAACGTATAGCATTGTCATACTGATTATAATACTTGTTTTTTTTAGGTTGTTTCAAAATTAAATGAAATACGAGGGCACATAGGAAAGCCAGATAAAATGATAGTTCATTTGGCTCTTAATTTGGATAGCATGAAAAAAAAACTTGTACCTGAAGAAGTTTGGTTGAAAGAATTCTTACCTTCTTCTGTATCGCCTGGATTTATGGAGTAAGTATGACTTTATTTCAATGAAAAAAATAAATAAGTAAGACTCTTTAGTTTCAATTGAAAGAATAAGTTAATTAAAAAAAAAGTGTTAATTTCTGTTGGATTGTTCATATATAAATGCAAATAGATAAATAAATTCTAAGGGAGAAAGGAACTAAGAATCTTTCTTCGGGAGACCTGGATTCCCATGAAAGAAAATTTTTAGTTCTGTTTTTCTTTTTACTTACCCATCATGCACTGTATAGGTTAAGTCTTGCAATCGTTTTGAAAGTCAAATTTTTTTTTTTTTTTCTGACAGATTTGCACGTTACAAATACTGGAGATTCCGAAAAACATATTTTCAGAAAAAAAAAAAATGCCGTTCGTCCATCTGTGTGTCTGTAAACGCTCTATCTCCCAAACAAATTGAGATAGAGACTTGAAATTTTGCATGTATTTTGTATGTAAGAATGGGACGAAGCCTATTTAATATAAGTAACCTCGATTATCTAGAACTATTATTTTTTTTCAAACTCTCAAAAAATTCGTTCTGATGTAAGTTATATAAAAATTTTCGAATTTTTTTATTTTAAAGAATGGACGTAAAAGGCAATAGAATAACACAAATTTTGAATAAAGAACAAAGTCAATCAGATTATTAGTTCCGAGATATTTGTAATCCTGTTTTCCTCATTCTTCAATTTTTCATGACCCTGTATTTCATTCAAATTTCAATTCAAAGATATATTTAATTGAAAATGAGACACTTCATCCAATTCTGTAAACTGTTAGTTAATATGATTATAATTTTTGGAGTTATAAGGATGTTTCTTATATGCAATTTGGTACTACTTGGGTAGTTTGAGGTTTTATATAATTTGTCGAAATTGGTTCATCAGCCATTCATTAATAGAGCATTACTATGTATATTAAAAACATTTAAATGTATGTTTAAATTTTGTTTTGGAATTGCAGTGCATTTTATAGATAGTTTATGCATGTTTAATTTTCATATATTATGCATATCCATGATAGGTTAGTATTACCGTGGCCCCCAACGACTAGTTACAGTTATGTTTTAAAAATGTATCTTGAAGAGCATTTTAAGGGAAGCTGGCTGCCCTGAGGAAAAATGCAATAAGTTATTTCAGCTCTTCAATTTGAAATACGTATAAAAATAAGAATAGTTTAAAAAAAACATTTTTTTATAAACATTCAGTGTTCATCTTGAAAATGTGTAATTTTTTCACTGCAGCTCATGATTTTCCCCTGTTAAATTTTTGTTACAATGCATTCATATATTGCATTGAATACAATTACGAAAAATTCATTGCTTTCTTGTGTTTAGTGGAAAACACAAGTGAATTTATTTTAAAAAAAAATAATTTTTGCTCCTTTTCTATTTTAACAAAGGCAACTGGATAGTTGAAATAGCATTTCAACTATCTTTTTTTGACATCCAAATTGATTTCTGGATATGTAATTGTAAAGTAATTACTTTTAAACTATTAATTGATAAAAGCACACTTTAAAAAAGCATATAAAAATATTATACTCATTTTTTATTTATAATTTATTTTCTATGCTTCAGTCTTTTTTTCTGTTGCAGTTTGTGGAAACCATTTGACCTATTTTAAAGTTCATTTACTGGTGCATAAATAATTTTATTGTTATTTCAACTCCCAAAAAGCAATACAAAGAATATTTGATCTTCTATACCCTGTTACAGACTAATTAAGAAAACAACCATAAAATCAATGCATTATTTTATATTTAAGTTTAAAAAAATATAATGTTGCATTTTCACCAGAAACTTGCATGTGAACCTGAATGTAATCAAAGTGATTTAAGAATAGATTTAAAAAAAAATCCATCTTTAGATAAAGAGGGCTGATAAAAGAGAACAAAAAATCTATAGAAGCTTCTTTTTAAATTTTTAATGTTTCTTTTTTTTTTTTTTTTTTTTTTTTTTTTTTTAATATTTCTTATTAGTAAGCTTTTAGGTAATGTTTTTTATACTATATTTTAAAAATTGTTTATCACATTTTGTTCTGTCAAAAGATTCTTAGTTTAGCTTTTTCATGTACATATTCTTCATAATACCATCTTAGAAGCAAGCTACAAGTACACTGTCCAAAATTTTGCCCTTTCTGGAATTTGTTCTTTAGGTGTAGGCCGAAATTGGGAAATTTCTTTAGCGGCCACTGGCCAGTAAGACTAATTTTTCAAATGGCCACGGTGTTTAAACTAGTGGCCACTTTTTTATTTAAAAGTACTAAACAGTTAAAATTTCTATAAGTATTAATGTAAGACTGAATATCACAAATAAATATGTTAATATAAATATACTGGAACACAAAAAAGTAGAATTGTTGATATAATGTAAGTAAAATATATTATCTCCTTGTAAAAAAGTGGCCATAAGGTGGCTGCTGATAGACAATTTTTCACTGGCCACTATTTATCATTTACTGGCCCTGTGGCCGGTGCTAATTTTGCCCTTTATATTTAGGCATTCAGATTAGTTATGCAATGAATAATGGTTTGGCTGGAATGATAGCCAAATATCAATTATTTGGCCTAGTTGTGTCTGAATATTCGGCTGCCAAATAATAAACTTATTTTTATCTAAAAATAAAATATAATATGCACTATATGCACAATTCAGGTATATTTCACAATACATTATTTTCTTTTCAAAAACTTATTTGTATACAAATGTATTTTTTAAAGCATTTTTTTATTCTGAAAAGGGCAATTGGCTATTGTTTGGCCTAAAAATTCCATCAATGACATAATTTGCATCCCTTTCCCTAAAAAAAATCTTAGCAAAAGTTACTTATCAGTTATTGTCTAGTTATATTTTAGTAGATATTATGTTATGTTGTTGTTACATTTTAAAATAATTGCAAATTTTTAAAAGTAGTAAAAAACATGAATTTCAACTTTTGGCTAAAATAAATAAATAAATAAATAAATAAAAATTAATAAAGAAGAAATTTTAAGAAAAGGAATGTCCTCTAAAATGATGGAAAGAAATCAGGGTAGACTTTATCAAATTCACAATTAAACAATTTTTATTTTGGCTATACCAGCAGAGAGCACTATTAAAAAGTACATAGTGAATGTTTTCGGATTTAAAGGAAGGAAACATCTGTAAAAAAAATAAATTAAAAAAACAATTACATAGACAGTATGTTTTATGTATGTGTTGCTGTTATGTTTTAAAATACTTACAAAAATTTAAAAGTACCAGACAACATAAGTTCCATGTTTCAGATGAACGAAAATCTAAATTAAATATTGAAGTAAAACTTACATATATTACTAATTAAAAGAATTTAGTACTTACATTTCTTTTATTATTATTTAATAAAAAGCAGTAACACACTTAAAAAAACTTTAATTATATTTCACTTTTAAGTGCATTATATTCAAAATAAAGTATTGCAGTATATACGACAAAAATATTTATGTTCTTTATAGGTCTAATTAAAAATATCAGTGAAAGAAATATTTTTTTTATGTAACAAGGCATAAATATTAAATTTAATAGATTATAGATACTTTTTGTAATTATTGATGCAGCATAAGCTATTTAATATGATTCCTAAATTGCTTGTTAATATAAAAATGGGTCGAAAAACCCATACAGGGTAAGAAAGTTAAGGGAAAAAAAGTGTTAATTAATTTCATTTAAAATTTTCATAAAAGTTTTACTGTGTTAAATGCAAAAATATTTCTTATAATATTATTTATGCAAGGCTGAATAATTGTTGCATCTCTAATTCAGATTAGTAACTCTCAATTTATAAAACTATTACAGGGTTTGAAATTCAATTTTCCAGAGGAGGGGAGTCTCCCTCCCAACATTTATAAATGGAGGGGAGTTGAGCTGTTTGGGAGGGAGAAAAAAAATCTTTAAAACCTACTGTTATTTTATGTGCTATTTAAAGAGTTACACAGATACAGACATGACAAAATACCACTGAAGCAATTTTTATCAATATCTCAGAATAACAGGCATGAGATTTCAAAAAGTTATAACAAAAAAAAGAGGAAAAGCATGGAAACCAGAAAATGAGAAACTATTTTAAATAACACATGTGTAAGACAATTAAGAAGCTTATTTTATTCCCCAAAAATTTGATACTTTATTTAAATCCTGTTTAATTTTATTTTTTTTTTGTGGGGGGAGGGGGAGAAGAGGTCAGAGTGAATCCATTTATGCAAATATTATAAGTAGTTCTGAAATTAAAGTTTCCATTTTAAGTTCATACTTCTGACACAATGTTTTACACAGCAATCTTAGCTAGTTGTCTAATTTAAATTTTAACATGTTTTCACTTAAAACATCAATTAACAAAAATGGCCAGCTAATGTTTAATTTGCAAAAAAGTTATTGAAAACAATATTACAGCAAATTTTCTGAAATTCTATTACGAAATTAGTATTTTTTTTCGTGATCTTTTACCAAAAAACCATGTTTTCTTGTGATCTCTTGATGAAAATCAGTTTTCTCAAGATCTTTTGATGAAAATTACAGTTTATCGCGGTCTTTTGGCGAAAATAACGGTTTTCTCGCGATCTTATGACGAAATCTGTGTTTTTCTTGCGATATTTTGAAGGAATCTGCTTATTTTTTGCGATGTTTTGACGGAATTTGCGTTTCTCTTGCGATGTTTTAACGAAAACTGTGTTTTTCTCATGACATTTTGATGAAATCTGCATCATCTCGTAATATTTTGACAAAATAGCCTTTTTTTCGTGATTTTTTGACGAAAATCGCATTTTTATTCTGTAATACTTTGACGAAAATTGCTGGGTTTTTTTGCAATCTTTTCACATAATCTGCATTTTCCATGCGATATTTTGACTGAGTCTGCATTATTCTTGCGATATTTTTACGGAATCAGTGTTTTTTTTACGATATTTGTCAAAAGCCCCATTTGTCTCACTTTTTTTTAAAATGAAAATTGCATTTTTTGCAATCGTTTGGCGAAAATAGCAATTTTTTTTTTTTTTTTTTTTTTTTTTTTGCGATTTTCTGGCGAAAATTGTGAATTTATTCCACAATATATTGATTAAAATGGCCTTTTTTTGTGAGTCTTTGAGAAAATTGGCATTTCTATCACGATAATCAAAAAAAAATTTCTGTGTTTCTATTTTCTATGAACGATTGATGTTGATGAAATTGATTGTAAAAATACACAATTGAGCTCGGCTCAAAAGCTGTGAAAATTTTTTTATTAGCCCAGAAATTCGGACATAACTATCCGAATGTCCGGGCTGATAAACATGTTTCATAACTTTTGGAATCGAGTGCAGTAATTTTTTGGAGAATTCGAAACGGAGTTACTCTGTTCTCGCGATGAAAAATCGCATGAAACTTGTCAATCGATCGTGGAAAAAAAGTGTGAAATTTGACGATCGATTGCGTTAAAATATCGTGAATTCCAACGATTTTTCACAGTAAAAAACTCACACGAAAGTATCACAAAATTCGCAAAAAGATCATGAGAGTTAATCATAGTTTCAAAATTCAACATTTTTCGAAAAATCCGTGTTTTATTTTGGGTGGGAACCTCCCGCTTATGATATTTTTTTGGGCGGGATTTCAAAATTTCGGGCATGAATCCCGCCCTGAAATTCAAGCCCTATATTAATTATATTTGAATAGATTAAAAAATAAATGATTGTTTTAATGTCTTCTAAATATCTTTCTCTAGTTCAAATCTGAAGAAATGTTCTGAGTATATCCAACCAGTAGGTGGTGATTGTACTAAAGGACTTATTGCTGGAATCGGTTCTGTGGAATCTACTTATCTACTGCAAAGTACTGTTTGTAACATTGAAAATATTTCAGATTATGCTTCTCTGCTGGTGTTGATCGATTATTTCACTCAAACTGAAGTGAGCATTTTCTTTTGTGATACTTTTATGCATTTGGTAATACATATTTATCATCAAGTTGTAACAAATATTATTGTTTGTGAGTGCGTATGTGTGTGAGAAATAGTGTGTATGTTTGTAAATTCTATTCTTAAAGAAAAAAGAAGGATGCATCTCAACCTTCTGTCAATTCCATGTCTGGTCGTACTTTTTTCCAGTTTCATGACTAGGGACACAATAAGGCAAATAATGTCATTCAGGGTTCCTGATAAAAAAATTTCTTTAGCTTTTTAGCTAAAATATTTTAACTCTTACCAATTTTCCAGTCTTTTAGTGGGGGTAGATACTATAACATTAATTTCTTCATTTATCATTATTATTGTGTCATAATTATCTTTATTATGAGTTTTTTAGTTTTTCAAGTTTATTATTGGAGTTATATTGTGTTACTATTGTTTTGATTGTTATATTCTTTTAATATTTAATGCTACTTTCTGTAATTAATGACTTAAAAATGAATGCTAATTGACGTTTTGTTTAGGTTGTTATTTATTTAATAGTACTTATAAAATGTAGTTAATTTCAATAGGTTAAGTCTATATTTCCTGTTTTCGTAAGTTATCCATCTTTCTGTGAAGTTTATTTTGCCTTGAAAATATAAAAATGGAATAAATATGGTGTTTGAGTAAAGCTGGGAATTTAATGTTTAAAACTTCATTAAGTCATCAAAAATTTAAGTTAATTAATAAGCACAAGAAAAAAGAGATAATCTGCTGTCTTCTATCTGCTTGAAAAATTTGTAGATTTTTATAACACAATTTGCCTGTACTATTAAACTGATATTCAACTTTATCATTCATAGTTTTTTTTCTGTTTATGATCATCTGTTGTCAGATTATCTTAAAATCTGCTGGGAAATCATTTCATTTTCATCCTAGCATTTTGATTTCCTGAATTTTTGAGATGAGTGTTTTGTGTCAAATCTGGTTATTAAAGTCAACCATAAAACTGGTTTTTACTATGCATTGAGTATATTTATACTTAAAAATTTTGTAAAATTTGAACCAACTTTTGGTGCAGCAATAGCTGCAAGCATAAGATGGTGAAATTTCACTCCAAGATTTAGAGTTCTGATTGAACCTTAGCTTCCAAATGATGGTTCAAGATTTCACTATTTTGTGGTTGCAACACCAAAAATTCATTCAATCTGTCACAAACATTTTAACAGTGTACATATGAGTATTAGTGCCAAATCTGGATACCAAAGTCAACTGTAATACTGACTTTCATTAGTCTGCATTGAGTATGTCTACATATATGTATTTGGTACCAAATCTAGTTACCAAAGTCAACCACAATACCAGCTTTCATTATTCTACATTGACTATGAAAATGCTGTAACAACAGGTTTTGTATGAGAAATCCATTTTTGATGTATTAAAATAAATGTAAAACAGGATATGGCAATTGCTAAAATAAATTCTGTATTATAAACACTGTTCCTTTCTTTTCTGCACACTTTTTTTTTTCTTCCCTTGTGTCCAATTTTTGAATTTTAAGGATA
Source organism: Maratus speculifer (assembly GCA_964019185.1). Classification (NCBI taxonomy): domain Eukaryota; kingdom Metazoa; phylum Arthropoda; class Arachnida; order Araneae; family Salticidae; genus Maratus; species Maratus speculifer. Next base: position 215,003,824 of record OZ025301.1, on the reverse strand, counting down.
ATATCCATATATTTAAAACATAAGGCTGTTTTTTTAGTCATCTATTCTGAACTTTCTATTGAACCAATTATATATATATATATATATATATATATATATATATATATATTACACGAAAGCTGCTTAAATGTATGTGCCTGCATTAGCTATTTTTAAAAAAATATTTCTATTTTTCTATTTTTAATTTTAAAAGCTTCTTATAAAACTTCATTAAAATGGTGGAAATGAGATTAGTTTTCTTTTCTATTCAACAATATCAGTAATGTTGTTTATTAATCTTTATTCATTTTATTCTTATTAATGTTATTTTCTGATTACATTTAAAAATATCTTAATTTTTTTTTATGTTTAAAAATTCATGCTTTTTCTGTCACAAAGCTGTCAAATTTAAAAAAATAAAAATAAAAATAAAAATTCTTCATTCTGCTATTGAGTTTGAGACATTTCATCACCTTGAGAATAATAGGGTTCCTACAGCTTTTCCCTTACATAAATTACTTTTTGGTTAGGAAAGTTCTATTATTATCTATGAAGGCATTCCTGCTTTAAAATGGTGTTATATCTAATTTGCATCCACTTACAATGGAGAATAATTTGGTTCCATCTCAAGTTTTCAAATGCAGCCAGAATAATATGCCAAAAAGTAATTTTTTTTTTTTTTTTTTTTTTTTTTTTTTTTTTTTTTTTTTTAAACTACTATTAGAACCTTATTATTCTACTCTCAGGTGATAATTTGTTATTACTGTAAAACTTCAGAAAAATGGTACATTTTGGAGCAATTTGGATGTCATATATAGACTTAGGAATATGATCTGCACATTTCCCATATTTGCTGTGTAGGAAAATAAAAATGGTGTCAAATGCTATTAAAACTATGCATTTATTTTATGTTATTTGAATGATACTTTTGTCTGATTTCCCTCATGTAGTACAATGGATTATCTCACCTTTGATATTCTTCTCCTACAGGGACCAATGTATCGTCAAATACGTGGTTGTGGTTATGCATATGGTTATGACATTTATGTTAGCCGTGACACTGGACTAATTTATTTTGGTCTTTATCGTGCAACTCATCCTGTCAAGGCTTATAAAGCAGCAGTTGATATTGTAGTAAGTTTTCATTGCTATTATTGTTTTCATTATTTCTATTTTTGTTTATATTTGGTACATTCAGGAATGAAAGAGTTTCCATAATGGAAGCATATTTGGGGGGAGGGTTAAATAATTGGGCATTTTGTATACTCAAATCCTCATAGTTTGTTTCTGAATCGTTATGCAAAAGAGCCATCAAATCCATGGAACTTTATTCTTAGCATCTGAAAATAGTGTAAATGAAGTTCTTAAGTTTCTCAAAAGGAAAAGGGAATTTCTGTAAGTTTTTTTTTGGAATAGAATATTATGTTCTATTTATGCAACACTTTAAGGTATTTTCAGTGATCTATTTTTGGAAATATATTTCTGAGGCAAAGATCAACTTGACGAGCTGTATTTGGCATGGAGATTTTTAAAAAAAAAAGGAATATGAGAGTAATATTCTAAACAGTAAAACCATTCAAAATAATTAAGATGAGCGAAGCAAATTGTCTACTAGGCTACACAAATTACATTTTGTCATACATTTTACAAAAAAACTATTGAATATTTTGACTTGAAATTAAACATAAAAATAAATTATGATCTGCAGATTTGCATAATATAATTTGTTTTTATAGAACTAGGGGGGCGCCGCCCCCCTGCTCGCTATGCTCGCCAACCCCCCGCGTAATCGCTTCGCGATTCCAAATTATTGGCTACCCCTGCTTGCTGCGCTCGCCAATACCGCATGGTATGAATAAGCAGTTACAGACCTTTCAACTGATGTGTCACACGACTGGTGTTATAAAGAAATTAAAAATGTGCCCCCCTGGGAGGCAGCGTGGGAGGCGACACAAAAGACATCCATAATATGAATAAGCAGCTGCAGACCTCTCAAATGATATGTCACACGACTGGTGTTGTAAAAAATTGAAAATGCGCCTCCCAGGGGGGCAGAGTGGGGGTGACACACAAGACATCCATAAAATGAATAAACAGTTGCAGACCTTTCAAATGATGTGCCACAACTGGTGTTGTAAAAAAATTAAAAATGTGACCCCCCCCCCTGGGGAGAGCAGAGTGTGGGGGTGACACACAAGACATCCATAATATGAATAAGCAGTTGCAGACCTTTCAAATCTTGTGTAATAGGACTGGTGTTGTAAAGAAATTACAAATGTGTCCCCCCTGGGGAGCAGAGTGAGATATAACACACAAGACATCCATTATATGAATAAGCAGTTGCAAACCTCTCAAATGATGTATCAAGCGACTGGTGTTGTAAAGAAATTAAAAATTTGGCGAAATATTACAGTTATCGCCAAGTTGGCGTCACTTTTGACAACTAATTTTGGTCGCCAAATTTGGCGATATATCGCCAAGTTGGCGACAAACTTGGCGATTGTTGGCGATGGTAACCTTTCCTCTCTTTATGGTAACCTATACGGCGATGCATAGACGGAGCCCTTTCCTGATTGGTCTATTCGGCTCATGGAAGGAGTGGACAACCCGGATTCGTTAGTTCCAGAAATCTTCCACATCAGCATCATTCCAGGAGTCATTCCTTTTAAGGCTAGTTTTTTTTTACTATAGAAGGATAACCTTTAAAATATCATTATTTTAATTAATTTATTTTACATGCTTTTCCATTATGGATGCATTTTTGCAAATAAAAAAATGAAACACATACATTTTCAGAAGAAAAACTTAAATCATGGAATCAGTAATAATAGCCAGAATCATCATTAATTAAATAAATAAAATATTGTTTCATTATTCTGCCAAAATATTTCAAAAACTGCTTTCAGATTATTTGTGTAGTCTACACAAATTCATCAGATATACAGCCGAACCTAGTTAAGATGCATTTCAAGTAATTGAACAATAAAATCATGTTTTCTCTAAATGTTCATTGCTAAAAGTATGCATTTAAAATTTGCTTAATTTATTCTTGAATATTTCAGTATTTAAAATTTTTATCTAATTAATTCAGTAATTATAAACAAAAATATTTTAAACTGTTAGTCTTTTGCATCTTATTAATAAAACACTTCTTTTGATTGATGTACACATATTTTTGTTAAGTATATGTTCATTACTTAGCTCAATTAATCATATTGACCAAACTTCATCAGTAATTATTAATAATAACCTGTAAATTTAATTAATATACAACATTTATCAAATTTACCAAAAGATGTAATTATTATTTATTACTGATTATTATTAATAATTAATGATTTATCAAATTAACTGTAACATGTATATACCAAAACCTTCCAGAAAAAATCTAAGTAAGAATGCATCTCGCCAAAATCTCTTTAGAGTAGAACTTGGGTTATAAACAGTCGGAAAGAAAATTCAAAGAACAGAGCAAAAATTATACATAAATATTTTAAGTATATTTGCTTGATAGTGCTTTTAAAAAGAACATTGAACTCTTTGAAAAGTGTCTTAAAACTATTTTTATTTTGATACTTGTTTCTAGGATTCTCATCTGAATGGAGATTCCAAGTGGAATACAGAACTTCTTGAATCAGCCCGTAGTACATTGGTGTTTGAATTAATCGAAAAAATAAAAACTGTTGCTGATGTTGTGAGTGAATCTTTGAAAGCCTACTGCCGTGATACCAAGGCCGATGTCAACAAGGAGTTGAACGAATTACTTGAAAAAGCTTCTGTCGTTACTACTACAGACATGGAGCGAGTTGGACTGAAATATATTAAGCCTCTATTTAATCCAGAACTTTCTAGATGTGCTGTTACCTGCAATCCTACTAAAGTAGATGAAATAAGTGAAGAATTTGAAAAGTAAATAATTTTTATTTTTCATTTTCTGTATTGTAGAATAGTATTTTCTGAAATTTTCAGACTTGTTTAATCTAATGATCTTTCATACTTCAGAAAATTTTATTTTTTAAAAGAGTTTTAATAAAATTTATCTTACTCCCCAAGTGTATGAAGTTTAAAATCATTGAAGCTCTTTATTTTATATTTTCCAACCTTTTCCTGTTTATTTATTTTGTTAATAATAAATAAGCATCTGAATCCCCCCCCCCCTCCTTCCTAAATTATGCCAAATTTTGTTCTCCCAGCACTTAGAACATGAAGCTTAAAATCTGTAACAGTTTAATTTTAGAATATTTTTTACTTTTTTTTTATTATTTAGTAATAATTCAAATTACTCCCTGAGCTGAAATTTTTGTTTCTTAATGTTTGTCCCTTTCCAGTATACAAAATTTTGTATACTGGAATTCTGTTACTATTCTGAAATTTTCCTCTGTATTTTTATTTTCTTCTATTTAATATACATAAAATGAAAACATCAGAATCATTAAAAAAAATTCAGCTTATTTTTTTTTTTTTTTTTTTGATGTACTCTTGTTAATTCAAACTTGTCGGGATCACATGAAATGTTCAAATTATCCTGAGTTCGAATTATGGAAAGTATGAGAGGAAAAAATTTTTAAAGGAGTACTATTACAAAAGAATGAATCTTATAGGTTTTTTTACAATTTATTTTGGCTATTATCATTAGAATATGACTTAAATTAAAAGGTATAAATACATAAACTAATTAAGGGATTAGGAACAAGCACGATGGAAGAAAGGTTGGATGTGTCATTGATGAACAGACAGGGCATTAAGAAAGCGGGTTACATATGAATGGGATTATATGCATACTAGTTTCAGAATAATTCTGGCAAAAATGGAAGAAAGTATTTTAAGGATCTGAAGTCCCTCTGAAAGTAAGGAAAAATGAAAAATCAGAATTCTCATTAGTTTGAATTAAATGAAGTCATAGAAAATGAGTTTGAATGAATGCAATTTTTTAACGTTATTCTGCTTTTGAAAATTTCAGGACTTCATGTTCAGTTCAAATCAGAGTTGGCAAGTTTCTTCTGCTATGGAAAAAAACATGGAAAAAACCGGGCGGAAGAATTGGGTTTCTTCCAAGTGGAAGAAACTGTTTTTCTTTAAGAATTTACCACATATTTTCAATTTTGTAAGATATAATAAATATCTTCTTCCTATAATCTAAGTCAATTTCACTGGACCAAAACAAATTTAATTAAGCATATGCTAAATTAATAATTGCATCAGTTTTTTTAGCCAAGATCACACACATTTATCTAGAGATCTTCAACCATTGGCTAAATGAAAAGAAATTTTATCCAAAATACACAAAATCAGTTAAATGTTATCCATTTCAATTTAACCAACACATTTTTTTATTATTTAAATTTCTGAAACTTGTAGTAAATAGTAGAGATTCTTTACTAATGGTAGAATGAAACCCATTTAAATAAAAGTTTTTAATTCACATCAATTTTATTAATGTAAATAATTTATAATAATTACTATACAAGATATAGATCAATCAAAAATATGGTTTTGTTTTGGCCCAAAATCTGAGTTTTGCCAAAAACAAAGGCGAAAATTAGGCCAGATTGAAACACTTAGTATTCCAAAAATCTTGTTTCTTCCTTTGGAAATTTTCAATTTTAATTATTGATTTGAACTGTATTGGCTCAAATGAATGTATTGCAATGAACTTCATTGTTTATAATTATCAGTCATGATTTATCAATCATCTCATAGAAAATTTTTAGTTTAAACTCCATTAGATTTCAAATATTCTTTGAGAAAGTTCTAGAATAACAAATGATCATTTACAAAAATCATTATTGAAGAAAAATCAAGATATATATACTTAAAACTAAAATATTTTTAATTAAATGAAGTTTGTATAATTAGAAAATCTTTCTGTGTCATGGATGAATTAATTACATACTGTATATGAAAATAAAGTTTTTGGATTATTAACAGTTTTACATAATTAATAAATATTATACATATAATTAATTTCAATTATGTATATTTATGTATGTATTAATTACTTTAAAACATACGAGTTGATTACTTACATTTTTCTTGGATGTTATCATTTTTGGCCAAAAGTAGGAAGGTCACCTAAATTTGGTTTTGGCTTTAAAAACCTGTTTCGATCTATCCTCATTATTAAAAAAGTGATTAAAATCTTTATTTTTCTTAGTATAAAGCAACATAGTATAGCAAAAAAGTTTTTTAGCAGTAGGATGCTGCAATCAATTTCTCAACTTAAATTGGATAAAATCAAAAAATGAATATATATATTTTTTTTTTTTTCAAGTTTTACACTTTAGGATAGTTTAAAAGCATTTTGACATACCCATAGATGTTTTTAGAACACCAATCTTTTAAAATCAGCATTGAAATATTCATGCTAGATGAAAAAATACAAATTTATTTATTTACTGTGTTGCACAGTTTAAAATAATGCACATTTATATGAAAATAATATATTTTTATATGAAAAACAATTTGTTGATAGTTTCTTTTTCTATTTTTATAAATGGAGCAATTAATTAAAAAACCAGCCTCTACAGTAGTAAAAATCCATCAACTGAAAATGTCTGCTGAACCTGAAGGTTATAAAAAAAAAAACTTATCTTTGCAAAAATAATATTTTTTATAATAATTAAATTTTCCAATTTAAATTTCATGTAATTATACTTTAACTCTTTTACATAGTTTATATACTTTAACTTTGAGCATTTGTTTTGGTTTCTGGTGGTTTTTTCCATTTCTTCCAGTTTCTTCCACTGTCCTGGAAAAAATAGGTTTCTTCCAGAAGAAACCCAACCCTGATTTAAATTAAGCAAAGATTTGATTTATCTGATTATGAATCAACGAGAGTCGACTGTATTTCTATTTTTTGAGATGCCTTGAAATTAGATTATTTTCAAAAAATGTCTGTCTGTAGTTTGTGCATGACACAATCACTACAGATACCTTGTTTTAAGAACTAATGCATTCTTTTTCTGCATATTCTCTGAAACTTTAAGGCTGCTAGTCACTCAGCTTCTAAATTCGCCTCGGCGATGTAAAGTCTATGAGCGTTTGATGAATTCTTATGTTTAAAGCATCTTCCCATGGGAATTAATATTTTAAACTTCTTTTTCCAGTGTTTTGTTCTTAAAAGATACCACTTTTTATCTTAGTTGTCAAAATATTTTAAAAATCTGTTCTTAATTTAATATTTTATGTTTTAAAAACTGATTAACTGGGTATAAAATCTTAAAATTTTATATGAAATTAAATGTAGATCTTAGTAATGCTTTGAGAACTAAGGGAAAAAGTGACATCCTTTAAGAAAAGAACACTGAAAAAAGAAGTTTAAAATATTAATTTTTTGAGGAGACATTTAGAATATAAGAATGCATCAAACGCCCATTACCTAGGAGAACTCAGAAACTAAATAACTGTTAGTCTTAACATAAATAGGTGCTGATTATGTTTCAGTATACTGCACAACAAGGGAAACTGTTATGCTAATTTTTGCACAGTTTCATAGTTATATCTCAGCATCTATGAAGTGGAATTTCATTAAATTTCGTATTCAATTAAATCTTGACCTATGTAGTTATTGATTAGATTTTGGTTTATAAAGTCCAAAAAGTTGTGCTATATATTTTTTAATTTAATTGATATTTGCACCTCAGCATCTATGCAATGGAATTTCCTAAAACTTGGTGTTTAGTTAAAGCATGACAAGCAGTGTTCTCGCTGTCGCTCGCCAATGCGCCAAATTGCGACTAAATTTTTCATTTGGCGAGTAAACAAGCGATTAGATTCGCCAAATTGCTAGTGCTCAGTTTTTGCTTTTTCTTTTTTTTCTTTTTCGTTTTTCCTACTTATACATATATATATATGTATAATATATACATATTTTTTATATTTGTAGCGGATAGTTGAAATGAGATTAATAACAATCACTGTCACAGTTATAAAAACTTGGGTTATTTTAGAAAACATTGAAAAAAAGGGGGGTACCTTAAAGGATTAAAGATATATATATGTATTTTTGTGCTACACGGTGAAACTATTTGGCTAATACTTTTTTCATTTGGCGAATGTTTGTTATTTTTAATTAGCCAAATTACTAACGTTGGTCAAATGTCAGCGAGAACACTGATGACAAGTTGATAATGTTTAAGTTTGATGGCTCTGTGTTTTAAACTATTCTCATGATCATTATATCTATGCATCTATTGGATAGAATTTGAGCAAATTTTATAGTTAGACATCTATTAAAAATTATATGTTTCTATTTGTTCATGCAACAGTATGAAATACTTCATGAAATACTCTTTAATAGTTTCACAGTTATATTATAATTTTCCGACGAATATTATAGCAATATCTCAGTTTCCATTGGATAGAAATGTTACCACATTTTGTATTTGAAGTTATTAATTAAAAATATAAATGTTGTTTGAGTTTGTTTTTGTAAACCCAACAGTAAATAATTTTAAATTGTTTTATTTTTCATTTGACCATTTTCAGATTATCCCGGAAGTTGACTGTCGTGCCTTCATTGGAGAAAAATTTCATGTGCGAGTATTAGCAAATTGGAGCTTTTTATTGAAGTGATTTTTTAATGAAAAATGTTGTTTTATACAATTTGTGTAAATAATGCTTAATAAATTTTATTTATCTTTTTTTTAGACTCTTTTAAAATAATATAGTTTTTCAATTATTTCTTTATAAAATTTAATTGTGGCATGGCATAGAACTGAAGAAGTACGGGTATGATTTATTTAATCATTTCATTATTAAACACAAAAATCTTCCATGTGCCCGACCAAGATGTTTTTGCCTGTAGCAGTGGTTCCCAACCTTTTATAGGCCATGCCCCACCAAAGCATCTGTGAAATTACTATGCCCTCTGTCCCCTTATTCACTCTGTAAATTATGTCTTTTATTATTTAAAGTGAACTTTATTGGCACAGTAAAATTACAAAAGAGCAACAACAATAACTATTAATTTCACATTTTTAGGTGTGTTCGTAATTATATGAATACATAGTACCTACATTTTTCAGTTCGTCCTCATATAACATTTCAAAAGCTACCAAACTGAATTGTTTGAAATTAAAAATATATAATTGATCTTCAGTCGCAAATGTATTTTTAACATTATTCTATAAATGCAGTGGTACTATACACGTTTGCCTTTGTGCAAAAAACAATTTTGTTGTATTTTCCCACCTTACCTTGATGTTAAAAAAGGTGTTAAGGTATGAATTTTTATTTTCACAAAATATCTTGAAGAGAGAGTTATATATAGTATTAAGATTAAAAACATTCTCACACTTTATAATCAATTTTTGAAGCTAATTTAATGTGCATGGGAAAGCTTTGGGCATTAAAATTTCTTTCTATTGATAACACAATACACAAAAAACATTTAAAAATTCTCATATTTATCAAAATAGCCATTATTCCCCATCACAAAACAATATCTCTGTTTTTCATTTCCTCATATGCAGACCTGCCATCTGCTATGAAAAAATTGTAGTTGCTAAGATTTGGATGTATAAACACTGGTGTTACAAAAATTGGTCTTAAACTACAATTTTTTGCAGAAAATACAATTTTATTTATTAGCTTCCGATGCTATTTCTTTCAGACAAACTAAAAAATGTCGTGTCGTCAACCTTGAATTTTCTACTCAACCGATTTTGATAATTATTTTTTTAAATGAAAGCTATTTATTTGTAGTTGTGCCCATTTTAGCTATTTTTTAATTTATTTCCATTTTTAATTTTAAATGTTTTTTACGATATTTCTTAAATATGGTGGCAACACAGTTTAGCTTTTCTCTCGATAATAAAAATTTATTTTCCATTTTCACTTTCCACGAGTCAGAAGCTTTATTTCATCAGTGAATATGTCCTTGCATATAAAAGAAAAAAGTCAATTGTTTTTGTAAAATTTAACCACAATAAAATGATTGCGTATAATTATGCACTAATTGGGGTAAAAAAATATATTTACTGAGAAACAATAATAATAATGTAAATAAAATAACAGAAAATAATTTATGATAAAAATTAATGTCTAAAGAAAAATTTCAAATGAGGAAAATGATGTCATTCAGCAACCAGATAAATGGGAATTACAATATTATTATGGATGCCTTTTTCATATTATTAATAACAGTAACTTTTAAAAAACATTTAAAGAGAAAATGACGTCACTATTTAAAAATCGCATTTTTACTCATAACGATATTACATTTCAATATTTCTTTTCATTATGGACACTGAGATTGAGATTTTACTTTCAGATGACTTCAGTTAGTGAAAATAATGTCAGAGTAGAAATGAAATTAGTTTTTTTTTAATAAAACTATTTTTCTGTGAGTGCATATAAAATAAAATTTCTGGATTTTGCTGGCACTCAGATTACAATTTTAACTGAAGATGTGCAAATATTTGCATGCAAAATTGTAACTGGCAAACTTGACATTAAGTTTGGAAATATATTTATTATATATTGATTCAATAATGTAATTACTTTTGCTTTTTTTAAAACCAAATCGATCGGGTCTTTTAAATATTTCACTCGTCGAATTCGATGCGATTCTACTTGTTTTATTGTTAAAATGCATTTCCTTTTTCTTAGCGTGTATAAAAAAACGTTTAAACTAAAGAAAAATCCATTTTTGATGAATCTAGTCAATGAAGAAGTAGCACGTCAAATTGTATCTTTATTATTCCACAATTCCAATGACTCAGAGAGAAATTGCTAATGAATTGGGTATTTCGCGCCGTTCTGTTTGCTATTATATTGATAAACACAAGAAAAATGAAGTTAGTTTATTGCATTCTAAACGGGGTTGCCCTTCTAAAAAACCCTATCGATTTTTTTTTTTCTAATCTGAGGCGAAACTGAATTCTGCAATGGTAGAATCTACATTCAACTTGTTTTATTTTATTTTATTTTTTTTTTTTTCAGTTATGATTTTTAGTAAAAGCAGTAAATTTTTTCAGGATGATCCTGTTTTGGAAGTTAATTTTTTTTTAATTAATACAAATAAATAACAATAAATTAATGTAAATTTTTAAATTAATAATTTTTAAATAATTTTTTGGTCATTTGTCCAAAAATTCCGTCATTAAAAAATGTCCAAGAGAATAAAAAAATTGGGTTTTAATATGTGAATCAAGGTTTAATTAATTCTGGGAATTCGATGAGATGATTATCTGTGCTGTTGCCACTCACTTTATTAACATTTGCGAAGGTTAGATTTGGAGAAACCTCATTGAATGTTAATATTGCGAATATTGAGACTATTTTCTCATGAATAAAAGGAAGTTAGGTTTTAAGATTTTGTTTTAATATAAAATAGTTATCGAAATGTAAAAATATATTTACTAAGCATTAAAAAATATATGCTGTAAAAAATTTTGAATAATTATTGACATATTGTACAAAGTTTTTTTGCTAATTAGTGGCTAAATATTTATTGCTATAAGGTTGTTTGAAGGACAGATCTTCTGTTTATGAATTTCCATAAAAGAAAAGTTGCAGTTTCAATCATTTAAGGATTCTATTGCTTACAAGTTGTTATTGAAGCTTTAAAATTTTTTATACAATTATTGCAGAAAAATTTTCAGCCGCAGTAAAAATTTTTATTTTTAGGATTTTTTAGTTTTAGAAACAATTTATGGTTCTAATTTCTTTAAATTACTGATCTATATTTTGCCTGGCTATATGGTACAATGCAGCTCTCCTGTATCAAACAGTTTTATGGAATTGATAAAACAAAACGAATTTACTTTGTAAAAAAAATATTTTTTGCGAAACAAAATTCATGAATAAGCAAGTTAAGTATATGCAAATGTTAAAATGTTCTTCATTTTTTATTTCACAAATAATTAAAACTCATGAATGTTGAGGGATGACTGCATGTTTTCTATATGTGCTGTGATGTGGCTGTCAAATAAATGTTTTGTGTATTTATAGAAGAAGTTATATTTATCATGAAAGTTATCATAATTTTATCTAAATATTATGAAAATAATTAACACGTACCACATTAGCACAATTTTTTTTTTCTGATGTAAATTTGATGAAAACTTTGTTTTCAAATATCAGTTGCATATATTTTTTAAACTATTTTCTATTATCTTAAAAAAGAAATAATAATAATAAATAAAGTTTAGTTAATATAGTTTAATATAGGTTAATATAGTTTACTTAATATATTTTAATAGTTATAGAAAAAAAGAACTATTTAAATCATTAAAAAAAAAAAAAGTAAATAAACAGTTTATTAATAAATAAACAGCAATAGCCAGGTTACTATGTGAGTCATATAATTGCCATTTTGTTGTAATCGCGCCAACATGGTGCATATATAACATATATGTTTATTTCTCTTCTAGCAGAATCTTCTAATTTGGCAAAAAATTGAGCAATTAAAAAAAATTATGGATAAAAGCAATATGATTTAATGTGTAGTATACATTTAAGGGAGACCAAACTGGTCGCCAAGGGCAGCTAGTAGGTTGAAATTCTGCAAGTTATCATCGATAGAATAAGGGTAAAATCTGTTATTCCCAAGATGAAGCAAAAAGATGGGCTGTATCCATATGTAGTAGTAGGTGTAATATTGTATATGTTATGTTGACACTAATCAATGGATTTATGGATACAGCCCCTCATCTTTTTGCTTCATTTTGGGAATAACAGATTTTGGCCTTATTCTATCGACAAAAATTTTCAGAATTTTCAAGTTATGTTTTTGAGACTTACGCAAAAGTTGCTCTATACATTTAGCTAACATATTATATAAATTATATTTAGATTGGGGCCACGCATACACAGTGAAACATTATTGTAATTATCATGTAATAAAGACATTTTCACTTTGGCACAATTTTCTGTAAGATCTATTGCATTTACAAAAGAATGAAAAAATAGTTTGATTACATAGTTTCTGAACAACAACACCTGCTCGCTTCAAGCCTTTAAAAACAAAAATAAATTGAAATTTATTCCATAAAGTTGCCCTTTTGAATTTGAGGATAGCTTTAAGGCAGGCATAAAATTTATCTTGACGGACTACAGAATTCAGTTACAATGCGGACTATGATCGATTTCGTTGAATTATTTTATTTTATTTAATATATTCTAGAATAATACAAAGCCATTTTCATTTTGGCTTAAAAGAAATAAAAATATTTTACAAAAAAAAAACTTTGAAAATGCTAATAATTTTAAGAACATATTTTTAATTATGAAACAAAAAATAAAAAATCACATAATGTTATGTATTTTTAAAGAAACAAGTTAGTTACACAATTTTGGAATGTTTCAAATGTCCACTTAAAATAGAATTTTAGAAAAATGTACCGAAGCATAAAAAAGCATATTAAAAAAAAGTTAAATATATGTGTATGTATATATATATATACACTCACAGTACTTAAAATATATTATTTAAAAATCTACCAGCACCCTAATCTTTTAGTTCTGTTTTTTAGGCTGATAATTAAAAGCTCAAAATTTTGAATCTTGTTTATGATTCATGTGCCCTTAAGAAATTATAAGTTAGTTAACCCTTTATTTATCAAATTATGAATTCATGAAAATTTTATATTTTAAAGCATTTTGCATAAATCGTTTAAACTAAATTAAAAGATTCACATAATCATTTAATAAATTTTTGAAGGATTTAGATGGATTAATTAAATTTGAATTTACAGGGATTTTGTGCAACATTTATAACCCCTACTCAAATCTTTTACTTTAAATTGTTTTCTTAGTATTTTGTAGAATTATAAAATATATAAATATGATGTTCTTACAATATAAATATAGAAATATTTCTGAATTGAAAAATCTTCATTCTTCTCCCTCAGTGAAAAGAAAGCTGAAAAAGATACAAAGGCAAAAGAAATCATCCTTTTAAAGATATTTTTGTTTTGTGTAACCAATAATGCTTTTGGAATAAAATAAAGTAATGCATTTCTAACTCATTCTAAACAGTATTACAAATCGACATATTAAAAGAATTTGATAGTAATTTTAATGGTACTTATAAGTACCGTCGGTAGATAAAGAGTTAAAATGATACGAGACTCTAACCTCCATAATAATAGATAATTGCAGCTTTACTGTAAATGGATTGGCAACAAATTGACTTTATAAAGATTTTTCGACTGTGGTATGACAAACATAGCATATTAATAAGTTTTAAGATGTGATGCATGTTTAAATTATTTGTAAATAAAGGTTTCAACTATTTGGAAAAATAGTTGTTGTCCACGGTAGAGAACTGGGAAATCTGTAGTATATCTGAATCTTTTATCTGAATCTTAATTCTGCAACTTATTTTATTTTATTCCTCTTCTGATTGGTCCGTGTTTAATGTCAAAAATAGAATACTTTTGTTTTTTATTTTATTCGTTTTCTGATTGGTACATGTTTAATGTCCAAAAATTGAAGACTTCTGTTGCCACAATGACAAAAAAAGTAATAAAAACTTTGAAAAATAATAATTCAAAAAGAAATTGTGATAAAGATTTCAAACAAATTTGATTTAAAAGTGCATTTTTTTCTCTACTAAACGTGTAAAAATTAAAAATGTGTGATGTTTAGATGTTTAAAAATTTGCAGTTCCAAAAATTGTAAAACTGAAATTTTATTTAAAATTTGATTATGATGAGTCCAGGAATATTAATGTTTAATCCATGTCATACGTAGATTGCTTCTACGTATTCATGTAAATGATATTAAATATTGTTTTCTACTTTTTGTTCCGAATAAAATTTTATTTTAAATTAATTGGATTGTGCACCTTCTATCAGTTCTCGGAATAACTTTTCCAAAATATATATTTTTTCCTACATTTTTGTCAATTTTAATAAAAGCATGTCTTTTTTTTTTTTTTTTTTTTTTTTACATTTATATTTATGGCTAAAACACAGTTTTAACGATTGCTTGTCATCTGACTTGGAGGCTATGCGAGAAATTCGCCAATTGTGACAACCTAAATATTCAGGGCACATGTATGTCATATACTCGCTAGGATTTACTTGGTGTTATTTTGCTTAATGTTGTAACCCTGGTATGTTGTTTATTTTTTGATAAACTGTTTATTTACCTTAATTTTTCTTTTATTGAAATTATATAAAATGTTTTTTGTTCTATAGTTATTAGTTTTTAAAATTTAATATATTTAAAAATTGTTTTATTTATTGTTATTTTTTTAAATAATAGAAAATAAAGATGTATATTTAACCAGTATTCGAAAATGAGGTTTTTGCCAAATTGACGTTGGAAAAAAATTGTTCCAAACCTTATAAGTATATGACATCTGTGCCATATTCATATCTAATGCATGCAAATAATATAAATAAATAATGTACACAATAATGTAAAGAAACATATTTAAAAAATTGCTAATCTGGTATGTTTTAAAATAACGCCATGTTGCCGTTACTTCTAAAAAGATTAAGTTTTGCTATATTGCAAGTGAAAAGTTATTAAGCTAAATTTAATAATCATACCTTTAAATCGTCTTTTTTATTATACTTGTCTTTTTATAACTTATTTCGTGTAACAGAATTACAATGTAATTTTAAAAACAGATAATTCAATTACAGAAACAAAAAAGTATTCCCCCCCCCCCCCCCCCAAAAAAAAAAAAAAAAAAAAAACTCGACACATCTAGGGTTGTTTAATAAACAAACTCATCTTGAGATGGTACAAACTTCCCATTTTTGACATGGACTCGCTCTTTTCGCCCATGCGCAGTTCTGTCCAGGTTCCTCTTAAACGTGGTTCATCAGATATATTACAGTGTACAGTGGCTCTGGTGTATAGGGAAAGGCAGCAGTTTGGCTTAATAAAGAATTTTGACTTTATCTTGTGACAAACATGGCATATTAACAAAATTTAAGATCGATGCATGTTTAAATGATTTATAAATGAAGTTTATTATTATTTACTAGACAGGTTGTAATTTTCTCATGTCTTTACTGTAAGTGAAATCGCTTGGCAATAATTAAATTGTTTTTCGTTTAAAAGAACTTTTGGACAATAGACATTTTTTCATTATTCCATGTATTAAGATTTTTTAATTCAGACGATGAACATGGGATGATGCTGATATGTTATTATTATTATTTTTTTGGTCTTTGATATGTATTTTTTCTATATGTGCTGTGATGTGACCATCTAATAAATGTTTTCTGTATTTATAGAAGAAGTTATATTTATCGTGAAAAATATTATAATTTTATCTAAAAATTACGAAAATAATTAATATTTACTATGATTTTGTGAAATATTTCTCACGATCTGGAAGAACACTGGGATGATGTAGGATATGTCTAAAACAATATAAGAATATTTTTTTTCCTTAATATATTTTTTTCAGGAAATCGAAAACCTCTACAAATACACAACACAAGGGAAATTTTTAATGACAAAAAATGAGTCCTCAAAAATTAGTTAAAAGTACTCAATTTTACATTTCTCACAATCTGGAGAAATGCTAGGATGTTAGAAATGTGTAAAACAATATCAGAATATTTTTTTTTTTTTTTTTATTTACTTTTTATTTTATTTATTTATTTTTATTTTTTTTCAGAAAACAACAAAAAGATACAAATACACGACACAAGGCAATTTGTTAATGAAAAAAATGAGTACTCAAAAATTTTCAATACTTAATTTTATGTCACATACTTAAAATAGCTCCGATGCAAATGTACAATGTAAAATAAAAATAAAATATACAGTAGACTCCCTCAAATCTGCACTCCTAAAATCCACAACTCTCTAAAATCCGCACATAATTTACAGATGTAAACAATGAAACATTCAGTCCAGATATGGGGATAAAATTTGACTTTTTTAGATTTATATCAATTTCATATATTTTTTAATTTGTAATTTACTTTAATATTACTGAATTCATATTTTTTTCATGGAGGAAGAATAAGTTTATTTCTAAAAAATATCAAGATACTGCTGATATCACTGATAATTACAATCTTCTGATCAAACATATTTATGTATTAATCAAACTTTTTTGGTTATTAAGTCTGGCTAAACCTTAAATAAAACTTCGTTATTGTATGATATTGATGTGAGTTAGCAACGTATTTTTATGAGGCAAGTTTCATTGAATAATTTAAGAAAAGTTCATTTAATCTTTATCATGAATATTTAATCATACCTCTTTATTAACTTGACCTTTGCTTTTCATGTTTTAATTATTAAACATTTGTCTAAATTATTATTATTTTAGTTTATTACATTATTTATTACATTTATTATATTGTAAGCATTCATTGTAGATTCGATTGCATTATTAATTATATTCAAATTACTGTTTAAATAATGTAAACAAAGCAATGACTAGAAATCCGCAAAATTCTAAAATCTGCAAAACCTCTGGTCCCAAGCTGTGCGGATTTAAAGGAGTCTACTGTATATATATATATATGTAATTCTACAGGTATAATGTTACAGAAATCTGTATGCTTACTAAAATTTTATCTCTACACTATACAGAAAAAAAAGATATAAGTCTACAAAATTAGTTCCTGTAAAACTACAGAAATTTGTTACTTTACAAAATGATCTACTAAAATCACAGTAAACTTACTAAAATCGTATTTGTAACAAGAATACCAATTACATAAAGAGTTCTAGGCATCCCAGTTTCCGAAATAATTCTTAAGTAACCTTAGAGAGTTTTTGATTTTCATTGCACATGTGCATCTGCGACACGAATTTTTATTGTTGCCGTTACATAAAATGTTCTAGAAATCTGTTTCATGGAAATATTTTAGTAACTTTGCAAATTTGTTTTAATGCATAGGGAATGGCAACAAATTGACTTTATAAAGATTTCTGACTTCGTGGTATGACAAACATAGTCGTTTAATAAATTTTAAGATTAGACCCACGTTTCATTATTTTTAAATAAAGTTTTTTTATTGTTACTATTTGCTAGATCCGAGTAATTTTTTTTTTTTTTGTGCTTTTATTAGATTTTATGAAATATTTCTCTCGATCTGAAAAAATACTGATGATGTTAGATGTATCTAAAGCAATATCAGAGTATTTTTTTAGCCTTATTTATTTATTTATTTTTTTTTTCCAGAAAATTTCAAATTTATACGAGTAACTTAAGGGAAATTTTTACAGAAAAAATGAAGTCTCAAAAATTAGTTAAAAGTACTCAACTTTACGTCCTATACTCAAGATACTGCGATCCAAATGTACTAAAAATTGAGACACAAAAATTTGAAACAATTGAGCAAAAATTTATGATTTCGTGTATTCGTTCAAATATAAACTGTTGTGTACTTCTCTCATTACTCCCTCCCCTCATTTATTATGGACAAAAGTAAAATTGAAAGAGGCTGTATATCTATATGTTATCAATTTTTTCGAAATTTTGAACATCATCCCTACCACCATCCCCGTCATACATTTCTGATTTTTTTTCTTTTGTTTGGTGTCATATATATATATATATATAGTTTTACATATATTTTTCGCAATAATGATACATGAGAAGTCAATAAAATATCGCTTTATGATATGGAATAATTTTATATCAAATAAGATTTTAAAGAAATAGTTACTATTTAACAGTATTTTATAATATTTTTTTAAACATAATGCATTCAACAGTAATGTCTTCTTGCATTTGCCCCCTCTGGGGAGGAGGCACACCAATTGGATCACAATTATGGGATGCACTTCATCTTCAAGAGCTTGCATATAGGCAGCCAGGAATTCTGCAAAGTTTATTAGAAAATGAGAAATTGAAGACAAATTTGTAATATTCTAAACTTATTGGAGTATGTTCAAGGCATTGATTCCAGTTGAAAGAACATACAGAAGTTTTTTCCAAAAATTTCTTTCAACCCACGTGAAAAAATTTGTGGTGTCAAGATAAGTTTTAATTGTGGAATCGATTTCCTGTGGTAGATCACCAAGTTTGATCACAATAAAGCGAGGAACTTTATCTTCAAGAGCTTGCATATAGGCAGTCCGGAATTCTGCGAGATTTATTATAAAATTAAAAAAAAAAATGAAGACAATTTTGTTATATTCTAAACTTATTGGAGCATGTTTGTTGCATTGATTCCAGTTGGAAGAACATGCAGAAGTTTATTCCAAAAATTTATTTCTCTACACATAAGTTGTTATGGGATGTACTTTATCTTCAAGAGCTTGCATATAGGCAGTTAGGAATTCTGTAAAGTTTATTAGAAAATGAAAAATGGAAGAAAATTTTCTTATATTCTAAATTTAATTGAGCATGTTTGAGTCACTGGTTCCCGTTGGAAGAACATACAGATGTTTATTCCAAAAATTCCTTTCACCCCACGTCAAATAAGTTGTGGTGTCAAGGTAAGTTTTAATTGTGGGATCAGTTTCCTGTGGTAGATCACCAAGTTTGATCACAATTAAGCAATGAACTTTATCTTCAAGAACTTGCATATAGGCAGTCAGGAATTCTGCAAGGTTTATTAGAAAATGAAAAATTGAACACAATTTTCTTATATTCTAAACTTAATTGAGCATGTTTGGGCCGCTGATTCCTGTTGGAATAACGTACAGAAGTTTATTCCAAAAATTCCTTTCGCCCCTCGTCAAATAAGTTGTGGTGTCAAGGTAAGTTTTAATGGTGGGATCAGTTTCTTGTAGTAGATCACCAAGTTTGATCACAATTAAGCAATGAACTTTATCTTCAAGAACTTGCATATAGGCAGTCAGAAATTCTGCAAGGTTATTAGAAAATGAAAAATTGAAAACAATTTTGTTATATTCTAAACTTAATTGAGCATGTTTGGGTCATAGATTTCAGTTGGAAGAACGTACTGTCTGGCTCCTTTAAGAAAGACTCTAGAACCGGTCTCAGGTCCGTTCTGTTGCCAAGGTAACTGGTCAGTCGACTTTATTTTAAGGAAGTCCGGCATTTCTTTTTCTCCCATTCAACCGATCATTCCGCGAATAAGCAGTCCTTTTTTGTTCTATAGATAAAGTTCCCTCCCTACAAGTTTTGGAACCTTCCAAAACAGGAAACCTACTAAGGGTTTTTCTTATCTCGGTCAGACAGTACAGAAGTTTATTCCAAAAATTCCTTTCGCTCCACGTCAAATAAGTTGTGATTTTAAGGTAAGTTTTAATTTGGGATTTATTTCTTGAGGTAGTTCACCAAATTCGACTTCTATTATGGGGTGCAGTTTATATCCAAGAGCTTCCATATAAGCAGTCCGGAATTTTGCGAAATATATTAGAAAATGAAAAATTGAGGACAATTTTGTTATATTCTAAACTTATTAAAACATGTTTTGGGTACTGATTCTAGTCGGAAGAACATACAGAAGTTTGTTCCAAAAATTTCTTTCGCCCATGTCAAATAAGTTGTGATTTCAAGGTAAGTTTTAATTGCGGGATTAGAGTAGATCACCAAATTCGATCGCAATTATTCGATGCACTTTACCTTCAAGAGCCTGAATTTAAGCTGTCAGAAATTCTACGAGGCCTCAATGACTTTCCATGCAATAAAAACTTGAAGACAATTTTGTTATCTTCTATACCAGCGGTTCCCAAACTATGGGTCGCGATCCACTGGTGGGCCGCGGCAGGTTTTTTGGTGGGTCGCGGAACAATCGAGGTTTGTCAGCAAATTTTCATCTGTTTAAACAGATATGACAATTTCAGCAGGAAATAATATTCGAAGGGAAAATCCTTTATTTTCTTCTAGATCAATATACGAACAGAATATCTAGAAATATTTTAATCAGTTTTGAGGCCTTGGTGAAATTCAACACTTCCTGCTTATGAGAACATGCCTTTTCTACTTTGCTGTCTTTGAAATACCAAGTACTTAGACAATCTGCGTGTTAATAAATGTTCCCAGATTGGCAAACATCAGTACCAAAAATCTCATTGATTATAAGATAATGTTTTCATAGTAATTAAACGTATTTTTAATTATCTTTGTATTTTGTGCACTGTTTTAATTACTATTCACTTACACACATTGGGATTACCGATTCTTATTTTTGTTGATAATATATCTTCCGTACGAAAATTTGCGTTTTTCATAGGATAGAATAGCTGAGCATATAGAGATCCTACAAAAATTGCTACACTTATATACAACTTTAATTTGTGTAAGTCGCGATTTTTTTTCTTTTTAAATTGAAAGTGGGTCGCGAAATTTTTATTCATTGAAAGGTGGGTCGCGTACAAAGAAAGTTTGGGAACCGCTGTACTATTGGAAACATGTTTCGGTCCCTGATTCCAGTTGGAAGAATGTACAGAAGTTTATTCCAAAAATTCCTTTCGCCCCACGTTAAATAAGTTGTGGTATCAAGATAAGTTTTAATTGTGGGATCAATTTCCTGTGGTAGATCACCAAGTTTGATCACAATTAAGTGATGAAATTTATCTTCAAGAGCTTGCATATGGGCAGTCCGGAATTCCACGAGACACCAATCACTTTGAACAAAGTTTCTGAAATGAAATAACTGAAATTATTTACAGCTAATAATAACGAAAGATAAGTTGAAGGATTGAATAAATAATTCATCAGGTTTAAAGATACTGCTTGATGTTGATGTTATTAAATTTATTGTTTTCATGAGATATTATTTATATCAAAATGGGATTTACATACAAATAAGGTAGAACACGACGAATTTCGACGAAAGAAAATGTTTAAGAACGAACTGTTTTATTGTTTTATAATAAACCTACAAAATTAGTCACAGTAAAAAAAAAAAAAAAAAAAAAAAACTTATATTGGTAAGTCTAACTCTCAAACAAATGATAGTTAACCTTAAGTTAGCAAAATGCTATTTCTATAAAACTCAGTTGTAGAAAATATTAAAACTAAACTTTAATCGTATCTGTAAGCAATGAAATATAATAAAAATCTTTCATTAAGATACTGTTATCAATTACGGCATCATATCATACGTTTGGTATTCCAAAATGAAAAACACAAAAAATTATTCCGTTTTGACACAATCATAGAATTTTTTCCACGTAAAATTTAAACGCAACATTATTTTCGAAATTTCAAAATTTATAAATGCAGCTAATATTCACTTTTTTATGATATTCTAATTTGATCATTTTAAAATCATTTCAATTCAAAACTTTAAGTCATGATTGTGAGCAACATTTGTATATGTGAACAGTCATTTTTTTAGTTTCAGATTCTAACCTCAGTACCGGAGATTAAAAATTGCCGTAAATGTGTTTTCAATTTGGATTTGAGTTGTATGTACTGAATTTCATCAAACTTCAGATTCAGTTAGAAGTTGACATAAGTCAATGCTGATTAGATTTTCTCTGTAAACCACCTAACCGACAGCTCTGCTATCCTATACATTTTTCAGGAAATATTAACATATATATAAGAGAGAAAAAAAAATTTGGAAATGCACCATCTGATTATTTTTCAGTTGTTCTGTAAAAATGGCAACAAAAATAGATAATAATTTACTATTTTTCTTTTTCTTTTTATCAGAAATGAAGTACTTCCCTCGCCACCATTATGGAAATGGCATTAAAAATTACAAATAAATTAATATCTCAACAATAAGTTGAGATGCAGTTTTTAAACAAATTGCATGTAAAAGTACTTTTTCTCCGTGTACGACGGCGCAGAAATTAAAAATATGCCATGTTTAAAAATTGCAATAGATTATCAGTATTTATTCTTATAATGATACACCTACTTTATTTTGCCGGTTATGAATATCTGTAATTTACTTTTTAATGACGACAATGTATTTGTTGTTTGAAAAAATATAAAATCGGAGTATAAAAAAAAAAATATTTTTTTCTAAACACACTTCTTTGTAAGCATTCAATGGCCATCTTGAAAATAATATCTAAATTATTTACTTAATGTTTTTTTTCTCTCTCTAAAACTTACCAGTACGGTTCCCTTTTTTTCTTAAAGCTTGATAGACAGCTGTAGGAAATTAATTTATCTAAAAAATATGTAATTTTCGTTCTAAGAAAGGAAGCAGAAATGAAAAATGAAACTTTTTTGAGCTTTTTTGGATTTCTAAATTCATATCTCAACATATACATACAATCGTAAATTATTCATAAACGCGCTATTTTAACATTATAGTTCCCATTTTTCATTTATAATATTTTAGTTCCTATTTTTAAGTTTTTTAAATGTTTCATTTTTACAATTTCACAGCGTTTTGACATATTTTGGTGAGCATTTGTTGGCGCTTAATTAAATGTATATTTTTTAAAATCCCATACGAGTTACAGGGAGTGTTTGACGATTTATCTCCTGTGGTGAGCTAATTCGAGAATGCCTGAAAAATAATGTATTAATTATTAAGTTCTGGAAATTCTAAAAATTTGTTCTGCCATCGGAAACTCAGCTTCGTAAATAAATTTTACAATTCTGGCATATTAGTCCTAAAGTCGACCGCACAATAAATAAATATTTGAAAATTTTACAAATAATAAATAAATAAATTTTATAATAAAATATTTACATTATTAAATAATAAGTATAAAAAGATTTTTTTTTATTTAAAAATTTTTTTGTATCATTTTTTATGCGACTCAATGCTCCGACACTTCGGCTTGACGGATGCTAGTTGCTTTGAACCTAAATAAATTTATATTTAAAGCATTTTTCTGTTTTTAACCACTTAATTGATCCATATTTTTGAAAAAACTTTCAAATAATGCCTATTTTTTCATGTCTTTCACCTAATTGCTAACTTTATATCGCCGGTTTTTCTAAACAGAATTTTTTTTTGCCTAATTGATTCAGAAAAATGCCCGGATTAAATAATGCTACACATGCAATAAAAATGTACGTGTGAGAATAATAAATCGGGATTGACAAAAATACGTTGCCCGTATGACGTACGGGCAAATCAGGGAAGAAGTTAATACAAACCTGTATTTAATTAATGCAAAATTTTGAACATTTCAACAACATAATCACCTAAAAAATAATTGTTATTTGAAGAATAAAGAGGAAATTTTACGTTCAGTTTATACAGATTGATATGAAATAAATGTTTTGAAAATTTTATGGAAAAAATAGCTGGTTAACCCGGCGATTCCCTGGTATCTCAATAAAAATCATGAAACCGTTCTCCCAGCCTGGTAATAATTTCATGGCGTTTTTTATAATAGCATTTCTAATCTGGTTAACCCGACGACGCCGGGATATACTCCTAAAAAAGTGAAATTTCTTCATTTCCAATAAATATTTTAAACGATAATAAGTATGGTTAGTAAATCTACCCCTCCCCCGCGCTTGAAATACCACGTATATAATTTATTAAAAGTAGAAATAAAACTCAAAAGTCCCCTGAAATATTTTGAATTCAGAAGAAAAGCAACTCGCTTTTGGCATGATGCTAAAAACACTTTTTTAATAGATTTCTTGTAATTATTTCGTTTCGTCATCGCATTCATGGAAATTAATTTTTCTAAAAAATCTATTCAATCAATTCTTTCAAATTTTTGAATACTCTTAAATCATGTTTAAATAAAGAACTAGAAAAAAAAAATTGAATGAAAATACGGCGAGATATAAATGTTCAGTTTTAATCGCTTACCCGTCATCTTCCAACCAGCCACTCAACCGATGTTTTCAATCTTCTACAAATAGTTAGCCAAAGTTTAGACACACATTAAAAAAAAAAAAAAAGCAAGTCGATAGTGCAATAACTTTGGGAAATATTAAAAATTTACTTGTGGAAACTGCATAAAAAAACTTTAGACATTAAAATATATATATATTTTTAGAAAGGAATGAGAATTTAGAATCCGGCATCGTTTTTTATCAGATTTTCTTAGAACTCTGAGGATTGGAATTCAAAAATGCATTTCTCGAAAATATTGAAAAAAAAAAGGACTGAAAATCAATGTTTCGTAAAAAACTCTGAAAAAAATCGAAAAAATTGTTAAAAAAAAAAAAAAAAAGATTGTTAGTCCAAGAAAAAAACAATCTATTTAAAAATCTCATTGTTTTTTGTTTGAGTCTGTTAGAACGCCGGCGATGGCAATTTAAAAACGAAAAAAAAATATTCTCCTTTTGTCTTTCATTGTCGGTTGACTTGGGGAGGGATCTTTTTCGACCTGTGCGAATACTGTGCAAACATACAGGGGCAAAGTAATTAAAATTTTTAATTAATAACTTACCAACTAATTGGAATTCCGGGATGTGAATGGGCAACTCGGGATTCCGGGATTTTTTCCCTTCAATTTAAAACAAATGCGACGTTTCTCCGTTTCCGGGATCGGAGGAGATAGCGTCACATACATACAGCATTCAACATACAGACGGTCGGATTTTAACACTGTAGATATTTAGAAGGTTTTGAGATATCGTGCGCGTTATGCCCAAAAGTGTTATTTGGAGAAAAATTACTTCAAAGTTTCTGAAACGTCACTTCAGCTACTGAGTGGATGCAATTCTAAAAGTCATAACTTTTGTTGTAAATATAATTTCGAGGAAACAATTATATTAAAATGTTAAATAAAGATCGCCGTTTAACATCTGAAAAAAAGAACTGAAATTTTCGAAATTTGATTTTTTTGAGAAGTAAATTTCACTTTCGGGTTCACCAGAGTTCCGGCTTTCACAGTAACATACACATACATGAATTTAATACTATACAGTCCTGGACAAAATTATAAACTCAGAAAAATTTTAATTTGTTTACATCATAATATAAATAAGATTAGCTTTTCATTAATAAAACAATTATGAATATTTATAATAAGACATCTAAAATTAATGTACCTTATAAATAAAATGGAGTAAGTAAATTAAATAAGAAAATACATAACTTAAAAAAAAAATAACATTATGTGAAATCTGGACAAAATTATAAACTTAAAGTTATGATTTTCTATATTCTGGCACATTTGATATAAATAAATGCATTTTGTGATAAAAACTAATAAATGGAGTCATTATGAATCAATACATTTCAATACATCAATACGTGTTTTATTTTTTTTTCATAAAATGACATTATGTGAAACCTGGACAAAATTATAAACTCAAAATTATGAATTTCCACAATATAGTATTTTTGATATAAATAAATGCATTTTGTGATAATAAACTAATTAATAAACCTATTATGGATGAATGTATTTCAATACATCAATGCATTTTTATAATTTTTAGTTAAACAATTCTGTTAAATATGGTTTATTAATATGGTTTTTGTATATAAAACGGAGTGGTCGATGTCCAAAGATACAGAAAGAAATCGAAGATCCATGTGATGAACAGCATTTAGTACTGGAGCTTCTTCTAGCGGAATTGTAAATACTTTAAAGCTAAATGTAAGCTCTCAAATTGTCAGATGAATTCTTCAACGAGCGCCGAATATGAAACGGAAGAAAATGAAAGCTGAGCCAAAATTTGAGCCCCATCACATGAAACCTAGACTTCATTTCATCAAACTCAACCATGACATTGCACAACAGCACATGTCATGGACGACATAGTAGAGCACAATCATCTGGTCAGACAAAAAGAAGTTTAATTTGGATGGCCCAGATGTCATAAAATACTATTGGAACGATATCAAGCCTAAAGAATTGCATATCTTTAGTCGAAACCTTGCTAAAGAATCAGTGATGGTGTGGGCTGGTTTTTCTCAGAATAGTAAAATTGTTTTGCATTTTTTAATGGAAAACAAAAAGCAGAAGACTACCAATTAATCCTGACCAATAATATTTTGCCATATGGGCCGTTGATCGCTGGAGAAAACTGGGTATTTCTGCAAGATTATGCAGCAATATACTCTGCAAAAAGTATAAAAAAGTGGCTACAGCGATAGGTATGTAAATGTCTTGAATTGGCCAGCCCGTAGCCCTGAGCTAAAACCTATTAAAAGTTACTGGAGTGCAATCGTTCGAATAGTCTATCGCGATGGACGCCAATATCAAAACACAAATGATTTAAATATGGCTATACTTTCAGCCTAGAACCAGTTGTCTATGGAACAGTTGGAATAAATTGTTCAATCTATGCCGAGTCGCATATTCGAAGTCATTCAGAAAAATGGCGGTTCAACACATTTTTGAATGCATGCATTAATACTTTGCATCAGGATTCAAAAGTATGTTCACTTCTTAAACCTTATAATTTTATGTTTTCAATTTACATATGCACTATATTTATATTTTACTCATATTTTTAAAAAAAATATTAAAAATGTATTGATGTATTGAAATATATTCATCCCTAATAACTCCATTTGTTAATTTATAATCGCAAAATGTGTTTATTTACATAAAAAAAATACCAGAGTGTAGAAATTCATAACTTTGAGTTTATAATTATGTCCAGGTTTCATATAATGTTATTTTATGGGAAAAATTAAAATATGCATTGATGTATTGAAATGTATTGATCCATAATGACTCCATTTATTAGTTTCTTATCACAAAATGCATTTATTTATATCAAAAATGCCAGAATATAGAAATTTATAACTTTGAGTTTATAATTTTGTCCAGGTTTCACATAATGTTATTTTTTTTAAGTTATGTATTTTCTTATTTAAATTACTTACTCCATTTTATTTGTGAGTTATATTAAATTTAGATGTCTTATTATAAATATTCATCATTATTTTATTAATGGAAAGCTAAGCCTATTTATATTATGATGTAAACAAATGAAAATATTTCTGAGTTTATAATTTTGTCCAGGAGTGTAGAATATGTGCTATAGAATATGTGTATACGAAAGTTTAATGTACATACTTTGACAGAAAACAACAGTTCGCTTTGAATTTTTGACTGCATGAATTATGTTGTTGTGGATGAATACTCCAGGCATGAAATTTCGATAGTGGATGCACAAGCGAATTTTTGGATCTTCTTTTTCAATAACTGCAATAAAAGTAAGATAATTTTCAAACACAAATATATATATACAGGGTGTCCCTAAACAAATGGTATATACGCTAGGGGGTGACAGAACACATCATGACGAGTAATAGTAAATAGGAAACCAAGGGTCCCAAACGTTTTCCAAAGGAGATAGCCGCCATTAAAGTTCGGGATCCAAAATTTCAAATAAACATAAAAAACGGAAAAATTGGTCGATTGATTTGCGGTTTTCACTAAAATTATTCTTTATGTCGGTATTTTCTTGAAAGTAAATTATAAAGATAAATTTCGAAAAATGCCGATAGAGGGCGTTTTTGACTTTGAAGTAAAGAAAAACTATTTTTTGCCGTAATTTTTTGCATCTTATTAAATGGTTTCGTAAGCTTAAACTTAAACTTAAATTTTGAGCTCAAAATCTGAATAGTTGGAAGCGGTTAAGTAGCACAAACTTAACTGTGATCAGAGGGTTTAAATTTCAAATGATTATAAAAAACGGAAAAATTAAATTTAAATGGTCGATTGATTTGCGGTTTTCATTAAAACTATTCTTTATGTCGGTATTTTATTGAAAATGAATTATAAAGATAAATTTCAAAAAATGCCGATAGAGGGCGCTTTAGTCTTTGGATTAACGAAATAATCCATCCTAATACTATTTTTGTTGTTATTTTTTGCATCTCATTAAATGGTTTCGTAGGCTTAGATTTAAACTTAAATTTTGATCTCAAAATCTGAATAGTTGGGAGTGGTTAAGTAGCACAAACTGAACTGTGTTCAGAGGGTTTAAATTTCAAACGAAATGGAAAAATATAAAAAAACGGAAAAATTAGTCGATTTGTTTGTGGTTTTTTCTAAAACTACTCTTTAAATCAGAGTTTTCTTGAAAATAAATTTCAAAGATAAATTTCACAAAATGCCGATAGAGGACGCCTTAGACATTGGAGTAGCGTACAACTATTTTTAACCGTTATTTTTTTAAATCTCATTAAATGCTTTCAAATGCTTAGATTTAAATTTTGAGATCAAATTCTGGGTCGTTGCGAGTGTTTAAGTTGCTCAAAAGTGAACTGTGTTCGAGGGGTGGGGTTAAATTTCAACTCCTGAATACACTTCAGTTTGCGCTTCTTAACCCCTCCCAACGATTCAGAATTTGAGTTCAAAATTTAAGTTTAAATCTAAGATTTCGAAAACATTTAACAAGTTTTGGAAAGCATTTAATTAGATACAAAAAATAACGGTTAAAATTTCTTGTTGGTTACTCTGAAGTTTAAGACGCCCTCTAACGGAATTTTTTGAAATTTATCTTTAAAATTCATTTTCAAGAAGATACTGACTTAAAGAATAGTTTTATTTTAAACCGCAAACGAATCGACCAATTTTTCCGTTTTTTATTATCATTTGAAATTTGAACCCTCTGAACACAGTTCAGTTTGTGCTACTCAGCCACTCCCAACTATTCAGATTTTGAGCCTAAAATTTAAGTTTAAGTCTAATTTTACGAAAACATTTAATCAGATGCAAAAAATAACGTAAAAGTAGTTGTTCGTTACTCCAACGTTTAAAGCGCCCTCTATCAGCATTTTTTGAAAATTATCTTTCTACTTCATTTTCAATAAAATACCGACATAAAGAATAATTTTAGTGAAAACCGCAAATCAATCGACCAATTTTTCCGTTTTTTATAGACATTTGAAATTTAAACCCTCTGAACACAGTTAAGTTTATGCTACTTAACCGCTTCCAACTATTCAGATTTTGAACTCAAAATTTAAGTTTAAGTCTAAGCTTACGAAACCATTTAATGAGATACAAAAAATCACGGCAAAAAATAGTTTTTCATTACTTCAAAGTCTAAAGCGCCCTCTATCAGCATTTTTCGAAATTTATCTTTATAATTTATTTTCAAGAAAATACCAACATAAAGAAGAGTTTTAGTGAAACCCGCAAACGAATCGACCAATTTTTCCGTTTTTTATGTGTATTTGAAATTTTGGACCCCAAACTTTAATGGCGGCTATCTCCTTTGGAAAACGTTTGGGACCCTTGGTTTCCTATTTACTATTACTCGTCTTGATGTGTTTTATCACCCTCTAGCGTATATACCATTTGTTTAGGGACACCCTGTATATATATATATATATATATATATGTGACGATTTAAGGAGAACTCGAATTATTTCCACTGGTTAAAAAGAAACACGCAGTCATGGCGAACGAGGGAAAAAACAAAATAAAATAATAAATGTAGAAGATCCAATAATTAGTCATGGGCTGCTGTAAATTCATTTATTAAATTTGTAATAATGAGGAAGGAAAAGCTCCTTTTGCAAAAATTCCATCATTATTTCAGCGAGCTGTCCTCATCGAAGAAGCAACCCAAGAAATCTTCTCTCTCATCTCGAGACTTCCACCTTCTAAACTAAAAAGAAAGTACTGGAACATTCTGTAACCTCAAACCATCATTCTTTTATGTAAACAGAATTCTTGTCCAGCTACGAGGCTATTTTTAAACAGACGATAAATTTATTAAAAAAAAATATTATTTAACCAATTTATAATTGACTCAGAATTTTAAATATCTTACGCAGACGATTTTTATAAATGATTAATTTTAAGAGAAAAAGAAAAGAAATGAATTTATTAATATGCACACATCAAAGGTTGACGTAGGAAAAATAAATAAATAGATAAAATAAAATAATGATATTTTTTGAAAGGTATGGTTTTGGAATATATTTAATAAGACTTTCTTAAAAAGGGTTGATAAAAACATAGAAGAAATTAGTTTTATTTGGAATATTAAGAAATAAAGTTTTAATTAAGAATATTTTTAATTTAGAGCCATCTTTTTAAATTTACGCATACTGGAATAATGTTTTTTAAGGCAAATTAAGAATTTATATCGTCTGCATAAGGATTAACAGATTAGATTTAGAAACAAGATTTTAATTTAATAATTTGAAGTAAGTACGGAATATTATTATAAGAAAATTAAGATAGTATAAAGGTTAGTTTTGGCGAAAAAATTTTAAATTTGTAATATTATCCCCCCTCCCCAAGACTTTGTATGAAATTGATAGTTAAATAAAACTACAAGTTCAGACAACAGAAATATAATAATTTAGAAAAGTTAAATTTTGGAATAAAACTGTCAAACTCAGGAAGCCAAGAGATGGAAGAAAAGAAAATTAACGCAATATATAAAAAATATTAGCAATTAAAATAAAATAGTTAAGAGAAAATAATTCTGAATTAAATTTAGGTAGGAGCATTTCCCTGAAAGAAATACAATAATGTTACAACATCACTTACCATTTGTAAGTGCAGAGGAGATAATACATATAATAACAGTAAATAAGTTATGAATATTAATAAGCAAGAGATAAAAATATAATAAAAACAATAAAAATTCGTTCTCATGGAAGTTTAAATAATTACAATGACTTAATGCATAGTTTATTTTAAATAAGTCCTTTAAATGAAACAAGTCTTTCAGTAGTATGTATAAAAGAGTCTTTTCCAATGTTCTCTGAATACAGTCTCTTTAATTAAAAATCTTCAAACCTAGTTTAATCTTTGGTTTTAATGTTATGTTGGATCCAACATCTTTCAGTAATATATCAACTTTTCAATAATAAATAGCATCACTCTCAATATCAATAATAAATAATATAGAAAAATTTAAATAATAACAATAACAACAATAATAAGTAATAGTATAATAAGACTCCATATCCTAATATTTTTCAATAAGAGTATAATTAATACTAAATTTCATTATAGAAATCATAATAATAATAATAATAGTAAAACAAGAGTATAATCAAAAGAAAATATCACTATTTGTTTATTATTGATAGG
Source organism: Maratus speculifer (assembly GCA_964019185.1). NCBI lineage: Eukaryota > Metazoa > Arthropoda > Arachnida > Araneae > Salticidae > Maratus > Maratus speculifer. The sequence goes on along the minus strand of OZ025301.1, from coordinate 214,972,084 downwards.
GAAAAAACTGGTTGAGGATAAAAATAATTACATAGCAACTAAATAATTTTCTTATCTTCTAATAGCATAAGAAAGTATTTTTTGCTAGCCGAAAGTATAAATAAAAAAAATCATAATAATTCCAAAATCCAAATAAAATTAAATCTAACTATTTAGAAAATGGACTCTCAACCAGTATTTCCTTACAATAATTCCTCTCTGATACTCTTTTACAAAATTGTCAAATTTGGTTATAAGTTCTCAAATGTCAAATGTAGAATAATGTTTTATCTACACATGGTTTATAAACTTCAATAATAGAATACAAATAGGAATAAAAGGTGTCATTCTTAATTGAGAAATGGAAATAAAAATAGTGTGCTTTTTTGAAAAACTTTTAATAGCTGTAGTTTTCACAATCACTGAAAATCACATATTATGTTATAGGTTTGAGTAGAATCATTAGATTTTATAACTGTTATAACATAAATATCTGCTGAATAAATAGAATAATACTAAGGTCAAATACATGAGTAAATATAGTTAGACTTAAACACCCTTAAATTTAATTTATCAACATCAATTTGAAAGCTTTTACAATCAAAGTGTTCACCTTATGCCTGCATAAGGAGCCCAATTTAACCCCAAAAACTCCCCAAAACAAGTAATATTCTTGTAGGCCTCCAAGAACATACCTGCTGATGTTGAAAATTATGGTGATAAAATATTTAAAGACTAAGAATTAAAATTTAATCTATTGTCTTGACTTTAGTTTGATCTAGTGATTGTGATTGTATCTGAGGTTTTGTTTGTTTTTTGGGTTGCTCATGAAACAGTTTAAAATCTTCGGGTGAAAAATAGGGTCTTAATTTAGAAACATGCACAATAACGGAATTCTGTCCTGTCTCATAATTAAATTTATCTATTTCATAAGTTACATCAGAAAGTTTATTTATAATTTTATATGGTCCAGAGAAAGTAGGTTCTAATTTTCGAGTGTTAGGGTATTTAAATTCTTCATAAATTACAGAGTCTTGTATTTTTAATGGGCATTCAACAAAATTTCGATCATAGAGCCTTTTACTTTTAAGGTGAAATTCATGAGTTCGCGCTTTCGCAATTTTGAGGGCTTTGTCTACTGGAGGTGTATGCATTTTAACTGCCTCACACAAAACCATTACCCTCCATTTTAAAAATCTGAATCAAAATTATCGTGAAAATTATAACTATATTTAGCTGCTAACTTTAACCAGAAATTTTATCTAATAAAAATAGAAATTGTAAATATCATAATAGTCTTAATAAGTAACAGTAAATATCTTAAGAACATCATACTCCTCAATTAAATCCTTAAGAATAAAAATATTTCAATCTCCAACACATAATAATGATAATAATAATACTCATAAATAGGTAAGTAAGTAAGATTCACAGATAAATAATCAAATAAATAAACCTGACAAACAGAGAACTATCTACAACGAATGGTAATTTATAATTATTTGTATATCCATACACAATTAATAGTCAAATATTATGAGAATTATTTTGTGAGCTACTTGGAAGAGTATCAGAGGATGGCAACTCACTCCTAAAAATATATTCTCTTTCCCAATGAAAAGCATTACTGACACCCCTATTTGTGCATATCCTACAAGGTCTTGAAGGGTATGAATTTTGAATATAATTATTTTGACAAACTCTAGGTCTTTGAAACTGAGATTGCCTTTGGGGAATCCAATTCCTAGGTGTATTATTGGGCCTAACTGGCTGAATCCAGGGCCTAGTTGGTTGAAAAGATTGAAAATTTTGTCTAGCTGATGGTTGATTTATTACTTGGTTTGAAACTAGTGGGGTGGAAACTTCCACGAATTGTTTGACAACCCGGTACCATTCTGTGGTACTACTAGTAGGATTTATAATAATATTGTTTTTGAATTCTGGTTTTAAACCATCAGTTAAACCTTGTAATAGTATATTTTCACTAAGATGTAATTTCCTACCAATTTCCACTTTTTTACGAAAATAAGTTTCTAAATTGTCTAAATTATCTAATTTCAGATTTGAAAAATCAGAAAAACTCGGGATGTCTAATTGAATGAATCTTTCTATCAAAATTTTCTTAATTTGTTCATAATCCGTACAATTTAAACAGTCATTGATATAATTTTTTTGCGCTTCCCCTTTCAGATATTCGCAATAGAATTAAATTTCCATTCTAGATTTTTCTTCTCCTTTTCACATGTTGTATCAAAATAAGTTAACCACGACAAAATGTTCATTCCAGAACTCGGGTCAAACGGTACGAACTTAGGATCTTCCATAATTTTTTGATTCTTACTAATTAGAATAAATGAAGCACTTCTATTTTCTTTATTAAATCCTGATCGTAAAATCATTCGCAATAAATTTCAAAGTTAATAATTTCTATCAATTACATATTTTTTCAAAATTACTATATCAGATCCATAACATACAATAAATAATAAAATAATAAATAAATTATTAAATTAATAAATTAACTTCTAATTACTCTCATCAATAAAATAATAAATAAATAAATAAATAAATAAATAATAAATACTTTCCATCAATCATAAATAGAATAGAAATAATAATCAAAACATTTAATAAAATAAACTTACAGTTCACGAAAAATCTTCAATAAAATCCATTCTTCATTAAATTCCTCATCAAATACCTTTCGCATACTCAGCACTTTGAAGTAATTAATTTTCAAAAATTTTCCTATGACCATGAATACTCAATCAAAATTTGTGCGCACATATCAACATCAAGCGTCAGGAAATCCACATCAGACTCGAAGCAAGTACTAATTCTTTCCAAGCATAGCTGTGAAGTTCTTTAGAAAGAGCATTTCTTTTACTTTAATTAAGTAAGAAATTACGGCGATTTAGGCACAAAAACATTCACGAGAAGTCGATTATCGGCGGTTCACAAAGCTATCATCATTTCGTTCCACAGCAGATTTCATTAGCAAGCCGAAAATACCATATAGAATGTCCTTCAATCGAACTTCGGCGATAGCATGCTTTTCTTCGTTCCATCGCAATTTTCTTTAAATATCCAAAAACGGCAGCACAGATAAATAATCCTGTCGGACTTTTCGATTAGTTGTGACGATTTAAGGAGAACTCGAATTATTTCCACTGGTTAAAAAGAAACACGCAGTCATGGCAAGCGAGGGAAAAAACAAAATAAAATAATAAATGTAGAAGATCCAATAATTAGTCATGGGCTGCTGTAAATTCATTTATTAAATTTGTAATAATGAGGAAGGAAAAGCTCCTTTTGCAAAAATTCCATCATTATTTCAGCGAGCTGTCCTCATCGAAGAAGCAACCCAAGAAATCTTCTCTCTCATCTCGAGACTTCCACCTTCTAAACTAAAAAGAAAGTACTGGAACATTCTGTAACCTCAAACCATCATTCTTTTATGTAAACAGAATTCTTGTCCAGCTACGAGGCTATTTTTAAACAGACGATAAATTTATTTAAAAAAAATATTATTTAACCAATTTATAATTGACTCAGAATTTTAAATATCTTACGCAGACGATTTTTATAAATGATTAATTTTAAGAGAAAAAGAAAAGAAATGAATTTATTAATATGCACACATCAAAGGTTGACGTAGGAAAAATAAATAAATAGATAAAATAAAATAATGATATTTTTTGAAAGGTATGGTTTTGGAATAAATTTAATAAGACTTTCTTAAAAAGGGTTGATAAAAACATAGAAGAAATTAGTTTTATTTGGAATATTAAGAAATAAAGTTTTAATTAAGAATATTTTTAATTTAGAGCCATCTTTTTAAATTTACGCATACTGGAATAATGTTTTTTAAGGCAAATTAAGAATTTATATCGTCTGCATAAGGATTAACAGATTAGATTTAGAAACAAGATTTTAATTTAATAATTTGAAGTAAGTACGGAATATTATTATAAGAAAATTAAGATAGTATATATATATATATATATATATATATATATATATATATATTACAAAATTATATTTTAAATTCATACTAATATTATAAAGAAGTAAAGTTTGTTTGTGGGAGTAATTTTTGGAACTATCGAACCGATTCAAAAGTAATTGTAGAAAAATTATGGTGACAATCTCAGCTCCTATGTAGACTATATACTATGTCGGCTCCAGTATCCACAAGAGGATATAGGTGATAAAAAAAAATCAAAAATTGTGATTTTTTGTGATTTTGGAGTGACTAGAAAACTACTTGAGAAAGTAGTTATAAGATATAAATACTGCCTAAGAACGATTTCTAAACAAATCCAAATTTAAAAGCGTGAAATTGCCGAGAAATGTTCTATATTGCGATTTTTAAGGATTTCTAAGGTTAAAATCTTTAAATTTGATATAACTGCTAATTTTAAGACGCAAAAACACCCGCAGAGTAATTTTTAAAAACTTCGAAATTTAAACAGGTGCGAGAAAAGGAAATATTACACACTAAAAAATAAATGTGTAAATTAGTCAAATTAACACATATATATATGTGTGTGTGCGTAAATTTCTAAAATTACACACTTGTCATGAAAATTATACACTTTTTGCAAAGTTTTATCTGCTTTTATGTGCATTTTAGCTTATAAAACTAAGTGCGTATTTTGTTACCACTTGAAAAACACAAATAAATGCGTAAATTAGTCAAATTAACACATATATATATATGTGTGTGTAAATTTCTAAAATTACACACTTGTGATGAAAATTATACACATTTTGCAAAGTTTTGTCTGCTTTTATGTGCATTTTAGCTTATAAAACTAAGTGCGTATTTTGTTACCACTTGAAAAAACACAAATAAATGTATAAATGCGTAAATGGTGAAAAATGCCTGAATTTACACGAATTTGTGTATTATTGCAATTTACACATAATTATATATATACACATAAGTGTGTAAATTTCTAAAATCAACCACTTGCAGTGTTGAAATCAGGGGGTGGCCTGGTGGGACATTTCTCCTCCCCGGAACAATAAAATGTCCCTCCCGGGAAAATTTGAAATTTCGCGTTTTTAATGGTCAAAAAATATAACCCCCCCCCCCGGACTCTATATTGTCCCTCCCGGAGAAAAGTGTCTGAATTCAAAACTGCCCACTTCTCATAAAAATTACACATTTCGTACAGAAAAATTACTTGTTTTTATGTGTATTTAGATTACGGCTTTAAGTCTGTAAGTTGTTATTAGTTCACAAATTCAGACACGTGTGTAAATGTCGGTTTACTGCGAAATGCGGTGAATCGGAACACTTTTCAACTTTAATGTTAAAAAATAGAAACAACTGATTTTTTGATTTTTTTATTTTTTTACTAGAAACTTCAGTTTTGTTTTGTTCTTTACTTTTTAAACAAAAACATTTGTTTCTGTTTATATATACATTTTTTATTTCTTTAATAGTGTTCCGATTCACCCCGCAGATAGGGATCGGAACAAATGTAATAATCTTTATTTATTTTGATTCAAACTTTAATAGGGTTAATAAAAATAGGTAATAATGATAAGGGAGAAATAGGAACACGTTGTTACTATGAAACCAAGCCTCTATTTTATATACAAGTAAAAATATGCCTTTTTAAAAATTAGAAAACAACTTTGAACTCAAGAAAAATTAAAATTTATTATAAGAAATTGTATTCGAATTGCAGAAATTGGAATTTAATACAAATTCAGCCGTATTCTATATTATCCTTTAATATCATTTTCTATATTATCCTTTATCATCATTGGGTAAGTGAATCTATTGAGTAGCCCCAATCGCTGTGGGTATTAATACGATCTACCAGTACGCCTCATCCCCAGCCCTTAGTACTATTTGCATCCCTCTTTTTAGATAGATTTCGTATGAAATACTACCTGTTGCATTCGCACCAGTTTATCTATCTGTCTATCTATCTATCTATCTATATATCTCACTTTTTTATGGACACGATAACTTCTATAATTTTGCACCAATCTCCACCAAACTGGTACATAAAATCAAAGGGGATAAAATCTCGGCTAAGTTCGTTAATGGGCAAAATCGGACAATAATCATGTATTAATTTTTTTTTATTCTTGTTCTGCTAAAGACTAAAAACTACTACTTAAACTTTTGACACACTCATTTTTATTATTTTGATAAATTTTATTATTTAAGAAAGTTTTTTTAACATAAATCTGTTAACTATCTTTTTAAAACTACAATTTGTAGATTATGTGAAAAGGAAATTAACTTTCACTCATTAATAAAATTTTATTTTGAAATTTTCTGTTGTGCTTAAACTTTTGACACGCACTGTATTATGTCCACACACTTGGAGTTTCAGGATAATTCCTCATGTATTTTTCTAGATATTTAACAGAATGTCTATAATAGCACGTGACCGGTCACCTTTGGCCATATAATGTACCTCGCTTACCTGAAATGATTTTTTCTGTAACAAATTCGCCATCTTCGTGGCTAAATGACATGAAGGCATCAAACTCTTTATCGCTGTCGATGTCTTCTTTTCTTTCACAAAAGTGAAACCGCGGGCATAAAGGAATATTTTAATTTTGAGTTCATACTTTGTGCAAAGAATTATTGTAGTGAAACAGAGTGTTACCAAAGCTGAAAAGAAACAATAATAGCAGTAAGGTTTTTATTTTATTAAAAGGGTTTGCGATTACAATAAAACTAGTTGCAAATACTGAAAGTAATGGAACAGAAATAACGATTTGTTTAGTGCGATTATATATATATATATATATATATATATACAGGGTAAGTCATAAATATCTAAACAATAGACTATCTCCTTAAATATTGCCCCCTCATACTTCCAATTGCAAAAATTCATCAAAAAAGGAGAAATTTTTGAAAAGATAAGTTGCAACTCCATGGGGGGGGGGGGGGGTCTATTTGAAAAAATACGAAAGTTAAATATTTATACGGCTTCCGTAGGGCAAAATTCACAATTAGGAAATTATTCCTTATACATTCTTAAATTGAACAAAAAAAATTACATCTCCATATCTAAAAACCTGATAGCGATATTAAAATCCAAAGTTCTCAAAAATTCGTGACTTACACCACTTAACCATGCCTGTAAACAAAGAGTATTTCACTCATTTTGAAAGCAAGTGAGGGATCGTCCACAAATTGTACCTTATTAACAGTTGATTTAAGGCAGTGCCTCTTATTTGGACATAAAAAAGCAGCGTATTGATTTAAAGCTAAACTTGCTTTAAAAATGTTTTGGTAGGCTGCACTGGAGTCTGCATGTGTCAAAATATCTGGGCCCAGTCCCAAACCGAACCACAGGGAAAAAAGCTCGGCGCGGTCTAGAAAAATGTTAAAATCATAACCCGGACCGGCCTAGAAAAAAGTTTAAATCACTGCCCGGCTCAGCTGTGAATTTCTACATAGATTTTTTTTTTTTTTTTTAGTGTGATTAAAACTTGTTTTGAATGGAGGAGTTCTGACCAAAAATACTTATTATAGCTTTTCGTTTTTCATATTTATACTTATTATTATTAAAGAATCGCCAAAGGCTGTGATATATTTATTTTATCAATGAATCTCTATTTATATGTAAATGTTTCACTTACATTTTAATATCGTTAATCCATATTCGATGAGTTGAAGACTTTGAAAAATGTTTTACAGTAAAACCTTTTAAGACGGAATCACACAGGAAAGAAAATATATGTTATAGACAAATGATCTACTTAGGAGGTGTCTAAATGGAGTTTATTTATTTATCAGGTATTATTATATTTATTTTACATGGATCAACAAGTTTTCCGTTTAACACAGGATTTCGTCTTAGATTTTTTTCACTGTATTATTGCATTTAAATTTTCTTTAAATATGCTATTCTTAAAAAAAAAGTGAATTTTAAAGATTTTTCGTAAAATAAAAGCGATTTTAAAATCGTCGTGTTTTTCGTATAATTTTTGATTGAGCCAATTGACTTACCAATGATTGACGATTTATCCAATTAATTTGCAAAACTAATCGTGGAGGTGAATTCCTCAGAATGATCCTATGTCTAAAATTTAAATGAAATCTGATAAATCTGCATGAAAATCCCATTTTTGGAAATTAAGGCTTGGAAATTAGACCCCGTTCCCCCTATTATACTTATCGAATGAACTCCCAAAACTAAACAGGGAAGCGCCTTATCAGAATATACCTATATCCAAAATTTCAAGAGAATCGGATATTTTTATCATGAGTTATCGCATTACGTACGCATATACATACAGAACTGGCGGGCACATAAGTTCTCAGGCTTTGATAGCCTGTGAGCTAAAAACAGATTGGTGCTTACTCAGCACGCCAAAAGATACTGAAATTATCCATCGTATGTCTGTCGGACAGAGGTCGAGATCACTCAGCGTCCACATCACTCTACCATTGAGGTGGGATTCTCCTTTATCATTTGCTCCACAACGGACGTTGTCAATGTCTTGGATCTATATATATATAATCTATAGAATATATATATATATATATATATATAATCTATAGGATCTATAGAAATATATAATAAGAACAAAAAGTTATGGGCACAGTACTGGTTATTATACACTTTCCAACACATTCAGAACATAAATATATATATATATATATATATATATATATATATATATATATATATATATATATATATATATATATAATCTATAGGATCTATAGAAATATATAATAAGAACAAAAAGTTATGGGCACAGTACTGGTTATTATGCACTTTCCAACACATTCAGAACATAAATATATATATATATATACTACAATTAATCAAACATGAAGTAAAAAGTTACATACCGTATATACTCGCGTATAAGTCGAGAAATTTTAGATAAAAAAAGAACTTCAAAGTTGGGGGAGTCGACTTATACGCGAGACCGAAAAAAAATCTATAAAAAAAATGTTGGAAAATAGTTTGCTAGCACCTAAAAAAAAGGAGATGGGCAAAATCGTCCAATATAAGGAATCGTTCACCAAAAGGAATGAGTCATTCGAAGTTGTTCTGAAAAAAAGGAACGAGTCCAAGAAAAAACGGAATGAATCCGATTTTTCTTCATCATTCCCCGATTCCGATTTATGACATTAAGCTTAATTTTTTGGACGACACATTTTGGAACGAATCTGATGGATCCTTCCTTTTCAGAGTTATTTCATTTCGAAACGAGTCCGATGATTCGTTCTTTTCGGAACGATTCAGAGGAGTCCGTCTTTTTCGGAAGGTTTCAGAGGAATCGAATCTTTTCAAAGTTGTTTAATTTCGGAACGAGTCTGAGGAATTGGTCCTTTTTGGAGTCATTTCATTTCGGAACGAGCACGAGGAATCAGTCCTTTTCGGAGTCGTTTCATTTAGGAACGAATCCGAGTCAATATCCTTTTCGGAGGAAAGTCAAACGGTTCCCCCTTTTGGAGGGGGGGTCGACTTATACGCGGGTTTTCAATTTTTTCTAATTTTTAACAACATAAGTTAGGGGGTCGACTTATACGCGAAGTCGACTTATACGCGAGTATATACGGTAAATGCATATACAATTAAAAATGCAAACCTTTTGGGGATAACAAGGAGAGGGCCAACTTTGATAATCACAGATTATGAAATTTTTTTCATATAGAGTAGAGGCTCCTTAGTCTCAGGTTCATCGGATTGTATACAATATGCTCCTTATTTTTCAAGAAACAGGGGGGGGGGGGTCTAATATTATAATGCAACTTAAGTATTTACTTTGTAACACAGTTTTTACTTTGGTGTAGCTCATTCGGTAGAGCGTTAGTTCATTGACCTGCGGGCCTCGCGCCTCGGTTTGAATCGCGAAACGCGCTACGCTTTATTCTTATTGTTTGATTTATAAATATGTTACGGCCAAAACCCGAAATTGGCCGATTCTAGAATTGGCTGGCCAATTCCCGAACTGGCCAGCAACGTTTAAAAATGACTGGCCAATTCGCGAACTGGCCAGATGCGATTGGCCAGTTCACGAAATAGATGACAAAACCAGATCTTACAAAACAATAACTGGAAATAATAAACATTTTTCGTTATAGCAATTGCTAACAATAAAAAAAAAAAAAAAAAAAAAAAAAAAAAAAAAAACGCAGTAAAATTCTTACTGCAACAATAACTTTACTACTGTAAAATTTGCGCGTGAAAACTGAAAAAAAATGTATTTGACGAATTAAAAAAAATTTAATATTACATCATACGTTTTTTCTAGCAAGATTTCCATATATCAAAATAGAAAATAAAATAAATAGCTTGACGGATTTTTTTTTAGCCTCCAATGCTATTTCTTTCAGACAAGCTAAAAAATGTCGTGTCGTCAGCCCTGAATTTTCTACTCAACCGATTTTCATAATTATTTTTTTAAATGAAAGCTATTTATTTGTAGTTGTGCCCATTTTAGCTATTTTTCAATTTATTTCCATTTTTATATTTTATTTTTAATTTTAAATGCTTTTTACGATATTTCTTAAATATGGTGCCAACTCAGTTTAGCTTTTCTCTCGATAATAAAAATTTATTTTCCATTATTACTTTCCACGAGGCAGAAGCTTTATTTCATCAGTGAACATGTCCTTGCATTTAAAAGAAAAAAGTCAATTGTTTTCGTAAAATTTAACCACAATAAAATGATTGCGTATAATTATGCACTAATTGAGGTTAAAAAATATACTGAGAAATAATATTAATCTATCTATCTTCTATATATATATAATAATAAAGAGAGAAGGATGTTTGTCTGTCAGCGCTGTTCTGAAGAGACTGCTGCACGTAGAGTTACAAAATTTGGAGGGAAGGTACTTTTTTACATGTAGTTTTGCACCTCGAAGCCCGATTTTCGATTTTTTGATTAGATTTTTTTAAATAATATTTTAGGCGATTTTTAGCGTTATTTTTGCGGTTTTATCCCATTAGTGAAAGGAATACGGTTTCATTCTTCTAAGCCAAAATAGCAGTCTTTTTTTCTCTTTTCAACAAAGTTTATTCGGAATTTGTACAGCGATTTTTGAATTTTTAATGAATTTTTAATGCGATTTTTTGTGTTTTTTCTTATTTTTCGGCTATTTTTTGAGATTGATAAAAAGAAAATCGTTTTAAACTTTTAGCCTAATGCCCTAAATTTTGTGTTTGTTACGATTTTTAGATTTTAACGATTTTTAATGCGATTTTCAATGCGATTTTTAACGTTTTTTAAAGATTTTTGCGTTTAGCATCTATTTTTTTCATAGTTGTTCTATCAAAAACTTGAGCTGTTGAGAATGAAATAAGTAGTATTTTTTTGCGAAATCTACCTAAAATGTCAAAAATTTAGGTACCACTATTTTCGAATAGCAATTTCATAAAACATCTTAAATTCTTGCTTAAGACCGCTACCCCCTCGAGTAATATATCACCTGATAGGTTATTTAACAGAGTATCGTTTTGATAAAGTTTTTGAAGAATAGAGTGCGCTACCTGGTGGTGGAAAATGGAACTAACAGAACGCGATTTTTTAAAATCTGAAATAATAAAGAGACAAGTTTGTGTGTGTCAGCGCTGTTCTGACGAGTCTGCTGTACGTAGAGTTACAAAATGTGGAGGGAAGGTACTTTTATACATGTAGTTTTGCACCTCGAAGCCCGATTTTCAATTTTTTGATTAGATTTTTTTTTGATAATTTTTTTAGGCGATTTTTAGCGTTCTTTTCGCAGTTTTATCCCATTAGTGAAAAAAATACGGTTTCATTCTTTTAACCCATTATAGCAATTTTTTCTCTTTTCAGCAAAGTTTTTTCGGAATTTGTACAGCGATTTTTGAATTTTTAACGAATTTTTAATGCGATTTTTAGTGTTTTTTCTCATTTTGCGTTTTTGAGATTGATAAAAAGAAAACCATTTCAAACTTTTATCCCTAAATTTTGTGTTGTTACGAATTTTAGATTTTAACGATTTTTAATGCGATTTTCAATGTGATTTTTAACGCTTTTTCAAGATTTTTTGCGTTTAGCATCTATTTTTTTCATAGTTGTTCTATCAAAATCTTGAGCTGTTGAGAATGCAATAAGTAGTATTTTTTTTTGCGAAATTTACCTAAAATGTCAAAAATTTAGTTACCACTATTTTCGAATAGCAATTTCATAAAATAGCTTAAATTCTTGCTTAAGACCGCTACCCCCTCGAGTAATATATCATCTGATAGATTGTTTAACAGAGTATCGTTTAGATAAAGTTTTTGAAGAATAGAGTGTGCTAGCTGGTGGTGAAAAATGGAACTAACAGAACGCGATTTTGTTAAAATTTGGAAATATAACAATGTGATTTATTTTAAATTTTAAAATGGTTTATAATACATGATAAAAAATGTAAACAAAGAATGGTTCATTTCACACATTTCAGGGTGCGTGAAAGGAGGGGCGCGAACAAAATTAGGAAATGTAATAAGGAGATCTGTTTTACACTTTAAGGTACTTTATAATGCATGTTAAAATTTTTAAAGTACTGGCGATGCTCTCGAGAGACCGCTGCACGAAGTTATGTATGAAATTTTACACCTTGAAGGCCGATTTTCAGTTTTTTTAATTTAAATCATATGCAAATTTTAGTGGGTTTCGAGGCGATTTTTGCACATTAGCGAAAAGGAAAGTGGTTTCATTCTTTCGACCTAAATTAGTGAATTTTGTTCTCTTTTCAATATAATTTATTTGGATTTCGTGCAACGATGTTTGGATTTTTAGTGAATTATTTAATGTAAGTTTTGCCGCTATTATTCGACATTAGTAAAAGGAATTTTGCTTAAAACTTTCAAGCTGATGTATTCAATTTTTGATGTTAAGATTTATGAATTTCAGCTAATTTTAATGCGATTTTTCGAGATTTTTTTGCGTTTGATGTCGGATTATTGTCATTCATGAGATTTCCAATTACAACGTTTTACCCTATTAGAGTAAATTTTGACCCCTGTGATTTTTTAATATTAGTGATTTTTAATGCACTTTTCAATGCAAATTTTAGAAATTTTTCGAGTTTTATGGTGACTTTTTGATATTCGGAAGTAAAAATTGATTTCAAACTTTTAATCTAATATAATTTTAGAGATTTTTAACGCGATTTTTCAAGAATTGTTGTGTTCTGTGTCGATTTTTTATTATCTATAAAGGATTTCCTTTTACTACGTGATTATCCTGTCGACCAATTTCGCCAAATTATATCAATCGTGAAACAAGCCAAAATATGCAAATAGATGTAATTTTTATGTTAAATAGTGAAAGAAGAGATAATTTAGAAAAACATTAATACAAATACATCAGGGTTGGCAAGTTTTTGACACGTGACAGTTTTTGACGGTTTTAACCATGGTTTAAACCGTCATGTCAAAAACCTCCTTGTCAAAAATGTCAAAAACTGTCAAAAACCTATATTTATATGTAAATAAAAATATTTATTTACATATATATATATCTACCTATATTTATATTTAATAAGTAAAATTTATTTGCTTTTAATAAAGAAAATGTTTCTAAATATGCTGTAGAAAAAATAAATTCAAATTTTTGAAGTAACATATTTTGAATATTAAATAAAACCTTAGATTTTGGAAAACTTATCTTTTGTAATATTATTTATTAAATTTTAATGTGTTATTCAAAATATACAGGGATATATATTATAAAGAAATTTATTTATAACCAAATTTATCCATTGTTTAAAATAATATTAAAGATTAGACGGGTTCTGTAATTGAATAGGAACAGAAAGATGTTCAAAATTGGTTATGTGCTACCATGTGAAACGTAGGGCAAATGAATTGGATTATTGAACTAAATTTCTACTTTGATAATTTTCATTTGAATTGATTTTGATTATGTAATCAAATTAATTGGAAGTATTTCATGTATGTTTTATTTTTTAAAATTATGAATTTATTTAGGTAATAATAAAAAAACTACATGATATTTTGTATTTTAGAAATTCATAGATCAGTGTAATATTTTTTCTGTTTTGACTTTTACAATTGTTATTTGATTTTTCTGAAAAATCAGTAATTCTGAATTTTAAATTGTCAGTCATTTTTTGAATTTATAACTAACATAAAAATAATAAAAAATTAGCTCCTTTCTATAAATATCTGAGTATCTATTTACAATATTCAACCTATTTATTTACTATGCTGAAAAATTAGCTTATACAAATACTTATGAATTTTTTTTTTTCACTGAATACTTTAAAATTTTGTTAAATATCTTAAGTATTCAGTTGTTGAATAATTACTTGTCTTACCTTGCTATCAAAGTAAACATTATTTGTATTTTTAATGCTATTAGCGTGTGTGCTGTGGGGTAAGGAGGCGGAGGTGGGGAATAAAAAATGATGTGTAATAATCATACATATAATAAATAATATGCATTATTTTTAAATTCAAATTAACCTACTGGATATTATGTATATAGCATTAAAAAAAGTATTAAACACGTACATCGAATTCTACACTTTTGAAAATCCTGCAGTTACAACACTTAATTCATTAATACTTATAAATATTAGCTATGTCAATAAATAAATAAATAATTAAATAAACAAGATATTTAAACATAAATAATTCTGCATGTCCATTTTGAGATAAATTTCTGAGATTTGAAATCTGTGATTTTTACCTTAATTTTTATCAATTAAAAATATTTAAAGACCTACTAATTACCCATAATATAATTAAATTTCCACATAATGTATGGCACCTGTTCTTAGTTTTAAAATTTAACAACAAACTTTAGTACATCGCAGCAGATTGTGACTATGGGTTTTTGACAGTTTCTGACAGGTTTTTGACGGTTTAATCCGGTTTAAACCTTTGTCATGTCAAAAACCCCTTTTTGACGTCAAAAACCCCTTTTTGACGTCAAAAACCCAACCCTGAAATACATATAAAAATAAGAAGTAAAAACCACTTGATGACGTAACAAACATATGTAATATGTTTAATGTCAAGTGAATATGCAATTTACGATCCGCCATTATTGTAGTTTAATCTTATGGTTTGACCCAGATGGTTTCTTGGTCAACAGGATAATCAAATACAGTGAAACCTCCAAATAAGGGACACTTCGAATAAGGGACACCTCTATTTAAGGGACAAAATTCCCGGTCCCAGTCCCTTGGTATAGGACGTGTAATGTATTTACCTCTGAATAAGGGACACTCGATTTAAGGGACACTTGAAAATGAGATTAAAAGGGACTGTTATTTGCATTTCAGATAATGAAGTAATCTGTGATGAAAATGAAAATATGGATTTTTGTGAATTTATCAAACATATATTACAGTTATGTTGATACAGATATACAGAAGCATACGATACAATTAACGAGCATTAATTTACCCACAATTCTGATTTGATATCAGTGCGTTTATACCCATTGAAAGTAATGCTGAAAGTTGTGAGGAAGATTCTGAAAGTGCAGAATAAAGGAAAACTGTGAAATAAAGAACTTTACAGAAGCTTTTAGGCTGTTCTCAAATTCAAAAAAGGCAACTTTTAAAACATGAGTTTTAATTTAATTTATTCGAAAATGTCTGAAACTAACAGGTGTTGTTCAGAAAATCAGTTCTATTAAATGTTTTTATACATTTTGCATGTATACAATTTGCATAAAAAATACAAATCAATAATTCTACAAATCTTTTAATAATTTAGTAATCAATTGAAAATTTTAATTAATTAATCCTCTTTTCTTCTATTTGTGTGTAACTAACGTAATTTACACATTTCCGGTACTTTTAAATTTTACTTTTAATGCTTTGTTAATTTTGTATCCTTCTTAAAAATAATATGAAAAACTCCGAATAAGGGACACCTCTATTTAAGGGACAAAAATTCCGGTCCCATAGGTGTCCCTTATTTGGAGGTTTCACTGTAGTTCAGATTTCCGATTAGAATGTTTTATCCGTTTGATGAAATTCTGATTACTGCGATTTAAAAAATAACTAGCGATATTTAGTGCATTTTTCAATGCGTTTTTAATGAACTTTTTAATGCGATTTAGTACTATTTTTTTCGATTCCCTCCACAGTGGTGTTTTAACAATTAAAAAATTATTTTGGTTTCAAACTTTTAGTCTAATATAGTAAATTTCACCATTTACCTTTTTTTAATTTTGTCGATTTTCAATGTGACTTTTGATATATTTTGTGTTCTGCTTCGATTTTTTTGTAATTCATGTAAGAAAGAATGATTGCTACGTTTCACACGACTAGAATATTTTTTTATTCACGGGATGTATTTACATTTAGCGATTTTTAATGAATTTTTCAATGGTTTTGTATTGGTTTTTTGAATCTCAGGGCTATTTTTTGAAATTTCGAAAAGGAAATTAATTTCAAACATTCACACTTCATTTACGAATTTTGAAGTTTAGTGATTTTTTAATGCAATTTTTAGCAATGTTTTCATTATTTCTCACGCTTTGCGCCGATTTTTTCATTCGTATTTAAGAAATAATTCAGATTACATTATTTTACTCTATTAATGTAAATGTTGTTCCCCGCTATTTTTTAATTTGAAACGATTTGTAATGCATTTTTGAATACAATTTTTAGATGTTTTCGAGTTCACGGCGATTTTTTCACAATTGGAAAAGAAATTTTTAAATAATTTGTAGCTTAATGTAGTACATTTTGACATTGATTCAGATTTTTTGTGTATTTTCATAAAATGTTTAGCAAGTTTTGTGTCGATATTTTTTAACTAATGAAAGAGTTCAGATTTCAATGTTTTGTACACTTATGGTAAATTATGTCCGCAGGAATTTAATATAAATGTTTATCTTACTATGGCAAATTTTGTCCGGATTTTTTAATTTTACTGATTTTTAATCTGTTTTATAGTGATTTTTCAAGTTCTGTGACAGTTGTTGACATCGGTAAAAGAATTTCGGTTTCTAATTTTTAGCATAAATAGTACAATTTGTTCTTCAGGCTTTTATGAATTTTGCCAATTTCTAATGCGATATTCAATGTAATTTTTAGTTAATTTGGGGGATTTTAGGTGTTCCGTGTTGACTTTTCCTTATTCATGAACGATTTCCGATTACAATATTTTCGACTGAATATTAAATTTTTACAGCCATGACCTTTAAATATTCAGCGATTTTTAATATAGTTTTCGATACGATTTTTTGCCATTTTTTAAAGTTCCTTGGCGATTTTCTGCCATTTAGAAACCAATTTTGATATCAAACATTTTATTTAATGTAGTTATGTTTTGAATATGTTTTATCTCTTAATATGCTTTTGGCGTTCCATGCCTACATTTTGTAATTTATGAATGATTTCGATCATAACCCCCCCCCCCCCCTGCCTTAATATTAATTTTTTAAGCATTGACTTCCAAATATTTAGCTATTTTTAATGCAATTTTCAATGTAATTTTTAGCCATTCTTCAAGTTCCGTGGCGATTTTTTTACATCCGTAAATCGATTTCGATTTCAAACTTTTTGGTTAATATGGTTAATTTCTTGATTACAATATTATATTATAACAGTGAATTTTTACCCTAGGGATTTTTTAATGTTTTACGACTTTCATTACAATTTTCAATGCAACTTTTGGGATTTCTCAATCTTTTTTTTTTTTTTTTTTTTTTTTTTTTAACATTTTTCAAAGGAATTCGATTTTAAATTTCTAGACTAATAAGAGTTTGGTTTCAAACTTTTATCCTTTACGGTAATTGTTTTGCTCTCTTATTTTGATCTACAGCAATTTTTAATGCAGTATTCTTTTTTTTTTTTTTTTTTTTTTTTTTGAGTTCACGGCGATTTTTTTCAGATACGGAAAAGGAATTCGGTTTTTAATTTCTTCGCTAATATGATAAATTTTCTCCTGTGCGATTAAGGATTTTTATTGCGATTTTTTAGCAGTTTTTTTTCGTATTTCAATGCTTTTTATATTATCAAATTAATTAGATTCAAAACATTTATCCAAGTAGAGTAAATTTTGAGTTCCGTGATTTTTGAAAATTTTGCCATTTTTAAAGCGATGTTTACGTTTCTTCGCGACCCGCTTCGATTTTTTAGACGTTCAATTTTTGGCCGAATTTATTAAATTCTGATCTCTTTTCTTCAAAGTTTATTCGAATTTTGAAACACAATTTTTGAACTTTGTTTTATATTTTTATGAGATTTTTAATGTTTTTTGCGATTGGTAAGATTTTTCCACATTAGTAAAAATAATCCAGCAATTTTCTAGCCCATCTCTTTTCAACGAAGTTTAGACGAAATTCGTGCAGCATTTTTTAAAATTTTCGAGGTTTTTATTATGATTTTTAAAGTTTTTTCGCAATTCTTGCTATTTTTTGATGAACCCGGGCAACGCCGGGCAGAACAGCTAGTAATGTAAATAAAATAACAGAAAATAATTTATCATAAAAATTTATGTGTAAAGAAAAATTTCAAATGAGAAAAATGATATCATTCAGCAACCAGATAAATGGGAATTACAATATTATTACGGATGCTTTTTTCATATTACTAATAACAGTAACTTTTAAAAAACATTTGAAGAGAAAATGACGTCACTATTTAAAACATCCCATTTTTACTCAGAATGATATTACATTTCAAAATTTCTTTTCTTTATGGACACTGAGATTGAGACTTTACTTTCAGATGACTTCAGTTAGTGAAAATATTGTCATAGTAAAAATAAAATTAGTTTTTTTTTTAAATAAAATTATTTTTCTGTGAGTGCATATAAAATAAAATTTCTGGATTTCGCCGGCACTCAGATTACATTTTTAACTGAAGATGTGCGAATATTTGCATGCAAAATTGTAACCGGCAAACTTGACATTAAGTTTGGAAATATATTTATTATATATTGATTCAATAATGTAATTATTTTTGCTTTTTTTAAAGACCAAATCGATCGGGTCTTTTAAATATTTCATTCGTCGAATTCGATGGGATTCTACTCGTTTTATTGTTAAAATGCATTTTCTTTTTCTCAGCGTCTATAAAAAAACGTTTAAACTAAAGAAAAAATCCGCTTTTGATGAATCTAGTCAATGAAGAAGTAGCACGTCAAATTGTATCTCTTTATTATTCCGCAATTCCAATGACTCAGAGAGAAATTGCTAATCAATTGGGTATTTCACGCCGTTCTGTTTGCCATTATATTGATAAACACAAGAAAAATGAAGTTAGTTCATTGCATTCTAAACTGGGCCGCCCTTCTAAAAGACCCAGTCAATTTTTTTTTTTTTCTAATCAGAGGCGAAACTGAATTCTGCAATGGAAGAATCTACATTCAACTTGTCTTTTCTTTTCCTTTCTTTTTTTCTTTTTTTTTCCTTAGCCAATATTACGTCATATTGGAAATGTAATGGACAAAAAGGTGAATATATAAAGTTGTGTGAGTTTGTAAAAACGTATTGAAACTATGAAAATATTGGCATATTTTAATATTTTGAAGTTCTGTGATTTTGTTTCCTCCATTTTTAAATCTATCCCATACATACAGAGTGATTATAAAAAGAACTATTCCAACATTTGGGCCCCTAACTATTATACCATTCACAGAAACTGACTGAAATTTTGGCAAAAGGCATTTTGATGTATGCGCTCAAAATGATATGGAAAACATCAGTGTCATTCAAACAATTACGGTTACAGTGAAAAAATTTCGAAAAAATCAAATGGCAATACCCAGTTTTTTGTATTCGAATGTGATCTCCATTGTGAAAAACCCTAAATAGCATTGGAATGGTAACTGTAGCATGAAAATCACCGGAACCAGGTAAGGGAAAAGTAAAAATGACTTTGCCGTGCACCAGAACATTAATGTTCGTTTCATTTACGTCACACCGTTTCTTCGGCTGATATCCCAGCCTGATTTGTTTTCCATAAAACGAGAAGAAACCAAGAAACTCAAATTTCGAGTTTGCGTAAGACACAGTCATGATTGACGTCGTTACGCTAGGTGAAAGAAAAGGCACTGCGAAATGCGAGCCGCGTATGTTGTCTGCCATTCAAAACAAGATGCCGCTTTCAGGGGAAGAACGTGAGTAAATCGTAAATATTTATTATCTGAATGGACAAAATGACGCAGAGACATTGCGTGTTTACCGCCGCAACCATGGATTACGGCGAGGCCCGTGCACTGTCAAAGCTGTACAGGAATTGATTAATAAATTTAATGAAACTTGTTGCTCACGCGATCGCCCTCGGTCTGGACGACCTTCCGTTGCTGTGGAAGTTGTTGCAGAAGTTCATCAAACGATAAGCACAGTTCGTCCCGCAACTGCATGCTGTGTTTCACGTGTTCTGAATATGCCAAATTCAACTGAACGCAAGATTCTGAGCTCTATTCTAAACATGTTTCCGTATCGATTCCAGCGTGTCCAGATGTTGGAAGCAGGAAGCTATCAATTACAGCG
Organism: Maratus speculifer; assembly: GCA_964019185.1. Lineage (NCBI taxonomy): Eukaryota > Metazoa > Arthropoda > Arachnida > Araneae > Salticidae > Maratus > Maratus speculifer. The sequence continues at coordinate 214,951,654 of OZ025301.1, read as the reverse complement.
GGATTTTGCAAATCAATTCTATATCTGATATGATGAAGATAGCAGCTGGCCTTTACGCATTCTGTGCACAGATGAGACGCATTTTTGGTTAACTAATTAACGCGAATTCAAAATATTGTGTGCAATAAGCAGAGAATAATCCACATGATGTGCTTGCGAGTCCATCACACGAGGAAAAAGTGACCGTGCGATGTGGTATAACGAGTACGTTCATCCTCGGCCCTTACTTTTTTGATAAGGTTATTATCGGTAGTCTGCAAACGTGTACAGTAACGAGTGATCGCTATCTAGACGTGTTAACTCGTTACGCGATTCCCGCATTGCAATGGCAAAATCCTATATCTGAAGTTGTGTGGATGCAAGATGGCGCTCTTCCACATGTCGAGTCTTCTATCAAACATGTCTTAAGTCAACAGTTTGGTGACAGAGTTATCTCCCATTATTTCCCGTTTTCGTGGCCACCAAGGTCTCCTGATCTGACACTAATGGATTTCTGGCTGTGGGGATTAGAGGTCTGCACGGGCCGGGCTCGGGCCTTACTTCTGAAGACTCGGGCCGGGCCGGGCCGGGCCTAGTCACTAATCCTTTCGGGCCGGGCCGGGCCGGGCCTAGTCACTAATCTTTTCGGGCCGGGCTGGGCTCGGGTCTTAATTTTTTTGCTGGAGTATCGGGCCGGGCCTAACTTTTTTTTTCGTACGAAGCCGAGACTGATTCCATTCTTCCTAGTTTTCATGGACTAAAATAATCAGTTCCTATTGAATCTTCCTATATGAAAATCCTTTTCTTGACTTTTTACAAATCAGTAATATTTGGCATGGTCCAAAAATTTCTGCAAAAAAAGCATATACTTTTAAGCCGCATTATTCTACAATTGAACATTAGAATTTATTCCTTTTAAAGAATCGTAGATTACTAGGCGTTTTAAAATAGAATTAAACACACACACACACACACACACACAAAAAAAAAAAAAAAAAAAAAAAAAAAAAAAAAAAAACATGATTATAACGGTTTTTTTTTTTTTTTTTTTTTTTTTTTTTAACTGAAAACTGAAAGTTTCTTTTAAAATTTTCATCCATGAAAAATGAATACAACAATACGGGAGAAAAAAAATATATTAAACATTTACATCTGTTAAGAAGGGAATGCATTTTTTTTCGTTCCAAAACGATTTCGTCTTTGGAAATTTTACCATATACCGCTTTTTCGATTTTTTGTCTCCATTACAGGGAATATGGATTAATAATACTAGTGATAACTGAAACATTTACATACAACAAACAAAGATTCATTTAAAAGCATAAATATCGCAGCCTACGGCACTTCTGCATAAATGGAGATTATAAATATGGAAAAAAAAAAGACAAATGTAATTTTTTTTGGTCAGAACTCTTCTATAAGATTAAAGATCAATGTTCTGTAGAAATTCACTCGAGCCGGGCCGGGTTCGGGCCGAATTTTAAACTTTTTTCCTGACCGGGCCGAGCTCGGGCCGAAATTTTAACTTTCGGGCCGGGCCGGGTCGGGCCAACATATCTTTCGTTCGGCCCGGGCCTGGAAATTTCGGCCCGTGCAGACCTCTAGTGGGGATATCTGAAATCCAAAGTGTATCATTTTCGTCCTCAAACTGCATCTTATTTGGAAGGTGCCATCAGAACTGCGATTCAAGAGTTTTCTATTGCCAGGTACGTACTGTAGTGCTATCCACCATCTGCTGCAAGCAAAGTCTCATCGTGTCTGAAGGAGGTCACGTGTAAAATTTGTCAAACACAATAAAATACTTTATTTTATGTTGCTTTTTATCCTTATAGGTTGTCGTCACTTTTAGCCTATCTACCGCCACTGATTTTCTTGCTGCAGTTGCCATTCCCACGCTATATGGGGTTTTTCACAATGGCGATCACATTCCAATACAAAAAACTGGGTGTTGCCATTTGATTTTTTTCCGAATTTTCTCACTGTAACCGTAACTGTTTGAGTAACACTGTTGTTTTCCATATCATTCTTGAGCGCATAACCTCAAAATATCTTTTCCCAAAATTTCATTCAGTTTCTGTGAATAGTATGAATGTTAGGAGATCAAATATTGGGATAGTTTTTTTATAATCACCCTGTACATGCCTGCGTATATAGATGTATATTAGAATTTTCACAAAAGGTTTAGGTCTCTGAAGCTCATTCTTAGTGATGAAACTGGGTTTATCTCTAATCTTGCTTTAGGTTTTGTTGGGGAAATTTGTGCCTAAAATCGAAATCTACCTTCGCCTGTAGGCCAAGCCGGCAGGGATTTTTTATAATAATAGAACTATGACTTCCAAAATTGTTTTTAAACGGCAAGCACATTAAAAATAATACTAATAGTAATAACTTCTCAATAGTAAGTATGTTTCATTTGGTCCAATTTTCAACCGCTCTTTTTAGGTGACGCTGGATATAGCGTCTTCTCGCTCTCTTGGCCGTTAGATTTCATAAAATGAGAACGTGTGTACTTCGCTCGGTGTGCTGTGTTAGCGATATCGGCATTCCGGGGAAGTCTGCACTATTTTTTTTGTAATATTTAAATACAGTCGAGTCTCTATATAACAAAATCCATCGTTCAGTCAAAAAATTCGTTGAATAAAGAACGGCAAAAAAATTTTCATTTAATGTTTAAATTTTGAAATAAAATTGTTTTTGAGGTGTTTAATTAAGTTTTTGGAATATTTAATTGAATTTTTCCAGAATCTCAAACATTTTCCCCACTTCCTTTTTTTTCCCAGTGTCTTATTGTTTATTTTCAAAATTATTTATTTTATCAGAAAGAGTTATGCTTATCCTAAAAGCGATTTTATGCAGGTGCGGTAGAAGATAACACCAGTATAAATGACATTTAGTAATAATTCCTCGTTCAAGTGATGTCTCACAACAAAATATGCTCCGAGTCGCCACAAACAACAAACATCCACTCTAGACTCTAAAAGTATTGAGAATTAGTTTAGGTAGATGAAAACCTGCTGAAAAAAAAAAACGACCTTTTCTGCTATTGTACCCTTATTCCTGCCTTATTATCCAAACCAAGAAACAAACAACATTTTCAAGAGACAATGGAATAGTTTTATCTTTTAAGATGCTTTGTGATTATTGCAAATCCCTCCAGTAGCAAGCAAATGTTTCAATCTTCTCCAAAAACGCATGCTCATCTTGGCTAAAATAAAGTTAAGTGTAATCATGCCAAAAGGATGTCTTTTTGGAGCGTCAGGGGGTGAGGGGAGAGAAGGTTGAATGCCTTTTTTTTGGACATAAGTAATAAGGTAGAGGAATGTAGCTATGAAATAGAAACCACAAATCAACGAAAAAAATTTATTCTACAAATAATTTGAAGCGTTTTCTGAACATATGAAAGAACATTTTTGAAAAAATTCGTTAAATGAAGATATATATTTCGCTATATGGAGATTATTTTTAATGTTATCATGAAAAAAATTGCCCATTCCTACAACAAATTCGTTAAATAGAGAAATTCGCTGGATGGAGTTTCGTTATAGAGAGACTAGACTGTATATAAAGTATTTTTAATGTTTAAATTGAAGAAGTTAATTATATGATCGAAGTACATAAAATATATTTGTGTGCAACTTTGTAAGTCATGTACTGGTATTGAAGAAGACACTTCTAAGTTACGTCAATGGCGATCTGCCTTTCTGTTTGGTATAATGCCTCTAAGGAAACATCAAATTTTATTTGTGGAAATGTTTTGCCTGAGCAAGAGCATAGAAAAGTTTGTCATTGCCCATGATAAAGGATCACCAGCGTATTCCATCAAAACCTGATGTATCATTTCCTGAATATCATCCAAAACGATTGTCCCAGGTATAATAAACTATCATTCGGCACCCAGCATTCCCGACTCATCTCTCAAATATTTTTTTTTTGAGCGATCTCTGTAAAAGTGTGACATTTTATGCAGTTTTATCCGAAAGAAGTATTTGATTAAAACTGGCAGCTTGGCATATGAAAAGCGAAGTGGTCATCCCGGCAAACAGTTGATGACAGCCAAATACTTTGCACTTTATAATAATAATCTGTACAGTATTTGGCGACTTATCACCTGCGCCTACTAACATTAAAGTACAAAAATGGCGCATGGGTGAAACGGGTAGCCCGGGACTGTTTATGGCAGTCACAATATTTAGGCTTTTATTATACGGATGATGATTCTATTCTCGCTAAATTACCCGGTAAGGGGTCCCTTTTCAGTCTCTTGCCGAGGGCCCCCAAAGGAGCCAGTCCGGGCCTGATTCCTTGACTCATGCTCCTTGGGGAAGATGCCCCTTTTTCTTAATTGAGATTCGAACTAAAATGGTACGCATAGTCACGTAATTTTTGTGCTTTCGAAATCCAGATGTCATGTCAAAGAACAATCCCTTATGTGCTGTGATTAATCCTAAAATCTTGTCTTCAATATCACGCAAGAAATAATAAAGATCCTCTAGTATCATCTTAAATAATTTAAATCGTATTTTTATGCATATTTTTAATGTTCCCATTTTCATTGTATTATGAGAATGTAAATATTTCTTTTTCTATATCATTATAATTTAACTGTCATTCTACGCAGAATAAGATAAAGATATTTTTTATGATCCTAATAACGATATTTGATTTATTTAGAACTCATCCTGTTTTCTTTAATTTGAATTCATATCACACATAATATGATAAATTGCATATTTAATAGGAATGTATTCTTTCATATTATTGACATGTTAAACTCAAGGCTAACTTATCATAATATCAAGGCTTGTCATTCGCCAAGTTTCCTTTGACCGCAGTACAGGGGGCGCTGAACTACATGATTTTCCCGTTGGTAGCGCCATCTAATGTGAGAAACTGAAATGTTTCCCATTATTTCCTATGGGATTATTAGCAGTAGTATGCACCAGGTGGCGTTACTTATGAGACAAAGTCATATAATAAGTTGGCAATTATAGGGACAATTTCAACAATAATTTTCTCCTGAATGCGAGGCCTTGATATTATGATAAGGGGGCCTTGGTTAAACTTATACTAGGATGAGACATTTTACGGTCCGGTTATTGCCTATTTCAAGTGAATGATGATGGTTTATTTATTTTTCCACCATGGAGTATCTATATTATTTATACATTTATTTACTTAATATTAATCACGCGCATTGTGCTAGCCACTTAAAGATTACTAGGGTTTAAAGGAACAAAATAATATTAATTTAATATAATTTTAATCATTAAATTTTTATCTTTTATTTATTTATTAATTATTTTTATTATTTTTTAAATTTTATAACAGACAGTAATACCTTATTTCCTTGGATAACAAAGTTTTGTTAAAGATTTCAAAAAGTGTTGGAAAGTGTTTCATAATCTATGCATAACGTATGATTTTTCTTACTTTGTAATGTTTATTTTGTTGTAACGAGACTCAATCTTTTGAAAACTTTCTGTAGTAGATTTCATTTTACCTTGACATCATGTGAGAATGCCCTACCTGAAGTTTGACCGCGCTTATCCCTATTTGGGATATCCGATTTTATATCCTAATTTTGTTTCACTGTATAAAATGGTCTTTGATAATGTTCTCGAGTAGAATAGTTTGTACACTCTAATAATGTCATTCTCTACGAATAAATAATAATAAAAGGAGTTCTCATAGGCGTAGCCAGCCTTTTGAACGGGGGGGGGGTGTCCAAATTTTTTAACTTGAACATGTTGGGTACAAACAACATCTTATGTAATAAAACCTAATAAAACGGAACCCCATAAAACCTATCAAATTTCCGTTTTATACAGGTTTTTTGCGGAAGGTATAATTGTGTGGAACTTCTTTTAAAAAAGACCCAAACTCAATTTTTCATTGCGTGAAGAAGGATGAGAAGTTGCTTAAAACTAAATCTAATGGACAGGGGCGTGCGAAGAAAAAGCTGCGCCCGGGGCAAAGTTACAATTTGGCGCCCCCTCCACCCAACTTTTTCTTGTAACAGGCCAAAAATGACGTTGGTAGTATAAATTTGGCGCCCCCTAAAGTTCCACGCCGGGGCAGCTGCCCCCTACGCTCGCCCTTTCGCACGACGCTGCTAATGGATAAGAAAAAGATATATAAACATAGATAAAATATGATAGATATAAAATAAAGATATCCGTAAACATAAATCTGTAATTATCACAAGTTTTCATTTCAAACAGCAATGAAATACTAAAATAAATAAGCACGACTTTAGTCCCCCCCGTCATTTTGATCAAAGTAGCATTAAAATAACTTGTAGTATGCAATTTAAAGTGAAAAATAGCTCTTATAATTTCTACTCATGAATAAATAAAATTTCCCCGTTAAAAAAAAAAAAAAAAAAAAAAAAAAAAGAGCCTGTACGAATGTCAAAATATGATCCCAAAAAACGAAATTTAGCAAACCAACAAACCAGCCTCCATATTAATTTGAATTTTGCGTAGCATCATTTCTTATTTTCAGAGGAAGCACAGATTTGTACTAGAGATGAGTTCGGGCTCGATTTTTGAAACCCGCGCCCGAAAGATTTTTAGTACATTGGAGCCCGAGCCCATCAGAGCCCGATACAAAAAGTATACAAAAATAAATAAATAAATAAATAAAAGATTTAATGATATTTAAAAATTGTTTCAAATGTGATATCCCATTTTAAAAAAAATTCTTATAAAATTTACTATTAAATAAAAAATTAAATTCAAGCTTATGAAAAGAGCAATTTGATATCAAATAAAAATATGCTTCATACCTAAAATGAGTCCCATATTTCTTGTCCTTTAAGAAGAAAATTTGATAGCCATATTAAAGAAGTGTGATGAATAAATGGATAGTGTTTATAGAAATTACTATTTGTATGCTGAAGAATCAAAAAACGTTTTCAATTTCCTATAAAGAAAGAGTACATCTTCAGGGGTGTAGTCGTAAAAAAACCACAAATTACACGATCGATGCAGAGGGTATATGCTCAAGGCACAGAGTATACTACAGAGAGTACATCCTGTGGGTTTCATGAGAAACAGAAGGTTATACGGTGTTCCTTAAAAAAATCCAGAAGGTATACGGCGTATACCCTCCACTACATCCCTGTACATTAATCTATAATCAATTCATTTCTTTTAACAATTCCCCATGACTGACGAGAACCTTAAAATCAACGCAAATTAAAACATTGATACAGTTATCTTAAAGTTCCGTTGTTTTTATGGGAAAAGAAGAAACATTAATCGAATGTTTTCAATCGGAATAACATATAAAATGTGTTTACTTACGAAGGGAAATCCTCAGCATAAACAAAATTCATGATGACAAACAGAAAAAAAAAATCACAATGCTGTTATCATATGAAGAACGACTATGATTCGTGCACAATCAAATAATTTGCAAACCTCAAGCATCTAGTTTGCATTAAAAACGAAAAAAACATTATCTAACAAAATAAATAAATAAACGACCGAATTAAAAAATATCCTCTTCCTCAAACGAAAGTCCAACCAGAAGCTACCCGAACACTAAAATGAAAATAGAGCCCGAGCCCCCCCCCCCCCCCGGGCGCGAACACTAAAATAAAAATAGAGCCCGTGCCCGCTTCGGACCCGGGTTTGGGCTTGGGCTTTCGTGCTGGGGCTGAGCCTGTCTCATCTCTAATTTGTACAACCTTCCACCCCCCTCCGTTCTCCAGGTTAATCACATGGTGGAATTATCGTTTCACATCTGTATTTCCTTTCAATTTTTTTTTTTTTTGCTCCTATCTAGACTTTAGATAACAAAAGCAAATATATAAATAGTAGTTTCTATCCCTGTCGAGAATTTACTCTAATTTTTTATGGAAATATGCATGCAATAGAAAGGTGTTAAAAAAATTTCATAAAGAAACGACATCAAATTGGGATTATAAAACCAACTTTTTTTATTTACTGTGATTAATACAGATTCTAGTAAATATTCTAGTTTTAAAAAGATGAATAAAATAATTTTCTTAAAAAGAAAAAAAGAAAGAATCAAGGTCTCTTCTTTTATCACATTTCACTGTTAGTTTTGATTAACTAATTGAACTAACTTTGTTTACATTTTTCTTCTTTTTTTTTCTTTTATAAATTTTGATTTTTTTAAAATAATCAATCTTGGATCTGCGCGAGGGGGGGGGGGGTGCCCTGGGTGCCCTGGCTACGCGCATGAGTTCTGTTCATGAAAATTGGGGTTGTTGCTTAATAAAGTCATTAGCTTACTCAGGCAATCAGAAATTTTTGAAATGAAGTAATGTTTCTCATTTTTTTAAAGCTTATAATATTAATTTAATACATGCTGTTCGTGTTCTTCTGAAACTTATTTTGAGCCTTTAAATTTTCAAGTACTTAAATAATTTTTAAATGTTTCAATTTCTATTTGCGCAACAAACTTTCCTTTAGCATTATCATTCATACCCTTTCTATTTTGTTCGAGCTCGGGACGAGATATTGGCAGGAGGATATACGTAACTATGTAAAGGTACTTTTAACTTATGAAGAACTCATAGATTTTTCTATCAATTTGATTTTTGATTTAGTACAAAGAATATCTAAAGCTGGTACTTCATCTAAACTGTCATCCATTCTCCCTACAGGATTTAATAAATCTGAATCAATTATAATTACTTCTTCCGTGTATGGATCACCTCCATTAATCAAATAAAATTAAACACAATTCCTTTTGTTTATCGAAGTACTAAAAAACATATTTCTTCATTATTTTGTGGAACGAAAATTTATTTACCAAAAGAATTTATTCTTTCACACAAGGAATAAAAGATTGCAGGTTTTCAGAATATATATAAAATAAAATAATAATAAATTATATGATACGCTGTCTGTGATTTCTTTGCACATAGAACTATATTATTGTGACTTCTTTCGACACTTTTTGATAGAAGTATATTAATCTCTATCGCAAGCAGAAATAAATTATGCATAACGAAATTTTAATGCAGATATACATTCATAGATACGAATAGAACATTCCTATGCCAAAAAGTCATTTTTTTTTTTAAAATGACAGTTAGAACCTAATTATTGGCGAATGTAGTACAGAATTTTAACTCCCGTCAGACCATTTTGAGATGTCCTGTACATAAAAAAGAATAACAATAACTATATCGTAAAATTCTTACTATGTCATGCTTTGAGGTTAACCAGTTCTTGAATTTTAATGCGGCACAATCACAGCTCCATGGATTTCCAGAAAAAGTCACATTTTTCAGATTCCTTTGGTTATCTACTATGGAGTCAGGGAACCGTTTTAACTTGTTGTTAGCCAAAAATAGTTGTATTAGAGCCGAAGGAAATTGAGCTTCCTCCAGTGATTCCAAGCTGTTATTCTCCAAATTGATTCCTAAGACATTATCCTCTATGGTTGACGAAGGATATATGTTCTGGTACATAACAAGAAAGTGTTGGCCATCGGAAGTTTTTGTCGAGTTTTCCTAAAACAGAACACATATTGTTTATTTACATATTTTAAAATGAATCTCAAAAGTTTCTTTAACAAACTTGGCAAATATGAGAAGTATACATTTATTACAGTCGTGAAGTGTCAACACAGAGAATTACCTCATCGAGTTCACAGCTGATATTCCAGAATTAGTTAAAACTCGATTCGCATATTGAAACGCCATCGGTCTGTCAAGTCCTATCATGATGATGGAGAACACCTAAAAAATCCGATTTTAGCGATTGACTCGTAGGATTACTATTCTGTTTTCCTGCAGCAAAAGATATGAAAACATGAAGGAGTGGAAGCAGGAAAAAGCAATGATAATCATACGAGTCAACCGCTAAAATCGGGTTTTTTAAGTGTTCTCCATCATGATAGGACTTGGTATGGCAAAACTATCTTTTCCGCGAAGCGGGAAGCCTTCGTTGCAACGATAGAAGCTCTGAAGAGTCCAGAATGCGCAAAATCGGCACGGGATGGGTTTCCGCATGCGGTGCCGGCGCTGGCCTGCAATCGCTCAAGAACGTACGCAGCCCAACGTACGTTACATGTCCTGAAACTAAGAGCGCGGTGTCCGGTCGCACCGACAAAAAACCCCGCCCAGCTTGAAGAGCCGACCGGTTCATTTTCTTCTTTCCTTCCCCGGTTCTCCCCGATGACCCGCAAAAACTGGACACCTATAAAAGAACCGGGCCCATGAGCCATTGACGAGATTACCGAAGGGAGTTACTCAACAGGATCGCCTAATGTCTAATACTATAACAGTATAGGTCCTTATAAGACGAGACCGACGAGGGTGTAGGCGCCCAAAGTTGAAACCCATGGGGGATGGGGAAAGCCCCCCTCTGACAGCATAGGCATGGTCTCGCTCACGAATTTTTGCGCCCCCACTCCGTGCCGATTTGGAACAACTATTAGGTAGAGCCAGTAGCCCTACCATTAGGTTGAGCCTGCTACGTACCGCCCCAGGAGATATATACTAGACATTTGTAGCTGAACCTAGAGGGACCGAGAAAGTTCCCACTCGATGGCATAGACACCGCCCAGCCTAGGTGTCGTGCTCAACCCCCCCCCCCCTCTCCCTTAAAACCGGAACTCCAACGGAATCTGAGATTATGGAAATTACAAAATGTACAAACACCGGTCGCGACCCCAGGTGGGCCGGGAAAACTTCACCTAGACGGCATAAACACCGCCTCGCTAGGGGAAATATGACTTGGTAGATCGAATGCGTTTTAATATGCGAATCGAGTTTTAACTAATTCTTGAATTTCAGTCGTGAATTCAATAAAATTATTGTCTGTACTGCCTTCTCCCAGATTATTAGTCTAGTTTGGATTCATATGATCATCTTAACTAAGGAATCTACAAATTATACAACGACATGCTAATAATACGTGGCATATATTTATTAAACAAGAAATTTTAAAAAGAATCTTTTTTTGGAGAAAAATAAGGAATTTTCCTGAATATTTTAACCATTATGAAGAGCATTTTAGAATGCTCCATGCTCATTCCATTTCAGTTGAAATTCCCAGTATTTTTTATGCCATTTTGGTTTACATATACAAATAAAACTATACATACACAGTGATAGAAGAAATCGATTGAGTGTAAACCAGGACCGTAACTAGCGAATCATGTCAAGGGGGGGGGGGGGGGCTCTGAAATTTTTTGTGGGGCTAACATCTTTTAGCAATAAATACAGCACTTAAACAAACTAAATATAGCAAAAACTGATAAAAATAACTGATAATCTATAAAGTAACACGACTAAAGCGTAACCTCCCTATGACGAAACTTTCCTAAATGAAAAATATTTCACGATTATCGGAAAATGAATATAAAACAATTAGGGGTGGTATACTTCTAAACTTTTTATGTTCCTAACTATGAATTCATGAAAATTCCATCTTCGAAAGCATTTTTGTAAATTTTTGAATCTAGATTAGAAGATTTACACAATTATTTAAGAGCCCACAATAGTCACAGAAAAAGTACACAAAAAGACCCGGATGATCATGTAAAGTCTATGGGAGCGTTCTTTTCGAATATCTCGCTCAAATTTTAATATTTTTGCATGATTTTTTTGCACAAGATAGCTGAGGGCAATCCACAACCGGGCTAGTTTTTACTTTTTCGATTTTGGTTATATATTTTTTATATTGCGATAGTTTCAGTTTCAGAACCGGTTTAAACCGGTTTCGAAAGTTAAAGCAATTTTTTAAAGAAAATCTTAAACAAAAATTGAAAAAGTAAAAACTAGCCCGGTTGTGGATTGCCCTCAGCTATCTTGTGCAAAAAAATCATGCAAAAATATTAAAATATGAGCGAGATATTCGAAAAGAACGCTCCCATAGACTTTACATGGTCATCCGGGTCTTTTTGAGTAATTTTTCTGTGACTATCGTGGGCTCTTAAGAGGCTACTTCAGACAAGCGAAAAGCCCATTCGCTAATGCTAATTTTATGGAAGAGTTTTTAAAATGTATCTCGTTTGAATTGACATATTTTTGAATGATTATTTTTTTTCATTGAATAGTTGAGATCGATTCATACAAAGGTCATTTTTTTACTTTTTCGATTTTGTTTAAAGGTATTTTTAGAGAGGACATTTTTATTTTCGGAATCAGCTTCGAAAATGAAAGCATCCTAATAAATAAATTCTGAAATCAAAATCGAAAAAGTAAAAAACGGCCTGCATACAGATCAGCTATCCAATAATAATAGGTAAACAAAACTATTGAAATGCAATCGAGTGAGATATCTTTATAAATCTCTTCCATAGGATTAGCATAAGCGAGCGGGTAATTTTGCAAGGCTGAAATAGCCTCTTAATAAAATTTAGAAGAATTTTGCCAATTAAAATTAATTAAATTTATGCAATATTTATAACTTCACTGAAATCGTTTATTTAAAATATTTTTGTAGAATTCTATGGAATTACAAAATGTACAAACATAATACTTCTACAATAGAAATATAGCAATAATTCTGAAATGAAAAATATCACCCATAGTCTTTCAACGACAAGAAAGCTGAGAAAGGCAAGTGTAAAAGAAATCGATTGATTCAAGGCAGTTAAAAATCTAAAAATAAAATTTAGTTTCTCCATTTTTTTTTTTTTTTTTTTTTTTTTTTTTTTGGAATGTTAGAACATACATTTTGAAAAAAAAAAAAGTAAAAAATATTGAAATTATAAGAGGGGGCTCAGCTCCTCTTTGCCTCCATCTGGTATCTGGTTACGGGCCTGATGTAAACTCCTGCGATACATGGATATTGGTTGCAACTTAGTAATAATAAAACTCTGATTTTTTTTCATTTTTTTTTTCATATAAAAACTGAAGGATAAGTCCAGCTTTTCTTATGGTCAACCATCCGTAATCTCACTTACAAGAACAGTGAGATTAGATAATATGCAGTGATACTTACTTTCGTTTGCGTAAAGCTATTTCTCAAAAACTGAGGAACAACATTCAATCTCTTTGAGGTGCAGTCAACGGACATGAAGTATTCGTTTCCAATGTTGACGCATCCGCTTGAGCAAGTGTCTGCGTAATGTGCGATTTTGTGTAGACTGTTGCCAGGATACGATTTTGAACATAAATCAATATCGGTTGAAGTGTAATCTTTTTTATTGAATAGTATTAGTGGTAGAAAGCGACAGTTACATTCCAAAGGATTTCCTGAAAAAGCAAATCAGCTCTTAACAATTGATCATGTGATTGAAGAATTTTATTGCAGTAAATGCTGTTCCATTAAGCATATTAATAGATGCGCGGAATCGGGCCGGAATCGGAGTATGAGTCAGAGTCAGGCCCATTTTTGAGTAAAAAAAATGGAGTCGGAGTTGCTAAAAAAATGCCGACCGACTCTGACTCTGACTCCAGTTATTTATTATTATTTTTTATTTTTATTTGGTAGAGAATTCGAAGTGAAATTAAAACAATTGTATGTACTTTAAAATTTATAAAACAAAATCATTATTTTCTTAGAATGTATTTGCTAAAAACACATAAACTTGTTTATTGGTGCGCAAAAGCAAGAACTTCATTAATCTGCACTTGTACAATTAAAAATAAAATATAATATAAAACTAACGTTTCAAGCCGTCTTCAGGAAAATAGGATGGTGAAATGACTAAAAATTCAAAGATGAATACTTCCTGCGCGAGACACAATTTCTCCAGCCTTGACCAATGATGTGAATGCATCGATGCACTATCGTTATGCAGTGTATATCAAAGAATATTTCTAATGAAATGAAATACACTGCTCAAAACAATTAAAGGATATTTGAAGTTTTATATAAAACTAGCAGGCTATGCCCGCTGCGCTGGTCAATATTTCAAAATCAACCGTGGATGAAACGAACTGGTGAATTTAAGTTTGTATTTTAAATAATTTGGACCTCCAGCAGTACCTTGCTCATTGCTGAAAACGATTTAGACACAGTTCTGATATTAAATTATTTTAAACTTTGGACAAAAACCAGCTATTTAGAAGTAGCTATTTTAGTTTACTACTAACAGTGCACATTTGGAAGCGAAATGAGATCATTATGGCAACAGGATTTAAAATTTTCCCTTATCTGAAGAAATATTAATTATTACAGTCGTTACCATGGTACAACTTCTGAAAAATTTCTCTCACAACTTTTCATTATGTGAAGCCAGGAACCCAAAGCTACTACCACCTAAAAAGTTTATATATATATTAAATTTTGTCCGCGCGATAAAAGGCACAATTATGCAAGAATCATCTTCAAACTCGTCAAGTACATTGAGATGGTTAATATCTCAATGGGAATTGCAAATGAGCAAAATCGGATCAAGGGGGTGGTAATTGGGAAGGGTTCAAAAATTTGAATACCATCTTAACATAGCTTTCACAAAACCAGCTCTTACAAAACAATAGCAGGAAAAAAATAAACATTTTTCGTTACAGCAAGTTGCCAAAAATTTAAACAAAAAACAAAAAACAAAAAACAAAAAAACCTCACTACAACAATTACAATCACACTACAACAAATTTTGATGAAAACAAAATTATTTGCTCTTTCGTATTTAAGCATTTTCTCTTTAGTTATTTAAGATAAAATTATGTAAATTTGTATAATTTGGTGAACGATTTGGCGAAATTGGTTGACGTGATAATCAAGTAGTAGCCAATTTACACTTTTCATATTTCACAAAAGATTCCTACACAGACATCATGTACGCAATAGGTTTAGCACGATTATCTTGCAACTACAATGTGGCAAAACCCTCGTTTTAGAATACCAAAGAAATTTATGTATATTTTATTATTTTCTATCATTTTAAACAGCAATTAACAACAAATAAAAAGTAACTGTAGAACAAAACAACAAATATCATTTCAAAAAAGAAAAAAATGAAAGTAAATAAACAACTTATCATCAGATAAACAACTATAGCTGGGTTACCATATGAGGCAAATAATGCTATTTTGGCGCCAGTGAGATACCTCGATGAGTATATGACCAAATCCGTGACAAAATTTCCATTTGGAAAAAACTTTAATCGGTATTTATACTGCATTTTCCCTACTTATGTATAAGAAAAAACTTTGACACAGATGTCATGTATGCACCACATTGGAGCAATTTTTTTCTGGCGCCAATTTGGAGAACTAATTCATAAATATTTTTTAATTATTTTGTATTATTTGAAAGAAAATAATAAATAAAAAAGTTTAATTAATAGCTATAGAACAAAATGATTTATATTATTTTAAAAAGGAAAATGAAAATTAATAAATAATTTATTAATAAATAAACAACCATAGTCGGTTTACCATGTGTGGCATAAAATCGCCATTTTGTTACAATCATGCGAATGTGGTGCGTATATGACATCTGCGCCAAAACTTTAAAAAGTTGCAACTAAATTATTTTACAGTTTGGATGAGGAAGACATTTATACTAAAATTTAAACATTATACGCATTTTTGTTTTGCTATAACTGCTATTTATATATTTACAATTAAACATAAAAAAAATATCCTAAAAATGCTCTCACACATTTAAAAGAGAGTAAGAAAATTTAGTAATTGTGAACATCGCTCCGCTTTATGCCTTCTTGGTATAAAATCGCATTGTTTGATGACAAAAGTAAATTCAAACACCCAAATAAACAAATAACATACAATTAACAGATAAAACCATTTTTAAAAGTAATTCTACTATTTTGTCCTGTAAGACACATAATGGTAGAATTGGATTTTTAAAATATTTAAAAAAAAAATAGAAAAATGTTATTTACGTTTTGTCTAATAAAATATTTAAAATACATTTTTGTTAGCCTGCGCGAAAGAGAATAGCGAAAGTTTGATTGAAGAAATATTGAAGAGAAAATAGTCAATTGAAAAAGACTTGTAAATTTTATTCAGGGGGAATTTTTCATTTCAAAATGTTGAATTTATCTATAATAATAACGCATAATTGCGTAAATTTACTTTGAATTGCAAAATTTTTCCTTCAGTACTACTTGGTTATACCGTCGACCAATTTCGCCAAATTATACAAATCGCCAAACTATTAGCCAGATTATATAGATTAGCATAAATTTTCATTTAAATAACGAAAAACAAATTAGCAGAACATATATAAAAGTAGAAATAAAATGTCAAATTAAAAATCACTTGACGACATAATTAGTATTTATATTATACTTAATGTCAAGTGAATGCGACATTTACGATCATCCATTATTGACATTTAATCTTGGAATTTGGGGGTAGATTTTTAATCGATGGGGTAATTTTTCCTTCTTCAGTTTTTAAATTTTAAAACTGAAATTTTTCATGTAAGTGAAATTGACGAAATGGCGCAACAAAAATTAAATTAACAATGAAAACATTTGCAAAAAGAAATAAAAGAGTTATACACATATCTATATAATTTACGATTGAATATTAAAATATACTCTAAAATTTATCTTCACTTGAAAAAAAAAAAAAAAAACATTATTGCGACCATTAATAACCTAAGTCAGGCATTAAGTCAGTAGTGCATTTTCGGCTTAAAAACACATTCTTTGGTGACAAAAGCAAGATGAAAATGGTATAGAAACGAATAGTAACTCACAACTTACAGTGTCTTTTACAATCAGACCTGCTTTTTTCTGCTGTAAGTTATATTATACGGAAATTCGATAAAAAAGAGAAAGAAAATAATAAAAAGGGAAATAACTATCATTCAAAATTCATTTAATCAATTTCTGAAATTCATGTTTTTATTCTAACACCAGGGATAAGTCGCCAAAAGTTGAACCAACTGTTATATTTCGCGTTAATTTATTTTTTAAGCATTCGAAATATTTTTTTCATTTTCAAGATAAATATATTTTTATAATATTACGCCTCATTTAAGCGGTCTTTCTTTATTATTATTAATTTTATCAGTAGTTATTTTCTGCTATTATTTGCAAGATGTTTGTAATATTTCTAACAGATATAGCCTTTTTAATTCTTTTAGCAATTATAATTTTCTCCAAAAACAGTTACTGGCAACCCTTTTGTCAAAAATAACCGAAAAATACGAAATTTATTACGAAAAATCAGAGTTATCCCTGTAAATTTGAGTCATAAACCTTCGGGAAAATATTTCCTATCGAATGATACAATCGGCAAAAAAATCCATTGGGTAGTTTTTGAAAACACTCGTTTGGAAGTTTCAGAACTTCTGCTTTATAATATATATGATAAAAATATAAACGGAATTTTTTTGCCGAAAATAGAAGAAGAGAATCACAAATGCAAATTTTTCTGGTTTTCAAACTGTGGAGTATGCAAATTTTGAGTTCGACGTCAAAAACGTCGCTTCAGTGGCAGCGAATGAAATTTGACTTTCAACTGGATAAAAGAGAATGAAGACAAGGATGATCGGCATTCAGTGATTGCTTTGTTTCGATGAATACGATGTCTCAGCGAAGTCATTTGACAGATTCAGAAGCTTGGAGAATTGTAGGTAGGTTAGAAGGAGGCCAAACCAACACCCCCTATAGTCAAAGCCTGCGCAGCGAATTCCAGAAGTTTCAATGTGTCTGCCCTTGTAGTCCGAAGGTCCGACTCCCCTACCAGTGACCTTCATTCACAAATACCTAGTCAGTGTGCGTGAGTGCTAGTACTGCATGTTTCAATTCGGCGTTTCGCCATTTTCTATTTTGTTTTGCCCTGTACAAAATTTGGATATTATAAAGACTAAAAGTAAGTGTTATCTCTTTTCCCTTATATCATTGTTTTAACAAAGCTTTAAAGTTAATTTCTGTTACACACACTTGTAAGATTAGTGATTACCAATTTAGTTTTCAAGCTATATGTATTGTAACAGTGGTTTCAAATCATTTACCTCTATGGTGAATTAGTATCTTGTTTAAAATAATTATTAAAAAAAAAGATAATTTTGCTTCTCATCTGAATTTTTATCCTGTTGATTTTAACTTTCAGTATTTCCTCACAGGATTTTGTTATTATTTATGTGTAATATATCGTTATAAGAAAATTACTGCCCTTTAGCAATTGTTTATTTCTTTGTTTATTAAGTATTTTTCTAAACTCCAGTTTATTAGTTTGAATACGAATTAACTTATTAAATTATGTAATTTTTTTCGCTATCAGTTTAAAAATAATTTACTATGAGTAATCTGGGTTCACTGTTTAAATTAATTCATATATTCAAAGAGTTTGTTTCTTGCTATTGCAGCCTTCAATAACACATTAATTAGCATCAGGTGTTAAATTACTTTTGATATTTTGACAATTATCCTTTCCTTCTTTCTATAAATACTCTTAATTTAAAATTTATTTTTATGGGAGCAGATTTTTTTCTTTAATAATAGTAGATATTTTTCTTTAATAATAATAATAATAATAGTAACTTAAAAATAATTTATAAATTGATAAAGAACAGACGCTTTCTTTAATAATAATAATAATAATAATAGTAATGTATAATAGTAATAGCAATTTAAAGATAATTTATAGATTGATAAGGAATAGATTTTTTCTTTAATAATAATTTATAATAATACTAATTTAAAAAAAATTTATAGATTGATTACTGAACACATTTTTTTTTTCTTTAACTTTACTTTAAAATTTATACTTTAATAATTTATAGATTGGCAATTGACAGTTTTTTTTTCAATAATAATAATAATAATTGTAATTTAAAAATAATTTATAAATTAATAAGGAACAGATGCTTTCTTTAATAATAATAATAATAATTTATAATAGTAATATTAATTTAAAAATAATTTATGAATTGATAAGTTGTTACACCCATTTTTTTTTCTTTGTCCCAATGCCACTTGATGATATTTAATATTAATTTATACAATTAAACAGTCTTATAAGGAAATGCTGAATAATAAAGAAATTAAAGCTAGAAAGCAAATAAAATATACCTTATTTATTTATTATTATTATTTGTTTTGGTTTGCCAAAAAAGCATTTTATATCTTACATTTGTATAACAGAAATTATTACATAATAATGATATTAAGACAATGACATAAGTAAATAAGAGATAACACTTAACATTCTGGCTTTAAATAATTCTCATCAAATAAGAAAAAAGTAAACAAATAAAATACATGGGAGTGTGAAAAGTAGGGGGGGGGGGTATATTTAAAATGAAAAAAACTCTTCTCACACAACATATTATTTAGTACATTTTTTTTCCCAATTCTTTTTTTTTTTAAGTCGAATCATCAAATTCCAGTCATATAAAAGAATTTAGCTTCAGGATTATAAAGCTAATTTAAAATACAAATTTTAATATATTTTTAGAAAAATTGATATACTGTTATAATTTTAACCTTAAGTTTTTTGCTGAGTTTTTTTTTTCTTTTCTTTTCATTCTTTCTTTTCTTCAATGTAAAAGTTCATTTGATGCTTTAATATAGATTTTTTTTAACCTTAATTATTTAAAATAGTGTGATATTGGTAATGTAAAGGAAATATTCTATTTCTAAATTAAATCACATCTATTTAGAAATCCAAAGCTCAAATCTAATGTGGTTTTGCCTTTTATAAAAATTTGTATTTTAAGTCCTTTATAGTGTATTTTTTAAACAATAAGTAATCCTCTTAATAACTTTCGTTTATCTAAAGTCCGCCCCCCCTTTTTTTATCGGTAAATTTGTATAACTCTATTGACAAACCTTTATATTGTTCCTAGTTATGTTAAAAGAAAAAAAAAATCATTTAAAACCACAATTAAAACAAAAATTTTATTTAAATGGAAACAGAAAAATAAGATAAAGGACTTATAACAATGAGAATAATCTGGTTCAAGAAGAATAAATGCAAATTTAATGCAAAATAAAATTGAATAAAATAGGAATTTCTTTTTTTAATATTAATATTTTTAATATTAATTATTTTTAATATTTAAATTACAACTTATATTTATTGGGAACGACATTTATTTACTTGATTACACATTAGAAAAAAAAAATCAATACATTTTAGCGAAATCCGATTTTATTTGAATGTTTAATTAAATGAGAAAGTAAACACTACTGCTAAAAATTTTGAAAATTACAAGAAATGCAACTTTAATGTGTGAGCAGCTTGTGTAAATTCATACTATGGAAGTGGGAAGTCGGTCTTCGCGATCGGCCATTTTGAAACGGTGTGAAGGCCTTGACTATAGGGGGTGTTGGCCAAACTCAAGCCGAAGTAGCGCAAGCCATTGGAGTGTCACAAAGTGTCATTTCCAGGATCTGGAACCGGTTTTTGGAGAGTGGATGTGCAGGCCGAAGACCAGGGCAAGGTCGTAGACAAGAAACAACGCCCAATGAAGATCGGTATTTAGCGTTAACAGCTCGGAGACACCGAAACATGAACGCTACTCTTCTCCAACACCACCTTCACTCGGCTACAAGCACCACGATATCAACTCAGACTGTCCGAAACCGGCTCCATGCTGTAGGTGTATGCTCGCCGACCGATGGCATGTGTTAGATTAACATCAAGGCATCGTCGCGACCGCAGGGAGTGGGCAACCGAGCATGTCAAATGGAGGAGAAATGAATGGAGCAATATTCTGTTTTCTGACGAGTCTCGTTTTTCTGTGCATCCGGATAATAGGCGTATTTTCATCTGGAGGGACCGTGGCAGTAGGAATAATCCTGCATTTGTGCACAAAAGTGTCAGATTTGGCGGTGGAGGAGTGTTGGTGTATGGCGTCATCTCCATTGACGGGCGCACTGACTTCTACATCATTCGAGATAGAGCTCTGACTGGTCGCCGATATAGGGATGAGATCCTCAGACCTATTGCAGTCCCTTACGCTGCAGCAATCGGAGATAACTTCATTTTAATGAACGATAACTGCAGGCCACATCGTGCAAACCTGGTGGAGGATTTCCTTTTCGAGAAAGGAATCGTTCGAATGGAATGGCCAGCGTGTTCTCCAGACATGAATCCAATCGAGCACGTTTGGGACTCTCTAGGAAGACGAGTTTCTGGCCGCCAACAACCCTCACAAACTCTCCAAGAACTGGAAAGAGCTCTTCTGGAAGAGTGGGGCAGAATCCTCCAACTCGCCATTAATAGCCTCATTGAGTCCATGCCTCAAAGGTGTTCAACGTTGCTGGCCGCCCGTGGAAACCATACCCCCTACTGAAAATGATTTTCTTTGAAGAAAACACCTTTTCTTATTCTTTTTTTCTCATATGCACAAATTGTGTTTTTTTTTTTTTTTTTTTTTTTTTTTTTTTTTTTTTCGTACAGAAATGCGCAATAAAATTCATTTTTTTTCTGCCAAACATGTGTCATTTATTCTCATATAACCTGCTATGTCTGTCGACCATGTATCAATCAGCTAAAAAGTTTCCCAGATACAAAATCCACCTAAAACTGCAATATCCTTTAATTGTTTTGAGCAGTGTAGAAATGAATTCTGAATGCATGTTTCCTGAAGATGGCTCTAAGAGTTGATTGTATAATTTAGTAGCTACCCCGCTCAGCGTTGCCCGGGGCCGTTAAGCCTGTTTATAACGGAATCGTGCAATAAATTAAAAAACAGGTTTCAGCTCTTTCGCACCGTCTTAAAAAATGCAATTAAGCTTTGTGCAATTTAAAGAGCTAAGGAATTTATCACGAGTTGTTTGTGTCGCCGTCTAAGCAGGAATTATCATATCTTACTTCTGATGGGGACCTTCTACTGGAAATATTAAGGTAACGCGCAGACTCTTTATACGGCCAAGCATCATTTTATATGATTACACTTTTTTTCTGTTTTTTTAGTGAGAGTTTTTATAAGTGAAAAAATTGTTTTATAGATAAATATAAACCCCCCCTTAACACTGCAAACAAACAATTTTTTTAAAAATTAAATTTATGTGCATAATTTTTCTCATATAATTCAATCGCTTTAAAGTTAGAAATAATTAGAAACCCTTAAAAAAACCCCAATTTTAAAAAAATTAACTGCGTTGAATAATGAGTTTTACAAACTATAGCATTTCTAATTTGTAATCTAAACTTCAACTTACTTAGTCTTACTAAGTTTCGAACAAAAGATGGATTTAGACGACTAAGCTGCAAACAGATTTAACAAAGTCTGTAAATTAAAGTTCTATAAAAAAGCGTAAATGGTTACATTTTTTTTAAAAATGGATCATGAATGTAATTAAAACCAATCTTTTTTCAAACTTTATATTATTTTATATTTATATAGAATATAATATGCTTTTTAAAATGTTTTATATCCTTTTAACAAAAACTATTTACTCTCGATCAGAGATGGCGCTGTGTCTAGTTTATTTGTATTTAATCGTTTTTGTTGTAAACTTTCATCGATATTCATTCAAAACTTTTTATTATTACAATATAATTACATTATTTCCATTAATTTAATAACATTGTTGTTTAATATTATTTAAATAATTTAATATTTTTAAAAATAATTATTTTAATTATATTAATAATTAAATATATATATTTGGTTTCTGATATTAATTTCTTTGTTAGCTGTCACCTTTTAACTGTTGGCAACATGAGATTCCAAATTTGAATTTATATATATATTTTTTCTCCCACATGTTGGTGATTTTATCATGTAAGTCTTATCTTATTTGATAATTTTATTATTATTGGTCTAATATTTGTCCAGTATTTTTTATTGAGTTAAATTTTGCATTGGCGATTAATCGGGTAATTTAGAAATCATTTTTAGGTTTATCCTAATTTCTAATCAGATATTAATCATCTAATCAGATAATAATGTGTCTATTTGGTATTACCCTCGATAACGAGCCAAATACCATATTTCCAATACTTCATATTTGTTCCAAAATTTGCCATCTCCTTTGTCTTGTTGTAGTTTGTTATTTTATGGGCTATTCTTTATTTTGATGTTAAATAGTAGTATTGTATAGTAGTTCTCTCTCTCTATATATATACATATATATGATCAAGATATTGCTATAAGATATGGTTGTCAATTGCATTTATTTCAAAGAATTTATTTGTAAAATATTGGAATAGAAATTATTCTTGGAAAACTCTTTGCTTTTTAAATAATATTAATTTTATTCAAATAATATTTCTGTTATTCCATAATAGATGGCAGCACCATCAGTATAAAAAAGTAAATATATTCTTCTAATAGATGGCAGCACTAAAACTTTTTTTGTGTATTTGAAGTAGAAGTAACATTTTACTTTTTTTAGTTGAAAAATTAATACAGTAATATTAATAATTGTTCAAAAATGTAATACCTTTAACAGTAGCATTTTTTTTCTAATTGTAGAATGAGTATTATAATATAATATAAGATCTACTAATTTTTAATATAATTGTTGTTATAATTTTAATTTTATCATCTACACTACTTGCTATAACTGTAACCTTTAACCTGTAACTGAGTCATATGTAATTTAAATCAGCCTTAGCTCTTAACTAAAATAATTCACATGAATTATAGATAATTCTAGATATAAGTTTGGTAAATATTTTAGTATGTATGTATATTTTTAATAAATATTTTATTATTGTTATTATTCAATATTCTTTTTTCCTCAATAAATCCCTTTTTTCCTAATTTATAACTGTAAATAAAGTCCGAGCAGTTGGGTGCATTGTGGGTCGAATTTCTTAGCTTTTAGCACGACCTATAACAGAAACTGGTTGGATGCTTTTGCTTTTTTACTAAACCATGCACCCCTGATGAGTAGTTTAATAAAAAAGCCTTCTACTGTCCATTTATCCATTTACCTTTCATAATTTTGGTAATCTGCCTTCTATATCACTTCAAACTTCAAATGATTTTAATAGGATGATTGTAAAAATACTGGTTTCATAGGTTTATTGTATGGTAGTGTCTGAATTACTTTGGTTATATTTATAAAAGCATATATATATATACACACACACACATAAGTAAATATATTCTTCTAATAGATGGCAGCACTAAAACTTTTTTTGTGTATTTGAAGTAGAAGTAACATTTTACTTTTTTTAGTTGAAAAATTAATACAGTAATATTAATAATTGTTCAAAAATGTAATACCTTTAACAGTAGCATTTTTTTTTCTAATTGTAGAATGAGTATTATAATATAATATAAGATCTACTAATTTTTAATATAATTGTTGTTATAATTTTAATTTTATCATCTACACTACTTGCTATAACTGTAACCTTTAACCTGTAACTGAGTCATATGTAATTTAAATCAGCCTTAGCTCTTAACTAAAATAATTCACATGAATTATAGATAATTCTAGATATAAGTTTGGTAAATATTTTAGTATGTATGTATATTTTTAATAAATATTTTATTATTGTTATTATTCAATATTCTTTTTTCCTCAATAAATCCCTTTTTTCCTAATTTATAACTGTAAATAAAGTCCGAGCAGTTGGGTGCATTGTGGGTCGAATTTCTTAGCTTTTAGCACGACCTATAACAGAAACTGGTTGGATGCTTTTGCTTTTTTACTAAACCATGCACCCCTGATGAGTAGTTTAATAAAAAAGCCTTCTACTGTCCATTTATCCATTTACCTTTCATAATTTTGGTAATCTGCCTTCTATATCACTTCAAACTTCAAATGATTTTAATAGGATGATTGTAAAAATACTGGTTTCATAGGTTTATTGTATGGTAGTGTCTGAATTACTTTGGTTATATTTATAAAAGCATATATATATATACACACACACACATATATATACACTAGTGATGGGCGATTTCGATTTTTTAAATCGATTTAATCGATACTACGGCCAACTCGATTTAATCGATACTTTAAAATTTTTAATCGATTTCTCTGAAGGTAATATAATTTTCATTTTCCTTCAAAAGTCGAAGATAAGATAGACGGATGTGCCAATTCCAAAATTTCAGTGTATTAGTTTCTAAGATAGAAGAATTAAAGAAACCTCTGAAACCCCCCCCCCCCTGCAAAATAGCGTTTTTTGTTGAGTGATGTACACCAAAAATTGATCAGGATCAATTTTTATTAAGTACCAGCTGAATCTGAATTTTGATGAAAATCCATGAAAGCGCGAGATACAGCTATTGCGAAATCATAAAAAATACAGCATATCAGCGCCACCTGTTGGGCAATTTACACCAAGAACTAAATAACATTAATCTATGTCAGAGATTTACTGAATCTGAATTTTGATGAAAATTCGTTCTTGAGATAGCGCTATTGCGTTAATCATGAATAATGCAGTATAGCAGAGCCATCTCTTAAGCGATTTCCACCAAAATGTAATTAGCATAAAATAATATCAAGGACTAATTGAAGCTAAATTTTTATGAAAGTCCGTGCATTAGTTCTTGAGATAAAGCTAAAATGGAAACAGGGGCGTGCGAAAAAAGAACCGCGCCCGATTCAAAGTTCCAATTTAGCCCCCCCCCCCCCCCCATTAACTTTTTCTTGTGATAGGCTAGAAGTGATGTTAGTAGTAAAAATTTGGAGCCCCCTAAATTTCCGTGCTCGGAACGGCTGCTTCCTTTCACCCCCCCCCCCCATTTCACATGGCGCTGAGTGGAAATTGTGAAAAATTCAGTATAGCAGCGCCATCTGAGATGCTATATACATCAAAATGCAAAAAACATCAATTCATGTCAAGGACTAACTGGATCTAAAATGTTATGAAAATCCGTTCATTCGTTATTCAGATATAGCTGTTGCGCAAATCGCAAAAAATGCAGCATAGCAGCGCCACCTGTTAGGCTATATGCACCAAAAATTAATTAGATTCAGTTTATATCAAGGTCAAACTAAATCTAAAGTTTTGTGGAATTCCGTGCATTTGTTCTTGAGATAGAACGGTCAGAAATTTTTGTCGTATACAGACTCACAGAGTGACAGACACACACACAGACAGATATTTCTTAAAAAACATGAAATCGTGTTAAAGACCTTCTAAAATATATAAATCCATCAAAAACGGGAAGTCAAAATTTTTCACGAATCTAATACTCTCTTCTTGTAAAGTTACAAAAGAAAGTAAAAATGTAAAATCGATTCTGCCCGTAAGATCGATCTTTAGATTCGATGTCGATCTTTAGATTCGATTTCGATCTTTAGATTCGATGTCGATCTTAGATTCGATGTCGATCTTTAGATTCGATTTCGATCTTTAGATTCGATTTCGATCTTTAGATTCGATTTCGATTTTTTTTTCTTTTTTTCTAGGCTAAATTAGTGTTGAATGCAGGTATTTTTCTGCGACTCCGGAAGAAGGCATCATGTTTTACAGCTCTGTAAGAGAGGGGGAATCGCAATTTGTGCATTAAAAAGCATAAAATCTCATAACTTCTTGGGGGGGGGGATAATCCCCTGCGGGCTACCCCATTAATTCGACACTAGGTTAAATCGTTATATTTTTGTTTAGAAGTCCAGTTATTTGAAGTATTAGTTTATTATGTTTTATTTTTCACGCCCCCCCTTCCACGTCAGTTTTAACTTACAGGGCTGTTCGAAATATGCATACAGTTTAAAAAATGTCCAATTCTCGGTCTATTTCATTTTAGATCCACATTTTAAATCCTTGACAAAATATAAATAAAGGGTCGCCCTTCCGCCCATTTGGGATTTATCTGCGCCCCGCCGGGGGGCATATTTTTTTGTTTCTTCAAAAGAAACAAAAAAAATTTTGAGGGGGGGGGCTTGCACCCTCCCCCAATATACAACTTAAAATTACGCTCATTTAATTTTCTACCATTTTTAACTTAAAAGTTTAAGCTACATGGCACCCCCAGAGCTGTGGACCCTCCCCCCCCATGTCGATCACTCACCTAATTTTGCTTATTTCTTCACTTCATTTCAATCTTTAAAAGGGTATAACTTTGCTTCTATAGGAGTTACAGTGATGAGAAAAATTCTAGTATAGCTAACCATTTCTCGCCGTTCTTTTTGCTTTTCCAGTTTCCCGGTTTTCCCTATAGGACCTTTTTTTTGGGGGGGGGGGGCAGAGGGAGGGGGGTTCTTCATACAATATGTCTATTGAAAGCTTATGCTTCATACATGACAAATCTAGCAAAAGAAATTTTCTCCCATCATTTCAGGTCACGTTATAAACCCATAACGTGTTAAAATTTTAATTTTTCAAACTTCTTCAAAAAAAAAAAAAAAACCATTGATACATATTAGTGAAACTGGGGTTCGAACCCGCAATCGTTTGATTGCACACGTAATCCCTAATCTTATTGGCCACCGAGTACTCAGCAGCGCTATTATTTCTCTAGATTGTCATCTTTAAATTCGTAATATCTTTTGAATGGAATGTTCGATTTGAATAATTCAAAAAGTAATCTACAGATATTGTAACAGGCATTAATACAAAATGATTTATTTGGATAAGGATTAAGGTATCGATAGTATGGTCTAATTTTGGTTGATGTATTTAACGCGTTTTAAAATGTAAGAAAGTAGTTATAGTGAGTTAACTACAATAGCTGGACATATGGTATCGCGCGTTTTTTTTTTTTTTTTATAGACATTAATATGTTCTTTAATATTATAGAAACCTTTTTTTATTCATTTAAAAGTATTTCCTGGCGATTCAAAATTATATATCCTAACGATTCAAAAATACACACATAATTGTTCAAGGTTTCACTTCTATCGGCACTCTCAGAGTGCCACAATTTATTATTATTATTATTATTATTATTATTATTATTATTATTATTATTATTATTATTATTATTATTATTATTATTATTATTATTATTATTTTCATGTTCGTCCGTCCTACTGCCCCCCCCCCCCCTTCCTCACCAAACTTAACTTACAGGTTCGTTCAAATTATGACTGCGATTTTTAAAAAGTCTAATCCTCGTTCTATTTTGTTATAAATTCATATTTTGAAACCTTAACAAAAGATACATTTGGGCCGGGGTCGCCCTTATGTCCGTTTGGGATTCACCTTGCCCCCCTGGGTGGGGGGCATATTTTTTGTTTCTTCCACACCATCTCATGTAACATATCGTTATAAAGCTTTTATCTCCTCGTTTTTTTCTGTTACTACCCCTCTCTCCACCTAATTACATGCTCTTGGCACTTTTTATAGTTTCAAAGAGTGCATGTTCCCCGCGGGCCACCCCATGAATTCAACACTAAGTTAAACACTATATAGTTTAGTTTAGAAGCTCAGTTATTTGGGTTATTACTTTATTATTTTTTTTTCAAATTCGTCCGTTCTAATCCCTCCCCCCCCCCTTCCTCGCCAATCTTTACTAAATGGGCCGTTCAAAGTATGCGTGCAATTTTTAAAATGTCCAATTCTCGTTCTATTTTATTATAAATCCTCATTTTGAAACTTCGACAAAAGATACATTTGGGCTATTGTCGCCTTTCCGTCAAGAGTGGGGGTTACCTGCCCCCTTGAGAATGGGGCATATTTTATGTTCTTCCAAATTATCTCGTGTAACATTTGGTTGGCATTAGAAAAAAAAAAAGGTTTTTTTTTGTCTATACTCCTTGTTCCCCCATCCTAGTTACACGCTCTTGGCACTTTTTATACTCGGTTTAATGCCAAGTTACTCATTGTTGTTATTAGTTGAGTTATATGCCTCTCAAATTTGTCAAAGTTTTTGTGTAAGTGAAAAATATAAGTGACAATCATTTTAAAATTTAAAATTCTCAATATCCGACTCTAAAATCTGCAATAGCTTAGTTCTATGCCTCCCTAAATGGGGATGGGGGGCGGGAAGCGGTCCTGCTGATTGTCTAAGTTTTGAAATTAGTAATTTGAATCTTCTCTGTGTGAACCTAAATATCGAAATATCGATTCTAGAACTGAGAAATCGATTCTTATTATGATCGATGTTGTTTTATACGATATCGATTTTAATCGATTCTCAAAATTTCCAGAATCGCCCATCACTAATATACACGTATATATATAATGTATGCATATTTAAGAAGGAAAATGTTTAGTCGAAATCGAGCGAAATCACTCGATTTCTAATTTATTTGTCGAAATTTTCACGCATTTTATTTTCTAAAAAATGTTTCTATCACTCCAAACGTTCAGAACTTTTTGCAGGTAATGTAAATCTGGTCTGTTGATATTTTCTACAAAAATTGTGTTAAAATACGGACGTTTAGTTATTTTTATCTTGTAAAATGTTCTCCCCATCAGCCTTAAAGTGACCTGCATTTGATGGTAAATAAGAAAAAGTTAAAATTCATATTTTTAAAACCATTTGCACCATCGTTTTGAAGAAGATTTCAGCTTAATAAACTTATTTTTGTTTTGTCAGTAGCTTTAAATATGCGTCGTAGAGAGGCGATGCAATAAAGGGGAAAACTTTTTCGGAAAGACGGCCTTTTTTGAAAATTTTCTTTCAAAGGGTTAGTTACATTAAAAAAAATATATATATATATTGCGCCATTTGAAACATGAAAATTCGATCTTTAGGACTATGTCTTTCAATTTTAACTGTACTGAACAGTTTGGTCAGTTAAGATTAAAACAAAACTACATATATATATATATATATATAATACCATTAAAAGTAGACAAGATTCACCAATGGATTGTATCAATAAAATAATAAACCAAAACGAAGAATTAGAATTGAATTGAATTATAATAAAATAAAATAGTATAACGAGTAAATCTGAAAAAATAAATAAATAAAATGAATGCAAATGAAATTTGTAGCCCCAAAAGCAGAATCATTATATATATATATAATAATAACAGAAATGCAGTCGAAAAAAAATTTTTTTTTGCTTGTTTCTGATGCGTAAATAGATTTGTACGCATGCGTACGTATTTCTTTTATCGGAGATCAAATAAATAACTTTTTGATGAGAATGAGTTGTGCTCCGTAATCAATATCTCGGATATTAATAAAAAAAAAGTTCTGAGTGTCTGGTGCATCAGGAGAGATCTTGGACTACATTCACAAAAAAATTGAACCAAGAACAAATTCGAGAACCATCTACACTCTTGCTAATTCATCCATGTATTCTGCAAATTGATTCATTCACTCCGATGTAAAATGAACATAAACATCGCCACTTGCGTAGGTATTTAAGAAGTCTATATTGGACTCAAGTTCTCTATGGATGTTTGTCTAAATTTCATCCGTATATTTAAACCATTTAGCAGTCATTCTCAATAAAAGCTTGTATTTGCAAACAAGTTGTGCTGAAAAATAATCTCATGATGGTACACTGTGATCGCTATCATTGTGTTATTAGGATGAGCAAAGCGAATCCTCTACTAGGCTACATAAATTACATTTTGTCTTACACTTTACAAACAAACTAATCAGTATTTTGGGTTGAAATTAATCATAAAATAAATTATGATCAGTAGATTTGCACATTATTATTATTATTATTATTATTATTATTATTATTATTATTATTATTATTATTATTATTATTATTATTATTATTATTATTATTATTTTGACAGAATAACCTTAAAAAATTATTATTTTAATTAATTTATATTGCATGTTTTTCTATTATGGATGCATTTTTTCAAATAAAAAATGAAACGTATTTATTTTCAGAATTAAAAAAAGAAATATATCAAGGAGTTGATAAGTATAGATAGAATCATGATTAAATAAATTAAAAAAAAAAATATTTTCATTATTACACCAAAATATCTCAAAAATTGTTTTATAAAAAATTCATTAAGGAAAGAAATATTTTTGTACTTGATAGAAATAATATATGACCTGCAGATTCTGATATTATGTTCTTATCGAATAACTAAATAATTTTTTTTATTGTTTTGTTGGATATATTATTCCATTATACAGATTCATTTTCGTAAATAATAATGAAACCTGCGTATTTCTTGCTGCAAATAAAAATGATTGAGTAAGTAAAAAAGAATAAATTCACGAATGATTAAGTAGGTTAAATATTACATTGCATCAGATTTCTCATTTTTTTAAAAAATATTTAAATAAGGAAAAGAACCTATACATATTTGCATTTTGCGAAGACGAATATTTCAAATACTGAAAATAGCTGAAGAAGTTATGCTTCAAGCCGTAAAAGAACATTAAACATTCTTACATTAAAAATATATGTTGTTTGTGAGGAAAATATACATTTTAATAGAATACGTTATTAAGATATGTTGGAAATGGCATATATTTTGGTGTTCATCCTTTTTAATCATATAATAGTTTCACGATTTTTTTTATGAAATTTTTAAAATACCCCTTTTTATGAAAAGAATAGCATATTTTTAATGAATTATAATTTGTGAAAATTCAATTATTTATATTTCAGTATAAAAGTACTTTTGCACCGTTAAGAATTCAAATACACATATTCATATTCTTACTAAGTGAAAACCTTTACGCAAACGATACTTAGACATCTTAAATGAATTTTATTATGATTTTTTTCTTGTTAAATGGAAAAAAAAAGTAAACGCATAAAATTTATTGTTAAAATTAATTCTATCATAAATAAAATAATCCCGAGGAAATTCTTAGTTATTTGGCTGAATTTATATTTCTAAAATTTATAATGCACCAAATCATAAAATAGCGTTTTTACTTAAGAAAGATTCAAAAATAATGTACTAAAATAATATTGTTCTTTTCAAATATTTATTTTATGAAATAATGCTTCGCGAATCCAAACAAAGCATGGCTTTTGCTAGTCAGTATTATAAAAGAAAGAAAGATAAAAAAGCTACATTTCATTTTGTCACCGTAAATGTAATTTAAAAAACTCACCTGCTAACGCGATGTGTTTCAGTGTCTTGAACACTTGTTGCAATTGCCACAAATTCTTAATTTGGTTGTGCTGTAGATATAGCTGTGAAAGCTCATGAAGGCCTGCAAATTCATCTTTTGCGAAAGACTGTTAAAAAAAAAGCAGTTTACAATTTCATTTTTATTTAGAAAATTTTCATGTTTTAAGATTGATCTTGAAAAAAGAAACTATATTAACGAGACTTGGTACCTTCTGGTAGATATGTATTTTTTAATTGAGTATTTTCTAACAATTTTGACAAAAGATTTTATGAAGAAAAATAATTTAATCGAGCAAAAATATAATTTGTACAATAAAAGTAGTAAAGATGCCTCAGACTCATCGGGGTACCTATTTGGCTTAGAATAGCAATTTTATGCCTGGGCGGCACGATAGTTTCCGTAGGATTTTGCTTTATACGGCAACAGTAAAACAGATTGCACGTGTTTTACATTAAATTAAACACTGTGGGCTTTGTAATAAGATAATTTGTGTGTGTTTATAGTATTTTATAATAGAATTTTGATTTTTTTAAAATATAAAATAAACAGTTTCATAATAATTATAATTAATATGCTATTTCCTCAAGCCAGGCCTAAGATATTTCTCGCCACAAAGGCTTAAAAAAAAAAAAAAAAAAAAAAAAAAAAATCGCGCCAATTTTCTTAGAAAAATTTTAAGACAGTTTAATATTATCAATCTCCTAAAATTTGAAACTTTTTGCAGAATAAAATTGTGAGGAAAAATTTAATCATTGTCATTTTTCGGCAAAGTTAGCGAATATATTCTTAAGGGGACGGTGGACGTTAATTTTTTTGGTTAATTTTCATCATAGCAACATGAAATTGTATGCATATATACATTTTACCAAAAGCATATAGAACACCTTCAAAAAAATTTCCAATCTTAATTAAAGTAAAAATTTTTTAAAAAAATTTTAAAATTTTAAAAGAAATTTTAAAATGCTCCTCGTGTTTTAATTTTTGAGATATTTTCTTGCTTTTGCATTTTTATCAATTAAAACTCTATTATAAACCTATTTGTGTAAGATTTTTTAATCTCTTGAATGGTTAATATTTTATAGATTTTTTTCTAAATTCCATACCGATTTTCATGGAAATGTTGCCTTTTAATAAGTAAAAAATCAAATTTGATTATTTTAATGAAGACGAATTTTAAAAAGTTTACACAATTATTTTCTAAGCAATATCAGGATACTTCCTTATCAATTCCATAAATATTGATCAAAAATTACTTAGCAAGGAGCATTTCAAAAATCTTAAAAATTAGTTTTGAGAAAAACAGATTTAAAGTATATAAATGCACTTACCTTTATTATTTACTTCTTAAAACCTTCATAAATGATATTTTAATAAGAAAAAACTGTTTTGGTATTATTATACCACAGAAATAGACCTTTTTTGCGACGATTTTTCTCAAATAAAGGTACACTGTCCCCTTAATAATGATATAGTGAGAGGGGGGGCACGTTTGAACACTCTAAATATTTTCTTCAAATAAATTATTTAAGAAAAAATGTATATGGCAATATATTACTGCTGCTTCAAGGGAATGAATATACAAAGCTGTACCATTTTGTATGACCAGTAGGGTAACATCCCCAGTAATTGGCACATTAAGAATTTGTCGTCAAACTTACTTAAATTTTCATTACAAAGAAATAAACTATTTACTTGGAAATATTTTTAAATCAAAGAATGCATATCTGTGCATCTATTTTGCCCACTAAAAGCAAAAAAAAAAAAAAAAAAAAAAAAAAAAAATGAAAAAGTATTTTTATAAAAATATATTTATAAAAAGTTGCTGAAATCACCAGTAATTGGCACCTAGAGCACCAATGTATGACACCTTGTGATCCAGTAATTGGCATATGTTTATATTTAAAAAAAAAAACTTTACATTTTGCATTGGGTTTAATCGCTTTAAATTAATTTACTGTAGATGAAGATGCCATATTTCAGATTTTTGAGAGTAAGAAATCAGCATATTAGTCTGAAATGTGAACACTTTAAAACAATACAATATACTTACATTAATACCCAGTAATTGTCATGCTGTCCCCAGTAATTGTCATATGAAGCTTTAATGGATTCCAATTACTGATAAAATTTATCTTTTCAAATAAAAACAAATGATAAACAAAATTAGTCTATAATTTTAAAAGTACTTTCAAAATAAATGGTTTAATCTCAAATTTCTTGCGAATTACTTGTAATTGGAATAGGTGCCAATTAGTTGGAACTAACAATATTGAAGCACCATTAATTGGCAACTACCATTAATTCAGAAATCCAAATATTTGTGTCGAAAATACTTTTACACAATTAAAGTAACCCTTTTTAACTAAAAAAAAAACTGTTGTCAATTAAAATTTAAAATATATTATAAATCAGATAATAATGAATTCAAAAGCATGCCTTCCTTAAGCCAAAGAAGAAGAATTTGCAACAAAATGGCTAATTTGATACAAGCCAGATTTGTTTCTCTTTCCTAGGCTCTATTGTCATCTTTAAAAATAAATCAAAGTTATAATCTTTAACGTAAATGAGCATATAACTGATATATGGTCTTGAATTTTTAAAAGACTGGATATAAATCTTTTTTAGGACACGTTTGTAAAATGTGCCAATCACTGGTGCATGCCAATTACTAGGGGGTTACCCTACTGTCTAGACAAGATATGTATTTTTCTTCCTCTTGAATCTAAACTTAAGAAAATAAAGTTGTAAGATTTTTGCTTACAAACTTCTATGCCTAAAATTTTAATTTATTGTTCAATGTTTAAATAAAGACGTAATCTTTAGTTTATAAGCTTTGTTTTATTCAAATTCTTCAGCCGAATTGAGTAAACCGTTGTAATGTTGAGCTCAATGTGAAGGGCAGTATTGAACAAAAACGTTGGGGCACCATTGAACAACGACAAAACACCGAATAAACTGGTGATAAATTATAATTGAAATAATTTAAAGATAATACTCAAAACTACGAAGTAAAGAGTTGTTAATGTATTTAAATATTATTATTTCTGATTTTTTTTAATGTGAAAAGAAGGTTAATTAAAAATGTCAAAGAGCATGGACTTATACTGCTAACAATTCACTATACTCCACACATAGGTTCCAACCCCTGTACGTATCAGTGATGGGAAGTTTCAAATCTAAATTGAATCAAATCTAAATTCTTTTATTGGATAGTTGCAAATCTTGGATACAAAATAATGATTCATGATTTAACAGGTCTCCAAATTTTATTTCTGGTTTCCGTAACGGATAAAATGGAATTTTATATCAGGTCTTTTAAAAAATAGCGAATGAAAATTTTTAATTTTCCAGAAGCGTCAGATATCACATTGGTGTATTTCAAGGATAATGTAAAAAAGTTTTCACAACTGGAAGGATACTTTGTGTTTTATCAACAATGAGTTTTAACATCAACTTTGATGGATGTTAAAACTCATTGTTTGGTTAAATAACAAAAAAATTCATAATTTCAACAAAATGTAGTTATTTAGTTTTATTCATATTCCTTTATATTTCTGTAACATACGCAACTTTTTATAAAAACAATCAATATTTTCATATTTTATTCATTTATTCAAAGGTGCCCCTACATGGGGCAGGTTTAAACAAAAATATTTCAGCTTTTTAATTTCTTTGGAAAATGTTTAATTTATGATTCATTTGATGAAGAAATGCATTGCTTTTATTACGTAATATTTAAATTTCAATAAATGTAGTTCAAGTAAGAAATATATTGATTTTCTGAAAAAATGTTCAAAGGTGCCCCCCTCATACAATGATTTATACACTATCTGGCCAAAGATGACCGTCCACTTGCGATTTTCGCCATTTTGTTGAATATCTAGAAAAGTACATGAAGAATTATCCTAAAACTCTTAATGTGTAAACATAATACTACAAGTCATATATTTCCGTGAAGATTTTCATCCCGAAACTCCATAGGTGACCGTCAACAAACTGAAAAAGAATGAATATCTTTTGGATAACCCTGTCAAAACTAATGTAGCAAAACTCCCAAACTATAGATTATGATTAAGTGGATTATTGCAATAAACTGTGTTCATTTTTATACCGAAAATTTGTATATTCGTAGAAAAATTAAAGTTTTTATAAAAACAGTCCCAAATTTTTCCAAGTTTTTTGCTGATAATTTGCAAAGTTCTTAATATAAAATAACGTTGTTTTCCGAACGTAAGACAAACAACACAACATTGTACATTATATCCTATAATAAAAATAAAACAATAATAAAAATTGCATGAAAAATGAGCAGGTTTACTAAATAATTTTTCATTGCGCATGCGTGAAGGCTATCAAAATTTCATTTGCATATTATGTTAGCTAAATGCACAGAGCAACTTTTATAAAAGTCTCAAAAACATAGATTGAAAATTCTCAAAATAATCGTCGAGAGAATACTTAAAAAATACGTTATTCCCAAAATAACGCAAAAAGAAGAGAGGTTGTATCCATTTATCCATTCATTAGTGCCAATATAGCAAACACAATATAGCACGTGCTACTATATTTGAATACAACTCCTCATAATTTTGCCTTATTTTATGAATAAGGTATTTTGAACCTATTCTCTGGACGACTATTTTGAGAATTTTCAAGCTATGTTTTTGAGACTTTTACAAAAGTTGCTTTTATACATTTAGCTAACATAATATGCAAATGAAATTTTGATAGCCTTCACGCATGCGCAATTAAAAATTATTTAGTAAACCTGCTCATTTTTAATACAATTTTTATTAATTTTTAATTTTGATTATAGGACATTATGTACAATGTTGTTTTTCTTATTTTTGGAAAAGATCATTATTTTATATTAAGAACTTTGTAAATTATAAGCAAAAAACTTGGGAAACTTTGGGACTGTTTTTATAAAAACTTTATAATTTCTCTACGCATACACAAGCTATTGGTACAAAAATGAACACAGTTTATTGCAATAATTCACTTAATCATAATCTACAGTTTGGGCGCTTTTGTTACTTTAATTTTGACAGGGTTATCCAAAAGATATTCGTTCTTTTTCAATTTGTTGACGGTACCATATGGAGTTTCGGGATAAAATCTTCACGGAAATATATGACTTGTAGTATTATGTTTACTCATTAAGAGTTTTAGGATAATTCCTCATGTACTTTTCTAGATATTTAACAAAATGTCAAAAATTGCAAGTGAACGGTCATCTTTGGCTAATGAATATATGTATATAAAAAGGAGTTACCTGTATCAAGTTATTTGCTAAATTTAGCATCCTTAGTTTAAACATGTATCTGACGCTTCCATTAAGCGAAGTGATGACGTTTGAACTCAGGTCCAATTCTTTTAGATTAAATTTGAGGTTTATGAAAGTGTCCGTTTCTATCCGTCGTATTCGGTTTTCTTGAAGCTCTATATTTTCTGTATTTTCAAGTATTGCGAAGTCTTTCTCAGTGAGACAGCAGATATAGTTTCTGGCGAGTAGCACTTTCTTGAACTGCTTGTATATGAGGATATCTTTTAAACGATATATCTCGTTTCCAATCAAATTGAAGCTATTGTATGTTAATTTCAGTCCATCTGGAATGTAAAATAATTATAAAAGTAAAAGTTATTTATTGTATTTTTAATCAATTGCTTTATAAATACAACAATGGGCATAATAAGAAACAGCAACTATATAAAGGAAATTATAATTCACGTTTATTTACAGCACCCATCCAGGGTCATAGCGCGAAGTGAATAATAAAGGGGTTATATTTTCTTTCTCTCTGACGCAGAAAGATAAATTAGTGCACATTCACACT
Source organism: Maratus speculifer (assembly GCA_964019185.1). NCBI lineage: Eukaryota > Metazoa > Arthropoda > Arachnida > Araneae > Salticidae > Maratus > Maratus speculifer. Next base: position 214,914,087 of record OZ025301.1, on the reverse strand, counting down.
GTAGGTACTATGTTCCTTATTAAACTGTTGTAATAACTTCATTTTATTCAATAAAAAGAATAGGATGATAAACAATTCAAATGTATAACTAGTGTAATATTAAACATCATGTTAGCTTCATTTGTGCAAATAGGATGAGCGATTGTTGAAATACTTAATTTAGATACAACTTAGTGTTTTTGGGAAAATATAAAAGAGCCTCCAAACTAAATTAGATTTTGGAGCAAAATTTCATCTGTATTTTCGGAACATAAATTCATTGAGTGACCTTGGAATCTTTTTCAGCGGAGGCTCAAAATGTTTTAGGGGGAGAGGGGGCTGAGTCGTTCCTAACACCCCCTTAGTTTCGGTCCTGCACCCCTCGCAGTACTAACACCAAAGTACATAAACACTAGACTATATTCAATTACAAAAAATTAGCATACGCAAGTGGTTTTTTAAACATATTTTATGATACTAACATTAGATGATTATATATCAAACTAAAGGTACAACACTTTTCCCCCTTAGTATCGCAGATGCGTAAGAGCTCTTTTGTTTCTCTAAGTACAGGGTGTTTCAAAAATGACCGGTATATTTGAAAAAATCAATAAAAATTAAACGGGCAGCGATAGAAATATACCGTTTATTGCAATATGCTTGTGACAACAGTAAATTTTCAGACAGACAAACTTTCGAAATTAGTTACAATTTTCAACAACAGGTATCGCTACAGGCGATTTGAAAGATATAGAAGAAAATGCAGTCCGCGAGTTCGCTAATCTGTAAGTTGTTTTTCTGCTGTAAGCGTGTGCTGTTCACAGATTGCAAATTTGCTGTGAAAAAATGATTTAATCCTTAGAACAGAGGATTTTTGACTTGAGAGACCGGGTGTGACGCCACAATCCAGAAACAATTGAACAACTGAAGCAGAGTACATCTCTTCTGCATGCGAAACCATTCCGCCTGCCACGATTACAAAGGTTTCTGGTAATTTCGTTCTGAGACTACACCATATTATTGCTGCGCATGGTGGATATGTGGAAAATATCGTGTTTTAGATTTTTTCACACTGCAGCGCCATCAGTTGTTGAAAATTGTAACTAATTTCGAAAGCTTGTCTGCCTGAAAATTTACTGTTGTCACAACCATATTGCAACAAACAGTGTATTTCTATCGCTGCCCATTTAGTTTTTATTGATTTTTCAAATATACCGGTCATTTTTGAAACAACCTATACCTGTGGACAGTTTTGAATTCAGGGGTTGTCCCGGAGGGGGGGGGGCATTTTCCTCCGGAAATCTAAAATAACCCGCCCGGAGCTACAAAAGTCCCTCCCAGAAAAAAGTGTCTGAATTCAATACTGCCTGTGGAGAAAAAAAATTAGTTTTTTCCGGTTGAGCAGCATAAACAATAGAACACCTGGAAACAGAAGGTTTTGGAGGTCTTTAAACGGTACTTTTAAGCGTAGTCGAACCCTGTTTTATATCACTTCGGTATAGTCATTTTATTTCTCATCCGTTTTCAACATACAGATCAGGGATTTAGAGGGGAACATATGGTGCATTGGCGGAAAAGCATTTGTGGCTTCAGCCAATACATCCCTGGTTCAAATCCTGGCCTGGACTTTTTTCACCCAAAAATGAAAAATGGAAAATTTACATCTGTCATAAATAATTTACCGATGGAATAATCGTGTTTAAAATTAATCTAATGTAATTTCGTATGCAGCGATTTTCTGGAGTTTCACATATTGACCTTCGATTTATTCTGTTGAGCTGATCCAGAGTATCAGACCAGATAAAGTGATCGTTGAGGTTAATTGGGTGAATAGTCCTCCAGTGCTCGTGTCCGGGATGGTTCAGTTAAAAGAGCATTGGCGGCTTCAGCCAATACATCCCTGGTTCGAATCCTGGTCCGGACTTTTTCCACCCAAAAAATGAAAAATGGAAAATTTACATCTGTTATACGGTGTATTTGCCGTATATCTTTTGGATTTTTTTAGAACATCATATACCCCCTATTTCTCAATAAAGCTATAGTATGTACTAGAGATGGGAATTATTTATCGTATTAGGGTAAATAACAACGTTATTCTTTTATACTGCGTTATTTAGTAACAGGTTAACGGAAAGTCCCTGTTAAATTTGGAACGCATTACCTGCAAAGTATGTAAAAAAGAAGAAAAAAAAGCTAAAAGAACTGTTTTAAAAAATACATATTAAAATTATAATAACAATAAAATTTCCAAAATTTGTTTTCGATATTAATGTAAAAAGATTTTAAAAATATATTTTGAAATTAAAAAAAAACTTCTTTTTTAAAACGCTTATTATGACGCGCCTAAACAAACCGAAAGAAATCGTGATCAACCGTCACAAACCTTTCGTGTCCTTATCAGCTTTCAATATCTAGAAAGTATCTTCCACTATCCACCATCCATGCAGAATAGACCTATCCAAACACCCAATCAAAGTCCAACTCATTAGCAAACAAACACCTGGCCGTTCTCCAAAAAAGGGGAAAAAAAAGAAAAAAACGCTACGACTGTTAAAAAATGTTCTGAAAAACTCCACGTATTAGTTAATTCTAATACAACTAATACTGCAACTCTTTTTATTCAGTAGGAAACAGTTTTGGTAGGAAGAAAAAATGTTTTTTAACACATCACATTCATATAAGTTGAAATGTTATAATTTGTTGTGCAGAATAGCGTTGCATGGAATCATTTTAGTAGACGGGATTCATTGGTATAAAACTATCAAAGGTGTTAAAACTGTTGTTAGCTTTCGTTTTTTCAAAAACTAAAACAAAATCACTTCACCTTTTTTCATTTACGTATAAAAACATTTCATATTTATTTACTTAGAAGGTGTCACAAATAAAAATTAAAGTAAAAAGGTGTCATTTAATTTTCTACTGATTTTATATGTTATGAATACGGTTCTTATGAATGAACCGAAACATGTCAACTTTTTAATTTAATTTTTATTTGTGACACCTTCTAAGTAAATAAATATGAAATGTTTTTATACGTATATCAAAGGTGTTTTTTAATGATGGATATCAAAGGATGGGATTAATTTCGATTTCGTTCCATTGGCAGAGTTAATTTCGTCAGCCATTTTTGTCCATGTGGTGTTTTATTTGACTTTGAATGTTTAAAGGGAATCAGAGGAAGGGGATAATTTTGTTTTTGTTGTACTTTTGACCAGGAAGCGGCGTTTTTTTGACTTTGAAAGTTTAAAAGGGATGATGCTAATGGAGGGGGGGGGGGGAGGAGGAATATGCTTTTATTATTTATTTATTTATTAGTTTCTTAAGGCTGTGTTTTTAGGAAATCAGAGTAAGGAAATTTTTTAGATTTCTGCGATTTTGTGTCATTGTAAAAAATAGGAAGAAATTAACACCGCATTATTTGCGCGACTACAATTGTAATTAATTTGAAAAAGTAATAAAAATCCGTTTGGATGAATTGCTTTTAATGAAAAGGTTATAAATAACATTTTCAGGTTCTTTTGGATTATCTTTGGATAGGCATTGATAAATATAGCTGTAATGAAATCGGAGTTCAAATTTCTTTTTCTACAAATTCTTTTTTTCAAATTTCTTTTTTTACATGTTGTTAACCCTTTGCGAAGCCTTTGTGAGCATTTTACGAAATTTTTAATGTTTTGCCACCGGTTTTTAAAAACAGAAATTTGTTACTCATTAAATCCAGAAAATGCTCCGATTAAATAAGGCAAAATTTACGGTATAATTTTAGTGGTGGTCACAAATGTGGATTCTTAAGCCTATTTACGGCACGTATACGTGTCGCTCGTCCCCAAAGGGTTAAAGCACTGTTTATTTTTATGTAGCACGTCTTTTCTTATTGTTTACAAAAAGCTAATTTTTAAGCCATTAATTTTAGAGATTACAAAACTGTTACAAATGTCCCATTACAAAACTGTTTCAAATTTTGCTCTGTATCATAAAAAATCGATTTATCTTTAAAAAGCTGTTATTTAAATCCTTAAGAAATAATAATAAGAAGAAGAGGAAGAAGAAGAAAATGCTTCAACTTTAAAAAAATGTTTAAGATTTTATTATGCATCATTTAAAACCCAATTTACGTTAATATACGTGCTTTTAAATAGTTAAGAAATATAAAAAAAATTACAATGTCTGGATCCTGTGAGCTTTATTCAAAAAAAAAAAAAAAAAAAATTTATGTTCTAATCATAAAGGGTGCTACAGTCAGGGGTCGAATTTCATTCCGTAATGTTAAGTATATGGGCGTTTAATGTATTCTTATATTCGAAACATCTCCTTGACGAATTAATATTTGGAAAAAAAAAAAAAAAAAAAAAAAAAATCAGTATTCTTTTTTTATAGAATGTCTCTTTTTTCTAAGTTTTCAAAATATTTCTTAAATCTATCTATAATTTTATTAGAATTGTTGAATTTGTACGCGTAGTTCGTTATTTTTTAAACATAATATATTAAAGTGAGTATGAATTTTAGAAATATTTTGACCAAAAAAAAAGTGACATCTTTTGAGAGATCACTAAAAAAGGGAGTTACAAATATTAATTCCTTAAGGAGATATTTTGAATATAAGGATGCATCAAACCCCAATAGATTTAACATTAGCGGAATTCGGCCGCTGAGTGACTAACATCCTTAAAGCAGTAAAAATGTATTCATCTACAGCTAAAACTTACTGAGTTATTATGCTTAGAATTTCATGAATTTTTGACGTTTTAGTTACCATGAATGGAAAACGTGTTTTTAGTGCCAGAAAACCTGAAAATGCTTGAAATTAAAAAGTAGCATAACTATTTAAGTTGTAAGTTTTGTCCTGTAAAAATTAACATTTTAACCAAAAACTGATGTTAATGGTGTTGATTCATCTGATCAAAAAACATCTATACTCACGTCCCAAAATTATTTCAGACATTTTGTTAAAAGTCTTCTAAATAAAACATCTTTTGACAGAATGCACTTAGATACATGTTATAAAAATAACAGGTTGTTGGAACCTGTTATTTGTGCAAGTATGTAACATCGTAACCTGTTAACCGAAAACAACTCTATTTCCCATCTCTAGTATGTACCCTCTGCCTTGAGCGTATACCCTCTCTTTTTTCTACGATTGCATCACTGGCGCAAATCCGGTTTGGGGAGAAATTCAGCCTAGGTAATTTTTTTTTTCGCGAAATCACACCTGCTACATCCTAGGTTACTAAGGGGCTGTACAAATATAACATTACCATTTTAGGGGTGAAGGGTGTTTTCCTTTTGATATCGATATGATTTTTGATTCAATCAAAATTTTCTCTATTTATTCGTAACATGGTCTTTGATACTAAGTATGTTATTTTTTTTTATCCTGTTATATATTTTACTGAAAATACAAAGTTATTTTTAAAATCACTAAATTATTATAAAATTATTTCATTCAAAATTATGAAATATCCCAACGTTTGACATTCCTATTCTTCTTCATACGTCTACAGTGGCGCAGCCAAGAGGGTGGTTTTGGGGTTAAAACCCCACCCAGAGCTTAGAAAGATTGCTATAATTGCCGCTTATATGGATCAAAACGAAATTTAATATCTAAACGTTTTGCATATTTCTGAATCTTGCGCTTTGTTGAGTCAGGTTCCATTTAACAAAGTGATTAAGTTAAATGGCAAAAATTCTACTTAAAAGTGTGAAAGTGCATATTACATTCATTAGTAAAGTGAACTAAGACTTAATTAATCAATTATTTAACTTAATTATTTGAACCAAGTCACTTTTTTGAGACTCTTTGATGTCTCCTGAGTGATGATTTCCTGTTCAATTCAAACCCAGATATTTTTTTACAGAACTTTAACAATAATAAAGATATTTTAACAAAATTGTCAACATGTTTATATTAATTAATGCCAAATTTGATGTCATATAATGTCATGTGGTGGAAAACACCTGAAATACCGACTTTATTGGTTGACACGTAAGCTCACTATTGTCTTTTCCTGGCTTTTATGTTTTCTAACATTATAAATGTTGTGTAAATAAAACATGACCAATGTAACTGCGGAAAAGATACATTACGATTTGATACAGTAACTATACTGACTCTACTATTGTTTTAACACAATCTAACTGATTGGTAAAATTATCATACGAATTGAATATTTCCAACTGAGCAAAAAATTGCCCAAACCGGGAATCGAACTCGGATACTTGGCTTACAAGGCCAATGCTTTACCTGTTAAGCTAACCGGGCGATAGCCGGCTGGGATTTCTCGCTCAGATAACCTTATTGGCCATAACGTCTGGTCTGTCATTTAGACAGCTCGGCAGAATAAGCCGCAGGTAATGGAGCTCCATAGAAAGATGGATACGTAGATATACTATTATTTTAACACAGTCTAACTGATTGGTAAAGTTATCATAGGAATTGAATATTTCCAACTGAGCTAAAAATTTCCCAGACCGGGAATCGAACCCGGATACTTGGCTAATTAAATTATCTGAGCGAGAAATCCCAGCCAACTATCGCCCGGTTAGTTTAATAGGTAAAGCATTGGCCTTGTAAGTCAAGTATCCGGGTTTGATTCCCGGCCTTGGCAATTTTTCGCTCAGTTGGAAATATTCAATTCGTATGATATGCTGACTCTATTAACCGGCGATTCAAATAACTGGCAAACACCTTTACCAGAAACTCAAACCCCCCCCCCCCCCCTAGAACCGAATTCTGGATGCGCCACTGTATGTCTATACGTATATTAATGTTTGAGAAACAATATGTGAAGTATATTTGAAATGAAGCTTGTGTTTACAAATAAATAAAAGAAAAAAAATGAAGGAATGTTGTCCACTTGCTTTGTTGATAAGAATTTTTATCTGCTCCCTACCCCTTCTCCATAAGGGGCAAGTGCAATAAGACTTTATTACTGTTATGTAACAAAAAACTATTATAAAGTATTTTTAAATAGTAATTATTTCTTTTAAGTGTTATTTGATATAAAGTTTTTTCTTATGCTAACTGATATTTTATTGACGTCTCTTCATTTAAATCAAAATAATATGCGAAAAAAAAAAAAAAAAAAAAAAAAAAAACAGGTACAGTCAGTTTTGTATATCCCTTCAAACAAAAGAAATAAATTTTAAAAGTCAAAAAAGTTTTACATCTTGATAACGATGTCATTACCGGGGGATAACGATATCTGGAAAAAATCTGCGAAATCTTTTTAAAGACACAACATCAATAAAAAGCTTCCAGATCCAGTATCTAAATCCATGTCAATTCCTCGTTTATTCTCTATGAAAAAAGAAAATGTTATGAGCTGTAGTTTTATTCTGATTTGCAGTTAATACATTACTGTATTTCAAAAATTTACATACTTAGGAGCATTTTAATCATACATATATTATTCAAATGTATTTTTATTTTTATAATTTTTTTTTGCACACGTTGCAAATCTTCATTTATTTGATAAACGTGATGAATTCCCACATCTGTATAAGATACAACTTCGAAAATTTTTTAATTGTTGCTATTATTATTGATACACGCAATTTCATTTGCATTCAATTTTTTATGTTTCATTTCTGAAATTCCAATATTTGCATTATGTAAAGCTAAAGTTTTTTTTCAAGAGTTTTTTAAAATTTAAATCACCTACACAGGGCTCCCAAATGGTCCGCGAACTGAACATCAATATTTTTTAACCGAAAATTTTGATAGTTTTCTACAGAATTAGCGCTAAAATTAACTTCCCAAGGTGGTTTCTCGGCAATTTGCAATAAAAATCTAAAAAGGAAATTTCTGTAAGATAATTCTGATGTTCACTTGGCGGATCATTTGGAGTCCTGCCCACATGAATGATTAATGTATTCCGAATATTTCCCTTTTTTCAAATTTCTCAAAACTGTATCGATATTTTTTATTCTTTTTTCGAAATTTTGCTCCTAAAAATGTTTAATTTTTATACAAATAGTTTAAATTTGCTCTTATAAACTATGGGACTTTTAATTAACAGAAAGCAAGGTCAGTTTCCATGCAAGTTTTAAAAAAGTTTTTTTGCATAAAAGGTAGAAACAAAAAGGTGCGTTGCACATAACAACTACCGTATTTACTCGTGTATAAAGCGCACTTTTTCCCCCCAAAAATTAGGGCAAAACTTTTAGGTGCGCCTTATACACGGAATAATTTTTTACTGTTGGATGCAGTCGAACGATACACATATGAAACAAGAAATTATTCAAAGAAGATATTAAAACTCGGAAAATGCTACTTAATTGAAGTATTACTGCATATTTATTTCATTCCATGCGGTTTTTTAAACAGCAGAGCTAATGACATTATCTAAACGTTAATTAGAAATTCTCTTTCCCGTCACTCATTCGTATTTCCCGTCATTCTCTTACAACCCGAAGTCTAAAAATGCATTTTCGTCTTGTTTACTGGTCTGGTGTAATGTTTGTTTCGACTTTTTTTTTTTTTTTACTGAAATTCATTTGGTCATTCTTCATTAGCGTATCAAGTTTATGGTGCGCCTCATATACGAGATTTTAAGAAATCGCCATTTTTGCTTGTAAAGTAGAGGTGCGCCTTATACACGCGTGCGCCCTATACACGAGTAAATACGGTAAATAACTGCGAAATATCTCCGGATTTGACCAAATCATTTTACAAGTATAATCGACAGATATAAAAGAAAAAAGATTTAATTTCAGCCGAAAAAAGAAAACCCGCTCTTAAATACCTACCATATTTTTTAGAGTTTTTGCTCAGACTATAGTGGTCAATAGCTTCGTAATATCCATCTCCAATGAAATTGTAACTAAAATCTATAGTTTTTATAGAATTAAGATTATAAAAGTGGAACCCAAGTAGACCACAGTGGCTGAGGAAGAGATGTTTCACATTATATATTTTATATCCTAAACGAAACAGAGAAAGATATCTAATTGGATTATCGGAAAGGACAAGCATTTCAACTCTTTCCATATCCAAATGCAAGATGGAGTTACCATCCTGTGATGTTATTGGAATGCAGATAAATAGCCTGAAATAATAAAAAAGGATCGGATTAAATTCTATGTTTTCATAAGATACCTTAAATAATTTTCTTAAAATAAATGTTAAGTTAGCAAATAGTATTTATTATTCTATAAAATAGAAGGAAAAAGATAAATTTTGAACTTTAGGAACAAATAATACAAGCTAGTATAGTCTGTCTCAAAAGTTTAAGCACAAGCATAAAATATCGATTTTTAATGAATTGTAAAAAGTTAGAATTAATAACATTTTTTTATTTACATATTTCGCAATATTATTTAAATAAACGATATAAAAAATAGAAAAAAATAAATTACATAATTTAAAAAAAATACAATTAAAAAAAGTTATAAAAAAACTGTCTCAAAAGTTTATGCACAATGTCAAAAACAACCATATTTATAATTTTTACAGAACTTTTGGTTAAAAAGTTTTTTCCATGTTTTCGGATTAGTTCAAATAAACGTGCTTTCGTCGAAATTATTAGTTTTTGTGGGGTTTCTGGTGGCAAAGAATACCATGCTTTCTCAATAGCCTCTTGGAGTTCTTCAATAGAGTCATACTGCTTTCCATTGCCTAAACTTGGCGGGTTTAAGTATTCCAAACATTCTCAATCGGGTTTAAGTCTGGACTTAAAGCTGGCTAGTCAAGTATTTTATCATTTTTCTGAAAAATCCAAAATTTTGTAGAATGGGATACGTGGATTGAGGCATTGTCTTGCAGAAAAATTCATTCAAAACCCCCCAAAATGTCACCGAATGGAAGCAAATGGTGGTTTAGGGTCGCTTGAAACTTTTTTCACTCTTTTCTTCCTTTTAGAAAAGCTAGAGAGGGCTGGAAAATGTCCCAAATGCCCCCTAAACCATAACGGATTTACCGCCTTGCTGCCTGCTGAAAAATGTCCTTCGGTTCTTGCGTAACTCATGCCAATACGCCTTCCAACCATCAGGGCCATCTAAGTTCCACTTTTTCTCATCGCTGAATAAAACAGTAAGCCATTTGTCCCCGTAGGTCATGTGTTTTTTAGCCCAGTTCATTCTTACCTGTTTGTAATGTAATTTAAGAGACGGTTTGCGAGCCAATTTCTTTTACATGATGTAATCACACATTTTAATACGCCTACTTACAGTGTCTTTGGACATCTGTATTCTGAAATTATTTTTAATTTGCCGTATGGGGACATATTTTGTCTAAATACTAATCTCCGTATTTTCCGATCAGTCTGAACAGTCGTCATACGTGGTCGTCTGCATCTTGGTTTCCGCTTAAAATTATCCTTTCTAGAAAGTACTTGATATATATATAGCTTTGATCAATTTAAAACTTTTGCAGTTTCAGAAACAGTTTTATTTTGAGATTCCAATTTAAAATCTTTCAAAATCTCACATTTTGTGAATTCTTTACCCTTTGTCATGTTTAAAACATTAGGAAATAATTTCTCCACCTTTTATACTTGTATAAAAGTGCAATATGATGTCATACAACGTCATTCCACAATACCAATCCCGTGTTTCTAAAAAAAATTGCATAAAGTGCTTAAACTTTTGAGACAGCGTTTCTTCAAGAAAAAAAGAAAAAAGAAATAAAAATAAATATATTTTTTATTTTAACTACCCAAAATGGCTCATTTTATTTTATTTTGATTAAATGTTGAGTATTATTGTAAATTAGCATAAAACATTTTCTTCTTCAATTATTTTAAATGAGATTTGCAGAGTGCTTAAACTTTTGAGACAGACTATATATATGTAGAGAGATATTAGTTTATATATATATATATATATATATATATATATATTTATATTTATAAGATTGTTAAAAACATTTAATTACCTTTGTTATATATTATATATATATAAGGTACCATTAATCAGAGTGGCCGCTCCTCCCGGTGGACTCGACCCGACTCTTTTCCTTGAGTGAGGTCAGCTGTGCGAAAGCCCGGCTGCGTTTGTTATATGTCATATATGATGCTTGGCGGAAGCCGGTCGCAGGCTTACATCCTTGCATTCACTATCTCCGAGTGTGACTAGTTTACTAGTCAGATTACAGGTACTTATCAGATACTTACAGGTAATACCCTGTTCACCATACAAACATAAGATATCTTAAGATTGCCGTGTTTGAAGTGGTACTCTCCCGGAATTGGATGCCTGTTCACATTGAAAAACTCACCTAAGATATCTCAGCGAATCTCACTGGATCTCTGAAATGAACAAATGTAACGTATGCGCATGCGCTTGAAATTAGGACGGCCGCAACAGCCAACGAGTAAAAGCGAAACTTTATAGCCAATGAGAGAGAGTGGTTATTATTGTATCTAGCCCGAGCAAGTTGAAATTATCTGAGAGAGTTCCAGGCTTGAGATATCTTACTTAACTATCCGTAGTGTGAACAGGGTAAGGGCTGTCTGGGTGTTGTACTTTACGCCACATCACCCCTGGTGGTAAAATTCTCATATGAAGCCAGATTGGACGGCCACAGCCCGATCCCAGAGACGGCCGAAGGGACCTTGGTCCCTTGGGCCACTAAATCTGATATATCCAGTGCTATCATCCTTTGCGCCATCAAATCTGGTACAGCAAGCCAAAAGAGTGTAACAACATTAAAATGCACTTGAAATTGTTTTTTTTTTTTCATTGGCTATAATGTAACGAAATACTTTTGACTGTCGCTGTAATTGAACTATGCATTTAGTTTTCATAAAATTTCAAATGACTCGACAAAATTTTGCAACAATCATATATTTTGAATTTAAAACGATTCGGTTGGATAGTTTTTGCTGTTATATGCGGAAGGAAGAACGGACTTAACGATGAATATAGGTGCTACGTATTTGCATGCTTATGAATATGCCTAAAAGAAGTAAAAAAAAGGAACTTACCCGGGGATGCGTAACAGAAAATACGTTATCTAGATGCAGCAGGTTATTCCGAGCAGCATTGAAAACATTTAGATTCTTCATGGGATCCAGGAGATTCGGCGGAATAGTCGTCAGCAGATTGCGAGAGATGTCGAGTTTCTCGATGTTCTCTGTGCCCTGCAAAAATAATTAGACAAATAGTCTCATTAATTAGTTAGCAGTGGATAAAAATAATTATAGGATACCAAAAGGATAAAAATAAAACGAAAACTTAATTAATCTATCCCACTGAAACGTTAGCTACACTTTATTGAACTTTTCGTCTTCATTTTTTTTCTCTAAAGTTAAATAAAAATCTACAGTAAGCTACTGCTGGCAAGATCTGCACAAATTTAACATAGGTGTTGGGTGCACCTATACCCCGGGTTCATTCAGTAATAAAAACCCAAATAATGATATCTTGTAGGGGCATCTAATTTAGTAGAATCTCATGATCGTGCGGCCTAGTCAGGTAATTGACAACTCCGGAAAATACAGTTATCAGGTTGTCATTGATAAAGAAAATAATAGAGTCATTGCGTTGTGTAATGTTTAGTAGATTACCTAACCTATGGCCCTATTGAATAGCTAAGAGACAAAATATGACTTAAAATACATTAAAATTAACATTCCCCGTACTTAGCTACTGAACCCTACAAAATATGTTTACTCACTATTAACTTTAGACAAAAGAAAAAGAATTAGAATTTTAATTAAATATGCAAGTATTGGTTGACTACTAAAAAAAAATATATAAAATAGACAATTAAAAAAAAACTTTCATAAATGACAACTAAGTGTTCTAACAAACATAACTGCTTTATTAAATATAAGCACATTAATAATATCATTACAAAAAAAAAAATAAACCAGAGAAACGTACTCTTAAGTAAAATGTTACACTTACAGCCAAAATAATCTAAAATCTATATTTAAGTTTGACAATTCGCTCCCTCAGACAAAGTCTCCTGGGCTAGATATTACTTACATTGCATTATGGTACATTCGTATATATATACAAATTTAAGAACATTATAGACAAAAATAACAGTACCTGATACTCCACTGAGCTTAGGAAGCACCACCGGTACCTGGCCAGTGTATATTGAATCAGGGGCACATTTTAGAAGTATCCCATGGGTTTCACTAATAAAAAAGGGCAGGTTTTAATGGTGGGCACTGGTAAAAGCAGCACTATAAAAGCTGAGCATCCTCAGCTACTCGCTTCTCTTCCTCTATCTCGTCTCTCTCTTCTTTCTAGAGAACGAGGAAAACTCACTGTGTGTCCAAAATTTGCATAACAAGCCCTGACTGGTGAGAGAAAATTAACATACACATAATAATTCTACTCACCAGCCAATCGACTCTTCCTGCCCACGCCCCTCGTGCATTAAGGGTCAGAGGGCCCCCCGTATACTCTGGGGCTCTACACCCCTCGTATTTCCCACGTGACCAGCTGGGCCTCACACGTAGCCCTGACATCGGCTATAAAACATAGGGTCATAAAAGACCTACTTCTTTTTTTGTATCCCCTATCAGGGTATGATTTTTATGACTTTGCAGTACAATAGGTCATATATCTATACCTCGTACTCTGCAATTAAACCTTCCTGAATACAAAAACAGATACATAATACTGCCCTTGTAAAAAAACAAACTACTAACAATCATACTATACATTTAAAAGACACATTAAAAATATTCAAATAATAAAAAAAATAATAAAAACATATGTAATAAAACAGCAGTGAATCTATATACAATTAGTCTTTTACTCTTAAAAGATCCTAAAATGTTGGAATCTCACCAACAGCTACAATATTTCTTTTGAATGGTGCCATTTTATTCGTCTTGTCGAGTTCTACCTTTCAAAATAAAAATCACTATCGTATGTCAAGTGGTTCGCGAGAAATTTGTGAAAAACGTTTGCATTTTCCATTTCTTAAACATATTATACCAAAAGCTCCCGAGTACGCTATGATAAAAAAGAAAAATTTTCACCCATATACTGTGTAACGGAGAGACAGGGTTGTTCGATCCCCTAGCTCTTATAAAGGAGTAGTGTTTGTTTGTGTGTTTGTAAGGGTAAATTCTGGAACTACTGAACCAATTTCAAAAGTAATGGTGGGAAATTGATGATGAAAGTCCTTCTTCTAACCTCGGCTACGTTTTATGTCACGGACACTATGTTTTCTAAACTAAAATTATAGATTTATGTTAAAGATTTTCTATTATACCTTCTTCTTTTTATTAAAGAAAAATATTTTGTATCGAAGTGCGAGGCGTCTCTAGGCGCGAGGCCCTGTGCGGCCGCACCTATCGCACACCTCTAAGGACGGCTCTGTTAGTGTATCATTACATTAGCACGTTACGATAGTCATTTTTCCAAACGATACTTGGAAGGGTTGTTTCGCTTATCACATTACATGATGTCTTATTACCTTACTAGCTGAGCTGTAATCATTGTAATCACTGAGCTGCTTACTCACTGTAATATATAATTAGTGTAATACATAATTACACTAATGTAATTATATATTACACTATATTATTATGGTGTAATTTCTGTAATATATAATTAGTGTAAATAGCCTTTGAGCTCAGTGGCATCAATTTAACACTTTTCTGGGCACTTTTCTTTTTATTTAATTTTAAAATAGAAAAATACCAGATTTTTTTTCTCCCCTATAGTAGAATTTATGAAATTTTTTGCAGATCTATACCGATCATGACCATCAGAACTCAAAACCACATCCATTTCAAAATTGTGAAGGGAGAAAAAGGGCGATAATCCTCCTCCTTAATTTAGATTTTTTTTTTTTTTTTTTTTTTTGACAGAAGTATTAGCTTCAACTGTTAATCCTCTTTCATTTAGATAAATGAATTTTTATAACTGAATTATCTGATTTGCTTCAAATTTTTGGTATATCGTTTCATTTTGATAATGAGCTTTCTTCATTAGATTTGGAAGTTCTTTGATTACATATAAAGGATGGGGAAATGGGCTGGAAGTAATCTCCCTTAACTTATTTACCGTTTTTCTCAAAAAGAGTTTGTTCTGTTTTATGAATAACAGACATAAAAGTAAGAATGTAATATATAATTAGTGTAAATAGCCTTTGAGCTCAGTGCCCTCAATTTAACACTTTTCTGGGCACTTTTCTTTTTATTTAATTTTAAAATAAAAAAATACCGGGTTTTCTTTTCTTTTCTTTTTTTTTCTTTTTTTACAAATTTCGTTATTACCACTCTCCATAGACCCTATCAGTGATGACGTCACAGGCAACAACTCCACATATCAACCACAAGTTGGTTCCAAACAATCAACAGAGTTCAGAGAAAGATAGACAAGAAATGTGTTGGTTCGGTGGTGAAGCTACATTTGAAACAGTGAAATAGTTTTAAAAGGTCGCAATTCGGTCTAAGTACTTGCGGCTCGATTAAAAACTTTTTCTAGACCAATAAATTCAGTTCTAGTTCCATTTGCTTGTCTTATTTTGAACAATATTTGGGTTTCATATTGCAAATGGTTTGATAGTATAGTGCAGCTCTAAAAGGCTCTGAATTCTATGGATTTGTTCAGAACTAATTTGCAGTTGATAAGCGGAGTTTAGTTGTCTGTGACGTCACACAGATAAAGTCTATTATAATGAAGTATTTCTACTTTATTACTTACCTTAAAAACATCCGGATCTATAAAACGTATGGAGTTGTTGTAGAAGGACAAGTGAGTTAGTAAAGTTAAGTTTTGAAGATGCTTTCCCTCCAATGACGTGAGGCGACTCGACTTAATCGATAGGATTCTTATGGAATCATTTACGAACCTGAAGTCAGGAATAATCTATAAGAAAAAAAAATGAATGCTTAATGAAAAATTTCTTAAATCCATTATAAAACCATTAACTGTAAAGCAATATATATATAAAAAAATTGAAAAAATGAATTAGGAGAAATATTTGGAATTTTGAGAACTGTATTAGACTTATCGGACCCCAAATAGTGTAGAACTACAAACAAACTGTGTGGTTTCATCTTCGCATCAGCAATGAGAAGCAAAATAATACGAATTTGGCGTTACCAACACACATAAAACCAAAATAAAACGGAGAAAAATAAAAAATAAAAATAAATCATAGTAACATTATTAAAATGGATGGTTGGTTGGTTGAATTAGTTTTTATGGCGCAAGGTCCCTTTTGGGACATGCTGCGCCACGACAAAGTCAAAATGAAATAGTATTATGAATAAAAAGCAACTCGTAAGAAAAATAAATAAAAGCGGTAATGATATATATATATAATGAAACCAATTAAAAGCGGCCCAAGACCATAGTTTAAAAACACTCAGTGTCTAATAAAAGCTACTAAAGTTGATAATAATAGTTAAAAGTCAAACAGTGAATAAGATGATGTAAAGTACTACATAAAAAAAGGGTTAAAAATCAAGAATGCAATGTGACGATACATAAAAATATATATAAATAAAACCAATCAATGAATGTAAAATAGAAAGTTTAAAAGATTGAAAATATAACTGATTAAAATCTGTACTTTCAATTACAGTAATAATAACACAAAGTAATAAATAAAACTTAAAATGTTTAAAATACAAAGTAATAAAAAAGAATGTCATGTCAATTGGACTCATATTCTTCTAACATTTTGTTATCTTCATCTTCACCTGCATCAGAGTCATTACTGTAACTCTCCAATTCCATAGCCTCTTCAACATAGTGTGCCAGCTGCTTTAGATCTTTCACATTTCTAATGGTTGGGCTAGTGATGGGCGATTCTGGAAATTTTGAGAATCGATTAAAATCGACATCGTATAAAGTGGCATCGATTATAATAAGAATCGATTTCTAAATTCTAGAATCGATACTAAACTCGATATTTCGATATTTTTAGATTCACACAGATGAGCTCAAATTTAGTAATTCTAAAACTTGGCGAACCAGCAGAGCCGTAACACCTTTTACTGCTCACTCCCATTTAGGGAGGCACAGAAGTAAGGTATTACAGATTTTAGAGTCGAATAATAGGGATTTATCTTTTATTATTTATAACATGTAGTTTTAATAATAATATATATTAAATTTAACTTTATTTTTTTGAGAAAGATCTCGGTTAGATAAAAAAAAAGAAAGAAATGATTTATATATATATTTTTTTAATCCGAAATACATGTATTTCCTACTTATTCCTTCAACCAAACAAATGGAGACTTACTTTCTATAAAACGCCATTCTTCTTAAAAATTCGCATATGAATGAAATTTTGAAAGCTCTAAATTTATTCAAAAAATATTTTTTTTTCACTCTTTTTTAAGACCTGCTATAAGGGTGTGGGAAATTCAAAAGTTGCAAATTTTCTTTCAAAATAGCTGTGATGATTTAATTGCACAATCAGCACATGCTAATTATTAATTAACCCCCAATTTAAAAGCAGAAATTCTGCTTTAAAAAAAATATGTAACTAATCTTTTTTCTTTTTTAAATATATACCGCCTCATCTCATTTACAGCTTATAAAATATTATTCTTTTTTAATGGTTACCAAATTTTCAGCAGTTAACAGAATAAAAAAATGTTGCTTTTCAAAGAATCATTAACAGTGAAACAATATACTTTTCTCTGGTTTACAAAGAAATAAAAATACAGCGGAGCATCGAATTTCCGAAGAAGTTGGAAGGGACCTAAGTTCGGATTAATGGATAACGGTACCTTCAATGGTCGAGCAGCGCATAACCGATCGCCAACAAATCGGTTAATTCTGCACAAAAAAAACCATTTACCTAAATTAAGAAGAGTAGACAAATCAGGAAAGCACCTTATTAGAAAGAAAATATTTCCAAAATTTGAAGAAAATCCGTAAATTATGCATGAATAACCCATTTACTTAAAATTAAGAGGATAACCACCCATTTCCCTCCCCCCCTTATATTTAACCATTGAACACCCAAAACCGATCATATAGGCGCGTTATCAGAATGACCCTATATTTGAAATTGAATGAAATTTTGATAATTCTGCTTGAAAAACCATTTATTTAAATTAAGTGCAAAAAGCCTCCCATTCTCCCCCCTTTATACTTATCGAATGAACTTCCAAAACTAATCAGGGAAGCGCCTTATAGAATAAACCTATATCCAAAATTGAAGCAAATCGAATAATTTTATAATCGAATATCGCGTTACACGCATCTATGGTATAATGGTCAACACTATTCGATTGCCCATACCTTAGAATATCTTGATATACGTAAGTCTTACCCCTCTAAAATCAACGGTATGCCTAATATTTGATTTGAAATTTTTACTTTTAGAAAAACCTGGTTTGAAAAAAAAATGGCAATCCTTTCTAATACGAAATGTTACATCAATTCTACCAATCAATGCAAGATATTTGAGGTCTACAAGTCAAGACCTATAAAATGTTACACTACAAAGAGGGGTAAAGGAAAAAACCAAAAAAAAAGCTTAAAAATGCTCCCTAGTGTCTGAAAATTAAACTATATTATGAAGAGATATACAGATATGGATAGCCCAGGCCAAGACCTTTGAAACGATAAGTCACATGACCCACCCATGTCTGTACTGAATTTTGCCCTCCTGCCTCCCCAGTCCCTATGTGCATCTAGGGTATATCGAATAATGTTCAACACTATTCGATAGCCCATACCTTAGAATATCTTGATATACGTAAGTCTTACCCCTCTAAAATCAACGTTACGCCTAATATTTGAGTTTGAAATTTTTACTTTTAGAAAAACCTGGTATAAAAAAAAATTAATCCTTTCTTATACGAAATTTTACATCAATTCTACCAATCAATTTAAGATATTTGAGGTCTACAAGTCAAGACCTATAAAATGATACACTACAAAGTGGGGTAAGGGAGAAAACCAAAAAAAAAAGCTTAAAAAAGCCCTCTGGAGTCTGAAAATTGAACTATATTATGAAGAGATATACAGATATGGATAGCCAAGGCCAAGACCCAGTGGCGTAGCTAGGATGGGTGACACCCGGGGCGGTTGTAAATGGTGTCACCCCCCCCCCCTTCCGATCCATCATATTTTTTCAATCACAATTCTACGTTATTATAGCAAGTGACCATGCCATTCCTTATTTAACTTTTGTAATCCTGCATATAAAAAAAAAACAGAGCAGCGATTCATCATTCAACCCATAGTCCACATAAGTCAATGCGGTGTCTATATGTAGAAGAAAATTCTTTCTTTTAAAATTTGCTTTTGCTACCCACTCGATTGATAGGTAGGTTTTTGTTCCCTCGTGAATGCCTAGTACACCATTCTGTATAAAATTTCACATTCTTAAAGAAAAGAAAACTAACTCTATTGCGTCGTGTGCTAAAATTTTCATTTTATTTCAGAATTCCTTTCCAAAATCTTATAAGATTATATATATATATTTCCAAATAGAGATTGGGTGTCACCCCTGAGAGGGTGACACCCGGGGCGGACCGCACCCTCCGCCCCCCGCTAGCTACGCCACTGCCAAGACCTTTCCAACAATAGGTCACATGACCCACCCACACCTGTATTGAATATTGCCCCCCTACCCCCCACCCCCTGTGTGCTGCTAGGGTATATTGGTCATCACTATTCGATCGACCATACCTTAGAGTATCTTGACATTCGTAAGTCTTACTCCTCTAAAATCAACGGTTCGCCTAATATTTGAGTTTGAAATTTTTACTTCTACCATTAAAACAGTAGAAACGGAAAAATCGATTCAACCTGAAACGTAGATACTACTTGTATCTAAAAATCGATTTCAAAATGCAATTTCAATTTTAGTAAATAAAAATCAAAATAAAATCGATTCTGACACCGACATCGATCTACTACACAATTTTCTGTACCGAATCGATCTAAGAGATCGATCTACTACAAGAGATCGATCTACTACAAAAGATCGATCTACTACTTGCGTTCAAAATATTCGCGCGATTTTTCATCCAGATTTTACCATCTTGTAATGTGATTGGCCAGTGATTTTGCGTCTGTTTTTGACTCAAAGGACTGGTAAGATTTTTGGCAGGGGAAACTGTGAAGATAGAGGATTTAGATAGGGAAGACAAGAAAAGGTTTGGTTTATTTTATGACGGCTGATTATCAACACGAGGGATGTAGGCACAAAGGGCAGAGGATGCCCTACGTGGGGGGGAGGGGGGGGCGAGGAAAGGAGAGAATCTTCTGCATTTTGATAGACTTCCGTCTTACTTTATATATATATATATATATATATTTTTTTTTGAAAAACTATAAAGAAGAAGATAATTACAGAAAAAAAGACAATTCCCATTAACTTATGTGAAAACAGGGGGCGGGGGTATGTAGATTATTTAATATGTTTACACACACATAAATAATTCTAGACATTACATGTTGCTTATTTTCTTTAAAAAAATAATTTGTATTTTTTGTCTTTGTTTGTATGATGTTATTTAAAAAAATAACCTAATGCTTACAAAATTCAAATATGTTCTTAAATATATCACATTTTACTGTTTTTATAAATTGTCTGTCTTTCAGTCTATCTATTTGTTTGTCTCGTATAAAATTTTGTGGGCGCTCTATCTCAAGAACTAATGCCTGGAACCTCTTGAAACTTTAGATTCAGCTAGAACCTTTAAGTTAATTACTCTCAAATTTAGTAACCTTTATGAGCTCCTTTGTGTAACCCTGTATATGAACTATAACATTTATATACACCATATAATTTGCAGACATTTAGTAAAATTTAAAAGAGCATATCATATAAATTGGTGCTGATTACTTATGGTGAAAATCGTTCAACAGGTGGCGCTGTTATGTTGTATTTTTCATGATTACCGCAAGATCGATACTTCAAGAACTAATGCACGTATTTTTGTCAAACTTCAGATTCGGTTTGATATTAACGTAAATTGTTGATGATTAAATTTTCATTGAAATCTAACGGAAGGTGACGCTGCATTTTTCCTGATTTTTACGATAATTTTATCTCAGAAACTAATTCAGAAAATTTCATCAAGCTTCACATTCATAAGTTTGGTGCTTATTAGGTTTAAGTGTAAATAACTCTGCAGGAGGCGTTGCTATGCTACTTTTATCAGCAGTGTTGAATTTAGACATTTTTTACCGGGAGGGATTTTTATATCTCCCTGGAGGAGCGTTCTAGACTTCAGAGAAGGGGATTCTTTGATTGGAGTATTGGTTGATTGCGTTTCGGTTGAATTATTTGGTGGAAAAGGAGAGTCAGTCTAGGTGCTAATGTGCCTAACGGATTTTGAGTGTTGCTTGAGTAAACTGGAGTAAGATGCACTGACAGATGGAGTTATAGATTCAACAATTTTACGGGCTTCAGGATATAAGAGATTTTGAGTTGTTTTAATGGCAAAAATTTCTTTTTCATGTATCCAGTTAGGACAGGTTTGGGAATATGCTGAATGATCACCCTTGAAGTTAATGCAGTGCTGTGAGTTTTCACATGAATTATCATCATGGCCAACTTCTACACAAACTTGAACAGGTAATGGAACCACGACAGCTAGATGTAGTGTGACAGTAACGCTGGCATTTAAAACATCGGAGGAAGTTAGGAATATAAGGTGATCATCAGGATCATCGATACATCAGGATCATCGATACATCAGGATCATCGAATTCTATATGAGTGATACACCTTATCGAAAAGTCCTTTGCGGGTAAAAATTCGGTATCAAAAAATCTCAATATCAGAATTTCATGTCTGAACGCTTCACGAATGAAGTTATCGTTTTTTAAAACAACCGATTCATTTCTTTTCTTACAGGCAACACCACCATATTTTTGAATTTCATAATAAGTTGTCGGTTTCATTAATCTCCCAGAGGGATACCTTCTTTAGGTATTCACGGGCTTCGCAACCCCGGGCACATGAGTGATCTTTCTCGTTTCCTTTTTCCTCTAATCCCTCTTGTCTTCCTTTCATCTTTGTTTCACTCACATTGTGGTTTCCTCTTCTGAGGTGAGGACAATTCTGCATGAGCCAATATCATCCTGTATATCGACTCATGGAGAATTGTAAACCACCCACGTGTTTGCTGTGCATGGCGACCCGTGTCCCTGGAAAGGGGGATCCTGGCAGTTGAGGGAAACCAACACACTGCTTTGGCCTCTGCTTCAGGTAGACGGAAGGTGCATATTGGTCCCGTATGCACCAATCGGCTGGTCAGCTAACTTTGATCACAGGCTTTAGGGATCAAGTGAGCGAGCAATTACAAGTCATCTCGTTAAGGGTAGAGACTGACATAGAATTGTCTTGTGACCGTATAGGCCTTGGTTAGCACTGGTGCACGAATGTGCACCCCCTTGTTGGGCTCGGTACTGGGTAGTGCGGCCGGTGTCCGAATTAATTTTTCACTTAATATGGATAAAAATACTTCTCTTTCATCTATTTCACTCCCATGTGGAGAGCAACTAATGTCACAGAATTCCTCTTTTACTCGATTTTTCCTGGTTAAACACAATGATAGCATGTCTGATAGCTCTTTCAAAAAAACTTCAACATTTCTTATTGCTAAAGCCTTCCAATCGGTTCTTGGCGATGGCCACTCTCTCAAAAAATTACAGTCTGGCGATTTACTGGTTGAAGTTTCTACAGCCAACCAGTCACAATTTCTGTCCAATAGTAATACAATAGGCACCTTTTCTGTATCTGTTAAAGCACATCAAACTTTAAATTCTTGCCGTGGTGTAATTTCTGAACCGGATCTGTTATTTTCCACAAAAGAAGAATTTCTAAGAAACTTAAAGGATCAAAATGTCATTGATGTCCGCCGTATCACTATCCGTAGAAATGGGCAGGTAATACCTCTAAACATATAATACTAACTGTCAATAGCCATATTTTATCTACTAGAATTAAAGCCGGCTATTTAAATTGTCCAGTCCGATCTTACATCCCTAATCCCATCCGTTATTTTAAATGCCAGCGTTATGGCCATACCAATACTACATGTCGTGGCAATGTTACTTGTACACATTGTGCAGAAGTTGACCACGACAGTAAAACTTGTGAAAAACCTGAACGCTGTGCAAATTGCAAAGGTGATCATGTATCATACTCTCGCTCTTGTCCTATTTGGACCCGTGAAAAAGAGATAATTTCTATCAAAATAACCCAAAAACTTCCTTACCCTAAAGCCCATAAAATTGTCGAATCTAGAACTCTATCTGTCGGTGCATCTTAGTCCAGTTTACTCAAGCAACATTTAAAATCCGTTTAGCATATTAGCACCCAGACTGACTCTCCTTTTCCACCAAATAATTCAACCAGAACACAAGCAACCAACACTCCAATCAAAGAATCACGTGATGTTTCCCTCCCAACTAAAAATTCTGGGAACTCACAATTAGAAATTTGGCCACCATGTTCTGAACCTGTTAAAATAATAAACCTAGAAAAACGGCGACAGAAATTTTTAGCTCAATCTAAGCAACCATCTAAAATCAAGGCTGAGACTGTAACTGCTTCAACTTAAAAAAAGTACTCCACATGCGCTTGAACCCCAGACTAAATCCAAAGCTGGCTCACATACAAAAATACCACTTATGTCTAATACTATCCGAAAACAGAATCTGAAACAAAAATCTAATTTCAAAACAGAAATAAAGAAGAATTCAACTCCTGCCTCTCCACAGTGGAAAACTGTGGGGAGAGGGAAGAAAAATTCCTCACTCAGCCCATATATGCGAAATATAAAGGATCCTAAACAGCTACAACATTATGTCAAAGAAGCTATGGAATCGGAGAGTTACAGTAATGATTCTGATGCAGATGAAGGTAACACAATGTTAGAGGAATATGAGCCCAAATGACATGTCATTGTTTGCTATTAATCTGTGTTTTAAACAATTTTTAATTTTACATACTATTTCATGTTATTATTACTTTATTGAATGTACTAATTTTAACCAAATACATTTTCAACCTTTTAAACATTCTATTTTACATTCTTTGATTGGTTTTAATTATTATTTTAACCATGCATCATCATACTGCATTCTTAATTTTTAACCCTGTTTTCATATAATACTTTACGTTATCTTACTCACTGTTTTATTTTTAACTATTATCAACTTTAACCGTTTTTATTAGACATTAGGTGTTTTTAACTGGTCGCTTTTAATCGATTTTATTATGTATACGTCACTGCTACTTTTATTTGTTTCCTTAATAGTTACTTTCGATGATAAGTAAATGAAAACTGTTTCTCATTTCGACTTTGCTTTCGCGCAGCATGTCCCTAAGGGGATCTTGTGCCATTAAACCCAATTCAACCAACCAACCAGATGGTTTCATTTCGCACTTTTTCTCAGGTGAAATATTAGAAGCTAGTATTTGTGTGATTTCGTTTTCTTTCAAAATTTTCTTGTAAAAACTTGGTGAAATTTTAGATGTATTTACTGCTTCTGAGATTTCATTTTCATGCGAGACATCATGCAAAATATCAGATGCATCTGCTTTTTCTGAACTTCCACTATTACTATTAATTAACCAGTTATATACAATTTTGTAAGAAAAGAATTTTTTCTGATTTTAATTTAGTTGAATTTAAGCTATACAGCATGTTAGGGAATACAAAATAAGAAAAGGTTCATTTTATGTTAAAATGTTTTAATTAAAAAAAATATTTTGCATTTAAAATTTTGTTTTTGGAATTTCTGATTTTTTTTTTTTTTTTTTTTTTTTTTTTCATACTTTAAACTGAATCTTATAGTTACTTTTTTTATGATTCCATAAAGCAATTTTTCTTGCTTTTAATAAATTGATTTTTAGTTTTGTTCTAAATAAAAAATAAATAAAAAAAAAGGGGGGGGGAAAGGAAAAGAAAAATGAATTTTTAGAATAATGTTTGATGTTTTCATGTTAAGTGCAATATATTTTAGTTTCTAATTTTTACTATGCTGGAAAGCATTTATTATCAGCAATAACTTGACTATTTTCAAAATATCGGACAGATATTGAAAATATCGGATATTAATGGCAAATATCGGATATATATCAAAATATCGGATAACGAACCCCTGAAAACTAGTTTAGCCTAGGCCAGTTTAGTTTGGTCTGAAATAAAGTTTAGCCGTTAACACACACGTATATATAATGAAAACTATTACTTAACATAAAATAAAATAAATAAATTACCTTAATGCCACTTTGTTTTACAATGCATTCATATAGATAAGTGACGCCATCGAAAACATTTTCATCAAGAATTACATCAGGGTCATCGAATTCTATATGGGTGATACACATTCTTGATAAGGCCTTTGCGGGTAAAAATTCGGTATCAAGAAATCTCAATATCAGAACTTCATGTCTGAACTTTTCACGAATGAAATTACCGTTTTTTAAAACAATAGATTTATTTCTTTTCTTACAGGCAACACCACCATATTTTTGAATTTCATAACAAGTTGTCGGTTTCATTTCGCACTTTTTCTTAGGTGAAACATTAGAAGCTAGTATTTGTGTGATTTCATTTTCTTTCAAAATTTTCTTGTAAAAACTTGGTGAAATTTTAGATGTATTTACTGCTTCTGAGTTTTCATTTTCTTGCGAGACATCAAACAAAATGCCAGATGCATCTGCATTTTCTGAATTTGCACTATTTTCCGAAGTACTGGGCAAACTGTTAAATGGATTTATTACGTCTCTAGTTCTGTTTTCTTGTAAAATACCGAGTAGAATGTTAGATGTATCTTCCATTTCTGTAGTTCCAATTTCTTTTAAAATTTCAGGTGTGCCTACCACTTTTTTTGTTTGCCTTTCTTCTAAAGTACTGGTGAAAATGTTAAATACATCTACAAACTTTGTAGTTGCATTTTCTCGTGAAGTACCATGTAAAATGTTAGACGCATTTACTACTTTTGTAGTTCCGTTTTGTAAAATACCAATTAAATTTTCTGATGCATCTACTACCTCTACACTTTCATTTTCTTGTGAAGTATGAAGAGAAACATTAGATGAACTTATGAATTCTGTAAATCGATCTTCTTGTAAAATACCATGTGGGTTGTTAGAGATATCTCCTACATCTGTAGTTATATTTACTTGTAAAATTTTAGATGCATATACTGCTTCTGTAGTTCCATATTGTGAAATATCAGGTATCATTTCAGATGTATTTACTATTTCTGTATTTTCATATTCTTGCGAAGTATCAAGTAATATGTTAGATGCATCCATGTGTTCTATAGTTATATTTTCTCGTGAAATACCATTTAAGTTGTTAAAATTATCTCCTGTAGTTGTAGTTCCATCTTCTTGTAAAGTTACAGGTAAAATTTCTGATGCGTCAGCTATTTCTGTCATTCTATTTTCTTGTAAAATGTCAGGTAAAACGTTAAATGCATTTATAATTTCAGAACGATTTTCTGGTGAAATACCATGTAAAATGATCGATGACACTCCTAATTTTCTAGATCCATTTTCTTGTAAAATTGCAAGCAAATTTTTTGATGCATCAACTACTTCTTCAGCTACATTTTCTTCTAAAATACCAGGCAATATTTCAGATGAATCTACTACCCCTGTAGTGTTACTTTCTTGTGAAGTAGCATGTAAAGTGTTAGATGTACTTATTACTTCTGTACTTTCACTTTCTCTTGAAATATCGCGTAAAATGTTAGATGCATCTGCTACTTCTGTAGTTCGATTTTCTTGCAAAATATGATGTAAAATCTCATTCGCGGCTACCACTTCAGTCATTTCAGTTTCTTGTAAAGTACCTGGTAAACTGTTATACATATCTGCAATTTCTGTAGTTCTATTTTCTTTTAAACTATCATGTGTAATGTTAGATGTAGCTCCTACTTCAATAGTTTTATTTTCTCTTGAAGTATGACGTAAAATTTTAGATGTATCTCCTAATTCAAATGTTGCATTTTCTCTTGAAATATCATGTAAAATGTTAGAAGTATCTCCTAGACTGTTGTTTCATTTTCTTTTGAAATATCATGTAAAATATTAAATGTATCTCCTGCTTCTGCGATTCCATTTTCTCTTGAAATATCACGTAAAATGTTAGATGCATCTCTTGCTTCTGCAGTTCCATTTTGTTTTGAAATATAATGTAAAGTGTTAGATGTATCTCCTACATCTTTAGTTTTATTTTCTCTTGAAATATCATGTAAAATGTTAGATGTATCTGCTACTTCTGTAATTCCATTTTTCCTTGAAATATCATGTGAAATGTTATACATATCTCCTGATTTTGTGGTTCCATTTCTTTGCAAAACATGAGGTAAAATATGAAACGTGTCTACTACTTCTGTCGTGGCACTTTCTTTTAAAACGTTAGATATGTCTACGACTTCTATAGTTCCATTTTTTCGTGAAGTACCGTATAAAATGTTAGACATATCTGCTTTTTTTGTAGTACCGTTATCTTGTAAAATAACAAGTAGATTTTCATATGAATCTACTACTGTTTTAGATTCACTTTCCCGTGAAATACCAGACGCAATATTAGATGGTATTACTGCTATTGATTCACTTTCTCGTGAAACATTTGAGAAATTAATATTTTGTAATGTTTGTGTATTTTCGTTGGCTTGTAAGGCTGCACAGTTTACTCCAATAAATAAACAAAATACAGAAAAAAAATTAACTTCGAAAAAATATCGCAACATTTTCGCGCTTAACTGTTTCTAAATTTTATTCATGATACGGTTTGTTGTGCTGTTTTGCTTCATTTACACAAGAAATTTCTTAATTTCACCAGCTGTTCTATAGCACTGTTTAATATATTTTTTTTATCTGGAATTTTGACAGTTTTTTTAGAAGTTTTTTCTTGTAGTCAAAACTAATTTATTGACAACTTTCAAAATATCTGAATTAAGGAATACATATATACTTATATAGAGCCAAACACTATATAATATAATATAACTATATAGAGCCAAAGTTAATTTATTTGTATGATTTTATTTATTAAGTTCTAAGATTATTTGAAAATTTTTATTCACTTCAAATATAGTTATTTCATCAATAAAACC
Source organism: Maratus speculifer (assembly GCA_964019185.1). Classification (NCBI taxonomy): domain Eukaryota; kingdom Metazoa; phylum Arthropoda; class Arachnida; order Araneae; family Salticidae; genus Maratus; species Maratus speculifer. The sequence continues at coordinate 214,886,121 of OZ025301.1, read as the reverse complement.
TACAAGTCAAATCTGTTTATTTGTTGTAAGAAAAACCTAAATACAATATGACCATGCTATATATATCTATAAAAATTGAGAATTTGCAGTTACTGAAAAATCTTATATACTGCTTCTTGATAATGGATATCTTAACAGCTTCCTAATATTTAATTCTATTCAATTAAAAAAATATTTTTATGAACTTCTTTGATGCCTAGTAACTGAACATGCATAGTACTGTTTAATAAAATTTTAACATGCTCATGAATTGATAATTATTTTCCTGTTTTGTTGTTAAAAGTTTGTTTTTCAAAATTTTCACATCTAAAGCAAAAAAAAAAAAAAAAAAAAAAAAAAAAAAAAAATTGTAGTCTTTGCTACAAAAATTTTTACAGTATGTTACACATGTATTCATAAAAACTTTTTTATTCTAACTATATACAATAGATGCATTCATAAAGGATATTTCAATCTATTTTTTTGTATAACAATATTTACTTGCGAAAAAGTTTCTCAAATTGCTGCTTTGGATATAGTTTTTTGAAAATAATGCTATATTTTATCTTTTATTGATTGGTATTCATTTCATTTTGAAAATATCTTGCTTTAGTATACGTATTTCTTTAAAACAGCCTGAATTTATTTCTAAATATCAGAATTTTTCATCTTCAAAAGAAAATGCACAATATTTCTTTAATTTCTGTATTCTTTAATTTATTCTTTCTTTATTTTTTTAATATTTCTTTAATTAATAATAATTTAAATATTTCTTTCTTTAAAATACTTCTTTATTGAAATATTTTATAAATTAAATTTATAACCACAAACTAATTCTATTTTCAACATTTACAGGGTGATTGATTCTATAAATTAGATTGTTATTTGAAAACTTTCTCATGAAACATATGCAGAATAATTTCGGTGCAACTTTTCATGGACATTTACATCATCTTTCTATTTTTCTGAAGACATTCAAGAAAGCATTTCAGCAAAATGCATTGATAAAAACTAATATCAACTCGGTTTATTATTATTATTATTATTATTATTATTATTATTATCAACGCAAGTAAATATTACTGTAACAGAATAAATCACTTTCTAAAAAGAGCTTACAAAATACCTTTATAGCCTGTAATTTCTAAACACAAAGTTGTTAGATACGTGAAAAAATTTTGTTGCACGTATTAAAGAACATTTGTATTACCTTTCTCTTTAAAAAAATTTTACATTTCAAGAGCAACTGACATAGTACCTTTTGTATGTCATACTGTTAAATTGATGAAAATCAGTTCATAATGACTTTTTTTCAAATTATTGTCAACACGTATAAACACTAATGTAACAAAATAAATGACTTTATAAAAAGAGCTTATAAAATACCTTTATAGCCTGTAAATTCTTTTTCACATTCTGAACACAAAGTTGTCAGGTACGTGAAAAAATTTTGTTGCACGTATTAATGAAAATTTGTATTACCTTTTCACTTTAATAATTTTTTACGACATTTCAAGAGCAATTGACATAGTACCTTTTAAAATGAAAAAAACTTCTTTAAACACCATAAAATAAGTTAACTGCGCAAGGCCTTTCGAAAGAACTTAGTCTTTCTTCGTCAGGCGCAAAAAAGACGTGCGTCCACAATGAATGTAGCGGCACGACTGAAGGGGAATGCGGGAGGGAGAGGGAGCAAGCAGAAGGAACAGCCAATAGGAAAGAAGAAGGCAACAGCCAATCACGGAAGAGCATAAAACAAAACTAGATAGACAATGAAGGAGAGGAAAGGAAGAAGGGGGGGGGGGAAGGGAAATGGTAAAAAAGCGGGGTAAATTAAAAATTTAACTAAAAGGAGAGATTAAAATGTACGCAAAAAATATATAAATTAGTAATAATAACAAAAAAATAAATAAATAAAAAAAAAAATAAAAAATAAAAAAAAATAAAAAATAAAATAAAATAAAATAAAATAAATAAATAAATAAAATAAAAAATAAAAATAAAAAAAATAAAATAAAATAAAATAAATAATTTATTTTAATAATATAATTTATTTTATTTTATTTTATTTTATTTTATTTTTTTTATTTTTATTTTTTATTTTATTTATTTATTTATTTTATTTTATTTTATTTTTTTTTTTATTTTTTTTTATTTTTTTATTTTTATTTATTTATTTATTTTTTTATTATTATTACTAATTTATATATTTTTTGCGTACATTTTAATCTCTCCTTTTAGTTAAATTTTTAATTTACCCCGCTTTTTTACCATTTCCCTTCCCCCCCCCCCTTCTTCCTTTCCTCTCCTTCATTGTCTATCTAGTTTTGTTTTATGCTCTTCCGTGATTGGCTGTTGCCATCTTCTTTCCTATTGGCTGTTCCTTCTGCTTGCTCCCTCTCCCTCCCGCATTCCCCTTCAGTCGTGCCGCTACATTCATTGTGGACGCACGTCTTTTTTGCGCCTGACGAAGAAAGACTAAGTTCTTTCGAAAGGCCTTGCGCAGTTAACTTATTTTATGGTGTTTAAAGAAGTTTTTTTCATTTTAATTGTGTATAACACCAGTTTCAATTTTATACATAGTACCTTTTGTATGTCACACTGTTAAATTGATGAAAATCACTAAAATAACAGGAAAATTTGCTGCTGCCTTTTGCTAAAGTTAACGCATAAAAATGCAAGTTTTAGAACTAAGTAAGAAATTAAACAGCGCTCGAAACTAAACTCTGCGTTAGATAAAATATTGCATTCAGTAACTGAAATTTTAACACGCAGAAATCGTTTTATATCCGCGATAGTGCTTAATTTAATTTAGTAGTTTTGATCAACTAAAATGTCGGTTATTCTATTATTAATTCCGTTAAATCGCTGTTATTTATGCTGATTTTTTACCGAACGAAGATTTCAAGTGATTTGTAATCAACTGAAAGAGGGGAGGCAAACAAGATGTTGGGAAAAAATAGAAAAGCTTAGGTCGTTTTGTTATCTTTTTCTTTTGTTATCTAAATATAAACAGTTGAGTTTGTTTTTGAAAACTACCATTTTGTGTAGATAATTCATATTCAAAAGCTAAGTTTAAGGTTTCGCGATAACACATTATAATATTCTTTTAGCAATGACCAACTGTTTCAGTGCGGGGGAGGGGTGGATTTATTAACCATACTAATTATAGTTTCTAGATGTACTTCGTTTGATTCAAGATTCCTTTAGAGAAACCGACCAGCGTAGCGAGCAAAGGCCGCTGATTAATATATAATTTTTAATTGACAATGAGTTTATTAAATTTTGTTTATGAAATAAAGAATGAGAAAAACAAATGTAGCGCGTCCCGTCACCGAACCCGGGACTAGAGGTTAGCGACATCACGCCATACCAACTGGGCTACTATCAACCATGGCCTTTCTTTTCAAAGTTAGTATTTAAACCGTGTTATAATATTAGACTCCCCTTGTTTCCCAAGAACTAAGGAGCACTCTATAAAATCCATTGAACCTGAGGCTAAGAGTTCTCTCCCCTACAACATACAATAAAATAATCAAAATCTGTAATTATCAAAGTTGGCGCTCTCCTTGTAGGTTTAGTTTGAAAGGCATGTTTCCAATGCTTATCAGGCTTTGCTTTTTATTTATGAAATACACTGCTCAAAACAATTAAAGGATATTTGAAGTTTTATATAAAATAAAGATATAAACGAAATTTTTTTGTCGAAAATAGAAGAAGAGAATCACAAATGCAAATTTTTCTGGTTTTCAAACCGTGGAGTATGCAAATTTTGAGTTCGACGTCAAAAACGTCGCTTCAGCGGCAGCGAATGAAATTTGACTTTCAACTGGATAAAAGAGAATGAAGACAAGGATGATCGGCATTCAGTGATTGCTTTGTTTCGATGAACACGATGTCTCAGCGAAGTCATTTGACAGATTCAGAAGCTTGGAGAATTGTTGGTAGGTTAGAAGGGGGCTAAACTCAAGCCGAAGTAGCGCAAGCCATTGGAGTGTCAAAAAGTGTCATTTCCAGGATCTGGAACCGTTTTTTGGAGAGTGGATGTGCAGGCCGAAGACCAGGGCAAGGTCGTAGACGGGCAACAACGCCCAATGAAGATCGGTATTTAGCGTTAACAGCTCGGAGACACCGAAACATGAACGCTACTCTTCTCCAATAACACCTTCGCTCGGCTACAGGCACCACGATTTCAACTCAGACTGTCCGAAACCGGCTCCATGCTGTAGGTCTGTATGCTCGCCGACCGATGGTATGTGTTAGATTAACATCAAGGCATCGTCGAGACCGCAGGGAGTGGGCAACCGAGCATGTCAATTGGAGGAGAAATGAATGGAGCAATATTCTGTTTTCTGACGAGTCCCGTTTTTCTGTGCATCCGGATAATAGGCGTATTTTCATCTGGAGGGACCGTGGCAGTAGGAATAATCCTGCTTTCATGCATGAAAGTGTCAGATTTGGCGGTGGAGGAGTGTTGGTGTATGGTGGCATCTCCATTGACGGGCGCACTGACTTCTACATCATTCGAGATGGAGCTCTGACTGGTCGCTGATATAGGGTTGAGATCCTCAGACCTATTATAGTCTCTTACGCTGCAGCAATCGGAGATAACTCCATTTTAATGGACGATAACTGCAGGCCACATCGTGCAAACCTGGTGGAGGATTTCCTTTTCGAGGAAGGAATCGTTCGAATGGAATGGCCAGCGTGTTCTCCAGACATGAATCCAATCGAGCACGTTTGGGACGCTCTAGGAAGACGAGTTTCTGGCCCCCACAAACTCTCCAAGAACTGGAAAGAGCTCTTCTGGTAGAGTGGGGCAGAATTACCCAATTTGTCATTAATAGCCTCATTGAGTCCATGCCTCAAAGGTGTTCAACGTTGCTGGCCGCCCATGGAAACCATACCCCCTACTGAAAATGATTTTCTTTGAAGAAAACACCTTTTCTTATTCTTTTTTTCTCATATGCACAAATTGTGTTTTTTTCCTTTTGTACACAAATGCGCAATAAAATACATTTTTTTCTGCCAAACATGTTTAATTTATTCTCATATAACCTACTATGTCTGTCGACCATGTATCAATCAGCTAAAAAGTTTCCCAGATACAAAATTCACCTAAAACTGCAATATCCTTTAATTGTTTTGTGCAGTGTACTTAGCATAATTGCTGATATCACAATCTTTTTACCAAATATTTATTTATTAATCGAGCTTTTTTGGTTATTAAAACTGGCTAAACATGAAATAAAACTTCCTTATTTCATGATTTTGATGTGAATTAATAGGGTACCTTTATGAGGCAAGTTTCATTGAATAATTAAAGGAAAATGTATCGCGTCCTTATAATGCATTAATTATTTACTTGTCTTTTACTTTTAATAATTTAATGATTTTTTAAAATTATCTTAATTTTGATCGATTTAGTTTGTTATTTTACGTTAATATTTATAAAATGCTTGCATTAATTATAATTTTGATTGCATTGTTGCATTCATTACTTTTTTAAAAATATGAACAAAGTAATAATCGCCACTTGGTTATTGTGTAATGGCATTCTTTTGTGTGGTCCTGTAAATTAATAATAACTATTATTTTCATTGCATATTTTACAGAATGCATATTTTAGTGCACTTTGCGAATCCATGTAAAATTGAATATATTTGATAGGGTGTAATACCTTTAAAATTCCTATGAAACACATTTTCCCCATAGGCCATAATGTAACAGGAAACTTTTTATTATCCCTGTAGATAAGAAATCTTGGTAGAAACTTCATTTTCAGTAGAGTTCGTGCTTGGGAAAAAATCAATAATGTTAAAAAGTTTCATGAGAATCCGAATGCATTTATGAGAGTTAGAGCGCGGACAGACTGATAGATGGGCAGATACCAAACAAACCGAAAGCATAAACACTTTTCAACTTTGTTGGAAAGTGTTAAAAAGCAGTTTCAGTTACATAAAGGAGTCTAAAAATAGAAGTGCGGTTATGTACGTTAATCGACAGAATAAACTGAATCACTTTAGTAAATGGATGTCATATGCCGAAGAAAATAAGCGAAGTGAAAACATATAATTTCTCTATTTGTTAAATTTTCAGTCACTGAGTTTATCTATAACGGACATAGAAGCTCGTTGTTTAACAGTTGTATAGTTGGAATTTTTTTAAATACTTGTTGGTGATAACAAAACTACAAGAGATATTAATAGCTGTGCTACTGATAATATCATCTTTCACGAGTGTCTTCATTCCATTTCAACTGTGGTATATAATAAGAAAATGTATCAGTTTTGATGTACTCTAAAGATTTTTATGGAAAATTTCTAATGCGAGCAGAAGAAAGGTAATATAAATGTTTATCTGCTAAAACATTATCCATCGCAGGAATTGACATATTTTGTACTTAAAATCAATTTTGTAAGTACAAAAATTTTAAATAATGTTAGTTTTAATTCAAAAGTGCATTAGTTAAAGTTTTTCATGAATTATTTTCTTTTTTACATATCATCCTTATGTCCAAAAACTTTATTTTGTGAAATGAATCCTTGAATAGATTAAGTAAAAAACACGACTAAAAGTGAAATTTACAAAAGCAATTACTTCATAAAATTGAAACGGGATTCATTGCCTACTAAAAAGTGAATTTTTAAAAATATTCTACATAGCATTTCTTTCTTGTACATATAATTCTTACTTTAGAAAAGAGGAATCTTTAATATAAAACAGATTAAAAGATACGATATCTAACTGTAATAAAATAATAACTGTATTTGGAAAGTATTTGAAAAACCGTGGAAGCATTTTCTTTGGACAACGTTCCTTTAGTACACGAGAACTTCATTTTGTGAAATGAATTCCCAATGAATTAAGTGAAATTTTAGAAAATTTAAAGTTAAAAACCAATCATTGTTTAAAAAAGGACTGAGGAGGAAATTTTTTATTTAAAAGAGTACTTATTAAATCCTTATAAAGAAGCATTTATTCTATTCTCTTGTTTGAAAAGTTGATTTTGCGAAATGAATTTGTAATGGATAAAGAGAAATTTTAGAAAATTTAAAGTACAAAATCAATCATTGTTTTAAAAAGTACTGAGAAGAAAAGTATTTTTAATTTAAAAGTGTACTTATAAAATCCTTTAAAGAAGCATTTTACTTCGTGCATTTATTCTTTTGTTTGAAAAAATGATTTTGATCTAAAGTGCACAATCAATCATTGTTTTAAAAAATTGCGAGAAGAAAAAATATTTTTTTATTTAAATGTGTATTTATAAAATTTATTAAAGAAGCATTTTACTTTGTGCATTTATTCTATTCTTTTGTTTAAAAAGTTGATTTTGCAAGATAAATTCCAAATGTATAAAGTGAAACTTTAGAACATCTAAAATGAACAAACGGTGGCTGTTTAAAAAAAGTAATGAGAAGAAAACTATTTTTATTTAAAAGTGTGTTTACAAATTGTTTTAAAGAAGCATTTTGTTTTGTGCTTTTATTCTATTCTTTTGTTAGAAAAGTTGATTTTGTGAAATGAATTCCTAATGGATAAAGTGAAACTTTAAAACACCTAAAGTGTAAAATCAATCATTTTTTAAAAAAGTACTGAGAAGAAAATTATTTTTACTTTAAAAGTGTATTTGTAAAATCCTATAAAGACGCATTACAATTAGCGCATTTAACTTTTTGTTTAAAAAGTTGATTTCGCGAAATAAATTCCTAATGGATAAAGGTAAAGTAAGATTTTTGAAAATCTAAATTTTAAAACCAATCATTGCCATTTTACCAATGACTTAGTCTCCCTTAATCTGTGCTGAAATAAATAAGCAATTTATGAATAAATTATTATAAACTATCTTAATTTGGTTAAGTACTTTAGCATTATCTGCACTGTTTACGTAGTCGAAATTTTCGAGCTGAATTAGTTTGAAAGAAGAATAAGGACAATTTTGTAAGAAAACTATTGTAACATTCGATTATAAATAAAACAATGAAACTGAATATATTAAAATTTATAATGAAGTGAACATATAGGAAATTTTGGTAGTTTGGCATTTATCTTTTCTATAGAAATAACTTTAAGTAGTATATTTGAAAATTTTTGTTTTATCGAAATTTCAAAGTTAAAAGAATTTCATTTCGTCTAATATAAAAAATTCATAACAATTAACAAAAATGTTGCAATATTGGTTCCAAATTTACTTTATTTTTACTCTTTACATATTTATTCAATTACAATATGGTGTTTCAGAAGAAAAAGGAACTACTGAAATACTAAATGCATATGACACTTTACCTGGTATTTTAGAAATAAATGGAACAACAGAAAATGAAGCGACATTGGTAACAGAAAAATCTGGAATTTTATATGGTGTTTCAAACGAAAATGATTCTAAAACTGTCGCAGATACATCTAATATTTTACCTGACATTTCAAAAATAAACAAAACAACAAAAAATGCTGATCTGTCAAACATTTTACCTCGTATTTCACAAGTAAAAGGAAGTACAGAAAAGAAAAATGCACTTAACATTTCATCGGGTATTTCCCAAGAACATGGAACAACTGAAAATGTGGATGCATCTGACATATCCCCTGGTATTTCACTAGAATATAGTACTACAGAAGATGTTCAATCATCTTATATTTTACTTGGAATTTCTCAAAAATATGGTACCATAGAAAATGATCATTTATCTGACACTTTTCCAGCTATTTCACAAGAATATGGTACTGCAAAAGATGTTTATGCATCAGATATTTTATCGGGAATTTCGCAAGAATATGGTACCACAGAAAATGGTCATACATCTGACATTTTTCCAGGTATTTCACACGAATATGGCACTAAAAAAGATGTTCGTGCATTTGATATTTTATCTGGAATTTCGCAAGGATATGGTACTACAGAAAATGATCATTCATCTGACAGTTTTCCAGGTATTTCACAAGATTATGGTACTGCAAAAGATGTTTATGCATCAGATATTTCATCTGGAATTTCGCAAGGATATGGTACTACAGAAAATGATCATTCATCTGACATTTTCCCAGGTATTTCACAAGAATATGGTATTACAGAAGATGTTCATGCACCTGATATTTTACCTGGAATTTTGCAAAAATATATTACCACAGAAAATGGCCATTCATCCAGCATTTTTCCAGGTATTTCACAAGAATATGGTACTGTAGAAGATGATCATGCATCTGATATTTTACCTGATATTTTACAAGAATATGGTACTACAGAAGATGTTCATGCATTTGATATTTTATCTGGAAGTTCGCAACAATATGGTACCACAGAAAATGGTCATTCATCTGACATTTTTCCAATTATTTTACAAGAATATGATACTATAGAAAATGATCAAGCATCCGATATTTCACCTGGTATTTTACAAGAATATAGTATCACAGAAAATGGTCATTCATCTGACATTTTTCCAGGTACTTTACAAGAATATGATACTACAGAAGATGATCATACATCTGATATTTTACAAGAATATGATATCACAGAAAATGATCATTCATCTTATAATTTACCTAGTGTTTCACAAGAACATGGTACCGCAGAAAATGTTCATGTACCTGATGTTTTATCTGGTATTTCACAGGAATATGGAACAACAAAAAACATGGATGCATCTGACATATTTCCTGGTATTTCACAAGAATATGGTACTAAAGAAAATGTTCATGCATCTGAAATTTTACCTGATATTTCACAAGAATATGAAACCACAGAAAATGGTCATTCATCTGACATTTATTCTGATATTTCACAAGAAAACGGAGATAAGAAAGAAATAAACACACCTCAGATTTCACCTAAACGGAAATGTGAATCTGAACAACGATCTTGTTGTGATTTTTCAAAATTTGGTGATGTTGTATGGAAGAAAAATAGGGAGCTAATTATTGATCACATAGGATATACAAAACCTTATTTTGGATATATTCATGAACTATCTTTTATCGATATTAAAAGCTTGCCTGCAAGAGTTTTTTCAGAAATGTGTATTAAGCATCTAGTTTTAGACGATCCCGAAGTAATTGTAGACGAAAATGTATTCGATGGTGTCGAACTGTTAAGTGAATTTAGCGTTCAACGAAGCAGTATTAAGGTAAATTTCAAATTTATTTTGCGACATTTCAAAGCTGTGCTTTATATAAACTATTATAAAGTGTATATTAGAATTAAATGTGAGCACTATATAGAGTTATCAGGTTGTACGTTTCCCCCCGTAATTTGTGCATTTTTAGGGATTTTTGGACTAATCTTACGGTGTACGTTTAAATTTGTCCCGTACGACGATTTTTTCCGTTTTTCAACTGCTTCATAATTTTTATAATTTCTGGATTTTTTTTTATTCTTCAATTTGCTTCAAAATTTCGTACATTTTTCCAAAAAAAAAAAAAAAAAAAAAAAATTATACGTACGCACATCATATACACTGTAAAAAAAAAATTGGGAAAGTTACAAAAATTTTTCTAGTAGAATTGTATTCCAAGAACTTTTTATGTAACGGCAACAATAAAAATTCATGTAACAGATACAGATTTGCACTTTGAATCAAACAAATTTTAAGGTTACTAAGAATTTTTTTGGGAAATCGTATTCCAAGAACTTTTTAAGTGACGATAACGAGCATTATAGAAAAAATTTTAGTAAAGTTACCAAAATTTTAGTAAATTCTTTTGTAAAGTTACAGATGGTTTTAGTTTTGCTTACAAGTTTTGTAGATTGACATCATTTTCTTGTACAGTGTACACATAAAATTTTAGTAAGCGTAAGAGATTTCGGTTAATTTAGATTACTAAGGTTACAGATTTTTTTTACAGTGTATGAAACCGACTTGTTTCCCATCAGAATGACAAAAATTTTGGGAGGGTGGTGTAATATTAAATGCGCATTCGCGAACTCTTTGGTAGCATTGGATAAACTCAACTTGATATTATGTTAGACTAATATAAGTATCTATATTATATTTTCTTTATAATTTAGTATATCTGCATTTTAAGTTTTAATATTTTGTTATAACAACTAAAGTTTTGTTATAATAGCTAAAGTTTTCATGATTATCATCCAGTTGCAAGATGTTTTATTTTCGTTCTTATAGTTCAACTAATTTTTCATTCATAATGGGATATATGCCAGCAAAATTTATCAAACAGTGTAAAATAGAAAACTGTAATATAAAAAACTTCGAAATTAATAATGAAATTGATTAATTAGTTACAATTTTTTAAATAAATTCATTACCGGAAACATTACTGGCACATTCAACATAGTTTAGAATAAAAAAGGAAGATAGCGCGATAAACCAAAATTAAATAGTGCCCATCAAAATCTTCCGTTTTTTTTTTTAGATATATCTGGCAACCCTAGCACTGGGTCGCATAAATATTGTTTCATATGTTAATCTTAATGTCAACTTCTCATCCTTTCGGAGTTAAGAAAATGAATTTTATGTAAACTTGGCCTGCAAACTTTGGAGGTTCCGCATCAGACTGGCCGCTGGTACATTAGCTTTATCGAGGATCAATCACTCCAGTCCTCGTCATCATGAGAGCGGAGTTGTGAATCTTATTCTATGATCCTTCATGGGTTGTAACTAGGGTTCTCGCTGGCTTTTGACCAACATTTGCGATTTGGCGAATAAGAAATTAAAAACATTAGCCAAATAATAATAATAATAATAAAAATGCTAGCAAAATAGATTTAGCGTGAAACACTGAAAACCCTCATTGTATCCTTTTTTTCAATGTGCTCTAAAATAACATAATTTTTTGTCCCTGCATAGGAAATAGAAATAATATTTTACGATATAGAAACTATTAAAAATTCTAAATGTCTTCTAATTGTATAAATGTTCCAAACACTTTTTTTAGCAGTAAATTGGTATTATATTTCGATTATAACCGACAGAAAAAATCGATGATTGGCCAGTAATACTTTGCACACAATTAATAAACAGTACGGTAAATGGCAAATTCAACGCTGCATTTCAGCAAAACTTTCCCCGGTGTGGTTATTAATGCGAGTAATTTTGTTTGTGGTTTTACAGAAAAAAAAAAATAAACTGACAAAAGAGAATTTCTGAACTGACAACTTATCGTATAATCCTTTCTGTAGCTTTTACTCTTGCTAAACTGAATTTCTGTTAAGTCAGTATCTCTATAAATAATAATGTAAATGGCACGGTGTGATTGAAAATGAAAAGTGACATGAATCGTAAAGTACCATGGATAAGAATCCACACTCAAAAAAGAGCAGAAATTGAACACTCGCAATTTGGCGAGTCTATTTGTTCATTTACTTGCCAAATGAAGCATTTTGTCGCGATTTGGTGCAATGGCGAGCGGCAGCGAAAATCCTGGCTGTAACGCAGACGAGTTTAATTGTTTTTATGATTCAAATATTATGCTAATTAATACGCTAGTCCAAAATTAGAGATCAATCAGTAAAGTAACTTTGAATTCTGTATAAAAATCTTGAAAAATCAAAATATTATATTATAATTATGACACTTAATTTTGGCATTATAATGTCAAAATTGAGTGTCATATTTATAATCTTAAAGTTTGGTAAACTTCAATATGTGGGAGACCCCTTAACTTTTAACTTAAATTCTAAGAAGCTATAATTTCAATCCATTGATTATTTTCGCTCTTCTCTAAGACAATTTATTCGTGGAAAAGTAAGGTAATGTTTACATTCTTACTACTATTTGATCTGCTGCATATTCACACGAAGTATCTTTTATACATGAAGTTATATAAAATGATGTATAAATCTTAACTGTCCTGAACATATTTAACCTAAAAAAAATATATCTAAAAAGATGTATTACCAACTTTCTAAAAATTTATAAATCTTAAGTAGCATTAGAAAAGTCAATGGTTAGACAGTAGGGGGAACTGGGGCACATTGATACTTGGGGCACATTGATACACCCCCTGTACAGCACACAGGGTCATTACAGGAAGTTTCACAACAGCTCCAAAAGGTGATACTAGTGAAATTAACTACACACAGAAAGTTTTGGAATGATTCAATAGTTTGATGAAATGGAATGAGTGATTAATTGTTTTTGTAGGTCAAAAGTAAATTTGAGTTGTACAATTGAAATGGTATTATACAACTGTTCCAGTATTTTCAACCGAAACGAATACCCTCCCTGGCAAGTAAAGCTACTCTTTATCAGTTTTCATTCGTTATTGTTAGATAAATTATGAAGTGTTGGATTTGCGGCTCATTTTATTCAAAATGGTTGTATGGGGCACATTGATTACAGTCTTTGTCGGGGCACATTGATACAATCCTTTTCCAGTTCATTTTTTCATTACCTTTTATTATTATTTTTTTTTACCATACACTCCTTAATTCAACCATTTTTCGTCAAAAATTTCTACTATTAGTTTTTATTGGAGTGAAATAGCTTTAATTTCTTTATATTAGAACATTTTATAGTATTTTTGCAAACAGAAGACGTACAAACTTAGACAATATCTAGTGCTAGGAGAATTAACAAAAGAAATGGACGGCAGCCTGGCAAATCTCAAATTTATATCTATTCTCCAGAGAAAAAGTATTATCGACATGAGAAATGCTAAGTAAGAGAAACAAGCTGCAGAACAGTACAGGATAATTATATTATAAATATAATTTTTAATATAATTATCATTTATTTTCTGTTTGTAAACCGATTTATAAACAGAAAACCTGGTAATTCTTTGACCTTTATTAAGAAAGAAGATAATTCTGGGGTTAAAGTGCCAGATATGACAAAGTTACCACAGTCAACCAACAGACAAGGAACAGCCAGAACATCAGGTCATTATACATTTCATTTTGATTGCTTTAATATCGCTTACAAATAAATTGTGTGAGATTTTAAGTCTATAAATATGTATAAAATGGTTTGCTAATTATTTTTCTACGAAAAATAAGCATCGGTTTTATTTTGTCTCCATTTTTCCCAGACGTGTCAAAGTGTATCAATCTGCCCCGGGGATGGGGCACATTGATACAAATTACTTTTTTGATTTTTTTTTAAATTACATGCAAAAATAATATATAAAACAACGATTGTACATTTTTATAACACACTACACAGGTTTTGCTGACATCACATAGAAAAATAACTTGAAATTTTTGCTTTCTAGACACGAAAAAAATTTTTTTTTAAAAGCTGTATCAATGTCCCCCAGTTCCCTCTAAATATCTTTGTAGAATACAGATATCTATGTCTAATACAGGTATCCTACTTGTTAGATTTGTTAAGTACTAACTATATTTAAGATTTTTTTTAAATTAGATAAAACTTTATTTACAAAAATTCACAAACTGCAGACTTTGGCAATGAGCCTAGCTTATGCACCCCCCCCCCCCAGCATCATGAAAAGAAATACTTTACACTCTCAATATAGTTTGCAGTTACAGCTAATCATGCTGTTATTATAAAACTGTTTATATGTGATTTAATGCTCTATGTAATCACAGTTTCATAGAGCATTAAATCACAGTTACATAAAACATTATAAATCACAGCCGCATCTAGAATATTATAAATCACAGTTACATAAATTACAAATAACAGATGCTTAGTCAACATATGTAACACTACTCAGTAAAAAAAGGTCATGATGGCATAAACAGGGTGTCCAGCAAATAAGACCCCAATTTCAAAATTAAATTTCTCAAAAGCAAAGATCGATAGAATTATGCAGTAAACGGTTTGTTTGTTAGATAAGGTGTAAAAATCTTACGCAGAAGTTTCGAACGGTGAATATTTTGAGAAGATTGTGTTCTGATTGCAAAAGAATACTTGATTTGACATTTTCTTGCTTTAGATTGCTTGTAGAGAATGAGACGTTCGGCTTAGAATGCCATATTTTAACGATTTTTGAAATTAAATTTTTGAAATTTCGAAATTCCAAGAAATATAGCTTGAAAAATCGTTAAAATATGGAGCTGTAAGCTGAAAAATTCGTTCTCTACAAGCAATCTACATAATAAAAATGTCAGGTCAAGTATTCTTTGCAGTCAGAACACAACCTTTTCAAAATATTTACCAATCGAAATTTCTGTATACCATTTTTACAGTTTATTTAATAAACAAACGGTTTACCGCATACTTCTATCGATTTTTGTTTTTGAGAAATTTAATTTTGAAATCAGGGTCTTATTTGCTGGACACCCTGTATATTTTACATTCTAAAATCGGATAGTACATGCAAAATAATAATAATAATAATAATAATAATAATAATAATAATAATAATAATAATAATAATAATAATAATAATAATAATAATAAATAAAATAAAATAAAATAAATAAAGATATTGGGAAAATGAAAATAGAGAAATTGTGTTGTGATGGGAATAATGGCTATTTTTAATTGATAAAGATGAGAACCTTGAAATGTTTCTTATTTTGAATATGAAAAGTAAATTTAGTGTCCAAAGTTTATCAACCAACATTTGAAAACTTACAAAGACGAATTGATATTAGTAAAATGCTATATGTAAGTCACTATACACGAGATTTTGTGAAGATAAAAAATGCAAATTGCAAAACACTTTACTTTAACTATAAGATAAGTTGGAAAACAGCAACAAAACTCTTTTTTTTCACGAATACCAAGATGTATATGTGTAGCAAACATTCAAATCGTGTTTTCTCACAAAAATAAAATATATTTAAAATAAATAAATAATGAGTTATTGTTATTTTTATGATCTCTGTATTAAATTGCATAGAAATGAACAGTATGTAAAAAAAGGGTCATAATTTAAACAAATTTTAAAATTTGACGTTTCAATCAAACAGCGTTTCCTCCAAAGCCTGCATTCATTCAAACAGTGATTTCTCCAGTCTGCTAATCACAGTTGTCCTGGATGGTTACGGCACCCTCGCCGTCTGTGGGGTTTTGGGACTGATGGGAACTTTTGAATACTAAATAATTAAATGCGCACTTTTGAAATCTAAAAAACATTTCACAGTTTAATCAGATTGTTTTAGAGAAAAATAAGAGAACTATTAAGGTGAAAGGCTTCCAGAATTATATATTTCAAGATCTAAGTGAAGAATCTGGTGTAAATCTTTTGAAAAAGGGAGTTATTGTTTCCGTTGTTCAAAGGGTTGTTTTAAAATCTCTTGCTCTTAGCCATGACATAACAGTTGAAAAGAAAAAATATGCTGACAGACTTTTGAAAATAATGTATGGGTGTCAGTGGCAAAATCAACCTGATGATGTCTTAAAATGGTACAACCATATTATCCATGATTTATCAGCCTGTAAAGAAGAAGACGGGTAAGTGTGTGACTGTTTAGATGAAGATATTGGTTTTAAAATATGAAGTCGCCTTTTGGCAAACAAATATTTATTTAGTATATGTTTAATGAATACTACTAGGTACTCTAATCTGTCATTTTATTTTATCAATAATCAACTGAAGTTCAGTATTTGCTCAAATAAAGTAATGCTTTTGTATTATTTGTTAGTTAGAACTTATTTCATTCAAAAAGTGTTTTATCCGATTGTCAAACAATAATTAAAACATGTTTCCACCTCTGAACTCGATCAAAACGTGATTTCTCCAGTTTTTAAATACATTTTATTAATTAGTTTTATGTTTCATGTCTTACGTATGCTTGGAATTCTCTTGAATAACAGTAATAAAAATACACAAATAGAAATCAATATTAATTACAAGTTATTTTGTTTTTTTATAAGTTTTTTGTGTTTCTTGAAAATTTGTATCTAAAGGAGAAAGCACGGTTTGCATGTTTGCTTCAGATATAGTTTCGTTGCATTTATTGAATTATGTTAAAAACAGATTTACTCTTTAATAAGTTAAAATATGTAAAATGAATGATAATTCTTAAGGCTTTTTTCGCTTCCATCGTGTCAAAAGAATTCATTTTTTTAAAATAATAAGATATATATACTTAACGGAGTGAGTGTGGGCCGGTCCATAGAGATTTTACAGATGCCTTTTTGGGGCGTGGCAAATAAAAAATTGGAAACCCTGCCTTAAAGACAAAGATATGATTTGTACATACACTATATTGCCATTGATTATGGGACACTTGCGATTTTAGACATTTTACTAAATATCTAGAAAAATACATTAGGAATCATCTCGAAACTCTTAGTGTATAAATATAATAGTATACGTCATACATCTCCGTGAAGATTTTTTACCGAAACTCCATAGGGGACCGTCAACAAATTAAAAAAGAATGAATATCTTTTGAATAACCCTGTCAAAACTAATCGCTCAAACTCTAGATTATGATTGAATGCCTTATTGTAATACACTGTGTTCATTTTTATGCAAATAGCATGCATACTCGCAGAGTAATTAAGGTTTTTATAAAAATGGCCCCAAATTTTTCTAAGTTTTTCCCTTATAATTTTCAGAGTTCTTAATATAAAATAATGTTTTTTTCAGAAATTATGACAAATAACATTGCACACAGTACCCTGTAATCAGAATTAAAAAATAATAAAAATTGTATGAAAAATGAGTGGGTTTACTAAATAATTTTTTACCGCGCATGCGTCAAAGATATCAAAATTTCATTTGCATATTATGTTAGCTAAATATATAAAGCAACTTTTGTAAAAGTCACAAAATCATAACTTGAAAATTCTGAAAATAATCGTCAATTGAATAAGTTGAAAATCCGTTATTCTCAAAATGAAGCAAAAACAAGAGGGGTTGTATCCATATATTCATTGATTAGTGTCAATATAGAATACACAATACGGGATGTTACGACTACTTTTGGATAAAATCCCTCATTTTTTTGCTTCATTTTGGAAACAACGGATTTTGTCCTTTTTCTATAGACGAATGTTTAAAAATTCTTCTAATGAAGCATTTTATTTTGTGCATTTATTTTATTCTTTTGTTGCAAAAGTTGATTTTGTGAAATGAATTTCTAATGGATAAAGTGAGACTTTAGAACTTCTAAAGTGTAAAATCAATCATTGTATAAAAAAGTACTGTGCTGAAAACTTTTTTTAATTTAAAAGTGTATTTATGAAATACAGTCGAGTCTCTATATAACGAAATCCACCGTTCCAGTAAAAAATTCGTTATATATAGAAAATCGATGTATAGAGAATGATGTTAAAAATCTTATTTAATGTGTGAAATTTGAACAAATATTATTTTTGATCTTTTGAATTAAGAATTTGAAATATTTAAAAGTAAATATTAACCTAACATTTTATTTCTTAATTATTTAAGTTGTTTCAAAAAAGAGAACAGACATTTATTTGAAAGCTTAATAAAAATCAAATAAGGAAGACTTGCATTAATTTCAGATGAAGAAATCTGTAATTTTTTGTTGTTTTGATTTTAAAATTGTTACGCTCTGAAAAAAAAGAAGAAAAAAGGCTCAAAATTTAGCAAAGAATGAAAAATTGTAGTTAATATTTTCCTCCATTTGAAGTCCTCTCTTACGTGTGTATCAATCCAATTGACTCTGTTTTGAGAAGGATGTGGAAAGGTGTGTGGGAGGTGGGATGAATTCGTTGCATTTAAAGAAAAAGGAGGGAAGTAATATATATATATATATATATATATATATATAACACTGACGATAAATCAAAAATAAGTGATGAGAAATTGATTCCATATGATTTCGAAGCTTTTTAAAACTGAATAAATTAAGACCAATTTATGAAAAAATTCGTTATATGGAGATAGATATTTCGCTATATAGAGACTGTTTTTAATGTAATCATGCGAAAAAGGGACCGTTCCTACTAAAAATTCGTTATATAGAGAAATTCGATGTATGGAGTTTCGTTATAGAGAGACTCGACTGTATTTTAAAGAAGCATTTTATTGTGTGAATTTTTCTTTTCTTTTTCTTTCTTTTTTTTTTTTTTTATTAAGTAAATTTTGTGAAATGAATTCCTAATGGATAATGATCCTAATTTTAAAAGTGTATAAAATCCATTAAAAAAAACACTCTACTTTGTGCATTTATTTTATTCTTTTGTTTGAAAAATGGATTTCGCGAAATGAATTCCTAATAAAGTGAAACGCTAAAACATCTAAAGTGCAAAATTAATTACTGTTTCAAAAAAGTAGGGGAAAAGGCAATTATTTTTAATTTAAAAATGTATTTATAAAATCCTTCAAAGAAGCATTTATTCTATTCTTTTGTTTCAAAAGTTGATTTTGCGAGATGAACTCCTTATCGATAATGTAAAACTTTAGAGCATCTAAATAGCAAGATCAATCATTGTTTAAGAAAATAATGTGAATGTAATTAATTTTAATTTAAAAGTGTATTTATAAAGGCTTTCTTACTTATTTCTGAACGTATAATAGTAAAATAAATAATATTTAGAAATTAATTCATAAAAACATATTTGTTCTTATAATGTGCTCTTCACTTTTTTTTAAAATGTATTTTCTACTTTTACGGATTAAAATGATTTTTTTATTGCTGCTATTTTACTGATTTTGGCGAGAATTTATTGATGCATAATTAAAGTCATTGTTTTTGCTTCTTCCATATACAAGTTACACACATAATTGGACTATTTGAAAAATGCCTTAACCCGGGAGAACTTGCTATGAGAATTTCTCTCACGGTGCCCAATTCTTTTCTTTTATTTTACAGTCACTTAATATCAATTTTTTTGTTTGGCTTAGTACTTTTATTCAAAAAAGAGGTAAAGTAATCGAAATTCAATTTTGAAATTTTATTAAAATGAAAAATAGCCTTAAAAATAGTCTTAAAAAGGGTACGATGGAGAAAGAAAATCTCATGCGCGAGTTGTCGCGGCTTAAAATGAATGCATTACTTTGCAAAATTATGCTGTATTGTCTTAAGTAACAAATCTGTGAACGGAATTTGTATAATTCTAGCCTACATTAGGAAATGGTTTAAAAATCAATTGCAAAAGTCCGTCTTAACATGCAAAATTCTGGTTGAATTAAATAAAAGAATATAAATATGCCTTTGTTTTGAACTTTTAAAAGTTAGTTTCCGTTGATCACTCACGTCAGTACAGTGGTTCCCAAGCTGGTTTTTGACCAGGTTGTATGTGAAAATAGTATCGTTAATGGCAGAAATTCCAAAAATAGTTAGCATAGCTGCCAACTTGTGGGTCATTCTATGGCAACTTACGTTACTTTTTGAAATATTTTCAGTAATTTTAGTAATATAACACACACACAAAAATTATTCAAAATGTAAATTTATCATGGTTTGTTAATTAAACTTATTCAAAGCCCAATTTAGATAAAATTAAATAATTTTAATGTCATTTCTTAAATTTTGGCAGTTTTATTTTCTATGGTAACTGCCATTACTGAAAATGTAATGTAAATTGTCATATAAAGTGTAATTTTAATTATCATTTTTTAGGTAATTTTCATCCAAATTGAGCCTTAGATAGGTTTCATTGGCAAATCATGTTAATTTTACATTTAAATATTTTTAGTGATATATTACTAAAATTACTGCTGTAAATTGTTCTAAATGTAATGTAAGTTACCATGAAATGTTCCTTATTCGGATTTATCCTACCGCTAAAAATTAACAGATAATCTCCCCTAAAACAATCGCCGAAACCTAACGATTTCGAACGATGAAACAAGATAAAAATTTCTATTTAATGTTGGTGGTAGGAAAAATCCGTAAAAGTTGGCAGTTATGGGTCAGTAAAGTCACAAAATGTTAGAAATGAGAATGCAATTTGTATCAATATATTATGTGGTTATGCTAAGAAGAATATTAACGAAAATACTAATTAAAAAAAATAAAATAAAAGACATGTTTGCGTTATGTGGTTGTGTGAGGAAGTGAAGGGGGAGTGTTTATAAGAAATAAGGGTACTTGAAATATAAAATCTATGAAAGGAGTACGTGAAAGAAAAAAGATTGAAAAGCGCTGATTTGGTATGTGAGGTCGATGGAGATACTGTCATTCTTCCAGAAAACTTTACTTTTGAGGTATACCTAACTTGTCCTTTATTATGTGTCTAACATTTTATTTATTCCTTTTTTTTAGGTTATTCCTGAGTTCAGATTCGTAAGAGGTTCCATAAAAATCATAGCTATTAAATCGAGTTGCCTTATGTCGCTGGAAGGGAAACATCTTCAAAACTTGACTGCTCTGTCTGATTTGTCCTTCTTCAACAACTCCATTCGTTTCATAGATTCGGATGTTTTTAGGGTAAAGCAGTTGTTTAGTAAAGCTATATACAGTCAGTAATTAGCATTAAAATAAACATTCAAATAAGAATGAAATGATTTTAAGATCAATTGACAGATTTAATCGTCCTCTGCAAAAGTTAACAATGTCGCCTCGTGTCATAGAAATCAAAACTTCTTCAAAACTTGCCTGACTATTTGATTTGTTCTTCGTCAACAATTCCATTCTTTTCATAGATTAGGATGATTTTAGGTTAAAGCAATTGTTTGATAAAGAAACATACAATAAATGATTAGCATTAAGACAAACATTCGAATCGGAATGAAATGGTTTTAAAATCAATTTGCAGATGTAATCCTCTCCAAAAAATAATATCACCTCGCCTCGTGTAACTAGGGGAAAAACATCTTCGGAACTTGACTCATATATCTAATCTGTCCTTCTTCAACAACTCTACTCGTTTCATAGATTCGGATGTTTTTTGGGGTAACGAATTGTTTAACAAAGATACAAACAGTCAATGATTAGCATTAAGATAAACATTCGAATCGGAATAAAATGTTCTTAAGTCCAATTTACAGTTTTAAACCACTCCAAAAATCAACATTACGTTGCCTCGTGCCATCGGAAGGAAAACAGCTTCAAAACTTGACTGGTCTGACTTGTTTTTTTCCAGCTACTGTCTTTGTTTCATAGATTCGGATGCTTTTAGGGTAAAGTGCACGTTTGATAAAGGTAAATACAGTCTGCATATAGCATTAAGATAAACTTTCGAATCGGAATAAAAAGTTTTTAAGACCAATTTGAAACTTTAATCTTCTCCAAAAGTTAATAGTACGACGCCTCGTGTCACAGGAAGGAAAACATCTTCAAAACTTGACTTGTCTATCTGATTTGTAACTCAATTCGTTTCATAGGTTCGGATGTTTTTAGGGTAAAGCAGTTGTTAATAAAAATACAGATAGTTAACGATTAGCATTAATATAAACATGCGAATCGGAATGAAATGCTTTTAAGATCAATTTGCAGCTTTAATCGTCTCCAAAAGTCAATGTTCGGATACTGCATAGTATAAATAAAACAATACACTTTGTAAAAATCACCATAAAATAAAAAACAAAACAGGACGCGCTAAAACAATAACAGTTCGTAAACAGCTAAAACAAACACGCGTTCGTAAGGGAACAATGTTAGAGACATGTTTTTTTTTTTTACTGCATTATAATTAGATCGTTCATGAAAAAACTGTACAAAATACCAAATAAGTCCCGAGATTTATAAGTCTTAACTTTGTTAGTTTTTGATTCATTGTAGCAATTTCACTTTTTGTGTGGTCGCACAGATATTTTACCGCCTTGTACCTTGTATTTTTCCTTCTTAAAAAAAAAAAAAAAAAAAAAAAAAAAAAAAAAAAATTGCCATTCACATAGTTGTGACCGCGAAAACGTACAAGTTTAATGTGTGGTACAATTCAAATTCAGGTTTAATATTACACTTTGTGCAGCAATTTCATTTTTGGAGAAATGCTCTTGGTGGCGCATTTTACCCTAAAAAAAGGATACATGTTCGCGAAGAAAATGCACATACCGTAAAATGGGGTGAATTATGAAAAGTGGGGTGAATAGGAACGAAACTTCCCGGTCATACAAATAAATTCATTATAAATATATGTGATGATATTTTTAGTTGCCAATTTTTTTGTAAGAAGGTAATAACATTAAGAGTTGGGAAATTCAGTTTTGACATGCTGGCACTACTACTGGGGTATATTAAAAAACTGCAAGAGGATCCTTAAAAACGTCTTCAAAACTTTGTATGTAACGTATTCTAAACCTAAGAAAGGGGAATTTTTAATTAATGATAGAACTGTAAATGATATGCTGCATAAGATTCTTCTTATTTCTAAACCACATAATGAAAAAATGAAAAACGGCTTGTAACATCGTAGCTTTAAGATTTACGGGGTGAATCGGAACACGTTTTCTCTCATGGTTTATTTTTCTATACAGTACTAGTTTCATGTAATATATGAAAACATATGTATGAATATGTATTATAACAATATTTTGTTTGTTCTAATTACTTGAAGAGTTTAAAGGTGCCAAGAAATTACTTGGTTAAAGAAAAATGTCAACGCCTAATCCAACAGACATGGAACACACAATAAAATAATTTAAAACTAGCATATTAGTTACAAAAACTGCACAGAATTATTCTCTGACATCCACAACATCACACAAACCTCTCAAAATGAAAAACCAATTACAAAAGAGAGATTTGCAAACAGTACTAAGGCTGGGGATAAGGGCGTATTAGTAGATCGTATTAATACATGCAGCGATTGGGGCTACTCAACAGATTCACTTACCCAATGACTACTAGTAAAACGATCACACAGAACAGGGCTGAATTAGTATTAAATTCTACTTTTGCAATTCGAATATAATTTCTTAAAATAAATTTTAATTTTTCTTGATTTCAAAGTTGTTTTCTAATTTTTAAAAAGGCATATTTTTACTTGTATATAAAATAAAGGCTTGGTTTCAATGTAACTACGTATTCCTATTCCTCCATTATCATTATTAGCTGTTTTTATTAACCATATTAAATTTTGAATCTGAATAAATAAATATTATAACATTTGTTCCGATTCACCCCTATCTGCGGGGTGAATCGGAACACCATTAACAAAAAATAATATATATATAAACAGTAAAAATGTTTCGTTTTTCCTTAAAATGTAAAGAACAAAACAAAACCGAAGTTTCTAGTAGAAAAATAAAAAATTAAAAAATCAGTTGTTGCTTTTTTTAACGTTAAAGTTGAAAAGTGTTCCGATTCACCCCATTTTACGGTATGACAAACGTAGTATTAAAAAAAAATCAACACGTAGTATTTTAAATAATTGTACACTATCTATGCTCTGGTTATTTGAATTTTTATTCATCAAATGCACTGATTATTTTTTAGAGATATAGCAATAACAAGTCACCGAGAAACGAAAAATTATTCACTCAGTCAACTGATTTTGATTCAAGAAACGAGAGTTTCAAAAATTTTAATTCACATGAGAGTCGAATAGACATTAGTATATTCATTAAAATTTTAAATATTTTATGAATGTACATAAAATTACATTTTAATTTAGCATTTAACATTTTAATTTAGTTAGACTAATTCTATCCGCACCAGGCACGTAGCCAGGGAGGGGGCTAAGGGGGCTGAAGCCCCTCCCGAAAGTTTGAAAAGACTTTACAAAATTATCTCTATAATAATAAAATAAATTTTATTTGTTTTTATCTTCCATTACATCAATTGAATTTTTAACAGTAAAAATATCCATTTATTCAATTACAGTTACAGTAATTCTTCATTATATCGGTCATTTGGATATATTGTTTTTTAATAAAAATGTACCACAAAAAATATAAATACTTTTTAAAACGCAGTTTTAAAAATCTTTAAGCGCAGTAAAATTCGATCAAGTGTAATTCCGTATTTGACTAAGAAAAATTAGTTTAATACACATATGGCGTTTTAACTTTAGGAGACAGATATAAAACATTTACTTGCATGTTACGATCTTCCTTAATTTTCTTTATTTTCATGCATATAAACGAAACTTATTAGAGCGGTCAATGTCAAAATGTTTTGCACAGAAGGGAGCCAAAACTTTAATAGCCGCCTATAATGTAAAATCATGTGAAAAAATATAATTTTAAAGAAAGTATCTTTGATAATGATGTTATAACTGTAAAACACTTTTTATTAAAAATAAATTGTTAGGATGCATTTTTGAAAAATATTGATGCAAAGAAAAACGATATGGTATCGAAAAACCTTCAAAAAACGCCACGGCGGCATCCCCCAGTCTCTTCACTGAACAACTTTTCTGCAAATTGTTTGCATGTGAATCTTTAATAGTAAGAAAATGTGCGTAAAGTAGCTGCTTTGTCTGGTTAATTTTCTTTGAATTTCTTGAACTACCGACTTCAGGGATGGATACCTCTATGGAAGGACTTTTTAAAAGTTTTTCATAGTACCACCAAAGAGAGTTTTATATCACGTCAGCACACGTATTTGGATAAAATCAACCCAATTACACTGTGAGACCAATCTACAGAAGTAGGCGGGTGTGCATACGGGCTAGGAGGTGCTATTTGTAAAGTAAGTACAGAAACATTTTGAGTTAAGTCTAGGGACGAAGTAAAAATTTAAACAACACTGACTCAGTTTACAGCTATAAGTTTAATTTAGCAATTGAAGTGAAGTGTGTTCCGAGTTTTTAAAAAATTATCAAATACGATTTCGGGGTCTAAAACAAACTGTTTGAGCCGCGAATTCCATGACGAAAAATACAGTATTTTGTCAAATGGCTAGATAAGATGGAATGAAATATGTAAATGATTGTTAATGAATCTTTTAAGTAACTAGAAAATATCACATGAAATGGAAAAAATTTTTCAGACGTGTACTTTTCTTTTTTAATTGCAAAATCACAAAACGGCTCCATGGGTGTACTAAATCTTCAACTAACTTACGTAAAACCAGAACCGCACAGGCGTAAAGTAAAACCACACGGGCACTCGGATCCCTACTTTGGGCACGAAAATTCTGGGAGGCACAAAATTTTTCCGAATTTCGACTACATTTCCATTAAAAAGTTAAAGTTGTAAAAAAAAAAAAAAAAAAGTGATATTTGAGATATTAATACGATGAAATGACAAAAATATACTTCAATATGTTGTTAAAAGCACATTTCAATACAAAAATAGAAAAAATATTTTTATTCCTGGGATTGTTTTTCACCTTTCTGGAAATCTTAATTTTTTGAGTTGACACTTTTCGAATAAGTATGTAATATGTAAAAAAAGTTAGTATTAGTAAATTAACCAATCTAAGCGGACAAAAAATTTAAAGTGTCCTGGGCACAAAAACTTGTTAGTCTGGCCCTGCGTAAAACTATATTAACTTTTTCTGGCAGCAAGTCTTGTTTAGAAATTAAAATTTAGAATTGTTTGGATGTTAGCATTCGAAACAATTTGACTTTGGTGAGGATTCGTCAAGTACTCGATATGAGCCTGCAGTATGGCAAGCAACTCAATTCGATATTACTATGTAACTAGAGATGACTTAGATGAATCCTCGAAGAGAAGCATTTTTGGTACCATTTTACTTTCCAAAAAGCCATACAATTTTACAATAAGTGCAGGAAAGAAACAAAATTAAGAAAAATGGAAGAAAGATCCAGAAATAGTAAATATACGTGGATAATATACCCCATTAAACAAAAGAAAATGACTTCTCTGTATTTGTGATATAACATTTATCGAGAGGCATGAAAGCATATTAACTTTTGTTGAGCTACATACATTTGCATTAGCTCAGAAAATATTTTGAAAAACACATGGAAGATTCCTTTGATAGTTGGAGCTTTTTTGGCAGTCGGGAGAAGTATGATTTTCTCATAAGCCGGTGTGTTTGTGAGAAGGTTTTCTGTTTGACAAAGTCATAGTGAGTTCTTCAAGGAAAGTTTCGTGACATGATATCGGCTATTAAAAATGTCCTAATTGTTTTACATAAATGTAGCGAAAAACGCAGCAGAAATCTATTGTGAGATATTTTGTTGTGAATCAAAACTTCGGGAAGACATCTTTTAAACTGAAATAAAAATCCCAAGACTAACCATTTGTCTAAATGTTAGTCTTGACAACAATACAAAGTCAATACAACAGTTGTTGTCAGACAACACATACAAACCCTCAAAATACATCTGCTGAAGAATATTACAATATCACGGTCTTTATTCTCCGTGTAGAAAATCTTATTGAAAATTTTTATGATAAAGTGTCAATGTAGCAAGTGAAAGCTGAATATGAATTAAGGTACAAACAAATTGTTGACATCAACACAAAGGTCCTAAAAGTTTTAGTAGTGTAATGTGACGTATTACAATAATATCAAACACTTGTTCACAGTCTTG
The DNA here is from genome assembly GCA_964019185.1 of Maratus speculifer. Lineage (NCBI taxonomy): Eukaryota > Metazoa > Arthropoda > Arachnida > Araneae > Salticidae > Maratus > Maratus speculifer. The sequence goes on along the minus strand of OZ025301.1, from coordinate 214,858,960 downwards.
GTGGGAAACTCAGTAACAACAGACAGTGCTGAAAGATCATTTTAGAAAATGAAAATAATTAAATCTTTGCCTCGAATCATTATGGCCGATGAGAGACTGAGTTGCTGTGCAGTGATTTCCATTCACTGGGAAGTTATAGTAGATCTTAATAAGTTAATCAGCATCATGGCTAAGAAGAAACTACGATGATTGCTTCTGTTGCATTAATAAATTTATTGTACCAAGAATACTGCATTTATAATTATTACAATCAGAGAACATAAAATACAAAGATAATTTTTATGATTAAATATGACTGCAGCAATTATTTTTTCTTTCGAAAAAATAATGCAAAAGAAATACATTTCATTTATGGATCAATAGTTTCAAGACCTCGCACTCGCAATGACAGACTCTTCCACGCTAGTATTAATCCTATATTTTAAACTAGATGAGTCGCCCGGCGTTGCTCGGGCCCGTAATAATATTCTAAAATACACCTGAAATTCGTACTACAAAATGTTGTAGAAAGACCTTATCTCGAACTTAATCCCCGGCCTACGTACCGTTTAACAGAAATGCTGTGCACACACGGTAAAAAAAGAGAGGGGGGGGGGGATAAGTTTCATATTCTACCACCAGATGGCAAACTCTTTTCTTAACAAAACCATTTCTGGACTTAAAAAAGTTATTTCATGAGATTATTATTCGAAAATGCGGGTGAGTACACTTTTAAAATTCTATATTAAATATGCACTTTTATCCGAGGGCTCTGAAATATCCGCATCTAAAACGGTACGGTCTCAAATATTTGATCAATACCTCTCTAAAATAATTATTGCCCCCCTACCCTACTCTTTAAAATTTATATTAAGTGTTATAAACAATCTGAAAATTTATATTAAATAAGTAATATTTATTCCAGGGCTTAGTGAAAATCCCTCATTTGAAATGGTAGAAAGCGGTACAATTTTAAATATTTGATCGCTCCCCCTAAAAAATCCACCGCCCCGTATTTCATGCTCACTGACCTTTGAAATATTTACTTGCGTTATAATGTATCTGAAAGCTCAAAAGGATCGTTTAGCGAGTTTTTTTTTTTTTTTTTCTTAATTTTAGTTAATTCGCGTTTCAGCGTTTCTTTTTCTTTTTTTAAATCAACTTTTTATTTAAAAGAAAACTTGGATTTTTATAAATTTACATATTATTAAACAACGTTTAAGGATATTGCTCAATGCATAACTTAAAAACCTCTAAATGGTGTATTTTAAAAAAAATAACAGTGTACCAAAAACATTTGTGGTTTCCATATACTTGCTTTTTAAATAGAGCAAGTCATCCAAGTAACAAATTAATAATTAATATATAAGGTTGTAATTGAACGACTGCGAAGAAATTTATATATTTAAAATCAGCGAAAAATTCTTCATTTGAATTGACGAAAATTAAATTCATAAATTAAATATTCGAAAATATTTACAGGTCGTCTAAAAAAAGCCACTACTATCTGACGCTCAGCTGTCTGAATTACAAAACACCTGCTCTCATTCAGAAAGATTTCTGGAAATTCTGTTTCTTTGAAAGGAAATAAAATGAGATTTTATAAATGGATTTTTACGGATTTTTCAACTATTTACAGGAGTATGAAAATTATTTTTAGAATTTCTGAAAGAGGAATTTTTTTCTGCATGTAGCTATCTAATTTTTGAGTTTTTAGGTCCAGAAGTATTTAAAATACAGCCCTTTATTAAAACGCCTAGTACATTCATCGCCATGGCAACCCTGTATTTACAGTAACCTTTTTCATTTTCTTTGAATTTTTGAAGAAATATTCTGTGGTTTAAGAAAAATATACAGTAGAACCTCCATAAGTTGACCACCCAAGGGACTGTAACTAAGTGGTCAATATACGGAGGTGGTCAACTTAGGGAATTTTTAGAAAATATTTAGTACAATATCAGCAAAAATTTAGTAAACTTTTCTAATATCTTTAAGGAAAAATTTAGAAATAAAATTAGCACTTACTCATTTTTATTTTGACTGAAGATTCAGCACATTTTTACAGTTTTTGAAAGAATGATTCAATTTTTGTTTGAGTCCTCTTTTTTTTCATTATATAACTACAAAAAGCACTTTCACAGTTTATAAGTCCATTAAGCATGCTTGGACATTTTTCTGCAGCAAAATCTTTAATTTGCTCCATCATACGCTTTACATCCTCTTCCTTCAGAGTTGGGTACTTTTCAGTTTCGTCGTCACTTGGATCATCATCTTCTTCACCACCCATTTCTTGTACCTTAGAGTCCTCGCTGTGCTTAGTTTCAGAGAGTATATCATTAAAAATTGTCTCTGGGTCTGGTTCAGCAGATGTTGCTAACTCATCATCCATAGTAACATAATCTTCAAAATTAACTCCATCAAAAACTGGCAAGGGCGATTAAGGAAGCTCATCCTCTTGCACTGATGTTCTAGCTGTAACAAATCCAGCTTTCTTGAAACAGTTGTTAAATGTAGTGTGCGTCACTTTATTTCAAGCAGAATTAATCTAATGAACGGCATTCAAAGCATTTACTGACGCAGCTGTTGATGATGCCAATGCAGAAGGACCACAGGTTTGAGCTTTCATAATCACCCATTTCAGAAGTTGAGCTCTGTAGTGCACTTTGAAGGACTGAATAATGTCTTGATCTAAAGGCTGTGTTTTCAAAAGTTATTTTGGGGGGCAAAAATTTTAGCTTCACGATTTTGAGATTATTCACTTCTGGGTGGCAGCGGCAGTTGTCCACGAAAAGCAGAATAGACCGCTTTTTTTTCCTCATTTCTGCGTCATTTCCTCTAATCCATTCTTAGAACAAAGCATTGGTCATCCAAGCAGATCTATTCGCTCGCCAAAAAACAGGAAGGTCTTCCGACTTAACATTTTTAAATGCACGAGGTTTAGCGTATTTGCCGATCACCATAGGCTTCAATTTTTCCCCAGTTATACTAGCACATATAAGAACAGTAAAATGCTGTTTTGAAAGTTTTCCTCTTTTGCAAGTATCACGCTTCATTACTAAACTTCTATCAGGCATTGCTTTAAAGAAGAGACTGCACTCATCAGCATTAAAGATGTCCTCATCCTTAAAACCTTTAGCGAATTCTGAGAATTTTTCAATAAACTTCTCCACCACTTCAGCTGAAACCTCATTCGATTCCCCACACAAAACTTTTTGAGAAATCTCGTATCGTAATTTGATTTTTTCAAGCCAGCCTGCTGACGCTTGGAAGTCCTCGATTTGAAATACTTTTGCAACTTTTTTTTATACTTCCTGAAGCATAGGTCCTGATATTCTTGCATTGATTGATCTCATCTCTTTAAACCAATGAAACGTGGCTTCGTTCACAGCGTCGAGGCATGTTTTTCTGAGTTTTCTTTGGAGTTCCGCGTTTTCGGAAGAATATCTTTCTAGATATTCTGCCTTGCGTTTTAAAATATTACTTACAGTTGTCTTGCTCACACCAAATTTTTCTGTTTTTTTTTTTTTTTTTGGCTGCTGCTTTCTAGAAAATTTAGTAAATCCACTTTCTCCTTTAATTTAAGTTCGTTTAGAGCTTTTCTTTGCGCCATTTTTAATGAAAATTCGAAAATAAACATCCGGTTCCGTCGCAACGTAATATGCAGAAAAAAAGAATGGAATGTATTTCACATGTGTATTTCGGCAATCCCTTCATTTCTCAGTCAGACCGAGAATCAGACGGCAGGCGCCAGGGATCACGTGACCTACTAGATAATTGATATTAAAAACATTTTTTCTTGTTCTTTTAGTTCATGTAATGTAAAACTAGAACGCAGTAGTAGACTATATTATTTCTTGATCTCACAAAAGTGGAATAAAATAAAATATCATTTCAATGTTAAAAATATAAGAGTTGCTAAAATATTAATTGTTATTTAGAATCATGAGTTCTAACAAAGCAACTTAATATGCTCATCTGTAACTATGTATATAATGTATATTTTGTTTGATTTAATAATAATGTACAAAAAGTTCTCATGAATATGATTATTTACAAATGGTGAAACAAAATTCCATACAATACGTGACATTAAAAATAGAATCGTGACTACTTCAAACATGCACTCTCACTATTTTTTATGAATTGTGATATAACGCGGAAGAAAAAACGTAGAAAAAAGCAAATACAAGAAAACATTAGTGGTCAAGTTACAGAGAGTGAAACCCACTAAAAAGTGGTCAACATACAACTTACGGAGGTGGTCAACTTAGAGAGTTAATTCTCTATTGAAAATGCATTGCGACCATTCAAACTAATAAATTTCGGTCAACATAGAGAGGTGGTCAACATAAAGAGGTGGTCAACTTTGGAGGTTTTACTGTATGCGCTTATTGAATTATGAATACTTTTCCTTTCTTCTAATTTAGGTATTTTAATTAATTTCTCAACTAATTATTAGAATTTTAAAATTCTGAGGGTCAGGTGCATTAGGAAAGGCCTTGGACAATCTTCAAAAAAAAAATTTGAACTTCGTACGTGCTATAGTTTTCTCTAACTATCGCAGACACACACGCACACACACAGAGCGATTTGTTATTTTATTAATATAGATAAATTTATGTTACATGTTTCCATCTAAATATTTGTTAACTTTTTTCTTATAGGATTCTTGAGGCTCATCTCAAACATTGTTATTTTGTGTTTTTTAGGTTTTGCGGAATTCTTTTCCTAAAAGCTATCCAGTTTCCGTACCGATTTGGAAACCGGAAGTGCTTTTAAATGTCAAAAATTGCAACAGAATTTGAAAAAAAAAAAAAAAAAAAAAAAAAAAAATTAAATACGAAATAACAATATTTGACATGGTTATCAAGTATCCTACGCAGAAACACATTTTAAGTTTGTTTAAAATTTTTGCTGTAAATTATGCAAATTACTTTTGTAAGATCAGAAAAAAATTAAAGATTCAGCCCCTCCCGAAAAGAAATCCTGGCTACGGGCCTGATCCGCACCTAACGATTTTGCAGTTCTTAAGTCACAGGCTATCCAAATCCGAGAGCTAATGTGCCCGCCAGTTCTTCATGTACGTACGTACGTATACAGGGTGTCCGAAAAGTCTGGAAATGGCCGAATAACTCGAGAAATATATATCAGATTGAAAAACAAAAATATACGTATTAAATATTTTTAAATAAGCTACTCAGTGATACTAAATTTGACCCCCGCAACCGACCTCCTGGGGATCAAAGGGGGTCCAACTTTGAAATTTTAAATTATACCCCCCATTTTTTATTGCAGATTCAGAATCTACACATTAAAATACGTAACTTTTGTATTTAATGTTTATTTCAAATCCTCCTTGATCACGGTGTAATCGGGCAATTCGACGGATACATATTTCGGTTTTCCCAACCATGTTTTGCCTTCTCGGAGCCTGATTGGCCAGAACTTTTGACGTCAAATTCCCCGTCTTTTGCAGGAATACCGTTTCTGAAAACCGCGAGCGGCGATTATTTCGATGGTGCTAAAGTCTTTTATATGATTTTCTCTACAAAAAGTCATTGAAATATATTAATATTATACTATATTAGTTTTGTATACCGATTTTTATTTTATCCTGACAAACATTTCTCACTAAAAACTGCGTATTTCGAACTTTTAACGTATAAATAAGCACCTCCTCCTGAATTGAAAAATGATAATCTTCATTATTTTGAGGGCGTGATGTGTGTATATTATGCGTTTCAATGGATTCTGTTGTTTAAAAAAAATCATCTAATACGGCTGAAAAAGGTGTATTTTTTAAAATTATTACTATAGAAAAATATAAGACAAAATATTAAAAAATAAACATTTGATGCTGGCTGTGCAACGAATGAAGGAGTATGGTAAATTCAGGGCACTTATAGGTTCCGCTATTTTTCAAGTGAAATATCAGTATTTTTTAAATAAAATAAATAAAGCTACTTCAAACACTCGTATTTTTTTCCTTTTTTAACCAGTAATTTTTAACAAGAAAATTTTCCTGTTCTAGAAATTCCAGGATATGTACGAACCCTCAAATTTCAGGTGGGGGTGAGATTAAAGGTTTTCATGATTGATTAATTGATGCAACTTAAAAAAAAAAAAAAAAAAAAAAAAAAAAAAAAAAGCAAGTAGGGTAGAAAATTTTTCAATAGTTCTTAGAGATACATCACAATTTTTAGTAAATTAAAATATTCTTTTAAATTTTAAATTGTTTTTCATAAATTTAACCACTTTACTGATCAATAATTTAGCAAAAGCTTTCAAATAATTCCTATTTTTTCTTGTCTTTTAGACAGAATTTTTAATCTTTTATCACCGGTGTTTCGAAACAAATTTTTGCCATATTGTATCAGAATAATGTTCGGATTAAATAACGGAAAATTTATTGGTGAGAATAATAAATTATGAATGGAATATGGATGCCCGTACGCGAAATTGTCAAATCATGATTGGCAAAAACACGTTGTTCTTATATGAGGTAGTACTTGCAAATCAGGGAAACGATTGATCAATAGAAATAAATTGGTATTTTAATCTTTTTAATCTAAAATATATTTTAATTCCTTTGCCAATCGTGATTAGCCCATGTCAAGTACGGGCATCCATATTCCATTTATAATTTATTATTCTCACCAATAAATTTTGCGTTATTTATTCCGACCATTATTCTGATTCAATATGGCAAAAATTTCTGTTTCGAAATACCGGTAATAAAAGAATAAAAATTCTGTAAAAGACATGAAAAAATAGGAATTATTTGAAAGCTTTTGCTAAAATATTGATCAGTAAAGTGGTTAAAATTTATGAAAAACAATTTAAAATTTAAAAGAATATTTTAATTTACTAAAAATTATGATATATCTCTAAGAAATATTGAAATTTTTTTTTGCCCTACTTGTTATTTTGAAGTTGCAGTTAATCATGAAAATCTTTAATCCCACCCCCACCTGAAATTTAAGGGGTCGTACGTATCCTGGAATTTCTAGAACAGGAAAATTTTCTTGTTGAAAATCACTGGTTAAAAAAGGGAAAATACGAGTGTTTGAAGTAGCTTTATTTATTTTATAAAAAAATACTGATATTTCACTTGGAAAATAACGGGACCTATAAGTACCCTGTATACTTTACGATACTCCTTCATTTGTTGCACAGCCAGCATAAAAAGATTTCATATGTTTATTTTTTAATATTTTGTCTTATATTTTTCTATAGAAATAATTAAAAAATTACACCCTTATCAGCCGTATTAGATTATTTTTTTTAAAACAGCAGAATCCATTGAAATGCATAATATACACACATCCCGCACCCAAATAATGAAGATTTTCCTTTTTCAATTCAGGAGGGGAGGTGCTTATTTATACGTTAAAAGTTCGAAATACGCAAGTTTTTAGTTAGAAATCTTTGTCAGGATAAAATAAAAATCGGAATAGAAAACTAATATAATATATTTCAAAGACTTTTTGTAGAGAAAATCATATAAAATACTTTAGCACATCGAAATAATCGCCACTCGCGGTTTTCGAGAAACGGTACTCCTGCAAAAGACGGGGAATTTGACGTCAAAAGTTCTAGCCAATGAGGCTTCGAGAAAGCAAAACACTGTTGGAAAAACCGAAATATGTATCTGTCGAATATGTCCGGTTACACCGTGATCAAGGAGGATTTGAAATAAACATTAAATACAAAAGTTACGTATTTTTGTTTGTAGATTCCGAATCTGCAATAAAAAAGGGGGGTTATAATTTAAGATTTCAAAGTTGGACCCAGGGGGTCGGTTGCGGGGATCAAATTTAGTCTCACTGAGTAGCTTATTTAAAAATATTTAATACTATTATATTTTTGTTTTTCAATCTGATATATATTTCTCGAGTTATTCGACCGTTTCCAGACTTTTCGGACACCCTGTATATGTATATTTGATTCGCTTCAATTTTTTTTCTTGGTTCATTTTAGTGAGGCGTTTAGAAGATTAATTCTGAGGTTTCATCAGTTAAATATAAAAGGGAGTAATGGGAGCTATTTCCCTCCCTTAAATTAGATAAATGGCATTTTCATGCAGAATCGTTGCATTTGCTTCAAATTTTATATACTGCTTTATTCTAACTAGAAGCTTTCCTGGTTAGATTTAGAGGTTCATTAGTTAAGTATAAAGGGAGAGAGGGAGGATATTCTCCCCTTATTTTTGAAATAAAAGTATAATATACAGTTAGTGTGAATAGCCTGTGACCTCAATGCCATCAGTTTAACTGGGTACTTTTCTTTCATTAGTTTTGAATTCAAAAATTTTCATTAAAAAAATACTGTCCATTTTTAAGTACGCTACTAAAACGTATGCTTAAATAATAATAATAATAATAATAATATTTAATAATAATAATAATAATAATCATGTTTTTTATTTAATTTGAAAAAGACGCTAGTAAACTATTGATATGTGGTTCACTACTAAGACATTTGTGTTAAATGTCTTAGTAGTCAGTCTAGTTACTTTCGCAGGGCACAGAGAATATAAAAAATCTTGATCTTTCTCGCAATCTGTTGAAGTCTATTCCACGACATCTTTTGGATCCCATGAAGCGGTTAAGAAGCTTTAACGCTAGTTGCAATAATTTGCTACATGTAGATAACCTGTTCTCCATTGTGCATCCAAAGGTAAGTTCTTATTTTGACCACTTATATTCACATGGATTCCTGAAAATTTTTCTCTTGCATTTTTTTGAAGAAGTCATATTGGTATAGGTGCCGGTTCACGTTGTCGCGTGGCGACTAAATTTTTTGACTTGGGGACTAATTTTCGGCGGGTAAGTTGCCTTCTTTTGGCGAATTTTGTGCTTTTTCTCACGATCCTTTGACGGAAATTAAATTTTTCCGCAATTCTCTGACGAGAATTCATGTTTTTTTCGCGATTCTGTGACAAAAATTGCATGTTCTTTTTTGCGATGCTCTAACAAAAATCGCATTTTTTCCGCGATTATTTGACAAAAGTCACGTTTTTCAGCGATCTTTTGACAAAAGTTGCGACGTTTTTCCGATCCTTTGATAAAATTGCCTTTTCGTCTGAGAGCTTTTTACGAAATTCGCGTTGTTTCTCCTTTGTTTCACGATATTTCTTAATTTTTCTTTCAAGTTAAGCCCTGGTGGTGACCGAAATTATTTTGGTTTTGGGAGCTATTGGCTTCTTAAAAATCTTCGGAATCTGCACCTATACATACTGGTTGTTATACTTTGAATATGTTTATATTATTCTTCGATCCTGCAATAGCTCCTTCCTTGCAAAATATACCATACCCACTTAATAGTTTAATAAACTCGTCTAAAATAAAATCCATCACTATTGTGTGGAATCATTACGGCATTGTTGGAAAAGATACACCGTAGGGCCTACTTAAAAGGGTCCAAAACACAAAAATCTTCAAAGAATTTTTTTTTAAGTTTACTGTATTAAAAATTTCTTTGTTTTTTTCTTTTTAAAATGACGTTTAAATCCTGTTTTTATCTTAATTAAAACAGGAAATATTAATTTTTATATTTTGTTTCGTTTTCAAAATCTTAGCTTTCAAGCAATGGTTGTTATGGAAATGACTTCTGTTAAAAATGTGTTTTTCTTCATGATGGGTTTTTTCACTATTTCTCCTATTTAAATCGTCATAACTCAAGAGCATTTAAGATAAATGGTTCAAACTTGGAACATGTGTTTTTCAATATTTTTACTTGTATCTTGATTCAGCAAATTAAAAAAAAAATATTTACTTTTTAAAATATGATTTTTTAAAAATAAGTTACATCATTGTTTTTCAAATTTTCATTCTAAATATTTTTAACTTTCATTTAAATTAATATCTTTAAAAATGCTGAATCAAAATTAAAACTTATATATTTCTGTTTATTTATGTAAAAAAAAAAAAAAAAAAAAAAAAAAAATTGAAACTAAAAATAATATTTTAAGTTATAACGATTTTAATTTACCACAGTTTTTTAATAAATGATAAAATTTAAAATAAAAAACATATATATGTTACAGGCCAAACCCGATTTTAGGCCAAACTAGTCTATCCTAACGCCCATCGGATAAACTAGTTTTTCCTAGGCCAAACTAGTCTATCCTAACGCCCATCGGATAAACTAGTTTTTCCTAGGCCAAACTAGTCTATCCGAATGCTCATCGGATAAACTAGTTTTTCCTAGGCCAAACTAGTCTATCCGAACGCCCATCGGATAAACTAGATTTTCCTAGGCCAAACTAGTTTGGCCGAACGGTCATTAGGATAAACTAGTTCAGTCTGCTATTCATTGGTCTGAATTAGTTTTTCCTAGTCCGAACTAGATTGTCCTAGGCCAATTCAATTTGGCGTGATTTTTTTTAATCTAAAGAACGCCACGGAGCCAACTTTCTAGTTTTGATCTAATTTAGCCTAGGCCAATGCAGTTTGACGCGATTTTAGCTCACAGACTATCAAAGCCTGAGAGCTAATGTGCTCGCAGATTCTGTGTGTGTGTATGTAACAATGTACGTATGTACGTACGTATGTAGGACTAATATAACGCGTCTAATATAACGGACTAATGTGTAACTAATATAACACGAGCACTCTGGTGTTGGAATTTGGACGCGATTTATTTCAAACCAGTCGGCTTCGCCCGCTATCGGGCCCCTTCTTTTATATAAAATCTTGAAACGGACATATGTGAAAGCGAACGAACTTCGAAGAGAAAAAAACATGCTGATAAATATTTAAAAAAAAAAGGATTCTGCATCGAAATACCACTATTTTCTAATAGCAATTTTTGTAAAAATGTTATATTCTTGCTGGAACTTTTTGGAACTTTGTGATAGTTTATGGCATATGATATAAATTTATATAAAAAAAAAGTTACATTTCGGCGTGAAAGAGGATGTGGTTGCGAACAGAATCAGGAAATATAACGGAAATTCTATGTTTTAAAGCACCGCGACCTCAAGTAACATATCTACTAATAGGTTGTTTAACGGAGTTTCATTCAGATACACTTTTATTAATAATAGAGTACGCTCCCTGGTGTTGGAATGAGGAATTAATATAACGTGGCTTAGTTAAAACTTGCTGGCTTCGCCCGCTATCGGACTGGCGTGGGCAGCGGGGATATGGTTCGAATTTCGTTCGCTTCGAGGTTCTTTCGAAAAGGAGGGTTACATTCGGTGTTGCGTGCTCAACACGCTTGCTACGATTTAAATTTTGTTCGCTTCGAAGTTCATTCGAAAAGGAAGAGGGCATTCGGCAGTACACGTGCAGCACACCTGCCATACGCTGCCGCAGGCTGTGGGGACGCGGCTGAAGAACTAATGCACGAAATTTAATAAAAAATTATTTTCAGGTAGTCTCTGATCTAAATTGATGCTGATTAGTTTTTGGTGTAAATCGTTCATCAGGTGGAGCTACTGTTTTTCATTGTTACGATTTACGCATCAGCTTTATCTTAATAACTAATACCATCAAATTTCCATCGAACTTTAGATTCAGTTCGTCCATGACATGAGTTGGTGCTGTTTCTATTTTGAAGTAAATCACTCAACATGGCTATGATATGCTGCATTTTTCACAATTTTCACAATAGCTGTATCTCAAGAACTAATGGACGGAATTTAATAAAAATTTATATTCAGATAGTCCCTGATATAAATCGATACTGATTACTTTTTCATATAAATAGTTCAACAGATGGCGCTTCTAAAGTGCGTTTTTACTGATTTGCATTAACACTATTTCAATAACTAATTTACGGATTTTCATCAAACTTCCGAATCAGTAAATCCGTGATATGAACTGAATCTTTTTACGTATTCGTGTTAATTGCTCAATAGGTGGCGCTGTTGTGCTCAATTTTCCCGATTCCTGAAATAGTTTTGTCGCAAGAATTAATGCACGAATTTTCATCAAGCTTTAGATTCAGTAAGTCCCTGATATAAATTAGTATTCTGTAGTTTTTGGAGTAAATCTCTTGAAAGGTAACGCCGCTATACGGTATTATTCGTGATTATTGCAATAGCTCTATCTCAGAATCTAATGCATGAATTTTCATGAAACTCCAAATTCTGTTAGTCCTTGATATAAAAAAGTACAAAAGTACGTTTTAGTTTTTGGAGTAAATCGTGCAACAGGTGGCGCTGGTATGTGGCATTATTCATGATTATCGCAATAGTTCTATCTCAAGAAGGAATGCACGGATTTTCATCAAACTTCAAATTCAGTTAGTCCCTGATATAAATTAATATTCTTTTGTTTTTAGAGTAAATGGCTCAATAGGTAGCGCTTCTATCCTGTTTTTTATGATTTCTGCGATAATTCAATATCTCAAATAGTACTAATACACAGATTTTCATCAAATTTCAGATTGAATTAGAATTTGAAAGACGTTGTTACGGATTTTTCAAAAAGTTCCGGCAAGAATTTAACATTTTTACAAAAATTGCTATTAGAAAATAGTGGTATTTCGATGCGGAATCCTTTTTCTTAAGTATTTATCATCATGTTTCTTTCTCTTCGATTCAACATTCGTAAATACCTAAATTGCGTTGTATTAGTTTCAAATTCCAACACCAGGGTGCTCTCATTAGTTCCACATTCCATCAACAGGGAGCACACCCTATTATCAACAAAACTGTATCTTAAGAAAACTCCGTTAAAGAATCTATCAGTAGATGTGTTACTCGATGTCGCGGTGCTTCAAAACAAGAATTTAAGATTTTTGCAAAAATCCCTATTCTTCAATAGTGGCATTAAACGCGAAATATATTTTTATAAATTTATATCATATTTCATAAACTATCTTAAAGTTTCAAATAGATTAACCTAGAATTTCCGTTATATTTCCTGATTTTGTTTCCCCCCCCCCTCTTTCCCTTTCATAATGGGACTTTTTATACAATATTTTATCACGTGTTATAAACTATCACAAAGTTTCAACAATTCCAACAAGAATTTAACAGTTTTACAAAAATTACTAATAGAAAATAGTGGTATTTTACGAGGCAACTTTTCTCTTAAATATTTAATATCATGTTATATTATGTTTCTAAAAGTTAAAAAAAAATGGTAATATTTAATTAGCAGCTAAAACTTTAAAAAACGCTGAGCTTTTTTAAAAAAAATCTAGCGCTCCCTTACTCTACTTCCCCATATCCTAAATTTCAAGTTTTATGTTTTATTTATTTTTTTCTTATTTTTAAAAGGATTCGGATATTTATATTTTTAATAGGAACAATTTCGCGTAAAGTGATGTGTGTGAAAACCAATATCTGTTACGAATTAAAAATCTTTTCATAAAACCAAAAGTTTCTATCCGATTGAAAATGTAATCCGCTCTATCTTTATATTTAAACTCAGAACCCCCAAAATTAATCAGGTAAACGCCTTATGAGAAGAAACGTACATCCAAAATTTGAAACAAATCGGTAAATTATCCGTGAAAAACCTATTTACATAAATTAAGAGTGTTACCCCCCCATTCCTCCTTTCTTTATATGTAAACAATGAACACCCACAACTAATCATGGATGTACCTTATCTAAATGATATTGTACCTAAAATTTTAATAATATCTGATACTTTTGCATGCAAAACTGACATAACGAAATTAACAAGGGGGGGGGGGGGTGCGGATTATCCTTTTGTTTCCCTTCCCTTATTCTTATCCAATGAACCCTGAAACTAATCAGGAAAGTTCGTTATCAGGATAAATCTATGTCCAAATTTCGAAGCAAATTGGATATTTCTATCAGGAGTTATCGCATTACGTACATACGTACGTACATACATACGTACATGGTTACATACATACACACAGAATCTACGAGCACATTAGCTCTCATATTTTGATAGTCTGTGAGCTAAAATCGCGTCAAACTGCATTGGCCTAGACTAAATTAGATCAAAACTAGAAAGTTGGCTCCGTGGCGGTCTTTAGATTAAAAAAAATCACGCCAAGTTGAATTGGCCTAGGACAATCTAGTTCGGCCTAGGAAAAACTAATTCAAACCAATGAATAGCAGGCTGAACTAGTTTATCCTAATGACCGTTCGGCCAAACTAGTTTGGCCTAGGAAAATCTAGTTTATCCGATGGGCGTTCGGATAGACTAGTTTGGCCTAGGAAAAACTAGTTTATCCGATGGGCATTCGGATAGACTAGTTTGTCCTAGGAAAAACTAGTTTATCCGATGGGCGTTAGGATAGACTAGTTTGGCCTAGGAAAAACTAGTTTATCCGATGGGCGTTAGGATAGACTAGTTTGGACTAGGCCAATCTAGTTTGGCCTAAAATCGGGTTTGGCCTGTAACATATATAATAGGTTTATCATGTGATTTTGTTTATAAATGATGTGGTTAATCATCCCAGAAAAATTTTAAAACTTTAACTCAATAAATAAAAATTATTTTTAAATGTATCCATTACCCTCTTAACCCTTTGCGGCGCAGGGCAAATTCATTACTTAAGTGTTGAAATTAATGACTGACACCGGAATTTGAAAACAACTTTATTTGTAAATAAGAAAACGCTATATTTCACGCATTCAATAAACAGGAATTTTTTTAAACAAAATTCCGGTGCCAATGCGGCATTTGGGAATTAAAATAAGGTGGTATATCTATTAAACCACTGCGCCGCAAAGGGTTAAGAGCACACACTAGTCACGCGGTAAAAGCCGAACGCTAATGATAAGTCTATGGACGCAATCTTTTCAAATGAATCGCTGAAATTTTAATATTTTTACATGATTTTTTTGCACAAGATAGCTGAAAACGATCCACAACCGGCCTAGTTTTTACTTTTTCGATTTTCTTATATATATTTTTATATTACGATAGTTTCAGTTTTAGAACCGGTTTAAACCGGTTTCGAAAGTTAAAGTAATTTTTTAAAGAAAATCTGAAACAAAAACTAAAAAAGTAAATACTAGGCCGGTTGTGGATCGTCCTCAGCTATCTTGTGCAAAACAATCATGTAAAAATATTAAAATTTCAGCGAGATATTTGAAAAGATTGCGCCCATAGACTTATAATTAGCGTTCGGCTTTTACCGCGTGACTAGTGTGTGCTCTTAATTATAGAATTTCTAAGATAAGGCCGTTAATAAGGCGAAGCATATTATTAAAATCTAATCGTGACAATAGTCCCACTGCTGCGCATCTTTTCCACGGTTGCAGTGGTTTCGTTACGAGAAATCACAGAGTGAATTGAGTCTTGACTGATTGGCTATGATCATAGTGTGACAAATTATACGGTCCTTCTTGTTCGAAAAAAATGCTCTAATTGGAAGATCTGAATTTAATCATTTAACACAATGTCAAAGGAGGCAGACGTTATATTCTATTACTTCCCTCTGATACAAGACATACGAGTCATTCCATGGTAACTTACGTTATATTTTGAGCTATTTTCAGTAATTTTAGTAATATAACACACACGAAAAAATTATTCAAAAAGTGAATTTGACATGATTTGCTTATTTAACTTATTCAAAGCCCAATTTAGATGAAAATTACCTAATTTTAACGTCATTTCCTAAATTTTGGTAGTTTTATTTACTATGGTAACTGCCATTACTGAAAAGTAATGTAAATTATCAGATAAAGTGCAATTTTCATTATCATTTTTTAGGTAATTTTCATCCAAATTGACCATTAGATAGTTTTCATTGACAAATCATGTTAATTTTACATTTGAATATTTTTAGTGATATATTACTAAAATTACTGTAGTAAATTCTTCTAAATGTAACGTAAGTTACCATGAAATGACCCGTATACATTTTTTTGTATAATAAAAATCTTTAACATCCCAATTATTCTTGAAATAAATCCTACTTCAGATATTTTCAAGTGACAGAATGGAGATCCTATTTTAGGCGCAGAGCTTAATCTCAGACAATTTGAATATCATAAATCACAGACACTTGAACAACCTCTTCATCCTCTCAAAGACTGTCGGTTGATCAAGGAAATGATGCTTAGATCTGACATATGGGTGATTCTATGATAAGAGGTTTCAAAAACATAGAGGATTTGGCCAAAAATAAAAGTTAGAGTTTGATCAAAAACCTTTAAATTATGAATTTTGTCCCGTTTATTTACTTTTTCATGTAATGGCAAGTCACTTTATACGTATTTTATAACTTTTTCTGGTCAGTGACTCGCTCCCCTGGCAGTTATCTTGCCAGGGGAAATACGGCAGGGGAGAGACATTTTCATGTAAATTCAAATTTTTTAACTGACTGAATTAGTTTTTGGGTTAATTGCGTATTTCATTTTAATTATTACCGTATTGTTTATTTGGGGCAGTAAATACAATTGAATTAAATGAATATTATAAGTTTTATGACTGACCAGGAGAGATACACGATCATCGTGCGAAACCACTACACCGAACGGTCGTGTCGCAACAACTAAAAAAGGCGACGCTTATATGGCTTGCGCGTTTAGTATTGCTAACTTCAAGCCGATAGATTTCCTTAAGCGCTACTTCCGATATAGCCATTCTTGAATTTATATTTGTTTCAGCGGAACGAAATTTGACAGAGTAGATTCACAAAAAAACCGGGACAAAAGTTAATTAAAAAAATTATTTGAAATTAACAAAATTATTTTATTTTTTATTTTATAATACGTAAGTATAATTACTTTAATTCCAATTAAACATACATTATTTAAGCACCTGATGGAAAAAAATATCTGTATTGTTTGGAAATTAAATTGAAACCGGCAAGGGGACATGCCAGGGGAGAGACTTTTTTAGACTTTGTAAGAAATTTCAGAAAAATGTGTTTTAATTAGGCATTCAATCGTGATGTTATTTAATAAAGTATATTAAGATGATGCGATTCATTGCAAAAAATAGCAACATACAGAATAAAAAAATCTGTTTTAAACGGATTGCTGTACAAATTACCTCTTATCGTAGAATCACCCATATACATGAAGATGAGACCGAAAACGAGGATTCGATGGCAAAGAGTAAACCGGAGAGGATGTGCCCAGCTGCCCATGCGAGTTATTCAGTTGAACTTAAGTTTTACGTGTAAAATTATAATTTTTCATATTTCTAAGAGTCCGTGTTTGAGCTCGAAGTGCTGTAAATAAATGTGTTCTTGGTTATTTGGATTTAGTCATTGAACCTAAATTTGTTACGGTACAACAGTAATAAATTACACTAAATAAGATGTAAGGAAAATACGAGAATAGAACGCTGAGATGTATAAATAGAAAAGTCTGACAGAATTGCAAAAATTGACTGTAGCGCACATTGTGGGTGAACATTCACATCTTTAAACCCAATTAATCTGCCAAGTACTATCTTGGTTAAAAACGACTTCAAACCCGATTTTAATGGTTGATCGATCGGTTTATTATTGTCTTTAGATACACCAGGAATCTAATTAAGGGTATACGGGAGGTATACACCGTATACCTTCTGGATTTTTTTTACGAAACACCGTATACCCTCTGTTTTTCATGAAACCTATAGCATATACTCTTTAGAGTACACTCTCTGTCTTGATCTTATACCCTCTCCGTCAATTGTATAACTACTGTTTTCTTTTTACAACTACACCTCTGATCTGCATCCAAAGAGCTGGAAGTAGAAAAACACAAAGGTAAACTTACCAGTCATCCATTAAAATCGGGTTTACAGGTGTTTTGCACCAAGATATGACTTAGCAGACTGATTACGTATTAACATGCGAATCGATTCTGAAACACTCCAAAAATTTTACTTGTCAGCTCGATGAGGTGATGGCTTTTTAAGCTACCTCTTGGTCTAATATTAATCAGAGCACCTCGTAAGGCTTATTTATAACAGCAACACATAATGTTTCATATCAGTTATAAGTCAATAAATAAGGATTTTAAAAGTGTTTATTTTAAATTAATACTTTCAAGAAAGATAATAATATCTTTTAATAAAGATATGGAAGTCCTTACATGAAATTCATTATAAGAAATGGGAAATTTATAGTGAGTATTGTTATTTTTTTTGTGCTTTTATAGGAAATTTTAACAATGTAATCTTCATTGTTGTATCTCAAAATATCAACGATGGATGGCGCAGAGTTCTCTCAAATTGTTAGAACGTTGGAACTAACGCAAACAAATGGATCATTGACGTACTTGTTATCCTCCATTTGTTTAGCTGTTGAAACATCAAAAAATTAAATTGTAATATTGAGCATACAGTTTATGTAGCTCCATCTATAGTTGATATTTCAAACTATAACAAGAAAGCATAGTAAATAAATCCTGATTCCACACATTGCTCTTCTGCGAGTACAACTTTAATAGCCGTCTCTTTATACTTGTTTCCAAATTTAAAAAAGTTCAGCATTTTTGGGGGTACACTATGCTTTCTTGATACGCTTTCGTTATAAGTTCTTAAAATTAAAATAGTCTTTTTCTTTTTCAATTTTAAAAAATGTATTATTTATTAAAGAAGAATATATTTTTTGAAAACAATCCACAGTATTTTATGAAAGGAATATAAATTTAATTCTATTTATTATAAATATAATTCTATTTATTTAATTCTGTTATTTCTGTCATTTCAGTCTATTTACTTGTTTTCCAACAATATCACAGATGCTAACGCCGTCTTACCTGTTATTATGGAGAAAGTAGAAACTTTATCTCTTTCAGACAACCCGATTAAAGAATTCAAGATAGGAAGATTTTTTTCTCATATACCTAACGTGAGGCATCTCTTCCTCAGCCACTGCGGAATTCAAGAGTTCGATGACAGCCGATTGGTTAAACTTCAAATTTTAATATCTTTGGATTTGAGTTATAATTTACTAGGGGAAGATTATGGTTCATTTTCTGACGAGAGTTATGAAAACGTCAATGTTGAAAAATATAGTACGTGCTTATTCTTAACGTTTCAAGAGCACGATAATCGTTGATTTTTTATCTTCCGTTTTGAGTTAAAATTTACTCGGGGAAAATTATGGTTCATTTCTGACTAAAATTACAAAATCTTCAATGTTGAAAATATAGTATGTACTTATTCTTAAAGTTTCAAAACTTCGATAATCGTCGATTTTTTATAGCTTAAAATTTGTATCTTTCAATTTGAGATAAAATTTACTCAGGGAAGATTATGGTCCATTTTCTGACGAGAGTTATGAAAGCTTGAACGTTGAAAAATATAGTACGTGCTTATTCTTGACGTGTCAAGAGTTCGATAACCTTCGATTTTTTATAGTTCAAAATTTGTATTTTTTAATTTGAGTTAAAATTTACTCGGGGACGATTGTGGTTCATTTTTCTACGAGATTTATGAAAGCTTGAATGTTGAAAAATAGTACGTGCTTATTCTTAACATTTAAAGAGTTTGTTAACAGTCGATTTTTTATAGTTAAAAATTTGTGTCTTTCGATTTGAGTTAAAATTTAATCGGAAGATTTATTTTTCGGAGGAAAGATTTTCTGATGGAAGTTGTGTAAGTTTCAATATTGAGAAATATAGTACCATGGTTCGAACGGGTCCTGAAATTTTATGAATGGAAAATTATTGGGTACCAGAATTTTCCTTCAGAAAATCTCTGTCGCGAATTAGATTAATATTTATAATTGCTTTAGTGTCCGCACTTTCATGGTGACTCCATGGTCGTGGTTTTATTTTTCGCAGATGCTCACGAGCAATGATAAAAAAGAGTAGTAGAATTTTTTTCTGGAATAAAGTTTGTGTTAAGTTTTAAGTGAAATGTTTTTGAAGCTTCATTTTTTTTTTTTTTTTTTGTAAGATATTTAAATTAGTTTTCACACGTAAAACGACGATGTCTATATTATCGGGTAGATTTTATAGCTTCGATTTCGCATTGTTTGCGATATGTGGCGTCCGAACTAATAGGGACGTGTGAAAAGTAACTGTTTTTTATTTGTTATCAGAAGTTGTCATTGAGAAAAAATGGATGCTTTGAAAATCAAAAGAACTCCTCTTAGATCTGGATTTACGAAAACTTATAATGCTTTAAATGAAGCTTTAAACGACGCAACTCCAGATACTAATTTAATAGAGAATTTAATGTGTCAACTGGAAGATAAAAGCACAAGATTGCGAGCTGTAGATGAAGAAATTTTGAATTTTATGTTGACAGAGAAAGTTATAGAAAAAGATTATTCTAAAGAATTTGAAGCTTGCGAAGAGTATACAGAAAAATTTATTGCTATAAAGCAAAAAGTAAAGACATTTTTGGTGAAGTATATCGAAGAACAACTCCGATCGCAGAATTATACGGATGTTGAAAGAACACTGTCGCGACCACTTCGCTTACCAGAAATAAGTTTACAGCCGTTTGATGGCGATGCAAGATTATGGTTAACCTTTTGGAATTCATTCAGTAAAATTCATGAAGACCCCACTTTAGATGACCATTTGAAATTATTTATCTTTTACAGGCGATAACGCCGAAATCCAAAGCAGCACAGATAGTAAATAGTTATCCGGTTTCAGCTGATAATTATCCAAAAGTAATTCTACATCTGAAAGAAAGGTTTGGCAGAGAAGATACACTTATTGAGATATATGTTAGAGATCTTCTTCAATTAGTTTTAAATAATAATCGATCATCAAGCAAGGGTTTCAATTTATCGTCGTTATATGATAATCTAGAGACAAAACTTAGGTCTCTAGAATCATTAGGTGTCACAGAAGAAAAGTATGCCAGCATACTTTTCCCACTTGTAGAATCTTGTCTACCTCATGATGTCCTTAAAATCTGGGAAAGACAGCGTGAGAAGACTGCTCAAGGTAAGAATCAATTAAATTCTATCCTTGATTTTTTGAAAAATGAAGTTATTCGGAAGAGCGGGTTCTTTTGGCTCATTCCAATCTTGGTTTTGAAAACCCAAAGAAATATCATAAATGTAATAATGAATATAATTCAATGCCAACTGCCACAGATTTATTTATAAATAATAAGTCTAAAAAGAATTTAGTTAAAAAACGTGAAGATTTATGTATATTTTGTGACAAGTGTCACTTATCAGAAAAATGTTTTAAAGCTAGTTCGCTTTCTTTTGATGAGAAACGTAACTTAATTTTGAAGAAAAAAGCTTGCTTTGTTTGCCTGAAGAAAAACCACATTTCACGCAATTGTAACTCTAAAATTAAATGTTCGAATTGTGGTAAAAGACATTTTTCAATATTATGTCAAAATGTTTTAAATGAAGGTGGTAATGTGTCGTTAGAAAGTCATAAACATGAATCAGGGAGTAGTGACACTGTTTTAACTACTCAAGCTTCGGATCCTACTGTGTTACTCCAAACTTTGAGTGTCCGTGTAAAGCACAATGGAAAAGAGAAAATCGTGCGTGGAGTTATTGACACAGGATCCGAACGTTCCTATTTATCACGAGATGTAATTAAATATTTGAATTATAAAAGTATTGGTGAAATTAAATTAATTCACACATTATTTGGTAATATTGAAACATGTGAAACAAAGCATAATAAGTATCGAATTCACTTAAGTAGCATAGACAACAGTTATAAATGTGATATGCATGTTTTAGATGTTCCTGTTATTTGTTCTAAAATACGAAAAGTGCCAACTGGGCCTTGGTTATCAGAATTAAATAAATGTGGCATTAAAATTTCTGATGTTGAAAATAGTTCATGTAAAACCGAAAATGAAATTAAATTATTGATTGGTTCTGATGTGGCCGGAAAATTACTCACCGGAAATATTAAAGTTTTAGAAAGTGGTCCGGTTGCGGTAAAAACCCATTTGGGATGGACTCTAATGGGAAAAATTCCAAGTATTAAATCAGAAACAAATAAGGCTGCTATGATTATTTCATCACTTTGGAACAATTGTTCCGTTGCTGATTTGTGGAAGCTGGATATTATGGGTATAACGGATCCAGTTGAATCCAAAACTAAATCTGAAATTCATGAAGAAACTATGCAGCATTTTAAGAGTAATATAAGAATAGATTCAGAAGGGAGATACGAAGTAGCATTGCCATGGGTGATAGATAAAGCTTGCTTACCTAACAATAGAGAATTGGCCGAAAAGCGGCTTGCTACAACGAGGAAAAAGTTAATTAATTTAAATAAAATTGAGGTATATAGCGAAGTATTTGATTCGTGGATAAATGCAGGAATAATTGAAAGGGTGGTTGATAATAAAGAAACTAAAGTACATTATTTGCCACACAGACCTGTATTTAAAGAATCGAGTGAAACTACTAAAGTTAGACCAGTTTTTGACGCTTCGGCTCATGTTAAAGGTTCCCCTTCTCTAAATGATTGCCTAGATAAGGGATTAAATTTGATTGAAATGATTCCTTCTATATTGCATCGGTTTCGGAAATATCCTGTTGGTGCAATATCTGATATAGAAAAGGAATTTCTAAAAATTAGTATTAAAGAAGATGATAGAGATTATTTGAGATTTCTATGGGAAATATTCGTTTTGAATAGTGTAGAAGAAATCAGATCCTTAACTCAAAAGAACCAATGGCGACACATTGCAGGAAAACTTAATCCGGCAGATATCCCTTCCAGAGGTTGTTCGATTGAACAATTTTTACAACTAAGATGGTGGGAGGGACCGGATTGGTTGGCTCAACCTCAATATACTTGGCCTCAAAGTGTCGAAATTCCCGATGAAGAAATTATTAACTCTGAAAAACGGAAAAGTGTCATTTCAGCAATGAACAAGAACACAGAATCTAGTGATTGGTATTATCGACAGTTTTCATCTTTCAAGAAAATTATAAGATTGATCGCCTGGATTTTAAGATTCTTAAACAATTTAAGAAATCCTAATTCAAAAGAAGTTTCTGAACTTACGTGTTTGGAATTTGAACAAGCCGAAAGAAAATTGATAATTTTGATTCAGAAAGACAGATTCAACGAGAAGAATAATCAGAAGATACGTAGCTTGAGACCAATCCTAGATGAAGATGGTATTATAAGAGTGAAAACGCAAGTTATTTATAGAGAAGATACTTTCAATTTTAACCCTTTAGATCCCATAACGGCCGGCAACGCCTGAGTCGCTAAGATCCCATAACGCCCGAAAAACGGCCTGACTATTTCTCCCCTCTCTTTTGTGAAGAGTAAGTTGTTGAACATGGATTGGGCGTGACTGCTTATTCCGCTTAATGGACAGTAGATAGGAACACAATGGGAATAGGAGCCGCTCAACATATACAAATACAATAGGTTTACTTTAGGTAGGAAGACTGTCAGACGAGTAGTCAAAACATGATTTCGAAAGTCATTACTTTGATATTTGTCAATTCTTTCCCATTTGTTTTTAGTGATTAGTTTTTATTTTGTCCTTATTTTATTTATTTATAAAAAACTAAATAATGAAAAATTTACAATAAAATATAAAAAAGCATAATAATGTTTTTTATTTTACAAAAAAATAATGTTTTTTGCTTTGATAAAATGATATTTTTAAATATTACGATTAAATTCCAAGAATTTATTTAATTAGTATCATCAAGATATATGTCATGTACAGTGAAATCTCTGAATAGCGGATACCTCAGGAGCGGTGAATTTGACCGCTATTCGGAGGTGTTAGCTATTGAGAGATAAAAGTTTTAATAATCATTTTAATTATGGTTTTCCTTTTTTTTATGTAAAAGTATAGTTCGATTTTTATTAATCGGCTCCAAATATGAAAGTATTCATTTCTAATTACTAAAGTATTCACTTCTAAGTAGTGAAAACATTTTCTTCCATGCTGTGCTTCTTATATAATCCCCCCCCCCCCCACTTTTTAATATTCAAGTAAGAAAGCGTAAAATTATTAAAGTCTTATTATCAAATCAATTAATAATATCGAATCTCAGGAAGGAAAAAAACATTTAACAGTTTAATTCTTACAATTTTTTATTATTTAAATTTTTAACATTCCTTTTTTTTCCACGGAAATTTATTAAATGCAGCGATTAAATCATAAATGTTGTTATGGACGCATAAAACTTTGATAATCTGTTTTAATACAACCATCTATAATCATTAGAAAACCTCTTTTAATTTTTATATGTTTTGATGATTATATCTTATTATATTTTGAAATAGAAATTATCTAAATTCTTAAATTTATGAATTAATCAAACGGCTTTTCAAGTATTGCATAAGCATTTTCAGTCATTGTCCTTTTTATTCATTTTGTATTTCTCCTCCTTAAAAGAAGAAAAGAAAAACAAATTCTTGCCTTTTTCTTCTTTTGATTATGTAAGATTTTATAATATTTTGTACATAACATTTTTTTCCAAGAAAATATCAATTACCAATAAATTACATTATTAATTCTAAAAAGTTTTATGAATAGCCATATCTTAGATTGTGATACTAAAAAAAAGTTTTAATGTATGGTAAATAAAGATTAATCAATGTAATTAAAACGCTGTTTTCCCAACAAGATTTGTTTGTTTATGATTGTTGCATTATAGTTGCTTCATTATCAAAAGCTTAAATAATAATTATTGTAACTCTCCCTCCCCCATTTCGGAAACAAGCAGATCATGAACCCCCCCCCCCCCCCTTCCCGTTTTTCATATTCCCTACATAATACTTCAACGGTTCCCAACTGAAGAACGACCTTTTCAATTACCTCCACTAATAAAAATAACAAGCAGACGAATATTTTAAAATAATGATTGTTTTTTTACATTGCTTTTTTTTTAAATTTACTTATTTAATTGAGTGAAAAAAAATATTAAATTTAGTGTATCCATTGTTATAGGAAGGAAAGTTACCTAGAAATAATTGCATCAATAAAGGGAAAAAATTCAAACGTATGAATATTTATACAATAATTTATCTCATAAATTAAATTAATGTAAAAATGTTTCATTATTAAAAAAAATTCAGCATATAAATTTATTAAAAAAAAATTATTCTGTAAGAATATGTTGTATAAATGATTTAATAATGCATTAAATACTTTTATTTTTCCAAAAAATGTAGCAAGGATAAATTTTAAATTTAATATATATATATATTTCTTTTTTTCATTGAATAAACAAATAGCTTTTAAGTATTAATACAAATATATATGTTTCATTTACAAGTATAAGTTTTGTTTTTGAAACAAAGAACTGAAAAAAAAATCCTTTATCTTATGATTATTCAGCACAGATGTCATAAACATACTCTTAAATCTAAAAATAAAATGTCATTTCACTTAGCCGAAGATAACGAAAAAGCAAAGCTATTGGATTTATGGTTATTGGGATTAAGGGGGACATCGATAACAAAAGATATAACAATAGGTTCTTCTTTGGGCAGGTACTACACGAAAAGGGTTGAACCATACACGTTCGTATGAATAGCTAAAGCGAGCCGCCTCACCTTTCTTGGGGGGTGAAATATCGGGCGTTTTTCTGGGATTCTAAGGGAGATAAAAATTTCTCTGCTCTGGGACATAAAGAGTTAAATACCCTGTTCTTTTGCCTTCTGACCATCCTGTAGTCCACCGCCTGATCTCCTGGAAACACCAAGAGCTTTTGCATGCAGGAGTGGCTCTTATGATGACATCGTTACGAGAACATTACTGGATTCTAAAAGTTAGGAAAACTATTCGAGCAGTAGTACAGAAATGTGTAGGATGCAGAAGATCTAGTGCCCAAAAGACTCGCTGGAAATTTAACTTACCTACCACTGCCTGGTGGGAGCGATTGATACAAATGGTGAAACGCATCCTGAGAAAAGTTCTAGGTAGAGCTTCATTATCCTACGAAGAACTGCTCACAATTCTCTGTGATTGTGAACAAGTTGTGAATGCTAGACCTCTAACTTATGTTACTGAAGATGTGAACGATCTAGCACCGTTAACACCATCAATGTTTTTACAGGACATAAGATTTTCAGATGTGAGAGATTTTGATGCAATTGACGCGCAAGAATTAAATAAAAGAGTTAAGTATAGGCAACATGTTCGAGAACACTTACGTAAGCGATTTCGTATTGAATATTTAGGACAATTGCGCCAGCAAAGTTCTTTGCAAAAGAATGTCAAGCAACTTACCGTTGGTGATGTCGTACTCGTAGAGTCTGATAAGAAACGTGCCTATTGGGCTTTAGCCCGAGTGCAAGAACTTATTTCTGGTAAAGATGGCCACCCAAGAGTTGCACGATTAAAAACTGAAAATGGTGAACTTTTGAGACCTGTCCAAAAACTGTACAATTTAGAGATTCCAAAAGAACTTTCTAGTGATCCAGTATTAAGAACGAGAAGTGGCAGAATAGCGACTGTCCCAAAACGTTATTAACTTTAAATACTGTTTCAACAAAAAACTTTATTCTTATTTTTTAGTATATTTCATAGTGTTACTTTGAATTTGTAATAATATGTTTAATTTTATTTGAATTTTGCAGAAGAAAATGTTTATTTACCTGTTCTGAGAAATGTAATATTGTAAGAATTGTATCTTATCACTGTAATGTAAGTATTAGTCATATTTTATTTTATATTTTATTGTACCCATTGTTGAGTTTAACTGTCGAAAACTCAAGGTGGGAGAATGTCGCGAATTAGATTAATATTTATAATTGCTTTAGTGTCCGCACTTTCATGGTGACTCCATGGTCGTGGTTTTATTTTTCGCAGATGCTCACGAGCAATGATAAAAAAGAGTAGTAGAATTTTTTTCTGGAATAAAGTTTGTGTTAAGTTTTAAGTGAAATGTTTTTGAAGCTTCATTTTTTTTTTTTTTTTTTTTTTTGTAAGATATTTAAATTAGTTTTCACACGTAAAACGACGATGTCTATATTATCGGGTAGATTTTATAGCTTCGATTTCGCATTGTTTGCGATAATCTCTTCTTAAATAAGATGAAATTTTGCGCGTTTGAAGTATATTCATTTTTCTATTAAAAAATTCTGGTAAATCACCTTGAAAATAACGGTATCCGTACGAACCATGAGTACGTGCTTAAATTCTTAATATTTCAAGAGTTCGATAACAGTCGATTAGTTAAACTTAAAAATTTAGTATCTTTCGAAGTATAATTTAATCGGAGAAGCTTCTGATGTATTTTTTTTATGGAAGTTATGAAAGTTTCAATTGAAAAATATAGTATGTGTTTATTCTTAACGTTTCAAGAGTTCGTTAACAGTCGATTGTTTATAATTCAAAGTTTGTATCTTTTAAATTGGTCGGAGACGATTATGGTGCATGTTCTGATACAAATTATGAAAATTTCAATGTTGTACAATGCAATACGTACTTAAATTCTTAGCACTTCAAATATTCAACTATAAAAAATAGTTCAAAATTTGTATCTTTCGATTTGAGTTATAATTTACTCGGGGAAGATTGTGGTTCATTTTCTGACGAAAGTTGTGTAAGCATCAATGTTGGAAAAATATGGTACGTGCTTATTCTTAGAGCTTCAAGAGTTCGATAATCGTCGATGCTTTATAGTTCAAAATTTGGATTTTCGATTAAAATTTATTCGGAAGAGATTCTGTAGCATGTTCAGATGGAAGTTGCGTAAGTTTCGATGTTGAGAAATATAGTATTAGTGCATCTGAATAAATAATGAAACAACGTTAAAACGCACAAATTATTTAAAATAATAGATGTTAAAAAGCATACAGCTGTTTCGGGACTTCTAAAGTCCCATCATCAGTGCTAAAAATAAGTGATTAAAAAAAAAGTCACACTATTAAATAAAAATTAAAACGTGCATCACAGTTTGCTGGTAAGTTGAACTAACCATGAAACGTCGCAAAGCAACAGTAAAAGCACACTGACACGCGCAATCCAAAGGAGACCAATCAGATGTCTCTTCCCACTGGGAGAGTCCAAATGAAGGAGGGGGAGGGGGGTGAAATTACAGGAAAGGAAGCCAAACTTCAGAAAATCTGGATGTACTGGAATTGTCATTAACTAAATTATTAGAGTTTTTCCATACATGAAAAGCTTCCCAAAAGTCTAAATCATAAATTGATGAACAATATTGTATTAATGAGGCTTCGGAAAATTTGACTTCGGCGTTGCTGGACTCTGATATCATTGATCTTACTAATATTCTTACAGTTATGAACTCAATAGATGACCATATTCAATTTACCAACGAATTTGAAAATAACAATCAATTACTTTTCCTGTATGTTTTGGTTTCCCGCGAAAATAACTTTTTTCAAACAAATGTCTATCGTAAACCATTCGCTGTATCTTTACCCCCCCATCTTCTTTCATTTCATCCCCCCCCCCCCAACCAGAAATTAGCTGCCTTTAACATTTATGTACACCGGGGCCTTAAATATTTGCTCCTCCGATAGTTTACTTAAAGCAGAATTAAACCATATCGAATCCATTGCCTTTGATCGGGGTTTCCCAATCGAAATAGTTGATTCCATTCATAACAAATTAAGATAACGTACTCCTTCGAACTTCAACTCAGACCGCAATGTTAATTTAATTATTCTTCCATTATTTCCAAAAATCAGTAATCAAATTTCTAAAATTTTGTCAAAATTTGATTTTAAAATAACTTATACTCCTTTCAGTAAAATACAATTCTCAAATCTCAAAGATCCAAGAGATGTTTTATCAAATTGGGGTATTTATAAGATTTCTTGCGAATGCGATAAAATGTACATCGGTCAAACGAAGCGAGCTTTGAAAAAACGTTTGGAAGAACACAGTGCTTACGTTAAAAATTGTGAAATAAAACGATCGGCTATCGCTAACCATTGTTGGTCCAATAGTTACAATTTCAAATTTTCAGAAGCCTCATTAATACAATATTGTTCATCAATTTATGATTTAGACTTTTGGGAAGCTTTTCATATATGGAAAAACTCTAATAATTTAGTTAATGACATGTCCAGTACACCCAGATTTTCTAAAGTTTGGCTTCCTTTCCTGTAATTTTACTCCCCCATCCTTACATTGGACTCTCCCGGTGGGAGGAGACATCTGATTGGTCTCCTTTGGAATGCGCGTGTCAGTGTGCTTTTACTGTTGATTTGCGACGTTTCATGGTTAGTTCTCCTTAGCAGCGAACTGTGATGCACGTTTTAATTTTTATTTAATGATGTGACTTGTTCTTAAAAAAAAAGAAAAAAAAAAAAAAAAAAAGAAAAAAAATATTTTTTTTAGCACTGATGATGGGACTTTAGAAGTCCCGAAACAGCTGTATGCTTTTTAACATCTATTATTTTAAAAAATTTGTGCTTTTTAACGTTGTTTCATTATTTATTCATACCGGGTGTCCAGTAAATGACTGACCCATTTTAAAATTAAATAACAAAAAAACGGTTTGAGATAAAAATGCGCGGTTTGCGGTATTGTTATTAGAATATCAATAAATTTTGAATATGCATTTCCTTCAAATAGTTCTAATTTCGGCCAAAAAGATGGCGCTGGCGGCATCAGACTACAGAAATACCGCCTGTTTTCTTGTTCTCAAGCTGATGATCTTTCCGGCTCATTTTCCCGAGTCGAATCTGAGTCGAAATATTGAATCGACTCTCCACTCAACTGCAGAAATAGGGTATGTTGATTGGAACGAGATTTAAAATAACATTTAAGATTGAACGGGGTCTATTGTAACAATCTATGTCTATTGTAGCCTCCTCAGACAAATATCACGGGGAACTACAAAAACTAGTTTAAAATTACGGTGAAACATCTCCAGAGATGTGTCAATCTATGAATAAATATTTATGACCAGCAAACGTTTGTAAAAGAATCCTAGAAATATTTGTAACAATTCTAGAAAAATTTAAATTAATTTAAAGGATGTTCTTTAGTGTTTCAAAATTCTCTTCGGAATATGTCATTTTAACCGCTTAACTGATACTCTTTTTACGTATATATAGAAATATATTTATGTAAATATGATTTATTATCTTTTTTAAATTTTGTATAAAAAAACCAATGTTCAATTTATTTTTCAATATTAATATTTATAAAATTGAACTAAAATAAGTAGACATTCAGTTTTATCTAAAATATCTATGGCCCCACCAGTGGGTGATAGATTCTGACGTTTCAACTGGTAGACGGCAGTGCTGGGTTCGAACCCAATCGCGTCTGTCGGCATAACCGTTCGGAATTTTCCGTGGTTTTCTTCGAACCTTGGATTTTCTTGTGTAAATACGGGTTAGGTGCCCTTACAGAGACACCCACGTAGGGCATACCCTGACCATCCCCTCATCATTCTGACCTATATCCCACGTGTACTTAATCGGCCGACATTAAATAAACCAAACCAAACTAAAATATCTATAGGCAATTTTATGGCAAAACATTTTTATGGAAACTTTTTACTGAAATAAAGTTTCGTTTCTTTTTCTTCTAGTTTTTTTTTAAAAATATTGCGTGAAACAAAAGCTGTTGAAAATGTTTCAGAAGCCAATGCAGTATCCACTGTCCCGATCCTTTCTTTCATTTACTATCGCCCGATTCTACTTTTTTCTCCTGTTGGATTCGATGGTTGAAATACGAATCGGTTTTAAAAGCCTAGATTACAAATTTTGAAGCTATATTTGTGTAATGCAATACCGAATAACAGTAAAAAAGCAATAAACATCAAATTGATGCTCTTAGCACAATATCAAGTTTAAATTTTGAGGTATTTGCGTCATCTAAACTGTAAATAGAAGAGGTTATTACAATGCTGATTTAAACGCCAGTTGAGACGTCAGAAACTATCGCCCACTGGTGAGGCCATAGATATTTTAGATAAAACTGAATGTCTAC
This sequence comes from Maratus speculifer, assembly GCA_964019185.1. Lineage (NCBI taxonomy): Eukaryota > Metazoa > Arthropoda > Arachnida > Araneae > Salticidae > Maratus > Maratus speculifer. The sequence continues at coordinate 214,828,244 of OZ025301.1, read as the reverse complement.
TTATTTTAATTCAATTTTATAAATATAAATATTGGAAAAATAAATTGAACATTGGTATCTTTTTATACATAATTTAAAAAAGATAAAAAAATCATATTTTTAATAATATTTCTTATTTTAAATCAGATACAGGAGATATTTTCAGAATGTTTTTTTTTTAGTTCTTTTCCTCATACCGGGGGAAAAGAACGAGATTACATATTTCCCTCCTATATGGGGGGGGGGGGCAAAAATATATTTCAGGTTCTATGATGCTTTTTGTAATAAAGTTTTGAAGAAGGATGACTTACAGGCTATAAAAAAAGATACGTCTTCCTTTTTTCTTTTTAAATATCCGTACATTTTAGCGTAGATACGTTTCCTGCCGTGGGTGGGTGGGGGGAGGCGAGGTGTGTACAAAAGACATCTTAAAATCTCTCACGGCTTTCGTAATAAAATTTTTGGATACGTTAAATGACAAAATATGAATATAAAGTAGGGATGCATTCGGTTTTCGGAAAAAATAATAATATTTTGTTTTAGGCAGGTTTTTGCCTTAGCAGGTAGTTTTGTATGTTTCTTTCTACTTCGTGATCAATAAATTTTTATGTCTAAAACAGGATTTATTGTAGACGGATTCCTTTATAGTAAGATTTAGAAAATTTTAATGTGCCAATTTATAAGTTTTCTTAGACAGGAGACTTGACAACGCTATTTGCATACCATTGTTTTAAAATTTTAACTGGTTTGCCCGTACAACATACCGGCAATTATAGTTTGCTTCTTTCATCACTTAAAGCTTTCTGACACTACTAAAAATTTTAAATGCAATTTCATACTATTTAATAGAAGAAATATTTAAATTAAATATTACGATTATTTTAGCTTTAAAAAAGCGGCGTTTATCCCATATTTTCATTTCATTGTACGTAAAAAAGCGTATCAGTTAAGCGGTTAAAATAACATATTCCGAAGATAATTTTGAAACACTAAAGAACGTCTTTTAAATTAATTTAAATTTTTCTAGAACGCTTCTTTAATAAATGTTTTCTTGTCATAAATATTTATTTATAAATTGATACACGGTTGGAGATGTTTTACAGTAATTTTAAACTAGTTTTTATAGTTTCCAGTGATATTTGTCTGAGGAGGTTACAATAGACAAAGGTTGTTAAAATAGGCCTAGTTCAATCTTAAATGTTATTTTAAATCTCGTTTCAATCAACAAATCCTATTTCTGTAGTTGAGTGGAGAGTCGATTCAACATTTCGACTCGGATTCGACTCGGGAAAATGAGTCGGAAAGATCATCAGCTTGAGAACAAGAAAACAGGCGATATATTCTGCAGTCTGATGCCGCCAGCGCCATCTTTTGGCCGAAATTAGAACTATTTGAAGGAAGTGCGTATTGAAAATTTATTGATATTCTAATAACAATACCGCAAACCGCGCATTTTTATCTCAAACCGTTTTTTTATTATTTAATTTTAAAATGGGTCAGTCATTTACTGGACACCCGGTTATAAGCACAAAGTACAATCCTCCCCCCCTTTTATTAGGGCATAGTTTGATAAGAGTTATGAAAGTTTCAACGTTGCACAATGTAATACATATTTAAATTCTTTGCGTCTCAAACATTCAGAGAGAGTCGAATTTTTATAGTCCAAAATTTTTATCGTTCGATTTGAGTTATAATTTACTCGGGGAAGATTACGGTTCATTTTCTGATGAAAGTTTTGAAAGTATTAATGTTGAAAAACGTAGTACGCGCTTATTCTTAACGCTTCAAGAGTTTCATAATCCTCGATGTTTTATAGTTCAAAATTTGTATCTTTTGATTCGAGTTGAAATCTATTCGGAGGAGATTCTGAAGCATTTTCTGATGGAAGTTGTGTAAGTTTCAATGTTGAGAAATATACTATTGGTGCATACTCTGATAAGAGTTATGAAAGTTTCAACATTGCACAATCTAATATGTATTTAAATTTTTAACGTTTAAAGAGTTCGGAGAGAGTCGATTTTTTACAGCTCAAATTTAGTACATTTTGATTTGAGTTATAATTTAATCGAAGAAGATTCTGTGAAGGTGCTACCGATGAGTAGGTAAAGGAATTCAAAACACTCGATTGTAAATTTAATTATTTATATTTATTTCATTACTACAATAAAATATATTTTATTTAACAAGGAGATGGAGAGTTCAAACTAAGCTTACCTAGGGAATTCATTTGCAGGCAGTTGAGTTGCTCTAAACTTTCAGCAGCTCATCGTAATTACTTACAAGGAGAGGACCAATTTTGATAATGACAGATTTTGATTATTTTTACATATGTTGTTGGATTGAGGCCCCTTATTCTCAGGTTCAACGGGTTTTATGAAACGCACCTAAATTCTCAAGAAACAGGGGGGGGGGGGTGTAGTATAATATTATAATGCAACATACGTACTTATTTTCGCTGGCGTAGCTCATTCGGTCGAGCGTTAGCTCATGGGTACGTGAACCGCAGGTTCGATTCCAGAACGCGTTAAGTTTTCTTTTTTCTTTTTTGCTTTATAAATGTACTTGTAATTAAAATTTACTAAACTTATTGTCAATTAAAAATTGAATATCAATTATAATTTTAACTTTGTTTTTGTAACTAAATCGTTATATAAAACGTTTAATTTTTTTAAATGACCTAAAATGTAATTCATCTATTATTTATCTATGTAATGATATTGAATAATTGTGTCAATTCGTTATTTTAAGGAAACATCCTTTATATATTGCCCTAATAAAGGAAATGAATCAGATTTGTAATTAGAATTTAATATTTTCCATTTAAAAATTTTAAATCGTACATAAATTACAATTTAAATACCTAATTTTTATTCATTCCTTCTTATTTTTTAATCATTATTAAACTTTTTTTAATATTTAAAATTTTTTTAAAATTTTGATCTATTATGATTAGCGAAAATTCCAAGTCTTTTGTGGCACACTGTAATTGTGGCGAAAATAAAAATAAATGCAAAAAGAAGATAAAGGTGACCTTAAAATGATTCAAAGCGAAGCATATACGTATCACAAATTTTTTAAAAAAAACTTTAATATGCAAAAAAGAGATTGTGCTACTTTTCAATAAGATTACGCTTCTTAATTTGAAAACAGAGCAGCATTATCATCGTAACTATTTCTCTTATTGAGGCAATATATAAAGGGTGAAAAAAAATATTAACTCGTTATACCAAAAGGTCACCAATCAAATTAATAACTCATTTTAAACACCACAAAATTTAGAACACTATAAAACAAAGCATGTAACACATGTGTCAATTCAAACAACACACGTAACACACTTTCAAAGTACTTTCTAGATGATGCCTTTAAAATTACACAATTTAGAAAATGAAATAAGAGACAGTTTGCTTTATAGAAAGAAGAAATGGCAGGAGATTACTAAGTGAGTTGACTAATTTTTATTAACAACACATGTAACACACTTTCAAAGTACTTTGTAGATGATGCCTTTAAAATTACACAATTTAGAAAATGAAATAAGAGACAGTTTGCTTTATAGAAAGAAGAAATTGCAGGAGATTACTAAGTGAGTTGACTAATTTTTACTAACAACACACGCAACACACTTTCAAAGTACTTTGTAGATGATGCCTTTAAAATTACACAATTTAGAAAATGAAATAAGAGACAGTTTGCTTTATAGAAAGAAGAAATTGCAGGAGATTACTAAATGAGTTGACTAATTTTTACTAACAACACATGTAACACACTTTCAAAGTACTTTGTAGATGATGCCTTTAAAATTACACAATTTAGAAAATGAAATAAGAGACAGTTTGCTTTATAGAAAGAAGAAATTGCAGGAGATTACTAAGTGAGTTGACTAATTTTTACTAACAACACATGTAACACACTTTCAAAGTACTCTCTAGATGATGCCTTTAAAATTACACAATTTAGAAAATGAAATAAGAGACAGTTTGCTTTATAGAAAGAAGAAATTGCAGGAGATTACTAAGTGAGTTGACTAATTTTTGCCAATAAATGTCAATAACTGCATTCCTGAAAAAATTGTAGTATAACTTTTAACAGCACTTTTTGCACAATCTTTATCCTGGCACAACACATTCACAGAACAACCGAAAAATATTTTGTTAGAAGCAGGGGTTCTCGATGGCTTTTGACCAACATGAGCGATTTGGCGAATAAGAAATAAAAAACAGTCGCCAAATAAAAGAAAATTTTAGCAAAGTAGATTCGGCATGAAACACTAAAACACTTATCTTTAACCCTTTTTGTATCAGTTTTTTGCAGTGTGTTCTAAAATAACATTTTTTTTTTTTTTTTTTTTTTTTTTTTGGTCATTGTTTAGAAAATCAAAATTTTACTATACGCAAAGAAACTGTTACAAATAAGTATATTCTAAATGTCTTTTAAATGTGTAAATATTTCAAACATTCTTTTCACCGTAAAATGCTATGAGATTTCGACTATAACAGATAGAAAAAATTGATGAACTGGCCATTGATACTTTGTGTACAACTAATAAACCGTACGGTGAATTTCAAATTCAACGTCGCATTTCAGCAAACCTTTTTTTATTTGGCGATTGATTTGAATTGTTTTGTTTGTGATTTTAGTGGTGCATATATTGTGATAAACTAACAACAGATAAATACTTATCATATAATCTTTTCTGTATCTTTTTTTGTTGTTAAATTGAATTGGTGTAACTCTATAAATAGTAATGTAAATAGCACGGTGCGATTGAAGATGAAAAGTTACATCAATCGTACAGTAATGTGGATAAGAATCTCAACTGTAACTGCACACAAAAGAAACAACAGATATTGGCCACTTGAAATTTGGCGAGTCTTATTGTTCATTTACTTGCCAAATGATGTATTTTATCATGATTTGGTTCAATGGCGAAGTGGCAGCGAGAACCTCTGCCAGAAGTGTCAAATATAGTGTTTCAAAAATGTTTCACAAGTTTTCAGTGTACACAGAGATACAAACTCAATTTTTAATTAAAATAATCAAAGCTGTTTTTATATTTCAGGTCCTGTGCATTTTGAATGGAGCTTGAATTTAATTGGAAACAAGTTGAGAAGCCCGAATGTGTTTCTGAGATACAAACAGTTCGGAGAAGTGAAACTTTCTAGAAATCGACTTGAATATCTTACTGACGGAGATTTCACGTTTATTTTAGAATCCACATACGATATAAGATATCTGGAACTTCAAGAAAATCAAATACGACGGATAGATACAAACACTTTTAAAACAATCAGAAAACATCTATATAGTTTGGACTTGAGTTTTAACTCTATTTATTCGCTTAATGGAAGTGTCAGATATATGTTTAAACTAAAAAGTCTGTATTTGGCAAATAACTTAATACAGGTAACTTTTTTTCCCTTACTCTATTATTTCAAATTTATCTCTATAATATAGTATTTGCTTCATTTAGCATATAGTTCATGTACAGGGTGGTCATAAAATAACTTTCCCATGTATGAACCCCTAGCATCCTAACCGCTCAACAATCAAAAAGAAATTTTAGATATACAGTGGACTCTCTCTATTCTGAACATAGGACCGTCCAAAAATGTTCATATTATAGGGGATGTTCAGCATAGAGGGAGATTGGAAATGCTTTACTACTACTACTATGTACAGTGACCAAGACGGTAGTTGTTGAAATAAGGTCGGTGCTACGGGTTTATTATTATATTTTCCTTTTTTTAAGTTTTAAAAGTAAACTAACATGATTTGTACAATCCTTACCCCTTTAAGCATCCTGCAGAATTTTACATGCAAGTTTAACAATTCATAAAATAACAGCTACGGAAAGTACTGATATGCAGATTTGTATTTTATAATATTAGATATTAATTTATCATATGCAATTCAAAAATTAACATTAATATCAATTTTGAGTTAAATAAACCTTTGAATCTAAAACTATGTGATGGAAAAACCCAGTTAGGCCGCGTAAAGGATTAATGAATGTCCTATCATGGGAAAAAATGAAATTTGCTGGAATTAAATAGCAACAAAAATATAAGTAAATAGTTTCTTTAATTACCATTTTCTCAGTAGTTGATCAATCGAAGAAATCAGTCTTAAATTCCAAAATTAATCTTTAAAATATGCTTAAACTGTGATTAAAAATATTTCATATAAAACTATTATTTGAAATAAGAACGATGGAAGAGGATTTTTTTTTTAATTTACCGGAATTTTTTCCAACTAATCACAAACTAAATTTTTGCGTTTTCTAATTAAAAAAAAAAAAAAAAGTCCTGTTACAGTAGACAGCTGACAAGAATGTGAGAACAGCTGCTCCAATATTTAACTGAAGATTCTATCAAACAAATTGCAGTTTCAAGTACATACTTACAACTAGCAGTGATTTTGTGTCTTTATTTTCCAATCGAGTTTGTTGAACTTTTTTATTCTTCTGTAACAGTTTCTTCGAATTTCCAGGATCAGAACTCGAATTCACGTTGCAAACAGGTGTTCAGTTTACAGAGAGATGGAGTAGAATATTGGGAACCAAAAGTAGTGTTCATAATACAGAGAGTTCATCTTTTGTTAAGTATATGGAGTTTCGCCGGGACCGTTGGAATGTGTTCATAATACCGGGGTGTTCACATTAGAGAGTGTTCAGATAGAGAGAGTCCACTGTATTTATTTCAAGATATGCGCTCGAGATCGTGATGATTTAAACAAACAGAGCTCCAATAGAGGTTGCACAGAAAAATTTTCGAAATTTTCGATGCACAAATCGTGCACGTTATGCGTGTTTCATACACAAATTTACCAGTGCATTGAAAAACCAGAAATGGCGTTGAAATGATACACGTACGATCAAAAGTGCCAACTTAAAGACTCGCAAAAAAGTGGCTACAACGGATGTTTTTCAGTAGCCATTTTTATCTTCATTTTTGAACAGTGTAATGTTGTAAGATTTGTTTTAAAATGTGTTTCTGTCTTGTGTTTGTGTACAAATAAAAATAAAAATATTTGTTTTACAGTGCTAAATATTAAGTTACTTAGGAACTGATCAGGATTGAGAACCACGATATTATACCGGCAGTTTTAGTCATACGTGTATCGTTCCAATGTCATTTATTGCTTTTCAATATGCTGACGAATTTGTGCAAGAAAAAGTAGGGTGTTGCCTTTCGAAAATGTCGAAATCTTTTCACTGTAACTGTAAACGTGAGAGCTCTATTGTTTTAAATCCTCACAATCTCGAGCGCATACCTTCGAATAACTAAACCTGAAATTTTCTTTCGATTGGTTGAGTGGTTAGGTCGTTAGGGGTAGATATAGCGGAGAAGTTTTTTTCATGATCACTCTATATGTTGCATACACACGTGGAAAAACTTGTCAATTTACACCAAATTATCCCTCACTTTTAACAACTAATTTCCGTATTCCTGAAAAGTTTTTATCCATGAATTCTTCCCGAAAGCTTGAAAAAGAGGAACAAATTACGCCGATAATGTGTTTTGCAAAGAATATTTACATTCCTATCATGCATGCGCTTTATTGGGTGCGTTCGTAATTATGTAAATTGGTAGCACCTGTATTTGTCGTACAGTCTGTCCGTCCGCATATAATAACACAAAAAACTACCCAACCGAATTGTTTGAAATTTAAAATGTATAATTGTTGTATAATTTTGTCGCGTCATTTCAAATTTTATGAAAATAGGATGCATAGATCAATTACAGGGACAATCAAAAGTATTTCGTCACATTACGATCAATGGGAAAAAAAGTTTCAAATGCATTTTAATAGTGTTACACTCATTCGAATATAATAGAATACATGAACCTATGAAGTATATATACAGGGTGTCCCTAAACAAATGGTATATACGCTAGGGAGTGATAGAACACATCAAGACGAGTAATAGTAAATAGGAAACCAAGGGTCCCAAACGTTTTCCAAAGGAGATAGCCGCCATTAATGTTTGGGGTCCAAAATTTCAAATACACATAAAAAACGGAAAAATTAGTCGATTGATTTGCGGTTTTCACTAAAATTATTCTTTATGTTGGTATTCTCTTAAAAATAAATTATAAAGATAAATTTCGAAAAATGCCGATAGAGGGCGCTTTAGACTTTAAAGTAATGAAAAACTATTTTTTGCCGTGATTTTTTGCATCTCATTAAATAGTTTCGTAAGCTTAGACTTAAACTTAAATTTTGAGCTCAAAATCTGAATAGTTGGAAGCGGTTAAGTAGCACAAACTTAACTGCGTTCAGAGGGTTTAAATTTCAAATGATTATAAAAAACGGAAAAATTGGTCGATTGTTTTGCGGTTTTCACTAAAACTATTCTTTTTGTCGTTATTTTATTGAAAATGAATTATAAAGATAAATTTAAAAAAATGCCGATAGAGGGCGCTTTAAACTTTGGAGTAACGAACAACTACTTTTTACGTTATTTTTTGTATCTGATTAAATGTTTTCGTAAACTTAAATTTTGAGCTCAAAATCTTAATAGCTGGGAGTGGTTAAATAGCACAAATTGAACTGTGTTCAGAGGGTTCAAATTTCAAATGGTAATAAAAAACGGAAAAATTGGTCGATTCATTTGCGGTTTAAAATAAAACTATTCTTTAAGTCAATATCTTCTAGAAAATGAATTTTAAAGATAAATTTCAAAAAATACCGTTAGTGGGCGCCTTAAACTTCAGAGTAACCAACAACAATTTTTAACCGTTATTTTTTGTATCTAATTAAATGCTTTCCAAAACTTGTTAAATGTTTTCGAAATCTTAGATTTAAACTTAAATTTTGAACTCAAATTCTGAATCGTTGGGACGGGTTAAGAAGCGTAAACTGAAGTGTGTTCAGGAGTTGAAATTTAACCCCCCCCCCCCCGAACCCAATTCACTTTTGCGCTACTTAAACACTCGCAACGACTCAGAATTTGATCTCAAAATTTAAATCTAAGCATTTGAAAGCATTTAATGAGATTTAAAAAAATAACGGTTAAAAATAGTTGTACGCTACTCCAATGTCTAAGGCGTCCTCTATCTACATTTTGTGAAATTTATCGTTAAAATTCATTTTCAAGAAAACACTGATTTAAAGAGTAGTTTTAGCATAAACCACAAACGAATCGACTAATTTTTCCGTTTTTTTTTTATAGTTTTCCGTTTCATTTGAAATTTAAACCCTCTGAACACAGTTCAGTTTGTGCTACTTAACCACTCCCAACTATTCAGATTTTGAGCTGAAAATTTAAGTTTAAATCTAAGCCTACGAAACCATTTAAATGCATGCAAAAAATACTAGCAAAAAATAGTATTAGGATGGATTATTTCGTTAATCCAAAGTCTAAAGAGCTCTCTATCGGCATTTTTCGAAATTTATCTTTATAATTCATTTTCAATAAAATACCGACATAAAGAATAGTTTTAGTGAAAACCGCAAATCAATCGACCAATTTTTCCGTTTTTTATAATCATTTAAAATTAAAACCCTCTTAACACAGTTAAGTTTGTGCTACTTAACCGCTTCCAACTATTCAGATTTTGAGCTCAAAATTTAAGTTTAAGTCTAAGCTTACGAAACCATTTAATGAGATGCAAAAAATCACAGCAAAAAATAGTTTTTCATTACTTTAAAGTCTAAAGCACCCTCTATCGACATTTTTCGAAATTTATCTTTATAATTTATTTTCAAGAAAATACCAACATAAAGAATAATTTTAGTGAAAACCGCAAATCAATCGACCAATTTTTCCGTTTTTTATGTGTATTTGAAATTTTGGACCCCAAACATTAATGGCGGCTATCTCCTTCGGAAAACGTTTGGGACCCTTGGTTTCCTATTTACTGTTACTCGTCTTGATGTGTTCTATCAACCCCTAGCGTATATACCATTTGTTTAGGGACACCCTGTATATATATATATATATATATTAAAATATGCATTCTCTACAATCTGTGATGCAAAGAATATTTATTATTAAATTACAGGGTCACACAAAAGTATTCCACTACATAAAGCTATACGAGAAAACATTGTTTGGGACGTGTGTTAATTATATTAAACTATTTCACATTTTATAAATATGATATACGTTGCTGAGGTGTAATAAAAGTTTCTTCCTGTATACTTACAGAAACACAAACAAGATTTCGACCTCTATACTATATCTGAAGTATTGTCTACTATAACAGCAAGATCATGATATTTTTAAAACTTCGCTATCGTATGCACCTCATTTTCTACGCTTCACGTGCAATTTCCAACTTGTTAATACTAAAATCCGAATTTATTTTAAAAATGAAAAACCAAAAATTTCATACAATAAGATTTTTAATTTAATTAAAATAGAAAAATATTTTATAAATTAAAAATGAATAACAATTACTTTTTTCATTCATTTAAAACTAGTGGACATTTATTTTTTTAAGTTGAATAATTAGAATAAAGTGTTTAAAGCTAAATTTGTCAAGTTGTTTATAAAAAATGTTCGCATTTAAAATATATTTTAAATGAACAGATTTAAAATAAATATTTTAATTTAAATATTATATGGAAAAAAAGGATTCTACTCAAAAAAAAAAAAAAATTATCTAATAAAAATAGATTATTAATATTTTACATTTAGCAGTCTACCTAAAAAAACTGTAATTCATATTTTTATCGTATACTAGTACTAAAGTATTTAAACCCCAGATACAATCTTATTAATGAAGAAATCTTCAAGAAATTAATTTAAAATTAAAAGAGTTTAAAAAAAAATAATCACTGGTCCTTCTGAAACAAATAAATTTATTTCAAAGTATTTTGCTATTCTGCAGCTGTAGTTTAATAGACCTCATTTATCTCGCAACACAACGATAGCTACACCGATTCCAAATAAGATCTTATATTTTTCAGGCATACTATACATTTATTTCTGTAATACTGAAAAATAAACTAGGACAAAATAATATTTGTCCATTGACAAGAAAATCATGGCAGCGGTGCTGCCGGTAGTATTTCTATGAATTGAAGGACGTATTTCTGAGAGTATATTCTGCTGGAATGTTTTCCCATAAGGCATGACTAGGTAGGTTTCTCAAAAATAATTTAAAAGAAACTTTACCTTTCTGTTGTTAATACTTTTATTTGATGAAAATAAAGTTGAATAATGATGCACATAATGTTTGAAACACTTCACAACATAAAAGAACAGATGGACAGTCTTGTCATTATTTACACAAACACTAAAAATAAAGAAAAAATAACTTTGAAACATATATTAGCTTCAGTTTGATGCAGTTCTTGATGGATAGTAATTACTCCTCTGGAATAATAATGGATAATCATGGATTTTTAATCCATGGCAAAATTTTGCAGCCAACTGCTACTTGAGTCACTACTTAACTAACTATTCTTAAGTCTGTCACAGCAAAACAGAAGAATTGTCTGATGCTGCCAACTGGTAGCAAGTTCTGGTACCCCCCCCCCCCCAAAAAAAAAAAAAAAAAAAAAAAAAATTCTAACACATTTATACATGTATGCCTAGGGATTTAAAAAAGAAGTTATTGCAATCATATCTGAAACAGTTTATGATAGAATCACATCGGATGTTAACATAATCTACTTACAATTTCAAGCTTTTATTAGATAACGCAAAGAACAGAAATATATATACAGGGTGTCCGAAAAGTCTGGAAACGGCCGAATAACTCGAGAAATACATATGAGATTGAAAAACGTAAATATACGTGTTAAATATTTTTAAATAAGCTACTCTGTGATACCAAATTTGACCTTCGAAACCGACCCCCTGGGGATCAGAGGGGGTCCAACTTTGAAATCTTAAATTATAACCCCCATTTTTTATTGCAGATTCGGATTCTACGGACAAAAATACGTAACTTTTGTATTTGATGTTTATTTCAAATCTTCGTTTATCATGGTGTAATCGAGCATATTAAATCGATACATATTCCCGCTTTTCCAACGGGATTTTCCCTAATCGAAACTGATTGGGCAGAATTTTTGACGTCAAATTCCTCGTCTTTTGTAGGAATAGCGTTTCCTGAAAATCACCCGTGCCGATTATTTCAATAGTGCTACACTGTTAAAAATTTGGCCCATTTGCTGCAGCGTCATTCCACAGCTATTATAGAATATCTCTTTTGTGACCAATGAGAATGCTCCATAACACAGTAAAGTAATCGTTTTCTATAAAAGCGGTGGAGTGACGATGCAGCAAAAGGGTCAATTTTTTTACAGTGTACTTTACTGTGTTATGGAACATTCTCATTGGTCATGAAAGAGATATTCTATAAAAGATGTGGAGGGACGCTACAGCAAATGGATAAAATTTTTAACTGTGTAGCACTACCGAAATAATCGGCACGGGTGATTTTCAGGAAACGCTATTATTGCAAAAGACGAGGAATTTGATGTCATAAATTCTCCCCAATTAGTTTCGATTAGGGAAAATCCCGTTGGAAAAGCGGGAATATATATCGATTTAATATGCTCGATTACACCATGATAAACGAAGATTTGAAATAAACATCAAATACAAAAGTTACGTATTTTTGTCCGTAGAATCCGAATCTGCAATAAAAAATGGGGGTTATAATTTAAGATTTCAAAGTTGGACCCCTTCTGACCCCCAGTGGGTCGGTTACGAAGGTCCAATTTGGTATCATTGAGTAGCTTATTTAAAAATATTTAACACGTATATTTACGTTTTTCAATCTCATATGTATTTCTCGAGTTATTCGACCGTTTCCAGACTTTTCGGACACCCTGTATATTAAGATTCTTATTGAAGTTTTGTTTTCACCAACAGTAAACCAACGTTGGTCCAAGCACTTTGAGCCAGTACTTGGTAAATGGTTAAAAATGATTAAATTAATTCCTTTGTTAGTCAACAATAAGCCAATGTTGGTTTAACCGTTTCATACACTTTGGAAAGTGGTTAAAGGAGATTTTTCCTTTTTCAATTAGCTAACACTAAGCCAGCGTTCATTAAAAAATTTTATGTTTCTCCGGAGTTGTTAGAAAAGGTAATTTTTATCTATAATTAGCAGTGTTGAATCCAGGGGGTAATTCAGGGGGGACATCCCCTCGGAGCGATGAAATGTCCCTCCCCCCCCCCGGAAATTTTGAGATTTTGGTTTTTCATTGGTCAAAAAGTGCAGTTCCCTCCCCCCCGGAACTCAATAATGTCTTCCTCGGAGCCACAGAAGTCCCTCCCAGAGAAAAGTGTCTGAATTTAACATTGATAATTAGTCAATAGTAAAGCAACGTTCGTCCAATCCCTTTGAGCTACTTGAAAAGTAGTTAAAAATGGAAATTTTTCTTTTATTAACCAACAATACGCCAAAGTTGGTCCAATCATTTTATGTGACTTGGGAAGTGGTTAAATAAGTGAGTAAGTGTGATCCAGATCGCACAGAGGGTTTTGTTTAATATTTCTATTAAAAAAAAAAAAAAAAAAAAAAAAAAAAAACTAATCCTTATATTAATAAATCCAAATTGTTAATTTATAAATATTAAATTCTTAAATAGAAAGCAGCAGAAGTAAATTTAATTTTTAAATAATCATAAAAGGAAGTTATTTATTTTAATCAAATTAAAAACATTCAAATCAAAATATTTAAATAAAATCCAAAATCCCAATCCTTTTGAAAATCCGAAAAAAAAAAAGAAAAAAAAATTAGCGGAGATGTAAATAAAATTTAAAATTTCTAAAAACGAAAAAAATTATTTAAACGAAATTTAAAATGTTGAATCTTTAATAAATGCAATAGTCCGTAAAATGGAAAGAATATTGAATTTCAAACAATATTATGAATGTCAGATGAACGAAATCCTAATAATATAAACCATTAAATTGCAAAAAATTAAATCCATCTTAGTATAAAAATTTCAAGTTCCGGCAACGAGTTTCGAACCATGAAACTTCGATTTATTGGCGAGATGCACGAAAAACGTTGAAATTAAGATTCTCTTCTAAAATATAATCGCAAAAATGAACTGATGACATTAAAAAAATTTATTTCATTAAAATAATAAACTTTTCCATTTTTTTTTCATTTTTTGTGTGACACGAGGTATTTAGCTTTAAGTACACCAAATTTGAAATCTCTGATATATACAGTTTTTGTATACGGACTATGTGACCGACAGACAGAGGACAGAGAGAATAGGATTTCGCCAGCTCAACGAAACCCTTAAGGGTGTATTCGAAAAAGCGCTTTTCCACCTTCAGCAGCTCTAAATTTTCCGATACAATTTCAGACACATTTTTAAAAGTAGAAACATGAAATTTGCTGAGGGGATTTTTGAAGGAACGTATAAGGTGCCGTGTGATGTCTTTTTTACGCTGAATTCATTAGAATTTGATTTTTAAGCAATTAACTTCTCAGGAAGACCTTTTTTTCGTTCCCAAATCTTCCACTTCGGAAAAATTGGTTCAAATTGCCGTTTTTGATTGCTTTTTTTGCAATATTTTGTGCACTTATCTAAGAATTGACCTTCACGGCACTTTGTGCACTTTCTAAATAAGAGAATCTGTGAATTTGATGTGTTTGAGAGCAAAAAGGAATTCAAAAATAAATCGGAAAACAAGCAGTTGAATCGAAATACACCCTTAAAAGACAATTTTATTCTCTGGTTAGCCATCAATAAGCAACGTTGGCATAGTTATGGAAAGAGATTAAAATTGGTAAAATTGGTAATTGGTGTTCTTTACGTAAAAATGGGCGCAAGTGTAACCAATCATTATTGTTTTCAGTCTGATCCAATCTTAGATGAGATTCGGAAATTCCATTTTAGTTTATTTTTTGAGTAATTTAGAGTTTAGTATTAATTATTTTTTTTAGTTTAATTTTTCAGTAAAATTCAACTGTAACATGTCTCTTTCAACAGTCTTTTGCAAGGGATGAATTTGAAGGTCTTGTCGAACTTACTAATCTTTATCTGGAACACAACCATTTAAAGGAAATGGGGCAATTCCAACAGCTGCCTTCCCTGCGATCTTTAAATATCGCTCACAATGGTATCAAATTAATAAGGATGGACCAAGTGCCTAGCCGTTTGGTTTATTTGTATTTAGAAGGTAAGTTCTTTATTAAGTACTTTTATCCCCTTCTATCCGATGTATTTTACACAAATTTTATTTGGTTTGCTCCACCTTTTTTTTAAGTT
Organism: Maratus speculifer; assembly: GCA_964019185.1. Classification (NCBI taxonomy): domain Eukaryota; kingdom Metazoa; phylum Arthropoda; class Arachnida; order Araneae; family Salticidae; genus Maratus; species Maratus speculifer. The sequence goes on along the minus strand of OZ025301.1, from coordinate 214,813,064 downwards.
ATGTTTATTTATTTAATCAGAAAATGGTCTCATTAAATAAGATAAATGTCACTTTTCTTTATTAGAACACACCGATTGTTGTAATATTGAAATGCAACTAAAATGGTCGGTTGACAAGCTTCGAAATTCGTTACATGAGTTAAAATCTGCTGCTCCACTTGCTGATATTTACAAGATTTCCCTCGAAAAGTAGCCTTTTTATGGTGCTTTTTTCGGTTTTTCTTCTATATTCCTCCCCTTTGCCACAATTGACTCAGCAACGCAGAAACTTCCAACTTAAAACATGATTATCATTTTCATTTGCACACTGAACTACAGTAAAAACTCGATCTATCGTTCCCGCATTAATCGTTTTATTTCTACGGTCACTCCACAAATTATGCTTAAATAATGTTAACGAAACCCGCAAGCATCGTTTCAAAAAGTCGTTTTCCCGCATTCATCGTTTTGAAATTTTTCTTCTCGCCGAAATGAAATTGAAAGTTATGCGAATTCATATGGCACACAAATTGGTTGGTTGGTTGGTTGATTTTTGACGTCCGATTATCTACGCTAGGGATATAGGACCAGGGGGGGAGTGCCCTTCGTGGGGGTCTTTCTAAAGGAACCTAACCCGTATTTACGCAAGGTTCGAAGAAAACCACGAAAACTCCGAACGGTTAGGCCGACAGCTGCGATTGGGTTCGAACCCAGCACCGGCCGTCTACCAGTTGAGAGGTCCGAACCTCTCGGCCACTGGTGGGGGCCACACAAATTGGAATTACTTCTTTTATCCTAAAAAAAAACTCATTTGTGCTATTTGTGATGATGAGGCGAAAAAAAAGCCGGGGAAGAGTGATTGTATATAACAGAGGATGCGATTATGTTTCCATTGATCAAGATGTTGCGACATGTGAAATTTTAAACATAGGAAAAATGCGCTATAATGTAAAAAATAAAAATAATGGCTCAGAAGCAAAGGATAAAGTTAATGCCGGTGAAGCTGAGCCGCCAGTGCCAAGTCTGACTGATGCAATTACGGCATTTGAAACTGTATGAACTTTTATATATGCACATGAAATTACAGAAAATTACCAATGAAATGTTGTATATCTTGAAAATTTATTTTTTGATTTAAAAAAAAAATGAACAAAAAACCAAACAAAATTTTTAATTTTGAAAAATAAATAGAAATTTTTTATAACTCTGATTTATTTCTTTTACAGTTTCGTAAGCAACAAATTAGTATACTGTATACAGCACATGCCTTAGTAATGCATAAACGAAGTGTTTTTTCGTGTTTTGAAGTTAATCTGCATTCATCTTTTTCCCGCACCCCTTGAAAAACGATGGATCGAGGGTCTACTGTATTTTCAACTTGAATCTTGCAGTATATCTCTACTCAATTCCTTATTTTGCCTGCACGTTGCCATTGCACACTCTCAAGTATTTCGTTCAGCGAATGACGTCACCGCAGCATGATACGTCACTCACTTCTTACCCAAAGTCGGAAAAAAAAATTCCGATTTTTTTTTCCGGTTTTCGACGGATTTATACGTTTTAGAAGGTCCTGAACACGTTTTGACTATTTTTAAAAAATGTGTCTGTGAGTCTGTCTGTCTGTATGTGACAAAAAATTTGTGGGCGCTCTATCTCAAGAACTAATGCTCGAAATTTAATAAAATTTTACATTCTGTTAGACCTTGATATGAATTAGTGCCTATTGGTTTTTGGTGAAAATTGGCCTGCAGGTGGCGCTGCTATACTACGTTTTTCATGGTTTTCAAGATTGCTATATCTCAAGAACTAATGCACAGAATTTCACCAAACTTCAGATTCTGTGACCCATTGATATACATAGACGCTGATTGAGTTTTGGTGTAAATTGGCCGGCAGGTGGCGCTGCTATGCCACGTTTTTCATGATTTTCATGATAGCTATATCTTAAGAACTAATGCACAGAATTTCACCAAACTTCAGATTCCGCGATACCTTGAGATACATAGCCACTGATATGGTTTTGGTGTGAACCGCCCTATAGGTGGCGCTGTTATGCTACATTTTGCACGATTATTGCGATAGCTATAGCTCAAGAACTAATGCAGAGAACTTCATCAAATTTTAGATTCTGTTACACTAGAATATATAACATAATTAGACGCTGATTACATTTTGGTTTTAACCTTGCAACAGGTGGTGCAGCTATGCTGCATTTTGCACGTTTTTTCCGATAGCTATATCTCAACAACCAACGCACAGAATTTCATCAAACTTCAGATTTTGTTACAAAATGACATATAACATAATTACACGATGATTACGTTTTGTTATAAATCCTTCAACTGATGGTGCTGCTGTGCTATATTTTACACGGTTTTTTTAAAACTAGCTATATCTGAAGAACTAATGCACAGAATTTCATCAAACTTCAGATTATTTTACACCATAATATAATTAGACGCTTTTTTACGTTTTGTCATAAATTGGCCAAGATATGGTGTTGCTGTGCTACGTTTTGGAATTTTTTTGTTATAGCTATATCTCAAGAACTAATGGACGAAATTCCATCAAATTTCAGATTCTGTTAGGTCTTGACATAAATAGATGCTTATTAGGTTTTAGTATAAATTACCCAACATGAGGCACTACTAAGCTCATTTTCTCAGAATATTAATTAAATTTTTCATTTTAGGCTTTTCGGATACCAGAATCTCATTAGGCTAGGTCAAATGTTCGAGGAAATTCGATAATGGGTAACTTTAAGGTCACCACGTTTTTTTTTTTTTTTTTTTTTTTTTTTTTTTTTTTTTTTTTTAATATTAAAATGTACTTATGAGATAGAAGAAAGTTTTGGGATTGACACATCCAACTAGTTTTTTTTTTTGGTTTGACATACATTTTTTTCGACTTTTTTTATTGGAATTCGTTTGGTCAGTCATTCACTTGCATGCCAAATTTATGGTATGCGTTATATGCGAAACTTTAAAAAATGGCTTATTATTCCTTGTAAATTATGGAATGCGCGGTATGCACGACAAAATACGGTACATACATATACATATCATAGCAAACGCGGTGGCGTTTGGTATAATATGTTTAAGAAATGGAAAATGCAAACGTCCTTTTGAAATCTCTGACGAACCAGTTGACGTACAATGGTGATTTTTTTTTTTTTTTTTTTATTTTTATTTTTTTTTTTTTTTTAACAAAAGATAGAACTTGAAGAGACGAATAAAATGATAGCATTCAAAAAATTATCGTAGTTTACTGTAGTTTTTTATTTAACTTTTAACGAAAAAATGAAGACCTAAAATTCAACAAACGATAGCTAACAATCCTATGGATGGATTAACTTCATTTTTGGTTTATTTTAATCCTTAGGTAAAACTTAAAATAGATTTTTTTTCATCTTTGTATGTTTAACGATTGCTGAGAAAATCGAATTTGTGTCTTAACTCCCCAGTCGAAAATTGTTTCTTGTTGTTGCTGTTGTAGTCTTTTTTTATTCGTTGCCACCGAGTTTAAATAAGTATGAATTTTTTATGTAACCAACATAATTCATTCAAATTAAATAAATCACTTGAAAAACATAATTATTTGTTTTTATTGGGAAGCATTTAGTTTCAGTTCTTTGAATAAAGTTGTGAGCGCACTGTAATTATTTTCGTTCGATTCCTTGGTTTATTTTACAGACATCATGCATTTTATATTATGACAATGCAATATTTTTCTTAATTATTCTAATACAACGATAAAATTTTGGCAGCAAATATTTTGCTTTTCAAGATATAAAAAAATCTTCAGTTTTTATTAAAAAATTTGAATGGCAAGTATTAAAAAATGCTCTAATGAGCAACAACAAAAAAGGTTAACTAGTTGTTGGAGGCCACCGTAATACTTACCCATCATTTATATGCATATGAAAATAAAACATGTGAAAACTATTTATACAAAGTATTTCAATTTCAAAGCTAAATTTAAATATTGTTTATACACATAGTAATACTCTATTAATGACTTGATGATGAACCAATTTCAACAAATTATATAAAACGCCAAACTACTCAAGAAGTACCAAACTGCGTAAAAGAAACATCCTTATAACTCCAAAAATAATAATCATATTAACTAAAAGTTTACTGCTTCGGATTAAGCGTCTCATTTTCAGTTAAAATATACCTCTGAATTGAAATTTTAATGAAATACAGGGTCATGAAAAATCGAAGAATGTGGAAAACAGGATTACAAATATCTCAACAACTAATAATCCGATCGACATCGTTCTTTATGCAAAATTTGTGTTTTTTTATTGCCCTTTACATGCATTCCTTAAAATAAAAAAATTCGAAAAATTTTTATATACCTTTCATCAGAACGAATTTTTCGAGAATCCGGAAAAAATAGTTCCGGATAATCGAGGTTGCTGATATTCAATAGGCTTCGTCCCATTCTTACATACTAAGAACATAGAAAATTTCAAGTCTCTAGCTCAATTTGTTCGTGAGATAGAGCGTTTACAGACAGACAGACTGACAGACAGACAGACGAACGGCAAATTTTTTTTTTCTAAAAATATGTTTTTTTAAATCTCCAGTGTCTAAAACGTGTAAATCCGTCAAAAAAAAAATTCGATTTTCAAAACGATTGCAAGACTTACCCTATACTACGTATGATGGGTAAGTAATATGTTTTTAAGTATAAAAAAGTGTTTGACAAGTGCTTCTAATGGAGCATGAAAGAGGACAAGGGTCCCTTTTTGGCTGCAGCTTTGAATAATGGGTCAGTCCACATCAAACCAACCAATGGACAAAATTTCAGGTTTTTGGATTTTGTAAATTTTTGGCTCATATGTTGTACAAGAATAGTAGATAAAAAATACAAATTTGCAGATTTTTTTAACCATTTGTTTTTGAGTTATTGATTTTTGAAAATTTAAAAATTTAATGAAATTTGTATTTTTTGGTGTTTTTTAATTGCTGTAACTTGAGAACTACTTGACCTAAAGAGTTGAAATTTAAGTCATTATTTTCAGTTTTTTATGCTGTTTCATAGGATATGACCAAATTATTTTAAAAAATATTTTTTTATGTAAAAAAATTATATAAAATTTTTAAAAATTCAAAATCGGAATTTTTGATTTTGTTTAAAAAAAAATATTATATTTAACACCCTTTTAGCAACTTTTGTGCCAAATTTCATGATGGAACTCTTATGGTATCATAAAAAAAAATTATTTTCTATATCAGTGATCGGCCAATTTCTGTAAAAAAAATCTCATTATATTTTGTTAAAAAGCAAATTGACTATAAAAGGTAGTTTATTTTTGTTTCCAATCTTCATATTTATCATTCATGCAAGTCAAGTTCAATTATTAAATAAAATTTTAGTATATAATTCGCTAGTATATAATTCGGTTTTATTATTTTGTTAAACACATAACAGTAAAAATTAAAAGTAATCAAGATAATTAATATTTTGTGTAATTGACAAGCTAAATACTTTTAATTTATTTTCTTGGAATTTAAAAAGAATGTTTTTTAATTATTCTTAATTTAATATTACTTTTAATTAAATTTTATGTTTAAAAAATGAACAAATTGGTAATAAATGAGTTAATGAAAGAAAATCCCAAAGTAGTGTTCAACAAAACAAATTATGCTCCTGAAATTGAATGCTTTCACAATCACAATAAGTCACACTCAAACAGTAACATGTTTGTTTTCTGCTGAAACCTGCATGCCTTTCTTACAAGGCTGAAATCGCCAGTGTTCTCTAAGATCTTCTGTAGTGACACACAATCTCAAGTCTATTGCTGTCTGTTTATAACTTGTATTGCACAATTTAGGTTTTTTCTTCACTATTATTTCTTTGAGTTGAATGCGGATTTGTGTTATAAAATATTAAGAGGGAAGTGCATTTAAACTGAAAATGGATAAAAAATGGAATAAATTTTGTTGTAATAATCCATTCAAAAAGCAAGAACACTAGGTAAGTAAAAATTTAAGAAATGTTACATTGTGGATGACAACATTAAAATATGGCATTGAAAAAGGCATGAAAATTTGCACTCATTGCCGCTTACAATTAGGCAAGGAAAAGCATCCCTCAAATTGTGAAAATGACATTGATACTAATTTTTCAGACAATCCAAAAGGCCCCACCAGTGGCCGAGAGGTTCTGACCTGTCAACTGGTAGACGGCAGGTGCTGGGTTCGAACCCAATCGCGGCTGTCGGCCTAACCGTTCGGAGTTTTCGTGGTTTTCTTCGAACCTTGCGTAAATACGGGTTAGGTTCCCATAGAAAGACCCCCACGAAGGGCACACCCCCCTGGGCCTATATCCCTAGCGTAGATAATCGGCCGACAAAAATAAACCAAACCAGACAATCCAAAACCAGGTTGTAGTAAAGATGACCCTGAATTCATGATGTGAAATCTGGTTTTGATAATTTGAATGCATCATTAGCATCTATTGGAGAGTCACCTATTATTAAAAGTAAATGTAAAAGTAGTAAAAGGTACTTCTTTGAAGAAATTGTGGGGTATGTTGCTTGTGCCTATGAGAATGAGTGGTGGGTGGCATGTATTTTCACAAAAGATCAGGTCGAAGATGATGTTAAAGTTTCTTTCCTTCATCCAAGCGGACCATCTTCGTCATTCGCTTATCCTAGAAAATCAGACATTTTGACAATACCAAAATTACTTTATTTTATGCAAACTACATCCAATCACTGCAACAGGCAGAACATACACAGTAACCAAAGAAATTAAGCTCCAGTGTGCCAAACTGAGTACGTAATTTGTTAATTAAAAAGATTTATTTATTAAATATCTAAAATTTATTATTTGTCTTTTAATAAAACAGATCATTCTTAAAGTTTTCCAATTCGTATTTGTTTCCATGTAAGTAAAACTTAGGGCTAAACTGTTCAGCATACCTTAAAGTATTTTTTATGACAGATTTACATGAACATTGATACAGAAAATATTTTTTTCTTTATGATACCATAAGAATTCCATCATGAAATTTGGCACAAAAGTTACTAAAAGGGTGTTAAACATAATATATTTTTTTCAAAAAAATCAAAAATTCCGATTTTGAATTTTTTAAAAATTTACATAATTTTTTTACTAAAAATGAAATAAAAAATTAAGTAATTTGCTCATGTTATATATCTTATGAAGCACCATAAAAAACTGAAAAAACTGATGTAAATTTTAATTCTCTAGATAAAATAGTTTGGAAGTTATAACCGATTAAAGATTACAAAACTATACAAATTTTGTAAAATTTTCAAAATTTCAAAAATTTATAACTTTAAAATGAATTGTCGAAAAAAAATTAAACTTCACAATTTTAATCTCATAAGTAAGTACAATAAACTGGTAAAAAAACAGAACAATCTAAAACATTAACCTACAAAAAATATTTTTTTATTGGTTGATATCATATGGAATTACTCTAATGCTGTAATGTATTTGGTGGCACAATACTTTAATAATAATTTTTTTTTTAAATCTTGTTGAACAGCTTATTTTACAAAAATTTAAATTTTAAGGAAAAAGTTAACTTTTTAAAAATTTCTATTTTTTTAGAAATATGAAAACTTTTGCTTCTATTTTTTCCCACATTCATTAAAATATATTAGATAAAATTGTACAAGGTTTTTCTTTTTTAAGATGAATGTGATTTTACATTTCTTTTGATTTTTTTTTCTCGTGTAAATTAAAAAATGAAAGAAACTAAACAAACTCCCAAGTACACAAGTTAAATAACTATAAACTTGAATGTCAAATTCACGCACAAAAATATTTAATACACCATGTAGAACAAGTAAAAAATAAATAAATAAATAAATTAATTAATTAAAAATTAAATCTCTATCTAAACGAGGAAAAAAAATCTTTGTATTATCGAACAAGTAAGTTATAAAAATATGAACATATAGAAAAAGCAGTTTAAAGTTTTCATTTGTGTGGGTAATTGCGCTGGATCTATTTACAGAATTTACAATATCTCGGGATACAATTATCGTATAAGTAAACTAGTCGTTGGGGGCCACCGTAATACTTACCCATCATGGATATGTATATGAAAATAAAACATGTGAAAACTATTTATACAATGCATTGCAACTCATAAACAAAATTTAAATATTGTTAATATACATAGTAATGCTTTATTAAAGAACTGCTGATGTACCAATTTCGACAAATTATATAAAACGCCAAACTACTCAAGTAGTACCGAACTGCGTAAAAGAAACATCCTTATAACTCCAAAAATAATAATTCTATTAACTAACAATTAACTGTGTCGGATTAAGTGTCTCATTTCCAATTAAAATATATCTCTGAATTGAAATTTGAATGAAATACAGGGTCATGAAAAATCGAAGAATGTGGAAAACAGGATTACAAATATCTTGGCAACTAATAATCCGATTGACTTCGTTCTATATGCAAAATGTGTGTTATTTTATTGCCTTTTACGTCCATTCCTTAAAACAAAAAAAATTCGAAAATTTTTATATACCTTTCATCAGAACGAATTTTTCGAGGGTCCGAAAAAATAGTTCCGGATAATCGAGGTTGCTGATATTAAATAGGCTTCGTACCATTCTTACATACTAACTACATACAAAATTTCAAGTATCTCAATTTGTTCGGGAGATAGAGCGTTTACAGACAGACGGCAAATTTTTTTTTCTAAAAATATGTTTTTCGGAATCTCCACTATCTAAAACGTGTAAATCCGTCAAAAAAATTTCGATTTTCAAAACGATTGCAAGACTTACCCTATACTACGTATGATGGGTAAGTAAAATGAGATGTTAAAATGTTTACAATTAAGCTTCCAGTTAATATATATATATGTGTGTGTGTGTGTAATTTTTTTTTTTTTTTTTTTTTTTTTTTTTTTTTTTTTTTTTTAAAGAAAGTCGGTATTTTGACCAATTTTAAGGTACTGTGTCCTCTTAATTTATAAAATTGAATAAGATTTAACGAAATAGTATTTTTTGTCATAAAATTCCTTATTTAAATATAGTCTGTCTCAAAAGTTTAAACACTCTGCAAATCTGGTTTAAAATAATTGAAGAAAGAAATATTTTATACTAATTTAAATATATATTCGACATTCAATCAAAAGGAAATAAAATAAACCATTTTGAGTGGTTAAAGTAAATATATATATATATATATATATATATATATATATATATATATATATATATATTAACTATTTGGGAAAATAGTTGTTGTCCTCTGTAGAGAATTGGGAAATCTGAAGCATATCTGAACCTTTTTATTGGTTGAATTCCGCAACTTATTTTTTCATTTTGTTGGTTTTCTGATAGGTTCCATGCTTAATTTTAAAAAATATAATACTTCTGTTTTTTATTATTATTATTATTATTATTATTATTCGTTTTCTGATTGGTTCCAGAAATGAAATACTTCTGTTGCCACAATGACAAAAAAAAGTATTAAAAACTACAGAAAAAAAAACCTAATACCTTAAAAACAAATTGAGATATAGCTTTCAAACAAATTGCATTTAAAAGTACATTTTTTTCTGTATACGATGGTGTAAAAACTGAAAATGTGTGATGTTTAGAAGTTTAAAAATTTATAGTAATGAAAATTGTAAAACTAAATTTTCATTTAAAATTTGTATATGATTGGTACAGGAATATTAATTTTTAATTCATGGCGTACGTAAAATAGGACTCTGTTATTAAGTAAACTACGTTTGGCCATCATAAAAATGATGTTTATTATTATTATTATTATTATTATTTTTAATATAGAATTTATTTATAAGTCTAAAATTTTATTCTTTGAAAATAAAATTTTCCAAATAGTAGTTTTAATTTGTTAAATTACAATCTTTTTTAAATTTAATTTTTATTTTTTCTTGAAGAAACGCTATCTCAAAAGTTAAAGCACTTTATTCAATTTTTTTAGAAACACGGGATAGACCATGTGGTAATGAATGACGTTGTATGACTTCATATTTCACTTTAGTAAAAGTATAAAAGTTGGAGAAATTATTTCCCCTCATTTTAAAAATCCTGAAGGGTAAAGAATTCACAAAATGTGAGATTTTGAAAGTTTATCGCAAAATAAAACTGTTTCTGAAATTGCAAAAGTTTTAAATCGATCAAAAAGAGGCACATATCAAGTACTCTCTATAAATGATAGTTTTAAGCGGAAACCAAGATGTGGACGGCAACGTATGACGACCATTCAAACTCATCGAAGAATACGGAGATTGGTATCTAAACAAAATATGTCCATATAGTATGGCAAATTAAAATAATCTCAGTGTACAGGTGTCCAAAGACGTATTAAAGCGTGTGATTACATCACACTAAAGAAAATGGTGTGAAGTCTCTCTCTAAAATTTACATCACAAACAGACAAGAATGAACTGGGCTTAAAAAACACTTGCCCTACGCGGATAAAGGGTTTATTGTTTTATTCAGCGATGAGAAAAAGTGGAACTTAAATGGCCCTGATGGTTGGAATGCGTATTGGCATGATTTACGAAAGGAACCAAGGGCATTTTTCAGCTGGCAGCAAGTTGGTAAATCTGTTACGGTTTGGGACGCATTTGGATTCATGGCCAGACCTCCCTGTCTTTTCTAAAAGGAAGAGAAGATACAAAAAAATGTCAAGAGACGCTAAACCAACGTTTGCTTCCATTCGATGACATTTAGGGGGGTTCTGAATGAACTTTTCAAAAAGACAATGCCTCAATCCCCGTATCACATTCTACAAAACTTTGGCTTCCTCAGAAAAATGTTAAAGTTCTTGACTGGCCAGCCTTAAGTCCAGACTTAAACCGTTTGAGAATGATTGAGGTATTTTAAGCCGCCAGGTTTACGGCAATGGAAAGCAGTATGACTCTATTGAAGAACTCCAAGAGGCCATTGAGAAAGCATGGTACTTTTTGCCACCAGAAACCCTACAGAAACGAATAATTTCGATGGATGAACATTTACTTGACCTAATCCACGGAAAAATAATTTGTTAGTAAAAATTCTGTAAAAATTATAAAACTGGTTATTTTTGACATTGTGCATAAATTTTTGAAACAGTTTTTTACGTTTTTTTTTATTATATTTTTTACAATTATGTAATTTATTTTTTTTCTAATTTTGATATCAGCTATTTAAAAAATGTTGAGAAATCTGCAAATAAAAAAATATTATTCATTCTAACTTTTTTATAATTCTGCGAACATCGACATTTTATGCTTGTGTTTAAAAATTTGAAACAGACTTTAAGTAGAAGTAATTAATACATTTTTTAACAGATAATCCTTTCGAGTGTGATTGCCGCCTTCAACCGTTTATACTTCATGCAGAAGCTTCCATTATAACAGATGTTGGCCTGTGTTTACCATCTGATTACGGAAGTAGCCTACACACAAACTCTGATTGCCCTGGTACTTGCTCGTGTGGATGTACCGAAAACGGAGATGGTCATTTCATGTCGATTGACTGCAGCTCGAGGAACTTAACTGTTGCTCCGCGGTTTTTGAGGAAAAGCTTCACCCAGTTGGATGTAAGTATGCATTTTTGCCGATCCCACCGAAGCTAGCATAGGGAAGTAAATACGGGCTTCCGATTGGTTGAATAACTTAAAGAGCAATTGCTAAATCATTATGAATGTGGATGTACATATTAGGGGAGTGTATGGATATATTGTGTTAAAACAATAATAAGAAAAAATGAAATTTTTTAAAAGAAAGTAATATAGAGCAATTAAGTTCATAAATATCGCATAATTGACACCGTAAAAAGGAAATGTGACAACTGTTTGTAAATAAATTGTTCTGAATATGGATGTACATATTAGGGGCATATATGTGAATATCAGGTTAAAATAATTAAGAAATTCCAACTTTATTACTTTTTTAAAAGCAATACAGAACATTTGAGAAACATCATCATTAACTTCTTTAATTCTAAATTCCAGAAAATCTTTCTTTTTATCTATTAATAAATATGTAGAATAAGAAGGAAATCAATTAAAATCTCTCTTTAAAAGGTTTTCAAACAAAAAATGCTGAGTAAATAAATTCAAAAATAAACCAAAACAAGATGTTCTTTAAAGTATTCAACCAATCAGAAGCCCGTATTTTCTTTCCTATACTAGCCTCGGTGGGATCGGCAAAAATGCTGTAAGTATCGCTGCATATCGTAATGTTGTTATGGATAAAGAAGAAGAGACATGGGTGAATATCACAGAATGTGGGATTTTCATCATCTGAGCTATTGATATTATCCATCGAAAACAATTCAAAATTTCAAGAAATCAATTTCCTTTTTATCAGACATTAAAGGATTCTCCACGTAAAATTGCTAAATTTTGATGAACCTAAATAATAAGCAAATTTTTACGTAATTATATGTCATTTCTTGGCATATGTATGCCAGGATAATGACAATTTCATCCTAAAATATTTTTTACATGGTTTTTGTTTGTTTGTCTGTTTTAAGTCTAACACTTTAATTTTTTAAAAGAAACATGTTTTCAATATAGCAGGTCAAATTCCATGCAATGTTCTGTTTTATTTATTAATTTATGGAAGCCAGGAAAATAACATAATAAAAGTCTATTCAATTTTTACAAAGACTTTAATCACATTATTTTCAAATAAGAATCTAAAAGGATAATCTTGCTGGTAGCTATAATTTTATTACTTCTGCCAAAGAACTAATTCACACAAGTACATTGGATACTTCAGCCAATACATCTCTGGTTCGAATCTTGGCCAAGAGTTTTTTCACACACTTGGAATATTTACATATGTTATAATTGATTAGTCGTATTATAAATTAATCTAATATAACTTCGCGTGCAGTGTTTTCTGCAGTTCCATACATTAACATTCAATTAATTCTGTTGAGCTTATCTAAAGTATCAGACCAAATTGTGTGATCATTGAGATTAATTGGGCGAATCGTCCGGGATGGCTCAATCGGAAGAGCATTGGCGGCTTCAGCCAATATATCCCTAGTTCGATTCGAATCTAGGCCCGGACTTTCTTCACCCAATTCGAAAGTGTACATCTGTTACGGAATTTATTATTTTTCTCATATATTTGTTTTACAAAAAAAAAAAAAAAAAAAAAAAAAAAATATTAATTAGTAATTAGAAAAAAGTCATTCATACAGTTTAGCAGAAAGCCCTTTACTTTGGACACATCACAGTGTGACATGCCAGGAAAATGACAATCTAAATCTTTTAATTGCTTTATTTATGTTATTAGAAATGTAATGTATCTTGAAAACACTTCCAAGGATATTTTTTATTAGAATCCAACAAAAAAACTGCATTATATTAAAATAATTAAATTAATAATTTTGTTGAAGGCAGTAAGTATGGCATTATATTTTGCCACCCAGTATGCTATATTATTGCATTCAATAATATTTGATATAAATAAAGAGTATTTAAAAGTTCGCTTATCTTTACTGGTAAGCCAGCAGGGAATTCATCAATGCCTTCTTTCTAATCCTATGTTGCAATAAGGATATGTATTTTGTGATGAATACGGTGTCGTATTATTTTATTGAGAAGTCCCGATTAGTGAATCATACAGATTTTATTCTGTTGTAAACATATACAGCAATTCTTGAGTACACGATTAACTGTAAAATATAAATAAACACTTGATTAAATTCAATGATACAATTATAATGTTAATAAGAGTATTTTAAAGGAGTGCGTATAATCCTAGGTTGTAAATAAATAACTGAGAGTCTGTGTTATACGCTTGGGTGAAAACCAACACACAAACTGACTTGGTTATTGGGGTCATCAATAGTAGTAGAAAAGTTCTTTTGGTAACCACGAAGAAAAAAATGCAAGTCTGCAAAGAATCCTTTGTTTTAGTTCTTTAGAATGTAATGTCTGTAAGGAGTACGATAGTCTGAAATTTAGTAGTGCTGCCTTCTCTATTGATTTTGAAATACTAAAGGTATATCGGAAATTATTCTGGATTATAAATAAAGCCTAAAAGTTTCAATGTGTACGGGTTTGACACAAAATATATTCGTCACGAGAGGTATTCTAACACATTATATAATATTTAATAGGAATTTTACTGTGCGGACTGCAATTTCCGTATTTTTTAACACTTTCCAACAACGTTGAAAAGTGTTTATGCATTCGGTTTGTCTGTCCGTCTGTGCGTCTGTCCGTATGGCCGTCTGTCCGCGCTGTAACTCCCGTAAATATACTCGGATTGCTATTGTTATTGATGTTTACCCCAGCACAAACCCTATTGAAAATAAAGTTTTTACCATGATTAGTTTATTTACAGGGGCAGTCAAAAGTTTTCCATTACATTGCGGTCTATGGGGAAATGTTTCAAATGAATTTTAAAGGTGTTACATCCTGTTAAACTTATTCAAATTTACACGGATTTGCAAAGTGTACTAAAATGCGCATTCTGTAAAATATGCTGCCAAAATAATAATTATTATTCATTTACAGGGCCACTCAAAAGAATTCCATTACACAATAATTAAGGAGGGAATAGTTTGCGGCATATTTGAATAATGTTAAACGGTTTCAAGTATTATAAAATTGATATACGACGTTGAACTGCTTTCAGTTTACTAAGAAATGTTTGTAGAATATAGATAAAATGATATACAGGGTCACGCAAATAATTAGCAACATGATCATCTATATGTGATAATTTCTAGAGATGTGATTTAAGTAGCTTTAAGAATGTGTTTGTTTGAACTAAATTTCAACTAAATACTGGCGTGTAGTAAAGATACTGGATAAATTACAGGGCTGAATAAAAGTATTGAAGTATTTTCGATCAGAACAAAGTGCTGCAAGAGAATTTTCAGCCAGTTAGGCATTTTCTTGCTAAAGTAAATTTCCCCATTATATTGTATATATATATATCAACCGACGAAATAAATACAGGGCTATTCAAAAGTATTTCAATAAATATTTGGCTATGGAGAGTAGCATCTTATTTCCCTAAGTAACAAAATGTTGTTAAAGGTTTCAGGAAGCGTTGGAAAGTGTTTCATAATCTATGCTTAACTCACGATTTTTCTTGTTTATTATTATTATTATTATTCACCCACATATAGTGCAATGTCTATCAGTTGCGAGTGAAGTAACTGAGGAAGTTGTCACAAGACGGCAACTTTTTTTTTTTTTTTTTTTTTTTCTACATTATCGCCTGAACAAACTTCCCACCAGTAAATTTAAATGCAAATTTTCATCTTATTAAATGCCTTTTTCTTGGAAATATTTTCTTTGTACTATGATAAAAAGTTGTATTTGTTTTAATTAGTGTTATTTTACCCTGGTATTATTATTCTTCTAGATCACACTGACAAGGCGTTGTCAGAGTTGTCGCAATATGGCGAAAATGCAGGGCCTGACGACTGCCAAAGTAAATTTCCACCAGTATAAATGAATACCTATTTCTGCCATTATTTGTGGCTGAAATTTTGTTTTAATAAGACTTTTAAATAAGGAGAAATTATTTATTCATATTTACTGGTGGAAGTTTTACCTAGCAATAATCATCCCAGCAAAATCAGTTACATTGAAGCTTCATTATTTTAGGGATATGTCATTTCTTTTATTAATAATACCATGCATATCATTTATTTCGCTGTATTTTTAATCATTTTTGCATTTTAGGGATATGTCATTTCTTTTATTAATAGTACCATGCATATCATTTATTTCGCTGTATTTTTAATCATTTTTGCTCAACCTTTTATCTTAGTAGTACCATTAAAATAAGTTATTATAAAATTCATTTAATACATCGATGAATTGTAATACAGTTTAGAATGAGTTATAGATAGTTTATCGTGTTCCAAAAGCATTATGGGTTGAGTAAAACAAAGGTATTTTTAAAAAGATGATTTCTTTTGTCTTTGTATTTTTTCAACTTTTTTGACGTTAAAAATTGGCGGGGGGGGGAGGGAGGTCAGTTTGGAAATATTTCCACATTTCTATTGCAAGAACAGTATATTTGTGTATTTCCTAATTTTATAAAATACTGAAAAATAAAATATTTAAAATAAAAGATTTGAATGGAGTTGTAATTGTTGCACGAAATCTATTTGAATTCAAATTTAATTAATTAACTATAATTGGCAAAAGCTTCCTGAAAGGAGGTGGGCTAATAAGGGCTATTTTTCGCCCATCATACACCGGGAAAAAAAAGTTTCGAATTCCGATATTTGTTCAGTGGCTTTGCATAATTAAAGATATGTATTTTTGTTAAGTATAAGCTTTACATCATAAATAAAATGGTAAGTCATAGAAATTATTGCCCAAAAATATAGTGTTTTGGCTTTTTTCAACATTTTTGACATTTTTTGCGTTTTTGAGTTAATTTTTTTTAAGAAGCGCTCGATGAACCCAGTTAATTTTTACATGCAATGATACTACTTTTAATAAGCTTTCATATTAGCATTATTTTATGTGGGTTCAATGTGCGCTTCTACCTTTTAAAGAAAAAAATGTATCATCCGGGAGAATCAAATTCACTGTCATCGGAACGCGTTCAGATATGTTTTTCCATACTCAAAAAAATATTTATGTTGTTGAGAGGTCAATGTTGTTTTCTGAAACTATTTTTGTAAATATTTATTAAAGAAATTACTAATTAATAATTCTTGGATGTCAGTGTTATTGTTGTAAAGAATGACGGAAAATTTTTCGTATCTGTTCTAACAAAAAAGTTATATCGATACTTAGATGTTCGAAAAACTGATCTACAGAGTGGTTCTGTGTAATGCTCTAAATGTAGATAGTATGTATTTCGTGATCTTCAGTCTCTAAATACTTCTATTTCTTCTTCTGGTGTAAAAGTAAGAGATTATGCGTCAACGATTACTGCCGACGAGACCACAAATAAGAAACCTATTATACATTTATCAATACCTCATTGTGAGTACTCTAACACTTGTTGTATAATATGTAAAGTTAAGAACTGTCTCGTTATTACAGCAAAAGCTATTGAAATTCAAGCCTTCGAAACTAGAATCTATATTTCATCGGGAAAACGATGCTGTAAAACTCATTTCTTGATCGGTCTTCAGTAAATTGTCTCTGAAAGATTTACGCTCTGTAAGTGAGAATACATCGATGTATAAAATATATATTGAAAGTATTTAAAACATTATCAAAAATGTACAAAGCAGAAGACCTCTATTTTGATATACCTGGAAAACTTTTCTAAAATCGATTATTATACTCTCATGGATACTCTCATGGCTACTTTATGTATCAATTTAGCTATACCTTTAAACTAGTAAAGTTCAAAATACGTTCCTCAAAAAAGAGGTCAGTTCGTATTTGCTTTTCAGTGTTACTTGTAAAACGTAGAACTGGTCTCTAATGGTGTGCTGTCCACATTATTCACTATAAGAAAAAAATAATATCTTCTTTAAATATGGATTACAGACATTGATTAAAAACTTTGTCCGAAAACACATTGGAATGGAACACATCACCAGAACACAGATTATTGAAAAATATACGATGCCGTTAGCAGGAAGATTATTTATTCCGGATAACGACAATGATACTGTAATAATTATTTTCGATAGCACGTACATTTATATCCAGAAGAGTGCGAACTAATCCTTTCAGAGAAATTCATTCTGGTTATAGAAAGGAAGACCTTTCGTTAAGCGTACGGTATTCGTCACTACTTCAAATTATATTTTGGATGTCTTCGGTCCTTACTTCGAGGATTCAAAGAACAATTACGCTAACATACTTACACATATATTAAAAAAGATTCACATAATATCAGAGAGTTGCTAAAGCTAAATGATGTTGAGAGAACTGGTAGACTTTTACGGGACTGTTTGGAACTTCTGCAAGAAATGATTATCGAACATGACACGCCAAGATTCCTAAATAAGTAACAACATTTTCCAACAGAGGATGCTATGGGACACCTCTCGTAAGCAACGTTTGATTGTTCGACACAAAAGTGTTAAAAACTATATCTATAATACTTGGATATAAAAAAAAAAGTAGGCTCAAGTGTCTAAAAGCACTAGTCCCATGTTGCTTCCGTATTATGATTTATGGTTTACTTGTGCCATAACTCAACCAAAATTTAAAAAATATGTATTAAATATGCTCATACACTAGATTCGGCCATTGGATGGTTCAGTAGTGATTTTGGTGAAGCAACAATAAGGAAAATAATCTGAAACATATTGCCAAAAGTGTCTGCAACTGTATGATTATATTTTCTGTTATTGATTATTTCCAATATTTCATATACTGAAATAAAAGTCTTAATAAGCTTCATTCATCGCAATTTTGCATTTAGTGTTGTATTTACTATAAATTTCTTGGAATAAAAGTAATGACAATAGTGTTTATGCTCATTAATATACATCACATTTACTTAATATATATTTTATTTCCCCATCAATTATTAAACTTTCATCCAAGATATTATTATTTTCTTATTTGTTATGAAGTGATTTTTCTTATTTGTTATGAGTTTCTAATGAAAAAAATGCATGTCACATCTATGTGCTGATGGGCGAAAAATGGCCCACCCTTTATTAACCCACTTCCTTTATTAAATAACTGAGTGCGTTTTCTAATGTAGTTTCGAAAATTCACAAAAAATCTTTTAAAGATGAAAATTTTACGAATTCCTAATTTGGTACTTAAAGGGTTAAAAGAACTACAAAAGATATATAAAGTATTGAGGGATCCGGGACACACTTTAAAATAATTTTTATTTATTGAGGTAAAACTTAAAAATCAACCGTATCATTTGTAAACAAAATCAGACGATAAAAAACTTCTAAATAATTTTAAATTTAAAATTTTTTAAATAAGTATTTATTAAACATGCGTAAAGCATTGATTATGAAATACTTTCCAACACTTCCTGAGATCTTTAACAAAACTTCGTTGCTTAAGGAAAAGTTGTGTTACTGTCCATAGCCAAACAAGTATTCCAATACTTTTGAAAAGCCCTGTATTTGATCTGTCGGTTTTTGTATGTATTATATAACGGAAAAATTTAGTTTAGCCAAAAAAAAAAGGGCCTAACTGGTTGAAATTTCTCTTTCAGCAATTTATTCTAATAAATGAAAACATACATAAATACTTTTGTTCAGCCCTGTAGTTCACATAGTACTTTTAATACACCCCAGTATTCAGATAAAATTCAGTTCAAATTAAAATACTCTTAAAACATAAAATTTTCATAAATTATCATTTTCACGGTCGACCATGTATCCAATTCTTTGCGTAGCAATGTGTATCATTTTATTATATTATCATTTATCATTTTTATTATATTATAATTTTATTATATTTATCATTTTATTATAAATGTGTTTTTTCTTAATATTTTGTTGCTTTTATACCAGTATTCTATTAGCATTTCTTTCAATTTTGCAGGGTAACGAAACAATCATTTCCAACAGTCAAAGCCCCTTCGTAATGAAAATGAACACATATCCTTCGATGCACATCGAGGACCGAGTCTTAAGTTTGAATTTGGAGGATAACAATTTGGAGTTTCTCGAGGAACACCAACTACCTCCGAATCTTACGCAACTTTACTTGGCTAACAATAAATTAAGATTGTTACCGGACTCCATACTCGATATACAAGTGAACTTGAAAAACGTCTCTCTGTCTGGAAACCCATGGAACTGTGACTGTGATAGTTTGAAATTTAAGAAATGGTTAACCTTCAAGCATAATATAGTAAGATTTTTTTAAAAATATGTACCTTAATTTATATATGCAACTGAAAATGCTAATACACGAGACATCGAAGCTGTCTCTAATTCCGAACGAATCGGTGTTAACCTGAGGCTTCAAAGATGTAGTTCGGAAAACAATAGTCAAATTGTCAGAAAAAAAAAGCCGATAAATGCAAAAATTTTGCCAGAAATTTTTATGTTTTTAAAGTACGTATGGGAATTAAAAATTAGGAATTCATATAGAAATTAATTAAGATTACCTGACTGCGATGTTACCTGACTCCGTACTTGATAAGCAAGTGAGCCTGAAAAGCGTTTCTCTGTCTGGAAACCCATGGGAGCTGGGACTGTGATACATTGAAATTAAAAAAATGGTTAATCTTCAAGCAGGTCCTCCGTGGCCGAGTGGTTAAGACGCCGCTCTGCTAATCTGGAGGTTGTGGGTTCGATTCCCGCTGGCTCTATTGCACACACACTTTGTGTGAAGCTCCTGGTTGTGTTTGTGTTGTGATGTAAATTTCCTTGTGCTATCTCGTCCTTGTATATTGACGATGACTTATAAGCAGCAGGCTTTCATGTCGAGCACACAAGTCAGATTATTTTTTTGTTCAAATAAATAACCTTCAAGCATGATATAGGAAAAATAGTAAGATTTTTTAAAAATATGTATACTATTCTCATATACAACTTGAGAGCCCACACGAGTCACTGAAAAAGA
This sequence comes from Maratus speculifer, assembly GCA_964019185.1. NCBI lineage: Eukaryota > Metazoa > Arthropoda > Arachnida > Araneae > Salticidae > Maratus > Maratus speculifer. The sequence goes on along the minus strand of OZ025301.1, from coordinate 214,792,602 downwards.
TCCGGATGATGATGTTAAGTCTATTTTCAAATATCTCGCTCAATTTTTAATATTTTCGAACGATTTTTTTCATAAGGATATCTAAGGACGGCTAGTTTTAAGGCTACTTTTTATTTTTTAGATTTTTGTTTCAAATTAAAAAAAAAACGATTTTGAAATTAAAACTACCCTAATATGAAACAAATATAAACAAAATCAACAATATTAAAAACTAGCCTTAAAACTAGCCGTCCTGAGCTATCCTATGAAAAAAAAAAAAGTTCATCAAAAATATTAAAATTTGAGCGAGATATTTGAAAATAACGCCTCCATAGGTTTAACATTAACATCCGGGTTTTTTCCAGTGATTCGTCTTGACTCTTAAGGGAGTTCTGGACACAAAAATCTTCAATTTTTCTAAAAAACTTTTATTGCATCAAAATTTTCTCTCTTTTTTTTAATGCTTAAAATGGTGTTTAAATCATGTTTCTATCTTAAGAGCCCTTATTTTGAAATTCAGACAAAAAAGTGATGATTTGATAGGTGTATTTTTTAATTGCCTTGATATTTTTTTATGTTGAAGTAAATCATATTTAATGATTAACTATGATTTACTTCAACATAAAACGATCTCCGTACAGTACTATATTATTTAACTTGTCCTAGTAATGCACTTTCATATTCTATAAGATAAAATGTGGGGTATTATAGTTTGAATAAGATATTAAGAGCGGAAAATTGGACAAAAGCGTCATTTTGACTGTACTTTGTGACTACGTAACAATGTAAAATAACAATGCCCCATGGAAACAAATAAATTTTAATAAGCAGGTAGTGTTATACTATAAGCTTATGCCAAACGATTTTCGGATGTTGTTGCTTGCCAGAGATATACCACTCCAAAAATATTGGGATTTCATTTTTCATAAAAATGGCATTCACAAACGTGAACTTTGATATTTTCTATAGGGAAGAGAAAAATTTTTCAGGGCTTCAAAATTGCACACTATTCATTAAATAAGATCTACTTCAACATATAAAAAAATCAAGCAAATCAAAAAATACAATTATTACGCTTTGTCTGATTTTCAAAATAAAGGCTCTTGGTTAAAAAAGGGATTGGGGCCTTAACCTATGGCTTCAAAAAAGTCACTCGGAAAATAACCAACTGATTTTTGTCGGAGCGATTAGACATTTGAAATGGAGTGAATTGCCAGTAATAGCTAATGAAATCAAATACTTGGAAATATCAACACAATGGAAATATCAAGTGACAAAAACTGCCTGCGACTTGTCAGTTTTCATGCATTAAAGTGCTATTATAAGAGTAGTCAGAGTCGCTTCAATTTTCAGGTGTCTCAATGGTATCCTATGATTCAGAGGAGTCGTTCGGAAAGCGAGCGATTCTTTTGTGTCGGGGCGTCTTTGAAGCCTGAAACAAAGGGAGTCGCCGGTAACAGCTAATCAAATGCTTGGAAATCTGATGAGATAGAAAAGCCTTTTCTCGAACAGCCGATGAAATGCTTAGAAAATCAAAAAAATGCAGGCGATTTTTGTCGCTTGAAATTTTTACATGAAATAAATAGCACTTTTTTATATATCACTTTTTTCGTTTTCCAAGTATTTCATTGGGTGTTTAAGAAAAGACTTTGCCATGATGAGTTTTCCAAGCATTCGATTGGTTATTTTTGGTGATTTGCTTCATTTCAGACATCAAAATAACTCCAACACAAAATAGTTGCTTGCTCACCGAACGATTCTTTTGAAGCCATAATTTAATATTGAGTTAGAGGGAACTGGAGTCTGGAGCCTGGAATTAGAGGCAACTTTAATGCCTCGGATAAAAGAACTTTTATTCAGAGTAAAACTGTCAGAGTAATTTTTCATACATAATGGGAACAAAATGCATACTTCTGTGTTTAATACATAAATTATTGACAAAACGCTGGGCTGAAGAAGGGGGAGTATTATACTGCCGAATAATCTTGTCAATATGTCCTTAAAACTATGATCTAAGGCAACTTTTTTAATAAAATCAATTTCATTGTTAAACTGGTCATCTGAACAAATTCTATATGCACGTCATGTGAAAGACTGAAATGCAACAATTTTATATTTAAAAGGCATATTGGCACAAAAAGGTATTACTGTGTTATCTTTTAAAGGTTTTATGTACACAAAGAATGCGAGATGATTACTGTTCCGGTTAATCTGAACATCTAGAAAAGGCAAAGCTGAGTTTTGTTCAATTTTTAATGTAAACTTAATACTATTTCTTAACTTATTGACATTCTGAACAGTGGCGTAGCTAAGGGGGGGGGGGCGGCCGTCCCGGGCGCCGAGGCCTAGGGGTGCCAAACAGAGTGAAGTTTGAAAGAAAATTATTTTAGATATTTTACAAAAAATAAATTTGTGGAATTTTTTTTTCCATGGGAATGTTCTTTTTAGTAAAATATTTGTTATGTCCAAATAGTGAAAAAAAACTTCTATAAATTCTTCTAGGACACATTTAAAACCTAAGATAATTATGCACCTGAATTGAGACGCAAAAAGATTTAACAGGGGGCGCCAAATTGAGAGGAGACATAAACTGAAATTATTACACACATTTATATTACAATAAGAATTGGCGTGCTTTCTTTTTGTGTGTTTTGTATATGAATGTTTTGAAGAAATTCAATAGAGGTGGGAGGAAAGGAAAGGTCTATAAATTTTACTCGGTGATGGAGGTTCTAATTGTCTAGCTTCCTGTTTATAAATGAAAAGGCCTGATGACGACTTGGGTCACATTTCCGGTATCAAAAGAACATTGTTCATTTGTACAGTAACTAAGCCTCTCATAGATTTTCCCAAACGAAACGCGAATGGTTAAAGCCTCTCTTCATTTTAAAATTCTAAAAAGTATAATAACAAAATTCTGAAAATGAACTCTGGAATAAATCCCCACTGTCTTCGGCAGCGCAGACAGGACCTGCTACGCAAACATCTCTAACCACTAAAAATATACATTCAAATTTATATTTTTCAAAAGGAATCTCCCTCACGGGTCTCCGATTTCTTCTTCTCCTATTGCAGGAATGCTGCGCACGCACCGGAAAATAATCTGAAGAGAATCGTAATGTGATTTAAAACAAATCCCATAGTGAAAGAAAAAAAAAAATCAGGTCCATGAAACCTCAGATAAAAGTGCCCCCTGACGGTGGAAAATAGAACCAAAAGTTTTAAGAGATTTATAAAACATGTTAAAATTTTACTTATAAATAAAATTTTAAAAAAATCGAAAACTAATCGAAAACTATCGAAAACTAATTTGAATTAATCAATTCCCATTGAAATCTGGCCCATAGAAGAAAGATCCAAGAAAAGCATGTGCTGTTATTGTTCGATAATTGTGGTAAAAGAAGTCTATGTTTTGGAAAACATTTTTAAATGTAAATAAAGAAGAGAAATCCCTATAGACAAACTCTTAACTCATATCAGGGGACTCTTGCCAAAGAACTTATCAATAATTATTAACATGTTCTGTGGCAATTCAGTTGACGATTATAATCCTCGACTGAATTGATAAAAAAAGCTTTTAAATTATGTTTTTAGTATTTGACAACTCCTTGAGGACGAGCGATCGGTATACGTGCCGCAAAAGATGCTCAAAATCCTTGATTATTTTCACGTAATTTTTCTAATAATAATAATTTTTCTAATTAATGATCATGTAATTTTTTATTGTAAATTTTACCTTATTTAATTTCAGCCTTTTCCCTAATCAATTAAGTAAAAATTTCCGTTTTTGAAAAATCGATGATAAAAAATTAAAAAATCTGTAAAAGACGCTCGTCCCGAAGGGGATAATAATTAAGACAACGTCTACATATTATATAATCTCTGATCCACCGATTTTCGAAAATTAATTGAAGGGGTCGATCGCAAAAAAAATCTTTTTATTTTTTTAATATATATTTTTCTCCATATGGTTTTTTCTCCGAAGTTTTATACTGCGCCGTCAATTTTTTGAAATAATTAAGAAAAAACTACCGATCCAAATTTTTTTTTACACAGGTGTAAAACATTTTTCTGCGTGAGCTCAGAAAATTTCAAATCAATATCTTAATTAGTTTTCTTAATTTTCGTTGATTAGTGAAAATTCATAATTTCTTTCGTTTCAACTGTGGAATCAGATTCAAACGTTAGTTAAGAAAAATAGTTTTTGATTAGATTTTCATTTGAATAGTTTTTGATAATTTTGGCTAACTATTAAAAAACTAGCGGCCTTCGCCCGCTACGCTGATCGGTTTATCTAAAAAAAACTTGAAGGACACGAAATATATCTGTGAATTGGGGGATGACTTTGTAAGTAGTAATTAAAAAAAAAAAAAAAGCAGAAATAAAACTCAAAAGTCCCTTGAAATATTTTGAATTCAGAAGCAAGCAACTCGCTTTTAGCATGATGCCAAAAACACTCTTCAATAGATTTCTTGTGATTATTTCGTTTCGTCATCGCATTCATGGAAATTATTTATTTATTTATTTATTTTTAAGTACTCAATAAATTCTTTCACATATTTTGATTACTCTTAAATCATGTTTAAATAAAGAACTAAAAAAATTTTTTTGAGTGAAAATTCCAAAAAATCGGCGAGATAATGAATGATTATTCTTAATCGTTCATCTATCATTTTCCAACCAACACTCAACCGATTTTTTCTAAAAAAGTAAGTGGATCGTGCAATAACTTTGGGAGATATAAAATATTTACTTGTAGAAACTGTATAATAATAATCTTTAGAATTTTTTTTTAAATTGAAAAAATCGAATAAATAAAATAAAAAATACACTGTTATTCTCAGAAGGAATAAGAATTTAGAAACCGGCATCATTTTTTTTTTTTTTTTTTTTTTTTTGTCAGATTTTCTTAGAATTCTCAGGATTGGAATTCAAAAATGAATTTCTCGAAAATATTGAAAAAAAAGCTCTGAAAATCGATGTTTCGTAAAAAATTCAAAAAATTGTAAATAATAATAAAAAAAATTAGACCGTTAGTCCAAAAAAAGAACAATCTATTTAAAAATATCTCCTTTTTTTTGTTTTGTTTGTTTGTTTGACTTTGTTAGAAACAGCGATGATAATTTAAAAAAGAGAAAAAATATTCGCCTTTGTCGGTTGACCTTTTTGACCTGTGTGAACACTGTGCAAACATACAGGGGCAAAGTAATTAAAATTTTAACGTTTTTAATTAATAACTTACCAACTAATTGGAATTTCGGGATGTGAATGGGCAACTCGGGATCCCGGGATTTTTCCCTTTCAATTCAACACAAACGCCACGTTTCTTCGTTTCCGGGATCGGAGAACATAGCGTCACATATATACATACATACATACGGTCGGATTTTAAGTGTAGATTAGGTTGGTTGGTTGGTTGATTTTTGTCGTCCGATTATCTACGCTAATGGGATATAGGACCAGGGGGAATGCCCTCCGTGGGGGTCTTTCTAAGGGAACCTAACCCGTATTCACGCAAGGTTCGAAGAAAACCACGGAAAACTCCGAATGGTTAGGCCGACAGCCGCGATTGGGTTCGAACCCAGCACCTGCCGTCTACCAGTTGAGAGGTCCGAACCTCTCGGCCACTGGTGGGGCCATAGTGTAGATTAGAAATTGAGCTTCATGTCTGGAGTAGAATTGAGCTTCATGAGCCTCAGAATCTGCCTTAGACTGCCCTCACTCAAATTTTCAGACTGTCATGAGCGGTAGGTATTTCTAACTATCTCCGTCAGACACAAAGATTGGTTTTCATGCTGATTTTTGTGTTCCTTGCATTTCATATGAATATTTTCGTGTAATCGGGACTTTCAGAACTAATGCAAAATGGATTCAAATGGATGAACTTGCTTCCTCTTTTTTAGAAATTCCATTTTTCTGTCGAATTGATATTGAGAAAAGCCAAATAATACAATGTGGGCAATCTACCCCCAAAATTTCCCTTCTCAAATCGTACAAAAGACTTATCAAAACTTTTCAGTCTTCCTAATACGAGCAGCACAAATGGCTATTTTCTTTATTTTAAAAGTTAAATGTATTTCATATACATTTAAATTCAGCACATATGCATTAGAGAAAGCTATATCTAATATAAAGCTATATCCATGTAAGCAATAATTGGGAGATTAATTGGAGAAAACAATTTGACTCGAGAACTTCTTTATGAGCCGAATACGCATATTTCGTCTCTGCACTTGACAATCATTTTCGCAAGTTCGATTGGATATCATTCCAATCATTTACATCAATTTCGGGACCCGACAGGGGCAGAATTCGCCCACAGCATGGTTGTACGTTGTGTAGGCAAGTCGTATGGGCAAAATCTAATCTTTTTCGTGCGCGTTTTGGCAAATATTTTAGGAATTATAATATTTTCCATCAGAGGTCGAAGGTTAGAGGAATATTTAGTTCAATTTGTTAATTATCTCTTGAATGACCTGTGGTCAAGACTCTAACAATTCCCGAGATCTGTGACCTACATGGACTGTGAACACAAATGAAGAAAAATTAGTTCAAACATCAGCATTATCTATCTTAAATTACACTCTAATTTTAATGGTGAACGGAAATAAAAAATACGATGAAAAAAAAAAGTTACAAGGGATAAAACGGTTGCTTGATTGTACTTATGACGGCCAATTATTAACACAAGGGATGTAGGCCCAAGGGGATGTGCTTTCCATGGTGATCTTTCTAATAAGGGAACATAACCCGTATTTACGCGAAAATATCCCATGTTTGAAGAAAACTATGGAAAACATTGTATGATTAGGCTGACGCAATTGGGTTCAAATCCAGCACCTGCTTTCTTTCAGTTTTGAGAGCAGAACTTATTGGTTACTGGTGGAATAGAGGTAAAACTGATTTTAAAATAGAATTTTTAAAGTTAGGAAAAAGAATTTTTGGTTTTTAATTTTTGAAATTTAATTTTAATTTTGAAATTTAAAAGAATTTTATTTTTTATTCTTTTCAACAATAGAAATATATATCTCTACCTATAGATATCGTATCATTCTTATGCGACTATATTAATTTATAAACCGAGTTGGATGGGATTGATTGTTAAAGGTTTTATTAAGAATTCAATAAAATTCGTTAGATATTTTAAGGAGTCATCCTGGTTCAAAACCTGCAAGGCGATTTACACCAAAAACTAAACAACACTAAATTATATCTTGAACTAACATAATCTAAATTTTGATGAAAATACATACATTAGTTCTTGAAGCAGAGCTATTGTGGTAATCTTGAATAATGCAGAATAGCACCTATTGAGCGATTTACACCAAAAAGTAATTAGCATCAAATTATACCAAGGACTAACTGAATCTGAAGTTTATGAAAATCCGTGCATTAGTCCTTCGTAGAATCTATCGTAGAATTCATGAAAAATGCCGCATAGAAGCGCCATCTGTTAGCAATATACACCAAAAACTAGTCAGCTTCAGTTTATATTAAGGTGCATTTGAATCTAATGTTTTGTGAAATTTCGTGCAATATTTCTTGAAATAGATCTCTCACAAAATTTTTGTCACATACAGACTCACAGATTGAGAGAGAGATGCACAGACAGACGTTTTCTAAAAATCCTCAAATCATATTCAGGACTTCTATGTGGAGAACACACAGAGAACCAGAATTCGAAACTTTTCACGAATCCAAACTACTTACTTGTAAAGATAGAAGAAATTGAAAACAGATGAGAGGAACTTAAAATTTTAGGAAGTCTACCGTTTTCAAGTAGGAGAATTATTTTCAATAATTGGAGGTAAAAATTTTAGCAAATATATATATTTTTTAATTTATTTTTATTGCTGCTGCTCCCGTACTCTTTAAAGAAAAAAGTCATATCTGTAAACATTCCGCAAAAATTTTAAAATTCCCATTCAAACTTAGTATTGAAACTAGAAATCTTCTATAATCGGATTCCGCGCATTTTAATTTCGTGTGTTTGAGTAAAATTAACTCAATTCTTAAAAACAAAGCACAGTAAAGTTGCCCTTTCCTCCCAGTGCAAGCCCAAAAGACTTTTTTCATCTTGAGAAAAAAATAACTTTTTAAAAAAGAGATTGAAGAATGGGGGGGGGGGGGCAAAAATTCTTTTTGCGCCGGGCGCCAAAAAACGTAACTACGCCACTGATTCTGAATAAAAATTTGTAAATCAGGTAATGTGTGAATCCATAAGATGAAAACGTCATCAAAATATCTTAACCAACATACCGGTTTCTGTTTCAATGAATTGAAAACTCTCCTCCAAAGGTCTTAGTGCAAATTCCGCAAATAAACCAGATTCAGATGAGCCCATTGGTGGACTGTAAATAACACCATTAAATATGAAAATATTATTGAAAACTATTAGATTCAGACCTGCTTTCAACGAAGTTTTGATGTCACTAGTTAAACTGAGATAACAATCTATCAATAAAAAAATATAACTTCATCCATATCTATTGAAGGAAATAATGAAACGATATCTAAGCTTGCCATAACTGTGTTAGCACTAAGAGAGCAATGTTAAATTTTATCCATGAAATCAGTAGTAGACTCAATAACGTAATTTAAAACTGGAAGAATTGGTTTCAAGAAAATTAGGAAAGCTTTTTCTAAAAAATAAGTCGGAGCAACACAACGAGAAACAATGGGTCTATATGGTAAGTTGGATTTATGATCTTTTAACCTTCGAGTAAGCATAGGTGTTATTCCAGTATGATTAACTTTAATTAACGACTTCATACTTTCAGGCCATTTACCATCACGGACTAATTTTTCAATTTTGCCAAAAATAGTATCATTCGGATCTTTATTCAGTATTTCGCAACCCATATCTGTAATACATGACTCCAACTTTTCAATGTAAATATTCCTGTCTAAGACGGTAATTTTATTTGTTTTATCAGTTCTAATAAAAATAATGCTTGGATCTTTCTTTAACTTCTTAAGGGTAACCGAAAAAATGACGTTCAGCTCTGAGCCCTTTAAATGAAACTTTCTTTAATAATTTGTACATAACAAAACGTATTTCTTCTTGTTTACTATCAGGGGCACTTTGAAGGACAGCTGCACAATCTGAATTGATTGACTCTTTTTAGGTGCGTTCGTAATTATGTAAATACGTAGCACCTATTGTTGTCGCTCAGTCCGTCCGTCTGTCCGTCAGTCTGTCCGCATATAACAACGCAAAAACTACCCAACCGAATCGTTTGAAATTTAAAATATATAATTGTTGCATAGTTTTGTCGAGTCATTTCAAATTTTATGAAAATCGGATGAATAGATCAATTACAGGGAAAATCAAAAGTATTCCGTTACATTACGGTCAATGGGGAAAAAAGTTTCAAATGCATTTTTATCGTTTGAAATTTAAAATATATGATTATTACATACTTTTGTCGAGTCATTTCAAATTTTATGAAAATAGGATGAATAGATCAATTACAGGGACAATCAAAAGTATTCCGTTTCATTACGGTCAATGAGGAAAAAAGTTTCAAATGCATCTTAATGGTGTTACACTTATTCGAACACAATAAAATTGTTATGCATCTGTGAAGTACATGTTATAATATACATTTTGCACAATCTGTGGTGCAAAGAACTTTTGTTATTGATTTACAAGATCACACAGAAGTATTTCATTACATCATGGTATAGGGAGAATATTTTTTGTTGCGCGTTTTAATTGTAATTAACTATTTAACATTTTATGAGATTGATATACGTTGCTGAGGAATACTACAAATTATTTCCTGTATAAAAGAAAGCATATAGTATAGCATATTATATACGTTGCTGAAGTATAATAAAAGTTACTTCCTGTATATTTACAGTAACGCAAAATAAATTTCGACCACTATACTCTATTTAAAATACTATCTATTATAACAGCGAGATCTGAATTGCAATTTCTAACTGCAATTCGTGCAATTTCGTGCAATTTCTAACTTGTTTAATTTTAGTATTGAAAACATATTTAAGACCCAAGGAAAGGGCTTTATCTTCTAAAATTGTAAATTGTCTGCGGGAGTGGTTGGCATAGGGAACAGGTTTAAAATTCGGGAATGAATTTGAAGTTGAACTTGACTTTTTCAAGTTAATTAAGCGCTGAATAAAATCAGTGACATAGATTTTATTTTAAAAGTTGCCTTAGATCATGGTTTTAAGGATTCGCATATTGACAAGATTATTCGGCAGCATAATACTCCTCCTTCTTCAGCCCAGCGTTTAGTCAATAGTTTACATATTAAACACAGAATTATGGATTATGTTCCCATTATGTAGGAAAAATTAAAAACGGTTCTCCAAGAATTTAATATAAAATTAATAGCTATACCCCCTCCATATCTAATACTGCTTCTTAGTAACAATATTGATAAAATTCATAATCATCAAATGGCTGGGGTTTATGAAATTCCAGTTATCCTCGCAAATAACGAAAGATTACTATACATAGGTGAAACTAAAGGAAAATTTTCAAATAGATTTAAAGAGCACAAAAGAGATATTGCACAATCAAAATAGAGTACAGCCCTCGCAATATTATATTTTTCAAACGAAGGGAGCAAAATCAATTTTGATGAAGCTAAAATTACAATTCCGTGCAAAAATCCATACCTCAATAAAATTTTAGAATCCATTAAAATCATTACGCTCGGGCTTCGAGATTGTAATGATAATTTATCACACTCCGTTCATAAAATCTGGCACAATATGCTATAATTATTTAAGCAGTTTACGCACTCTCATCTCAACTCAATTATGCTCGTGGACGCATGTGTTTACATTTTGAAACTTAAAATTACATTTAACATCTTTATATAGAATCCTGACGACGTTCGTAGAAACGAATGAATTTTTAATTGTATTTTAAATATATTCTTTTTATAAGTGTACCATTTAGTAATTGTATTTATTTTAGTACATGTTTTTATTATAATTCACGGTGCAACTGTCCAATTTATAATAACAAATCGAAAAAGTTAATATTTCTGTATCAATTTAGATCGAAACAGAATTTAAACGTCATTTTAAGCAAAATAATAATAATAATAATAATAATAATAATAATAATAATAATAATAATAATGCAGTAATTTTTTATAGAAAATTTGTGGATTGTTGTGTTTCGGACCCCCTTAAAAATAATTTCATTATCTAGATAAGGCTAGTTTTGAAACTTGTGCCCTCATATAATTTATCAATGTGAAATATACCGGGTGTCCCAAAAATGACTGATGGTTTTTAAAAATCAATAACTTGCAAACGGTGACAGCTATTTAAAAAAATTTTGCAGGGGGGTTATGTATAATGTCAGGAGTTTTTTTACCGTAACTTTTGATTTTAGTTCGAATTTCAAACAATAGGTGGCGCTTACGGTAATTGAAGGTCAGGTGATCAATGCTGAGTGAAGCGTCGACCTGGCCTTCAATCGCCGTCAGCGCCACCTATCGTTTGAAATTCGAACTAAAATCAAAAGTTAAGGTAAAAAAAAACTCCTGACATTATACATAACCCTCCTGCAAATTTTTTTTAAATCGCTGTCACTGTTTGCAAGTTATTAAATTTTAAAATCCATCAGTCATTTTTGGGACACCCGGTAAAAGCAGCAAGTCTACAATGCATCCATTAATAACTATATAATAATGATAATGTATATAAATACTTTTACTTATCATATTTTACAACGAAAAGGTAAGAACTTATATTATAAACAATTATTTTATTTATAAGACGTTGCTTTATTAATAAAACATTTAAAATGTATTATAAATTGACATGTTTCAACTCATGTTCATTGAATCATCTCCAGAAAATGTGAATAGAAAATTACAAAAATAATGAACGTGAGAAACTGGAATAAATAATTATTGGATTCAAATGAAATATAACGCCCTCTATATTTTTGACATCGTCCGTGTCCCGACCATGTAGTTATCCTGCAAACCGCCCAACCATTCAATCCATATACTCGGAATATGCGAAAAGGTGCGGATCGTTGCAAATATGTCAACTTTTTAATTAAATTTCAATGAACTCTCATATGTATAACTTATTATTATTTCCATTATTATTATTAAAAATATCTAATTATTAAAATTTATTATTATTATCATAAAAAAATATTAAACTATTAAAAATTATTATTGTTATTATTAAGAATTACTAAAAATTGTTATTATGATACATACTCATATACAGTCGGCTCTCGTTAATTCGAACTCGTCGGGACCATAAGAAATGTTCGAATTATCCGAAGTTCGAATTATGGAACGTATGAGAGGAAAACATGCTTAATATGGTACTATTACAAAAGAATTAATATATAGTGTTTTTTTTTTTTTTTTTTTTTTTTTTTCGCCTGTTATCATCAGAATATGACTTAATATTAAATAACAATGTATAAATATATAAACTAATTAAAAGATTAGAAACAAGCACAATGGAAGAAAAAATTTAAGCTTCACTGATGGACAGACGGGACACTAAGAAAGTGGATATCAAATGCATTGGATTATATGTATACTCGTTCGGAATAATTTTCACACAAATCAAAGAAAGAAAGTTATTCAAATGATCTGAAATCCCTGAGAAAGAAAAGAAAAATGAAAAATCGGAATTCTAATTAGTTCGAATTAAACGAAGTCAAGAGAAAATGAGTTCGAATTAATGAAAATTTTAAACGTTATTCTGCCATTGAAAATTTCGGGACTTCATGTTTAGTTCGAATTATCCGATTTCGAATTAACGAGAGTCGACTGTAATTTATTTTATTATACTTTTCTAGATCCAAGACATTGACAATGTACGCTGCGGAACAAGTGATAGAGGAGTTTCCAACATCAACGGAAGAGTTATATGGACACTTGGTGATCTCGACCTCTGTCCGTCAGGCATAGGATTTTTAATTCCAGTATCTTTAGCTGTACTTTGTAAGCATAATTCGATTTCTGTATTTGCTATTTAATTTCATATTTTCAAGATTTTTTTTTTTTTTTTTTTTTTTTTTTTTTTTTTGTAACGAAATGTTGTTTGCTACTCGCAAACCTCTGGAATTGCTTTATAAACGAAATTCCAAAATGATGTTTATCCCAACTTGGTTATATCAGTTTAATTAGACACAGAATTTCATTGTGCACCACAGTAGTAATTTTCACACCTTCTGGTTTACTTACTATGTGTGCACATGGAAGATCTTTCAATAAATGAAAGAGGGTTCAGTCGATTCATGTGCAGAAATAAACAAGTAAGAAAGAGAAACACTTTTCACTTAGTAGGAAATTTACATCTCATATAAATTATGCAGTTAACACGGAGCTTCCCAACCTTTTATCTTTTACATACTCCTTTCTTAACAAGGATGTAGTGGAGGGTATACGGGGGTATACGATGGATACCTTCGGTATTTTTTAAGAAACACCGTACAGCCACTGTTTCTCTGTTTCTCAAAAAAAAAAAAAAAAAAAAAAAAAAGAAGAATTAGAAATTGTTCTAATGACAATGTCAAAATTTTTTTAATCTTTAAAAACAATAAGAGGTTAAAAAAAATTGGTTGCCTGTAAAGTCGGTATACGGGCGAAAGTTTTACGTGACAACGACTTTGAGTTGTAAAATAATTTTAATGTGAATATTCATTCGTATAGTAGGAAGAAGGATGAAATAATAGTAACAATTTAAAACATTTATTTATACAAAGAATTATATTTAAAACATTAATTTATACAAAGAATCTCGCACTGAATTTCATATTAACAAAATTTTATTTTTACCTTTACACATACATACGTATTTATATACAAATATACATACAATAACTTGCAATACACTGTGTTTGTTAAACACATTTTACTTCATGTTTATTGATGTCAAATGTTGAATTTTGTAAACAGCATGTTAAAGAATTTTTCAATGAACAGAATATAACTAAAGTAAAATGGCTTTCACTAATCACATATCATTAGTTTTCCATAATATACCACCGAATTACGAAATAAACTACACTTATTTTCTTTGTACTTTATACTAATAACTAATACATAACGTATTTCGTCTTAGTTTGATACTATCTAAAATTCCTATTAAGCACCGCCCCTTCCTTGCAGCGAATTCACATTCACGTTCAGAAAATGGTCCCACAAGTGACCGGAAAAAGTTAAGAGAAAAGTGAGCGCGTATCGTGAGCGGAGCGTAACGTAACGTAACGCAGTTTCTTGAAGTGTCTCCCGGAAAACCAATTTACAAGACGTTGTCACGTCAAAAAAAAAACTTATAGATTTTTTTTATTTTTTATGATTACACTATTTGTTCTTAGACTTGTCATTTTATTTGAATAAGGAAAACAAATGTAGCTGTTAATAAACAAGAAAGTAAAAAAGTTACAAAATGAGTAGACGCAAATTATCAGATATGGAAAAAAAACCGAATCCAAAGAAAGGCGTCGTATGAAAGATCGCCTTTTAAAGCAAAAGAAACGATCCCACCGATTACGAAATGTGCGACGATCACGAAAAAGGAAACAATATAATGTTGAAATAATTGATTGTAAAATACCATGTTTTTTCTTTAATACAGAATTTAGTTATAAGTCTTAAATTTTAGTCTTCAAGAAAAAGTCATTTTTTAAATGGGTATTGTAATTTGTTGAATTTGTTTATTTGCACTGGTCGAATGTGTTTTTTGAGGAAATAACATTTTCTACAATTTTTATCATAAACATACATTGTAAAAAATATTCGTGTAACTTTACACCAAAATTGGTGGCAAGTAAGTTGTCACCAAAATTAGAGTAAGAAAACACCAGCAATAAGTTGGTGTAATAAACCGCCAATTTTGCTGTAAAGCAAATAATATGTTTAAAATATACGTTATAATAAATTGTCTCAATTAAAAGGAAGTTTAGCAGCCTCATCGTGTGAAGCTATTTATTTAAATTTTGGATTTTATTAAAATGTGATTTTTAAATTATTTTTTATTTTGCTACCACTTATTAAAATACATTAAATAAGTGGTAGTGTGAGTTGATAAAAAACGAAATTTTCCAATATTTACATAACTTTAACAGCAATTACGTTTCTAATATAATAAGTTAATAAAAATAATTTAAAAATTTCATTTTAAATTTGACCCAGCCATAATTTATAATAGTTTCACGCAAAGAGGCTGCTAAACTTCCTTTGAGACAATTTATTATAACGTACATTTTAAACATAATAGTTAGTAAACATTGAAGTTTCCTATATTTGCATACTTAAAGATATCATAGCTTAAAGATATCTTTATCATAGGTCCAAGAGTGTGTGCGTAGAGTTGGGGGGAAGGGCAGAATGGTTCTGCAGCACCTCTAAATTTTAATGTAGTCTCATTTATTATACATGTTTATCTTTAAATTAAGATTGTTTTAGTGGATCTGACTGAAAATTACTTACTGAACATACCCCCCCCCCTCCCTTACATAGAAGTGGTGAGATTTTCCATTAAATGCAATCAAATGAACGTCCATTATCATTTCATTTTATTTATGTTTTGCTAATTTAATAAATAGAAAAATACGAGTATGCAATCTCTTTAACTCTTTCAGTATCAACGTCTAAAAAAAAAAAAGAAGAAATAAAAATTCTAAAATTTTCAAGCGTTGTTAATAGCGTTCAAAATTATCTAATAAACATCAAAATACAAATATAAATTGAAAAAATGTATCGTTAAAACAAGCTATAACGCCATGTTTTTTAATACTCCTTTAAGTTCAAGTCATGCGGAATTTAAAGCATGAAAAACACTATAAAACCAAAACTAAATATTTCAAAGCTCTGTACGAAAGTGACAATTTTACTTGCTTGTATTATTATGTCTTGTATTATTATTTGTCTATTTTAAATAATATAAACAAATACTGATCAAAATAATGGAAAACAAAATACAGTCGAGCCTCTATATAACGAAATCCATCGTTCCAGTAAAAAATTCGATCAAATATAAATCAAATTCAAATTATAACTAATATATGGAAAAATACTTCAATACTTTTGTTCAGCCTTGTAGTTTACCTAGTACCTTTATTACACGCCAGCATTTTGTTAAAATTTAGTTCAAACAAAAACACTCCTAAAACTATTTAAATCACATTTCCAGAAATTATCATTTATGTGTAGCTAATTCTTTGCGTGACCATGTATATCATTTTATCTATATTCTACGAACATTTCTTAGTAAACAGAAAGCAATTCAACGTAAAAATGCATAGCTTATTTAAAAACCATCTTTAAGTTAATTACCCTAACATTCAGTAACCTTTATGAGCTCTTTTGTGTAACCCTGTGTACAGGGCCATAGCTAAGGGAGCGCTATGGGCGGCTCACCCCCCCCCCCTAAAATATTTTGAGACCTCCCTGGAAAAGATTCCAAGGTCATTAAATGAATTTCTGTTCCGAAAATCCAAAAAAAATTATGTTCAAAAATCTAATTTAGTTTTGAGACCCTTTCACAGTTTTTCAGAATTACTAAATTTTATCTAAAATAAGTGTTTCAACACTGCCTCATCCTATTTGTACACACGAAGATAACATGATGTTTAATTTTTCACCGACTCAAAATTTTCATCATCATGTACTTTCCTTAGCATAAAATGAAGTTATTACAACAGTTTAATGAGAAACATAGTATCTACAATGTGAATATG
Source organism: Maratus speculifer (assembly GCA_964019185.1). Lineage (NCBI taxonomy): Eukaryota > Metazoa > Arthropoda > Arachnida > Araneae > Salticidae > Maratus > Maratus speculifer. Next base: position 214,775,915 of record OZ025301.1, on the reverse strand, counting down.
CACTAATTTATAGTTCTGCGTCAGAGAGAGAGAAAAAACAAATTATGACCCCCCCCCCCCCCCTATTGTTCACTTTTAGCTACAGCCCTGCCTGTATATCATTTACAGATATTTAGTGAAACTTAAAAACGCATTTTATAATTGAAAGTGTATTTCATCCATCCATCACTATCATCGATAATATAATACAGTACTTCGGATAAGAATATAAGATTTGAAATGTTTTGTGTGTCCCTGTCAATGCTCTGCACTTCATATTATGCATTAAATACTAAGTCTCAGCGGCTTATATCAATTTTTTGATACTTGGAACCATTTAACACAGTTAAAATATGTCGCAAACATCTCTCCCTCCTTTATTATTGTGTAATGGAATTCTTTTGAGTGGCCCTGTAAATGAATAGTAACTATTATTTTCACTACATATTTTACAGTATGCATATTTTAATGCACTTTGCGAATCCATGTAAATTTGAATATGTTTCACAAGGTGTAACACCTTTAAAACTCATTTGAAACGATTTCTTCCTATAGACTGTAATGTATAAGAAAACTTTTGACTGTCCCTGTAAATAAAATAATCATAGTAGAAACTTGATTTTCAATAGGGTTCGTGCTAGGGTAAGCATCAATAACATATAAAAAGTTTCATAGCAATCCGACCATATTTACGGGAGTTAGAGCGCGGTCAGACGGCCATCCGGCCAGACAAACCGAATGCATAAACACTTTCAACTTTGTTGGAAAGTGTTAAAAAAGACTTTCGGATCGGAGAGACATGTGGTGTGGAAATAAATATACAGCATGATGTGGTATTTTGTATAACACAAACAAAATATTAGTTCAAAATCTTGAGAAGAGAGGGCGCTACTGCAGAAAATTCCATGGAATAATTCTGCATATCTCACAGAACGCAAGATTCGGAAACAAAAAAGAGTACATGCAGCATTCTAGATTGTTTTGTATGCAAATCTTGTATTGCATGATCAATATGGAATCACTTTATCTCATTATCTGCAGTAATGCCCTCTGTTTTCGGATTTTGAATTTTTTTTTTCTTTTCGTGTCACACGAAATGCCGTACTACGTTAAATATTAATCTGCAAAATGCATGTCATTTATGATTATTACCACATTTTACTTTTAGCACGAACTTTTGAAACACCCAGTACTAATATTTCATTCAGTTTCTGAATATTTTTTCATGCATAATCTTATTTTGATATAGTGGTTACCTTCTTTTTTAAGAATTTTATGATTGGCAAATTTTTTTTCTCCTTTTCAGCTTTCATGACAATTTGTTTAGCTACAACAATTTTATATAAGAAGTACAATCTCAATATTAAAGTGTTTCTTTACTCTCATGGTTTTACTTTTGTGAAAGAGGAGGAGTTAGATTATGACAAAGAATTTGACGCTTTCATGGCTTTTAGCCACGATGATGGCGAATTCGTCACAAAAGAAATCATTTCAGGTAAAACGGGCCTAGTCTTATACAGTGTCTCCCACCGTGATTTTGCACCGTATTTGGGCACGAAATAAATCCATGAGAACGAAACAAATATATTAAGAAAGTGGATACATATTTACAAGGAGTAACTTACTTATTGCCCCCCTTGGTCAGGAAAAAAATGAATGTATAAGAAAAGAGGGGGAGAGGGAAGTGTCCCGCAGAAATAAAGCCACTACTGTTAATAATATATGGGCGATGCTTACATATGACTTGGAATATACGATGTGGCATACCATGTACCAATCCCTGGAGAACAGTAGCATCAATAATATCATAGGACTCAATGATGGAGACCTTGAGTTTTGCCACAGTCTTACAGTTAACTCTCTTATAGTGGCATTTAAATCTCTACAGAGGATACTCCACATATTTTCTTGGGTATTGAAATGGGGGTACAGGTCAGGCCCTTCCATTACTTATCCTCAATTATCCAAAAGTTTACCATCATAGTCGAAGCCTTCAAACACTATTGATAAGCCCCCACCATGCTGTCTTTTGGAGAAAATATCTTCTCCTTTCCTCATGTCATGCCAAACGAAAGCAAGGTTGTCTGAGCTATCCAAACTAATTTTTTTTTCATCTGGGAACATAACAAGATGCCGCTGGTCCTTCCAGATTTGTTTATATTTAGCCCCATCAACTCTGCTTTGCTTGTGATTGTGAATAGCTTTCAACATAGGCTGGTAGGGCTAATGCTTATTAATGGTGTTTGAAGGCTTCAACTATGGTGGTAAACTTAACCTGGCTTTTCAGTCAGAACGCATGTAGGATGCCGATTACGAAGAAATGCAACACTCATTTACTGCCATTTGCAGAGAGAATTGGGGGCCTAAGTTGGATTTTCGAGCAGAACAACGCCCTCATAATCTTTGCGAAATCCTCCTAGGATTTTTTTTTTTTTTTTTTTTTTTTTTTAAATAATTGGGTGCATGTCATGGAATAGGCTGTCCTGTACGCTCATCTTAATCCTCAAGAAAATGTGTCGGTTATACTCAATAGACCTGTATATGCCAATGGCAGACAGTTTAAGTCTATGGCATTACAGGAGGCTGCCATCATTGAAGCCTGGAATAATATTGATGCTACTGTCTTTCAGAGATTGGTAAATGGTATGCCACATCATATTTTCCACGTCATATATAAACATGGCGAATATATCGGCTGTTAATAATGGGACACTTTCAACTCCCTCATTTTTTTATACGTTCATTTTTCCCCCTGCCCAGATGCAGTAAGGAGTAAGTTACTTCTTGTAAATATGTATTTGAATATAAACATTTTTATCAATTTAATTTAAATGCTTTAAGTGATAAATTAAAATAACATAAAAAGATTATAGCTTGACATGTTTCATTGCTCTGACGGCAACATTTTCAAAAGCAAATAAAATGATAAAAAGGAATTTCCCGAAATAAACAGAAAAAACACAAATCACGTGAACATGAGCATTTTCTTATTTAGAAATATATTTTTTCTTAATTACCGGTGTCATTCATTTATTTCGACATCTTAGCAATGAAAATGCTATGATCGTTAAAGGGTTAACTGAACAGTGCTCTTTTTTTTTTTTTTTATAAATTATTACAATGTTTTACTATTGTAAACATTTATTTAAGTACTGTTGTAAGACACGACAATTCCCAATATCCAAATATGTACAACAAAATATGCACAATAGGCGCTCTGGCCTGGGTGCCCTTTATGTGCAAACCCTCAGACTTGTGCAGATTTTTTCCTAATTTATCCCATGTTGGAAACACATCGTAATCTACCACAATAACCAAGAAAAATTTCTTGGACTAAGAAATTTAAATTGAGTATCGATAGACAGGCTGGTAGGCGATGTCGCGTATATTAATTGAGAACGAGTCTGTAGCGTCAATTCATCGCGACGTCAATTCTTCATAGAATCAATTCGCCGCAGCGTCATTTTTCCGTGGAATCGTTTCATCTCGACGTCAATTCAGCATGGCGTTCTTAAAACTAACTCATCAAACACGTGTGTTATGTTTTCTACATAACTAAATAAAGAGTTGTTTAGCTGCACAAAAAACTTAATCTTCTAAAACCATCTACTCTTACATGCTTTACTAACTTTAACTCTTATCCGACGCTACCTTTTTATATATAATTTTATATTTATACTCTATTCATTCCACTATATTTTAAAAATATATTTTAAAGTATATTTTTTCTTGCATGTGTTTTCAAAATATAACTAAAAATGCTTCTTTAAAAAAAATGGTGCCAATCAAATCAAATTCGTGCAAGAAATGAAGGTCTCAATATCATGTGGGAAGTAAAATTGGACTTAAAGTTTAACACTTTTTATTTGAAATAAAAATAATAATTCTAAAAAATAATATTGCTGTCAACTTCGTTTACTGACACGAGGCTGAAAATTTTCTTCAATCTGCTGTTCCGATTCTCCGACAATGCCACTACGTTTCTGCCACGAGGTAAGATACCTTAGGCATTACGCTAATGGAGCCCGGTGCATGTAAAATCCGTCATGAGTGCAAAGTCCTCCAAGTTACCTGTGTATTGTACCTCTGTAGGTGCCATTCTAGGTGAAGGTCTTGTCAACTGATCAAAGTTCTAAATTACGAGATCAACTAGAGTAGAAAAGCGCAAATACCAAACAACAAAAGCAAAATGTTTAGAAATCGACTTAACAAAGTTCACAACTAAGCAGTAGGCAATGCCGTTAGGTTAAAAATGCAGGTGATCGTCAGATTTATTGCTGCGACATGGCGATTAGGCGGTCAACCGCCCCGATACCAGGTATTAAACCCGTTTAGCTACGGAAACATGTCTGATAGAGGACTGGTTATCGGTTAGAAAGGCAGAAAGAAATCATGTTTATGACGAAAGAATTTTGAGGTAGGGAGGCATAACAAAAAAGTATTATACTAAAAGCAAAGTATGATAACTAAGTAAATTTATTTGAGAGAAACATAGAAATGTGAAATATATAACACATACAGAGGTGTGTAAATTATTAGAATAATTGTGAAATTTACAATAAAATCTTGTTATATTAAAGAAATAATACATTATTTAAAAAATATTGATGCATTTAATATTTGGTGTGCATTTCCTTGTTTTTTATTAAAAATTTCATACGTTTTGAAATACTTTGTATGAGTTTTTGGGAACTAATTTGTATTTCATTGTTATGGTGCCAAATTCAGATGATGATTATCAGATCATTCTTGTTTGTGATGCTGCATTACTTGAATTTTTTCTTTACAATGGCACAAAGATTCTCTATACGATTCATATCTGGATTGTTTTTAGGCTATAGAAGTGTTTTATATTTTTTTTCGTCCAAAAGTTTAGTGACAGATGAACCTTTATGGCACGGAGGTCCATGATGCATGAATATGAAGGCTCCATTTGGAAACCAGTCTTTTAATTTTGGAATTACTCTTTGTTCAAGCACTATTTTACACTGATACTTGTCCATCATGCCTTCTACAATATATAAAAGTCCAGTATCTTGAGAAGACAACATTCTCCAAACCATTATTTTAGTAGCATGTTTAATTGTTTTTGCTATGCAATTTGGGGGAAAATCTTCGCTGGTACTTCTCTTGATATATTGACTGCTTTCTTCTGAATCGTAAACATTGAATCATAGGAAAAACAGACCTAAAGGATAAAAAATTCCTTAAAGTATGTAAATATAGAGAAATATTCTGATAAAAAAAAATTTTAATAAAATTTATAAACAGTTTTGTGTTATTAATCATTATGCAAAAAACACGATTTCAAGAAAAGAAATGAACAATTTAAATTCAAATGATTAATTAAAGGAAAATTAACATTTCTCACCTTGTTTAGTCATTTTTTAATTGTTCTTGTGCAACTTTTGCCGAAGCAAGTCTCTTTTTTGCCATCGCAGATGTGATTTTAGGATTTTTTTTGAGGATGACGAGCACTGAGTCCAGATGAGATAAACTTTCTACGTATAGAATAATCACACACATTTACACCAACACTTGCAAAGTTACTTTTAGCTCTTGACAAGTTGCTCTTCTGTTAGCTTTGGCATTTGAATTAATTTTTTTTTCTGTTTTTGCCGTACATTTACTTTTCTTTCTGTATTTACCTACACTAGAACTATCATATTCACATTTGTAATCCAAAAATCATTTCATTCTACACGCAGATGTTTGCAAAAATTTTGCTTTTTTAGCGATTTCGTGTTGTATCTAGTTATATTCTTGGATGAGACACTTTTCTACAGCTATTTTTCTAGGATAAAAACCACTTGATTTACTCATAATCATGCAATAATCCATTCACAAACGAAAGAAAGCTACCAATCAGTATAAATTAATCAAAACAGCAAAAAGATTTATTTTAAGAATAAATGAATAATACTGATGCCAACTCAAGAAAAGAAGGAAAATACTCGCACTATAAGCAGATCATTTTAAAATTTTATTTTAAATTCATTTTCTAATCAAGAACATTTTTTATGCAATGCAAATAATTTGATTAACTTGGATCAAATGTTTTTCATCTTAAAAAATGGCAACATTTAACAAAATTTTAACCCCAAAACTATTCTAAGGAAGTGAAAAATTGACTAGATTAACAAAGCAAATTACCTTTCATGAAACATTGCAAGTATATACAATATTAATCAAGAAAATTGGAAAAAATCATAATTATTCTAATAATTTTCACACCTCTGTACACATATCTACATACATATATTTCGTCCATTTCTTAATAGATTCCGTTTATTTTTTTAACAGTGATTGAAGATAGAGATCCAAGTATTCGTATGTGTATCCATTATCGACATTTCAAAGCCGGAGAATTCATCTATAACAACATCGTTCGTGCAATCCGAAATTCCAAGAGAACAGTCGTCGTTCTTTCAGAGTAAGCATACCAGATTCGTATAAATTATTTTATCCTATGTTGGAAGTAAAATCCTAAGATGAAAAGCAATATTTCACCTTGATTCAAACATAAAAACATACAATATTAACTTTAAAAATCTCACGGTTTTACTTAAAAAGTGACTACAGGGTGCGGAAAAAGTTTTGGAAGGATCGTTTCTGTTTGTAAAATTATCACGTTGTGTGTTTATCTATTGAATTTAAGTATGTTTTCTTGTGTTTTTAACTTACTTTTATCTATTCGTGACATAAAATAGCATAGCTTTTTATTATTGTGCTAGAATCGATCGCAGAACAAGGCGAGCGCTTATTATTTAGAAGGCTGAAAATGGAAAAGCTGCAACAAAGATCGCTAAGGAATTACAAGTGCCTCAGTCAACGATCTTAAACATTCTAAAGCACTGCAAAAAGATTAAAGGACCTTTTTGACTAACCAAGAAGCGCAAGACAACGTTCAGCTAGTCGAAACAACAACAACTATAAAATTATCCGCGAAAGAGTCATAGCAAAATAGCAAAATATTGAGAAAAAAATTTATGGAAAATCGGTTCTAAATATCGTTAAAAAATATCTGGGACTAAAAACGATTAAGTTTCAAGGTAAGTCATGTCTTAACTGACAGGCAGGGACCGATTTACAAATTTGGGGGCCCTGGGCACAGATTGTTTACGGGGGTCCTTCTTGCATCGATACTTACAGGGGTATTGACTAAAAAAGTGAAAAAAAAAATAGTTACTAAAATAACCATTATTGAATTCTATATCTATAAAAAATTCTATATCGATTAAAAAAATCCCTTTCGGCATGGCCTATAGGCGGAGGTAGATTTCGAAAAGTTTTCATCTCAAAAAAAAAAAAAAAAAAAAAAAAAAAAAAAATTAAATGATTAGAGATAAACCCAGTTTAACTACTTTATTCAACCGCTTTTAAAAATTTTTTAATTTCATTTTTTCTGTAAGAACTGGTTTTATCGAAATCCTCTTAAACGAAATTCTACTCAAATGCCCATTTTGGCAACATATTTTGAATTATATTCTTACTTTATTAAAAAAATTGACCAATATGCTCATTATATAGTTCCTAAATAACAAAAAACTGTTAATTAAATTCGTTTGACAGCAAAATTGAATTTAAGAATGAGTAATAAAATAACCAATTTATTATTTTAATACATCCACAATTCTTTAATCAAGATTGCTTTGAGAAATTTTGTACGAAGTGCCCACTTTGACAGATTTTTTTAAATATATATTTAGCCTTTATCAAAAATCTGACCAATACGGCATATTACACAGTTCCTAAATAACGAAAAACTGTCAATTGAATGCGTTTGAGAGCAAAATTGAATTTAAAAATGAGTCATAAAATAAAAAATTTGTTATTTGAATACAACCTCAATTCTTTTATCATGATCGCTTTGGGAAATTTTTTTGCGAAGTGCTTACTTTGACAGCTTTTAAAAATATGTATATTCACCATTTATCAAAAAATCAAAGAATACGCACATTATATAGTTCCTAAGTAACAAAAAACTGTCATTTGAATGCGTTTCAGAGCAAAATTGGATTTAAAAATGAGTCATAAAATAAACAATTTGTTATTTGAATACCCACAGTTCATTAATCATGGTCGCTTTGGGAAATTTTGTGCGAAGTGCCCATTTTGGCAGCCTTTTTTTGAAATATATTCTGCCTTTATCAAAAAACTGGCCACTCCGTCACATAATATAGTTCTTAAGTAAGAGAACCTGTAAATTGGATGCGTTTGAGAACAAAAAAAGATTTTAAAATGACTCGGTAAAAACGCAATTTTTTTAATTTCCTCAAATTTCAATCATGATAATTTCGTGAAATTCTGTTCAAAATACCCTATTTGGCAGCCTTTTAAAAAGTATATTCTGCCTTTATCAAAAAACTGGCCAATACGTCGCATTATATAGTTCCTAAATAATAGGACCTGTAAATTGGATGGGTTTGAGAACAAAAATGAATTTAAAAATGACTCAGAAAAAACGCAATTTGTTATACTTAATCAATTTTTAATGACGATAATTTCGGGAAATCTGTTCAAAATACCTTTTTTGGCAGCCTTTTTAAAAATATATTCTGCCTTTATCAAAAAATTGGCCAAAACGTCGCATTATATAGTTCCTAAATAAGAGGATCTGTCATTTGGATGCGTTTAAAATCAAAAATGAATTTTAAAATGAGTCAGAATATAAGCAGTTTGGATTTAAGGTTTTTACTCCAACTCCTATTTTTGTTTAATTTATTTTTGCTATAAGAATGGGTTCTATGAAAAACTTGTCAATATAAAAGTTGTAGATCTTATTGTGAAGATGTAAAATAAATTTAATTAGATTTGATTGCTTAAGAATTGAGTAAGTTATGGGTTTTTTTCTTTTTCCTCCCCCCTTTTTCTTTTCGTTTTTAATTTTTTTCCTCGGTAAAAATTGGTCCTATCAAAAACTTGTAAATACAAAAGTTTTAGATAATATTGAGTAAATTTATATAAAATTTAGTTGGATTTAATATCTTGAGAATTGACGAAGTTATGAATTTTTTTCTCCCAAAAACCATGTTTTTTTCGCCCCTTGAGCCCATTTTTAACTTTATCAAAAATCTGTCATGCATAAACTTTTTGCCCATTTCTTAGAAATAATATAAACTTTAAACTGATTCGATATCTATTTTAACTAAGAAGTTATCGCGTTTTTTCTGTTTTCACAAAAACCCTCCCTATTTCCACCCCCTTGGTCCGATTTTGCCCATTAACGAACTCGACCGAGATTTTAGGCTCCTTGATTTTATGTAAAAGTTTGAAGAAGATCTGAGCATAATTATGGAAGTTATCGTGTCTAGAAGAAAGTGATATACACCGATAGATAGATAGATAGATAGATAGATAGATAGATAGATAGATAGATAGATAAACTTTTTTACTGATGGTGGTTTTGGGGTCTAGGAGTCATGATTCGTGTAGATCCGCAAAAATTTTTCAGAAATTCCAACATGGGAGACAATGCAATAGGTAGTATTTCATACGAAATCTACCTAAAATTAACACGATAATCAATAATTTACTTTTAAATTTACAATTATGAAATTTAAATGAGTAGATGTTTTATAATAAACTGTGTAGTGCTAATTATTCTTTTACTATACAAATTTGTATATCTTGAATAATGAAGTATGCAACAATTAATAATAAATATTCGACAACACCAAGCTGCAACTATTTAAAATATTAAGGAACTCTACAACCTGCAAGCTACACTCACCAATACTCAAATAATCTGACGATAACTTAAAAAAGCATTAAACAAGAATAAAAAATACAATGTATTTTTAAAGCGATAAAGATAAAAGGAAATATTGACTATAGAAAAGTAAGAAATTAATGTTTCAGACAATATAAACAACGTTATAAAAATACAATATGAACGTAATAGAATATTGAATAAATTGTAAAAGTTTAATTGGATTTTAAAACTACATCAGGTTTTGGACAATAATTGAAAAACCTTTAGTAGTATTTGGGCCCCCTAAAAATTAAGGGGGCCCGTGCCCCAAATGCCCTGCCGTAAATCTGACACTGCTGACACGATTAAACACATAACGATAGAAGAAATGCAGGTCTTTTTTTTAAAATACTCGCTTGATGCACGCATCGCGTTTTTTTTTTTTTTTTTTTTTTTTTTTTTTTTTTTTTTTTTTTTTTGGGGGGGGGGGGGGGGGTTGGATTTAAGCGTCATTCTCGATTGAGCAGGAATTCAGTGAATGGAATGACAGAACTTTGTCACAGAATGTCGTCACTGAAAATTCACAGGGAAGAAATGTTCAGAATCCACTGATCCAAAGTTTTTGATGGTGTGGTGAGGTAGAGGTCTGCACGGGCCCGGCCCGCGGGCCGGGCCGGGCCGGGCCGGCAGATTTAGAAGAGTTTTTCAACGGGCCGGGCCGACAAACAACATAAACGGGCCGGGCCGATAAAAAAATTTCGGGCCTGCCGGCCCGTTCTGAAGATTTAAGCTGAAACGATAAAATATGAGCTATTTTCAACGAAAATGGTTTTAACGAGAATAAGTATAAATGTGGCCATACTAGTTTGACAGCGTCAGTATAAAAATGCACAGTGTATCGGCATCGGAGAATTACATTATGTGTAACCCGTTTTAATATTTTTTTAGCTGACTCATGCCGGTCCGAGATCACGCTTACATTATTTTTCTACAAATAGACTGGCCGAACCGGTGCTAGACTTAATTATTGGCAGAAAATATGATTTGTAAAATTATTAACAGCCATAAAGAACTTATGTTAGCTTAGTCTTCGGATATATACTTCTTGATGATTTTTAAATTAATTTCTCAATAATGCGAAAGTTTGACACATTTTCTGATTAATTTTAAATTGTAAAAGTATAAAAGTGACAAGCCTAACTATTGAAGGGATTTGGAATCGAATAGCGTTTTTCATTTTTGGTAAATAAAATACTTGTATAACCTTGTTGAGATATAATAGTTTCTCAAATGATTGCAGGTTTTTCTCCCTTCCCTTGCTATTGCTTCCGGAAATTCTATTCAAAACGCTAATTAAGACAGTATTTTATTTGTTTACAGTATTCTTAAATTGTTTGTATTGAGAAACACCGAAAAAACTGGCCATAAAACACATTCAAAACGATAAACGCATAAACGCATTCAAAATGCCTTCCACGTGTTCATGGTAAGTCCTTTTTCTTTCTTCCTGCTTCTTGTGTGTATTGTTTTTTAGTGAATTTTTTTGCCTTTTATTTATTTTTACTGTGTTTTCTTTTATTTATTTATTTTTTATTTATTTAATTTTGTTTTATTTATTTATTTATTTATTTTTACCATTATTTCTGGCCTTGTTTTTTCTTTTCTCTTGTTATGGGTTCTTCGCTTATTAATCGTTTCAAGCATCTTCGTTTGAAGCGGGCTAGGTTTTTGAATAGGCTTAATTTTCTTTTAAGGTGTAAACGTTCACACGTTGTTCCTAAGTTCATTAATATTATTTACAAGCTTCCTTCATCCTTTCGCATTCAAAATGCCTTAACCAGGAGTAAGTTTGCTGTTCTTAGAGCCATTATTCAAGATGTTCGGTACTCTCTTTCGTGCATTGAATATGAATTATATTCGTTACATTTGCTGTTAAGTAAATCTGTTATTTATTTCCCTTTTCTTGAGAAACGGATTTTTGCCTACGTTGATTACAAATCTAAATGTCACAGTGCTATATTGGATAAAAAATTTTCGTCACTTCTGACTTCTAATTCTCCTGCTCCTGGTATCTCTCCTCTTCGGCAAAATTATGTTGTCAATTTATCGTCTCATTCTCTTACTGATTCCCAACGTGATGTTCTCTCTCTTGGTTTGAATTTTTCGCGTGTTTCCAAACCTTCTATTCCGAATTTAATCGCTCCGATTGAACATTCTTTCAAAAATAGTAAAATTTCTCCTGGTCAACTTGATTCTCTTCGCTACCTTTTAGCTAACGTCATTTCTTCTAATAAATCTTCAGTTAAATCTAATCTTTCTTCTTCTCAAAAATCTGCTATCAGTGAACTTAATTCTGTCCCTAACCTTCTTATTACTAAGGCTGATAAAGGCGGTCAAACCGTTCTTCTCAATAAGTCTGATTATATTTCTCATGTGGAATCTATGTTAAACTCCGGTCCTTATTCTAAATTAAAGAAAGATCCTTCTACTAAACACCTTTCTGATATCAAGGAGGTCGTTAATAAGTCTGTCATTCTTAATAATAACACTAAACGTATGGTCATTAGGGTGGGCCGAAAAAAACTTTTTTTCGATTTTCGATTATGGCGGGTGCGGAAAAGTGGCCACTGGTGGCACTCAGTTCACGCAAAAAATTTGAGATTTTTTGGACATTTCCTTATTCTGCCGCATATGGCTTGAAAATTTGCAAAAATGCTGATTTTTGAACTTTTTTAGCTAAAAAGTTAAAAATGTTAAATTAAATTTATTTTGGTTTTATTTACTTGAAAAGGCATCTTTAACGTACCAAATGCTTAAATAAGTTCTGATAATGGATTATTTAACTGCTAAGAGTATTTTAAATAAGCCGATTTTCATAGCTTTTTCATGTATAACAGACAAAAACTGAATTGATTTGAATCGTTCGTTAAATTCTCTCTTATTTATGTTCCTTGGCCTTTAATTTTTTTTCTATGGGTCAAAGGTCATATATTTGGGCAGCGAACAGCAGTATAACTCAAAAACAAAGCTGGAAGGCGAGAAGGGGGTGAAACAGGACTCGAAGCGTCCGCAATGCCTCATCGTGATGTTGAGGAGGTGAAGGAAGATATAAAATAGAAGAGAAAATTTCGATAAGGGATTGTTATTATTTTACCATGCTCAAAATCTGCGACATTTGTTCAGTGTGGATGTGAAACCTTTTCCTAGAGAGATTCAGTACTTTTTGGATCGTTTGACGTACCGTTACACTGTTTTGCGCGTTTTATTACGACGAGCTTAGAAATGGCTATTATGAAGGTCCATGGCAATGTAAAAGACACGCGACAGCATGAAAAGTATCCCTTTTGGGCACCATGCTTGTAGAAAGACTTGCAAATGCCAACTTATACTGATATCATACGCCACTACTATTGGTTGCGAAGCGATATGGCAGAAAATCGAAAAATCCAATATTAGTCAATAGATGATGTTATTAAAATGGTAGATGAAAAGTTACCGAAATCTGAATAAAAGCCAGAGTTTTCCCAATGATAAATTTACAAAAAGATAAAAAAATATTAAAAGAAGTGCAGATCATTGGAGAAATCCTGAAATCGTATGGGCTTGAAAGGTAAAGACAACCCGCGAAAAATTCGCACGAAATGTCGAAACCTTTTAGTAGTTTTTAATCTTTTTGTAAATTGATCGTTGGGAAAACACTGGTATGAAAGCTTTTTTTCAGATTTCGGAAACTTTTTCACCTACCATTAAACTATTATTCTAAACTATCACTATTAAAAGAAGTGTAGATCATTGGGGAAATCCTGTTATCGTATGGGCTTGAAAGTAAAGACAACCCGCGAAGAATTCGTACGATATGGTGAAACCTTTTAGTAATTTTTAATCTTTTTTAAATTGATCATTGGGAAAACACTGGTATGGAAGCTTTTTTTCAGATTTCGATAACTTTTTCACCTACCATTTTAATAAGATCATCTATTGACTAATATTGGATGTCTCGATTTTCTGCCATATCGCTTCGCAACCAGTAGTAGTGACGCATGATATCAGTATAACTTGGCAATTGCAAGTCTTTCAATAAGCATGGTGCCCCAAAATAGATACTTTTCATGCTGTCGCGTGTCTTTTACATTGCCATGGACCTTCATACTAGACATTTCTAAGCTCGTCATAATAAAACGCACAAAACACTGTAATGGTACGTCAAATGATCCAAAAAGTCGAATCTCTCTAGGAAAAAGTTTCACATCCACACTGAACATATGTCGCAGGTTTTGAGCATAGTAAATTAATAACAATCCCTCATCACAATTTTCACTTCTTTTTTATTTCCCCCTTAACTCCCTCAACATTACGATGAGGCATTACGCACTCTTTGAGTCCGGCTTCACCCCTTCTCACCTTCAAGATTTGTTTTAGAGTTATGCTGCTGTCCGTTGCCCAAATATATGACCTTTGACGCATAGAAAAATTTTAAAGACCAAGGAACATAAATAAGATAGAAATTAACGAACGATTCAAACCAATATAATTTTTGCCTGTTATACGTGAAAAAGCTATGAAAATCGGCTTATTTAAAATACACTTAGCAATTAAATAATGCATTATCAGAACTTATTTAAGCATTTGGTACGTTAATGCTGCCTTTTTAAGTAAATACAGCCAAAATAAATTTAATTTGACATTTTTCGCTTTTCAGCTAAAAAAGTTCAAAAATCAGCATTTTTGCAAGTTTTCAAGCCATTTGCGGCAGGGTAAGGAAATGTCCAAAAAATCTTAAATTTTTTGTGTGAACTGAGTGCCACCAGTGGCCACTTTTCCGCACCCGCCAAAATCGAAAATCGAAAAAAAGTTTTTTTCGGCCCACCCTAATGGTCATTCCTTCTATAGCTAATTGTGCTCGTTTCTATGCTCTTCCTAAGGTCCATAAACCTACTCTTTCATTTCGCCCTATCGTTTCTAATATTGGTACTGCTTCTTATAAACTTGCCAAGTTCCTTTCTAAGTTACTCGCTCCTTTATCTTCCACTAATTTTCACACTGTTAAAAATTCTATTGACTTTGTTGATAAAATTAAACGCCTTTCTCCTTGTAATTACAAAATGATTTCCTTAGATGTTAAATCCCTCTTCACTAACGCCCCTGTTCAAGGAGCAATTGACTGTTTGGAAAGAAGGCTACGCGAATTCCATTACTCTTCCATCGAGATTGACGAGATCCTGCAATTAGTTAGTATTTGTGTTAGGCAAACTGCTTTCCAATTTAATAATTCCTTTTATGTTCAAACGGATGGTTTAGCCATGGGCAATCCTTTATCTTCTCTTTTATGTGACATTTATATGCATTTTGTGGAAGAAAAACTCTTCAGTTTATTTGATTTTCCCTTCTGGTGTAGGTATGTTGATGATACTTTTATCTTAATTCCTTTTGAGCTGGATCTCCAAAATCTCCTTTCTCTTGTCAACTCTGTTGATCCTTGCATCCAGTTTACTCTTGAAGTCGAAGAGAATGATTCTCTTCCTTTCCTCGATGTCTTAGTTACTAAACTCCCTGATCGGTTCTCTACTTCTGTTTATAGAAAACCTTTCGCTGTATCTCTACCTCCGCATGCTTTTTCTAACCATCCTCCACAGCATAAAGTGGCTTCCTTTTATACTTTTGTTTACAGAGCACTTCGGATTTCTTCTGATTCTTCTGCTCTAAATAAGGAAATTAGTTACCTCAAATCTCTTGCCCTCACTCGTGGTTATAATCCCTCTTTGATTGACAAAGCTCTGTATAAATTTAATAAGCCTAAACGTCTTCTTACTGATTCTAATAATTCGTCTAATATTAACTCTATAGTTCTATCTTTTTATTCTCCTCTTTGTTTCAAATTAGCTAAATTCCTTTCTCGTTTCAATTTTAAAGTTATCTTTAAACCTATGAATAAAATTAAATTCTCGTCTTTGAAAGATCCTATTCCTGTTGAGAACCGGTGGTGTGTTTATTTTATTCCTTGCTCTTGCAATTTGGGTTATATTGGTCAGATCAGAAGAGCGTTGAAGAAAAGATTGGATGAACATCAGAGATACATTAAAAATCAGGAATTATCTAGGTCTTCCATTGCTTCTCACTGTTGGTCTTCCGGTCATTTTTTCAATTTTTCCATGGCCAGAATTATTTCTAATCCTGCCTCTCCTTCTCATTTAGATACTCACGAAGCTTATTTTATTTATAAAAATTGTAATACTCTTGTCAACGATCTCTCTTCATCCCCCTTCCTTTCTCCTGCATGGAAATTACTTTTGTAGTTTATTATTATTACTATAATTATTTTTAGTTTTTATTTAATTAATTTTATTTATTTATTTATTTATTTATTTTTATTTTATTTTATTTTATTTTATTTTATTTATTTATTTTTCAATTGTTTTCTTTATCTTTCATTAGTTTTTCTCTGCCACCTGGTTTTTTTAGCCAGCGCCACCTGGGGCACTCTTTGTAATCTCCTCCCTCCTTCTTTGAGTTTATCTTTACTTTTCTCTTTCTCCTTGGCTCTGACATGCAGCGCCACCTGTCGCACTCTGTGTAATCTCCTCCCTCTTTATTTCACTGTTATTTCCACTCTGTCCGTTGGGACACGTGTTTGGACCAGCTGAAGACGAGCGGTAATTTTGCAGCTCGAAACGCGTCCTGTATAATTTTTCTTTTATGGTGATTTAACAAAGTTTTTATATTTATTGATTAAATTGTTTGTATCAAAAATTGGATAACGCCATTCGATTATATAGTTTCTGAATAAAGATATCTGCTAATCTTATGCGTTTCTGAGGAAAAAAAATGAATTTAGAAATGTATCAGAAAGGAGCTTCTTTGAATTTAAGAGTGAATTTGGATTTGAAATCTATAATAAAATAATATAGAAATATATTTATAAATCTTCTTTTATTAAACAGCTTCAAAATTAACGATGTTTTTAGCTTTCTTTCTTTTTACTTTTATTCTAAGCCATATTAATTTTTTAATGAATCTTTCTTTATTCGAATGTTGAAAGCCTAAGAATCAGTAATCATTAATGTTGTTAATGTGTATTTGCTGTAAAATATACTGTAAAATCATTCCATAGATATGTATGCAGTATTCTTTAAAGAAATCTTTGTTATATGATAAAAATCTGAATTTTTTAGAAATCGTAGAAATTGTAACGGGCCAACGGGCCTGTTTTCGCTGATTTTTGTACGGGCCGGGCCGGGCCTAAAATACAAAAATTTAAACGGGCCGGGCCCGGGCCAAACTTTTGAGTTTTACAACGGGCCGGGCCGGGCCGAAATAACTTTCCTACGGGCCGGGCCGGGCCTGAAAATTCCGGCCCGTGCAGACCTCTAGGTGAGGGATCCCAGAAAAGAGTAAAACTCACTTTTTTGTGAAAGCTGGTATCAAAATCAATCAGAAATACTATCAGGACGAGATTTTGCAGAAAGAACACAAGCCTTTAGCTGAACAACACTTTTCTGGACAGGGCCGTAGCTAAGGGAGCACTATGGGCGGCTCAGCCCCTCCTAAAATATTTTGAGCACACCCCCCCCCCCCCTCTGGAAAAGATTCCAAGGTCACTAAATGAATTTCTGTTCCGAAAATTCAAATGAAATTTTGTTCAAAAATTTAATTTAGTTTTGAGGCCCTCTCACAGTTTTGCAGAATTACTAATTTGTATCTAAAATAAGTGTTTCAACACTCCCTTATCCTGTTTGTACATATGATGCTAACAAGATGTCTAATTTCGCACCAGCTATACACTGAAAATTTACATCATCATATACTTTTCTTAGCATAAAATGAAGTTATTACAACAATTTAATAAGAAACATAGTACCTACAATGTGAAATGCACTAATTTATCTTTCAGCGTCGAAAAGAGAGAGAAAAAAATTTATGAGCCGTCCCCCCCCCCCCCCTAATGTTCACTTCTATCTACGGCCCTGTTTCTGGACCAAATTGAGCGTTTCAACAAAACTGCACCAGCCCATCGCGCGCACAAGACACTTGAATGGCTTAGGGCAGAGGACATTGATTTCATTTCTCCTTATGAATAATCTTCTAGCTCGCCCAACATCACTTCAACATATTTTTTTTCTTTTTTTGAGGCAAATATTTTGACTGCTTTCTATAAAAGTTTGCATGGTCTGAAAGAAAAAATTGATTTAAAAATGGACCAACCTTCCCGATAAGAAACATTATGCCGCAGTCAATGATGTCCTAAATGGGCTAACGATGAAAAAAATCCTTGTCGGCTTGGCCTATAGGCGGATGTAGATTTCGAAGAGTGCCCATTTCAACCACAAAAAATAAAATATGGTTAGAGATAAACTCAGTTTAACAAATTTATTTGGCCGCTTTTGAAAAAAAATTTATTTCATTTTTCTGTAAAAACTGGTTTTATCAGAATCATCTTAAGCGAAATTCGGCTCAAATCCCATTTTGACAACATATTATGAAATATATTCTGACTTTACTAAAAAAAATCGACTAATACGCACATTACGTAGTTTCTAAATAATAAAAAACTGTCAATTGAATGCGTTTGAGAGCAAAATTGAATTTAAAAATGAGTCATAAAATAACCGGTTTGTTATTTGAATACATCCCCAATTCTTTAATCATGATCGCTTAGAGAAATTTTGTGCGAAGTGCCCACTTTGACAGCTTTTTAAAAAATATATTTAGCCTTTATCAAAATACAGACCAATACGGCACATTATACAGTTCCTAAATAATAGAACCTGTCAATTGGATTCAAAACTAAATTTAAAAATGAGTCAGTAAAACGCAACTATTTTATTTGAATACCTCAATTTTTCAATCAATATCGCTTCGGGATATTTTGTTCAAGGTATCTATTTTGGCAGCCTTTTTAAAAATATATATTTTGCCTATATAAAAAAACTGACTAATCCGTCACATTATATATTTCTTAACCCGGGAGGACGCGCGCAGGGCCTAAAAGATCCGGAATGCGTATGGTTTTTACAATTGCAACCACTAATTTTTTTAAAGTAATCTTCAACCTATTTTATCGCAAAATTTGTAATAATTATCTCCGTCTAAATAAAGTGACTGTTATAATTTGATTTTATTGGTGACGAAGTTAAACTGTTCATACCCTGGGTAAGCGCGCGTTCTCCCGGGTCAAATAAGAGGACCTGTAAATTGGATGCGTTTGAGAGTTAAATAAGTAAGAAAAAACACAATTTATTATATGAATATTTCTTCAATATTTCAATCACGATCACTTCGGGAAATTCTGTTCAAAATACCCTTTTTGGCAGCCTTTTTTGAAATATATTCTGCCTTTATTAAAAAAAAAAAAAAAAAAAAAAAAAAAAAAAAAAAAACTGGCAAATACGTTATATTCATAGTTCTTAAATAATAGGATCTGCCATTTGTATGCGTTTAGAATCAAAAAGGAATTTAAAAATGACTCAGAATATAAGCAGTTTGGACTTGAGGTTTTTTTCTTCAATTCATATTTTTGTTTAATTTATGTAAAAGTTTGAGGAAGAACTGAGCATAATTATGGACTTTCTTCGTGTCTAGAAGAAAGTGATATACATATATATATAAATAGAGAGAGAGAGAGAGAAACTTTTTTATTTGTGGTAGTTTTGGGGTCTAGAGGTAATGATCGATGTAGATCTGCAAAAAATTTTCAGAAATTCCAACATAGGAGCGACCGCAATAGGTAGTATTGCATACGAAATCTACCTAAAACTGGGCCTTTGCCTAATCTGCTTTTCCATTATTTATGTGAAGTTAAATTTAATATATTCCTGAATAAAATATTGATATTTACGGTTTTCTCAAAAATAATGGATTTTATGCCCATCCAAAACTTTTCTCGCATCCTGTAAAATAATAAAAGTGATGTCACAAGTTAAAAATATGCATTTTATTTAAACACTGAAAAAAAAATTGAATACTCCAAAATAAATAAACCGATGTACTCATATCGATTTGAGTGTATTTGAATAAAAAATGAACCTATGCTTTCTCTATTTCGATACATCAAATGTTAACAAACCCATACAAAATGATAATTTTGTATTCCGTAACGATTTATTTCACGACATAAAAGATGTTTATTAATGTAAATATTAAATTATGCACAGTATTTTAAAATAGCTAAAAAGCGTTTGCAAATAATGCTCTTGTTATAAAAATATTCGATTTGGGTATCTAGCTAATAATTTTGTTACTTTTTAAATAAATAATCAGTTAAATGTTTTTTTATTAATAATTTTGAATGAAAAGTAAATGTCAGCACATTCTTACTTTAATTTGTTGATTCAGGGGGGAGGGGGGGCACATAAAGGATTCATATTTGAACACGATCATGGAATCAAAAATGAGTACACGTGTTTCTTAATTTCGAATAAATTTCGTTCGGAGCTATTTTGAATATGCGACATAATTAAAAATGAATATTTTTTTTCTCAGTTTTGAGTGCCCATTTTTTTTCAGTGAAACTTCTTAGTACTTTCCGGTTGTAATTAAAAATTGCATTAGCAGAGAATATTTTAATAATTAATGGCTTAGTTATTATTTGTACTTAGTTACTATTGCTGTTGATTTCTACAAATACGCCTCTTCCTTTTAAAAATGAGAGAGCCAATAATTATTAGAGTTGAAGTAGAAGTAGCATTTTTTGGACGGAACTTAAATAGAGAAAATATATATTATTATTAACTGCAAATTTAATCTGAAACGTCGACTGTTTAGCTACGCATTTAAAACGAAAGTGACGTATCAGAACAGAGTGATGTAAAAAATAAAGTAACTGGAACTGCAATTTATAATATAGTGTCTGAGCATGCAATTTAGTTAAAAATAATCTAATACTCAAATTAATCATATATATATATATGTGTGTGTACAGGGTGGTCATAAAAAAACTTTGCCGATATACGGAGCTCTAGCGGCCAGTCCGCTCAACCGATCGAAATGAAATTTCAGATACAGCTATTTAGAAGTATGAGCTCGAGATTCTGTGAACGACAACAAAATGGCGCTCACGGTTACGGTTATAGTTACAAAAACTCGAAAATTTCCAAAGGCAACATCCTTTTTTTTTATCGCAAAATGCTCTGCACATGTGAAAACCCTAAAGAGCGTTGGAACCGTACGTGTATCGCAAGAAACGTACATGTTATGCACGCACAAAAAACCGTTCTGCAAATCCTCCCCCCCCCATAAAAAAAACTCGATTGGGGCGCAAGGAGGAAATTTGCATATGGCACAGAGTCAGTACACTAATCTCTGATTACAATACAGATCAGAGAAACTAAAACTTTTATTTTGATTACACATTTTCCACATGGGTGTCATCAAAGGCAATTAATGGTGATGGCACCCATGTGGAAAATGTGTAATCAAAATAAAAGTTTTAATTTCTCCTATCTGTATTGTAATCAGAGATTAGTGTACTGACTCTGTGTCATATGCAAATTTCCTCCTTGCGCCCCAATCGAGTTTTTTCTATGGGGGGAAGGATTCGCAGAACAATTTTTTGTGCGTGCATAACATGTCCGTTTCTTGCGATACACGTACAGTTCCAACGCAATTTAGGGTTTTCGCATGCGCTGAGTATTTTGCGATGAAAAAAAAGGTGTTGTTGCCTTTGGAAATTTTCGAGTTTCTCTAACTATAACCGTAACCGTGAGCGCCATTTTGTTGCCGTTCATAGAATCTCGAGCTCATACCTCTGAATAGCTATATCTGAAATTTCACCTGGATCGATTGAGCGGACTGGCCGTTAGAGCTCCATATATCGGCAAAGTTTTTTTATGACCACCCTGTATATATATATACAGGGTGTCCACTCTCAACGGTGACCAATTGCTTATTTCTAAACCGTTAGTCATAGACATATAGTTTCAATTGCAAAAATGCTTTAAAAAAGGTAAAGAATTGTTTTTCAAGCGATTTAGGTCCAAAAAAATTTTAATTAAAATATTACGAAAATTTAATTTTTATATGGTTCCCCGGTCCTATAAGTGATATTTAGTAAATTTTTCCCACTACTCTAACAAGTAATACAAAAAAAGTCTCATTCTTCTGCGATTAAAACTAACCGAGTAGTAGGAGTTTGAGGTTGAAGCATCTGTTTTGCTACAAATTAGGGGTCATTCACAAATTTATTGGAAATAAAAATAAACGCAAGATATAAAATTTAACATTAAACATTGAGAATAAAATAATTTTTACAATATTATTTTTTAATTTATGTTGATGATTACATAATAAAGAAAAATTTGTACTAAAAATATAAGTAAAAAAATAACAGAAAATTTGTTAATTTAAATTATGAAAAGCAACAGCCACAATTCGTTACAAAATGACATATTTAAAATTTATTAGATTATTTAACCTAACAGAATTCGGTGTAGTCCTATAAAATAAATAAATGGTACGCACTTCTTTACCTCAGAACGTTCCTTCATCACTCCACATGCTACAATTCTTCTGGCCGAATCATGACAGTTTTTCTCTTTCTTTTTTCAAATCATTTCATTCAATTGTATTAATATTACATTGTCATTGGATATGAATAAGTGTGCAAATTGAACCTCGACCGGATATTTGTAAGTGAGTTAAAATTTGAATAGAAATTTTGAGCTAGGGAAACATACATACGAACGTTTTAAGCAAAATAAGAGCCTTTCAAAAGAACACACCTTTTAAAAATAAAATCGCGATTTTCCAAAATTTGATTTTCTCGATAAAGAGAATTTTAAAACTCATGTCTTCAACTATTTTAACCACTGTTTGTCTGTAACAAATGGTTTTGGAATTAGCTATTGAACAGCGTTGAAAATGGACGCCCTTTATAATAATTTAAGCACTTAGTATACATTCCCTGAAAACTTAGTCCAACTCATTCGTTTTCAGCTACAGAAAAGTGGTTTAAGTCATGAAATTTAAAGCTTCATAATTAGGTCAATTTTAATGTTAGATGAATGGGAACTTTTTTGTATTGCTTGATAGGGTGATGAAAAATTTTTACTAAATATCACTAAGACTAACAGACCGGGAGACCGTATAAAAAGTTAATTTTCGTATTTTTTTAATAAACATTTTTTTGACCTAAATCGCTTGAAAAACAATTCCTTACCTTTTTAAAGCATTTTTGCAAATGGAACTATATGTCTATGACTAACGGTTTAGAAATTAACCATTGGCCACCGTTGAGAGTGGACACACTGTATATTAAACGTCAAACAAAAAAATAATTATAAGTAACATGTACTTTAAGTCATGTACAGCTTAAAACACGAACATCGTCCTCAGAACGTTCTTTCATCACTCCACATGCTACAATTCTCCTCGCCGAATCAAATCACTTCATTCCTGTCTCTTACTCTATAGAAACGCTCAGGCATTCAGGAAGTTCATGGGAAGTCAATATTAGTATGGAATATTCGTTTGTTTTAAAGCAAGCTGCGCATAACCTACTAAAAAGCAGTTGCATATTCTCAAATCTTGCCGTACTGACGAGTCGTCTGCATTCGAATGATGTCTTGGTCCGCTGGAAGGAGCAACTGGACCATCTGAGAGAGCAGCATTCTAAAAGTTCTAGATAAAATAAAAGTAATTTTCAGTCAATCGCTAGGTAAACTTTCAAGAAAGTGCGTCTTCCATCATAAAAATGTTATTTCAAAAGAATCCTTCTTTCTTTTTTCTACTTCTTGCTACGTCTTTTCATCTTTTTTCTTCTTACATCTTTTAATCTGATTCCTCTCAGGGCCGTAGTTAGAAGTGAATAATAGGGGAGGGGGGGGGGGGGCTCATATTTTCTCTCTTTCTCTATGATGCAAAAAGATAAATTAGAACATATTCACATTGTAGGTACTATATTTCTTATTAAAGTGCTGTAATAACTCCATTTTATGCTAAGAAAAGAATAGGATGATGAAAAATTTGAGTGTATGACTAGTGCAATATTAAATATCATGTTAGCTTCATATGTGCAAATAGGATGAGCGAGTGTCGAAACACGTATTTTAGTTACAATTTAGCATTTCTGCAAAATTGTGAAAGGGCCTCAAAGCTAAATTAGATTCTTGAACAGAATATCATTTGGATTTTCGAAATATAAGTTCATTTAGTGATCTTGGAATCTTTTCAGGGGGAGGCTCAAAATGTTTTAGGGGGGTGGGGTGAGCCGTCCTTAGTACCCCTACGGCCCTGATTCCTCTTCTTTCTTTTTACGTATTTCCTATCATTTCTTTAAAATTAATGAATTCTCATTTCTTCGGAATTCATTTTGTAGTATATTGTGTGTTAATCTGGCGAGTGTGTCATAGACAAATAATTTTAAAATCATTTTTTTTTTTTTGTTAAAAGACGTCAAGTTTTACAAGTTCATGGTTTCATGTACTCAGTGCAACTACTAGTGACCATTGAGCCTTCAAAAAATTTAATTTCTCCACATCGTTATGTCATTACTTTTTTATTTTTGTAACTTTATAGATGCCAAATACTTCAATTTTAAATCCAAACCTGGACCTTGATGCGTGCTTTTTACAGCGACCATATCATTGAGTTTAAATTTGCTCGGCTTTTTTCACCTGAGATTATAAATTTTACGATTTTCCTGCTGGATTTTTAAAATTCGCTTTTTTAGCGTCTTTTCTCAAGTTTTCACGTTAAATTATAAAATCATCAATTAAAAAAATATTGGAGAATGATAAACTTTGCTGAATAATGACGAAGAAAAAACAAATTCCATTACTTTTTACCTGAAATAGAATGTAATTTACACTATAGAACTGAGTCATCCGAATACTAAAGATATCAGAAAAATATCTTTTGACCCGATTTCACCTATTCGTACTTAAATCATTTGAGCATTGCGATTTTGACCAATTTTCCTCTGAAGTGGAATTAACTTCAAAATTGAGCTCCCATTCCATTTAGCGATATAAAAGTATCCTAAAATACTCATCGGGCACATTCAGAAGATTCGAAATCGTCTTAAGAATTGAGCTCTGTATTTTAAATATAGTCGGACCCCTATTTAACGAACACCTACTTAACAAATTTCGCAAATAAACGGAAAAAAAACTTATTTAACCAATAATGAGCTCCGAATTAACAATTTTTTTCAACAGAGAGGGATATTTTTTTTAGTGTGGGCTAGAAAAATTTTAGATTGCTTTTCAAATTATGTATCCATCTTCTTTGGAACCGAAGAAGAATGTCTCATGCAGCAAGATATAAATGATTCAATAATCTCTTCCCTTTATAAAGTCGAAAAATAACTTTATCGAATCAGAAATGAAAGATATTCTCAAGCATCTACTGGTCAGTACTTTAAACTTTAAAATTAAATAGTGCAAATTAATCGCTGTATCTTTAGCTGCTGAATAAAAAGCATACAATTTCTAATTATGGATATTTTTGTGTAGTGGCTTATTAGAGCTTCGCTGAAAGGTAAATGAGAATTTTTTTATTTTTTATTTTGGGCCTTGATATAACGAATAACCGCGATTTAACGCATAAAATTTACGGTTCGATGAATTCGTTAAATCAGGGTCCGACTGTATGTATATACTTGAAAATAAAATGATAACTAACGTTTCCAATTTTGTTTCAGAAATTTCATCCAAAGCGAATGGTGCCTCATAGAATTTCGGACTGCACATATGCAAGCTTTGGAAGATAAAGTCCATCGTGTCATTGTGATCAAGGTAGGAAATCTGCCGAAAGATATAGACCCTGCAATTAAAGCTCATCTCGACAGCACAACTTATTTGACATGGGGCGAAAAAAACTTTTGGAATAAACTTCTCTTCGTCCTTCCAAATAGTAGCAGTGACCAAAACTCATTCCATGAAGTATAGGAAATATTAAAAATATCCCAACTTTGCAAATTCTCTAGTCTGATTAAGGAAATCCATCGCATAATTGAGATCAAAGTTGTTCATCTATTGAAAAAGATCAACTCTGCAACTACAGCTCATCTTGAATGCACAACCTATTTGGCGTGGGGCATAAAATTTTTTTGGAATAAACTGCTCTTAACCCATGCAACTAGGAGTCGTGTCCAAAACTCGTTCCAAAAATTATTGAAAACAATGAGAATATCTCCACTTTACTAGTCTGATTTATAAAATCTATCGTAAAACTGTGATCAACGATGTTCATCCGCTGAAGGAGGTCGACTAGGCAATTGGAGCTCTCCTTGAGAAATAACTTATTTGACTTGGGGCAAAAAAAAACTTTTGAAATAAACTTCTCTTCGTCCTCTCAATTGGAAGTCATGTCCAAAACTCGTTTTGGGAAGTATAGAAAACAATGAAAATATCTCCACGTTACATATCCTCTAGTTCTAGTCTGTTTTATAAAATCCGTCACGTGATTGTGATGAAAGATGTTCATCTGCTACAGAAGATCGACCCTGCAATTAAAGCTCATCTTAAAAACATAACTTCTTTGATGTGCGGCAAAAAAACTTTTGGTATAAACTTCTCTTCATCCTTCCAAACAGTAGCAGTGTACAAAACACGTTCCAAGAAGCATAGGAAATATTGAAAATATCTCAACCTTGCAAATTCTCTAGTCTGATTTCTGAAATCTATCGCAAAATTGTGATCAAAATTGTTCACCTATTGAAGGATATCGACTCTGCAATTACAGCTCATCTTGAACGCACAACCTATTTGACGTGGGGAGTAAAAAACTTTTGCAATAAACTGCTCTTAATCCATGCAACTAGGAGTCGTGTCCAAAACTCGTTTTAAAAATTATTGAAAATAATGACAGTATCTCCACCTTACGTATTCTCTAGTCTGATTTATAAAATCCATCGCAAAATTGTGATTAACGATGTTCATCCGCTGAAGAAGGTCGACCTTGCACTTAAAGTTCATTTTGAGAACACAACCCATTTGATGTGGAGCGAAAAAAACATTTGAAATAAACTTCTCTTCGTTCTTCCAACTGGAAGTCGTGTCCAAAATTCGTTCCGGGAAGTATAGAAAATAATGAAAATACAGTCGAGTCTCTATACAACGAAGTCCATTGTTCAGTCAAAAACTTCGTTATTTAGAAAAATTCGTTGAATAGAAAATGATGAAAAAATTTCTATTAATGTTTAAATTTTGTTATAAAAATGTTTTCGAGCTGTTTAATTATGGTTTTGAAATGTTCATCGTATATTAATTCAATATTTGATTTTTCCATTTACTTAAGAGTATCAAAATAGAAAATAAACGTTTATTTGAAAGTATAGTAAAAAAATGTATAAAGAAAATTTTATTTTAGAAGAGTTCTGTAATTTTTGCTAGTTTTCAATGCAGAATGCAGGTATCAATGGGGATCATTTCCTCCGAATTGGCGTCTTCTCCTTTTAACAAAAAAGGTATTTATCGTGATGGGTTTGTTTATCTTCTTTTCACTTTCACGTTCATTGATTTTTTACCAGCACTGTTCAAAGAAATCATTATTAATGTGATACTGCGCATCAATGAATTTGTCATTCACCTTCAAAAAGCCAAAGACAGCTATTTTTTTTTTCAATACTTCCGAATTTCTTAATTTTTCTCCATTTCTCTTTTTAGACTACTATCGTCGTTATCAGAATCCACATCTCTAGTTCAGAAAAGCCGAACTTTTTAAAACAATTGTAAATCCGTCTTTCACTGGTAGGGAATCTCTAAGCTTTATGAAGTTTCTCGATATTTCTTGTGTGATGAATTTCGTTCCCACGCTTCCAAAATTACCCCCCACGACGGGAATCCCGGAGAATTCTCAGAAGGAGAAATACATCTTTCTCCACTCTCAAAGTAGACATAAGAAAGTCAGCCGATTTCAATAAAGCACTTAAGTGAACTCTTCGATTAATGCACAAGGTCGTTCCGCTGATTTTAGACCCCACGGAAGTTGAGCCTTTGAAGTGTTGAGAGAGACCGCATGGCGATGATTTCCACAAGTAAGAGAAAGATATTTCTCCAAGGCGACCGCTGTGCAAGAATGAGGAGGCGGGTCATCCAAAGGAATGATGGATGAGGGAAAACGGGATAAATAGAGCGAGGGGATGCTCTAAGGGACTTCTTTTGCTGTTCGGATGCGGAGCGTTAGAGACGGGGGAGTTGGCCCTCGCACTCAGAAAGAGTAGTGACCAGTGTTTGACTCTTGGAGGAGAATAAATAGGCAGGTTGATGCCTATGGTAAAGAACTTGTGGAGAACAACTCCGGATAAACTTTTATCATATTAATGAGTGGCGGCAAAGCCATTTCATATTCAGTACGAACAATCTTTTCAATCTGTTGTGGAGAACCCATCTTTTATTTTGTTATAAGTGGAGTGGATTTCCTTGTAATGAACTAAATAAATTCTAGTGAAATCTGATCCAGCCTCTTGCCGCTATTTTTCGACCCGCTAACCACACAACGCCGACTGGAGGTATTATAACTGGTGGCAGCTTAGCGGATTCTTACACCAGAAAAGAAAAGTTGTTTGGATATTTTAGTCTGCCCCAGAGTGTGATAATAGCGCCCGCCCAGAAAGACGACGCTAATAGAAGAGCATCAAGCCTGACCGTGCCTCAGCAACCAGAGAAAAGATATAGGAGTGCCTCAGCCGTGCCGCAGCAAATTGAGAAGGAGCCCAAGAGTCCTTCAGCTATACCCAAGGAGCGCCAAGCTTCAAGTGCCTCGAAATCAAGGACCACTGACCGCTGACAAGTGGAGCCCGAGAAAAGAAACCCTCCGAGCCAGACCCAGGAGCAACCGGGACCGACCTCTTCAGAAAGACGTGCCAAGCAGAAAAAGGTAGGCTCATTTTTCTTTGAGTGGCCTCAGATTGAAAATTTAGTGTATTTATAGTAAAATATTGTCATGATTCTAAACTTAAACTTAAGTTAAAAAAAAATTATTTCAGTGAATTTCGATTTAGGTCAAATTAATTAAAGTTAATCATAAAGTAATTTAATAAATAAGTAATATCTAGCTGTAAAAAAAATTCTCGAGTTAGAATTATTTTGTTTTTCTCTAAAAACATTTGATAAGCCAGTGGGTGAAAAAAAAAGGCCCTTGAAAAAAAAAGCTCTTTGGAAAAAAAAAAAAAAGAAAGGCCTTTATAAAATTTAATAACTTAGTTACTAAATTTAAAATTTTATTAACGGTTAGTGCTGTTACATATTTCTGTTGACTAATATATGGTAGGACAGGTTAGGTTTTGGTAAAAATATTTTGTATTTAAATTAGTAAATGTTTCTGTTAATAATCTGTGTGAGTGCCCAATCCAAAAATCCAAGTTGTTTTTCTGTGACATTTCAGAAAGTTAGTTGTTATTTGTGTTTTTGTGTGCATAGGGATCTTTAAGTTTAGGAAAAATTTATTTTATTGAGACTAAATTACAGAATTGAAGAAATGGTCTGAATTAGAAATCCTTATATATCTATTGAATTGTGTTTAGAAATTTTTATTTTCTTATACATGCATAAAATTTGGATTGTGAAATTGTTAACGATTTAGTTAAATGCATTTGATTTTTTTGGGTTCTTGTTAACTGATTTAAACTTAACGGAATCATGGCGAAAATTACGTCACTCAAATATTGTAGGAAGGCAGACTTACAAAATTTGGCAGAAGTCCTAGGGGTGGAAATCGAACCGGATGATAATATGGCAGCTATTATTAGGAAAATTGAATCCGCGAGCGATTATGATCAATCTCTTGCTTTAGCTCAAGCTGAATATATAGTTAGGGATCGCGAAGAGGAAAAACAAAGGTTAGAACAAGAAAAACAATGGGAAAGGGAAGAAAGAGAAAGACAAGATAAAGAGAAGGAAAGGGAATTTACATTGGAACAGCTGAGATTATCTCACACCTCAGAGAGGCGTAATTCTACTGCGAGTAGTAATGCTGAACGTCAACCTAAGCTTGCACTTAAGACTGTAATGCACCGCTTTAACCCCGATAAATCCGACATAACTCTTTTCTTAAACTTATTCGAACGACAAGCTAATAGAGTAGGTATCGAAACTGAAGACTACGTAACTCATTTACTCTCTTTATTACCCATAGACATAGCGGAATTGATCTTGCGCGAACCGGCAGATCAAGTTGAAAATTTCGCACACGTGAAATCATTATTACTGGCCAGGTATAGGCTGAGTCCTGAAGCTTATAGGGTAAAATTAAATAGGCATGCTAAAAATCCTGGAAGCCCATGGAAAGATTTAATCTTTGAACTTGACAGTTTTCTCGAAGGATGGTTACACGGTTTAGGAATTTCAGATTTTTCGGCTCTGAAAAAGTTATTGATTACGGACCAAATCAAACGTCGTGCTCCCACGGAATTAAAAGAGCACTTCATAGATTCTTGGGCTAATTATACGGATCCCCTAACTCTAGCAACAAAATTAGATGAATACGAAGCTGTTAAGGTATCGCAAAAAAATCGTGGAACGCCGGAAACGCAATAGACAGGAGAGGCGATAAACCAAAAATTGATGACAAATCGCGAGAAAGGAAAAACGAAACTGAAACCAATTGGAGGAAGAGAAATGATAACACAGAATGGCAACGGGTTTTCGAACGACCTAGTGGAAGGAAGTGCTTTTTGTGTTCTAGTTTTTCCCATGTGAAGGCCGATTGTCCAGAGAATGAAAAAAATAAAAAACCTGTAACAAATGTTCGACATATTAGCGACGGAACTAAATTCGAAAAAGGTTTCCAACCTTATTTGGGTCGCGCAAAAATTAATGGAGAGGAAATAGTTACACTCCGAGATTCGGGCAGCTGCCAAGATGTCATCCCAGGACGATTAATTAAACCTGATCAACTAGACGGGAATTACGTTTGGATTACGCAACCTTTGATGAACGATGTACGTTGTTTACCTACGGCGATAATAGATTTAGAAATTGAGGGGGCAGGTTCCATCCGAACTAAAGCTATAGTAGCAGAAAAGGAAATTGACATGGATTACTATATCTTGGGAAATGATACTCAGAAATTAATTGAGGAAGAAAAAAAAAATAATCCCGCAGTTTTAAATGCCGTTCTCACCCGCAGTCAGACTAAATCAATTCTGAAAGAAAAAAAATCGGGCTCTCTGGAAGGGGAAGAAAGGAAAGGCATTGTATCAAACAACCCCAAAGTTCCTATTGAAGATGCTACTATTGTATTGTACGAAAGCTCTTCCGGAAAAGGGGAGGAGACATCTCAAACGGAAGAAGAGGTATTGATTGCTCCAGAGCTGGAACCAGACACGTGTTCAATTTTAGGGGAAGTCAAAAAGGCGGATTTCGTGAAAGCTCAACAAGATGATGTAGAATTAAATGAAGTACGCGAGAAAGCGAAAAAAAATAAATCGCATTACGAAATTCATAACTCTATTATTGTGCGAAAGTCAACTGATCATAGAGGGAATGTAAGAAAACAATTGATTATTCCCCGGAAATTTAGACAAGGAATTTTAACGGCCTGTCATGAAGGGATTTCTTCACACACGGGAGAAAAAAAAACGAAAGATAGACTATTACGATATTTCTTTTGGCCAAACGCAATTAAGGAAACGGAAGAGTTCGTTAAGTCGTGCGATATTTGTCAACGCGTTGGACGAGCTGGTGAAGATAAGAAAGCACCGCTAACTTTGGTTCCTATTATATCCGAAGTTTATTCCAAAATCTCCGTAGATTTGGTGGGCCCACTTCCGTTGTCAAAAAAGGGAAATAAATACCTTTTGACGGCTTTATGTGTATACTCGCGATGGGCGGAAACGATTGCAATTCCTAACATGCTTTCGGAGACGGTGGTGGAAGCGCTAATTACCGTATTCAGTCGAATAGGATATGCAACTGAAATACAAACTGATTTAGGACGCAGTTTTATCTCCAGTCTAACGACTACGTTTTTAGATAAATTCGGAGTAAGACTAAGACATTCTAGTGTGTGTAGGCCTAGCTCAAACATGGTAGAAAGATTTCACCGGTCCGTTAAAAAATTATTAAAATCTTTGTGCTTAGAAAATGGAGAGGATTGGGAGTCAAATTTGCCTCACGCCCTATTTGCACTTAGGACGGTGGTCCATGAATCTACCGGGTTCAGTCCGGCAGAACTTGTTTTCGGCCGAAATCTCAGAACGCCTGAAACATTGTTGTTCGAGCAGTGGACGGGGGAAGGTCCCGAACACGAATTAGATACGGAGCATGTATTCAATCTGGTAAATAGATTAAAAAGATGCCGGGAACTTGCCGTCGAAAACATGACGAACAGCCGGGAGAAAAGGAAATTCTATTACAATAAAAAGGCAACTGAAAGAAGTTTCGAGCCGGGCGATGAAGTTTTAGTACTAGCCACGAACAAACCAAATAAGAGGTCTATTAAATGGATCGGGCCGGGAAAAATCGACGCGAAAATTTCAGATACAAATTATTTAGTGAGTGTCCCAGGGCGACGCGAGAAATCAAAAATCTACCACGTTAATTTGTTGAAACCATACGTAAGATGTGTAATAAAAGTAAATATTTTACCTAGCAAAGTTTTCGACTCTGAAGAATCCCCGGATCTTGAAATAGATTTTCCATCCGTCGATTCAAACAGTCACAATTTCGAGAAAATAGTGGAAGATGGGAATTTAAAGGACCGATGTAACCCAAATCAATTAATAGGGGCTTCGTATAGATTCTCTAAATTCATGTCCAAATTACACGGACTAGAAGAATATTGTCTCCCTTATCTGGACGATACAGCAGTATTTTCCAACACTTGGGAGGAACATCTCATACATTTAAGGACAGTCTTAATTAGGATTAAGGAGGCTAGGTTGAAAATTAAAATTGCAAAATGTAAATTCGCACAAAGGACAGTACAATATCTCGGACATATTGTCGGGGAGGGGCAACGAAAACCTTCAGATGTCAAAATCAGGACTATCGTAGATCTGTCAACACCGAGAAACAAAACTGAAATAAGGAGATTCTTGGGAATGACAGGTTATTATGCCCGGTACATAAAAAATTATGCCGACATCGTTGAACCTCTTACGAGTGCTTTAAAAGGAAAAAACAAAAGGGAAAAAATAGTTTGGAACAGCGAAATGGGGGAAGCGTTCGAGAAATTAAAAAAGAAATTAACTGAAGATCCCGTGCTATACGCCCCCAATTATAAATCCGAATTTATAATACAAACGGATGCTTCAGAAAAGGCTATGGGTATAATACTGGCCCAGAGACAAGGCTCAGAAGAGCATCCGATACTTTTTCTAAGTAGGAAATTCACAGACGTAGAAAAGAATTTTAGCGCTTCAGAACGCGAATGCGCCGCTATAATTTTTGCAATAAAGAAGCTAAGACATTATATTGACGGTCAGAAGTTTTCTATACAAACCGACCATAATCCTTTAATATTCTTAAAGAATAACGCAGGCAATAACCCTCGCCTTTTACGTTGGGCACTCACCCTGCAACCCTATCATTACGCTATAAAACATCGTCCAGGAAAGGACATACCCCATGTGGATTATTTAAGTAGGATAGAGTAAAATCTATCAGAAAATCCAATTGTATATATGTTTTGATGCTAATTATCTGTATTTTGTAATTTATAATTGTGTACTTTATTGTGTAGATAAATTAAACGGATACCGAAGGGAAAGATCCTGTTAAATGAAAAAAAAA
This sequence comes from Maratus speculifer, assembly GCA_964019185.1. Lineage (NCBI taxonomy): Eukaryota > Metazoa > Arthropoda > Arachnida > Araneae > Salticidae > Maratus > Maratus speculifer. Next base: position 214,742,573 of record OZ025301.1, on the reverse strand, counting down.
CAGAAAAAAACTAAAGGGATTTTAAAGATTTAAAAATATATCGGGGCCACCCAAGTTTAATGAGCTAACCTTTCCCTTACAGATATTGTGTCTTGCAGCCCAATATCAGATTGGCGGAAGGGGTGTTGTGATGAATTTCGTTCCCACGCTTCCAAAATTACCCCCCACGACGGGAATCCCGGAGAATTCTCAGAAGGAGATATACATCTTTCTCCACTCTCAAAGTAGACATAAGAAAGTCAGCCGATTTCAATAAAGCATTTAAGTGAACTCTTCGATTAATGCACAAGGTCGTTCCGCTGATTTTAGACCCCACGGAAGTTGAGCCTTTGAAGTGTTGAGAGAGACCGCATGGCGATGATTTCCACAAGTAAGAGAAAGATATTTCTCCAAGGCGACCGCTGTGCAAGAATGAGGAGGCGGGTCATCCCAAGGAATGATGGATGAGGGAAAACGGGATAAACAGAGCGAGGGGATGCTCTAAGGGACTTCTTTTGCTGTTCGGATGCGGAGCGTTAGAGACGGGGGAGTTGGCCCTCGCACTCAGAAAGAGTAGTGACCAGTGTTTGACTCTTGGAGGAGAATGAATAGGCAGGTTGATGCCTATTGTAAAGAACTTGTGGAGAACAACTCCGGATAAACTTTTATCATATTAATGAGTGGCGGTAAAGCCATTTCATATTCAGTACGAACAATCTTTTCAATCTGTTGTGGAGAACCCATCTTTTATTTTGTTATAAGTGGAGTGGATTTCCTTGTAATGAACTAAATAAATTCTAGTGAAATCTGATCCAGCCTCTTGCCGCTATTTTTCGACCCGCTAGTGTACAACGCCGACTGGAGGTATTATACTTGCTTTTAATGAGGTTTTGTGTGGATTCGCTTTTTTTCAGTAACTGTGTTCAATTAATCAAAAATTACTTAATCTTCTAATTCACCTTTAATTTTTTTTTAAGTTCTCCTACTTACCACCAAGGTCGGACTATCGTCGATGTCATTTAATAAACATTCTCCCTTCGAATCTCCTGTTACATTAAAGAATGCTCGGAGTTGCCACAGACAACAAACATTCACGCTAAATTGTAATAGTATCAAGAGTTAGTCTAAATAGATGAAACCCTGTTCAAAAAGAGCTACCCTTTCTTTAATTGACTCTCTGATCCCGACCTTATCTCGGCTATCCAATCCAAGAAAAAAAAAAAAATTACCATCAAATAGTTTTATCTTTAAGGACACTTTATTACAATTGCTCCGGCAGTAGCCTCTTTGCCACTCTAGTAGCAGGCAAATGTTTCAATCTTTTCCAAAACCAAATCCTCATCTTGGTTGAAAGAAATTCAGGCGTGACCGGCCAAGAATCCGAAAGATAATGTGACTAGAATAACTTTTTTTCATGGAAGGAGGTGGATGCCTTTTTTGAACATAAAAAAATAAATTAGAAGATAAAGCTATGAAATATAACCCAAAAATCAACGAATAAAAATTGATTTTACAAACAATTTGATACATTTTTTGAACAAATGAAGCAGCATTTCTGCAAAAAATTCTTTATATGGAGGTATATAATTCGCTGAATGGAGATTATTTTTTACGTAATCTCCTTTCAGCGAATTATATACCTCCATATGACGAAATTTTTGCAGAAATGCTGCTTCATTTGTTAAAAAAAATGCATCAAATTGTTTGTAATCATGGAAAAAAATGACCATTCCTACTAAAAAGTCGTTAAATAGAGAAATTCGTTGGATAGAGTTTCGTTATAGAGAAACTCGACTGTATTTCCACCTTACATATTCTTTACGTTTGACGTTTGAAGTTTGAAAAGGGGTGCTCTGAGACCTTTAGCAGCAGGGCTGTTGTAACGTATTCTCTAGTCCGATTTATAAAATTCATCGTAACAATGTGATCAAACATGTTCATCTGCTGAAGGAGGTCGACCAAGCAATTAATAATACATGTCTTTTCTTCGAGTATTATTTTGTCTTAACAATTATCTAGTTACTTTCAACATACAGAAATGATAGTATATGAATATGTCCTTTTTTATGATGATTTCATTTATGTTTTGGTATTTAGTAATAACAATAATAATAAAAAGATTTTTAATTCTCTTTGCACCGTTGGGAATTCCTTTAATTTATGTACATATTTCACTCCTTATAAAAATATAAATTACTTTTCTGAACGAATGATGTGTGACAAAACGTAAAAAATATTAGAAAGTTGTAGTACCTGTAAAACTCGGCTGTAATAAAATATTTTCCAAACGTCTCCAAAAAAAACTCTTCCTTAGCTATTATCATATAAATGTGAATTAAATAGCATACAAATAAGTGCTTACGTTAGTTTTCAGACAACGAGACAATTTCTAAATTTCAGTAAGTTTTTGAATAGTTACGATTGACATTATTGCAGAAAAAACTAGTCGTTGGGGGCCACGGTAATACTTACCCATCATATATATGCATATATAATATGTGAAAATAAAATATTTGTAAACTATTTATAAAATGCATTGCAATTCCAAAACAAAATTTAAACGTGTTTTTAAATATTTTTATTGTGCATAGTAATGCTCTATTAATGAGTTGCTGATGAATCTATTTCGACAAATTATACAACACGCCAAACTACTCAAGTAGTAGTGAATTGCGAAAAAGAAACATCCTTATAACTCCAAAAATAATAATCTTATTAATTAAAAGCTTATTGAGTCGGATTAAGCGTCGTATTTGCAATTAAAATATATCTTTGAATTGAAATTTGAATGAAATACAGGGTCATAAAAAAATCAAAGAATGTGGAAAACAGGATTACAGATACCTCGGCAACTAATAATTCGACCGACTTCGTTCACTATGCAAAACTTGTGTTATTTTATTGCATTTTACGATCACTTCTTAAAATAAAAAAATTTCGAAAATTTTTATATACCTTTCATCAGAACGAATTTTTCGAGAGTCCGAAAAAAATAGTTCCGGATAATCGAGGTTACTGATATTAAATAGGCTTCACCCCATTCTTACATATTAAGTACATACAAAATTTCAAGTCTCTATCTCAATTTGTTCGGGAGATAGAGCGGTTACAGACAAACAGACAGACGGACGGCAATTTTTTTTTTCCCAAAAAATATGTTTTTCGGAATTTCCAGTATCTAAAACGTGTAAATTCGTCAAAAAAAATTTTTAGATGTTCAAAACGATTGCAAGATTTACCCTATACTACGTATGATGGGTAAGTAATAATTTTGTTCTCAAAATGGAAAAAAAATTCGGACCGAAAGGGTTAAGCTCATCCTGACAACATATGATATTTGTTGTGGAGCGGAAAAAAAAAAAAACTTTTGAATAAACTTTTCTTCGCCCTTCCCAGCAGTATTCAGAATATGTTCGAAGAAGAATAAGAAATAGTAAAATTATCTTCAAGCTTTATTTATTTATTTATTTATTTTAAATCTACCTATCGCTTTCCCGCAAGAAAAGTAACACAACAAATTTTTATATTTTGACGTGATTTTTTTTTTTTTTTTTTTTTTTTTTTTTTTTTTTTTTTTGCATAGGATAGCTGAGGATGATCCACAACCGGCATAGTTTTTAATTTTTTGATTTTGGTTATATTCTTTTTATATTAGGATAGTTTCAGTTTTATAACCGGTTCAAACCGGTTCTAAAAGTTAAAGTTTTTTAATCTGATGCCAAAATTGAAAAAGTAAAAACTAGGTCGGTCGTAATTCGTCCTTAGCTACCCTAAGAAAAAAAAATCCCGTCAAAATATTAAAATTTGAGCGAGATACAGTCGGCTCTCTTTAATTCGAAATCGGATAATTATTCGAATCTTCGCTTAATTCGAACTAAACATGAAGTCCCGAAATTTCCAATGGCAGAATATTGTTAAAATTTTTCGTTTATTCGAACTCATTTTCTCTTGACTCCGCTTAATTCGAACTAACGGGAATTCCATTTTTTCATTTTTCATTTCATTCTGACGACTTTAGATATTTGAAATAACTTTTTTTCTTTCATTTTTTTCCAGAATTGTTCTGAATTACGTAAATTTAATTTCCTTTCACTTTTGAAACTACAGATTATAGCTGCGATAGAAAAAAAAAAAGAACAAATCTCTATAAATAAAAGGAATAAAGAGGATAATTAATTAATTGAGGCACAGATAGGCTCTCAAACAGTGAATGCATTGCATTTGAGTGTCATATTTTTTTTCTTTATATTTTACACAGCTTAGGTAAACGCAGAAGAAATATAAAACAGATAATGTATTTATCACAAAAAATCGTCTGCTAAGAAAATCTTTTTTCATTTTGAACTCTATAAATAAAAGGAATAAAGCAGAAGAAATATAAAACAGATAATGTATTTATCACAAAAAATCGTCTGCTAAGAAAATCTTTTTTCATTTTGAACTTCTATAAATAAAAGGACAGATAGGCTCTCAAACAGTGAATCGTCGAATATAATTGAAGAACAAATGGAAGAACAAATGGAAGAACAAATGGAAGAACAAATGGAAGAACAGATGGAAGAACAGAAAGAAGAACAGATGGAAGAACAAATGGAAGACCTCTTCATTCTCTATAAATAAAAGGAATAAAGAGGATAATTAATTAATTGAGGCACAGATAGGCTCTCAAACAGTGAATGCATTGCATTTGAGTGTCATATTTTTTTTCTTTATATTTTACACAGCTTAGGTAAACGCAGAAGAAATATAAAACAGATAATGTATTTATCACAAAAAATCGTCTGCTAAGAAAATCTTTTTTCATTTTGAACTCTATAAATAAAAGGAATAAAGCAGAAGAAATATAAAACAGATAATGTATTTATCACAAAAAATCGTCTGCTAAGAAAATCTTTTTTCATTTTGAACTTCTATAAATAAAAGGACAGATAGGCTCTCAAACAGTGAATCGTCGAATCTCTATAAATAAAAGGAATAAAGAGGATAATTAATTAATTGAGGCACAGATAGGCTCTCAAACAGTGAATGCATTGCATTTGAGTGTCATATTTTTTTTCTTTATATTTTACACAGCTTAGGTAAACGCAGAAGAAATATAAAACAGATAATGTATTTATCACAAAAAATCGTCTGCTAAGAAAATCTTTTTTCATTTTGAACTCTATAAATAAAAGGAATAAAGCAGAAGAAATATAAAACAGATAATGTATTTATCACAAAAAATCGTCTGCTAAGAAAATCTTTTTTCATTTTGAACTTCTATAAATAAAAGGACAGATAGGCTCTCAAACAGTGAATCGTCGAATATAATTGAAGAACAAATGGAAGAACAAATGGAAGAACAAATGGAAGAACAAATGGAAGAACAAATGGAAGAACAGATGGAAGAACAGAAAGAAGAACAGATGGAAGAACAAATGGAAGACCTCTTCATTCTCTATAAATAAAAGGAATAAAGAGGATAATTAATTAATTGAGGCACAGATAGGCTCTCAAACAGTGAATGCATTGCATTTGAGTGTCATATTTTTTTTCTTTATATTTTACACAGCTTAGGTAAACGCAGAAGAAATATAAAACAGATAATGTATTTATCACAAAAAATCGTCTGCTAAGAAAATCTTTTTTCATTTTGAACTCTATAAATAAAGGGAATAAAGCAGAAGAAATATAAAACAGATAATGTATTTATCACAAAAAATCGTCTGCTAAGAAAATCTTTTTTCATTTTGAACTTCTATAAATAAAAGGACAGATAGGCTCTCAAACAGTGAATCGTCGAATATAATTGAAGAACAAATGGAAGAACAAATGGAAGAACAAATGGAAGAACAAATGGAAGAACAAATGGAAGAACAGATGGAAGAACAGAAAGAAGAACAGATGGAAGAACAAATGGAAGACCTCTTCATTAACAATAAAAAAAGATATGCAAACGAAACCCCAGAACACCGAGAAGAAAGACTGGCGAAGAAAAGAGAGCAGAATAGAAAAAGAAGAGAAAATGAGACAGATTGAGAAATTGGTGGTGTCAGTGGGCGGTGGTGAGACAGTATGTATTATTCTATATAATGTTCTATATCCTTAATTATTTGGTAAGTAGTGGACAGACTGGAAAGCCAACCACATTAAAAAATGGGTGGGGCCTAATAGAGATCGCCTTCACGTGGTGGGTCCCGTCTTCGACTGAATGATCTCTCATTAATTATAATTTAAGAGTTTTCACTCCGATAACGGGCTATACCTAGTGTTTAAATAACAATTTTTTAGTAGATCACGTGATCTTCCGCGCCTCCAATCTGCCGAAAAGGGTCTAGCGTTGGGAAATGCGAAATGTTTCATACTTACTTTTAAAGTATCTATTGAGAAAGTAAAAGGTGTTGTCTCATTAAAATATGCCTCCACGTGGATATTATAAATCTTTAACTCTAGAAGCTAAAGTAGAAATTATTAAAAAGGTAAGATGTGGCCGATCTAAGACAGAGATTGCTGCAGAATATGGAATAAAAAAGAATACGCTCTCTACTTACTTGAAAAATAAAGAATTTATACTGAAATCATGGGAAAAGGAAAAATTTGCTAAAAGTCGAAAGCGTATGAGAACAGCAGCACATGAGGATTTAGAGGAAGTTTTACTGTTATGGACAAAGGATGCATTGGCAAGAAATGTACCTTTGAGTGGACCTATATTGGCAACTAAAGCAAAAGAATTTGCACAACTCATGGATATTAAAAGTTTTAATTGCAGCGAAGGATGGCTGACACGTTTTAAGCAGCGAAATAACATCGTATACAAAACTGTTTGTGGTGAAAGTGGTACTATAGACTTTGGTGTTTGCAATGAATTCCGCGAAAAACTACCTGAACTCATTTCTACGTATGCAATGAAAGACATCTTTCATGATGAAACAGGCCGATGAAACAGGCTTATTTTATAAACTTCTCCCTAATAAAACCTTAACATTTAAAGGTGAAACGTGCACAAGTAACAAACTTAGAAAATACAGAATAACTGTGATGGTTGGTGCCAATTATGGATGGAAGTGAGAAGTTAAAATTGTTAGTTACTGGTAAATCAAATAAGCCACGTTGCTTCAAAGGAGTTAAAATATTGCCTGTTGATTATGTAGCAAATTATAACGCCTGGGTGACGAGTGAAATCTGTATCAGTTGGTTAAAAGAACTGGATAAAAAAAATTCTCGTCAAAACAGAAAAAATCTATTGCTGCTAGATAATGTGCAGAGTCATCTTAAATTACCACTACTAAGCTCTATAAAAATTGAATATTTACCCCCTAATAGTACGGCACAACTGCAACCGATGGATCAAGGTGTAATCCAAAATTTAAAAACTCATTATCGCAAAAGGGTTCTAGAACTAATTTTTTTTCGATTATTTAAGGGTGTATTCGAAAAAACGCTCTTCCACCTTCAACAGCTCGAAATTTCCCGATACAATTTCAGACACATTTTTAAAAGTAGAAACACAAAACTTGCTGAGGGGATTCTTGAAGGGACGTATGAGGTGCCGTGTGATGTCATTTTACGGTCAATTCATTAGAATTTGAGTTATAAACAATTACCTTATCAGTATGACCCTTTTTTTCGTGCCCAGAACTCCCGCTAGGGAAAAATCGGTTCGAAATGCCGTTTTTGATTGCTTTTTTGCAATATTTTCTGCATTTATCAAAGAATCGACAATCACAGCACCTTATGTAATTTCCAAATAAGAGATTTTGAAAGTTTGGTTCATTTGAGAGGAAAAATGAATTCAAAAATAAATCGGAAAATAAGCAGTTTGCATCGAAATACACCCTTAACGAAAGTTACGACATAACATTACTCACTGCCATCAATGATTTGTATGCAGCATGGGACGCCGTTCTACCTGAAACAATAAAAAAATGCTTTCGACATGCTGGATTTATCTATCCATCTAAAAGGAGTAGTTGCAATGAAAATGACGAAAACGACAGACTTTTTGAAGAAACAGAATTTCCAAACTTTTCTGAAAAGTTCCAGTGTGATATTACTTTCGCAGAGTATGTAGCAATTGACAATTGTTTAGAAGTATCTGGACCTTTAACTGCAGAAGAAATTGTTGAAACAATTCATGAAAAATACAATGAGGAGATGGAATCAGATTCTAGCGTTTCAGCTACTACATCCCAAGTGCTTTCCTTACCCACAGAAAAGTCAATTACACAATCAATTGAATGTGTACGCGCATTTATCCTAATGCAGCCATCATCGAACAAAGGAACTTAACTGTTTGTTACAAATAAAAAAACTGGCTAAAAAATCAAAATTGAATAGGTCTAAGCAAACAACAATTGATAATTATTTTCATAGTGATGATAAATAAGCAGGGTCGGACTGGCCCGCCGGCCCATCGGTCCGAGGGCCGGTGCGCCCTCTGCCAGAAGAAATTTTGCGCCCCGAAGTGCTTAAACCGTTTAAGTATTTTTTATTTTTTCTCACGGTATCATGCATTTTTGACTAGTGCACTAATTTTCGAAAATTTGTTTAGAGAATAATCCTCAGTCAACAGAAAGTCATCACAAGAAGTATTTTTTTAAATAACAGATAGATCGAAACAATTTTAGGATCGGAAACAGGGGCGTACGAACAGAAAACTGCACCGGGGCAAAGTTTCAAATTGGCATCCCCTACTATTATTTTTCTTATAACGGACCAAAAGTGGTGATCGTAGTATAAATTTGCCGCTCCCTGAATTTTCACTCCCACGGCGACCTCCTCCCCCCCCCCCTTCTTTCGCACGGCGCTGGTCGGAAAGCAAAGTAGGCATCTTTTCATACGATCGAGAGAGAACACGTGCACTTAGAAAGAACAGTAGCCACGGGGCGCCCTGGGCTGGAATTTTTAATAATAGCTTCTTTGAATAACACCTTTTAGATTTCCCCCTAATATTTTGTATATTTCAAGTCTTTTACCTTTTACTATATTATCCCTCCCTTCCCCTTTAAAGCCGCACATGAATGCACTACAATTAAAACCGTGTTTTATAAAAATAATTTGAGAAAAAAAATACATGAATATCAGAAAGCAAAAAACCTTTTGGGGGGATTTTGTTGTTGATTGGAAAAAACGATGTTTCTTTTTTACGAGGAATGCAGATTTGATGACTTGATGACACTCTTGGATTATAACCCTTCAAGCTGAGAAATTCAACTGCCAGTATTTTTTTTATTCACAAATCTACAACATAATTTTCGGTTAGTAATTTTCGCTTTATTTAATGATACTTTCCATGGTTAAATAAGTAAAACGAAATTCTAGTATGTATTTTACATTAAAAAATGTTTAATTTAATCACGCAAAAAACTATTATTAAATAAAATGATAATATTGAGAAATTCTGATAAGTTTTTTTTTTTTTTTTTTTTTTTTTTTTTTTTTTTTTTTTTTTTACATAAAAAAAACGCTGGCCACAAAATCCTGCAACTTCCATAAATAAAATCCCTGATGCGTTCCTCTCAGCTGTCGAAATTAAAAAAATTCCCTTGATCTCTACGAATTCTGCAATTTTGCTAATCATGAGAAGAGAATGCTAAGAAAAATAAATTTAGTAAATTTTTTAGGCTAATAAAGTGAATTTTGTGGAGAATTCTTAGAAATCTTTTAACAGTCAAGTATAAATTTAGCATTTTATGGATAAATAAAATCATTGTTTAAAACCCCTTGAGCTCTGATGGTAGAATTTTCTACCACATAATTTTAATTCCGAAATGTCACAATGACACCAGAAAATTCGACCAGATTTATTTGAAAAAGGTTTAATGCATGTTTTCGTGTTTATTGTTAACCGTTTTTTTCTTTGCAAAATACTGGTGCCAATGTAACATTTGGAATTTTGAAGAAATTTACACCCCAGAGCTCAAAGGGTTAAGGATAAAAAATGCTTTTTTCTACAAGACATCTCACTCGCAAAATTAATTGCTGTCAAATTGTAACAAAAGTTAAATTTATCTCATTTTTAACTAACTGATAATAAATTCTTATTACTTCAAAGAAATATACTTAAAACAAATTGAAGCTCTTCGCAGCACTGCAGAAACTCTATTTGGCAACCAAAAAAAAAAAAAAAAATCTTGTTTTTTCTACCAACTTCTAGTGCATCAACTGTGATAAATGGAATGAAATTTGATACCCGAAACTAATTCCGCTAAAAATAATCATCAAAAATCTTTATGAAACTACAGAAGGGGTATTGTTGTGCATAAATTATGTTTTCAAAATCATCTATATTTTAAAAAAATTGTACCAACTTTGAATTTTCAAACAGTAACACACATTTTTGACATCTTAGAAGAGTTTCTTGGATCCAAACGACCAGAAAATGATTGTTTATTCATATTATCTTAAATCTTGATCGAGTTGGAAAAGTATGGTTTTGAGGACGATAAAGTTAAACCCAACTGAAAAACATAGATTTATATCTTCATAAAAGTCACCTGACTCTTATGCCAGGACCATATTATCGCATGGGCAAATCAGGACGACTTTGCACATGGGCCCCAGACCTTAAGGGGCCCTCCAAATCCATACTATTACAAAATATTTACTTTATTTTTTCAATTCCAACTATTCCATGTGTTGAAGTTATTAAATTCATCTTAAAATAATGTAACAAATTGCAAAAGTTTTATAAAAGAGTTTTGTTCTGTACTAAGGAGGGGAAAGTGTACTTTTATTAATTAAGGTACAATTTAGAATTGACGTAGCTAAGAGTTTTCTTCTACCTATATCCAACGTGAAAAATATATTTATGCATTGCACATATACATATGAGTAATCATCAGTTCTATTTGAATAATGTTGCAATGATTCGAAAGGGGCCCCCTAATTTATCTTTGCCCAGGGCCCCAATTAGTCATTATCAGGGCCTGTCTTACACTGAATAATTGAATAGACCGAAACATAATCCAAGCTTGTTTCTCTATTCAACAAAAAAAAAAAAAAAAAAAAAAAAAAAAAAAAAAATTAATTCTTAAAACTATTAATAAATTCTTTGTAGAATGTTCTTCAATGTAAAGAATGTTTATTATCTCTGCGACGGGAGCCTTCTACGAAATTTTTAATGTTTAATCCCCGGTTTTTAAAAATAGAAATTTGTGCCTTATTAAATCGAGAAAATGCTCCAATTAAATAAAGCAAATTTTACAGTAAAATGTTACTGGTGGGGATAAACATGGATTCTTAGGCCTTTTAAACGCACGTATACGTGTCGCTCGTCCCCAAGGGTTTAAAAATTTAAAATTATCATATAATTTTACTGGTGACTAATTGAGTTTTTTTCGGCAATTTGTCTTCAATATTTTCATTTTACATTCCGAAATTTATTGATAAACTTCTAACACTGTTTGTTTTATAATTGTATTTAGTTTTAAGAAATTTAGCTAAACTATATCTTTTACGTGGCTGGCAAGGATTCAAATAACGTATCAAAAATGGAAAATTAAAAATTTGAAAAATCAATTTTCATGCATTTTTTAATACATAGACAATCCCCAAAGAAAATTTAATAATAGAATTTAATAGTCGATATTATCACCAACCAATTAGTTCCTGTGTCTTTTTTATATGATAATTTGCAGAATATTTGGAAAGAGAAGATAATTTATAAGAATCATGGGGAAAAAAGTTATGATGCAAAAGAATAAAATAAGAAAGTGATACCCTTGATATCAGTTTACTGCAGGCTAATCTGTGTTCAAATTGCTGGAACATTAAGATATTACATGATTTATTTTAGAAAATTGTGCAAGATTCTGTAGATTTTTAGGAACTTTAAACATATATAATTTTATATAGCGATATATCATTTTACATAGAGATATTATTTTAAGCTATTTTTTGTTGCTGTGCGAATGTGTTATACATTGTTAAACTAAATACAATACCAGAAAATTAAATTGAAGTGAATTTGTTGTTGTGCCCTCTGAAAATACAAGGTCTGCGCCCTTTTCTCTGACCCAGTCAGACCCTGTAAATAAGTGTAAATAATTTCTTAAATGTTCATCTAATTTCAGGTAAGAGAGTTGTAGTATAGTTAATTAAATTTTTTAAATGCAGTTGTTTTACACTGTATTATCAATTTTTATGCTTTATTTACATTAATATTACTAATTATTTTATGTGTTTATAGCTTTCAATTTAATATTAAGTCTTATTCTAGCGATAATAGCCAAAATAAATTAAAAACATATTATAACATTAATTTCTTTGTAATAGTACCCCTTTAAACATGTTTTCCTCTCAAACTTTTCATAATTCGAACTCCGGATAATTCGAACATTTCTTGTGGTCCCAACCAGTTCGAATTAACGAGAGTCGACTGTATTTGAAAAGAACGCCCCCAGAGACTTTATATTTTCATCCGGGTCTTTTTCCAGTCAATAGTGTTGCGTCTTAATGTAGAGCTTCGAGTTATACAGTAAAACCTCCATAACGGACACTCCCGAATAGCGGACACCTCTATTTAACGGACAGTTTTCCAATCCCCACTCCCCAAACTTAATTTTTTGTATGTTTAACCTCTAAATAACGGACATTCCGAATAGCGGACACTTTATTCGGCGATAAAGGATGAAAAAGTATTTTCTAAACAGAAAAAAGTAAAAATGTAAAAAAGCCTCTGGAATTATCAGGACAATGTGTCACAAATTTTGTGATCACAGTTAATTGTAAATAAAGATCTGGGGAAATCCCCCCCCCCCCCCCTCAACGTTCAGTGCTAAAGTCAGGGGTTGCCAGGGAGAAATAATCTCCCAGACTATTGAAATGTCATCCAAGAACATTTTGAGATTTTATGCTTTTAAAGATCAAAAAGTGCAATCCCTTCCTCCTCTCCCGGAACTCTACAATTTCTAATAACATTACACAGAAAAACAAATTAGTACACACAATCGCAAGCAAAAATAAACTTTTGTAACAGATTTTTCTAACAATAATATAATAAACAGTGGATAAATGTGTGCACAATTTTATTTCAATTTTTTTGCTTAAAAATAATTTTAATTTCTGATTAATAATATAATAGAGGTTTTAGGACACATAAAAGTAAATTAATGAAACATTAAGCATTTCTAAGCGGTTTTTAAATTTTTGAGGTTTTCCCAATAGCGGACACCTCCGAATAGCGGACATTTTCTGCAATCCCGAGGTGTCCGTTATTTAGAGGTTTTACTGTAGTTTCAAATTACATTTAAAAACATGCGAATCTTGTGTTGTTTCTTCTATGACATTTATTTTTGTCAGGATATGTCACTTTACTTGCGGACGAGTGATATTATATAAATCAAGTTTGAAATAAAGGATAAGTCAATCTAATTGCTTTAAACTTAGTACTGATTTTTTTTTATTTTTTTTTTTATCATTAATTTCTAATAACTAACACACAAGAAAATTTGCCCGAATCTCACAGCATGAGACTACTCAAGATGTTCCAATATTGAAACTTTAAAATTGAGTAATTATTTAATTGTAATATCTATAAAGATGGAAAAATTCTGTTGAGTTTTCATAAGAGTAATAATAAAAAAAATAAATTTTTTGTTATGAAATTACTGTGTCTCTGTGCGATGGTTTTGACAAGCTTGCAAAAACTCCATAAAATTTAAAATATATAATTATTACATAATTTTGTTAAGTCATTTCAATTTTTTTGAAAATCGGATGCATAAATTAATTACAGGGACAATCAAAAGTATTCCATTACATTACGGTCAATGGGGAAAAATGTTTCAAATACATTTTAAGGGTGTTACACTCATTCGAACATAATAAAATTGATATGAATCTATGAAGTACATATTATGATATACATTTTGCACAAACTGTGGTTTAAAGAGCATTTGTTATTGATTTATTAGGCCACGCAAAAGTATTCTATTACATAATGAAATGAAAAAAACTTCTTTAAACACCATAAAATAAGTTAACTGCGCAAGGCCTTTCGAAAGTCGTGCCGCTACATTCATTGTGGACGCACGTCTTTTTTGCGCCTGACGAAGAAAGACTAAGTTCTTTCGAAAGGCCTTGAGCAGTTAACTTATTTTATGGTGTTTAAAGAAGTTTTTTTCATTTCAATTGTGTATTACACCAGCTTCAATTTTATACATTCTATTACATAATGGTATAGGAAGAACAATGTTTGGTGCGGGTTTTAATTATATTAAACTATTTCACATTTTATGAATATGATATACGTTGCTGAGGTTTAATAAGAGTTTCTATTCCTGTATATTTACAGGAACACAAAAAAGATATCGACCACTACACTGTATCCGAAGTACTGTCTACTATAACAGCAAGATCTGAATATATTTAAAACTCCGTTATCGTACGAACGCACCTCATTTGCTACGCTTTACATGCAATTTCCAACTTGTTTATTCAAATTGTCTACTGATATTCGAGAAAATAAGTTTGGATGTAAAAATGAATTTTATTTCAGCATTTTTAACAGGTTGAGAGAGTACAGCATGATCTACTGAAAAGATTCTTAACTTTTTTTATTTTTTAAATTCATAAGATAGCTTATTAATTTAGTATATAGTTATTCAAAAACTAGTTAAATAAAAAAATAAAAATAAATAAATAAATAATAAATAAAATAAATAAATATCATGTAATATAAATAAGAAAAATTAAAAAAAAAAAAAAAGTTAAGAATCTTTTCAATAGATGGTGCTGTACTCTCTCAACCTGTTAGAAAATGCTGAAATGAAATTAATTTTCACATCCAAATTTAATTTCTCGAGTACCAGTTGCCAATTAGAATAACAAGTTGGAAACTGCACGTGAAGCGTAGCAAATGAGGTGCGTTCGTACGATAACGAAGTTTTAAAAATATTACTCTCATATATCAATCTCATAAAATTGCAAATAGTGAATTACAATTAAAACGCTCATCAAACAATGTTCTCCCCGTACCATCATGTAATGGAATACTTTTGTATGGCCTTGTAAACCAATAACAAAAGTTCTTTGGACAACAAATTAAGTAAAATGTATATTATAATATGTACTTTATTGTTGCCTATAAATTTTATTAAGTTCGAAAGAGTGTAACACCATTAAAGTGCATTTGAAACATTTTTCCCCATTGACCGTAATGTAACGGAATACTTTTGATTGTCCCTGTAAATGATCTATGCATCCGATTTTCATAAAATTTGAAATAACTCGACAAAATTATATAATAATTATGTATTTTAAATTTCAGACGTATAAAATACATTTGAAACTTTTTCCCCATTGACCATAATGTAATTGAATACTTTTGATTGCCCCTGTAATTGATCTATGCACCCGATTATCAAAAAATTTGAAATAACTCGACAAAATTATGTAGTAATTATGTATTTTAAATTTCAAACGATTAAAGTGCATTTGAAACTTTTTCCCCTATTGACCGTAATGTAATGGAATACTTTCGATTGCCCCTGTAATTGATCTATGCATTCGATTTTCATAAAATTTGAAATGACTGGACAGAATTATATAATAATTATGTATTTTAAATTTCAAACGATTCGGTTGGGTAGTTTTTGCGTTGTTATATGCGGACAGACGGACGGACTGAGCGACCACTACAGGTGCTACATATTTATATAATTACGAAAGCACCTAAAAAGGAAAATTGGGAAGTATTTTATGCAGTTTTTGCATGCTTGTTAAAACCATCGCACATAGACACAGTAATTTCATCTTAACAAAAATTTTATTTTTTTATTAGTATTCTTATGAAAATTTAATAGCTATTTGATAACAGGTCGAGTATATCATCATTATCATAGCTAATGAATTGAATTTTCAATTTTAACAACATTACTATGTTTGTGATAAATCTACCCAACATTAATATGTTTTAATAATGAAAGGAATCTCAAGGATTCTGTCTGACTGTCTTACTAACTATCTGACTGTGTGCAAGAGATTAATGTGCGCAGAATTAGAAATTTTACAATTTATCATAAAACGGACAATCCTCTAAAATCATTTATAAAATTTTCCAGGTGAAGATTGTAACGTATGAAGATTTTGAAACTTAATATTTTACTAAATCAAAAGAACAAAATCTTTTAAGCTTTCATTTACCAACATCTTGGAATATTTGCATATTTCGCATTCACTTCATACAAAAGTGTATGAAGTAATAAAGAATTGTATTTCATAAAAAATTGTATGCAGCTAGTCTGTACCGAAAGCGTTACATATTTATTTCAAAAATTCTACTTTTCGGACTCAAAAATATTATTCCCAAATGTTGAGAAAAGCTTTTGCAAATGCATTTTTAAATTAAAACAGACATTCTTTTCCAATTTTACTCAGTGATTGCTTTTGCACATTAGATTTTATGCTGTTTTTTCATGTATCAGTATTGTTTGTACATTTCTATATAGAAACTGAGATAAAAACAATATTCACAAAATAAAATATTACATTAAAACACTTTACAAATGTTATTAAAAAAATAAAAAATAAAAACTTTTAAATTGGTACTATGTGCTCTTACAAATGCGTCTTTTTGCTGATCTGTTTTGTATCAGTTATACACCCTGTCCCAAAAGTTTAGACAATCAATAAAATTTGCATTAACATAAAAAGTAATAAGGTACGATTAAAATTTGTCATATAGATAATAAACAAAAGCAGTTTAGCTGATATACACATGTAAATTATATTGAGAAACACCGAAAACACTGGCGATAAATTTATAAATAAGCTAAAAAACTTTGTAAAATCACCATAAAAAGAAAATTAAACAGGACGCGTTTCGAGCTTCAAAAATACCGCTCGTCATCAGCTAATCCAAACACGTGTCAGAAGGGACAGAGGTTTGAAATTATAAAATGTACATTAAACTGTATGACAATGTACTATCCCGAAAGTATAGACACAATATAGAATTACGTGTTTACGCTTACAATTTTGTTCACAAAACAAAATATCCTTATTTTCGTCTGTTTCTCTGTATGCAGAATAAATTTTCCCTGTAATTAAAATATCATCTGCTGTATTTTAGCATAATAATTTATTCAATTTTTTTTTATCAAATGAGTTCTATGCATTGTTTTCACTGTGATAGGAAAAGATATTTCCTGCGTATTCAGATAAAAATGCCCCGTTCTGAAGAAATTTCTAAAAATGAAAGGATTAAGATTTTACTTTTAAAAGCGCAAAACTGCTTCCTGTACAAATATAGAGAAGAATAAAGAGATCCTTGAGCAGTATTTATAGAGTTTTGAGATAAGTTGGAATACTAGAAAGTGAGTCGGAAGTCTTAAAAAACAATTTTAAGTGATGATGGAATGTTATTAAAAAAATGGCTTCAGTTAATAATTCATCTGTTCGTGAAGTTGCATCAATTTACAGAATTCCAAAAAGTACTGTACACAGAAGAATTAAATCTTTAACAAATATTGTTTACAGGAGATTGAAAACAAAACCTTGCTTAAACCAGAGACATAAAGATGCACGTCTAATGTGGGCTAGAAATCATATGTCATAGGATGAAAAATGGATTTCTGTCGTCTTCAGTGACGAAAAAAGAAATGTAATTTAGACGGCCATGATGATTATAAATTTTATTGGCATGATATAAGAAAAGAACCCAAGAACTGTTTCAGCAGGCAATAAGGCGAAGGATCTATAATAATTTGGGGAGATTTGCTTTTAACGGCAAAACATTTCTAGGACTTATGGACAGAAAAGTGAAATCAGTGGATTATCAGGGAAGTTTATGTACCAATTTACTGCTAATTAAGGATTTGCTAACAAGACCGGACTGTATTTTACAACAAGAGGGGGCATCCATCTATACCTCCACATCAACGAAAACATGGTTTAGGCAAAACAATATAAATCTATTTGAATGGCTACCACTTAGTCCAAATATGAATTCCATTAAGAACATAGGGGGGTGATATCTCTTAAAATATATGAAAATGGAAAGCAATATACATTTGTAAATGACTTAAAAACTGCAAGTGATAAAGCGTAGTATGAAATATCTCCATCTGTAATGCAATGCTTAGTTAATTCTGTGGAACAACTGATGTAATTCATGTTATAAAGTGTCGTGGCAATACATTTCAACACGAAAAGTAAGTTTTTAATTAGATTTATAAAAGTAAAACTAAAAAAATTGCAAATGTCTATATTTTTGGGACAGCACACTGTTATACAATCTATAGTTTATTTTGTAGTTTCAAACCTTTGATAATAATTTATATGTGTATATCAGCAAAACTGCTTTTATTTATTATCTATCTCATAAATTTTATTTGTACCTTATTGCTTTTTATGTTAATGCAAATTTTAATGATTGTCTAAAATTTTGGGACAGAATGTAATATTTATTTTCAACACTTACAATGCGACACTAATTAATACAACAATCAAATACAGGGTGGTCATAAAAAAACTTTGCCGATATACGGAGCTCTAGCGGCCAGGCCGCTCAACCGATCGAAATGAAATTTCAGATATAGCTATTCAGAGGTATGAGCTCGAGATTCTGTGAGCGACAACAAAATGGCGCTCACGGTTACGGTTATAGTTACAGAAACTCGAAAATTTCCAATAGGAACACCCATTTTTTTTTCATCGCAAAATGCTCAGCGCATGCGAAAACCCTAAAGAGCGTTGGAACCGTACGTGTATCGCAAGAAACGGACATGTTATGCACCCACAAAAAACCATTCTGGGAATCCTTCCCCCCATAGAAAAAACTCGATTGGGGCGCAAGGAGGAAATTTGCATAAGACACAGAATCAGTACACTAATCTCTGATTACATTACAGATCGGAGAAACTAAAACTTTTATTTTGATTACACATTTTCCACATGGGTGCCCTAATTGCCTGTGATGGTGACGGCACCCATGTGAAAAATGTATAATCAAAATAAAAGTTTTAGTTTCTCCGATCTGTATTATAATCAGAGATTACTGTACTGACTCTGTGTCATATGCAAATTTCCTCCTTGCGCCCCAATCGAGTTTTTTTAATGGGGAGAAGGATTCCCAGAATGGTTTTTTGTGCGTGCATAACATGTCCGTTTCTTGCGATAAACGTACGGTTCCAAGGCTCTTTAGGGTTTTCGCATGCGCTGGGCATTTTGCGATGAAAAAAAAAATGGGTGTTGTCATTGGAAATTTTCGAGTTTCTGTAACTATAACCGTAACCGCCATTTTGTTGTCGCTCACAGAATCTCGAGCTCATACCTCTGAATAGCTATATCTGAAATTTCATTTCGATCGGTTGAGCGGAATGGCCGCTAGAGCTCCGTATATCGGCAAAGTTTTTTTATGACCACCCTGTATATTAGATAAATACAATACATATTAACAGAAAATACAACACACATTAAACACTTACTTTTAAATTCACAATAGTTTGTTGAGACAATTTCGTAATCTATGATTTTGTATGTTATCAAGTATATAACTTCAAGAAATAAAAACTTGTAGTCAATTTCGTTATCTTCTAAAGTGGTTGAAAGGCATTTGAGGTATGAAAAAACTTACAATAGTTTGTTGAGACAGTATCATATATCCATGATTTTTTATGTTATAATGTATATAGTATAACGACATGAAATAAAAAATTGAAAAAAATTTCGTTATCTTCAGTGTTGAATTCAGGGGGTGCCCCGGAGGGGGGGGGCACATTCCTTCCACGGAGTAATGAAATGTCTCCTCAGAAAATTTGAGATTTTGGTTTTTCAATGGTCAAAAAGTGCTTTCCCCCACCCGGAAATTTATAATGTCACCCCCCCCCCGGGGCCACAGAAGTCCCTCCCGAAGAAAAGTTTCTGAATTCAACTCTTGTTATCTTCTAAAGGAATCGGGAGGTATTTGAGGCATGGAAAAAGTTACAACAGATTGTTGAGACAGTATCATAATCCATGATTTTTTATCTTATCATGTGTATAACGTCAAGAAATAACAACTTAAACAATTTCGTTATCTTCAGTATTGAATTCAGGGGGTGCCCCGGGGGTACATCCTATCCCCTGAACAACGAAAAGTCCCCCCAAAAAATTTGAGATTTTGGATTTTCACTGGTCAAAAAGTACTGTTTCCTTTCGGAAATCTATAATGTCCCCCCCGGTGCCACAGTAGTCCCTCCCGGAGGAAACTATCTGAATTCAACTCTGGTTATCTTCTAAAGGGGTTGGAAGGTATTTGATGCACGGAAAAAGTTACAATAGTTTGTTGAGACAGTTTCATAATCCATGATTTTGTATGTTATCACGTGTATTACTTTAAGAAATAGAAACTTGAAGATAATTCCGTTATCCTCAGAATAGAATTCAGGCGGTGGCCCGGGGTACATCCCTTCCACTGAGCAATGCAAAGTCCCCTCAGAAAATTTGAGATTTTGGGTTTTCAATGGTCAAAAAGTGTTATTTCCCACCGGAAATCTAAAATGTCCCCTTCCGGAGCCGCAGAAATCCCTCTCGGAGGAAAGCGTCTCAATTCAATAATTATCTTCTAAAGGGGTTGGAAGGTATTTGAGGCATGGAAAATCTTACAATAGTTTGTTGAGACTATTTCATAATCCATGAATTTGTATGCTATCATGTGTAGTTATAACTTCAGAAAATAAAAGCTTGAGGACAATTTCATTATCTTTTAAACGGTTTGGAAGGTATTTGAGGCACAGAAAAACTTACAATAGTTTGTTGAGACAATTTCATAATCCATGAGTTTTTATGCTATCATGTGTAGTAATAACTTCAGAAAAAAAAATATCGAGGATAATTTCGTTATCTTCTAAAGTGGTTGGTAGTTATTTGAGGCACAGAAAAACATACAATAGTTTGTTGAGAAAATTTTATAATCCATAATTTTGTATATTTCATGTATAACTTCAAGAAATATAAACTTGAAATCAATTCGTTATCTTCTAAAGTAGTTGGAAGGTATCTGAGGCATGAAAAAACTTACAATAGTTTGTTGAGACAACTTCATAATCCATAATTTTGTGTATTAGCATGTATAGCTTTAAGAAATATAACTTGAAAGCAATTTCGTTATCTTCTAAAGTGGTTGGAAGGTATTTGAGGCACAGAAAAACATACAATAGTTTGTTGAGACAATTTCATAATTCATGATCTTCTGTGTTATCATGTTTAATTATAACATTAGAAAATAAAAGCTGGAAGACAATTTCGTTACCCTCTACATTAATTGAAAGGTGTGTGACACACGGAAAAATGCACGATATTTTGTTGATATAATTTCATAATCCATTAACTTGTATGCTGACATGTGTAATTTTAGCTTCAGGAAATGAAAAATTTAAGACAGGTTTGTAACTTCTAAACAAATTTGAGGGTGTTTGAGATACGGAAAAACGTACAATAATTTGTTCAGGTAATTTCATAATCCATGAACTTGTATACTATCTTGTACAATTATAACTTCAGAAAATAAAAGCTTGAAAAAAAATTTGTTACCTTCTAAAGTGGTTGGAAGGTATTTGAGGCATGGGAAATCTTACAATAGTTTGTTGAGATAATTTCATTATATATGAATTTGTATGCTGTGATATGTCCTTATAACTTCCGAAAATAAATACTTGAAGACAATTTTTGAAGACAATATCTTCTGACGTGGTTGGAAAGTATTTGAGGCATGGAAAAACTTACAATAGTTTGTTGAAACAATTTTATAACCCATAATTTTGTATGTTATCATGTGTATAACTTCAAAAAATAAAAACTTGAAAACATTTTAATTATCTTCTAAAGTGGTTGGAAGGTATTTGAGGCACAGATATTTCATAATCCATGATCTTATGTGCTATCATTTGTAATTATAACATCAGAAAAAAAAAAGCTTGAAGACAATTTCATTATCTTTTTAATTAATTGGAAGTGGGAGACACGGAAAAACATACAGTAGTTTGTTCAGACAATTTCATAATCCATGAACTTAACTTCAGGAAATTGAAACTTGATGACAATTTTGTTATCTTCCAAAGTGATTAGAGGTTATTTGAGCCACGGAAAATCTGCAATAGTTTGTTGAAATAGTTTCATAGTACATTAATTTGTATGCTAACACGTGTAATTATAACTTCAAGAAATAAAAATTTGAAGACAGTTCCGTTATTTTTTAAACTGATTGGAAGATGTTTGGGGCTCGTAAAACGTAGACGTACAATAGTTTTTCGAGACAATTTCATATTACATGATTTTGTATGCTATCATGTGTAATTATAACTTCAGAAAATAGAAGCTTGAAGAAAGTTTCGTCATTTTCTAAAGGGGTTGGAGTGTATTTGAGGCACGGAAAAACGTACAATAGTTTGTTGAGACAACTTCATAATCCATGAACTTGTATGGTATCATGTTCAATTGTAATTCCAGAAAATTAAAAATTGAAGAAAGTTTTGTTACCTTCTAACTTAGTTGGAAGGAATTCGGGGCACTGATTCCAGTTGGGAGACGAAACAAAAGTTTATGCCAAAAATTCTTTTCGCCCCACGTCAAATATGTTCCGGCGTCAAGGTAAGTTTTGATTTGAGGATCGATTTCCTGTGGTAAATCATCAAATTTGATCACAATTAAACGAGGCAATTTATCTTTAAAAGCTTGTATGTAAGCAGTCCAAAATTCAAAAAGGCACCATTCGCTTTTCAGGAAATTTCTGAAATAAAATAACTGAAATTATTCAAAGTTAATAACAATAAAAGAGAATCTATAGTACTACCATAAATAATTCATCGAGTTTTAAAACATGTTTAGGTAGTTTCCATTTCAAGAAATATGATTCTGGTTAATTAAGTCATCCGGAAAATATCAGTACCCGAAAATTTTGGCATTATTTTTATAGGATCTCCAGATCACAAAATCACCCAAGGTTGAAATATTGATTTACATCAGCGATTTCTTTGACAATAGAACTCACCATAATAAATGTTGATTAATGTTATTAAATTAATTGTCTTTTACGAGATATCTTTTGACGTTGAAATTAAATTTATACATAAATAACTGTCAAATAATAGGAACTTGTTGCACACAGCTCTGGGAAAATCCAGGCCACCTCTGGCATCTTCATTAAATTTTTTCATGTGCCGGAGATGCGGGGTCTGCATCACTGCTCGATGTCATAATTTCGAACACTTTCTTCAATGACGATCATTGTCTCTCTTTTACTATTATTTGTTTGTTTTCTGCTGTTCCAAGTGTAATATATTTAATATGTTTGCACTGGATAGCAGCCAGGGTTCTCGTCATTGCGCCAAATTGTGATAAAATGCTCCATTTGGCGAGTAAAAAAACCAATCAGACTCGCCAAATTGCTAGTGCTCAATTTCTGCTTTTTTGTGCGTGCATGTGTGTGCCAATACAGAGAAGATTCTTATCCGCGTTGCCTAACGATTGATGTTTCTTTATATGTTCAAACACACCATGCTCTTTGCATACTTCGATTTATAGAGGTACTAACTTAACATCGAATCACTTTAGCAACGGCCAAAGGCAAAAAATGATCATGCGATATATATTTATCTATTGCCGATTGATCACTATATCTATGTATTGATCACTATATATATGTATTATTAGTTGATTGCACAGCAATCATTGGTCTGCTAAATTTTTCATAATTTTTTTTTCTATCGGTTAACAGAAGATATATTATAGAAATTTTTACTGTATTTTTTTCACAATAATAGTCAAATTTAGCTATTTTTTTAAAAAATTTTTTATAGACTGCTAAAAGAATGTCTAAAACATTTAAACATTGAGGAGACAGAATGTACTTAATCGAATTTCTTTTTTATAAGAAAAAAAAATAGAATATTTGAAAAAAAGGGGGATACAATAAAGATACATTTTTCAGTGTTTCCAACCGAATCTATTTTGCTAACATTTTTTTTTTTTCGTTTGGCAACTATTTTTTATTTATTATTTGCTAAATCGCTAATTTTGGTCAAAAAACAGCGAGAACCCAGATGGCAGCACATACCACATCACTCTTCATGTAGGATCACTACGTACTTCTAATTTCAGGACTATCTTTATTATAAAGGCCAAACGTCTCTCTGCGTAACGCATACGTCATTTTGCGAATGGCAGCACTTTTAAATTTTAAATGAAACTACGGTATTGCAATTTTTGCTACTACAAATTTTTATACTACTAAATATCGTACATTTTCAATTTTTATACCATCGTGTAGGGAAAAAAAGTACTTTTAAATGAAATTTGTTTGAAAGCTGTATTTTAATTGTTTTTGAAATATTAATTTTTTCGTAGTTTTTAATACCGCTTTTCTAATCGTGGCAACAGGATTACTCCATTTCTATTAAAAGCAAAGGACAAAAAGGAGATAAATTGATTACTGTATCTTTATGTTGCCATTTTCTCATTAAAAGGGAAAAAATGGAAATTTAAATATATTCTATTATAAAACACGGTGACTTTTGATTTCATTTAGAAAATTTATTTGCACGTAAAAGAATATCAAACGTTTAATATCTGTTTGAGCTAATATCATTGATACTTCAAGTTTTGAATCAAAATGATCAAATTAAAATGCCAATTTTTTCTGAAAAGGTGAATACAGATACGAAATGGGCATTTGTAAATTTTGATATGATGAAAATCATGCCGGATTTAGATATCACGGGAAGTAAATTCTATGATGGAGTCAAAGTGGAATAAATTTTGCTTTTTTTCATTTTGGAATACTAGCATAAGAACCTAAATTGATAACTTTATCATAATAACAGATCTTTATTATTTTTTAGTGCTTACATGTACGATTAAAGTTTAATTTTAAGAATTTCTACAACTGAGTTTTATAGAAATAGTATTTTGCTAATTTGACGTTAAATATCGTTTGTTTAAGAGTTAGACTTACTTTTAGGTGCATTTTTTACTATAACTAATTAGGTATGTTTATTATAAATCAATGAAACAGTTCCTTTTTAAACATTTTCTTTCGTCGAAATTCAATGTGTTCTACCTTGTGTCAATAAAATATAATACTTCATTAAAATTCTTAGAAAATAAGCAAAAAGTGTGACATTGTAGACTGTAATGAAATAATACCTCCTAAAGGCTATATAAAAAAAATAAGCTGACTCTGTTTATTTCATAAAGAACATGCCTTTTTAACATAATTTTTGCAAGTATTACTCTCTCCAAAGTTTTGATTTTTACTTATTTTGCTTCTAATCTTTAACGCTAATAAGTATTAAAACAACACTTCAATGTTCTAAAAATGATTCGGAATTATTTTGATCTAAAACATACAGAAAAAAAAGTAATAATAATATCATAAATCAAAATATGTTGAAAACTGCCATTTGATATCGGTAAAAATAGTGTTGACAACAAAATTTTTCACATTTAAAAAGGACTTTAAGTAATTTTTAGGTTTTTTGGTTAAGCCGATTTTCGGATAAACGGGATTCGGATAACCGGGGTTCTACTGTATTTTAATTGGAAATGAGACGCTTAATCTTACGCGGTAAACTATTTGTAAATATGATTATTATTTTTGGAGTTATAAGGATGTTTCTTTTACGCAATTCGTTACTACTTGAGTAGTTTGGCGATTTATATAATTTGTCGAAATTGGTTCATCAGCAATTCATTGATAAAGCATTACTATGTGTCAAAAATATTTAATTATACGTTTGAATTTTATTTTGGAATTGCGATGCATTTTATAAATAGTTTCCATGTGTTTTATTTCCATATTTTATACTATGCATATCCATGATGGGTAAGTATTACGGTGGCCCCCCAACGACTAGTTTTTTTTTTCAGACTTTTCGGAGTGTGCACGTATGGAGACCTTCTTTGTTAGTGATCCTAGAATTCATCTCACATACATGATATGAAATGACAGTTGGCTAGAGATATGGTGTTTCTTCCCCGAACATGCATTACTTACGCAGAAAAATAAAAATTAATTTGTGAAAGTTTAGTATACATACCTTGACAGAATGACGACAGTTCGCTTTGAATTTGTCACAGCATGAAATATGTTTTTGTGGGTGAATTCTCCGACCGTGAAATGCCGATAATGGATGCACAACCGAATATTTGGATCTTTTTTTTCAATAACTGTAAGAGAATTAAAAAAAAAGTAAATTGAAAATTGATTTTCATAAAAATATATTTCATATCTATATTTTGTTAAATTGTTTGATGAAATATATAAACTGTAACCGATAATTTGTATCCTGTAAAGACACGGGCGGGTTGTGGCGACATAAAGATAATAGTGGCGCACTCACTGAAAAATACCGGGATGATCATGTTAAGTCTATGGAGGTGTTATTTTCAAATATCTCGTTCAAATTTTAATGTTTTCGAATGATTTTCTAACATAGGATAGCTGAGGACGACTATTTTTAAGGTTAGTTTTTATTTTTTCGATTTTGATTACATATATATATATATTTACATTGGGATAGTTTCAATTTCAGAATCGGTTCAAACCAGTTCCGAAAGTTAAAATAATTTTTTTTAACAATCTGAAACGAAAATCGAAAAAGTAAAAACTAGCCTTAAAATTAACCGTCTTCAGCTATCCTATGTAAAACAATTGTTCAAAAATATTAAAATTTGAACAAGAAATTTGAAAATAACGCCCCCATAGACTTAACATTATCATCCCTCATAGCATGCATGGTCACAGTGACGTCACAATGACGTCATTGTGAGTCACTTTGGTCACATCACATCTGTGACCAAAATGCCACCACTCAGTGACGTCACATTGTGACTGAGATGTGACTTTCTTAAAATTTTTTAGAAAATCGTCACAATGTTAATGTCAAAGTAGTCACAAATGACACACTTTTCACAAATTGGTCACATTGTGACGTCACAAAGTGGTCACAATGTGACGTCACAAAAAAGCTCTGAAACGGCCATAACGACTTCACATTTTAGTCACTGTGACTTCACATCGACGTCACGTGACGTCACATCGACAATCGATGGTCACAAAGTCACAATGTGATTTCACAACGACGTTGCAGTGACGTCACCATGTCTTACGGGATCCGGGTCTTTTGAGCGATTAGTGTGAGCTCAACAAGTTTAGTGTCATGTCAGTCACCGGTGACTGACACTGAAGTCTCAGTTTAGGCAACGTCAGTTACCGGCGACTAATATTGTAAAACTGATATAAAACTAAAAAAAAAAAAAAAAATTATATTGTTATAAGTAATTGCGTTATTACTCCAGTTGATTCTTATCAGTTCAGGAACTACATCCAAAGAGAATTTATTTTTTATTTTATGCTGGATAGAGCACTATTGTCATTGTTGAAAATAAAAAAGGATACAGAGAAACTTGTAAGCCCTAAATGATGCTATTTTTTCATGTCATAAGAATAAAATATCAAATGATTATTACTGCATTCTGATTTCTCGGTTAATGATATGAGAAATTTGGCAACTTTTTGGCTGTAGAGTTTGTATCTTTTAGGATTGGATATTATGGCATTATTCGATCTAATTTTAATAGTTTTATTTGCATAGCGTTACTACTCTCGTAGGTGTGTAATAACTCCAAAATATATTGGTCAATAATTTATTGATCAATATCACGCCATTTCTTTTTATGAATAAATATCTGCTAAAATATTCATTCTTGTGTACATAGTTAATAAATCAAATGCAGTATTTGTTCGAGTTAAAAAAAAATCCCAACTAATCCATGAAAATTGGTAGAACCTTAACTTGGCATTATTACCCCGGATAGCTTACAATATTTGAAATAATAAATTATATTTACAACTTAAGTCCAAAACTTATCTTATAAAACGTTTGTCATTATAATGTTACTAGTTAGTACCCGTCTTACCTGAAATGATTTCATTTGTAACAAATTCGCCATCTTGGTGGCTGAAGGCCATGAAAGCATCGTAAATTTTATCGCGATCGACGTCTTTTTCCTTCACAAAAGTGAAACCTCGTGCATAAAGGAATACTTTGATGGTGGCTTCGTACTTTGTATATAGAATTACTGTAGTGAAACAAATTGTTACCAAAGCTGAAAAGAAAAAAATAATAAAAGCTAGTTTTCATTTTGCTAAAAAAGTTCACGAAACAAAAACTAGTTGCAATTAATAAAGCACACTATAAACGCCTGCAATCAAATAACAAAGGTACATTGTACATACAAATAATATACAGACATACAAACAATAATAAATACAATAAACTCAACTGGAGTGGAAAATTAATCAGAGCCAGGAACCGAATCTGGGATCACAACATTCCAGGCTGTTGTTCTATCCACTGAGCTACTCCGGCTGATTCCTGAATTTGCAATTTCTTACTAATAAATCAAGTTGGAGAAAGTCATCAACCATCATTAAGATAGCCTAGGATGACAGGACAGCGATAAATAGACTTACTATTTCATCGATTTACAATATATAATAAATCTCATCATTCATTGTATGTCAGTGGATAGAGCAACAGCCTGGAATTATGTGGTCCTGGGCTCGATTCCTGGTTCTGGCTAATTTTTCACTCCAGTTGGATTTATTGTATTTATTGTTTGTATATATGTACATTATTTGTATGTACCTGTAGCTGCAATTACTGAAAGTACTGAAATAAAAATAACAGTTTATATACTGCGATTAATTAATTGCACTAGAGTCCCAAATATAGTAAACACCCAAAAACGCGACACTCGGAGGACATATATTCTGTCCAAGGGATATATTTCTGTGGCTCCAGGGGAAATTGCACTTTTTGCTCATTGGAAACACGAAATTTCAAATCTTCCACGGGGATCACACAGCTTCGGAGGGCAATGTCCCTCCAGACCTCCTTCCCCTGAATTCAATGCAATCGGTGGTATGCAGAAAAATCAAAATTTTCAAATATCTCGGATAATATTATCAGATGCTAAATAATATCAAATATGATGCATATTTTTTTCAGAATATTAATTTAAAAATCTATATAGATATATTACGCTAACGTATGTGGCACAAAAATCACGATAATTTGTTAATCGTTTAATGGCAGCGTCCAAATGAAACATATCTTATTGGTTACTATGCAAAAGTCCTTCGGTAAGATTTAGGCTGCGATAAATAGGATTTATTTATGTTTTGTTTCTTTGCTGCAATTATGGAGCTTCAAAATATCATTTATATTTTTTTCTGATCTTTTTACTAAAAAAATAATAAAAGTCATGAATTTTAAACTTTTCAGTTTCAAATTAAAGTTATGTATTATAAATAAAATGAGTGAAAGGACTATATTATTATATTTTAAATAATTAATGAAATACGGAAAAATGCCACGGGTACAATATTTTGCGATTTATTATCTGCGCCAGGCTAGCATAAAAATAGTCAGTTCTTGGTTTATCAGCACAATTGTCATATATGCACTACACTGGCGAGTTATTTTTCTGACGCCAATTTGACGAAAACTTCGTTTTCAGAACCAGTTACATACATATTTTTAAACTAATTTCTATTATTTTAAAAAGGAAATAATAATAAATAAAAAGTTTAGTTAATAATTATAGAATAAAACAATTTATATCATTTAAAGAAAGAAAACAAAAGTAAACAAACAGTTTATCAATAAATAAATAGCAATAGTCTGGTTACCATGTGAGGCACATATAAGTGTATAGTAATGCACATATTGTATATTGAGGCACAAGTATTCTTTTTGCAATTTTGCCCAAAAGCTCGTGATTAGCGATTTTTTTTTTTTTACTTAAACATTGCTCCAAAATTTGCATTTTTTTTTCTATAACATCACTTCATATTTCAATTGAAACATGAGTAAATAAAAGAAAAGTCTGCATTTTCTTATATTCTCAACAGTTAAAATTATTATGAAAAATTCGGGGACTGTAACCATTCTTGGCAACGAAAGCAAGTGCCAAAAGTAAAACCGCTTGAAATGTATTCTCCAATCCTCCCCTACTTACTCATGTTGGTTTATCCCATGTCATTTGACCGACCTGCACGCACAGCTGTTATCTTCCGAAGTTAGTTACATTTATCCCGCGACATAAGAAAGATGGCTTTTCTTGAACAGCGTTGCAGCATTAAATTCTGTCAGCACATAAGTAAAACACCAATGTATACTTTGAAAATGCTAAGAAAGGTGTACGATGAAGCTACAATGGTGAGACTCAATGTTTATGAATGGCATCAAAGTTTTAAAGAGGGTCGATAATCCATCGAAGACGATAAACGCGTTGGACAACCTTTGCTGAGGCTACACACTGGTACTTTCTGCTTGACAACGCACCAGCACATCGATATCAACTGGTAAAACAATTCCTCTTCAAAACTCGCACTAATGTGCTTTCACTCCCCTCCCTCTCCTATCAACTGGGCATAGCCCAGTCAGATTTTTATCTGTTCTCCTCAATTAAAAAAACATTTACAGAGACGCTCAGATGAGGTGAAAACAACATCGCAGGAGGCCTTATGGGAGGTTGGGGAAAATGGCTTCCAGCAGCGGTGCTTCCAGAAATTATACTAATGATGGCAGAAGTGTATGTTGGTCTAAGCTTTGAAGGTGGATATGTGTCTACAACTTGTCCTCGAACTTTTGGATCATACTACGCATATAGTAATTGATTTCTTTTATCAGTGTCTGTAGTTAGCAGTTTAAAGGAAATGTGTTATAATTTATTGATTTTATTAGTATAAAATTGTGGAGAGTGTTCAGATAAACCTAGATTATTATTACTGTTATTATTTATTAGATTATAAACATCTATTATTAGATTTTTCTCACATTCCTTGTATTGTAAGGAAATGAGACAAAAAATGAATAATACTTACTTAATACGCCGAAGGATACCGAAATAATGAATCCTATGTCTGCTGGACAGATGTCAATGTCAGTAAGTGTCCATATGACTTTTCCATTTAGGTCTGATTCTCCCTCACTGCCTATACCACAACGTGTGTTGTTTATATCTTGCACCTGTCGGTATCAAACATTAAAATATAAATGTGCAGGTATATGGTATAAGAGACTGCGCACATATAACATTATCATTTTAGGGGGAAGGAAGGGGGTTGTCTTTTTATATCGATGCCATTTTTGATCCAATCAAAATTTTCTCTTTTTCTTTGTTACATGGTTTTTGGTACAAAATAGCATGTTATCTTTTTTTTTTTTTTTTTTTTTTTTTTTTAGCCTGTTACCTATTTTATGAAATTACAAAGTTATTATTAAAATCCCTAAATTATTATAAAATAGGGAATACCCCATCGTTTGACATTCCTATTCTTCTTCATATGTGTATACATATATAATCACGGTTCCAGAAACCATAGGTGAAGTATATTTGAAATGTAGCTTATGTTTATTATAAATAAAAGAGAAAGATGAGGATTGTTGTCCACTTGTTCTGTTGATAAGTATTTTTATTTGCCCTCCATCACTCCTCCATTCGGAGCAAGTGCAATAGGACTTTATATTTGTTTAATGCATTATGTAACAAAAAAAATATATATAAAATTTATAAAATACTTTTAAATAGCAACTATTTCTTTTGAATGTTAATTGATGTAATTTTTTTCCATATCCAAAGTGATATTTTATTAACTTTTTTTCATTTGAATCATAAAACATGCGAAAAATAATGATAACCAGTTTTATGTATAACACTTGGAACAAAAGAAATACATTCTAGAAAAAAAAATAATTACGATTTAGATAACGATATCACTACTGGGAAGAGAGAGGTGTTATTCGAGGGATGATATCGGAAGAGTGGGAAGCAATCCAAAATTACCGAAAAATTCATAACGTTATATTTACACAGCCTATAATGTATGGGTGATTCTACGATAAGAGGTTTCAAAAACACAGAGGATTCGGCCAAAAAGAAAAGTTTGAGTTTGATCAAAAACCTTTAAATTATGATTTTTGTCCCGTTTATTTACTTTTTCATGTAAGGACAAGTCACTTTATACATATTTTATAACTTTTTCTGGTCAGTGACTCGCTCCCTGGCAGTTATCTTGCCAGGGGAAATACGGCAGAAAGAGACATTTTCATGTAAATTCAAATTTTTTAACTGACTGAATTAGTTTTGGGGTTAATTGTGTATTTCACTTTAATTATTACCGTATTGTTTAATTAGGGCAGTAAATGCAATTGAATTAAATGAATATTATAAGTTTTATGACTTACCAGGGGAGATACACGATCACCGTGCGAAACCACTACACCGCGCGGTCGCGTCGCAACAATTAAAAATGGCGACGCTTAAATGGCTTGCGCGTTTAGTATTGCTAACTTCATGCCGATAGATGTCCTTAAGCGCTACTTTCGATATAGCCATCCTTGAATTTATATTTGTTCCAGCGGAACGAAATTTGACAGGGTAGATACACAAAAA
This sequence comes from Maratus speculifer, assembly GCA_964019185.1. Taxonomy (NCBI): domain Eukaryota; kingdom Metazoa; phylum Arthropoda; class Arachnida; order Araneae; family Salticidae; genus Maratus; species Maratus speculifer. The sequence goes on along the minus strand of OZ025301.1, from coordinate 214,710,170 downwards.
AAGGGGGAACAAAAGTTAATTTTAAAAATTATTTGAAATTAACAAAATTATTTTATTTTTTATTTTATAATACGTAAGTATAATTACTTAAATTCCAATTAAACATACTTTAGTTAAGCATCTGATGGAAAAAATATATGTATATTGTTTGAAAGTTAAATTGAAACCGGCAAGGAGACATGCCTGGGGAGAGACTTTTTTAGACTTTGTAAGAAATTTCTGAAAAATGTGTTTTAATTAGGCATTCAATCGTGATGTTATTTAATAAAGTGTATTAAGATGATGCGATTCATTGCAAAAAATAGCAACATATAGAATAAAAAATCTGTTTTAAACGGATTGCCGTACAAATTACCTCTTATCGTAGAATCACCCGTATAAGAAAATAACCGGAAATCAAGCTTTTAACCGCTGAGAATCAGGTTTGCTGATCATTATTTTTTAAACTAAATTATTATTTTGTTTGATTTTTTCTTGTTAAAATCAAGACTTTTAGCATATAAAATAAAAAGAAAATATGAACAAAACATCACACATCAGACAAATTCTGAATCACTTTCCAATATTAACAAAAATTTATTTTTCTCTTAAGATTTTTTTTTTTTTCATACAAATAAATGAGATAAACTTGTGAGTAAGAAGATTAGGAGATCATACAGAATGTTTCTTTTAATTTTCCTTTCAAAACACTTCATTCTTTAATTAATTAATCCAAATCGTCAATTTGCAATTTTTGGATCAGTAAGATTTACCATTAAGATCATAGATGGCAACACCATTAAATTTAATTTTGAAATTATTATAATAAGGTAGAACCCGTCAAATTTTGTTGAAAGAAAATGTTTAAGAAGGAACTGTTTCATTAACTTATAATAAACCTAGAAAATTAGTTATAGTAAAAAATGCATTTTGTATTGGTACGTTTAACTCTTAAACAAAAGATATTTATCGTCAAATTAACAAAATACTGTTTCTATGAAACGCAGTTATAGAAATTGTTAAAATTAAACTTTAATCGAATATGTAAGCGTTAAAAAATAATAAAGATATGTTATGATAAAGTTATCAATTAAGGTTCTTATGCTAGTATTCCAAAATGATGAAAAGCAAAATTTATTCAACTTTGACTCAATCATAGAATTTTTTTCCCGTGAAATCTAAACTCGGCATCATTTTCACCATATCAAAATTTACAAATGTACATTTCACATCTGTATTCACGTTTCAAAAAATTGGCATTTTAATTTGATAATTTTGATTCAAAACTTGAAGTCTCAATGGGGGCTATTAACTGAAATAGATATTAAACTGTTGATATTCTTTTACGTGTGAATCAAATTTTGTAAATGAAGTCAAAATTCATCGGGGTTTACAACAGAAGATATTTAAATTTCTATTTTTTCCCTTTTAAAGAGAAAATGGCAACATAAAGATACAGCACTCAATTTTTCCCCCTTTTTCCTTTGCTTTAAATAGAAATGGAGTACTCTTGTTGCCACGATTAGAAAAGAGGTATTAAAAGCTACAAAAAAATTAATATTTCAAGAACAAATTAAGATACAGCTTTCAAATATTTTTCATTTAAAAGTACATTTTTTTCACTACACGATGGTGTAAAAATTGAAAATGTTCGACATTAAGAAATTTAAAAACTTTTAGTAGCAAAAATTGCAATACTGAAATTCATTTAAAATTTGAAAGTGTTGCCATGCTCAAAATGACGTATGCGTTACGCACAGATACGTTTGGCCTTTATAATATAGATTGGAAAATATGTTTTTTTTATCAAATTTCTTTTTTATAAATTTAAAGATTCAAGAATTGCTTTGTCTGACAATTGTCACAGCATAGTTATTTATATAAACATATTTGATTAAAGGATTTAATTTTAGCTTATAAAATATAAAACCATTAAAATGACAAAAAAAAAAAAAAAAAACCGAAAGTTTTTTTTATTTAATTCTAACCCACAATGAAATGTCAGTTAAAAATTTCGCAATTTTTCAGAAAGAAAAAGAATATTTCAATCAAAAGAATAATTGATAAAATATTTTGCATCAAATCTTGTACATTCTATAAAACTAAATCTATTAGATAATGAAATCAATTCCGGAAGAAATTTTTCAAACTCCGGCACCGAGAATCGAAATAAAAACTTTTTGAGTATCAGGTAGATGCTCTACAACGGAGCTATCACGGTTGCGCGAAAACAAACGTGAAAATCTTTTATGCGTTTTCACAAAGCTGTTGCATTTCAAAGAAAAATCTGCGTAATTTTAATAGTCTTTATTATTTTGCTTTTAAAATAATGCTCATTTAATCGTTTTCCTTTTTAAATATGATATCATAATCACAATGCAATAAAGTTTTCCACGCGTCGGATTGTAACCAAACTGTATCCGAAATTTTATTTAAAGTCAAACCGAAACCAGTACGCGTCAACCCCAAATCTCATGTAACAAAAAATTAATCCTTGTTTTAATATACATATTGAAAAATAGACTCAGTAATACTGCTAATATTAATTTATTTTGGAAAATCGGGTCAAGCTGAAGCCGATTTCAAAGCAGTCAAACCAAATTCGAAACTGAGCCAAATCCGAAACACTGAATGTCAATCCGACTCGAATTTCATCCGCAACGAAAAAAACATCCGCACCAATCGTTTGGATTGGATCGAGTTCGGGTAAAATCGGGGGTACTAGACTGCTGCCATTGAAATACTCAAGGCCATAATATACGAAGTGGGACGTCATCGCTAATCGATCGACTTCTCACTAATGTTAAAATTCACAACAAAAATTTTTGAATAGCAATTTTCTCTTATTTTATTTGTAGAATATCTATCATATCTATTTTCGGGTGTGAATTCCAATCCTAATGAGGAATCGGTCGATTAGTGATGACGTCACGCCTCATGTTCTCTGGCCTTGAGTATTTCGATGACAGCGGTTTCACCTGATGCAAGACCCTACAATATAGTGACACGCGTACTTCTTCTTATGTTGTGTTATTTTATACTATGTGGACTCCTTTTCAAATATGATGTAATTTACAGATGGCCAGGGTTGTAGTGGAGGGTCGGACTACTAGATTCAATTCTAGAGGATTTAGTGGAGGATATACGGAGGTATACGCCGTATATCTTCTGGATTTCTTTAAAAAAAATTCCGTATACCATCTGATTCTCAAATAAGTCAACAGCGTATGCTCTAATCATGGCGTTCATGACTTTATCGTAAATCTAACTATAGCGTATATATATATATATTTACGACTACAATGCAGATGATACCCCTCTCCCCTTCTTCCCTTAAAAAAAAAAAGAAGTTAAAATACTTACAACGTCATATTTGGAGGTCAACCATTTCTTGAATCTCAAAGCATCGCAATCACAATCCCATGGATTTCCTGACAGAGACATTTTCTGGATCCGCCGCAGATTGTCGATCATGTGCATAGGCAACTGTTTCAGCTTGTTGTTTGCCAAGTACAGCTGGAGAAGGTTGGGTAGCATTTTAGTTTTCTCAAGAAAGTCAAACTCCAGGTTGTTATTCTCCAAATTGATTCCTAGTGCATAGTCCTCGATATGTAACGACGGGTGTACGTTCTGATCTATTATTATAGGGTTTCGGTATTCAAAAGTTGTTGTATTATTCTAAAATAGCAAGAAAGAAAAAAATCATGTGTCGAGCACAGATTATAAAGTACTTTGTAACACATTCAGTATAATGTAATAAAACTGCCCAATTTAATAAGTTGAAACATTATATCTAATTCAACTACACGGAAACGCATAACGCATTTGAGAATCTATTTTTAGCTGTTCCCTTATACCAGGCCTATCCAACTTTTCATTAACCAGGGTCGCATCTTGGCTCTTGGCACTCAATGAAGGGCGCCATTATTTACTTGACTGAAAATATGTAGCAATATTATCGCATAGTATTAGTACACAAGCACGTTTTAACATTATGCAAATAAATCATACAGCGGTAAACAAAAGACAATTCCAAATCTGGAGTTACACGTATTAAATTTCAAATAATACATTTCTTTAATGAGAAGTCTATATCAAAAAAGTTTGTAGGTTAAGGAGCCAGAGACTTTAATCGCGTCTGTAATAACAATAACAAAAATAAATAAATATGAAAATCAAGAGATATTTTAGAATTCCTAAAGGATTATCTTTAAATAATCCTGAAAAAGGAGAAGCCATTTGAGAATAGTCTAGATAATATTAATTTGATGTACTCATTTAGAAAAAAAAGGCTAAAAGCACCAGAGAGATTGCTAAAAATTGCTTTATGTTCATAAAACTGGAATATCAAATTATCTTAGAAATTTTGAAGATCCCGGTACTAAAAATAAAGACAAGAAGACCTAAAACACTGACGACACGTGATGAAAGAGACATTATCTGAATGTAGAAAAAGAAAGATTCTACAATTTCAAAGGTCAGAATGCAAGGACTAATACATGCGTCATATCAAATTGTGTATAACTGTATAAAAAAGGTTACAATCTTCATTTTCAAAAAGAAACCATCCGAGTAGAAAAAAAAATGCATATTGCTAAAAGTTTAGCTTGGGCAAGATACCATATGTCTTGCACTACGGAATGGACTTCTGTCATTTACTCAGATGAGAAAAAATTCAATGTCCTGATGGAGATCAGTTCTGTTGGCTTTGTATCGAGAATGAGGATGAAATTTATTCCACTCGACATATAGGAGTAGAAAGTTTGATGTTCTGGCTAGCAGCAGGGCCGTAGCTAAGGAGGTGCTACGGGCGGCTCAGCCCCCCTAAAATATTTTGATCCCCCCCTCCCCGGAAAAGATTTCAAGGTCACTAAATGAATTTCTGTACCGAAAATCCAAATGAAATTCTGTTCAAAAATATAATTTAGTTTTGAGACCTTTCACAGTTTTGCAGAGTTACTAAATTGTATCTAAAATAAGTACTTCAACACTCCCTCATCCTATTTGCACATATGAAGCTAAGATGATATTTAATTTTGCACCAGTTATACACTCAAAATTTTCATAACCATACACTTTTCTTAGCATAAAATGAAGTTATTACAACAGTTAAGAAAGAAGCATAGTACCTACTATAAGTATGCTATAAAAAAATAGTACCTACAATGCGAATATGCACTAATTTGTCTTTCTGTGTCAGAGATAAAAAAAATTATGACCCCCCCCCCCTACGTTCTCTTGAGCCCTCCTTATTGTTTACTTCTAGCTACGGCCCTGGCTAGCAGTCAGATATGATGGAAGAACAAATCTGTTCATTTTGAATGGTAGACAGAACCATAAAGATTACAATTGATTGTTGGAATCTGAACTTCTTCCTTATGGTACAAAATTTGGTAAAAGAGATTGGATATTTCAACAAGATGCAGTAGTGATCCACATACCTATTAGTGTTAAAAATTGATTCCACAGAAGTAAGGTCTGTGTTTTTCCATGGCCAGCAAGAAGCCCTAACCTGAACATATTTGAAAACATATTGGCTACATTAATTCGTGGCGTATACAATGAAAATAAACAGTATAGATTTATTGTTGAGCTTTGAAATAGCTTAATGAAGTTTGTGACAAATTTTACCAAAGTAAAATATAAGCACTCTATGATTCAATGCCAAACAGAGTTTTTCCAAGTCACGAAAGCAAATGGAAATTAAACTTCTTACTAATGCTTTCAATTTCATGTAAAATATTTATGTGTCTTTATATTTTGAAGTCAAAACTTTTTTAGGCGCATTCGGCATTTTTAAGATGGGAGAAATCATTGAACTCACGACACTGTTACCGTAACCGACACCTCTGAAATTGGGAAGAGATTTGATGATTTGCCAATGATTTTGAGTAGGGATTTCAACATCAATTTTGCTGATGATAAAAATCTACAATTATTTGAATTTTTAAACATAGAATTTGATTTAACGATAATTAATGATCGCAATCTTAGCACAACGAAATATAAAATTACAATTGATGCAGTCTTTACAAGCTATTTAAATAGATTCGAATCAAAAGGGTTTCCTATTTCAGTTACCATAAACTTATAGTATCGATTCTGGAACATAATGATAATAATGATGATGATAATAATGATAATGCTGATGGATGAGTTTTTGAAAATGTCGATGAAAATTCATAAGTTTCACTGGTATTCATTTCAAAGAGTAATAATTAATTAAATTTCATATTTCATGTATTTGTTATGTATCAATAGATTGAAATTTTTTTATGTAAAATAATATGTATTATTTTTCAAGTACAATAGCGCATTAAATGAAAATTGTGATATAATTTTTGTAGTAGTAGTTTATAATAATGCATAAAAAAAACACATCATTTAAAAGTATTTCCTGCACAATAAAATATATCCTGACGATTCAAAAAATATGTCTTTACGATTCAAAAAATACACAAGTAATTATTCAAGTTTTCACTTTTGTCAGCATTCCCAAAATGCTATTTTTTTTAAACGCAGTTTCATGTAAGCAATATAAACTATGTTTTGCAGATCAAATTTACTTCATAATTTATTTATGATCACTATGATTTATATTCATTTAGTCGTAAAATATTACACAAACAAAGAATTTTGCGATACTTTAATTAGTTGTGTTTTTCTTAAAAACAGCCTGGTGTTCTTCTACTTTTTTTACAGAGTGCATATATAAGCAGTTGGATAAAATTTAGTTACATATAATAAAAGAGGCAAAAATGTTGTGTGGAGTCGTGTGCTTTCTAAAAATTAGAAAAAAGTCAATTAAATGGGAAAAATACAGAAATTTCTGAATGTTTGGTTTGGGTGAAAAGAAACATATGTGAGAATTCCTTGTCTACGGGATCCAGCGGCGTAGCTAAGGAGGTGCTAAGTAGGAGGAAGGGGGGTCAGCCCCCCCCCCCCCGCCTCTTAAAACATTTTGAATCTGCCCTGGAAAATATTCCAAGATCACTAAATAAATTTCTGTTCCGAGAATCCAAAAAAAATTCTGTTCAAAAATCTAATTTGCTAAGGAGGTGCTAAGTAGGGGGAAGGGGGGTCAGCCCCCCCCCCCCGCCTCTTAAAACATTTTGAATCTGCCCTGGAAAATATTCCAAGATCACTAAATAAATTTCTGTTCCGAGAATCCAAATAAAATTCTGTTCAAAAATCTAATTTGCTAAGGAGGTGCTAAGTAGGAGGAAGGGGGGTCAGCCCCCCCCCCCCCCGCCTCTTAAAACATTTTGAATCTGCCCTGGAAAATATTCCAAGATCACTAAATAAATTTCTGTTCCGAGAATCCAAATAAAATTCTGTTCAAAAATCTAATTTGCTAAGGAGGTGCTAAGTAGGGGGAAGGGGGGTCAGCCCCCCCCCCGCCTCTTAAAACATTTTGAATCTGCCCTGGAAAATATTCCAAGATCACTAAATAAATTTCTGTTCCGAGAATCCAAATAAAATTCTGTTCAAAAATCTAATTTAGTTTTGAGGGCATTTCACAATTTTGCAGATATACTAAATTGTAACTAAAATAAATGTTTCAATACTGGCTCATCCTATTTGCACATATGAAGCTAATATGATGTTTAATATTGCGGTAGTTATACACTTGAATTTTTCATTATCATATTCTTTTCTAAGCATAAAACGAAATTATTACAACATCTTAATAAGAAACATAGTACCTACAGAGTGAATATGCACTAATTTATCTTTCTGCGTCAGAGAGAGAAAGAGAAAAAAATATGAGCCCCCCCCCCCCTATTATTCACCTCTAGCTACGGCCCGGAGGGATCCTACAGTGGTGGTCAGAATTGTAAGAGCAATTGAAAACTGCGCAGAAAAAAATTATTTCTGAGCTAAATAAAGTGAAATTTATACACTAAATGCTTTTCTATGATAGAAATCATTGTAGAATGCAAAACATTGGAAAATGCAAAATATGAATGTTTTGTCACAAGTAACAAAATATGTCACTGTAAAAATTGGACAAAATTATAAGGACAATATATGTTTTTTCCTGAAACACACTGATAATTAATAATCTTCCCGCTTCTTCTCAATCACTTTTATCAGTCTTGACGTCATGGAGTTTGACAATTCCTTAAAAACGTTCTTGGAAGATTTTGAGTGATCTTTTTCGATGGAAGACAAGAGTTCTTGCTTGTTTTGAGATTATATAACATTTATGCATACTTTGTGTGCCAGAATACCCAACAGATTTTTCTATTGGATTCAGGTCAGGACTTCTGCCCGGCCAACAGGTCCGTAGCTAGAAGTGAACAATAGGGGGGCTCAAGTGAATGTAGGGGGGGCTCAAGAGAATGTAAGGGGGCTCATAATTTTTTCTCTTGCATTGCCACAGAAAGATAAAGTAATGCATATTCATATTGTAGGTACTATGTTTCTTATTAAAAAGTGTTCTAATAACTTCATTTTATACTAAGAAAATTATAGGATGATGAAAATTTTGAGTGTATAGTTGATCAAAATTAAACATCATGCTAGCTTCTTATGTGCCAATAGGATGAGGGAGGTGTTGAACACACTTATTTTAGATACAATTTAGTAATCCTGCAAAATTGTGAAAGGTTTTCAAGACTAAGTTAGATTTTTGAACAGAATTTCATTTGAATTTTCAGAACAGAAATTCATTGATTGACCTTGGAATCTTTTCCAGAGGGGGCTCAAAATATTTTAGGGGGGGGGGGCTGAGCCGCCCATGGCGCCCCCTTAGCTACGGCCCTGCCCTCCAATCAAGTAGTTTCACGTAATTAGCATTATACCACGTGTTTGAAGTTTGGGAAACATGAGCCGAGGCATTGTCCTGCTGGAAAAAATAGACTCCAATCGCGATTATCGCCCAATACATCAATGTAACTCTCAGAATTCCTCCTACCCTGCACAAAAACTATTGGAGTAGTTCTACCAGTTGTGAAACCTCCCCAGACCGTTACTGAATCACTTCCAAATACATGCTTTGAGAAAATCGTTTTTTCTCTACGGAGATCCTACTAGAAATTGCAAAAACAATCTAGTCTATCCATATTAATATTTTTCTCATCGGAAAATATAATAAATAAATATAATAATATAATAAATATAATAAATACAGAATCCCACTTTTCTTCCCATAGTATTGCAGTTTTTGGCAAACTCCATCCTCAGTCTCTCATGAACTTTTATAAGACGTGGTCTTGACACATGTTTACTATAGCAAACCTCTTTCTTTCTTTTTGTAAAACAAGTCGAACAGTTCGGACACTTGCATTCAAAGTTCAATTCACGGTTTTTTCCCGTTTTTTGGAGCAAGCTCGCCTTATTGTCATTCTTTTCCTCCACACAGAAACAGAAGATAGCCTGTTTGTATGTCTTTGCCGTCCATATTTACCGATATTTTAAAGATAATTGTAAATAACCGTTCTTGATCTATTAAACTTTGTAGCAATTTAGCATACAAAAAGTCCTGAATTTTGAAATGCATCCATTTTCCTTTTCTGAAACTCCAAAAGCTTTGCACCTTGCGGCATGATTGAAAAACAGAATAATACGATCCCAAACGCTTACTACGCCTTTATATTATCTGGAAGTTCCGTGTGCAGAGCAAAAAACATGCAAATTTTACTTTTTAGAACACTCAAATACAGTTGTTCTTATAATTTTGTCCAAAATCAATGGTTGTGTAAATTTATAATACATTTTATGAATATGAATTTACCACATATTTTCATAAAAACATTCAAAAATAATCTTCATTTTTCATTGGTTTCCAGCCATTAAATTTGTCATTTGTCCAGCCATTAATAACATAAGTCTCAAGCCCAATATAACTAAGATATGGCAATTTTTGCCTTGTCCTTATAATTCTGACCACCACTGTAGAAAGTTTAATCTGGCATTACAGGCATTATCCCACTTGGTCCTCTTTTTGAACACCACTTTTATTTCAGAAAAATTTTATTTATAAATTTCGTAGAAACATACCAGGAAGAGCGTTTTTCTTGGAATTGTTGCAGAAGCATGCCATGAATTTCTTCCAAAAAATCACTTGTGAAATATAAATTTAAAAAAAATTACAAAAAACTGACTTTTGGGAGCCCTGGCATTACTAGCAAAAACAGTAGTGGAATGTCATAATACTTACTTGAATATCTAGAAAATCATTCCTCAAAAAAGTTGGGATAACGGTTAAATTCTGCGAATTACAATCAACATACATGAAATGAACATTTCCGCTGTTAGCACAAGAACATGAGCACATCGATGGGCACTGCTGAAGACTATGAAGTCGGTTTTCGGAAACGTGTTGCAAACACAAATCAACGTCAGTTGCAGGGGAATCACTTGCATTGAGCCAAAACAAAAAAGATTCGAATCTGCAGACACATTTTAGTGGGTTGTCTGTTAAAAAAAAAGTACAGTACTTAAAAATTGTTGTTACTTTAAATTAAAAAAAGCTTTCAAAACTATTGCTTCATCTGAATGATATGAAGTGTAAAGCAATTAACTATACCACTTTTGACAATCTCTAATATTCTATTCGATTCTCCGCAAACATTTTACAAAATATTATGGGGTTTTTTTCAAATAATAATACATAGTACCTTAAAAAATAGAAATTTAGATTTGAATTTCACAAAAATTAAATGGTGAAAATGGGGAAAATGACAACTAGACCGGGATACAGCAGCACAGACAATTAACTCGTTGAGTCCACGAATGAAAATCTGAAATTAGTTAAATCTTGTTTAACATATTAAAACTCATTCGGTCGGCCAAGTCCTATCTCGGTGAAACCCAAAAATCCTAATTTTAACGGTTGACTTGTAGATTTACCATTATATTTTCCTGCACCCAAAAGTATGAAAGCATGCATGATTAATGGCAGAAAACATAACTGTAAACGTATGAGTCAAACGCTAAAATGGGGTTTTTAGATGTGTCACGAACATATGATTTGGCAGACCGATTGCGTTTAAACATGCGAATCGAGATTTAACTAATTCTAGAATCTTCATTCATGAACTCAATGAAGTGATTGTCTCTGCTTCCGTCTCAAGTCTAAACGTGTTATTTAAAAAAAGTGCACTTTCATTATAAGACTGAAATTATGATGTAGTTTTCAAAACATTTTAATTCCGCTCGTGCTAAGATTTTAAAGCATATCAATTAACATTGAAATTAAAATAGTACTGAAAACAAATTTAGATAGTAGATTAATTAGATTTTAGATAAACCTAACTGGAAAAACGCAGCACGGACCAATGCGGCATTGGAACATTGCGACCACCTATCGGAACTCGCTTAGTAAAATACGAAGTTTAAACTTTGAACAAGGGTTTTGTTTTAGTTATACTGTGAAAGGAAAGATTATGACTACGCTGAATTTCGATTAATGGAATGCCAAATGAACTTTCAATATTCACCATTTTTACTGTCAGCACTGGATTATATTTGTCAAAAACAGATTAAAGATTAATAAAGATAACAAAAAAAAAAAAAAAAAAAAAAAAAAAAAAGAGTTATACCGATTCTAAATATTTATTACTATTTAGGCCTCATATCTCTCTGAGCTGCCATATTTATACTTTTCGGATATATATGCTATATACCCAAACCTACTAATTTTTTTACAGTTATATATATATTTTTTCATAGTTTAATAGTTTTTTTACTAGTTTTTTCAATACTAAAGCTATTAATTATTATATTTACTGTACGGAACCACCTGTTTTCGATTAATATTCGTACATGCTCGTTTGCTTATGTACACAATTGATAGTGGACTCACCAGCTAAATAGAGAAACCTCAACTTCCTAGGCACCTGGTCTGGTGTTATTAATTCGACACTGTTGTGGGTGATGACGAGGTATTGCAACTTCTCTAAATACTTCAACTGTCCAATAGCCTTAATCTTGTTGTTTTGTAGGTAAAGTTCAGAAAGCTCATTGAGACCGGTAAATTCATCGCTTGCAAAAGTCTATTGAGAAAGAAATTTTAACTTTTGTCTGATTTTTTTTAATTAGGAAAAAATATACAGAAAATTAAAACTAGGTGCATATTATGTATTTTAACCGTTTGAGTCCCAAGCAGCGCGATGGCGCTGTTCAGTTAGCATGTCGAGAAAATCCAGCACACTTTGCGTGTTATAGAAATGACACGGCGCACGTCACGCTGCCTGGGTCTTTTCTACAATAAAAGAAGGGCTATCGCGCTTCTCGAGTCTTTTCGGCATAAAATAAAAAAAGCGCCAAAACATTAATGAAATCCTATAGTAAATGCATATACACATACTAACACTATTACATGTAAATAATAGCAAAAGTATTTTTTAAAATAAAATAATACTCTAAGAAGAAACATGTACTATTAATAGTACATCAGATCCGAAAGTATTAAAAACCATATTAATACTATGAAAACACTTCAGAAAAAATTAGTTTTATATTAAAAGTTATTTTAAGGAAAGAAATTCTCACCTGTATTAAATTATGAGTTAAGTTTAAGAGTTTCAGTTGGGATAACATTCTCACGCTTCTATTAAGGGACGTGATCAAGTTGTAACTCAAGTCCAAATAGTGCAGATCGTTAGTGATGGGTGCGAACGTCCCTGTATCGATTCGGCTGATTCGGTTTTGCTGAAATTCGAGATTGTAGGTGTTGTGGACTCCTCTAAAATCTTGGTTAGCGAGATACTGGAGTTGATTTCTAGCAATTTGCACTTGGGCCATTTGTGTGAGTTGGAAAGCGGTGCTCAGTATTTGTAGCTTGTTTTCACTCAAATAAAGACGATTCATGGAAGAAGGAATCGTTGCTGTAATAATAATGCTAAAATTACACGAGAAAGGAAGATATTTGTTGGTAGCTCATATTTAAACTCTCATATATGCTCAGTCAAATATAGAATAAAATTCTAATGAACTGCAGTTTATTTAACTAAAAATCACAACTCTGCCGCTCATGGCTACGTTTTTATTACAATAAGGGTAATGTCACACGGACGATTTCCAAAAACAGACAAAACGACGCCCTCTATTGAGAGCATTACTGTCTCCTCCTCTTGTCAGACGAGCGACGCGGTACCATTGCGTTCAAACGTAGGCAGAGACTCACGTCGAAGCCACGCGTTTCCCCCAAGCCGTCGGCCAGCTGCTTGTGTCTGGTGGCTTCTGTTTATTAGACCTTGTTCAGACGAGAGTTGTTTTTAACGCTGATTTTTTATTTTCTTTCCGAGATTCACGAGCTTTTGTTGTGATGGCGTAGTCAAGAATCGATGCAGGTTTTGGGGGGAAGGGAAGCATTTTGAGAAAAATAAAAAGTATTTTTATGAAATTTATTATATTTTGGGGGGATTTATTTTATGTTTGTAAAAAGTAACACTTTATAACGATATGAAATCTATTTATATTAATTCGAAACAAGCATTTTTTAATAATAACTTCTTTAAATTGTTTTTCTATTTTTTTTCTTTCTGAGGAATTTGTTTGCTTTTCAAATTACAAATTTTTAAATCTAACAACATTAGAATAATTTATGATTAGTATGTTTTCATGGAACACAATTTTGAGAAAGTACCAGTTTTAAGAAGCTTCATTTATATTTTTGAAGCAAATACATTTAAGTTTGGTAAAAGTAGATTTTTCCTTTTCTTTTTTTCCCCCTTCTTTTCTTTTCTTTTCTTTTTTTTTTTTTTTTTTACTTGCCGCTTTTGGGGACCAGTTTGGTTTCCCTTAAATGTATATTAAGCATTAAATCATATTGCTTTTATACATAATTTATTTTAAATTGCTCAATTTTTTTGCCAAATTAGAAGATTCCGCCCTGAGAAATAGATACAGATATCATATGCACTGGCGCGACTGCAACAAAATAGCAATTATATGCGCCTCACATGGTAACCCGGCTATTGTTATTTATTTATTAATAAACTGCTTGTTTACTTTTATTTTCTTTTTTAAAATGATACAAATTGTTTTATTCTATTATTATTATCTAAACTTTATTTATTTATTATTATTTCCTTTTTAAAATAATAGAAATTAGTTAAACATATGTATGTAGCTGGTATTTGAAAACGAAATTTTCGTCAAGTTGGCGTTAGAAAAATAACGCACAATGTGCTGCATATATGACTGTGCTGATAAATCAAGAGCTCAGTATTTTTATGCTAGCCTGGCGCAGATAATAAATCGACAAATATTGTACCCGTGGCATTTTTTCGTATTTCATTAATTATTTATATATTATATTATGTTATATAATAATATATTGTATATTATATAATATAATAATGTAATAATTTCACTCATTTCATTTATCATATATAACTTTAATTTGAAACTGAAAACTTTAAAATTCATGACTTTTATTTATTTTTTGAAGTAAAAAAGAAGAGAAAAAATTAAAAAAAAAATGATATTTTGAAGCTCTATAATTGCAGCGAAGGAACAAAACATATACAAATCCAATTTACCACAGCCTAAGTCTTAACAAAGGACTTTTGCACTGTAACAAATAAGATGCGTTTAATTTGGACGTTGCCATTAAGCAATTAACGAATAATCACGATTTTTGTGTATCATACGATAGCGTGATATGTATAATAATAATATATATAGATTATTATTATAGTTTTTTTTCTTTTTGCCAAATTTTGAGTAACAGCTCATTTCTCTATTCTTTTATTATATATAGTTAATATAATCTAGTAAAATGTTAAAAGGCTATTTACATATGGCGACAAATTTGGAAATATTTCACTTTTCAAAATTGTCAATATATAATTTCTGAACTTTTTTTTTTCGTAAATACCATGGAAAGAAATTTCTTTTTAGTTTTTAATATTGCAGGTTTATCAGCCTTGATGAACTTTACACTATATTAATAACAATTATATTTATTAAATTTTTAAATGTATTTTAAAAATGAAAAATAATCAAAAATGTGAAACTTTTTCGCTAGATTAAAACTCGCTTTAGTCTAGCACAGAAGCAGCGCTAACAGAACAGAACAACAGAAACAGGGCTAACAGGTTTTGGTTTGTCTTTTGATATCGTTATCATTTTTGACCCAATAAGAAAAAAAATTCTTTTTTTATTTGTAACTTGGTCTTCACATCAAAATAGTATTTTATCTTTTTTTAAACTGTTGTCTATTTTTATGCAAATGCAATGTTATTAAAATAATTAAATGATTGTAAATGTACATAATTGCAAAATATGGAATACCCCATCGTTTAGCATTACTATTATGCTGCCATATGTGTATGTATATATTGATTCGTTGTTCGACAAACTGTACACGATGTTATGTTTTAAACGATACTTGTGTTTATAAATAAAAGAAAAACTTGTCCGTCTGTTTCGTTATGTCCGCCTTTGGAAATTCTGCCTGCCCCGCCTTGTCCGAGAACAATTCTAAAAAGACACTATTACTGTTGGAGGTATGTAACAAAAAGCTTAAAAGCTATTTTAAAACACTCTTAAATATTAACTATTTCTTTTAAGTGTTGTTTGATAAGCAGTTATTTCATATATAAAGTGACATTTTATAGATTTCTCTACATCTAAATCAATAAATTATGCGAAAAATAAATGTAACGATCACTCCAAACAAAAGAAAAACAATCCAAAAAATCAAAGAAATTTTTACACATTATTGAAGATACCATTCTGAGGGAGAGGGTGTTCGGGGAATAATAGTATATAATATCGTAAGAGGGGAGAGGGTCCAAAATGACCAATAAATAAATAAATAAAGTGACAAACTTTTATATGGATGTACAGCCCTAAAAGGAGAAAAAAATCTACCTTTTGCTCATGGGACGATAGCACATGCTTCTTGATTAATGTAACAAAAATTTCACACTTTGAAAATTTTTCAGTCCTACATTTCATTTATAGAACTAAGATGCTTGTTTTGTACCATGTACTGTAGCAACATTTTTTTAAATCAATTTAGTTATTTTTTTAAATTTATTTAATAATAATAAGAAATAAGAAATATTATCTAAATGAAAGTTGAACAACAATTATAATCATTTAATAATATTCGCAGTCACCTGTATTTTTCATTTAACATCAGATGTATTAAAAAGTATTTCCTGTAATTTAATTTTGTTCAGGTAAATAATCTATCACTTCTCACAGGATGAATCCAGTACCGTCTGTGTATGTATATTTTTTTAATTTTCTTGAATAATTGATAAAAAATTACAGAACATTTTATTTCCTTCAAAAGATCCATCTAATAAGATTTCTATTACGCCTACAGACAATATCGTCTGCTTATTTTGACGGAAAGGTCACGTCCGTGTGAATGAGGCAGCGCAGATGTTTATTTTTCGCTCGAAAGCCTAGGCTAATGACAGACGACCGATTTTTTCGACGCTTTGGCTTTCGAGCGAAAAATAAACACCTGCGCTGCCTCATTCACACGGACGTGACCTTTCCGTCAAAATAAGCAGACGATATTGTCACTAGGCATAATAGAAATCTTTTGATTCGATGTTTATTAGATGGATCTTTTGAAGGAAATAAAATATTCTGTAATTTTTTATCAATTATTCAAGAAAATTGAAAAAATATATATACACAGACGGTCCTGGATGCATCCTGTGAGAAGTGATAGATTATTTACCGGATCCAAAATTAAATTACAGGAAATATTCTTTAATACATCTGATGTCAAATGAAAAATACAGATGACTGCGAATATTATTAATGTTTATAATTGTTATTCAACTTTCATTTAGATAATATTTCTTCTTATTATTAAATAAATAAAAAAAAAAAAACTAAATTGATTAAAAAAATGTTGCTACAGTACATGGTAGCAAAACAAGCATCTTAGTTCTATAAATGAAATGTAGGACCGAAAAATTTTCAAAGTGTGAAATTTTCGTTACATTAATCAAGAAGCATATGCTATCGTCCCATGAGCAAAAGGTAGATTCTTTTTCTCCTTTTAGGGCTGTACATCCATATAAAAGTTTGTCACTTTTTTTTTTGGTAATTTTGGACCCTCTCCCCTCTTACGATATTATATACTACCATTCCCCGAACACCCTCTCCCTCAGTAATGGTATCTTCAATAATGTGTAAAAATTTCTTTGATTTTTTGGATTGTTTTTCTTTTGTTTGGAATGATGGTTACACTTATTTTTCGCATAATTTACTGATTTAGATGTAGAGAAAGCTATAAAATGTCACTTTATATATGAAATAACTGCATATCAAACAACACTTAAAATAAATAGTTAATATTTAAAAGTGTTTTAAAATAGCTTTAAAGCTTTTTGTTACATACCTTCAACAGTAATAGTGTCTTTTTATAATTGTTCTCGGACAAGGTGGGGCAGGCAGAACTTCGAAAGGTGGACATAACAAAACAGACGGAGAAGTTTTTCTTTAACTTATAAACACAAGTATCGTTTAAAACATAACATCGTGTACAGTTTGTCGAACAGCGAATCAATATATGCATACACATATGACAGAATAATAGTAATGCTAAACGTTGGGGTATTCCATATTTTGCAATTATATAAATTTATAATCATTTAATTATTTTAATAACATTGCATTTGCATAAAAATAGACAACAGTTTAATAAAAGATAAAATACTATTTTGATGTGAAGACCAAGTTACAAATAAAAAAAGAATTCTTTTTTCTTATTGGGTCAAAAATGATAACGATATCAAAAGACAAACCAAAACCTGTTAGCCCTGTTTCTGTTGTTCTGTTCTGTTAGCACTGCTTCTGTGCTAGATTAAAGCGCATTTTAATCTAGCGAAAAAGTTTCACATTTTTTATTATTTTTCATTTTTAAAATACATTTAAAATTTAATAAATATAATTGTTATTAATGTAGTGTAAAGTTCATCAAGGCTGATAAACATACAATATTAAAAACTAAAAACAAATTTCTTCCCATGGTATTTACGAAAACTGGTTGGATGTGCCAATCCCAAAACTTTCTTCTATTTCATACATGCATTTTAATATTTAAAAAAAAAAGTTACTCATTTTAATGCTTTAATAATTTTAATTCAATACCCTACCAACTTTGATTTTCATCTTAAATTTCTGCTTCAATCAATTAATCGGAGTAAAAACGAATTTCCGTCTCTGCACGAGCCGATGGACAATAGAATGATAGGCAGATTTTTTTTTCAAATTCAGGGAGGACCTACTTGCCTTATCAAAAAAAAAAAAAATCATATACAAAATGTTTAGTTCACTTCTAGAACTAACTTCATACACAATATTGAAAATGGCATAAAATTCGGTATTGTAGCGCCCCGTTCTGGCGGATTTTTTTCAGATTCAGAGCGATCCAACTAGCCATAGCCATACACTTACACAAAAAATTTCTTTCAATTCGATGCATAACTTCATGTACTTTTGGTCGGTGCAATATTGAAAATGGCACAAAAATCGCGATTGCAGCGCCCCCTTCCGGCAGATTATTTTCAAATTCAGGGAGGACTAACTAGCCATAGTCATACACATACACAAAAAAATTGGTTCAATTCGATGCATAACTTCATATACTTTTGGTCGGTACAATATTTAAAATGGCGCAAAAATTGCGATTGCAGCGCCCCTTTCCGGCGGATATTTTTCAAATTCAGGGAGGACCAACTAGCCATAGTCATACACATACACAAAAAATTTGGGTCAATTCGATGCATAACTCCATATACTTTTGGTCGGTACAATAGTGAAAATGGCACAAACATCGCAATTGCAGCGCCCCCTTCCGGCGGAATATTTCAAAACTGAAGGAGGACCTGCTTGCCACAGCCAAAAACACTCACAAAAAATTTGGTTCAATTCTATGCATAACTTCATACACTTTTTGATGGTAGAATGGCGACATACAGACAGACACACGGACAGACAGACATTTTGTAAAAACAGGTTTTTTGAAATCTCTGACCCCTAAAACGTGTAAATCCGTCGAAAACCGGAAGTCGAAAAAAATTTTCGATTACAATACTTTCTTCTATTGAAGATAGAAGAAAGTAGAAAGAAAAACGCTTAAAAATTATATATTGACAATTTTGAAAAGTGAAATATTTCCAAATTTGTCGCCATATGTAAATAGCCTTTTAACATTTTACTAGATTATATTAACTTAGTTGCCACTCAAAATTTAGAAAAAAAAACTATGATAATAATCTATATATATATATATATATTACGCTATCGTATGAGACACAAAAATCGTGATTATTCGTTAATTGCCTAATGGCAACGTCCAAATTAAACCCATCTTATTGGTTACTGTGCAAAAGTCCTTTGTTAAGACTTAGACTGTGGTAAATTAGATTTGTATATGTTTTGTTCCTTCGCTGCAATTATGAAGCTTCAAAATATCATTATTTTTATTTTTTCTGTTCTTTTTTACTTAAAAAAATAAATAAAAGTCATGAATTTTAAAGTTTTCAGTTTCAAATTAAAGTTATATATTGTAAATGAAATGAGTTTAATTAATATATTATTATATTATATAATATACGATATATTATTATATAATATAATACAATATATAAATAATTAATGAAATACGAAAAAATGCCACGGGTACAATATTTGTCGATTTATTATCTGCGCCAGGCTAGCATAAAAATACTGAGCTCTTGATTTATCAGCACAGATGTCATATATGCAGCACATTGCGCGTTATTTTTCTGACGCCAATTCGACGAAAATTTCGTTTTCAAATACCAGCTACATACATATTTTTAACTAATTTCTATTATTTTAAAAAGGAAATAATAATAAATAAAGTTTAGATAATAATAATAGAATAAAACAATTTGTATCATTTAAAAAAAGAAAATAAAAGTAAACAAGCAGTTTATTAATAAATAAATAACAATAGCCGGGTTACCGTCTGAGGCGCATATAATTGCTACTTTGTTGCAGTCGCGCCAGTGCATATGATATCTGCATCTATTTCTCAGGGCGGAATCTTCTAATTTGGCAAAAAAAATTGAGCAATTTAAAATAAGTTATGTATAAAAGCAATATGATTTAATCTTAATATACATTTAAGGGAGACCAAACTGGTCGCCAAGAGCGGCTAGTAAAAAAAGAAAGAAGGGGAAAAAAAGAAAAGGAAAAATCTATTTTTACCAAACTTAAATGTATTTGCTTCAAAAATATAAATGAAGCTTCTTAAAACTGGTACTTTCACAAAATTGTGTTCCATGAAAACATACTAATCATAAATTATTCTAATGTTGTTAGATTTAAAAATTTGTAATTTAAAAAGCAAACAAATTCCTCAGAAAGAAAAAAAAAATAGAAGAAGAATTTAAAGAAGTTATTATTGAAAAAATGCTTGTTTCGAATTAATATAAATAGGTTTCATATCGTTACAAAGTGTTACTTTTTACAAACATATTATAAATCCCCCCAAAATATAATAAATTTCGCAAAAATGCTTTTTCTTTTTCTCAAAATGCTTCCCTTCCCCCCAAAACCTGCATCGATTCTTGACTACGCTATCACAACAAAAGCTCGTGAATCTTGGAAAGAAAATAAAAAATCAGCGTTAAAAACAACTCTCGTCTGAACAAGCTCTAATAAACAGAAGCCACCAGACACAAGCAGCTGGCCAACGGCTTGGGGGAAACGCGTGGCTTCGACGTGAGTCTTTGCGTATGTTTGACCGCAATAGTACCGCGTCGCCCGTCTGACAAGAAGAGGAGATAGTAATGCTCTCAATAGCGGGCGTCGTTTTGTCTGTTTTTGGAAATCGTCCGTGTGGCATTACCCTAAGCGTCGAAAAAATCGGTCGTCTGTCATTAGCCTAAAACATTCTATAAACTCGTGTAAATAAAAGCAGACGATAAAAGTAATTGTCAAAATTACAAAGCATAAATACGACCGAATAATATTCACCACAAGCATTACACTTTACCCTGGTAAAAATTTTATAACAGGTTGTCGTAAATTTAGGCGTTAAAATACAGTTAACTCTGTCTAAAGCGGAATCGATCAGTACCGAGAAAATTCTCTGTTGTAAATAGTATTACACCTTAGACAAATTTTAATCTATGTTTATGGATTCGCAGGGTCTTGAAAAATTTCCAAAGTTAGACAGATTTCAGTCGTACACAGAGTCCATCTTACAGAGAGTTTATTGTGTTTGCAATCAGAATAGGATGAAATGTTTTTTCAAGATTTGTTATTTTACCTGAACCACGAAATGTTAAAACATCGAGCCATAATTTTATTTTAGGTTGAACCACACATGTATAGATTGGATAATTAACCGATAAATTGTTGGACTAGGAGCTAGTAAAATAATGAATCAAGAATTGAAAAAATACTGAAGAATATACTACTAATACGATAACCCTTTTCGCCAAGATTAGGTCTGCAAATGTCAAAACCGCGACCTCAAAACTGCTATTTTTATATTCTGTTCGTACAACTTTTAAAAAAATAAATTTTGCATTAGGCTTTTATTGCCAATGTTGTAAATGCGCAATGTTCTCGCTGACATTTGACCAACATTAGTAATTTGGCTAATTAAAAATTAAAACATTCGCCAAATGAAAAAAATATTAGCCAAATAGATTCGCCGTGTAGCACAAAAAATGATCTTTAATCCTTTTCCCCTTTTTCTCAATATGTTCTAAAATAACCTAAGTTCTTATAACTGCGACAACGATTGTTATTAATCTAAATTCAACTATCCACTACAAATATATTAAAAATATGTTATATAAATATATTAAAAAATTAATTAAAATATTAAACAGACACACACACACACACACACACACACAAAAGAAGAAGAAGAAGAAAAGAAAAAAAAGAAAAAACTGAGCACTAGCAATTTGGCCAATCTAATCGCTTGTTTACTCGCCAAATTAAGAATTTAGTCGCAATTTAGCGCAATGGCGAGCGTCAGCAAGAACACTGTAAATGCGTATATAAAATATTTTTCTTTTTAAAAAGTGGCGTGAATATTGAAATGTTTTACATTTTCTATTTCAATAATAGTCAAAACTTGCTAATGTTAAGGAATTACTGTAAATTCAAACGATGACTTACGTCTGAGAAATCTAAATTTAATTACATGATTTTTTTTTCTTTATACACGCTACAAACAATACGTAAAACCAACAAAGTGAGAAAGTATCCAGGCCACGTTTCAAACTTGGGTCTTTGATTCAGAGCAACAGTGCTCTTCCGACTGAGCCACCTGGATGACAGAACTAACCTGTAAATTTTAAATTGGGTTTATCTCTATTCTTGATTTACTTTTGGTTGGTGATATTAATACTGACCTTTGAAATCTACCTGTACCTGTAAGACGAGCCGGCAGGTATTTTTAAAAGCATTGAGCAATTAAATAAGCAGTGCAATAGATCATCATAAATATGAAGGCTGGGTAACTTAAAGGAATGTGAAAAAAATTGAGTCTCTAAAAAATTTATTGTTTGCATATTTCTTCAATAAAGTTCTTAAAACCGAAATTGATAAATTAGTCAAAGTTTTATAAAGTGACACATTAATTTCCCGAAGTTCGCTGCGACAAGCTTATTACGCATGTCTTACAGTTTTTAAACTTTACTGAGTATTTCTATCAACATTTCTTACACTACAAGTACCTCATGCTCTAAAAAATTAAGTTTGGAACCTGCAATGCATAAAATACATACCATCAAACTGATTTCCAACTGATTTCAACTGATTTCCAGTTAAATCTAATTGTAAATTCTTCCCTATATCAATTACCTGGTTAGATACTTTCTTCAATAAAATTGTACTTAAACTATTAATAAATGAGGAAGTGCTCTATAGAGTCGCACATTAAATTTCTGAAGTTCGCTGCATCAATCTTATTATGTAGGACTTTAGTTTTTAAACTTTACTAAGCATCTCTATCAACATTCCTTGCACTACAAGTACTTCATACATTAAAAAATTAAGTTTGGAACATGTAATGCATAAAATACATATTATCGAATTTTAACCTGGTTTCCAGTTAATTAATTCCAAATTATTCCCTAATATCATTTCCTGGTTATGAACTTTCTTCAATCAAGTTGCACTTAAACAAAGTATTGATAAATTAGAATGTGCTCTATAAAGTGACACAATGAATTCTCGAAGTTCGCAGTCTTAAGCTTTTAAATGTGTAAAGTTTATAGTTTTTAAATTTATATTAAGCATGTTTATCATAATTTCCCGTACATCTTAACCTCGGCACTAAAACAATTTAGTTAGAAACATGACATTCAATGCATAAAATACAAGACATCCAATTTTTTAATCTGGTTTCAAATAAAATTTAATTCCAAATTCTTCCCTATATATTTTTTCTGATTATATACTTATTCAGTCAAGTTGTACTGACATCAAATATTTATAAATTGGGAAGTTCTATAAAGTGACAAATTAAATCCTCGATTTTTTAAAATATATACTAAGCATTTTTTTTTTTTTCATAATTTCCCTTACAACAACTAAATTACACTTTAAAACAATTTACTTAGAAACATACAATACATAAAATACATACCATCGAACTTTCTAAATCTGGTTTCCGATTAAATCTAATTCTAATTCTTCACTATATCAATTTCCTGGTTAGATAATTCTCCAATCAAGTTATACTTAAATCAAACATTGATAAATTAGGAAGTGCTCCACTAAGTGGTACATTAAATGTTCCCAGTGTTAAGCTTTTAAATATGTAAGGATTAACTTTTATAAAACTTTAAGCAATTCTATCTTTTCTCTCTCTCTCTTTTTTTTTTTTTTTTTTTTTTTCAATATTGCTTTTTTTAAATGTTGTTCTTTTTTTTTTGTTGTTGTTCAAGCTTTTTTTTTCTCTTTGCAATGTTGCTTTTTTTAATGTTGATCTTTTTTTTAATGTTGTACTTTTTTCTATTTGTTTGTTTGTTCCAGCATTTTTTTTTTTCTTTCTGCAATGTTGATCATTTTTTAATGTTGTTCTTTTTTTCATGTTGTTCTCTCTCTTTTTCTTTTTCTCTCTTTTTTTTTTTTTTTTTTGTAATGTTGTTTTTTTTTGTTTGCTTGTTTGTTCAAGTCTAAAACATTTCCACATTTTTAAAGAAATCTGTTCCGGTAAAAATAAATTTAACTGAAAGAGTACAAATATTAAGAGAAGGTTAAAGAATAATAAAACATTTTTTACCTCGCAAAAAATTAGTTCATTTCACTTCTGAAATAATAAAACAACAATCTTTACTAATATTATAAATCGGAAAGTGAGTTTGTTTGTTTGTTTGTTCCGCTTTCACGCCGTAACTACTGAACCGATTGCTTTGAAATTTTGCAGACGTAAAGTTAGAAGTCCGGATTAAATAATAGGGTACTTTTTATCCCGGAAAAAATTGATATTCCCGAGGGAAAACAAAAATATAGTTTGCTTGATGGATGGATTGGAGATGGCGCTGTGTGTCGTTTAAAACAAGATAAAATATTGCAAACGAATATAAACATGTAAATTTAGAAGCTAAATGATACGATAATGAATCCCCGAAAATGAGGAATTCCCGAGGGATGACGTACAATTTGTTTTATCGTCTAAACTGTTTTTTTACATCTACTTATATATTGCAAACGAATATGAACATGTAAATTTAGAAGCTAAATGATACGATAATGAATCCTCGAAAATGAGAAATTCCCGAGGGATGACGTACTATTTGTTTTATCGTCTATTTGTTTGTTTTTTTTTTTTTTTTTTTTTTTTTTTTTTTTTTTTTTCATCTACTATAAGTCAACGAATTACTAATTGGTATAAGTGTTAGTTACGTTATTTAGTTCTTGAGGTATGCGATAGATGGCACTGGGTGTTTTTAAAACGTGGTAACGATGTGCAGTAGCTGTATAATAGTTAGGTTAGGTTAGTTTATTGCTTTTTTTCTAGGTAGATATCTAAAGTAGTCATTGTTTTTTCGATAGGTAATTACGTCGCTTTGTTCGTCGTTTAGATTGTTATAGTTTAGTTTGGGATTTTAGTTTAGTTTAGGTTTATAGTTTACTCATATTTTCACAATGCCGCTTTGCAAACGTAAATCTAATTTGTCGAGCACCTCATCTAAAGCTCGGGCAATGAAAATTGCCCGATCTCAAGAATCGTCTCTCCATGCTGAATTAAGAAGGCGCGAACAAGCAGAGCGTCAGGCTGCTTCGAGAGCTGCTGAGCTACCATCTCAGCGCCAGCAAAGACTTGAGGAGCAAGCCGCTCGCCAAGCTTCTTTGAGGGCTTTTGAGAATGATATTCGTACTCAAGTCCGTTTATCGCAACAGGCTCAACGTCAGCATGGTCAGCTCTATGTAGCGTGTTCCCGGGTTTCCAGTGCCCAAAATCTGCATGTTTTTGCTCCACAAGGGAAAACATATAATATAGTGTACCATTCAGTTTTGGTTTAACAACTAATCGTATCCAGCGTTACATCGCGCTTCTTACATTTTTCCGTGGAAATGAGAAGTTTTCTTATAGTTGTGCTTTATACCGCAATATAACCGAATTCCACGCGGGCGGAAAGCTAGTTGTAAATAATTATAGAAATTATCTAGTACTGATATTTAAATACGATTAAGGAAACTATTTAAAAGCTTCCCATGTATTCTAAATAATTTAATGGTATTATTAAACAAAAAAGTGAAGAAAAAAAAGCAGTATTTTTTTTTTTTTTTTTTTTTTTTTTACACTGCTGCAATACGAACTAGGAGCCCCATATGAGATTCAGGGTGACGAAAGGATTAAATCAACTATTGATCCAATAGGAAGTATTCTATAAAGTAACACATTAAATTATGAAGTTTTAGATTTGTACTAAGCCCTTTTTTTCATAATTTTTCTTATTACAACTACCCTTCACTCTAAACATGCAATGTATAAAATACATACCATTGAATTTTTTAATCTGGTTTCCAGTTAAATCTAATTCCAATTTCGTTCCTATATTAATTTCCTGATTAGACACTTCTTCAATCAAATTGTAACTTAAATCCAAAGTTTGTAAAGGAAGTCTGTAATATGACACATTGAAATCTCGAAGATGGCAGTGATCTAGGAAAAGGTATTTCACAAATCGTATTTTTCCATTGAAACTCCGTGCAGAGACTTTTTTAATCGGGTTGCTTGCAAGAGCGAGGGTTTTTGTTCTATCCATGCTGTAGTGCAGGACCGAGTCGGTGTCGGTTATGTTGTTGAAATCCAAATAAATATGCTGGAAGGGAAAGAAGAAAAAGAACTTGGTTACGGGAGAAATTAGATTGAGTAACTCCATTATAAATTATTTTACACTCAAAATTAAAAAACAATTAAATTGCAAATATTTTTCCTTAATAGAAAGCTTGTTTAGCTCTCGATAGGCTGTTTCTTTCAAGCAGCAATTAATCCTTTATGCATTGACGATATTTTTAAGTAAGAAAATTTTATGTAAGATTATTTACTCTCTCTATTAATGAAAGTTTATTTTTCTTTCCATTCAATAATTCTGATCGATCAATTTTAAATAGCGTAGAGAAACAGTCGAAGCCAAAGATTTCCAAAAACGGGTAATATCTTTAATCTTTTTCATATGTGTTTCCTTTCTTTTTAACCTACTTCAAAAAAGGAGAGGAGGTTATCAATTCAACGCGTATGTATTTTTATTTATTATTATTATTATTATTATTATTATTATTATTATTATTATTATTATGTTCACATATTACTCCGAAACTATGCAACCGATTTCTGTTACTTTCGTTTTAAATGAAAGAGGAGGCTCTCAAATTCATACCACTTCTTTTTCATCGAAATTGGTCAGTACTTTTTTAGTAATTAGGAAAAAACTAATAAAATTAGTGATTTCCCGCTAATTAAAAGTGTTTATTCAACACTTTTAATTAGCGGGAAATCACTAATTTTCGCTGAATGGAGTGCAGACAGAATGGCCGGTCTAAGGTGCCAGATTCTAGCTTTGGTTCTCGAAAGACAGCGTGGGTTCGAACCCCACTCCTGACATACGTGTATAATTTACAATGCTTTTTTCCGTATTATAATTTTTATTAACCGACTCCAAAAAAGAAGAAAAAGGTTATCAATTCAATGAGCATTTTTTTTTAATGCATGTTTACCGATTACTCCGAAACTATCAAACCGATTAATTTGGTTTTTGTGTTAAATGAAAGAGGTTACTCTCGAATTGGTTCCCTTCCATTTCATCGAAATTGGTTCAAAACTTTTTTAGTAACTAGGCAAAAACTAATAAAATTAGTGATTTCTGACAAATTAAAAGTAACATGGACATTGAATAATCTTGTCGAAGGAGTACAGTCAGGAGGGCGAGCGGTCTAAGGCGTCAGATTTATGCTGTTCGACCCCCCCCCCCCCTCCTGTCATACGTGTATAATTTACAATAACTCTTTCCGTATTACAATTTTTATTAACCGATTTCAAAAAATCGTTAATTTTTAACTAAAAAGAGAAAAATAAACTTTTCTACCAAAATTTGAACCTAATTCAAGAACTACAGCAAAGTGAAAAATACAGTGGAGCATCGTTTATACGATGCCGAAGGGACCCGCCGAAGGTCGGGAATGGTGATCATCCTCGAAAAAAAGAATGACCCCTCCCAGTGTAATCTGTTTCACGTAAGCTGATTTTTCAGACTAATCGAACAGCAGCCCACATTTTTATAATGTGGAGTGCATTTAAACACGCTCTTTGGTGTCATCCATAGCTGCAAACTTCCACTCGATCTTCAAATATACAAGAAAAATGAACAAAAATAAACCTATACAAAATCGAAAAATCGACGTATAAACAATTTTGGGCGTCGTATAAAAGATATATTTTTACATTGAAATGAATAGGAACGAATTGGGACCACATTAAAACGTCGTATAAATGTAAACGTCGTATAAGTGATCGTCGTATAAACGATGCTTTACTGTAATTTTTTACATAATAGTAATAAGAAATTAAATTAAGAGCGTAGTATTTACCATGGGTATATTATATTTATGTACATTAATTTGATTTTTTGGCGTCAGTGCCAGCCAAACCAAGCCAAGTTTAAAATTAAAATTAATTATCCAATGCAAATCGTAAAAGATTAAAGTTAATTTTTTTGACTAAACATTAAATCGTAATAAAATTCGCAGATACTTGAATGTGTATCCATTGTAAAATTACATGCAACTTGGCTTGGCTGGCACCGACTCGAAATAATCAAATTAATGTACATAAATATAATAATACGAATGGTAAATACTACACTCTTAATTTAATTTCTTATTACAATTATGTAAAAAATTATTTTTGACTTTGCAGTAGGGATGGGCATTATTTATCGTATTAGGATAAATAACAGTGTTACTACGCTGGAACCTAATATAGCATTACTATGTTACTGAAAAGTCCCTGTTAAATAAATAACACATGGTTCTTAATGACAGCATCTTCCTTCACTTGTTTTTTTAATCAAGATTTCATTTTTTGTAGCTCTAAAATAAAAAATAATATTCATTAAAAACGTCCTAAATCGTTTCTTTTGAGACGTTTGCCCAACAATGTTGAATTCAGACACTTTTCTTGGGAGGAATTTCTGTGCTCTGGAAGAAAAACAGAGGAACATTATAGAGTTCCGGGAGGTGGGGGAGAAGAATTGCTTTTTCTGACCATTGAAAATCCAAAATCTCAAATCTTCCGAGGCAACATCTCATTGCTCACCGACGGTCAACCCCCCCCCCCCCCCGGACCATCCCCTAAATTCAACACTAGCACTCAGCATGACCCTATCTTCACTCTTAGTTATGACCTGCTCTCTTAGGTATGTGATGCTAATTTTTTTGCAGTTCATCAATCACTATGACTAGTAGTGAATACACGCATGAATAGTAATAACTTACACCGCTAATTAAAAAACTTTTTTCTGCTTGGTGCTAGATGATAGGTCACCAACACACTTTCTCCTATTTTGATAGCACAAAATACTACAGCACAATATCTAGAGCACAAAACAGAAATTTTTCGATCAGGAAAACATTTGAAAATTTATTAGAAAAACCTCATGTTTGAAATGTTTTCCTGAATAATCAATATATATTATATTCAATATATTATAATCAATATATAAATATATTATATATAACACATAGATTAATTATTCAAGAAGAATTAAATTCTGTTTAAAACATCCCAAAACATGTAAATCGATTAAAAGTCGGAAGTCGAAAATCATGAATCATTGCTCTTTAGTAAAAATATAAAGGAAAAATGTGCTCAAAAATGTATATTCAACATATCCTAAAAATTGCTTTAAATGCAATCCTATGTTGCAAATGCATTTTAAATTAATAGAGCTTTATATTTTAAAAAGATTTTTTTTTTAATGCTGCATAACCTAGCGAATATGATTGTTAGATTTTGTTAGTATATTTACCGTTACGTAAATGAAAAAATCAATTATTTCTACCCCTTCACCCCGAATATATAGCAAAATTTGAGTTCAGAGATTCATTTTATAAAAATTACCTTTTTTCTACATATAACTAAAATGCATTTATTCATAATTCAATGCCTTAAAAATTCAATTCTCAACTTTAGTTGAAAAATCTATTTAAAACTAACAAAACAATATTTTGTCACATTCAAATAAAATGCTTGAATCAATGCATTTTTAATTAATTAGCTCATTTAAAACGTCAACATTAAAACTTCAGATTGATTTCAATTTAAATCAAGCAATTGGAAACCAACCCATGCGCATAACCGTGAGTGCCCGCACAGCCCCCTCCCCCTCGCTTGTGCAAACCCATTCACAATTATTTTAAAAAATTGCGTCGCCCCTCTTATTAAAACACCCTTAAAAACCCTTATTTAAAAAATATCACACAATTATGCACTCTAAGATAAAAACCTGTCTAAAACGGAATTTAAAACTGTTTATAGACTTCCGTTTTAGAAGGTTTTACTATATAAAATATTATTTATATCCAGCATGTTCGGTTAAAAATTCTGGGCACCCACCCGTTCAAAAGGCTGGTTACGCCTATGCAACCATAGTAGAGATAATTCCTTAATATTCGCAAATTCAATATCTGTTAGATTTTTCACCAGTTTTTTAATAAATGTAGTTCTTTTCTGTTAGATTTTCCATCCGTTTTTCAATAAATGTAGTTTTTTACATCACAAAAGAGCATTTTATCGCTTCGTAACTGTTGTTTATTTTCAAACGTTTTGTTACAAATTATTTGACAACCTTGAAAAGTGCTGAGTAATATACATTACCTGAGGATAATTTTGTTTATCGTTAACGACTTCTGATTTAAAGTTTCGGTTCCTGTTTTTGGACAGGAAAAAGGAGTGGTTTTTATTCGCGGTTGCTGATGATCAGAGGATAAATAAAAAATGATTTCGTCTCTTTTTATTAAATATCAGAAATATTGAATTAAAGATTTGAGGATTTGATTTCTAAAGGGCTCTTCTGGGAAGGGGGGAGGGGTTCACCCCCCAAACATACACCTTAAAATTTCGCTCATTTAGTTCTCTACCATTTTTAACTTAAAAGTTTAAGCTACATGGCACCCCCCCCCCCCTTTCGGTGACTCACCTAATTTTGCCCATTTCTTCACTTCATTTCAATCTTTAAAAGGCTATAACTTTGCTTCTATGAGAGCTAAAGCGGAGAGAAAAATTCTAGCATAGCTAACTTTTCCTCGCCGTTCCTTTTGCTGTTTCAATTTTCCAGTTTTCTTTATAGGAACATTTTTTTTGGGGGGGGGGGGGCGTTTCTCATTTTTTGATGTAATATGTCTATCGAAAGCTTATGCTTCATACATTGCAAATCTAGCATAAAAAATTTTCTCCCACTATTCTGGGTCACGTTACGGACCCATAATGGGTTGAAATTTAAATTTCTCCAACTTCTTCGAGGTTTTTTGCCAAGTCGCTATCTGAAAAAAATTGTGCCAATGTGATGTGTGTATGACATCTGTGCCATATAAATATTATTCAGTCTTTTTTATTACAATTTTTTATGTAAAATAATATGCATTATTTTTCATGTACGCATTAAGCGAAAATTGTAATGTAATTTTTGTAGTAGTACTTTATAATAATGAATAAAAAAAACACTTTATTTAAAAGTATTTCCTGCACATTAAAATGTTTCCTGATGATTAAAAAAAATATGTCCTGACAATTCAAAAAATACAAACGTAGTTGTCCAAGTTTTCACTTTGGTCGGCACTGCCAAAATGTCACTTTTTTTGGGGGGGGGGGAGTGAAAATAATGTGGAAATAAGTCTTATTTTTTATTTATGTATGGGTTCATATAAAAAAGCATGAGCTAGTGAACTTTGGAACTATTTTAATACAACTTATATTCAAAATATTAAAATAATAGAAAAAAATTATTTAAAAAATATTTTTTTTAATCATTTTTGATACTAAGTAAATGCAATTAAATTTCTTACAAATTGAATCTGGAATGTTTAGATAAGATTTTAATATTTACAAAATATGAAATACAGTACAATATATTAGATTCACAGCTTTCTGAAAGACATAAAAATAGTAGGATAAAATTTAGATGAGTTCAAAGTATTAGAACATATTATTTTACGCAACAATATTACCTTATTAATATGAAGTAAATGGTAATTAATATTTTGTAGCACCCTCTTTTGCTTTCATAACAGCGTACAATCGATCTTGCATACTCTAGATATCTTGCTATTAAGAAACTAGACGAAAAAATTGAGTCTGGAAAAAATTTCATTCTCTACCATCTGTCCTAAAGTTTATCTTTCCTATCAGTTAATATTTGTTTTATGTTTTGCAGCTGCTCTGGTAGTGGCAGCACGCGTTGACTTGCTATAAAAAATTCAGTATGCATTTCATCTCAGATTTTAAAACATCAACAGCGCTGATTGAGAAAATGTGGTATATAGAGGATGGATTTTTGAAAAATTCGTTTTCCTCTGTATGTTAAAGAAAGTTTTCTTAATATGATTTCTTGTACTTTCTAATTTTCCTGTTTTTCGTATTTTCTATCGGATACATTATTTTATATTAAAAAATATATGTGCCTATAGAATTTTTCTTAAATGTTGTTGCCTCACCAATGGCCGAGAGATTCTGCCCTTAAAACTGGTAGACGGCAGGTGATGGATTAGACCAGAACGCAATCGTGGCCGTCAGCCTAATCATTCGGAGTTTTCCGTGGTTTTCTTCAAACTTTGGATTTCCTTGAGTAAATACGGGTTAGTTTTCCCCTAGAAAGACCCCCCCCCCCACGGAGGGCACCCCCTTAGAGCTCATATCCCATGTGTTGTCCGTTTGGGAGCATACTTAGCAATTGTTTATAAATTGTTTATTGTATTCTCTTACAAAAATAACAGGATGTTGGAACCTGTTAACCAAAAATAACCATATTTCCCATCTCTACTTTGCAGTAGTTCTTGAAGTCTGTTCATTTTTTGGTAGAAAAGTTTATTAAATGTTATGTTTTTTTTTAGTAATATTTTTTTTTTGTATAAATTATTTTAATATTCCAAATTTAAAAAAGCACTCTTGTTAAGATATTTTTAATACGGTTTTTTATAATGCTTTGTGTATCTCATATTTAAAATTAGTCTTCCTTTTTTTTTCTTAGTAGCGAAAACCCTGGACATTTTTTTTTTCTATTTATTTTATGATCGTTCTCGTTCTCACGAGAATAAAGGCATTGTTGTGTATGAAAGTGAAAGTTTCCCATCCCCTTATCTAGCGTAAATAACACCCGTTCGTGCGAATGCTTTTACTGTCCTGGAATTATTGTACTATTTGACTAAAGTGGTCCTTTGTTAATTTTTTTCGAAGAAGAGTAGCTTATGGCTTGTTTGTAAAGGGGATATATTCAGCCTTGTTAAAAATTGGCCCACACGCATAGTTTATTGCTTACGTACGTGAATGAATAGTACCCTAAAATTTTATAACCCATGACAAACGTTGACTGTCATTTGAGGCGGAGTAGATATTTTCCCAGACCCTTAAAGTTTTATGACCGATTTGAGATAATAGGGCAAATTCACGGATATCGGCGAGCACTGGTTTGCAAGCAGGTGCAAAACTTAGAGACAGCTGGCCCTGCTACTGACCACGTGATCGAGAATAGGGGATGCGAGCGATGACCATATTTGGTCATGAGAGAGGGTGCCTGTGGCTTTGGCCAATGAGATGGACTCTAGGAACAGGAGAGAAAGGGGAAAGCATTAGTCTTCCCAGTTTTTTTGGTGCCCCTTTTGATTTGCAGAGGGACATGCAATTGGTTTTTTGGAAATAAAGAGGGTCTTGATCAGAGCTTCGTAAGGAAAGGATCTAGTTGAAGAAACGCTTAAGTTTTGTCTCCCCCCCCTCCCCTGTTTTTAATCTGGGAGAGGGGAGGCCATAAGAGTACTTCGAGATTGGCAGTCTAAGAGAAAGCACGTCGTGAGTAAGTCAAGAAAAAGTGCTACCGGCCGGAGAAAATCGAGAGCTTGCCGTGAAAGAATGTTTCCTCCGTTCTAACCTTCACCGTAAGCTGTGGAATGATTTGCAGTCTAAGAGAAAGCACTCCAAGTGTACGTCAAGAAGAAATGCTACCTGCCGGAGAGAGCCGAGATCTTGCCGTGAAAGAATATCCCCTCCGATTTTGCCTTCACCGTGAGCAATGGAATGATTCAAAGAAGGTAGATCACTAAGAAATGAAGGCTGAGCAGCGCCATCTATTGGCAGAATCGGGCATATTGGGATATTCGACAAAGAATTTGTACTGCAAGAAAAGTTATCTAAAGGCGCAGGAACGCCAAACCTCGTCTACGCCAAAGAAAAAGCCCAAAAAGGTTGCTGTCTCTTTAAATTTCGAATGATGCAGCGCGAAGCGAAATCTTTGACAGCTTTTAACGCCATTTCGTATATTGTCTTTTCGTGCAAGTAAAATCTATTTATTTTACTTCTACTAAAGTTAGGGTATTTCACAGCAGTTGCAGATGGAATCTACAAAACAAACTTCGAACATGTAAGTAATATTTATTTATTTATTTAGCTTTTTGAAAAATTGTAAATCTAATGCTTTCTAAAATATTTGATGTTGTTTTCATGTAACATTTGCTTTATTTTATTCAACTAACAAAGCGTAATGCAACGATTACATACGATAAATATGATTATTAATTAAATGTGTATACTTTTTAAATATCGCTTTTATAATTGAAGCTTGAGCCGTGTGCTGTATAGATATTTTGTAAAATGAAGTAATATTTCAAAAAAAAAATTTGACAATTTATAATGTTTGTATTTTTAAAGTGTAAAATAAAATTAAAAGCAAAAGATTAATAGATAAATATGCCAGCGATGGACACCCCCCCCCCCTAAAACTTTTAGCTTATAAAGAAAAAAAATCTGTAAAAATTGTGCTTTTAATATTTTTTCATAACTTTCTCTCTTGAATGTTTTGTAATTTGGGCTATTGTTTACGTTCTTAATCAACCTGTCAGAATCGGAACATATACATTCCCCCTCTTAGTAGTTTCTCAGTAATTTGATAATTGCAATTGCTTGATACTTAAGTATTTAAACTATCCATTTAAAATAATTATAATAGCAATCTTTTGATAATTACAATATGGTTTCTACAAATGTACATACATTCTGTCTTCAATATTTGATCATTCATGTCTAACAAAACAACTCTAGCCATAAAATGCACTGTAAATATTAATTGCATTTGTAGTAGTAGTGAAATTAATAAATCTGTAGATCAGGTGCTTTCAAATGCAAACTATGCAGTTTTATTTTGAAATCGCTTTATTTAGTATTTAAAGCATTCACATCTGTTTCATTTCTTTCATATTTGTATGACTAATTACTTTTTTCGTTTTTTAATGCTTATGTATATTTATTTCACTAAATGTGTTAAATCCTTTTTTGTCACAGTAATTAGTTTATCTGAAATTCACTTTTTAAATCTGTCAAAAATAATTAAAATATTGATCTTGTGATGATGACAATAATTGATTTTCTTAAATATCATAATTTATTGATATCCAAATTGTTACGTTTATTGGAAAATAAGAACTTTGTTTGATTAACGTGCTTTCTTTAAATCCTCTTTCTAAATACAATCATAAAAATAATTGAAGAGTTCAGATGATAAATGTGGCTAGTTACCCCAAAATTTTTCTGTATTGTTAATTACTAATTTGACCTCTGTAAATAGGATCGCGTTTAACTATCATTTTCAAAAGGTTTATTATTATTGTTATTTCTTTGATTTATTGATTTGTTATTCAATGTTATCAGTATTATATTTACATTTGTGATTATTTTGTTTAATTTAAGTAAAAAGTATTTTAATCATGAGATGATGACAAAATTATTGTTTTAGAAGAACAGATGTGCATATTGTTATGAATATCAAATTTTTTTCCCTGGTAAAAAGTTTTTCAAATTCCCTGCTAATGAAGAAATTTAGGTGTTTAATATTGAAATATGTATATATTGTTGTGATTGTTTAAAATTGTTACATATTTTAAAGGTATAAATGGAACTTTTATTGACAGTTATAAATTTTTATTGAAAAATAATCATTTTAAAAAAATTCCTTGTCTGAAGTTATTCTTACGTGTAATAAATATCAGTTCAGAAAAATTCAATTTGTGCTTATAATTTTGTAACTTGTTGTTTTTATTCTATTATTTTTATTCCATTGTCTATTGTGCTATTTACTAAATGAAACACCATTATTATTGTTTGAATTTTTTCTTTAAATTCTTTAGCAACTTGTATTTTTATAATAGCTTTCTATATGCTGACATAATATCTTAAAATCTTGATTGTATGTACTCTTCCTTCAAACAAAAAAGCAGTTTCATTTGGAGGGGGCTTACAATCAATTAAAAAAAATCAATCCTTAAACACATTTTTATCATTAATTTTGAAGTCTGAATCATAAATACAGGATGAGAATCTTCCTTACTATAGCATATTTCTGCTTTTAAAAAATATCATTAAGGTCATCCCCCCCTCCCCCCTCAGCTCTCTCACACACATGTACCGGATAACAAAATTTATAGTTTTTAAAAGTCTATTTTCATTTTCAAATGTATCTTTATAATTAATAATAAAAATAATTTAAATATCCCCTTTCCCAAGCTCATATATTTTGGATGAAGAAGAGGGGAAGGTTGTAATTTTTTATGATTGACTTTTATTATTGTTGCTAGAGATCAACAAATATGACAAAAGAATTTAAAATTCTCAAGATTTAAAGTCTTTTCTGCTGAGGACTTGGGGGGGGGGGGCAGATATCAAAATTATATATGGGAATACATCAAACGATAAAATCTTCTCTCAGTTGGAATTATTATTATTATTATTATTTTGCTTAAGAAATTTTGATATAGGATAGTTTTGTGTTTGGAAATGGGAAAAAAAATCAAAATTCTGTCGGACGCGCCGTTGTATAAAGTACAACACTCACTCTATTTTTTCTTTAAAACAAAATTCAAGCAGCAGTGGGTGTTAATAACCATTTGTATTCATTTATTGGATCTCTTTACCAGTTCCTTAAAGTTATTTGTATTTCAGATTGCGCAATTAGTTGGATCTGTCATTGATCTGTTTACAGTGAATGAAATGCGCATGGTTTATCTGCAAACAGCCTTCAAAAAAGCAAAGTTTATGCTTGATATATGAAACGACTAATATGGGTGATGTATAGGACTAATTCATTATTAGTTTTTTGTTTGTGATTGTAGTAGTAAGTAGATTTTTATATATCTAAACTTCTGCTTTAGTATGTTATAACAAAATAATTTTATTGCAAAATACTTTCATAAATTGCGATCAGAGATAACTTATCTGATATTTGTTTGTTAAATTATTTTTAAAATAGTAATTCAGGGCTTGAAAATTCTAAAAATTGTAAGGTTCTCAGCTGGGAACCTACATGAAAAGTGTAGGTTCCCAGACAAAAAGTGTAAGTTCCCGGAAATTTTGTGTGAGTATTTTAACAAAATTTGCCATTTTTTTCATAACTTTTTGACGAAACCTGCCGTTTTACCGCGATGTTTTAACGAAACTTGCTGTTTTATCACGATATTTTAATGAAACTTGCCATTTTATCATGATATTTTAACAAAACGTGTCGTTTTTCAAAAAAAAAAAAAAAATAATAATAATAATTACCTTTTTTTGTGATTGTTTAATGAAGTTTGCATTGTTTTGCGCGAAGACAATTTTTGCGATTTTTTGACAAAATTTGTTGTTTTTCATGATTTTTAACGAAATTTGCCGTTTTTTCGTGATTTTTTGAGGAAATCTGATGTTTTATCGCGATATTTTAATGAAACCTGCCTTTTTTTTTAAATATGAAATTTGCCATTTTTAGAATTTTTTAAAATAGATTTTGTGTTTTCTGCGCTTTTTTTTTTTTTTTTTTTTTTTTTTTTTTTTTGACGAAATCCGTTGTTTTTTTTTCTTAACGAAATTTGTCATTTATTTGCAAATTTTTGACGAAATCTGACGTGTTATCTCGATGTTTTAACGAAAGCTGCCGTTTTATCGTGATGTTAACAAAACTTGTCGTTTTATTGCGATGTTTTAACGAAACCTGCCGTTTTATGCAATGTTTTAACAAAATCTGTCGTTTTATCATGATGTTTTAACGAAACCTGTCGTTTTTCAAGATTTTTTTAAACAAAATTTGCCAGTTTTTGCGATCTTTTCTGGTAATATTTTGATGACATTACTCATCCCATGGACCGCTTAAAAGCTATTTTTTTGCGTAATTTATGGATTATAATGCGTCCACGGCGTCGCTGGCAGACACGGCGAAAAGTTAGGTTCCTGGCCGGGAACCTGATTGTAAAAATATACGTTCCCAGAAAAGGATTTCTGGGTTCCCCGGGATCCCGGGAACGCTATTTTTCGAGCCCTGAATAATTTTAAAAAACCCAGCAATAATTGATTGTTTTTTGCCTGTTGTACAATTTACAACGCACACCCAGCGAAAGGTTAAAGTGTATGTCTGTGTAGGGGGGGGGGGGGCGTTTCAATTGGACTTTTACTGTACTCTTTTTTTTGCTGTTGTTGTTTGTTTGTTTGTTTCTAATATTTATTTAAAAACCTGAGAAAATGAATATATTTTATGAAAAATAATGTACAGAATTCTGGTTTTAGGTGTAAAAGATGGGTTGCTGCATGTGGTACACCATATCTGAGGAACAAAACTGTTGTACAGTTAAACAAAGGTTGCAAACTTTGTTCAGACCATTTTCAAGAGTCTTGATTATGCAACGTCTAAAATGTGTAGACTAAAATCACCTGCTATCACTGGCTTCAATGTAGGTAAGTATAAATTGTGTATTTCAATTTTGCGCTTTGCTAAACCATCTCAATTAGAAAAAAAAAAAAAAAAAACTTGTAAAATAGCTTTTGGTTTAAATTATTACTTTGTAAATTTAATATTTATAATTGCTATGGCTTTTTAAAAAAATAAAGTTTGATTATATTAGTGCTATATTACATTAAAGTTTTTTTTTCTTTCATATAAAAAGAAAATATGTTTGCGGATCTGGCATAAAGGGCTTACAGCGAGAGAAGCAGAAAAGAATTTTATAAGTTTGATTATTAAAATGTTGTATTTTCTCTTAATTCTCTTTTTATGTATGCGAATGAGGAAGGGGAGAAATACAGAATGGATTTTTAAATTAATTTCATAGCATGATTTCTGTATGTCTTTAATATGGAATTTTTTTTTTTTTTTTCTTATGTTCCTATCAGTGTATTGAGATTTAGTCCTTTTTGTTTTTTACTGTGAAACTGTAAAAGAAATGAATATGGGGGCAGGCTAAAAAGAATTTAAATAGGTTTTTTTAATGTTTTTTATATTGTATGTATGTACCCATTTTTTATATTATCGAAAAAATCTGCTTTTTCATCCTGATCAAAATCTTAAATATACATGTTAATTGCTCAAAAAAATTTGCATCTTTTAAAAGGAAGTTATGCTAAATATTGAATGTTTTAATCTATCTTTGATAATCTTTATGGGACATCATCAGCCTCTATCAGTCCTCTGTCTGTCACAGACTGTGCACAAAAACTACATAAGCCAGTGAGTTCAAATTTTGTGTACTTATAGCTGAATACCTGTTGTCACACAACAAATCCATAAATTTTGAAAAAGACTATAATTTTAATTAAAATATTAATTTTAATATCAGTTCATGTTTTTTTTTGTTTTTTTTTTACTGATTTCTATCTTTTAATTACTCCATTTCTTTCACTTTTAAAAGAAATAGAGTACTTCTATTGCCACAATTACAAAATTGGTATTAAAAACTACAAAAATAATAATAATATCTCATAAATAAATTCAGGTACAGCTTTCAAACAAACTGCATTTAAATGTACATTTTTTTCCTTATACGATGGTGTAAAAATTTAAAATGTGTGATTTTTACAAGTTTAAAAATTTGCAGCAGTTTCAAAATTGAAATTTCATTTCTTCTAATTGTTGCAAACAAATTTAAATAAAATTATTATGTATGCAAGATAAATTAATGGATTAAAAAAATCATGTGCTTATTTCGTGCGTTCATGTTTCGGTGTCTCCGAGCTGTTAATGCTAAATACCGATCTTCATTGGGTGTTGTTGCCTGTCTACGACCTTGCCCTGGTCTTCGGCCTGCACATCCACTCTCCAAAAAACGGTTCCAGATCCTGGAAATGACACTTTGTGACACTCCAATGGCTTGCGCTACTTCGGCTTGAGTTTGGCCCCTTTCTAACCTACCAACAATTCTCCAAGCTTCTGAATCTGTCAAATGACTTCGCTGAGACATCGTACTCATCGAAACAAAGCAATCACTGAATGCCGAACATCCTTGTCTTCATTCTCTTTTATCCAGTTGAAAGTCAAATTTCATTCGCTGCCGCTGAAGCGACGTTTTTGACGTCGAACCCAAAATTTGCATACTCCACAGTTTGAAAAACAGAAAAATTAGCATTTTTGATTCTCTTCTATTTTTGGAAAAAAAAATTTTGTTTATATCTTTATTTTATATAAAACTTCAAATATCCTTTAATTGTTTTGAGCAGTGTATTTGGATCCATTAGGAACAAGCTTTCTACCAAACTTAATGCTGAACAGCATATGAAACTACCTTTTGGGAGTATGTATAATGTTGCACAAAATGATCAGCAGTTTTTCTGCAGACTTTTTAGAAGGAGTACTATGTTGTCATTCTGACTTACTCACTCAAACATGTTTTTTCTTAATGAATCGTTGCATATCATCTAGTGCCTCTAAAATCATAAAAAAAAGAACAGTATTGCTTAATTTGACCAAAAAAATAACTGGGGAAGAGGAAAATAAAGCAGATTATAATCATCCAAGTTTGCATAGGCATCTAGACTGCTGTTTAAATTTACTAATTATGCTATTTCAATAAAATGATGGCCCTCCATTTCAGTTTAAAATTCACAGGTTACTAACTTTTAGATACTTCCAAGACTTGGTTTTTTTATTTAATCAGAAAATGCTCACAATTTATTAAAATAACATATCTTGCTTGAAATTAATTTGTCAAATACATTTTAAAATCTTTTTAATTATTTTAATATAGTCTTTTCACAGTAAAGTCTGTTAAAACAGAACTTGTATGTAATGCACTGTTTCTTAAATGTGTCTTCTAGTGAAAATGATACTGTTAGTGTTAAAATACATTGTTTCTGCTAAGACTTAAAACCTTTATTCTTGCATAGAAGATAAATTTGTAGTATTTAATAGTCATATTATTATAAAAATTTAATAGTGTTAAATAGACCGAGAGGTGGTTGTATAGACAATTACCTCATTGAGTTGAAAGCTGAAATTCCAGAATTGCACACAATTCGATTAGCATATTAAATTGCAACTAGTCTGACAGGTCACTGGTTGAATTGTAGATTTATCATGGTGTTTTGCTGCAACCCAAATGTATGAAAACTTAGAGGTAAGAAAACAGGAAAATATAATGGTGAACCTAGGAGTCAACTCTAAAATTGGGTTTGCATATGTTTTCTACCAAGATACGACTAGGCAAACCAGTTCTGTTTTAATATGTAAATAGAATATTAGCTAATTCTGGAATTCCAGCTTCTAACTGCATGAGGGAATTGTCTGTGATGCCGCTTCCTGATCTAAAATCATAATTGCATAATACTATAAACTTGTATAAAATGCCGAAATGTTTTATTCCAGTGTCATTTACTTTTGTTGTTTTTTAGATGGATGTTCCACAATTCCAACATTTTAGATATATCTGAAGGCAAATTTATATCTTTTTATGTGATTTTAATTTTAGAAATATTAAACCCAATGTTTGTATAGTAGATGATCCATTAACAAACTTATATCATTCTAAAAACTCTGGTTGTTCACTGATCATGGATTTTGTATTGATTTGTATGGAAATTAAATTTGTTCTTAAAAGCTAAATAATGTATTAAAA
This sequence comes from Maratus speculifer, assembly GCA_964019185.1. NCBI lineage: Eukaryota > Metazoa > Arthropoda > Arachnida > Araneae > Salticidae > Maratus > Maratus speculifer. The sequence continues at coordinate 214,668,647 of OZ025301.1, read as the reverse complement.
AGAACATAAACTTTCTGTTTATAATAAGGCTATTTATAATGACCTTACTTAATATGGAGAGATCGTATTTTGCTAGCATTGTCTGTGTTGTTATATATATATGTATATATATCATTGTAAAAAATTCTATAATTACATTTATTGAATAATTTATAAGAATTTTTCACTTGGATCGCCCAAAAACTCCTCCATTCTCTATAAGATTGTTTTTAACCAGTGGAGCCAATAAAGACCATGAATTAACTAGACCACACATTTATAATTGTTAAACTGTTCTTGAAGTCAACAATAGAGGCAATTAAATACAACTCAGCACATCTGAAACACAGCACTGCTTCTTCATGAAACTGTTTTATGAAGTCTCGTTATTAAAATCGAAAAATCTCTCGCAAAAGTGTTCAGTAACTGTTCCCTCACCATATTTATGTATTTCGTTCTTTAGTGTAAAACAAAAGGAGGGGTATATCTATTTACTTTATATCTATTAAGATATAAAATAAATGTCATTTATTTTATATCTTAAGATATTAAATAATTCAATCTATTATTTTCTTTAAAGAAAGTTAGAATATAGTGCTTATTACAGGCATTTGTGAGTTAGTAAGTTGCGGATAAGAGAGAGTAGACTGTATTCAGAAAGATAAACTGTAGCTCAATTGTTTATTTTTTTCCATTAATTTCCCTGTTTTTTTTTTTTTTTTTTTTTTTTAAACATCAATAAATAGAAGATGAATTTGATTTTCTAGTGTCATTTCCTTTTCAAAAATTCTTGCACAATAATTTCAACAATATAATTTTTATATTTCTTTTTTTTCTTTAGCTGAAAGTTCTTTGGAATCTGAGGTGGATCTGATGAGGTACTAGAGTCCCATGGAGTCTTATTCGCCTACGGTGTTTGACGTCTGTATCCCAAATGCAAACAGGAGGATTGCAAATGACAAAATTATATTGATTGCTACTAGCAGTCAGATGTTAGTTCAAAAAATTTGATAAAATTAGATTATAATCATGTAAAGCAAATCCCTGTGTATTTTTTAATAAAAAAATTTAATAAATTTGTTACTGTTTGAATGTATGTGAGTGATGTAAAAATCATGAGTGAATTCAAGAAATCTGAACTTTCAAACTTATGCGATACCATTTGTTACAGAAAAGTGTTCAAGAATTAAACCAAGAAGAAATTATAAAGTACGTAATAAAAATTAGTATTGAGTCAGTGATTAATTGGATCAAAAATCCATGGTTAAATAATTGCAGCAAACATAATGGTAGAAAATATCACTTTTTGAAAGCTAAACAATTTAAAAGAAGATTGAAACCAGACACATAAATAAATATTGGTAGAATGCAGATATGAATCAGAATTTACATTATTAAATCAACAATTATTAAGTCTCATAATGTTTAAAAATCATTTTTATGTGAAAGTAGAAAATTAGCCACCTTATATTCACCTTGTAAAGTAGTATGACAATAACTTATTTATTAGCAGATGAAAATTTTAACAATGTACTTTTTCTTTCTTCCAGTTTTTTGGGGATTTTTTGTCGTTCATTCCTCATGTTCCATAATAATTTTAAGTAAAATATTTTACTATGGGTTTTCTTTTCTGAGATGTTTATTTTTGTGCATAAAACAGTGAATATATTATGAAACAATTATCCTAATTTTTAGCCAAAATGTATGTAAAGTTACAAAAACAGTAATAACAATCTATACGATTAATATTGGTAATCTTCAAACTAATGGTTACAGCTCAGTTAACAAAATGTAAAAATCAAATTAGGTTTTTTTTTTTTTTTTTTTTTTTTTTTGTAAATGAATATGTTGTAAAAATTATATTAATTTTTAAAATTTATGTAACATAAAATAATGTAACAAATAGATTTTATATAAATAAATAATTATTCTAAATTTAAAAAATGCATTTATTTTTAGTATATTAAGTTTTATTTGCTTATTCAAAGTAAATGAGAGATTATTTCCCCCTTTTTTAAAAATTCACATAGATAGAAAGACTAATGCTACAATCTCATAAGTATAAGAAAATCTTTCTCTTATGACCAACTTCTAAGATTCATTAGCATGAAAAATTTAATGTACCTTTTTTTTAAGCAAGATATATATAGATATGTTGATTTAATTGAAACTACATATGTATACTTTTAATAAATCAAATTTTTGCTTTATCCTTCTCAGTCCTGAGGCAAATTTTACACATGGCACTACAAAAACCATTTTAAAATTAGTATAAAACATCTCCAAAGATGCATCAATCTGTGTATTGATGCTTTTAACATGCACACATCTATTAAGATTAATTTTAACAATTCTAGAAGCATTTAAATTAATCTAAAGGATGTTTTTGGTGTCGCTTCCAGGCGGCATCGGGACTGAAGAGGTTATTAATAACAAATTTCAAATGTTAAAAGTTTTGATAAAATTATAAATGTATCAGACCTTACATTAAACATAAGTATTTTTTTTTTATTTGTTTCTAGATCAATGCTGTAGAGTTCATTCTATTAAAGATACAAAAAAGAAATTATGGACTTTATGCTATCAAATGTACTAATAATTTTAATGACAAAGTTCTTGCTACATTAAGATGCTATTCAACTGTATTTCATGACTGTTTTTTTCTCTTGCTCACATACACAATGTAAAGGTTAAAATTGTGCTTTTGGCATTAAAATAATAGTAATCTCAAAACTCTGATGAAAGAAATGTGTAGGAGGTTGTCAAGTTAAATGCTTTTTAATAATTTAACAAAAGTTTTCCTTTAGGGTTACCTGGATTATTTCTTGATCACAGTACTTTTGTTTGAAAATGTCCTCACTACAATGGAAAAAAAAAAAAAAAAAAAAAACTGTACTCTAAATTACCTTCTTTAGAAGTGATCATTTAATAGTTTGGGGAAAAAATGTTTGAAACTACTTGATAAGTTTTTGTAAAATGACGTTGGTCTTAGTTATTGTACATTTTTACAAAGATCTTTGTTGCAGCTTAAATTTTAAATATTTTTCTTCGCTCTCTTTTTGGTTATTCACTTTGCTATTAAAAATTAAGTCTTGAAATTTCTTATGTTATTTTAAATAATTTACAGGAAGCTGATCAGAGTATGTTCCATTTATCTGAGGTAATTCCAGGTCAATGTTTTTTGCATCCTTTAGTACCTTTTAGTCATTTGTAACATATTTAATTGTCAGCAAACTCTTTGAACATTAACTGTAACCACACTGTTCACCATATTTTAGTTAACTGTAGATCTTAATAAAGTAGGTTCATTCAGGGTAATTCCTGGTCACTGAGGTAATTCTGGGACCATTTTCACTTTCATTATCACAATAACAATTTATCAAACTGTCAAAAATCTCATACTTTGAAATGTATGCCTTAACTATTCATTCAGTTAAAATTTAATATTGAAATATATATGTAAATATATTCAAAACTTCTACTCAAATTTCTGCCAAACAATTATTGAATTGCATTTTAACACATTTTACAAAATATTTACAAGTCATTCTTAAAAATTTAATTTTTTTATTTCAACTATAGCATAAGTCATATTTTATTTCAACTATGAATTATCACATTCTTTAAAAGTGATGAAATTTTTCATTACTATATTGAGCAGTTTTAAATTAAGCCCCATTTTTGTGAAGCAATTCCTGGTTAGTACTAAATAATTGCTAATTGTATAATTTTATGCTTAATAATTTACCTATTATAATTGTGCATTCTAAAAACTTGTCTTACAACTTGTTTTAGTCGTAAGTGTAAAGTAGCATCTTTAATTGTAATTAAAGGAGGAAAACAGTAAGTTCTGTGAGAATAAGATATACTCTGACTGAACAATAAAGTATTAATATTATCTGATTGCAAAATGCGAAACTCGTTCATAAAAATAAACATGAATGCAATATGGGTGTCAATTTGTTATGTTGCGTATTTATAATAAAGATCCATATTGAAGTTTGTGCAAAATATCTTAAAAAATCTTCAGCTGGCCTAAGCGAGATAAATTTGAAAATATATACATTGTTACATATTTTATGGACCTAAAAATTTGTAAGGTATTAATTAATCCAATGGATAAAGAAGTAATAAATATTGCTTATAAATGTAAAAATGCATGAAAATTCATTGGCTAATTAATGTTTTATAAAATGTAAAAGAGCCTTTTCCAGATCAAATAAATTTGCATTTATACCCAAAACAAAGTGTATGCATTTTTACTCCACAATTACGAGATGAACAAATTTTTACAACATTGAGTATTAAAATAAATGTAGTCAATCTCAAAAAAAGTAGCTTTACTACTTTATTTCCATCAAAAATTATGCTGACCAATAATTATACTATTTCCAGGGTAATTCTTGATCACTTAAAAATTTATAATTATTTAAATTATAAATGCATGTATGTATAAGTAAGCATTTTAACATATAGCCATTAGAGGGGCTTAATCCACAAAATATATGGAAACAATATCTTAAACAATTTTTATAATAATTTTTTTGACCAAAAGTTATCCTAGGTGACCCTACATGATGCTGGTTAAGAAAAAAAAAAGTTTCACACACACACACACACATATATATATATATGTTTATATAAATATGTGGAATTTCTGAATAAAATGTTGCATTCATCACTCAATGCATTCCCCACCAATATAAAAGTATTTCAAAAAAGAAAAGAAAGTAATTTTTTTTAAAAATCTATATTTATTCATTATCTTTTTTTTTTTTTTATCCATCCATAAATTTCTTTGTTATAAATAATAATATATATATTATGAAATGAGGCATGAACATTATCTATCATAAATCTCTAAACAGTTAAATGAATAATTAAAGCTAATTTATATTTTTATGAATTTAGAATGTGAATAACATGAAATTAATAGGAATTGGTTGAAAAGAAAAACAGAAGGTAGAGAGGGATGCATGATTGAGCTTATTTTATTAAAAGGTGAGTTTTATAATGTTTTTATACATTAGGCACAATTTATCATTAAAAGAGGGGGGGGGGGGGAATTCATTGAAAATTAAAAAAAAATAAAATCAAAGATTTTTTTTTTATTTTTTTTTTGCTGAAATTTTAAAGGATATTTTTACAGAAATTTGAATTTTTTTTTTCCTTTAATTAAATATTTTTGTTATTCAAATTATTTTTCTTTTTGTTATTCATTAAATTATCAGAAAAAAAGGCTCTTGCATAATTATAAATGCACTTATATTTAAACATGCTTTTGAAACTAAACTTCCTATTACTAAAACATTTTTTAAAGCTTCAATTTTTTTTTTTTTAATACAAATATTTAAATTATCAGAACATTAGTTAATAAACAAACAAACAAAAAAAAAATACGAATGTCAATAACTGAATCTGAAAATAAGTAAAAGCATAATATGAAAATATCCTTTTTTGAGGGGGAAAAAACGCGATAGTAAATAAGGTGAATCGACAAATAATATGCAATACAGTGAAACCTTAATACAGGATTCTACTGAGCCGTTCTTTTTTTCTTCTACCAGAATTGGCGATTTAGCGCTCCTAAATTTAATACGAGTATCCTGGTTCTGACGCCAAGCAGTTCACCCTGTAATGCTACTTTGCTGTCTCGCATATTTTTTGTCGAATTCTGTTCACGTTACGTCTACGGAAGTTTCGCTTCTTCGTAGTGTATGTTCTTTGGAATGATTAGCGATCTAAGATAACACACTCCAAGTGTACGTCAGGAAGAAATGCTACCTGCCGGAGAGAGCCGAGATCTTGCCGTGAAAGAATATCCCCTCCGATTTTGCCTTCACCGTGAGCGGTAAAATGATTAGCGGTCTAAGACGAAAACTTGAAAGAATTCAGCTGTCGCTTAAACTGAGTATAGACACTGGGAATTCTGTGTAGAAACTGTTACTCTGGTGCATGGAAGACTTATTAACTATTGTCCATCATATAAGTGAAAAAACACCCAAAATGGGTAAAATTGAAAGAATCCAGCTGCTGGTAAGAGATATATTCTGTATTTATTCTTAAACAATTTTTATTTTAGTGAGTAATCTTGTAGTGATTTTGTATTTCCATATATCTACAACAAAGGTTGTATTAGTGAATTCAGATGTTTTTTTTTGTTTTTCATTTTTATGTTAAATTAAATAAAAGAGAATGTGTATAAAGGATATGCCTTAGTATAGTTTTTTTTTAATTTTTTTTATATATCCTACCTTGATATTAATTTAATTGAATTCTAACCTCTATAGTATCGAAATAACTATACTAAGTTTTGTAATACCATAAAATTAAAGTAGTTTCTTTGAATGTTTGGAAGTAGAATAATTTTTCAACCATTACCTATTTTTTTATTTGGAATTTTTAAATAACTTTTTAAAAAAATAAAAAAAATAATAATTTAATAAATAATTAAAAATCATATTAACACTGATTAATTAATATACTATTGCTTAAACTGTGTAAAGATACTTGATTAAGTAATAGAATTTTTTTTTAAAGCAAAAACTGTTAAGAAATTCACTTGATTTTAAGTGAATTAACTTATCTTATGAACAAAAATAAAAAAAAAAAAAAAAAAAAATGGAGAAATTAAATTAAATGTACTAACACTATACGAAATTGGTCAAAGATATCATTGTTGATTTCTGGGGTGTTTATGTTTATTATTTCTAGTTTTTTAATTTATTCAAAAGTATATCTTTCTTTGCCTTCTTGAAAATAAGAAGGATTTCAGGATCTTTCTTCTCTCTTTTGGTAATGTTAAACTAAATCTTGTAATTTTAAATTGTCGGTATGAGTTTAATATCTCAGGAATCAACATTGATAAATGTTGGGTTCTACTGCAGATCAAGGTTTAGTACTTGAGACTGGGTCAGATTGAGAATCTTGCTGTGTTCTTTCTTATTTACTTGTATTCATTAAATTTTAAAGAATCTTAAATAATATTTGTGTTTATCCTTTTTATCGTTTTAATTTATCGTTTAGTTTGTTTGTCTTAATGATTTCTTAATGTTAACTGGTGTAATCTTAACTTAATTAATTCTTTTTTTTTATATAAGCATCTTGTTTATTTAATTAAATCTACAACAGGATTCATGTGATTGGAAATTTGACCTGGATCTCACTTTAATTCTTTAATAAAGCTGATGAATATTTATTGATCTATATTAACTAAGTGTAATTTGCTGAGCAGAAATTGCAATTAATTAAAGTAATGATCTGTTGCAGTAAATTAATAAAAAGAACCCAACCCCAATAAATGGCGCCGTGTGTGAAAAGCCTGGTTATTGTGAAAAATAAATAATGCCGTGTGTGAAAAGCCTAATTATTGTGTCACAATAAGTATAAAAATAGTACTATGAAGTAGAGCCTATTTATTACAACAATAGCCTGAATTTTGATATATATTTACTGTATTAAGAGTGAAGCGAAATGAAAATATATGTGTTTTGTGATTTTATTGTATATCATGTTTGATTATTTTAGTGTATATTGTGCATAAGTAATAGGGGTGTACATAGCTTACTAATTTCAAATGCTTTTTTTTTAGTTAGGCAATTTTACCGGGTTTTCAAAAAAAAAAAAAAAACTATTTATTTTGAAATTTTTACTGTTATATTTACATTTAAATGAGTGTTTGGGCTTACTGAGAGAATTATATGCCAATATAAGTTATGTATTTATGTATTTTTTATTTATTTTTTTTTCTCTCTTTCTTGGGCATCTGAGAATTAAGTAGCAGTTAAATTACTTTATTTTCTATTATTTTATTTTTAATTCGGTGTGAAGTTTTGCCAAAAAATGACAGAAAATCAGCAGTTCAAGGAGCTCGCTCTTATTCAGAAAAAGAGCGCATTAATCGAAAATGTCAGTCTTATTCCCCCTTTTAGTGGCGAAGGCAACTCTTGCTCATTTTCTGCATTTTTAGAGAAGTATGAACAGTTGTCCGAGTTCTTTAATTGGTCAGAGGATGAGAAAAAATTTGCCCTACTAAGTAGATTAAGTGGGAATGCTGCTAGGATATATAAATTGCACCGCACTAAGGGAACTGTGGAAATAATTAAAGTACTTAAAGAGAGATATACGCAAGAGCTAGCCCCTGATATTGCTTTGACCCAATTTTTGAATTTTAAACAAAATCCCCATATGCCTGTTCAGGAATTTTACGACAGAGCATATGATTTGTCCCTTAAAGCATTAGTAGTCGAGGGTGTAGAACAGAATGTTGCTGATAAAAGCAGGGAAGCTCTACTGCATTCTATGTTATTAAGTAATTTAGTTCCTGAGATAAGAAGAGGAGTTATAACTAAGTGCCCTAAGACACCTGTTGAAATTTTAGAATTTGCCCTCCTTGAGGAAAAAGCATTAAAGAGTGTTAATCCTTTATATAACATGCAGGTAGAGAATATGAACCCTTTTTTCCCCCAAATTGCCCAGCAAAGTGTTGCATGTGCTGCTATCCAGCCAAGTCACCCTAATCAGTCAGAGCAGGAAATTAGTAAACTGCGGGAGCAGGTAGAAGCTCTTACTAGTAAATTAGAGAGATTTTTAGAGGGTAACAATCAGCAAAGAGACTTTCACACTACTGAGAGGCCTCAGTATAGAGAATTCATCTGTTACGTGTGTTCCCAAACTGGACACATAGCCAGATTTTGTCCACAAAACCAAAATGCTAATAGAGGGAACTTTCAGAATTTTAGAGGAAGAGGTAGGGGTAGTTATTCTCAGTCCCACCAAAATCGAAGGGGAGGATATGATAATTACAGAGGTAGAGGGAATAGAAATAATGATAATGGTGTAAATATAGAAAGCGAGAATGTTCAAAGCCAAATTAGTGAAGCGAATAATCAAAACAATTCTTTAAACAGGTAAGGGCTGGTGTCGATTTGGTCGAATCGTCTCCATCAAGGCCTCTAGACCTCCCAATTATTTTTAGTATGTTTTCACCCCAGTCTTATCATTTACCTACTGTCTTCATAAATGTAAATAATGTGTTTTTTAATGCGCTGTGTGATACAGGATCTGCTATAAATATTTTAAGTAATACAATACTTAATGATTTAGATTCTTATGAAATTGTGGAGTGCAATACCCCTATTTTAACGGTGACTGGCGAGAGAGTGCTTTTAAACCATAAAATTTCCTTAAATTTTAAATTTAATAATTTATTATGTCAGTCTGAGTTTTTTATTGTCCACGGTAAGTTGGCCGATGAGTTTAGTGTAATTTTGGGGATGCCCTTTTTAAGTAAATATCAGGCTGTAATTAATTGTAAAAATAACAATGTGGTTTTAGATGTCCCTACTGAAACGCAGTGTAAGCAAATAGTAGAGAGCCATATGTCAAATGTTTCACCTGTGAAAAATTCTAGAGAAAAAAATGTTGTAAATAGTATCAGTGTAAATAGTATAGTTTTAGAGAATAATTATGTAAATACTTGTAATGTGCAATCTAAAGGCAGGCAAAGTTCTGATAGTGAACAGAGAAGTAAGTGTAGTAATAAGAGTACTCCTAGGAAAAGTGTAAACAAAAAGAGTAAGGAATGTGTAAAGGAAAAATTTGGAAATCTGGGTAGTGGAAATGAGACGGTTCAGGGTCATATGTATCCCATTATGGAGGAAAGGGTAGACTCAAGCATAACATTTAATGCGAAAGAGTCAGAAAGTGAAATTGCTCAGATTTTTTGTTTGCAAAGTGTACCAGGGAGTAACTCAAGTACTAATGAGTGTGAAATTAATGAGAATAATGTGCCTTTAGACCTTAGCCAGCAATCAGCGAGTCAAATTGTACAGGAAAATTCAATCTATGTCCATGAAAATTTTTACATATCTGAGAATAATGAAAATGAGCTAGTAAATAGAGCAAATCAGACTGATGAGTTAGGCATTGTTGACAATAATAACAGAAATAGTGAAAGTACTTCCTTAGCTATTTTATGCGAGAGAATTTCTGTTCCCCCCCAGTCAAAATTAATAGCTGAAGTTAAATGTAATAGAAATAATTTTATAAAAGATAATGATATACTGATATTAGAACCTTTAGCGAAGAATTTAAGCCAAGGGCTTCTTATTTCCCGAGCCATTTGTACTCCAGAACATGGCCTTTTTGTTTCGCTTGCTAATTTTTCGAATAAAACTGTTAAGCTAGGAAAAAATACTTATGTTGCTAAAATTCAGAAATGTGTAGATAAATCTAATATAACCTTAAATAATAATAATATAACTTGTAATGTAAATTTAACCACTCCAATAGCTGACTTTGATCACGCTGATCTCACTTGGAGCTCTGATATTGATTTAAGCCATCTAGACCCCCCCTTAAAATCTAAAATGCAGGAATTTTTAGACCAAAATAAAGATGTGTTTGCAGCTTCTGTCCTAGACTTACCAGGCTGTCATACCATACCCCATGTTGTAAATTTAACCTCAGATAAACCTGTAAAATCCAAAGCTTATAGAGTCCCATATAAATTACGCCAGGAAATGGAAGATCAACTTAATATTTTACTGCAAGCTGAAATTATTTCCCCGTCTATGTCTGAATTTGCTTCACCAGTTATTCTTGTAGAAAAAGCAGATGGTTCTTATAGGTTAGCTGTTGATTTTCGTAAACTTAACAAGAATCTTGTCAAAGATGCATATCCTATCCCAAACATTACTGACTCTGTTGATGCGTTAAGTGGAGCTAATTTTTTTTCAACACTAGATTTAACTAGTGGCTTTTTTCAACAGGTCATAAGACCCGAAGACAGGCATAAAACTGCTATTATCACGCATAAAGGTCTTTTTGAGTGGAATAGAAATTGTTTTGGGTTGTCCAATTCAGGCAATAGTTTTCAGAGGCTAATGAATGCCATTTTTGGAGATTTAGGAAATCTAGGAATTTTAGTGTATATAGATGATATTGTCATTGCTTCGTCCGATGTAGAATCCCATTTTGAAAAACTTAAATTAGTATTTGATAGACTGAGACAACATAAACTGAAACTTAAGCCCAGTAAATGTAATTTTCTTTCGAATAAAATACAGTATCTTGGCTTTGAAATTAATAGCGGGCAAGTATCCCCGGTTAATAAAAATATTGAGATAATAGAAAAATTGCAACCACCTACTAATCGTAAAGGTGTCAGGTCTTTTATCGGAACCCTATCATTCTATAGGCGTTTCATACCTGATTTCACAAAAAGGGCATTAAATTTAATCGATTTGACTAAGGAAACTGGACATTTTGCCTGGACAAAAGAAGCCCAGGAGGAATTTGAAGATTTAAAAAAGGCTTTAATATCTAAACCGTGCCTAGTATTGCCTGATTTTACTAAAGAATTTTACCTATATACAGATGCGAGTGGAGAAGCACTGGGGGCTGTTTTGTCACAATTGGATGATGAAAATAAAATTCATCCAGTGGCGTTTGCCAGTAGGCGACTAAAAGGTGCAGAGACAAGATATTCTGCCACTGAGAGAGAACTTCTCGCTCTGGTTTGGGCAACTAGTCATTTTAAGTGTTATCTAGCTAACACTCATTTTAACATTTTTACTGATCATGCACCACTTACTTTTATGTTAAAGATTCATGACCCCACCTCACGTATAGCCAAATGGGTATGTACTCTTTCAGATTTTGATTTTACTATTAAATATATTAAAGGGAAATGCAATAGTGTAGCAGACTTTCTATCTAGATTTGCTAAAATTGATGAAACACCTGAAATTAGTAAGAGTAATTTTTGTATTCAAGTAGAAAAAGAAACTACTTTTGTTCCCCATTCAAATTTAATTGAGAAAATTAGTGAATTACAAAAAATTGATAAGAAATGTTGTGAAATAGCTAGAAAATTAGACAAAAATATAGATATAGCACCTAAATACATGAAGTTTTTTTTTAGAGATGATATTCTCGTATGTGAAGATACCAGAGATTCAAGTATAATAAATAACCCTATTAAATTAGTAGTTCCTAGGGATATGATTGAGCAAGTGTTCGCTCTAACACACGATTCTCTAGCGGCTTGTCATCAAGGGTTTAAGAAAACGATTGACCGCATCCGGGAGCACTTTTACTGGCCCGGAATGTCGGCCGATGTCAAGCATCTAGTAGAGTCTTGTATTAGTTGCCAGCAGAAGAGGGCGTATAAACCAGATCAGCAGGCACCCCTTCAACGGATGCCTACACCTGAATTTCCCATGAATAAAGTGCATCTAGACCTAATTGGCCCATTACCAGTCACGTTTTCTGGTAACACCCATATTGTTACATATATAGACTCGTTTACTAAATGGCCAGAGGCCTATGCTGTTAGCTCTACCACGTCTGATGTTATCGCAGATACACTTGCCGATTTCATTTCACGTTATGGCGCTCCTGTGTATATTGCGACAGATAATGGAAGAAATTTAGTATCGGAAGCGATTGAGCATGTATATAAAATGTTCGGTATTAAACATATAACTACATCTGCCTTTCACCCAGCCTCGAATGGACAGATTGAACGGCAGAATAAAACTTTAAAAAACGCACTCAGTCACATTGTAAATGAGAACCAGTCAGACTGGGATACTAAGCTAAAATTTGCCCTGTTAGCGATGCGTTCAGCTGTGCATTCTTCGACTAAATTAACCCCCGCAGCAGTTTTATATGGCAGAAACTTAAATCTACCATATAATCTATTTTCGCAAGCGCCAAGGTTTAGCTATAACGACGCCCCATCTTTTTGTGAATTATTAATACCTGCACTCCAAAAGGTCTATGCTGAGGTGTATGATAGTTTAGTTAAGGTGTCTGAAAGCCAGGAAAGATACAGAGAAAAAACTGCAGTCGTTAAGGATTTAAAAGTAGGCGATAGAGTGTGGTTATTTAACCCATCCATCACTGCTGGCAATACGAAAAAATTGTCAAAATTAAATAACGGACCATTTACTATAATTGAGAAGCTCAGTGAAGTTAATTTTAAGATAGCATTAATTGCTAATCCGTCTAAAACTCAAATTGTCCATGTAGACCGCCTCACTTTATTTAAAGACAGGCATATTTCAGGTGTAAATGAGCAAAATGGAGACGATATTGTAGACCAAAACAAACGCCAACCTCTGATATCAGCTACGAATGATTCAAATCATTCTCAATTCGAGTTCACCGCGCGAAGGAAAAGGAATCGATTCATAAATAGATTTCCCCCTCCCATTCCATGTCAAGGAACCAGCCAACCTGCAGTGCAATCTACGAGCAGACAAGAGGGTAGCGAGGAAACGGTTGGTGGGTTGCTCTCAGAAGCACGGGAAAATACGGTAATAGCGAGCGCTGATAACTGTGAGGGAGTTAGGCAGATAGGAACGCCTAATGATTCGGGGCGCGTGAGTCGTTCGCGAGATCGTAATGGCGTCTGTTTATCTAGGCGAGACAAATCTTATTCAATTCCGAGAACTGAGTATGCGTTTCGAAAAAGGGATTCGCGACCGAATTATAAATTTTAGGGCAGTTTAACTTTATTTTTTTTAGATTGTATATAAATACTTGTGATTTTAGTTATTTTAGGAAGGTTTTATGCGTGAGTTAGCTAAAATTTAAGTAATTTTCGAGCCTCGATATCGTTTGTTTTGATTTGGTTCCGCTGTTAGTTAATGTGGATTTCCGCCAGTTCCGTATTTTCTCTCGGTGATTTATGGATTATTTCGATAGATTAGGACCGTGTAAGTGCTTCGCCCCCTATATGTATTCCTTTTTTTTTATTTTTTAGCGGGTTTTAGCGCTAATTTTGGGGACTTAGAGAGATTTCGGGTCAGGAAATTGTGGAGTAGAGATTTGGTAGCAGTACATGTGATGCTTGCGTATTCCTACTGCCCCCTTTTTGTATATAGTATAGGTACTGTTAGGAATGTAGTTCATCTTTTATTTTTATTTTTTTTTTTTGCATTTCTTTTAACTTTGTATTTTTTTGTGGATATTTTTGATATTAGTTCTCTATTTGGGAAGTGGGGATTTGAGATACAGGTAGTGTACACCCCACAGCCCACAGTTATATTATCTGGTTTGTGTGTATTATATATGTATATATCTTGTTTATATAGTCTGTTTTGTTATTTCATGTGATTTTTTCTAACATTATACCCATTGTTTGTGTAAATCGGATATTAAAATTAGTGGTACTTGTCAATGAAATTGGCGAACTCTCTTATGAAATTATCAGTTCATTTTAAATATTATGTGTAGCATTTTATGAATTTTTTTTAGTTACTATTAGTTTATGGAATATTTACCCATTGATAATAACTAAGGCAAACAATTATCAGTCTAGGCTACACAAGGTAACCTATATAATTATAATGCTGTGATATAAAATGCCCATACACTTATGTAATACTGTGTCACCGTTACAAGTCATTGAACTGTTTTTTTTTTATTTATATGCACATGTTATGCCACTGAATATAAACGGATATTAGTGCTATTTTTTTTTATGTGTACCCTATATATGTACTGAAAGGTTATTGCTATTTTTGTTTTGTGTATGTGTATACAAAATGTTATCGTACTATTATATGTATATATTTGTGATACCTACAGCTGGCAAGTAGTATATCTATTGTATTTTTTCAGAAATTGATTGTTTCGGTCCTTTGGCTCTATCCTGCTCACAGGATTCAAAATTTTAAAAAAAAGAAATTTTTTAATCTTTTTATTCACTGGACAACTCTTCCTTGCATTCTACTTGTGGAAATTTTTTTCTAGGGATTTTTTTCTCTTTTTACAGAGGTGTTAGCAGATAGGGATATCCCAGTGTGTTGGTATTCTTGACGGTATAGCAGATGTAGAGTTTTAATTAAGTATGCCAGGTATATAATATAGATTTTAATAGCATCTTAGACCCTAGTATATGTTTAACTTCTAGATGTTTTGCCCAAGCTTCAACTTAGCATTTCCGGTGTGCAAAGTTGGTGTGGTAGCTTAGTAGGGTGATAGGTTATCAACTTTTCGGGTCGTCGTCTGATCTGTTCTAGGCGATTATCTTTATCCTACTTTTCAACCGGGGTACTGCATTGCTTTTTTTTTATTTAATCTTTTCTTTCATTTTGGATTTAATTTTAAATATTTTTTTAGGACTTTCTTTAACTGACCTTTTGTGGTCATTTAGCTAAAAAAATAAAATTCTTGTTTTTGTTCAAAACTAATAATGTTTATTTTTTTTTCAACGAGGGGGAGCTCTTGTTATGTTTTTTTTTTAGTAATATTTTTTTTTGTATAAATTATTTTAATATTCCAAATTTAAAAAAGCACTCTTGTTAAGATATTTTTAATACGGTTTTTTATAATGCTTTGTGTATCTCATATTTAAAATTAGTCTTCCTTTTTTTTTCTTAGTAGCGAAAACCCTGGACATTTTTTTTTTTCTATTTATTTTATGATCGTTCTCGTTCTCACGAGAATAAAGGCATTGTTGTGTATGAAAGTGAAAGTTTCCCATCCCCTTATCTAGCGTAAATAACACCCGTTCGTGCGAATGCTTTTACTGTCCTGGAATTATTGTACTATTTGACTAAAGTGGTCCTTTGTTAATTTTTTTCGAAGAAGAGTAGCTTATGGCTTGTTTGTAAAGGGGATATATTCAGCCTTGTTAAAAATTGGCCCACACGCATAGTTTATTGCTTACGTACGTGAATGAATAGTACCCTAAAATTTTATAACCCATGACAAACGTTGACTGTCATTTGAGGCGGAGTAGATATTTTCCCAGACCCTTAAAGTTTTATGACCGATTTGAGATAATAGGGCAAATTCACGGATATCGGCGAGCACTGGTTTGCAAGCAGGTGCAAAACTTAGAGACAGCTGGCCCTGCTACTGACCACGTGATCGAGAATAGGGGATGCGAGCGATGACCATATTTGGTCATGAGAGAGGGTGCCTGTGGCTTTGGCCAATGAGATGGACTCTAGGAACAGGAGAGAAAGGGGAAAGCATTAGTCTTCCCAGTTTTTTGGTGCCCCTTTTGATTTGCAGAGGGACATGCAATTGGTTTTTTGGAAATAAAGAGGGTCTTGATCAGAGCTTCGTAAGGAAAGGATCTAGTTGAAGAAACGCTTAAGTTTTGTCTCCCCCCCCTCCCCTGTTTTTAATCTGGGAGAGGGGAGGCCATAAGAGTACTTCGAGATTGGCAGTCTAAGAGAAAGCACGTCGTGAGTAAGTCAAGAAAAAGTGCTACCGGCCGGAGAAAATCGAGAGCTTGCCGTGAAAGAATGTTTCCTCCGTTCTAACCTTCACCGTAAGCTGTGGAATGATTTGCAGTCTAAGAGAAAGCACTCCAAGTGTACGTCAAGAAGAAATGCTACCTGCCGGAGAGAGCCGAGATCTTGCCGTGAAAGAATATCCCCTCCGATTTTGCCTTCACCGTGAGCAATGGAATGATTAGCGATCTAAGATAACACACTCCAAGTGTACGTCAGGAAGAAATGCTACCTGCCGGAGAGAGCCGAGATCTTGCCGTGAAAGAATATCCCCTCCGATTTTGCCTTCACCGTGAGCGGTAAAATGATTAGCGGTCTAAGACGAAAACTTGAAAGAATTCAGCTGTCGCTTAAACTGAGTATAGACACTGGGAATTCTGTGTAGAAACTGTTACTCTGGTGCATGGAAGACTTATTAACTATTGTCCATCATATAAGTGAAAAAACACCCAAAATGGGTAAAATTGAAAGAATCCAGCTGCTGGTAAGAGATATATTCTGTATTTATTCTTAAACAATTTTTATTTTAGTGAGTAATCTTGTAGTGATTTTGTATTTCCATATATCTACAACAAAGGTTGTATTAGTGAATTCAGATGTTTTTTTTTGTTTTTCATTTTTATGTTAAATTAAATAAAAGAGAATGTGTATAAAGGATATGCCTTAGTATAGTTTTTTTTTAATTTTTTTTATATATCCTACCTTGATATTAATTTAATTGAATTCTAACCTCTATAGTATCGAAATAACTATACTAAGTTTTGTAATACCATAAAATTAAAGTAGTTTCTTTGAATGTTTGGAAGTAGAATAATTTTTCAACCATTACCTATTTTTTTATTTGGAATTTTTAAATAACTTTTTAAAAAAATAAAAAAAAAAATAATTTAATAAATAATTAAAAATCATATTAACACTGATTAATTAATATACTATTGCTTAAACTGTGTAAAGATACTTGATTAAGTAATAGAATTTTTTTTTAAAGCAAAAACTGTTAAGAAATTCACTTGATTTTAAGTGAATTAACTTATCTTATGAACAAAAATAAAAGAAAAAAAAAAAAATGGAGAAATTAAATTAAATGTACTAACACTATACGAAATTGGTCAAAGATATCATTGTTGATTTCTGGGGTGTTTATGTTTATTATTTCTAGTTTTTTAATTTATTCAAAAGTATATCTTTCTTTGCCTTCTTGAAAATAAGAAGGATTTCAGGATCTTTCTTCTCTCTTTTGGTAATGTTAAACTAAATCTTGTAATTTTAAATTGTCGGTATGAGTTTAATATCTCAGGAATCAACATTGATAAATGTTGGGTTCTACTGCAGATCAAGGTTTAGTACTTGAGACTGGGTCAGATTGAGAATCTTGCTGTGTTCTTTCTTATTTACTTGTATTCATTAAATTTTAAAGAATCTTAAATAATATTTGTGTTTATCCTTTTTATCGTTTTAATTTATCGTTTAGTTTGTTTGTCTTAATGATTTCTTAATGTTAACTGGTGTAATCTTAACTTAATTAATTCTTTTTTTTTATATAAGCATCTTGTTTATTTAATTAAATCTACAACAGGATTCATGTGATTGGAAATTTGACCTGGATCTCACTTTAATTCTTTAATAAAGCTGATGAATATTTATTGATCTATATTAACTAAGTGTAATTTGCTGAGCAGAAATTGCAATTAATTAAAGTAATGATCTGTTGCAGTAAATTAATAAAAAGAACCCCAACATAAAGAAATTAAGGGGCTCTGCCTTCTAAGAGCTACACTCGCCAACCACCCGTTCAGACACAGCAGACTCTAAAAATATGCTAATCTGGTCGGCTTTAAAAAAGATTACGGAAGGTTGAATTATAATTAAAAAACCACTGGCGATCTTCTTACAAACGAGTTTCCATTCATTCCCCTTTGATTGGGGGATTTCAAGGTCGAATCAGTTTCTGTTTAAAAAATTCAACGACTGCTTTCGTCTTTGATTAAATAAAATCAGTTAAAAATTGCAAATAAACTAATATAGAATGAATTAATTAGAGACTTTGTGTCCCGGTATTTTTGAATAACGCTATAAAAAAAGTTGTTTTGAATAAGACATTTTAAATGTATCGTTTTAAATCTGGCGTAGTTATCCCCAAAGTTTTCTTTCTTTTTTTTTTTAATATTCATGTAAAAACAATTTTCTTGTTAGAAAGAAAATATTATTTTCGCTGTCTTACAAAAAGAAGGCCAACTTTGATAATTACAGATTTTGAATATTTTAATGTATGTTTTAGGGCAGAGACCCGTTAGCCTCAAATTCAATGGATTTTGTACAATGCTTTTTAGTTCTTGAGAAACAGGGGGATCTAATATAATGACAAAAGTGAAAAACTTACTTTGAAAAGACTAGATGTACGTAGTCGTAGCTCAGTCGGATAAGCAGTAACCAATCGTCCAGCTGGTTCGATGCCGGCACGCGCTCTTTTTTTTTATCATTTTATGTTTTATAAATATACTAGTAATTATAATTTAATAATCTCATTGTCAATTAAAAATTATAATGTGTATAACTTCTAATTTCAACCTATACAGGGTGTCCACTTTCAACAGTGGCCAATGGCTAATTTCTAAACCGTTAGTCATAGACATATAGTTCCAATTGCAAAAATGCTTTAAAAAAGGTAAAGAATTGTTTTTCAAGTGATTTAGGTCAAAAAAAAATTTCATTAAAAAATTACGAAAATTAAATTTTTATACGGTCCTTCGGTGCTATAAGTGATATTTAGTAAAAATTTTCCATCATCCTAACAAGCAATACAAAAAAGGTCCCCTTCATCTAGCATTAAAATTGACCGAGTTATGAAACTTTAAATTTCATGACTTAAACCACTTCTGTGTGGCTGCAAACGGATGAGTTGGACCAAGTTTTCTGGGAACATCCACTAATTGCTTAAAATATTATAAAGGGCATCCATTTCCAATGCTGTCCAATAGCGAATTCCCAAACCATTTGTCACAGACATAGTTCCAATTACCAAAATTGTTTTAAATTGAGATAAGGTAATATCTTTAAAGCGATTTAACTGAATGGGCTGCCACTGTATAAGTTTTACGGTAATGTTCATTTTTATTAATTAACTTCTAGATTGGTTAAAATAGTTGAAAACGTGAGTTTTAAAGTTATCTTTATTGAGGAAATCAAATTTTAGGAAATCGCAATTTTATTTTAAAATTGCGTGTTATTTTGATAAGCTTTTATTTTGCTTAAAACCTTCGTACGTATGTTTTCCTAGTTAAAAATTTGTATTCAAATTTTAACTCACTTTCAAATATCCCATCGAGGTTCAAACTGCACACTTATTTATATCGAATGACTATGTAATAGTAATACAATTTTAGGTGCATAGTATTTATTTATTTTATAGGACTTCACCAAGTTATGCTAGGTTAAGTAATCTAATAGAATTTTAAATATGTGTCATTTCGTAACGAATTGTGAGTGTTGCTTTTCATAATTTAATTGAACAAAGTTTCTGTTATTTTTTAACTTATATTTTTAGTAAAAATTTTGTTTTAACATGTAAAAATCAACATAAATTTAAAAATAATATTCTAAAAATTATTTTAATCCAAATGTTTAATGTTAAATTTTATATCTAGCGTTTACTTTTATTTCCAGTAAATTTGTGACTGACCCCTAATTTGCAGCAAAAAATATGCTTCAACTTTAAACAGCTATTACTCGGTCAGTTTTAATCGCACAGAAATGGGACTTTTTTTGTATTACTTGTCAGCTTAGTGGAGATTTTTTTCTAAATATCACTTGTAGGACCCGGGGACCGAATAAAAATTTAATTTTCGTAATTTTTTAATTATTTTTTTTTTTACCTAAATCACTTGAAAAATAATTCTTTACCTTTTTTAAAGCATTTTTGCAATTAGAACTATATGTCTATGTGTAACGGTTTAGAAATTAGCCATTGGCCACCGTTGAGAGTGAACACCCTGTATACTTTTTTATTTGTAATTAAATAGTTGCATGAAACCTTATAAATAAATGCAAAACTGCAACTTTTTAAAAATCCTTTTTAAAATGTATTTCACACATTCTTTATCAATGCAACGATATTGAACAATTGTGTCAATTCTTGTTTTTAAAGAAAAATCATTTATGCATTGTTAATGTAACAAGGGAAGTCAATACGATGATAAAGTTACTCTAAAGTTAATGATAAATAAAATTATTTTTTTTTAAGATCTAAACTTGTGCCTCAAATCGGTATGTTAATAAGGAAAATTGTGTATGTAGGCATTATAAATGTAAAAGTAGTTATCTACAATTCTTCATATTTTCTGCATATATCTACGTATGATTGGTGTATAAATTTCTAGTTAACTTAAAGTTACTTATTTTTCATAAATGCATTACTTCAATATTATATATATAATATATAAACATATAAATTAATCTAAAAATTCTAAATGTATATGTGTATTGCATCAGATAAATATAGATGGCTAGTTTCTTTGTGTTTTACATTCTTGCCATAATCTTCATCATTTTCTCATTACACTATTTGCATAGTGCTGTTACACCTTTTCAAAAATATTATTTTTTCTGTAAAATAAAGCCACATTGTATTTTCTTTTTTCTGTGAACCCTTTTTCTTATATATCTATACATCCAAAAGTTGTCTATAACTGTACTTAGTAAATAGCAATATTGTTTCAATTTGTGATTCACACTACATTTATACTAATCTAATGATTGACAAAACAGTTACCAGATGAAAAATCGTCACATAATTGAAAGCAGTGTTGAATTCAGATACTTTTCTCCGGAAGCGACTTTTGTCGCACCGGGGGGGGGGGGGGATTACAATTTTCGACCATTAAAAACACAAAATTTCAAATTTTCCTGGGGGGGGGGAGATATTTTATTGCTCAAGGAGGGGATGTCCCTGGGCCACCCCCTGAATTCAATACTGATTGAAAGCCTAATTCTATGAAATGTCAGTGTTATCTTACCTTCAGCTGTGGACAATTTCAGCAGTCAATAAGGCTTTCTGTACAGCAGAAATGGTTGCTCGGCTTAGAAATAGCAAAAATCTCTCTAAGAACATTTTGAGTCCTATTACATTTTTTTAAATATTAAAACAGGACCCTTCAGAAAAATTTTCATCTTAAAGCACAATCCTTCACAAAATTCTTTATCTTCAAGAGATACCTTCCCCTAAACTTTTCTGTTTCTAAGCTTAAGCTAAAATTTTCATAAATTAGTTACATTAAAAAAAAAAAAGTTTAGCCTATCACAAACTAACTGAGTTCAATAAAGTACCTATTACATACTTAATAATAATAATAATAATAATAAAAATCCCCCCCCCACATTCAAATAAATTGTAATTTAACAAATTACAATGTCTATTTGGAAAATAATGTTTTCAAAGACTATATTTTAGACTTATAAATGATTTCTATATTTTAAAAAACAGTAATAACATCACAACGTAGCTTATGGCAATAACAGAATCATATTAATATGCTTGGACATTTAGAGTCACGTTAATATTTTTGGGACAGTTATAAACAAATATTAAATGAAATTTCAATTTAACAATTTTCGGTAATGTAAATTTTTAAATTTCTAAACATTGCATATTTTTAATTTTTACACCATCATATACAGAAAAAAATTTTACTTTTAAAAGCAGCTTGTTTGAAATTTGTATATAAATTTGTCATTTACTTACTAATTTCTTTGTAGTTTTTAATACTTTTTTGTCGTCGTGGCAACAGAACTATTTCATTTCTTGACATTAAGCATGGACCAATCCGAAAACGAATAAAATAAAAAACAGAAGTATTCCATTTTTGGAAATTAAACATAGACCAATCAGAAAACGAATAAAATGAAATAAGTTTCGGAATTCAACCAATGAAAACATTCGGATATACTTCAGATTCCCCAATTCTCTACCGAGGACAAAACTATTTTCCAAATAGTAAAAAAAAAAAAAAAAAACAAGAATTCACATATAACGATGAATTCAAATTCATGATTAGATTTTTCAACAAATAAAATTAATAGAAACAGGGCACATAAATCCTGGACAATTCCATGAATAAGGTACAGTGATATTTCTTATATTAGGTAAATTTCGTATGAAATACTACCTATTGCAATCGCACCAGTTTATATGTACAGTCGGCTCTCGTTAATTCGAACTCGTCGGGACCACAAGAAATGTTCGAATTATCCGAAGTTCGAATTATAGAAAATATGAAATGAAAACCATGCTCAACATGGTACTATTACAAAGGAATTAATATTACCGTATTTTTGGGTGTATAGTCCGCGGCTTATACAAGAAAAAAATCTCCCAAAAAGCCGCTGCGGCTTATACACGGTGCGGGTTATACAAAGATTTTTTTTAAAAATTGGAAATCTTGATATTTTTTCTACAATTTTTAAACCTTAAAAATTTTGAAAAAAACATCGAAATTTGTAAATTTTTTTCGCTATGCCTTGAAATCTAGAGAGTTTTCTCATGTTTGTAAAGGCCTTTGTTTTACTGCTTAAATACAGTTATTTCTGGATTTGGAAGAACTGTCTCAACTTTCGCCAAGTATTGCACTGATAGATGTATAATAGCCATTGTGTTTGTAGAGTACAAAATCCAAAATCCGGAACCCTTCCAATCTCGACAATTCTGAATTTAAGATCATTTTTAGTTTATTTTACAAAAAAATAATCTACCGACCCTGTTGCAAAGGATAAAAAAAAGTGCGTGATGTATATCATTTCGGAACGATTCAGATCAGTCGTTCTTTTTCGAAACGATACCGAGGAATCGGTTCGTTTACAGAGTCATTTCATTTCGGAATGAGTTCAAGGAATCGAACTTTTCCGGAGTCATTTCATTTCAGATAGAGTCCGAGGAATCGTTCCTTTTCGGAGTTGGTACCTTACCCTGTTGCAAAGAATAAAAAAAAAGTGCGTGATTTATGTCATTTCGGAACGATTCAGAGCAGTCAGTCTTTTTCGAAACGATTCCGAGGATTCGTTCCTTTACAGAGTCGTTTCATTTCGGAACGAGTTCTAGGAATCGAACTTTTCCGGAGTCGTTTCATTTCAGATAGTCCGAGGAATCGTTCCTTTTCGGAGTTAATGCATTTCGGATCGATTCTGATGATTCGATCTTTTTGGGAACCAATGACCTAAGATACGTGTCAGGATCTGATAGCACCTGTGCTAAAGAATGTAATGTCTACTCTTTCTCTATTTGAATATCTCATATTGTATGGTTGTGTACAGAATTTCCAAGGTGACATTCCTTCTTCGTGGAAAGGGGAATTGCCAGCTAATCCTTTACAGGTGGGGTGTTAGAGAAAAGAGATAGCTGAGAGGCATGTCCACCTGTCAGTGAAGTATGCGGATGGTGAGCAGATTAGCAGCATGCCACTAAGCAAGAAAAGAATGGAGTGTCCAATGAGGAGGCTCCAAAGGGGTTTATGTGGGGGAAAGCAGTGATTTGGAGAGGGCAAATTTGCCTCAGATCATACAGTCCTCACCTAGGTGTCGTACCTAGAGGTTGCTCTGTGCGGAAGAGCGTAAAGTGTGCGTTTTCTGGTGCGCAAAGGACACAGACGTCCTGGTGTTTAGTGCTCTGGGCTAAGAAGTGCAGGCCCAGTATACTTGTGTTGGGAGACTCAAGGTTGAGCTCCAAAAAAGTGAATTTAACGTGTATTGAGTGTGAGGTGGAAAGTGTAATTGGAATAGTACACAACCAATCTTTACGGTATCTAATTTAATGTTGAACCGGATCACCTATATCTGAGTTGTAGTTGTATATATTTGTAAATAGCGTATTTTGTGAGTACATATATTCTTAATAAACTGATAATTCAGTTACTAGCGTAAGTCTTCATTTACACCAGTCTCACAGTGGGTGACCGATATCACCTAGTAATATCGGTGGTGGCAGCTATATCTACCACGGACATTCTTCAAAGTTGTGTGGACTAAGGGGAACGTCCGACAAATTGTTGGCAGCGTCGGGATAGAATCGCCTGAAACCAGTGACCAGCGAGCCGTGTTGCAGTCTGTTAATGCCGGAGTATCCAGTGGAATTCTTGTGTGGTCGTGCCGTATCGTCGAAGGTGTGTAAAGTGCCGTGCCGTATCGTCGAGTATGTGCTAAAGTATCGTGCCGGGTCGTCGACTGTATGCTAAAGTGTCGTGCCGTATCGTCGAATGTGTCCTAAAGTATCGTGCCGGGTCGTCGATTGTATGCTAAAGTGTCGTGCCGTATCGTCGAACGTGTGTAAAGTGTCGTGCCGTATCGTCGAGTATGTGCTAAAATATCGTGCCGGATCGTCGAGTGGGTGCTAAAGTGTCGTGCCATATCGTCTAGTGTGGACTAAAGTGTTGTGCGTATCTTTATTAGAAAGAACTAAACTGAACTGTTGTGCCATATTACCGCTACATCGTGGAACTACCTGTGATTAGAAAAGTACCCAGCAAAGAAAGTATAAGGTAAGGTGTTTTGATCACATCTTTCTACTGACATCTTGAACCAAAATTTGTTGTTGTATAATTAATAGTAATTTAAGTAAATTGTCTATATTATTTATGTGTTTTATCAATACTTCCTACCTATGAAGTGCCCATAACCATATTTAAGGAAAGGTCATAATAACTTGGGCTAGTATTGGCTTTCTATATATTTCCTTTTACAAATTGTGGTAATAGTAGTTGGAAGGAATAATTAAATTTACTTAAATTATTGTTAAAGTAATATTTAAATGAAGCAACATTTTTTTTAAGTTTGAAGAGTGTACAATAACATTTGCTTAGAATTTTAATTGGCCAGTAGCAAAAAAAAAAAAAAAAAAAAAAGGCTCAAAAGAGAGCCATAGTGAAAAAAAAGGCCCAAAAGAGAGCCATAGTGAAAAAAAAAAGGCTCAAAAGAGAGCCATAGTGAGGAAAAATAAAAGTAAAGATTTTCAGTTTTAAGTGTGAGAACCAGTTTTGAATTTGGAAATATTTTAGTGAGGATAATTGTAGAAATTTATATATGCATGTTTTACAATTTTTCTTTATGTGGATTTTTTTTATTGACATCAATACTCCTATTCAATTTCAACGTATCAGTATTATTTTATAAATTGTATGTTGTTATCTAAGTGTATAAATTGAGGCCTATATTGCATAGTAATCAAATCGAATTACTGTTTTATCTTTTGTTTTATTGGAAGTGTATTGTGTGATAGCAATGGTTGAGGAAAATTAGATTATTCAGTAGGTTAATTATAAATTAAATGCATTGATTATCTGAAGGGTATTAATTAGTAAAATAAGTGGAGATGTATGTGTACTAAGTTAAAAATTTAGGAAATATTAATTTGTTAGGTTTAAATATTATTGTAGGGTGGTAATAACAATCGGTGAAGGTATGGCTTTCTTATTGAAACTAAAAAAGGTTGATCTTCAGGTGATAGCCGAAGAATTGGGCGTTGAATTCGCGGAAGATGATACCAGAATCCAGCTTAAGAAAAAGATAATGGACAGTGATGAGTATGACGAGGGGGTTATTAAGGAATTATCTGACGCTATTGTTGCAGAACGTTTAGAGCAGGAAAGATTAGAGCGCGAAGAAAAACAGGCAAAATTGGAGCGCGAAGAAAAACACGAAAAGTTAGAAATGGAAAAATTAAGAATGGAACATGAATTAGAAATGGAGAAACTAAGGGTGCAAGGATCGGCAAATAATTTCAACGGGTCTAGGGAATCTAATAATGAAAGTAGCATAGAAAAATTGATCAAAAGTGTTAAAACTCTATCTATCAAAGTACCAGAAGGGACCGAGGGATGGAATTTATTTTTCAACAGTTTAGAAAGGGCATTCAAAACTAAAAATGTACCGGAAAACCAGCAGGCCGAAATTCTACTAAATATGTTAGGAGATAAGGCGGATAATTTGTTAATTTATACCACTACGGAACAAATGGAGAATTATGAGGAGTTAAAGGAGTTAGTTCTAAGAGAACATGAGCCGACACCGAAGGCATGTTTGGAAAATTTTAAGAAGGCTAAGAGAAACCAGAACGAAACTCATGTATTATTTGTATCGCGTTTAATAGCGACATGGGAAAATTATTGTAAGATTAGAGGTGCTGACTCTTATGAAAAGGTCAACCAGTTAATAGTTACGGATAAATTAGTAAGTACGTTAGATGAGGATACTGCGTCATATATTGGGTTAACTCACCAGGGTAAATGGTTAGAAGCTTCTAAAATTGCTAGAGAATGTGACCATTATTTTGACCATAAAAATAAATCTTATGCAGTTGCGTATAAAAGTTTTAAAGGTAAAGATAGGCATGTAAACAATGAAAAAATGAGACCGAGGGAGGATAGCAAAGTTAGTAATAATTGGAGGCAAAACGGGAGTAATGAGACTAGTTCTTTTTCGGATAGAAAAATAGATTTTAAGAAGCCTAGTGATGCTTCAGCGCCTAAATGCTTTAAATGTAGTTTGAGAGGTCATTACCAACGTTTTTGTAATAAAGTGGGTAATGAGGGAAATAATGGTAATAAAGGGCGAGATCCGAAAGCGGGTGTGCATAAGGTTGTGGTAAAAGAAAGCAAAGAGTTACCTAATGGAGCTATTGTGGCGAGAATATCGGCAAAGGCCGAACAGAGAACTAACGTTATTGGTGAGAAATTAAATAAACTTGAGAAAATTGAAGTTAGTGTAAATGGGCAAAAAGCAAAGGGATTGGTTGATTCTGGATGTGAAATTAGTGTTGTTCATAAAGATTTGGTACCGGAAGAGAAATTAAAAGGAGCGGGTAGTATTTATTTACAAGGGTTATTTGGTGAAGCAGTTAAATCGCCGTTGGTTAAACTACCGTTAGCTATTCCGCAATTCGGACAAACTAATATAATTCATCAGGAAGTACTTTGCGCAGTGACTGATAATATTAATGAGCAAGTGATTTTACATCCCGAAGTGATTAATGAGTTGTCAGGTGTCAACCGCGAGGAGCCATTGCTAGAGGCCCAAGAATTAGAAAGTTCGGAAATTATTATTGATAATTCGAGTAAAAAGGAAGATATGAGTAACGATAATTGTAATGTTTACGCAATAGAAGCGAAATCAGAAAATGTACAAACTCAGAATACGGAAAAAACGGAAGAGATAATAAAGCTATTGTTAGCAATTCAGACATGTTTAAGAAATCCCAATTAGAATGTAAGGAATTAGAGAAAGCTTGGGAATTAGCTAAAATGGATAAGGGGGATTATTATGTTGTAAATGGTTTATTGTATCATAAAGAGAAATTATTAGGCGAAATTATAGCGCAATTAGTAGTACCCAAAGTAAGAAGGGAAGAAATACTAAAATTAGCGCATAGTTCGGTATTTGGAGGGCATCATGCAGCCAAGAAAGCTTTACAGAGAATCAGGTATTCATTTTATTGGGAGGGGATGGCGAAAGAAACTAAACAATTTTGTGAGTCATGTCTAGAGTGCCAATTGACTAGAGGGGTTAAAGTAAATGATAGAGCTCCTATTTTTCCTGTGTCGCGGCCGGAACTTCCATTTCAGGTGGTTAATGTTGATTTAATTGGGCCTATTGATCCTAAAAGTTCCCAAGGGCATCAGTATATACTAACCTTAATTGATCAACATACCAGGTGGGCGGATGCGATCCCTTTAAAAAGTTTAACTGCTAAAACCGCGTGTGATGCGTTACTTCAAATATTTATGAGGACAGGAATTCCAAATATAATTGCCTGTGATAATGGAACCAATTTCACCGCCGACTTAACGAAAGAATTTGAGAAAAGGTTAGGTGCTAGTCCAAGATTTTCGACCCCACAGTATTCACAGTCTAACGGGCTTGTGGAACGATTTAATCAGACTCTTAAACGTATGTTACATCATACTATTAGAGAAGAAGGAAAAAAGTGGCATGAACAAATACCATTTGTATTATGGGCGTATAGGGAAGTCCCAAATTCTACGACGGGAATCGCACCTTTCCAGTTGTTATATGGTAGAGCGCCGGAGGGTCCTTTATCGATTCTCAAGTCATCTTGGGCAGGAGAAAATAAGGGGGCGCAGTTAGATACTACGCCGATTCATGAGTATCTGAATAAACTTAGAGGACGTTTAGAAAGAGCCGCAAATGAGGCAAAATTATCGTCTGAGGTGCAACAAAGTAGAATGGCGTACCATTATAATTTAAGGTCAAAAAGATGAAAAGGGTCAGTTTAAACCAATAGCTTTTGCCAGTCAGAAATTGTCAGGGGCTCAGCGTGCTTGGCCGAGTATAGAGAAAGAGGCTTGGAGTGTTCTCTTTGGTTTGCGAAAGTTTCAAAAATGGACCTATGGATCTCAAATTGAGATCATTACGGATCATAATCCATTAAAATTTCTCACCGAAACAACCCCAAGATCACCCAAACTCACTAGATGGGCTCTTGTCTTGCAACGCTGGAACCTAAGTATTTCTCATCGTCCAGGAGCTCAACATTTAACTGCTGACGCAATTTCCAGACTACATAGAAAGAGCTGGGAAGAACAACCAGTTGTTAGCCCATCAACATCAACGACCCAATAGTGGACAACCTTAAAGGGATGTCGTCACACATTTAATTTTTTTTTCTGTGTGTGTGTAAATCTTTTTTATTTATTTTTTTTTTTGTTTGTAATATCGTATTAACATGTGTATTGTTTATGTAATAATAATATTAGTAAAGGTTCAGTAGAGATGTCAATAGATAGTGTTCAGACACCTGGAAATACCTATGTAATAAGCATAATGAAGAAATCTGTAAAGAGACTATTGAACTCTTCTGCGATATTACTATATGTTTGGGGAAAATTAGCCCCTAAAAGGCATATTTTCCGCTAAGGTGGGGGGTGTCAGGATCTGATAGCACCTGTGCTAAAGAATGTAATGTCTACTCTTTCTCTATTTGAATATCTCATATTGTATGGTTGTGTACAGAATTTCCAAGGTGACATTCCTTCTTCGTGGAAAGGGGAATTGCCAGCTAATCCTTTACAGGTGGGGTGTTAGAGAAAAGAGATAGCTGAGAGGCATGTCCACCTGTCAGTGAAGTATGCGGATGGTGAGCAGATTAGCAGCATGCCACTAAGCAAGAAAAGAATGGAGTGTCCAATGAGGAGGCTCCAAAGGGATTTATGTGGGGGAAAGCAGTGATTTGGAGAGGGCAAGTTTGCCTCAGATCATACAGTCCTCACCTAGGTGTCGTACCTAGAGGTTGCTCTGTGTGGAAGAGCGTAAAGTGTGCGTTTTCTGGTGCGCAAAGGACACAGACGTCCTGGTGTTTAGTGCTCTGGGCTAAGAAGTGCAGGCCCAGTATACTTGTGTTGGGAGACTCAAGGTTGAGCTCCAAAAAAGTGAATTTAACGTGTATTGAGTGTGAGGTGGAAAGTGTAATTGGAATAGTACACAACTAATCTTTACGGTATCTAATTTAATGTTGAACCGGATCACCTATATCCGAGTTGTAGTTGTATATATTTGTAAATAGCGTATTTTGTGTGTACATATATTCTTAATAAACTGATAATTCAGTTACTAGCGTAAGTCTTCATTTACACCAATCTCACAGTAGGTGACCGATATCACCTAGTAATATCGGTGGTGGCAGCTATATCTACCACGGACATTCTTCAAAGTTGTGTGGACTGAGGGGAACGTCCGACAATACGTATACATTTTATGTCCGAAATTTTGAATTTATCATCGATTTTTTTTTAAATTTTCGGAAATTTTTTTTTTAAATATCACGTTTTTTTTTTTTTTTTTTTTTTTTTGAAAAAAAAAAAATGCGGATAAACGCCGCATCGCTTGAAATTTTTTCTTAAAACATGTAAACGCCGCGGCGTTTCTTCCGAAAATTACAATACTATAATCTTAATTTTTTAGCCCAATTACTGTAGATATTATGCATCACGAAAAAATTTGGTAAATTTGCGTTAAAAATTATGACTAATGGCTTCTAATTTCGAACCCTGGTCGAAATATACGTTCGTAAATGGTGTATAGCCCGCGGACTATACACCAATGCATCTCCGCGGGTTATACACGAACTTTTTTACTGCACTGCTCGATTTAGGGTTGCGGGCTATACACCCGAAAATACGATATAGTGTTTTTTAAATTTATTTCGTCTCTTATGTTTAGAGTGTGACTTAATATTAAATTAGAATGTATAAATACATAAACTAATTAAAAGATTAGAAATAAGCACAATGGAAGAAAAATTTAAAGCGTCACTGATGAACAGACGGGGCAGTAAGAAAGTGTATATCAAATGCATTGGATTATATGTATACGCGTTCGGAACAAGTTTCACAAAAATCAAAGAAAAAAAAGTCATTCAAAAGATCTGAAATCTGTGAGAAAGAAAAGAAAAATCGGAATTCTTGTTAGTTCGAATTAAGCGATGTCAATGAAAATGAGTTCGAATTATCGAAAATTTTTAACATTATTCTGCCATTGAAAATTTCGGCACTTCATGTTTAGTTCGAATTATCCGATTTCGAATTAACGAGAGTCGACTGTATATCTATCTATCTGTCTATCTATCTATCTATATATCTTACTTTTTTATGGACACGATAACTTCTATAATTATTCACCAATCTCCACCAAACTGGTACGTAAAATCAAAGGGGATAAAATCTCGGCTAAGTTCGTTAATGGGCAAAATCGGACCAAGGGGGTCGGAATAGGGGGCGTTTTTGTAAAAACCGAAAAAACGCCATAACTTCTTAATGCAAGACGATATCGAATCGGTTTAAAGTTTATATTACTACTTAAAAATGGTCCAAAAGTTTATGCATGACGGATTTTTGATAAATTTAGAAGTGGGCTCAAGGGGCGAAAAAAAACAGGGGTTTTGAGAGAAAAAAATTCATAACTTCGTCAATTTTCAAGCTATCAAGTCCAGCTAAATTTTTTGTAAATGTTCTTAAAATTATCTAAAACTTTTGTATTTACAAGTTTTTGATAGGACCAACTTTTACCGATGAAAAAAATTAAAAACGAAAAGAAAAAGGGCGGTGAAAAAAGAGAAACTCCATAAAGAGAACGTCCATAACTCCGTCAATTTTTAAGATATCAAATCTGATTAAATTTATTTTACATCGTCTCAAAAATATCTACAACTTTTATATTGACAAGTTTTTCATAGGACCAATTCGTATAGCAAAAAGAAATTAAACAAAAATAGGAGTTGGAGAAAAAACTCAAATCCAAACTGCTTATATTTTGACTCATTTTTAAATTCAGTTTTGATTTTAAACGCATCCAAATGGTAGATCCTCTTATTTAGAAACTGTATAAAGGGACGCATTGGTCAATTTTCTGATAAAGACAGAATATATTTCAAAAAAAGCTACCAAAAAGGGTATTTTCAACAGAATTTCCCAAAGTCATCGGGACTGAAAAATTTAAGGAGGTATTCAAATAAGAAATTGCGTTTTTATCTGACTCGTTTTTAAATCCATTTTTGTTCTCAAACGCATCCAATCTACAGATCCTCTTATTTAAGAACTATATAATGTGATGCATTGATCGGTTTTTTGATAAAGACAGAATATATTTCAAAAAAGGCTACCAAAAAGGGTATTTTGAGCAGAATTTCCCCGAAATCTTCGTGATTTGAAAATCT
The DNA here is from genome assembly GCA_964019185.1 of Maratus speculifer. Taxonomy (NCBI): domain Eukaryota; kingdom Metazoa; phylum Arthropoda; class Arachnida; order Araneae; family Salticidae; genus Maratus; species Maratus speculifer. The sequence continues at coordinate 214,636,703 of OZ025301.1, read as the reverse complement.
TTGCGTTTTTTAGTATGACTCGTTTTAAAATCCATTTTCGCTCTCAAACGCATCCAATTTACAGATCCTCTTATTTAGGAACTATATACTGTGACGCATTGACCAGTTTTTTGATAAAGATAGAATATATTTTTAAAAATGCTGTCAAAGTGAGTATTTCTCACAAAATTTTCCGAAGCAATCATGATTAAAGAATTAAGGATGTATTCAAACAACAAATCGGTTATTTTATGACTCATTTTTAAATTCAATTTTTTTCACAAATGCATTCAACTGACAGTTTTTTGTTATTTAGGAACTGTATAATGTACTGTTTTGGTCGATTTTTTAATAAATTCAGAATTTATTTCAAAATATGTTGTCAAAATGGGCATTTGAGCTGAATTTTTCTTAAGATGATTCTGATAAAACCAGTTTTTGCAGAAAAATGAAATTAAAATTATTTCATAAACGGCCAAATGAAGTTATTAAACTGGGTTTATCTCTAATCATATATATGTATATATATATATATATATTGTTGTTGTTGAAATGACCACTCTTCGAAATCTACCTCCGCCTATAGGCCCAGTCGACAGGGATTTTTTCAATTGTAATGAGCAAAGAATTCTAGGAAAAGAAAGGTTGGTTGGTTGGTTATATAGGGTTTTACGGCGCAAGGCCCCTTTGGGGACATGCTGCGCCAAGACAAAGACAAAGTTAAAACATGTGTTTATGAATGAGTATGATTTATAAATGCGACATCATTATGAGAACTAATATTGAATGTATAAATAATACTAGCAAGTCATGGATAAAAACATTGTAAGTGTACAAAATAATGACATATATAATTAAAATTGTTTAAAACAGTCCACCGACCATATTAAAAAATAAAATTATAATTAAAATGTGTAAACGTCAAAGTGATGATTGTTAAAATATAAACCATGTATAAGATGATACCTAAAAATACATAAAACAATTTGAAGCACACAGAAAGTTAAAAAAGTTATATCATTGAGGCTTGTATTCTTCGAATACGACATTTTCTTCGTCTTCACTCGAGTCGTATGACGCCGACTCCATAGCCTCTTCCACGTATGTATTCAATTGTCTTGGATCTTTGAGATTAGTGGTAGATGGGCTATGACATGATTTTCTCTTTTTTTTCTTCATAGTTTGCCACTGTGAAGAACCCCGAATAGTTTTATTTTCTTTAGTTTTCAGGATAGGTTTTCCTGTTAGACTAGTTTTGGGTTTCTGGGAATTTGAAGCAGATGAAGCAGGTGTTTTCTCATTTTCAGGTTTGGTTAACTTTTTTACTTCACTTGATTTCTGCGATTGACTAGTCCAGTATTCGATTTTTACAGGCTCTGATGAAGGTTTCCAAAGCACTAATTTTGGCAAAATTCTGGTAACAGCGGTAGCGTGGGCATCACGGGTCTTTTTCTTTGTAATGTTTTTTCAGGTGAACAGCTTGGTGGAGAAGATGATTCAGTTTGAGTACTTATGTGTCTTACAGGTTTAGATTGTTGCCTGAGTAAGCTAGAGTAAGTAACGCCGACAGATGGGGTTCTAGATTCGACAAGTTTACGGGATTCAGGATAAGAGAGTTTTTGGGTAATTTTGACTGCAAGAATTTCCTTTTCACGGATCCAATTAGGACAAGAGCGAGAGTATGCTGTACGGTCACCCTTACAATTAGCGCAGCGTTCAGAATTTTTGCATGATTTATCATCGTGGCCGACTTCTGCACAATGTGCACAGGTAACATTGCCGCGACATTGGTCATTGTTATTGGTATGGCCATAACGCTGACATTTAAAACATCTGAGAGGGTTTGGTATATATGGTCGGACTGGGCAGTTTAGATAGCCAGCTTTAATTCTTGTTGGCAATGTTGGGCTATTGAAAGTTAGAATGATGTGTTTATTAGGAATTATCTACTGATTTCTACGGATGGTGATACGGCGAACATCAATGATATCTTGGTCTTTTAAATTTTCAAGGAGGTCATCTTTGGTGGAGTATAAAAGGTCAGGTTCGGATATTGCACCACGGCTCGTATTTAATGTTTTATGAGTTTGTACAGAAACAGAAAATGTGCCTATTGTGGAGCAATTAGAGAGAAATTGTGATTGTTTGGCTTCAGAAACCTCTACTAGCAAATCCCCAGATTGTAGTTTTTTGAGAGAATGGCCATCTCCCAAGACAGACTGAAATGTTTTGGCAATGAGAAAAGGTGAAGTTTTTTAAAGGAGCAATCGGAGTGACTATCAGTACGTTTAATGATAAAAAAGCGAGTAAAGGAAGAAGTCTGTACGGTTTGTTGCTCTCCACTAGGGAGAGAGATAGAAGGAAATGAAGTTTTTCCATCCATGATAAAAATAATAAAATTCGGACCCCGGCCGCACCACCCACTCTCGAGCCCAACAAGGGGATGCACATTCGTGCACCAGTGCTAACCAGGGTCTATACGGTCACAAGACAATCCTATGTCAGTCTCCACCCTTAACGAGATGACTAGTACTTGCTCGCTCACTTGATCCCTAAAGCCAGTGACCAAAGTCAGCTGACCAGCCGATTGATGCATACGGGACCAATATGCACCCTGAAGCAGAGGCCAAAGCAGTGTGTTGGTTTCCCTCAACTACCAGGATCCCCCTTTCCAGGGACACGGGTCGCCACGCACGGCCAACACGTGGGTGGTTTACAATTCTCCATGAGCCAATATACAGGATGATATCGACTCATACAGAATTGCCCTCACCTTCGAAAAGGAAACCACAGTGAGAGTGAAACAAAGATTAAAGGAAGACAAGAGGAGTAAGAGGAAAAGGAAGGGAGAAAGATCACTCAGGTGCCCCGGGGTTGTGAAGCCCGTGAATACCTAAAGAAGGTATCCCCCTGGGGAGAGGAAAAGAAAGGAAAAAAGGATTAGTCAGAGCTACTAACATATTCTCAGTTATACAAGAAAAATGAAATTGCAATTCTATAATTTTGTTCAATAAATAATCGTAATATTTATTATGTTACAGTATAAGTATTTATCATATTATTTGATGAATATATGAATCGCCAACATATGGGATACAGTAATTTGCAAGTCTGAGTGACTAACAAGGAAAATCTCTATACTCAGATTTTTTTTTTTTTTTTTAATGCTAATTAAACTACTCATGTATGTAATAAAGGATCAGTGAAAATTAGCGGGGGAATTGAAATAGAAAACATATAAAAAATAAAATACTTTCGAATATTTGGCGTAAAAAGACGAAAGTGTCACACGATTTGGCGAGCAGTACTTTTTCCCGCCAAAAGCAAACGATTTTAATGCAACTGAAAAATTTTGAAATTTTTAGAACCCGTGCAAATGGTATTTAATGAATTTAAACATAAACATTGAAAGAGTTGTTTAATAAGAGAGTAATATATTATATACATATATATATTAAATTGCAACATATATATATGTTATTTGTTGCTGTAGTTATTTGATTTATTTCTGAAAAAAAAAATATTTTCATATATAAAAAATTCTTATTCAGTAAAATTATTTTCATACATTTAAGCGTATTCAAAAATAAAAGCCAGATGTTTCCATAGCAACAAAATCGAATTGACAATGCTCAACTAGACTTTGAACTTGAAACAATTTTAATTAATTTAAATTTTAATTTCGTTTTAAATCTCAAATTTTGATGGTTAAATTTGAATATAAATACATATAAATATCAATATAACGAAATTATACTTAAAACAAACTAAAGCTAACAAAACTAGAAATATTTAATTTATCTAACCACATTGAACATGAAACTTTTTTCCTTTAAAATGCATTTGACATTAAAAAAAAAAAAAGAAAACATTTTTTGAAATTGCTTTTCATCGCCAACCGATTATAAATCGCCAAATAACGAAATTCTCATTATTATTATTATTATTATTATTATTATTATTATTATTATTATTTAAGGATAGGGTACGGAAGTCCCGCCGATTTTTTTTTTTTTTTTTTTTTTTTTTTTTATAAGGTACCCTGGGGTAATAACGCCACGTTAAGGTTCTACCAATTTTTACGGCTTAGTTCTAGATTGTATTTTTCAAACAAATATAGGATCTGATACAGCAACTCATTGACTATCTATATAAAATAAAATAATTTAACAGATATGTATTCATAAAATGTAATGGCGTTTTTTCTTGACCAATGCTATTTGGCGTTATTACTCACCTATATGGGTAATAACGCCATGCAAACAAAACTATGAAATAAGATGAAATAATTGCATGTAGATAGCCCAATTCTAAAAATACGAACTCTACAAACTTAGAAATTAACAAATTGCATTCTAAGCTATTGAAAATGTTCAATTTTTTGTGAAAGTGTAAGAAAAATAAAGGTGTGGTGTGGGAGGGGGTGGATGAGGCAAAAGAATATCAGACCGTGAGCTTCTTTTTGCTTAAAAAGGACCGCTTAAATAGAAATATGAGAAACATTGCACAGTTTTAACTGTGTTTATTTGAATCAGTATTTAGGATGTAGCTCGACCACTGTAGGGAATCAACCGGGGTATTAATGTCAAGGATTGGCGTTATTAACCCGATATAGTTATTGCGCAGTACATTTTAAATTACAAATTATCTCGAGAAGATATCCAAAATCTTCAAAAACATTTTAAAAGTACATGAAATGCACTACAAATTTATGTAATTAACAAAGCATTTCCGGATAAAAAGATAGTCTTCACATCACAAAACGTATGTCGCAAATTTTAGATCAAGCGTTAATTTTAGTTGTTTGTAAAAACCATAAGACCTAAAAATAAAACAAATTAACTTGCAGCTGTTTTTTGCGATTTATATGACTCAAAACCCTTTTGGGCAGAGCACATGGGTGTCATTTACCTGATTATTTCATAATTATGCAAAATATAAGCACTTGGCGTTATTACCCCGCCTGGCGTTATTACCCCGCCTGGCGTTATTACCCCAGGGTACCTTATATAAACATATATATCCTCATGAGAAGAACATTCTGTAGTTTTTTTAGATTTTTCGGAGTATGCCCGTATGGAGACCTTTCTTGTAAGTATGAAACAAATTCGTGAATTGCATGTAATCGGGTTCGGAGAAAGTAATTTTCCATTGAAATTATTATTATATTAAATACCTTTTTTAAATAGATTTAAGCTTATCTTAAGCATCAAACTTGCAAAAATGAAGTAATCATTTAAAAAAGAAAAATTTTAAATGAGAGAGCATTAATCAGTATTTCTTGAGAATGCACGATGAATATGTAATATTTTTAATACAATTAATTCCCTTTACTTGCATAAAATAATAGCATTTTGAACTTATAAAAAGTTTTATTCAGTGTTAGTAAAAGGCAATTTTTAATCTGAAATGAATGATGACTTTTCTTGTAATATAAATCATGAATTTGATTCTTATTTAGCCTGTAAATACCAACGTTAAAAAAAAAACTGATTTAAAGCAAAGATTTTTTAAATCATTTGATTTAAATCATGATTTAAATCACGGTTTAATTCAAACAACCCTGCTTAGTTCTCTTTCATTCCCCCGTAATTTTGACTAACAGAAACACTATATATTAGCCAGACCGGAGTCGGAATCGACCTTTTTTCCCACCGACTTCGCAGCCCTGATTTGAAACTCCTTCTAACAGTATCGAAAACTTTTAGCATTTTTAACACTTTCCAACAAAGTTGAAAAGTGTTTATTGCCCTGAAATTTTTGGACGTTATTGAGGTTTTCCCTAACACAAACCCTATTTTAAATGAAGTTTATAGCATGATTAGTTTATTTACAGGGACATTCAAAAGTTTACCGTTACATTACGGTCTAAGGAGAAAATCGTTTCAAATGAATTTTAAAGAGGTTACAAAATTAATTAACGTCGTTGAGGCTTAATATAAATTATACGATATACTCATGCATAATACGAAGTGCATACGAAGTAGCATTTACAGGGACACACAAAATATACCAAATATTATATTCTTTCCGAATTACTGTATATGTATCCGATAATGGCTTGTAATCCGAAATGCATTTTAATTATGATATGCGCTTTTCAGTTTCACTAAATAAATGCATAGTATATGGTGCGTATAAATACTACATTGGATATACAGGACTACACAAAAGAGCTCGCAAACTTTACTGAATATGAGCACAAATTATTTAAAGGAAAGGTATTTTTGAAAAAGTTATGTAATTGTTACGTTAGACTGCATTCAGTTTACTAAGAAATGTTTGTAGAATATTAAAATGACATAGAAGGTCAAGCAAAGAATTAAATACATGGAGGGCTATGAATGATAATTTCTGATAATGTGATTTTAGTAGTTTTAAGAGTATTTTAGTACCTCTACGTTTAATTGTATGTATACTCCGAAGTGGTATAAATTTCAGTATGTAGAATATATTTTTCGGTAATATGGAGATTAATCTGATTGTTCATAGTGCTCTAAGTCGAAGTTCAGAAGAAAAATTTATTAAAGTTGCATTCAAAAAATTATTTTCCCATCCTCAACGAAATTTTCCGAAACAGTTTCAGACTCATTTTTAAAAGTAGAAACATGAAACTTGCCGAGATGATTTTTGAAGAGATGTTTAAGATGCAGTGTGATTTCATTTTTCACTCAATTCATAACAATTGGATTTATAAAGAATTACTTTCTCAGCCTGACCATGTTTTTCCTTCCCAGAGATCTTTCACTTCGGAAAATTTAGTTCAAAATTCCAACTTTGACAATTTTTTTTTTCTTCTTCACTATTTCACACATTTAGCAAAAAATCGACAACCACGGCACATTGTGTACTTTCTAAGTAAGAGAATATGCCAGCCTGATGCCTTTGAGAGCAATATTTTTTTTTTTTTTTTAATCAGAAAACAAGCAATTTGGATTTGAATACACCCTCGAATACAAAACTTAAATAAAATCAAATATGGATTTCGTTAAAGGGAATTTCGACTGTACATTTAAGTTTCGAAAGCGTGCAGTAAATGGCCAGCTTAATCAACAGAGAATAATAACAATAAAAGAACTTACTTTTGGATGTGTAACGGAGAACAAGCCATTCACATGCAGAAGGTTGTTGTGACTGACGACAAATTTTGTGAGATTCATCATGTGATCCAGCAGGTTAGGCGGAAGTGACGTCAGTAGATTGTAAGATAGATCGAGTATGAGAACACTCTCTGTGCCCTGCCGGAAAGAAAAATTACATTGAAATACTGCTGGCAAGGTATTAGTCCAAGAGCCGACCACACAAAAACCTAAGGTATCGAGCACAAAAAAAAAATCCCTTATATTATGGAAGAGTAGTCATAGAGGAATCTAATGATCCATATCTGCCGGAAGCGAAGTGGTGCAAAGCGAAAAATCAATATCAGTAGTTATTGCTTCGTAGGTTTATCGTTGTGTTTCACGTACAATCAAATGTATGAAATAATTGCAAGGCAAACACAATGATAAACCTACGAGTCAACCACTAGTGGTATTCATTTTTGGCTTTGCACCACTTCACTGTTAACTTATGCACCACTTCAGACATGGATCATTAGCTTCCCCTATTACTACTCTTCCATAAAATAAAGGATTTTTACTGTTCTCGATAACATAGGTTTTTATGCTGTCGGCTCTTGGACTGCGTATGTGTCACTCTAAAAGTCCGAAATATGGCAAATATTAGGTATCAACGGTATATTTTGGCATTTACTAAAGTGAGTAGGTAAAAGTCCAAAATATGCTTCTACATTTCTCTATTTTAGGCTTTTACCAACAAATTCTAGTATATACTAACTCATTTTGGTAAAAGTCTGAAATGAATGATGAGTTTGACATACACAGGATTCGGGAAATACGTAGTTAACCCTGCACAAATATATCGCATATTCGACAGAAAATGTAAGTATTTTTGTATAATTACCCTTCAGAAGATCATAAAACATTTACCGCAAATCTTTTTTAACAAAACAAATTGTAATACAGTAAAACCCCGATAATTCGGATCAATTGGGACCAGACCCAATCCGGGTTATCGAAAATCCGGATTATCCGGAGAATAAAAAAATGAAATAAAATAAAACATACTCACAGAAAATCACTTTTAACTTATTGAGATTATTTACAAACAGTAAAAATATTTATTTTGTAATAAAAAAGTTTGTAATTTTTTGCTGTGCCAGTTTTCTATACCTTTTGCAAGCCGCATGGTCACGCATCCGCTTGAGCATAAGTAGCTCGTTGGTTGTGGAAAAGAGTTTAACTAAGAAAGCTTAAGGTATTCTTCCGAAAAGATTTCAGAAAAGTTTTTTTTTATTAAGAATATGACGATGAAACAAGTTAATATTATGGAAATTAACCAAATCGCTTCTCAAACTTGGAAAAGAAAAATGTCGAAAACGGTCCGGATTGACGGGGTCCGGATTTGCGGAATTCTACTGTACCACAATTTTTTTTTTTAAATAAATAAAGTGCAAAAAGAAAACGCTGATTTCAGACCTGTTAGTAAACTACTAGGGGACAGAGCACCCTACTTATGAAGACTTCTTCGTCAGCGATGTTAATCGAATTGAGTACTGAGATAAACAATTATCCGGTGTTCAAACTATATTTTTTTTCTATTATTATTTGATTCGTTTTTGAGGATTTATTTATTGAGGAATCCTGCTCTTAGTTTTCGATGTTTCCATACCTTTGGTTGTACGGCAAACACAATGCTAAACCTACGAGTCAACCATTAGTGGTATCAATTTTTGGCTTATGCACCACGTCGCTTCCGGCAGACATGGATTATTCGATTCTCCTATAACTACTCTTCCATAAAATAAAGTTTTTTTTCTCGTGCTCGACAACATAGGTTTTTGTTCTGTCGGCTTTTGAACTATCTCATGCATAAATTATTTTTCATTATTTTTCCTTATTCACAAAAAATCTTTTTTTTTTTTTTTTTTTTTTTTTTTTTTGTGTGTGTGTGTGTATGTGTGTGTGATAAATGAAAAACCATTGTAAAATAAAATTACTATTGTGCTGCATGCTAGCTACTATCTGTCCACAAGCCAGATCCCCATAAATGCATGCTGAAAATTATTTTGCTTTATAAGGCAATACATATCTGTCTTCATATGAGACACGTATGAATGAGAGGATTCATTTCAATCGAAAAAATCCTACTAAAATTTATTAAATAACTGTGTAGGGGAGACCGGGGCAAGATGACTATGTTAACATTCTTTATGTTGTTGTTTATTTTTAAGTATGTTACAATTAACTTTACATGAACTGTTAGAGTATTCTTTTGTAGTATTATATATATTACCATTTAATTTTTCAAATAGAAAAAAAATGATATATTTTTTTTTCATAACATTACCAAACGTCATCTTTTTCCAGTACTGGGGCAAGATGACGACACCGAAAAAGGTTGAACATGAAAGAACAATCCAAAACAGTAGTATTTTTGAATTTGAAATGCATTTTCATATATATTTAGCCAGGGGTGTAGTCGTAAAAATAGCAGAAGATATACGCTCTAAGCAGAGGGTATACGCTCAAGGCAGAGGGTACCCTAGAATGTGTATACTATAAGCTTTCTTGAGAAACAGAGGGTATACGGTTTTCTTTTATAAAAAACAGAAGGCATACGGTGTATACCCCCTTATGCCTTCCACTACAACCCTTTTATTTATTTTTTATTTAGCTTTAAATTTTATCTTTACCTTAGCTACACAAAAATACTCTAACTTCAATATTTAATCAGCTGATTTTTAATATTTTTATTATAACCAAAATGTGTGATGTCACATTTATTCTTACCCCCTCCCACCCCCTTGTCACAAACTGTCACAATTTCACGCTCCCCCATCCCTCCCTTCAAACGTGACATCATTTATGGATGTCCCCTTATTGGACCCGATTAGAAATACTTCTTTAAGAACAACGCCCTGCCAAAATCAAAATTAAATCAGCCTCTATTTATATCAATGCCTGTAGAAAAATCTTTTATGAAAAGTTTTTTTACATATTTCATAGAAAATATTTAATTAATTAATATATTTTCCCCTCTGTCTCTAAATTAATTTTTATATCTACCCCAGGCTACCACTCCAATAATATAGAAATCTACTACGGGTTATTCATCACCTTAGTGACAGATTAATTGGCCATTACCAAATACTGCCTTCTATATGTCAGTCAGATGCTGGCCTGCTCAATTTCTAAATCTTAAGTGCAGACATATGTTCGATGGATCGACAAAGTATCTTAGATTGTTTTTCTCAACTCCAAAAATCAAGAACTTTTTTTCGGTGGCCAATTATACGTGCATTATATTTAATTTAGTTTGCTAAAATAAAAATCAAATATTAATTTTAACCCTACTGAATAAAATTACATATTTTCTGAAAGAATAACTCTGCTTATACCTTTTTTATCACTTTCCAATAAAGTTGAAAAGCATTTATGCATTCGGTTTGTCTGTCCGTCTGTCCACGCTCTAACTCCTGTAAATGTACACCGATTTTCATGCAATTGATAAAGGTTATTTAGAGTACCCATAGCATGTTTGGAACAGTATTTGAAGTACGTAGGATTAATAATTAATTTACAAAGGCGCTCAAATAATGCTATTACATTGTGGTATATGGAAAAAAAATCGTTTGAGGAGTATTTTATTGAGATTATGCTATTTCAAAGATATTGAAACTGATATAAATCACTGACATTCACAACGATTACGTTATAACAAAGCATTCTTTTTTTTTTTTTTTTTTTTTACAAGAAAATAAATTGATTACAGCACTATCTTTGAGTAATAATTGTTGAAATATGCGATTTGAAATTTAACAATTTTTTGCATGTTATTCGTTACATATATATTATATACCTCCTACACAGGGATGCACAAAAGTATCGACGTATAATTCTCCTTATTAGAGGAAATTGATGAAGGGGAATTTTCAACTGAGGTATACGTACACTGGTGGACAAAACTTAAGAACCACTTACAAACTGCCAATTTTCAAGCGATAATTTTTATGCGAAGAGCCAAAAGGAAGTAATATAATTCGAATAATTACTATATCTGCAGAACAGCTAGTTCATATAACATCTCATTCAGGTCACATATCATCGCAAGAGTCACAGTCACTACGGCGAAACAAAAAATAGAAAATTCCATGCTTTTCTTTTATGAGTCTCAAATGACTACTATATGTGATTCCACTGACAAGTGTGACTGCTGCTTTGTGGCGAGTCACCAGGTGACTTTACAATGTCGTTTCATTGAGACTCTCATGTGACTATCATTTCGAAATTTCAAAGTCATTGTAAGCGTTGCATTATGATAAATCATTAAATAATGTCACATTAAACTCACATGGTGACTTTCTATCACATGACTTTGTCAAATGGGGACAGAGATCCTACTGTGAAGTAACCACTGTGAAAAGTGGAGAAAAGTTTACTGAAACATGACTGAACTTAAAAATAAATAAATAATTTTTTTTTAATATTTCTAATAAAATTGTGAAATAATATTACAAGTATGTATTTTAAATTATAAGTTTTAACAAAAGATAAAAAATATCTCTAAATAAAGACGAAATCCCAACAGAGAATTAGATGTAATAAAAGGGAAATGTCGATAAAATGATGGCCGAGAAACTCAATCATCCCATTTAACCATCCTCATGTAACAGAGAACCAATGTAAATTTATAGCGACTCTCGCTTTTTTTTCTGCGTTTTTACAGACAATTTTAACAGTAATTTTTTTTAAATGATTTAGTTTTGTTAACTTATCCGGAAGGTGTTGGAATATGTTTCATAATCTGTGATAGATACATGATTTCTTCTTTCTTGTTTTGATTCAGATCGACTTATTCCCTAATAAAGTCATTAATTATGTAATTAATACTAAAAATAAATATATCATGCAATACGGCATCAAATATTACTTCCAGTCTATAAATCCTTTTAAATTATACACAAGAGTTTAAATTATCCTGTAGTGTGTTTAGCATCAACTAAGAAGAAATAATCGAAACTATTTCTTTAACTTTTATTTCATTTGAGTGTTTTTTTCTTTTAACTGCTCCTTTAATAAATACATCTTTGATAACCTTTTAATAGATAATTTGGCATGCATAAAAGCCGTCATCAAATAAATTTCTCCTGAAAAATAAAATTTTGCTCATATTCCTTAAAGATGATATACAATCTCGAATGAAAACTAGTTGAATGTGTCAATCCCGAAACTTTCTTCTATCTCATAAGTACATTTTAATATTTTTTTTAAAAAAAAAACGTGGTGACCCCAAAGTTACCCACTATCGAATTTCCTCGAACATTTGACCTAGCCTAATGAGATTCTGGTATCCGAAAAGCCTAAAAACGCAAAATTTAATTAATATTCTGAGAAAATGAGCTTAGTAGTGCCTCATGTTGGGTAATTTATACTAAACCCTAATAAGCATCTATTTATGTCAAGACCTAACAGGATCTGAAATTTGATGGAATTTCGTCCATTAGTTCTTGAGATATAGTTATAACAAAAAATTTGCAAAAATAGCACAGCAACACCATATCTTGGACAATTTATGCCAAAACGTAAAAAAGCGTCTAATTATGTTATGGTGTAAAAGAATCTGAAGTTTGATGAAATTCTGTGCATTAGTTCTTGAGATATAGCTAGTTTTTTAAAAAAACGTGTAAAATATAGCACTGCAGCACCATCAGTTGAAGGATTTATAACAAAACGTAATCATCGTGTAATTATGTTATATTTCATTTTGTAACAAAATCTGAAGTTTGATGAAATTCTGTGCGTTGGTTGTTGAGATATAGCTATCGGAAAAATCGTACAAAATGCAGCATAGTTGCACCACCTGTTGCAAGGTTAATACCAAAATGTAATCAGCGTCTAATTATGTTATATATTCTAGTGTAAAAGAAACTAAAATTTGATGAAGTTCTTTGCATTAATTCTTGAGATATAGCTATCGCAAAAATCGTGCAAAATGTAGCATAGCAGCGCCACCTATAAAGCAGTTCATAACAAAACCTTATCAGCGGCTATGTATCTCAAGGTATCACGGAATCTGAAGTTTGGTGAAATTCTGTGCATTAGTTCTTGAGATATAGCTATCATGAAAAACGTGGCATAACAGCGCCACCTGCTGGCCAATTTACACCAAAACGTAATCAGCGTCTATGTATATCAAGGGGTCACAGAAGCTGAAGTTTGGTGAAATTTTGTGCATTAGTTCTTGAGATATAGCAATCTTGAAAATCATGAAAAACGTAGTATAGCAGCGCCACCTGCCGGCCAATTTTTACCAAAAACCAATGGGCACTAATTCATATCAAGGTCTAACTAAATATAAAATTTTATTAAATTTCGAGCATTAGTTCTTGAGATAGAGCGCCCACAAATTTTTTGTCACATACAGACAGACAGACTCACAGACAAACACACAGACTCACAGACAGACACACAGACTCACAGACAGACATTTTCTAAAAATAGTCAAAACGTGTTCAGGACCTTCTAAAACGTATAAATCCGTCGAAAACCGGAAGTCGAAAATTTTCATGAATCCAATACTTTCTTCTTGTAAAGATAGAAGAAAGTAAAAACTAAGTCAATTCAAGCTTTCATCCTCATGTACTGATTTTATTTATGGTTTAGTTAAAAGTTCAATATGTATGTGTTGTTATGATTGTTAGAAAACAAAATGAAAAAAAAACGAAACTTGATATTTTATAAAATAAACAACTTTCAAGTCTACGGTTTTGAATGGTAATAAAATAAAAATGTGTTTCCCTTTTTTCTTAATCTTTTTAAAACTTTCCAATCAAGATTATTAATTCGGTTTGTCAGTATGTCCTTAGTCCCTACACTGCCGGAATTTTTCAGCTTGGGCCAGCCTGGCCCGGACGGTGTAAAAGTGAGAAGCTCAGCCCGAACTCGGCCAGTTTGTACTTTTTTAGTTCACGACCCGGCCCGTATAAAAATAAGTAAAAACAAACCCGGTTCAAGCAGAAAAATAAATAAATCCGCTCAGGCCCGACTCAATTTCTAGAATTTCATTTTTAGGGTTTCGTACTTAAAAAGGAAAAACGAACCATTATAAAATCACTCCTGTGTCTGTCTGTCTCACCCATTTTACTCGTAAAGTATAGATCGTGGAAAGATCAGACTGGGGGTGTGGGTGGGGGAATTGTAAAGATTATTTACCCAAATATGTTTAAAGATTATTAGACATTCACAAATACATTTAGGTAAAATGTAGAGGGGATAATTAAGTTACTTGAAAAAAAATAAATCTTTTTTATCATATGCGGTATCGTGTAAAAACTTTCCTAATGCCGAACTGAAAAAAAAGGCAGTTTTCTTAAATTTAAGTATTACATTTTCAGAGATATCGTCGAAAATGGAATGCAAAATTATGTCGCTTTCTCCCGCCTATATCCGAATCTACTTGAACTAAAATTATGAAAATATTAGCAGTTATAGAAGTTAATTTAAATATTGAAGGAAAACTAAGGAAATTATGATACACAGTTTCTGAGAAAATTGCATGTTTCCGTTAGGCATGAATTTCTATTTGTGGACGTATAGCAAAAAAGTTGAGACTCACGGGAGCTATTTATCGTAGCAGAAAGATTGTTGATAATGATTTTCGAAAAAAAAAAAAAAAAAAAAAAAAAAAAAAAAAAAAAAGACCTCTTTTGGTTATTTCCTTTTATAAAATAGAGCTTTGCATGAAGTGGGTGATTCTACAATAAGAGATAATTTGTACGGCAATCCGTTTAAAACAGATTTTTTATTCTATATGTTGCTATTTTTTTGCAATGAATCGCATCATATTAATATACTTTATTAAATAACATCACGATTGAATGCCTAATTAAAACACATTTTTCTGAAATTTCTTACAAAGTCTAAAAATGTTTCTACCCTGGCATGTCCCCTTGCTGGTTTCAATTTAACTTTCAAACAGTACATATATTTTTTCCATCAGATGCTTAACTAAAGTATGTTTAATTGGAATTTAAGTAAGTATACTTACATTTATAAAATATAAAATAAAATAATTTTGTTAGTTTCAAATAATTTTTTAAAATTAACTTTTGTCCCGCTTTTTTTTTGTGTATCTATCCTGTCAAATTTCGTTTCACTGAAACAAATATAAATTCAAGAATGGCTATATTGGAAGTAGCGCTTAAGGACATCTATCGGCTTGAAGTTAGCAATACTAAATACGCAAGCCATTTAAGCGTAACCATTTTTAGTTGCTGCAGCGCGACCGTGCGGTGTAGTGGTTTCACAAGGTGATCGTGTTTCTCCCCTGGTAAGTCATAAAACTTATAATATTCATTTAATTCAATTGCATTTACTGCCCTAATTAAACAATACAGTAATAATTAAAGTGAAATATACAATTAACCCAAAAACTAATCCAGTCAGTTAAAAAATTTGAATTTATCATGAAAATGTCTCTCCCCTGCCGTATCTCCGCTGTCAAGGTAACTGGTGTAATTTTGATAATGAAGTTGAAACAGAACAGCTCTGTAAATTATTTATTGGCGGACTCAATTATAAAACTACAGAAGAGCCACTCAAATCTCATTTTGAACAATGGGATGAAATTGTTGATTGTGTTGTGAGGAGGGAACGCAATAAACGCAGATCACGTGGATTTGACTTTGTGACATTTAGACGTGCCCATATGGTTGATGATGCTCAAGCTGGTAGACCTCATAAAGATGATGGCCGTGAAGTGGAGCCTAAGAGAGCTGTTCCTCGTGATGATTCAGATAAACCTGAAGCACAGATGACTGTTAAAAAACTGTTTAAGGGACCTTCATTTCTTCAGAACAGTGATTATCCTCAACGTACAATAACCATACCAGCAACAAATGAGGAGTTCAATAAAGAGCTCAAAATTAATGTTAAAATCGTTAATGAATTTAATGTTGTAAATTATAATATTACCGATAATTGTTTTGTAAATAACTTTATTAATCTTAGTAATAATTACTTAACGCTTGTGTGTATTCTTAGTTATATTTTCAGATTTGTGATGAATGCAGGTATGCCTCTTTATAAGTGTAATGAACCCTTGAGTACGTCAGATTTGGAATTGGCAGAGAAATATTTAATTAAATTAGTGCAAAATGAAGCCTTCAGTACCGACATACATAGTCTTCAGACTAAAGGATCGGTAAGTCCGAGTAGCAAGTTAAAAGGCCTCAACCCTTACTTAGATGAATTTGGAATTTTAAGGGTTGGTGGCAGGTTAAATAATAGCAATTTGAATTTTTCAAAAAAGCACCCGGCGATTTTACCAAAGAGTAATAAATTTACTGTAATTGTTATAAATTATTATCATAAAAAATATTTGCATGTTGGTGCGTCAACTTTACTATCCTTAGTAAGAAATAAATTTTGGCCAATAAATGGTCGTGCAATGTGTCGAAAGGTGGTTCATCAGTGCATTCCATGTTTTAAAGCTAAACCAGTTATTGCAAATCAATTGATGGGCGACTTGCCCAGGGATAGAGTCCAATTAGACTATTGCTTTAATATTTCGGGTGTTGATCTGTGTGGACCATTTATGATCAAAATTGGTTATGCACGTAAGACCATCTTACAAAAAATTTATGTCTGTATTTTTGTTTGTTTTGTATTTAAGGCTATACACATAGAAATTGTTTCAGATTTAACTTCCGAATCATTTATTGCGGCACTGAAAAGATTCATAGCACGCAGAGGTAAATGTGCCAAATTCTATTCTGATAATGCAAAAAATTTTATTGGGGCAGATAAAACACTTAGAGTCTTTTATGAATTAGTAAGAAAACCTGATGAGAAATTAGCAGCATATTTGTCTAGTGAAGGCATTGAGTGGAAATTTATTCCCCCCAGATCACCCAATTTCGGGGGTCTTTGGAAGGCCGTAATAAAATCCTTTAAATTTCATTTTAAGAGAATTGTGGGAGGTGCTAATCTCACTTATGAGGAATTTCTTACAGTAGTGATACAAATAGAGGGAATATTAAATTCGAGGCCTTTGAGTCCATTATCAGATGACGCAGATGATTTTGGAGTCCTAACTCCAGCTCATTTTCTTATAAACAGACCATTAAATGTCATTATTGAGCCTGATTTAACCAATATAAGAGAAAATCGCCTCAAAAAATGGGAAAGAATAACTAAAATTGTACAACTTTTGTGGCGCAAATGGCACCACAATTATTTAAGTGAATTACAACAGAGGGGTAAGTGGAGATTTGAAAAGGATAATGTAAAAATAGGAGATCTAGTGTTGTTAGTAGAGGAAAATATATCAAGCAATAAGTGGCCTTTAGGCAGAATTATTGAAGTATATTATGGTAATGATAAGAAAATTCGCGTAGTTCAGGTAAAGACTCAGAATGGAATTTTTAAAAGATCGATTAGTAAAACATGTATTTTACCTATGCCTGAAACCCATAGTACTTAAAAAAAAGTGTATATATATATGTGTGTGTGAGAGAGTTATATTGTTTTTTCTTTCAATTTTATATTTAAGTAACGTATATAGTGAACTTTTGTATTTATTTGTGTAATTAGTGTACTTAGTAAAAAAATAGTTATTATTGAATGTGAAACATGTCAATGGGGGCCGGTATGTTCCATGTAGGCAGACGATACCGTGCTACCTAAATTAAAATGTCAGTGTTGAGAAACTGAAGAGAAGTGAAGTGTTTTTTCTGTTTTTATTCTAAAGTTGTTTTTGAGATAAATGCAGACGATAATGCAGCAGTGAGCTGCGAGTGAGTGTTATTCCTTTAATAAAGAGTTTTTTAATATAACCAGTGCCTATGGAAGAATTGTGTTGTGTGTGCATTATTTTACAAAGGGTTTCAAATTTCAAATTTCAGTTTACGCTACTTAACTACTCGTTAGGACTCAGATTTTTAGATCAAAATTTAAGTTTAAGTCTAAGCTTTCGAAATCATTTAAAGAAATACAAAAAATAACGTTAAAAAATAGTTGTTTGTTACTCCAAAGTCTAAAGCGGCCCCTATCGGCATTTTTTGAAATTGAACTTTAAAATTTTATTTCAAGAAAATACTGGCATAAAGAAAATTTTTTGCAAAAACCGCAAACGAATCGACCAATTTTTCCATTTTTTATAATCATTTGAAATTTCGGACCCTAAACTTTAATGCCCCCTATCTCCTTGGGAATACGTCTGGGGCCCTTAGTCTCCTATTTAATATTATTTGTCTTTAAGTGTACTATAACCCCTTAAAGTTCTGCCCATCTTTTATGAATCACCCTGTATATATATATATATATATAAAGTACAGAGGAAAAATTTTCTTATCTCTTAACATTGTGAAGAATAACACGTTATAGTTTTTACTTTTAATAAAGTAAAACAGATGACTGCACTAAACATAACTTTTGTGCTATCCGATTCTCTGTATTTGACTTGATTGTTATTAATGCTTGAAGAAAGCAGTTTTATTTACATTTCTATGCGGGGTCGATGAACTTACAGTACACAATATTAATTTTTTGGAACTGCGTTCAATGAGGCTCTACAACAAAATAAAATTTACTAACAAATTTCATACATGAAATGACATTTGTTTATTCCCAAGGTTTACCAGTCTCAGTCTGATGAACTGCATCAAGATAAAGCAAAAGCAAGCAGCCAAGAACCAAATATCACAATACTGTTAATTTCTTACACAAAATGGAATTTGAAAATATCCTTCACTGATATAGGGTAACATCCCCAGTAATTGGCACATTAAGGATTTGTCTTTAAAATTACTTCTGTTTTCATTACCAAGAAATAAAATATTTACTTGCAAATATTTTTAAATCAAATAGTGCATATCTGTGCATCTATTTTGTCCACTAAAAGCAAAAATATTTGAAAAAGTATTTTTATAAAAATATATCTATAGAAAGTTGCTGTAATCACCAGTAATTGGCACTTAGACTTTTACACAATTAAAGTAACCCTTTTCAACTAAACAAAACTGTTGTCAATTAAAATTTAAAATGTACTATAAATCAGATAATAACCGATTGAAATGCATGCCTTTCTTAAGCCAGAGAAGAAGCATTTGCAACAAAAATGGCTAATTTGATACAAGCCATAATTGTTTCTCTTTCCTAGGCATTATTGTCATTTAGTAGCATAAATCAAAGTTATAATCTGTAAAGTAAATAAGCATATAACTGGTATATGGTCTTACATTTTTAAAAGACTGGATATAAATCTTATTTTAGCACATTTTTGTGGGATGTGCCAATCACTGGTGCCTGCCAATTACTAGGGATGTTACCCTATATGCTATTTACGCTGATGTACCAATCTTTTTTGAATGTTTGGGCTTTTAAAAGACGCGTTAATCAAACGTCGACCTACGACTTTTCATGGACTTTGGAAAGCTGATCAAGAGAAACGAGCCAAAATACCTCTTCCAAAACCACAAAACTTCAAAATTAGTCGAATGAGCCAATACCAAAATTTTGGAAAAAATATTTTTTCACCCTCAACAACTCTAATTTTTAAGATATTTTCAAACTCATTTCTAAAAGTAAAAACATAAAACTTGCTGAGGTGAGTTTTGAAGAGATGTATAAAAGGAAGTGTGATTTCCTTTTTTCGCTCAATTTATTAGAATTTTATTTATAAACAATTATTTTCTCAGTGTGAACATTTTTTTCGTTCCCAGATCTCCGGCTACGGAAAATTCTGTTAAAAATGTCAACTTTGACAGCATTTTTTTACAATATTTTCTGCATTTATCAAAAAAAGCGACAAGCTTATTAAGCAGAGCAGTCGAGAACAGCTTTAAAGAATTCGTGACATAAATGTGGTATTATCGTGCAAAAAAAGTCACTAAATCTTAAAAGCCGATACTCGTCAGCGTATTGTAGAAGTACTGAACATCGTAAAAATAAGTATGGAAGAATATATAGTTTTTTAACACTCTTTTTAAGCAAATAATAAAACTTTGTAAAAAATCACCATAAAATATAAAAACACGCAGGGGGACGTTTCGAACTGAAAATTTTAACAGCTCGTCTTCATCGGCAACCGAAATAAACAAGCGTCTGTAAAGGGGCCGTCAATAAATAATGTCACGAGTTTTTTACATATTTTTGACTCCCCCCCCCCCGTTTGTCACAAAGTATCACACTTCACATTACTCCTCCCCCCCTCCCCCCACCCCCGTCTCAAGATCGCTCCTTGAATACTTTTTCGATTTTGGTCGCAGACATTTTTTATGAAGTTACTTTCACTTTCAGAACCGGTTCAGATAGTGAAAGTAACATTATAAAAAATACTTGCGGCCAAAATTGAAAAAAAGTAATCAATGAGCGATCTTGGAGAGACCTCAGCTATCCAATGCAGAAAAAAAAAATAAAAAAGAAAAGAAAGAAAGAACGAAAAAAAAGAAAAAATTAAAATACCAAAATGCGAAAGTGTTGTTAGAAAAATGCCTCCCCTTAGGAATAACATTAGCTCACGAGTGTCATCGCGGGCAGGGACAAGACCCTTAACCCTTTAAAGTTCACTACAACTTTATTTAAAAAAATTCCTGAAATAACTTCAAAAATAGTTTTTAGACATGTAGCTGATAATAAATATGCATTCAAAAAATCTTTTTAATTGTTAAATTTCAAGAATTCTGTGGTTTCCTACGGAAACCAATGAACAGTAAAGGTCTATTTATCTTTCCTAAATATACCAATTCAAAAAATTATTTAAAATAAAAACAACAAATTTAGAAATATAATACAAATACACTGAAATGCTAATATAAACAAGAATTTAGTTTATTATTATTGTTATTATTATTATTATTATTATTATTATAACTTTACAGAAGTTTTAAAAAATTGCAAAATTTTTACACTAATTATATTAAGAGTTTAGATTTTTAACGTAGAATTATGTATACATATAAAATTATTTGCATTTATAAAAAAAGAAATATATATTTTATATAAGTTATTACTGATACTTTTGCCAAGAAATGAACATACAAAAGAAATAAGCCAATCACAAAAAATAAAAAAGTTGTCATAATAATAAAAGTGATGATTATAAGAAAAGCAATATGTAAATATCTTAATTAATAAGAAATAAAAAAAAATATTTTAATATATATATATATATATATATTAGGGATGAGATTTCCGCGTTTTTGGACACCGGTATTTTGTTAGAGGAAATATTATTTCATTTAATCTGAACATTTTTGCGATTTAACTCAAATACATTTTATCCAAGTTAATACTGGTGTGAAAAAACGCGGAAATCTCATCCCTATTATATATATATATATAGTAAAAATTCACGACATATTTTATCTACATACACAAAAAAATAATAGTAAAATAAAAGTTATGTGTATACATAAATCCACAAAATATAAGTAAATTTAAGGATACAAATTATAGTTTTGAGGATTGGTCCGCCGGTAATTAAGGTTGTAACTAATATTATTTCCATACCTTATGAAATTTTTGAATGCATGTAAAGTAATTGTCAAAGAAAGCTACATGATTTCTCCCTAACAATTTCTGGCTTAGATTTTTAATTACTCTCTCACCAAGATTTCTTTCTATATCGTCAGTTTTTCCGGTGCAAATTTGAAATTCGCATGCATAGCCACTTTGATCACACCTCATCCACACTTTATAACCTCATTTGATGGGGGTTTGGGGCATATTCAGAGATGATCAGCCCTTGAACTTTATCATGCTTTCATCAATTGACTGCTTTTGTCCAAGTTTTAGAGCATTTAGAAAAGTTTTTGATAAACAGTGAATCAATGGCAGGGTTCGCACAGTTCTACCACTAAATTTTAAGAATATTTTCGAAGTGTTTCACTGCAGAAAAATACCGTAAAATCTGTGTATTAAGTTAGGGATTGTGAAGGTTGTGGTTTAAAAGTTAAATGTAAACTTTCTTAATTTCAATAGTGGTGCGAGAGTCCTTGGAAATTTTAAGGAGTGTGCGAACCTTGATCAATGGTCTCTTTATATAGCTTGTCAAAAAAATTTCTGTTTTCTGGGGTCGTAGGCTTTTATCATTCAAACGCAAATTTCTTAAAATCCAAATAAATTTTCTAACTGATATCAGTCGAGAAATAAAATCATCGTGCAAAATCTCATTTGTGGACCAAAAATCTCTGTAGCTGGGTAATGTTTTAATTCCCATTATTATATTTTTCGCAAAAAAAAATTATCATTTCCTCTGGAGTCACTGGAATGAAAGCACCACCTTTTTGGGTGCCATACAAATTAGTTTGATAAACTATAGTTCCTATGAAACTTATGGAGAATAGAGTGAAAAAGGTGGAAATAATTGTTGGAACTGCTAGAGATGGTATGTCTTCTGCAATGTACTTTCTGCGATAAATTCTATGTTTCGTTTCTTTTCTTGACCTTTACTTTTCCATAATATTTTTGAACTTCTGGAAGGCCCTGGAAAATTTCTTTCATCAATATTTGCTTCATCATCAACATCAGATTTTTACTTGAATCTGAGTGTTCACTGATATAATCTTCTGCATCACTCTCAAATGATGCATTTGATTCATCATCGGAAGGTAAATTTTTGAATAATAGTTTGAATAATAAGCATCTACAATTTTTAATCTTTTTTTTTCGACATTTTATGTTTTAAAAATAAAATTGTATCCAAAAATATTTAAAAATAGAAGATCATAAAAATTGCTATAAAGTTTTAATATAAAAAGAGAAATCACTGATTTTAAAGAGAAGAGAATCAAAAATAAAATTAATAGTAACACATTGCTCAGTGGTGCACAAAACAGGAATTTTAATATACATTAGTACATATTAAAATAAAATAAAACTTTCAACGTTTCGCGCCGTCTTCTGCGGGCGTCTTCAGGAAAATATGAAATCGAAGGACTACGTTTGCATCTGTTCGAGAGATAATATTTCTACTAAATTAAAAACTAAATGAATTAAAATTTTAAAAATGTTGCCAATTACACGTGAGTAAAAATTAAAATATTGCAAGGAAATAAAAATTTTAAGGTTTTATGATGTTATGCCATATTTTTTTTACTCACGTGTAATTGGTAACATTTTTAAAATTTTAATTCATTTAGTTTTTAATTTAGTAGAAATATTATCTCTCGAACAAGATGCAAACGTAGTCCTTCCATTTCATATTTTCCTGAAGACGCCCGCAGAAGACGGCGCGAAACGTTGAAAGTTTTATTTTATTTTTAGGTAGCTTTCATTACAAAAAGTAAAAAGCTACCTATTGCAGCCGTCCGGAGGAAAGCACTTCCGGAAAATTTTGGTATATTTTCACCGATCATGACCCCCAGACCCCAAAACCACCCTCCGTTCAAATGTTGACATATATATACATATATATATATATAACCATATATATATATATATATATATATATCTGATTTTTGTCATGCGATAACTAACGTATTTATGAACCGATTTGAATGAAACTTGGTATGTACATAGTACATACAAATGTCTCGACCGAGTTCGTTGGTCAGCATCATCCGCCATTTTGTTTCAAAATAGCGGCCATTTTAAATTTTTTAAAAAATTTAAAATTTAAAATTAAATGCGAAAAAATTAAAAGTTGAAAAATATTTTTCTTTTACGTGTTAGAACTTAAAACAACGATTCCAGAACACTTTTTATTTTGTCTATATCTTAAAAAATGATTGAGTTATAGCACTTTGAATTTTTCT
Source organism: Maratus speculifer (assembly GCA_964019185.1). Lineage (NCBI taxonomy): Eukaryota > Metazoa > Arthropoda > Arachnida > Araneae > Salticidae > Maratus > Maratus speculifer. The sequence goes on along the minus strand of OZ025301.1, from coordinate 214,612,906 downwards.
AATGGCTGCCATTTTGAAACGATCTGATTTTTGTCACGTGATAACACGCGTATTTATGAACCGATTTCAATGAAACTTGGTATGTACATAGTACATACAAATGTTTCGACCGAGTTCGTTGGTCAGCGTCATCCGCCATTTTGTTTCAAAATAGCGGCCATTTTAAATTAAAAAAAAATAAAATTTTAAATTAAATGCGAAAAAATTAAAAGTTGAAAAATGTTTTTCTTTTACGTGTTAGAACTTAAAACAACGATTCCAGAACACTTTTCATTTTGTCTATATCTTAAAAAATGATTGAGTTATAGCACTTTGAATTTTTCTAATGGCTGCCATTTTGAAACGATCTGATTTTTGTCACGTGATAACACGCGTATTTATGAACCGATTTCAATGAAACTTGGTATGTACATAGTACATACAAATGTCTCGACACAGTTTGTTGGCCAGCATCATCCGCCATTTGTTTCAAAATGGTGGCCATTTTAAATTTTTAAAAAATTTTTAAATTTAAAATTAAAAGCGAAAAAACCAAAATTTGAAAAATATTTTTCTTTTACGTGTTAGAACTTAAAACAACGATTCCAGAACACTTTTTATTTTGTCTATATCTTAAAAAATGATTGAGTTATAGCACTTTGAATTTTGCTTATGGTTGACATTTTGAAACGGTCTGATCTGAACGATCCACAATGTTGCTTTAAAATGGCATACACTTCATGACATCGTGGAATTTGGTGACTCTCTAAATCGCTTAAAATAAAACCAGGTTGAATAAAAAATGACTAATTTCTAAAAATTCCTATTAATATTCAGTCTTGACAAAAACTAGTATTCAATCTTATAAAATCACTAATTTTATAAGATTATTTCCACTAATTTGAGCTTAGTATTTTTGAACAATGTAACTTACCTTAAAATAAATAAATAAATATATAAGTATATGAAAGCTACCTCTTCCTCCCGGCATTGCCGGAAGGACTTTAATATGTACTAATGTATATTAAAATTCGTGTTTTGTGCACCACTGAGCAATGTGTTATTATTAGTTAAATTTTATGGTGCAACTGTCCTATATATATTTACAAAAATAAAATGTTTTATGCATTTCTATTTATTCCATTATCCCCTAAAAAGAATAAACAGAAGTAACAAGTAATTCAGGGTTGTTATAGTCATCCAACTAAAAAAAATAGTATCGTGCTTTTATTCTCAGTTACATAAACAAAGCGAAATATTTTTTCACCTGCCACTCCTCGCGCGTCGAAATCCGACACTTACTGGAGTTTGGTTTCCTGGAGAAACCAATCATTTCCTATAACATTTTGACCCATCCATTTTTATTTATCTAAATAATTGAGTGTTTTAATTTATAACTAGGAAGAAGTAGAGTAAATCCACAAGCCATAATTAAATTTTGATAATAATTTCTTTTTAAAATAATGAATGGAATTTATGAAACATAAAGTGACATACATATTTTGTTTCGTTTGAAGTCGAAAGTCTTATGATTTATTTTGCTGCTCGAATCTAGCTAAAAGAGAATGTTTTAAAGTTTCAATTAATCGCAATTCAGTAGAAAAAATACGTAAAATAAGTTTGAGAATAAAGTCTGAATGTGTGGTTTCCGTAGAAAACCAATGAACGTTAAAGGGTTAATGAATAACACATGCTTTAACAATATGTCGTTCATAAAAAACAATTCCGGATATCTCCTCTGCATCCTACTAAATTAAAGGAAGTGAAACTAGAAAAAAAGTGCGTGCCCCGATATCGCTGTATCACGTGCCTTGGGAAATACAGAAAACGAAGCAATCGACCTCCACCTGTGAGGGTTGCAACATCTCTAAACTCTGTCGGTTTAGTAGCGGTTTCGCTTAGCATACTTTCGCTCGTGTTTCGGAAATGCTGATAACAAGATCAACAAAAGATTTTATTGTCTTGTTTGCGATTAATGTCATTTTTTCGTGAATGTATTTATTCAGCAGTTCAAGTGCAGCGAATGTGAATGATACATGTAAAATGCCATGAGCTCAAAAAATCTTGTGGTAAATATTCAGAAATAAGGTAATATGAAATTTAAATAGTTATATTTGACAAAAAAAGTTTTAGATAATATTATCAATTCATAAATTTGCATGCATAAAAGTTAAATAGGAAAAAAAAAAAACCTGACATTTTATTAAAAACGATTTTTAAGTGATTAAAAATAAATTGAAATACAATTTATGAAATTGTAATTTATTGTTGTGCAGAAAGTGATAATTTTGAGAAACTTTTCTGTGATTTTGTGTTATCTACAAAATGATTTGTAAAAGGTTTTCGTAAAATTGTGCAATTTAGTTATTTATTTATTTTGCAGGAACTGTGAATTTTTAAAAATGCGCATATTATTTTTTAATTACTAGTGTGTGGGGGGAGGGGAGGACTCTGTGCCCTACGCTAATCAACCACCACTGAGACATTGCAAATTCTAAAAACACGCTAATTTGATAGGAAGATTGAACTATAATTAGAAAAAATCAGTGGCGATCTCCCTGTCAACGGGTTTTCGTTCATTGACATTTGATTGAGAAAGTTTAAGGCCGGATCAGCTGCTGTTAAGCATCTATCAGTTTTTTTCATGTCTCATTTAATAAGATCAGTTAACTTAAGTTCACGGAGTCTTTGCCACTATGTATTTTTTAACAATGCTATAAGGAAGTTTTAAATAAGGCATTTTATATGTGTCGTTTTAAATCTGATGCATATTTCGTCAAAATGTTCTTTCTCTTTTTAATATTCACATGAAAATACTGTTGTTGTTAGAAAGAAAATATTAATTGCGCAGTCTTAGAACTCACAACAATTGTTTAAAAAATCGTCTCAAAATATGAAATAAATACCTCGTGTAAATAATTTTTTATTTAAAATGTTTGGCAATATTTTTATTCGGTAATTATAAATAAGATATATTTTCTTCTATTTATTGTTTTTAACACATTTTAATGAATTTATTATTTTAAAGTTTTCTTACTCTTTTTAATATTCATGTGAAAATAGAAAGGAAAGCCTTACGTAATCATTTAATTATAATTTGAAATGGGTTTCTTTTCTGTTTTTGATATTTAAGTATAACTAAATTTTTTATTTGAAAGATATATTATTCTTTGCGTTATTTTACAATTGGCAACAATTTAAAATAATAACTTTTTCTAAAATATGTAAATAATAATAATAATAATAAAGATTAAATTCCCGTGTATAGTTATTACTCAATGGAGCGATTTTGACTACAATAATGCAGTCGAACTTCATTAACATGAGCCTCAAGGGGAATCAAAATTTTATTCATGTTAACAGTAATTCATGTTATCAGTATTGTGTTCGTTTTTATAAGGGATTGTTAAAATAATTCATATTAAAAGTAATTCACGTAAAGCGTATTCATGTTAATGATGTATTACCAATTTTCATATTTTTGTGCGGAAAAGTTTTCTTAATATTGACAAAGAAAGACCCAAGGTCACAAAACGTTCATTTATTGCGGCTAATTTAAAAAAAAAAAAAAAAAAATTTAGGGCTTTGTTTATTTTATGAAAATTTCATTCAACTTTTTCACTGTCTGTCCGTAGACCCGTCACACCCTCGCATCGGTACCATCGCGAAACTTCGCCGGGCCTGATCAACCTGGCAACTTTACCCTAAATGAAATTTTGACTTATGGGTGTATTTCGATTCAAACTGCTTATTTTCCTATTTATTTTTAAATTCATTTTTGCTCTCATATGCATCAAACTGGCAAATTGTCGTATTTAGAAAGTACACAGGGTGCCGTGACTGTCGATTCTTTGATATATGCAGAAAATATTAAAAAAAAAAAAAAAAAGCAATCAAAAACGGCATTTTTAGCAGATTTTTCCGAAGCGGCAGATTTGGGAACGAAAAAAAGTGTCATACTGAAAAGATAATTGTTCATAAATCTTCAATTGATCAAAATCAAATTCTAATGAGTGGAGCAAAAAATGACATCACACGGCACCTTGAACATCTCTTCAAAAATCCTCTCAGCAAGTTTCATGTTTCTACGTTTAAAAATATGTCTGAAATTGTATCGGAAGATTTCGAGCTGTTGAAGATGGAAAAGCGTTTTTTCGAATACACCATTATGCTTGCGCTCAAACAATCACCACAGGGCCGTAGCTAGACGTAAACAATAGAGAGGGGGGGGGGGGGGGCTCAAGAGAATGCAGGGGAGGCTCGTATTTTTTTTCTCTCTCTCTCTCTGACGCAGAAAGATAAATTAGCGCATATTCACATTGTAGGTACTATGTTTCTTAGTAAACTGTTTGTAATTCTGCAAAACTGTGAAAGGGTCTCAAAACTAAATTAGGTTTTTGAACCGAATTTCTTTTGAATTTTCGGAACAGAAATTCATGGAGTGACCTTGAAATCTTCTCCAGTAGAGGCTCCAAATATTTTAGAGGAGGCTGAGCTGCCCATAGCGCCCCCTTAGCTACGGCCCTGAATCGCCATTAATATTGTGTGTATATGTTTTAGATAATTTGAATCTAATACATATTCTGTTATACGAATTTTTTTTTAAATGTGCATTTTAAAAGAATTAATTTGTGGATAAAGGATTAATTAAGTGAATGAGTATTTCCTTTTATCTCATTATTTAAAATACATTATATATATCTGCACCATTCCCATGTGATCTTACATTTGATGTAAATTGTAAAGTTTTTTTTTTTTTATGAAGTAGGGAAATATACATTTAGAATTATCTAACAAAAAAGTACTAAGAAAGCCCTTTTTTATCCGATATTAGGTCTAGAATTTCTGTTTTCGATTCAGTTTACATCAGGGCCATAGCTAAAGGGGCGCTAAGGGGGGCTCAGCCCCCCTAAAATATTTTGAGCCTCCCCTAAAAAAGATTCCAAGGTCACTAAATGAATTTATGTTTCGAAAATTCAAATTAAATTCTGTTCAAAAAACTAATTTAGTTTTGAGACCCTTTCATAGTTTTGTAGAATTACTAAATTGTATCTAAAATAAGTGTTTTAACACTCCGTCATCCTATTTGTACATATGAAGCTAACATGATATTTAATTTTGCACCAGTTATATACTCAACATTTTCATCATCATATACTTATTGCATAAAATGTCGTTGTTAAAACAATTTAATGTAAAATATAGTGCCTACAATGTGAATATGCACTAATTTATCTTTCTGCGTCAGAGAGAGAGAGAGGGAAAAAAATTATGAGCCCCCTACAGTCGCTTGAGCCCCCCCCCCCCCCGCCCTATAGTTCACTTCTAGCTACGGCCCTGGTTTGCATAAATGAAAATCAATCATAAAACATTAATAGTACTGAGTTCTTGTGCATAGGAATAGACGAAATAAAAATTATTTAATGAATATCTTTTTTAAAAAAATATATAAAAATCAAATCGATTCTTTAGAAGCTCACGTTGTACAATATCAACAGATAAGAGGAGGAAATTTATTGTATCCTTTAAATTTTTTAAATGAGTGGAGGAATCCATTCACTATATGACTGTTGATGAAATTAAAGAATTAAACATATTAGATTTCTTTTACGATGTGTATAACAGCATTGATGATATTGAGGTAAAATTGAAATCATGGTCTGTATTGACTTTTATAGCTAGTTACATTAGATATAAAATTTCACATAAATTAAAATATTGTGAGTGTATTAACATATTAGTCGAAGATAAAACTTTAGAATTAGATTGTCCGAATGAAATGTATAGATAGTTGATTTTGGCAGATAGAAAATCAATTAAAATAGCTGCAGAAAATAACTGTAAATGCTTTTCAAAAATTTCCAAAACTCATCAATTATAATTATGAAAGTATTTTCCTAAAATTTCCAAAGCCCAAAAAATTATTATGTAATTTATTATTGAAAAAAAAAATCGATTTTTATTTTATATTTAAATGCAAATATAGAAATCAACTTTTATATCTATTTAGATTTTATTTGTCAGGAATTGGAAATATCTTGATGGATAACTATACAAAAGTTTAAAAATGACAGTACGAAATTCGCTTATAATAATAATAACTATATATATATATATATATATATATATATATATATATATATATATATATATATATATATATATATATATATATATATACATTAACAAACATGAAAGCGTCATTGATAAATTTCATGTTATTTGAGTTTCCTTAATGTGTCTGTTTACGTGAGATTATTTTGTATGAGCCAATATTAAATGCCATATTTATTGTAAATTATATTAAAGTACATATTACTAGTGAAAAATGCTCTTTTAGTTGTAATATCTATTAAAAGAATGTGTATTTTAAGTATTCAAAAATTATGAAATTTGAAATTTTAATTGACAAAAAGTTGTTTTATTTTAACTGTTTGAAAAATGTTGGCAACAAAAACAACATACATGAAGGTGTTTAGATTTAATAATTTAAAAAACTGGTAAAGGTTTATTTCTTTTGTATTAATTATTTAAGAAAATATTTTTTTCCTATAGGTAATATAGAAATAGATTGAGTCTGGAAAATAAATGTATGTTTCGTTGATATATGTTTTGTTACATTAATAGTAGTGTAAATGCTCGGCCCAGGACGGTTTTTTAAAATTTGTGTTTTTAACTTAAAATGTAAAAAAAAAAAAAAAAAAAAAAAAAAAAAAATCGATAAAATAATTAACGATAAAGAAGCTTTTAGACGAGCAATGTTCGTCTAGTTTATTTCTAATAAACAGACTATTAGCATTTACAATACTTTTGCGTAAACCATATTTTCCGGCTAAAATATCATAACAAAATTTAAATTTCTTAATAAAACAAAAATTTAACAAATATGCAATAAAACTGTGCAATTAAAAATGTTAAGTAATGAAGTAACTATTGAAATAACACTAATAATTATTATTACTTTTCTATAACGCTTTGGAATTGCATTTATTTTATCGTTTACCAACCCCCCCTCCCCCCCCCCCACACACAGACAAAAATGTATGTTGATTAATAAATAGGATATGTTTTAAAGAAGTAAAACAGTCTCAGCGTGTTTTAAATCTGTCAATAAAATTTCTACGCAAAGGATGAAAACTATTTATATTCAAGGATAAGTTTTATAAATGCTTTTCACTGTTCCGTAACTTCAATTTTTTTTATGCATATAGTTTTCAAATAATATCAATACAAAGGAGAATCAAACATAGTTAATGCCCATTTTTAAAGCTGTAAAAAACTTTTGAACTTAACGTTTTAATTATCAAACGAAAGTAACGTTTATCTCGTCTTTCACAAACAATGCTAGATTTGTTTACAAAGGACAAATGCCATTGAATTTTGAAAATGACCGCCAAAAAACCCCTCCCCCCCCTGAAAAAGATTTTATTGAACGAAGGGAAGGCATTGTTGTTAAAATTGTCTTCACGCCTATTGGTAACCGTTTGACCCCAACCCCGCGACTGATGTCTTATGAATAAGCAGGGGTTGATCAACGTTACACTGTGTTTTATTATAAAGAGATTTTTTCCCCTCTTTATGAAATTTTCCAAAAACAATAATAATATCCATTTTTTCTCTTTCTTTCAGTTGCCAAAATAAACAAGAGTAATTACGAAAAGAAATCCTCTTGCGTCTGGTTTGAAAGTTAATAGAATTTTGGCTGAGTTCTTTGGATAAATATGCAAATGAAAGCATTTTAAAAAAGACGGCATAATAATGTGTTTCGAATTTTGCAGCTGATCGATCGATCACAGAAATTTTGATAGAAGGCCACGGTTATATTTAAGAAAATACCTCGTATGTAACTTAGCTTCTGATAAGCTGAAAGTGAATAATAGCTCAAGTAAGCTGAAAGTGAAAAAAAGCTCAAGTAGATTCAAACACACAGTTATATTTAAGTATTATACAATTACAATGAAAACTTGTAAGTACTAATTTATTAAGTACTAATTTTGGATGAAGTGAAAGGAAATATGCAAATGACTTAGCTATTTATAACTGAACTCTTGGAAATGAACTAATTTAGACAGTTGTGAATAAAAAATATGTCAATGATTTGATTATGAGAACTTTTAAATGAATTGTTTTTGCTGAAATGGATCAAGATGTGTAAATGACTTCATTGAGATAATAATTTATTAATAATTTAAGGAAGAACTTATAAAAGAATCAGTTTTAACAGATCTAAAAACATGTAAGATATCTAGACATTCATAAATGAGAATTTGTAAATGAATTATTTTTTTGCCGAAGTGCCTAAAAAAGATACACTTATCTATTTATAAACCGGGAATTTGTGAAAAAATAATTTATGTTGAAGAAGAAAATAATTAAGTACTTTTATAATAAAGAGCTATAAGCGGTGTAATTTTGGTAGAAATAAATTATAAATGTTTTAGCAGAAATATGTTTAAACAACCATTAATGCATTTATTTTAATTATAATTAAAAAAAAACAATAAATCTTTTAAATACAAGCATTAGACAAATGAGCAGTAAAACTACACAGTTGCTACAAATTGCAATATTTATGATTTTTAAAAAGAAATCTTTTAAAATGATATTTATATCCAGTGATAAAGACAAAGAGTGAATTACTTAAAATACAATTGAAAGTAAATTCATGAAAACATTGCAATATTTAGAATCTCTCTCTCTCTCTTTTTTTTTTTTTTTTTTTTTTTTTTTTTTTTTTTTTTTTTAAATAATTCTAACTTATATTGCTGAATATTAATCTCTAATCTAAATCTAAATCGATATTTATTGTTATTTGGAGAAAATTAAAAAAAAGTAACACAGTTGTTTAATATGTTTTTAATATTTTTGTACTATATAGAAGAACAAAGAATGAATTACAAACAAGTAAAAGTAAACTACTCGAAACATTAATTAACATGAAAATTAATATAATTTTTGGAAGATTTTTTTTTTTTTTTTTTTTTTTTTTGAGAAATATTCATTGAATAATAACATCTAGTCGAATATAATAGCCGTGATTTACGATGAATATTTGAAAAAAAAATGTCAAACAAAACAGTCTTTTAATTTATTTATAATATTTAAATACGATATCATAAACGACAATTCCTCAACAAAGAGTGGCGTAGCACTATTACCGGATATCCCTGCAAAGTTTTCACCTGTTCTCCTGCTGAGAGAGAGAAAAAAAAATAAAGTGTGAGTTACTTACAATACAATCGAAAATAAACTAATCAAAATATTACGCAGTATAAGTAAGTATAATATTTAGAATAAATTATTTTTTAACAAATCTTCTGAACTTTTGCTGAACAATAATGTTCAGTTTGAATAGAACCAAGATTTATTATAAATGTCTGGTTGTAATGTGAAAAAGAATAAACACTTTTAATTTCTGCATAAATTTTGATACAGAATTTCTATTAAAAAAACCAACAACAACATGTTTTTCTCCTAAACATGAGAAATGTTGCAATATAGTTTACATATCTACTTTATTTCACTACTTTACGCAAGTATTCTAATAAATAACGGTCTTTCAGAGAAAAAATGGCCATCAAAAAACGTACCTTTTCCCGAAAAAAAATGTCAAGCCTTATTAACCAACTGTCTTTGTTACGACGTCTACCCAATAGCTGCTCTTGTATGCAATAACATGGTGGATTTCACAAACTTTAATCGAATTCTTCAATCTGGAGAGATTTTTGAGGTGAATACGACTTACGAGATAACATTCACTGGTATAAAAAATGTACCAGCAGGGATACTGAAAGGCCTGATAGTAAACCGTTTCATTCTGGACGCCCCCGATGCTACAGTGGATGAGAAAATTTTCCAAGGAGTGATTGGCTTAAGATGGTATCATGTGCGGCGGAGTATGTGCGAGGTAATTCATTTCAATTATTCCTTTTAAAATTATTTAAAGTGTTTCTGTTTTTTTATGAACCATTAAAAATATACGTGTTTTGTAATTCGTCTAAAAATAATCATACAGTTGAAGTCGGTGGCACAAAGTATCACGTCATCGCGTTCATGATTTAAATTTCAAAATTTGTTATAAATTGATTAACATATTAAAATAGATTTGGTCTTAGTGGAAACTATGACACAGTTTTAGTGGCTGACAGATAAGTTTTCCATTGCATTTTCCTGTACCCATTGGTATGAAAAGATGGAGGACTGGGTGCAGGAAAACAAAATGGAAAACCTATGAATCCATCCTAAAATTGGGTCAGCAGATGGAGATGACTACCTTAAAGTACCGAAAATACCCCCCTCCCCCCTTCCAAAGATAAGACCTCCCTTTGTGAAACTATTCTCATAGTTACAATATTAGAAAGATAAGTACGCTGATTAAAAATAATTAAGGGATTTTCAATATTAAAAAAATAATAATAAATTTCAACATTAAAAAAAAATAAGGGATTTTCAATATTCATATATTTTACATTCTGCCTACTAAGCAAAATCAAATGCAACATTTTCTATTGGAATTTAATAGTCTTGTTTTACTACTAAAAAAACTATTTTGTAAAGTTTAAAAAAAATCCCTTTTTTTTTTTTTTCTCAGAATAACATGAAATGCAAAGAATGGAGGTAAAAGGATCAGTTAAAGCTCATATGTTGTGAAGGAGGAAAATTTTATTTGCTTTGAAAATGATGAGGAATTATTAGGCCTAAAACATGTAGTCGAACACAATCGATCTTCCAAGTCATATCTTGGTAGAAAACATCTAAAAACCCGATTTTAGCAGTTGACTCATAAGTTTATCATTGTACTTTCGAGTACCCAAAAGTATGAAAGCATGGAGGATTGGAAGCAGGAAAGCATAACAGTAAACCTATGAGTCAAGCTCTAAAATCGGGTTTTTAGATGTTTTCCTTCAAGATAGGACTTGGCAGACCGATTGCGTTTTAATATGCAAATCAAGGTTTAACTAATCCTAGATTTTCAACCGTGAAATCGATGAGATGATTGTCTGTGCTGCCGCCTCTCCGTCTAACTCATTTATTTGTTTCTGTTTGAAAATGTTTCATAATCTATGCTTGACGCATGATTTTTCGTTTATTTATTTATTTATTTAGGGTCCTCCGGATTTCAGTACCGTAAAGGATTCCATGAAAAGAATAAACATTGATTCAAGTGTCCTTACCTGTTTGGGAGGAACCTATCTTCAAAATTTGACAGCCACCATGAAGCTGTCCTTCTTCAACAATTCGATTCGTGCCATAAAACCGGATGTTTTTAAGGTAAAATATATGAATTTCATTGGTCGCCTCCTCAAATTTCATTTGTCTGATCAAGTTGTTCATCGTATCCCTTGATTTTTCTATGCTATTTTTTGATATTATCCCTTTAATGATATTTTTATTATTTTTTCTCAATTCTTTTTGCTATAGTAAACTTATTTGTATATTTTTATTGTATTTTTAGATATTTAACTAAAAATTATTTAGGATTTTACTTAATTTATATAAACAAAACAACAACAACAACAAAAAAGTATAGCTCTAGGCTTTTTCAACTGCTTTATCCTCTGGCTCATTCGACCAACCCAATGGTCCGGAATTTCTCTGAAATTCCATTTTTCTTGCTGTACATCTATGCAATACGATAAATCGATTTATCGACTTCGACTGAAGGTAAACTGGAGCAAAACGACTCCAGTAGGCACTTCTAGAGGTCTGCACGGGCCGGAATTTCCAGGCCCGGCCCGGCCCGTTGTAAAACTCAAAAGTTCGGCCCGAGCCCGGCCCGGCCCGTTCAAATTTTTATATTTTAGGCCCGGCCCGGCCCGGCCCGTAGAGAAATCAGGGAAAACAGGCCCGGCCCGGCCCGTTACAATTTCTACGATTTCTAAAAAATTCAGATTTTTATCATATAATTAAGATTTTTTTAAAGAGTACTGCATACATATCTATGGAATGATTTTACAGTATATTTTACAGGAAATACACATTAGTAACATTAATGATTACTAAGATTCTTAGGCTTTCAACATTCAAATAAAGATTCATTAAAAAATTAATGTGGCTTAGAAGAAAAGAAAAAAAAAGAAATTAAAAAACATCGTAACTTTTGAAGCTGTTTAATACAGGAAGATTTATAAAAAATATTTCTATATCATTTTATTAAAGGATTTAAATCCAAATTAATACGTTAATTCAAAGAAGCTACTTTCTGATACACTTCTAAATTAATTTTTTTCTCAGAAATGCATAAGATTAGCAGGTATCTTTATTCAGAAACTATATAATCGAATAGCGTTATCATTTTTTGATACAAGCAATTTAAGAACACTGCAAGCAAATAAAATATCGTCATAGTTAGCATTCTGAATAGAATTTCCGGAAGCGATAGCATGGAAAGGGAGAAAAACCTGCAACCATTTGAGAAACTATTGTAACTCAACAAGGTTATACAAGTATTTTATTTACCAAAAATGAAAAACGCTATTCGATTCCAAATCCTTTCAATAGTCAGGCTTATCACTTTTATATTTTTACAATTAAAAATTAATGTAAAAATGTGTCAAACTTTCGCGTTATTGAAAAATTACTTTAAAAACCATCAAGAAGTATATATCCAAAGATTAAGCTAACAAAAGTTCTTTATTTTTCTATTCATAATTTTACAAATTACGTTGTCTGCCCTACAGATCTTGAGAACAATAAAATCTTCTTTCGATCCGGCAAGTCTATATGTAGAAAAATAATGTCTTGATCTCCAATTTTGATCTTGGCCCTGCACGAGTCAGTTTAAAAACTATTAAAACGGATTACACACTATGTAACTGTCCGATGCCGATCTCTACACTGCACAAGCTACATTTTTATATTGATGCTGTCAAACTAGTATGGCTCGTGACGCACATTTATAACGTTAAAACCATTTTCGTTGAAAATAGGTTTATATTTTATAGTTTATGTTCAAATCTTCAAAACGGGCCGGTAGTCCCGAAAATTTTTATATCGGCCCGGCCCGTTTATTTTGTTTGTCGGCCCGGCCCGTTGAAAAAAACATTCTAATTCTGCCGGCCCGGCTCGGCCCGGCCCGGCCCGTTAGCAAATTTGAAACGATTCCGCCGGCCCGGGCCCGTGCAGACCTCTAGGCACTTCTAAAGATCATACATTGATTCATTCGTTCAAGGTAAAATATCATTTAAAACAAATGTACTGTGATTTATTTTGTAAGAATTATTCTTCGATAAATATACTCGTATATTAGGAATCTCCTACTATAGATTTAATCAACTAAAATAAACACTTTACATTTTGAAAATATGCTTGAAAGTGCAATAAAATAAAGAAAAGAATTTATGCGTAAGCTGTACCTATTCCTGAAATTATCCGAAATTCGATAATAACATAAACTACAAGCTTAACTTTCAAAACACAGTGGTTTTCAAAGCTGCGGCTTTGAATGTCATTTCACCATGTATATAGACGAATTTTTGTAACTTTGATATTGTTCATGGCGCCGTTGTAAAAGTCTGGGGGGGGGGGCGATGTATTCAATGTAACCATTTTATTAAACGCTGATTTTTAAATGTGTACATATCTTACTTCGCAATCCCAAAAACTGCCGTCAACTGTCCCGACAGCTGTGGATGAGAAAATGGTCACCGGAAAAAATTCCCATTCAAACGGAAAAAAAATATTGTAATTTGATTACTGCAAATAGTCAGTGTTCCGTTCAGTCACCGTTCGTGTAATATCATTCAATTTTCTGTAACCTTGTAATATTGTATAATCAGGATGATGCATTACCATGATTTTAGAGGTTTAAAAATCAGAAGAATGCAGGGAGGGGGGGGGGGGCGAACATAGCTCGCAGGCATAGAGTCAACACCGTCTCGATACATTATCACTTCTTCGAGACTGCACTGGTAAAGACTTCTGAATGCAAACTGTGTTTGAAAATTCTAATTTCTGCAATTATTATAATTCAAAATATCCGTTTTTTTTTTTTTTTTTTTTTTTTTTGTGCAACTTTAAATATGATCTATAGATTTGTTTTTATACTAAATATATTGCTAAAAGTTAGTCCAATGAAATGTCTAGCACGCTTGGAAATTCTTATTCAGCAATTTCTCTGACATAGTAAACTTCTATATATCATAAATTACATGGCGATCTGAGTCTTTATACATGAGTTAGAGCGCGAACAGACGGATAGAGAAACCGAGTTCTATTGCTCGTGCAGTGATAATATCAATAATCGGCCCGACATGAACGATAGCAAATTCAGAAGGGCGAAACTAAACCGGTAAAATTTGAACAATTTTCAATGAACATGATTGTTATGAAAATAAGTGTAAATGTGCTTCACATTCAAATGTAAGCTTGTTAGCATCAATACAAAAATAATAGATGTGCAGGATAGAGATCAACATGAGACAGTTACACGCGTCTGGGCCTGGCTTTAACATTTTCAGGTAACCTGGTCAGCCCGAGACTGGATTTAATTACACATAGGATATATGGGACATGCAATTTTTTCTGTAAAAATAGCATAATAGCGATAATGAACTTCTATTAACAAGATCTTTGGAAATATATTTTAATAAATAACTCGGAAATATTTTCAAAAATTCACTTTATTTGTTATACAACTTCAAAAGTTATAATGCTTTTACCATTTTTTTCTTTCATTTTAAATTACATTAATTTTCTTTAATGAGTCTTTATTTGAATATAATAGTTTAAGTATAATTGTTTGAATGTAATAGGCAGGCCGGTCCTGGACCAAACTTAAAATTTTTTACAATGGGTCTAGGCGGACCAAAATAACTTTCGTTCGAGCCTCTTCGAGACCAGGCTTCAGGGACATAACTACAGATAATTTTTCGAGGGAAAGGATTCAAAATTTTAAAATTTATTATTCAAAAATTTCCCAACTTGAAACAAATTGCCCTAATTTTCAACTGAAATGATATACACAATGAGTATTGTGTAGTGATCATAATACAGTCAACAAAATAATAAAAATTGCATATTTTTTTACTATTTTAAACAAGAAAAAGTCTTTCAAAAATCTAGAATTTCCCAACTTGAAGCTCAAATTTCCCAAAATCAGATATAGCGGGGGTTAGGGCTTCCCCCCTTCCCCCATAATTTCCCATAGCAAAGCCTCTGCCAGGCCTGGAGATTTTGGTCCGTGCAAACCTCTATCGGGACACCATACAATATCGCTCAGAACACATAAAACAAGTTGAAATTTGCACGTGAAGCGTAGCAAATGAGGTGCGTTCGTACGATAATGAAGTTTTAAAAATATCACTCTCATATATCAATCTCATAAAATTGTAAATAGTTAATTATAATTAAAATGCACACCAAACAATGTTCTCTCTATACTCATTATGTAATGGAATACTTTCGTGTGGCCTTGTAAATCAATAACAAATATTCTTTGCACAACAGATTATGCAAAATCTATATTATAATATGTACTTTACGATGCATATCAATATTGCTATGTTCAAATAAGTGTAATATCATTAAAATGCATTTGAAACTTTTTTTTTCCATTGACTGTAATGTAACGGAGTACTTTTGATTGTCCCTGTATTTGATCTATGCATCCTATTTTAGAAAAAAATTTTAAATGACTTGATAAAATTATGTAATACGTATGTATTTTAAATTTCAAACAATTAAAATGCATTTGAAACATTTTTCCGCATTGACCGTAATGTAACGGAATACGTTTGATCGTCCCTGTAATTAATCTATCCATCCGATTCTCATAAAATTTGAAATGACTCGACAAAATTATGTAATAATTATACATTTTAAATTTCAAAAGATTCGGTTGGGTAGTTTTTGCGTTGTTATATGCAGACAGACAGACGGATGGACTGAACGACAACTATATAACGTATTTATGTAATTACGAACGCACCTAAAATGATAATATCCTTTCTGCAGAAATCTGCAAAGCGGAAGTGCTCCATCCATCATCCGAAATGACATTTGTTGAACGGAAATTGCCGATTTTGTCTAATACGTGCACAAAAATGAAACTGCGTTTATTAGAATAGTTATAAAACTTCTTAAAGAGCAATTTCTTTTGCTTCAATAACAACTTACAATATAAAAAAAATTGCTAGAATTTCGATTTCGAGTTTTTATTTAGTAGACCGGGAGGCGGCAGCACAGGCATTCACCTCATCGAGTTCACGAATGAAATTCTAGGATAAGTTAAATTTCGATTCGCATATTAAAATGCAATCGGTCTGCCAAATCATATATTGATAGGAAACACCTAAAAACCCAATTTCAGTGGATTGAATCATAGGTTTATAATTATGTTTTTCTGCTCCTAATCCTCCATGTTTTCATAATGTTGGGTGCATGAAAGTACAATGGTAAACCTACGAGTCAACCCCTAAAATCGGGTTTTTAGGTATTATCCACCAAGATAGGACTTGGTAGACCGATTACGCTTTAATATGCGAATCGAGATTTAACTAATTCTAAACTTTCATCCATGAATTCGATGAGGTGATTGTTTTTTTCTACCACCTCCCGGTCTATAAAGGCCGTCCATAAATTATGTCACGCGGGGGAGGTCAGTTCTTAAAATTGTGACAAAAGGCTGGGAAGGAGTAAGAAGAATTGTGACATCACACATTTTGGATTAAATAAAAGCTTTAAAAATCAGCAGATTAAATTTTGGAGTTATTTTAAATTAAAGTATTTTGTGTTCGTATGGTAAAGATAAAATTTAAAGCGAAATATATTATTAAATTCCATTTTGAATTCCAAAATACTACTCTTTACAATTGCTGTTTCACATTAATATCGTATTACTGTTATATATTAATTGAGGAGCCCAGAAGCCAAGGGGTACAAGTGACAAAATGTCGATTTGGAGTAAATTGAGTTTAAAAATAATTAATGTTAAATTGGAACATGAATAACAATTGACTAAATTGAAATAGGAAACATCTGCTTGTTGCATTCTAATCTTTGAAGTCTCATTTCAATAACTGTTTAAAAAAAAGTGTACAATTTTCTTTAAATGTATAATTAATCAATATTGTTTGTTTTTCGAAAAAAGTGGTTTATCTCTATAACTCCCCAAATAATAAGAAAATCACTTATATTTCTTTACCTGAAATGTAAAAAGCATATTTCCAGATACCCTGTGCACTTAACTCAATTTTTTCAATTTTGTCACTTATACCCCTTGGCTTCTGGGCTCCTCATATATAACTTTTGTTGCCAACCTTAATCTTATTTCATACAAAATAAGTACGCAAATCATTTTTTATAATTCTCACAAAGTTATTAAAACACACAATTAAAGTTTAAAAATAATATTTGTATTATGATCTATAACATAGTGCGTTCTTTCTGAACTGCAAGTATATGCATATGTAATATAGCGTAAAATGTGACAAGGCGAGCAGGGGAGGAGGTTTACGATGAAATGTGACACTTTGTGATAAAGGGGGACAGGAGTAAAAAATATTGAAAATGTTTGGTTGGATAGGGTTTCATGGCGCGAGATCCCCAGTGGGACATGCTGCGCCAAGAACAAGGTAAGGAATAAAAAACTAAAAGATATAAAATATAAAAAATGTAAGATGTGAATATTACATTAAAAGAAAGTCATGGTTATAAAATAGATGGAAACAGACAAAGCAATGATACATGAAATTAAAATACAATTAAAACCAGTCAATGAAATTAAAAAGATAAATAATTAAAATTCTAAAGCAATAAGACAACACGAAATAAGAAATAGCTAAATATTACACAAAATATAGTTAAAACACAAGTTAATATAAAACAAATTAAAATCATTCAGGCACATATTCCTCTAGCATAGTGTTTTCCTCGGAATCCGAGCCACTTTCGTAAGTCTCAGATTTCATAGCCTCTTCAATAGAAAAAAAAAAAAAAAAAAAAAAAAAAAAGACATTTTATGGGTTTTCCCTAATCGTAATATCATATACTTTCGTACAGGCCCGTACAAAGAAATGTAGAACCGGTACATATTATCAGGGCCGGGCTCTTCTAGGGGTCTGCTTCGGTTCTGGTTAAAAAAAAAAAAAAAAAAGAAAACTCTGACGGCTCGACCTACAAGCTGACGTAGATTTCGATGTTAAGTACTGATTTCATCAACAAAATCTAAATCAAGATTAGAGATAAACCCATTTTAACACTTTTCTATGGTCGCTTTTGAAGAATTTTTAGTTTCATTTTTTTGTATGAGCCAATTTTATCGGAATTATGTTAATTCGATATTTTTTTTATACAATCCCCTCTTTTTTTGTCCTATCAAAAAATTGTCAATATAAGAATTTTAGAATGACTTCGTAGTCTTTAATTGAATTTAACACCCTCAGTAAAGATTTTATTTTATTAAGGAAATAAATGTAAATAGCAAACTATCACGAATACACTAAAAGTCTTTTGTTTAAAAATAAGATTTCTGACCATCCAATATACATATATGAATATAATGAAGATTTTAGTGTTCAAGGTTATTTTATTTTACATCAATTGCATTTATTCGATTCGCATAGCAAACTACACCTGCGTTTGTTCCTACACTTTGGAATTGTTTAACTCCTCCCACCACAAATTTTTTATTTATTTTATGTTATGATATTTTATTTTCTTTATTCTCAAGGAAAATTTTGAAAATCTAAATTATAAAATATTTTTAGTCCTGTCAAACATATTAGAACAGATGAAAAAGTTGTAAAGACAGCTTTTCATCTAAAAAAATTTAAGATATTTGGTTTTATTTTTTTTAACAAAAATTTAAAATATCTGACTTACTTAAAAAAAAAAAAAAAAAAAAAAAAAAAAAAGTGTTTTTACTTAAAACAGAATACAATTATAAATTTATATAAATTTATAACGGAACTTTAATTAACTTTTCAAACTTAGGGAATAGTATTTAGTTAAACCTTTGTAAAGACTGTGTATGCCAAATCTTCTCTAAAGAAGTCTATTGATTACATTTCACTTTTTTTCAATAATATATTAGCAAACCACCTACCTGTGTTATGAAGCAAAAGATTTGCAGTGCCTCTTAAATTTACTAACATATACCAGATTTTATGTACAAAACATAATTTTTTAAAAAGTAAAATATGTATTTTTCAATAAAAATAGCCTTTAAATTAATATATTCAAACTTATTAGCTGCATATCCCTTCATAATATACTGATAAATAAGCTAACCTTTGACGAAATTTTATTTCCAAATCTCACTGTTATTATTATTATTATTATTATTATTATTATTATTATGAAATTTCTCGTAAATCTACACAATGAAAAAGGCAATTTTTCCAGAGAACGCAAAGATTAAGATTTTTATATAGCGCTTAAAATTATGTATAAATAAAACTTTCAAATCCACCCCCATTTATAGATACTTAAATATATTTTTGTATAGACACTATATTGCCATTGATTATTGGACACTTGCTATTTTAGACATTTTGTTAAATATCTAGAAAAATACATGAGGAATCATCTCGAAACTCGTAGTGTATAAATATAATAGTATAAGTCATGCATCTCCGTGAAGATTTTTTCCCGAAACTCCAGAGGGGACCGTCAACAAATTAAAAAAGAATGAATATCTTTTGAATAACCCTGTCAAAACTAATGTAGCAAAAGCGCTCAAACTCTAGATTATGATTGAATGCCTTATTGTAATACACTGTGTTTATTTTTATGCAAATAGCATGCATACTCGCAGAGTAATTAAGGTTTTTATAAAAATGGTCCCAAATTTTTCCAAGTTTTTTCCTTATAATTTTCAGAGTTCTTAATATAAAATAATATTTTTTTTTCAGAAAATATGTCAAACAATATTGCACACAGTACTCTGTAATCAGAATTAAAAAATAATAAAAATTGTATACAAAATGAGTTGGTTTACTAAATAATTTTTTACTGCGCATGCGTCAATGATATCAAAATTTCATTTGATGTTATCTAAATGTATAGAGCAACTTTTGTGAAAGTCACAAAATCATAACTTGAAAATTCGGAAAATAATCGTCAATTGAATAAGTTGAAAATCCGTTATTCTTAAAATGAAGCAAAAACAAGAGGGGTTGTATCCATATATTCATTGATTAGTGTCAATATAGAATACACAATACGGGATGTACTACTACATTTGGATAAAATCTCTCATTTTTTTGTTTCATTTTGGAAACAACGGATTTTGTCCTTTTTTCTATAGACGATTACTTTCAGAATTTTCAAGCTATGATTTTGGGACTTTTACAAAAGTTGCTCTATACATTTAGCTAACATAATATGCAAATGAAATTTTGATATCTTTGACGCATGCGCAGTAAAATATTATTTAGTAAACCTACTCATTTTTCATACAATTTTTATGATTTTTTTATTCTGATTACAGGGTATTGTCTGCAATATTCTTTGTCATATTTTCTGAAAAAAATATTATTTTATATTAAGAACTCTGAAAATTATAAGGGAAAAACTTGGAAAAATTTGGGACCATTTTTATAAAAACCTTAATTACTCTGCGAGTATGCATGCTATTTGCATAAAAATGAACACAGTGTATTACAATAAGACATTCAATCATAATCTAGAGTTTGAGCGCTTTTGCTACATTAGTTTTGACAGGGTTATTCAAAAGATATTCATTCTTTTTTAATTTGTTGACGGTCCCCTATGGAGTTTCGGTAAAAAATCTTCACGGAGATGTATGACTTATACTATTATATTTATACACTACGAGTTTCGAGATGATTCCTCATGTATTTTTCTAGATGTTTAACAAAATGTCTAAAATCGCAAGTGTCCAATAATCAATGGCAATATAGTGTATTATATGTATATTACAGCTCATATTCAAAATATTAGAATAATTACCTTTTTTTTAGAAATTGAAAATATCGTTTGGTAATTTAATGTCTTTTAATGAAAATATGCAAACGATATTTTTATTAAGAACTTATTGTTGATTAAACTTACTTGTTATCTTAAATTTAATATCATTTTTGAAAAGATTAATTGCAAAAAAAATTACTTTGAAAAGTCAAAATATTAGAATATTTATTTAAGTGGTTCAAAATATTAGAATATTTCACATTAATTCTCCTTTAATTGTTACCAATTCTTAACTGGTGGCATCATTGATTAAATTCAGACTATTTTATTTAAAATCAGTATTCTTTTTTGCAGTTTGTTTCTTTTTCGTCTTAAAATGGGCCGTGTGAGTGATATTCCTGAATCTACTAAACTTCGTATGGTTGATTTGTATCGGCACGGTAAAAATCAATGTTTTATAGCGAATTATTTACATTGTTTGCAATCGAGCGTTAGTAAAATACTAACACAATATTCAAAAATTGGAAAATTTCAAAATAATCGCCGAAATGGTGGCCGAAAACCAAAAACATCTGCTAGAGATGACAGGAAACTGAAGCGTATAGTTAAGAAAAACCGTTTTAAAAGTGTGCGATTCTTGCACCGAAAATGGAAAGAAGAAGGAGTTGAAGTTTCTACATCGACAACATTAAGACGTCTCCATAAATTTAAATTTGAATCTCGTGTACCGAAAACAAAACCTCTCATGACTGCAAGACAAAAGCGTATAAGATTGAATTGATGTAAATCAAGACGTTTATGGAGCAATGAACATTGGAAAAATACATTATTTAGTGATGAAAGTATGTTTTGTGTTTCATATGGTAATCAAGGTATTCGAGTTTGGAGAATGAAGCAAGAAGCATTTGATAAAGAATGTCTTAAACGTTCCGTAAAATTTGCTGCTAGTGTCATGGTTTGGGGTTGTATGAGTGCAGAAGGACCTGGAAAGTTATGCATCGTCTACGAAAAGGTTAACTCTCTGATATATCAAGAAATTTTAGAATATTACATGATTCCATCATCAGAAGATTTATTTGAAGATGATTTCATCTTTCAACAAGATTTAGCGTCCCCGCATACCTCGGTGTCAACTAAGAATTGGTTCCGCCAACGCAACATTAAGGTACTTCTTGGCCACTAAATTCACCAGATCTTAATCCCATCGAAAACTTATGGTGTATAATGAAGAAAAAACCTCAAGAAAATCCTCCTTCAAGTAAAACTGAGTTAGTGGCACGTATAAAGTCTATTTGGGCTAATATTGATAGAAATGTTTGTAAACACCTTGTATATAGTATGCAAGATCGATTGTACGCTGTTATGAAAGCTAAAGGGGATGCTACAAAATATTAACTACCATTTACTTCATATTCATAAGGTAATATTGTTGCGTAAAATAAAATATTCTAATATTTTGAATCAATCTAAATGTTATTCTAATATTCTGGTGTGTTTAAGGAAGCTGTATACCTAATTTATTGTGCTGTATTTTATATTTTATAAATGTTAAAATCTTATCTAAACATTCCAGATTTAATTTATAAGAAATTTAATTGCATTTACTTAGTATAAAAAATAAATAAATGACAAATAATTTTTTCTTATTACTTTTTCTCAATTATTCTAATATTTTGAATATGAGCTGTATACCAGTAAAAGTCAGTAAGAAGGTCACAAACCGATATGAGAGGTCAGGAATTACTAGTACATTGTTTCCAAATATGCTCATAGATGACAGCATTATCCAACTAAGATGTTAATTTCGAATTTATGAGATGACAGTTGTACAAAAAGAACAGGGGCGTTCAAAAGTTGTTGACGGAAAACGATTTGTTTGTTTGTTTGTATTTTATGTCGGCCAGTTATCTACCCTATGGGATATAGGCCCTAAGGGGGGATGTCCTCCATGGGGGTCTTTCTAAGGGAACCTAACCCGTATTTACACAAGGTTCGAAAAAAAAAAACACGGAAAACTCCGAACGGTTGGGCCGACGGTCGCGATTGGGTCCGAACCCAGCACCTACCGCCTACCAGTTTGGAGGTCAGTACCTCGCGGCTACTGGTGGGGCCGACGAAGAACGAAGTGATCATCCTCTTGAGATTGTGACGGAAGAAACAGTGCGGAATGTGGAGGAAATGTTCAGTGATGATCGGCGAACAATAGTAGTTCAGCTGCTTCTTCAACCATCAATGTCTAACATTAGTCAGTTGAAGACTTAAACAGTGTACTTTATTGCAATTACTATTATTGTTCACGACTACTTAGTTCTTTGTTTACAACTTTTAAACCCTCTTGCTGTTCTTGTACAACTGTTGTCTCATAAATTTCAAATAATATCGTGTAGTTGGATAATGTTGCCACCTATGAACATATTTGGAAAGTTTTTTTTTTTCCCTTAATGAAAATAAGTTACTTATATTTAAGCATTCTAAAGTAGCATTTTATTGTATTATGATTTAAAAATTGTATTACAAAATGTTTTCTTATTTTTTTTATTTATTTATTTATTTATTTATTTATTTTTTTTTTGCGAAAGCACGCGTTTTTTTTTTTTTTGGTTTAATGTATCAGATTTTAGGGTTACATTTTTGGCGTCATCCGCAGCCACTAAACGTTTTCTCTATTCTTTTTACTCTATGACTAATTTCTGACCTCTCATATGGGTTTACGGTTTGTAATCTATTTATTGACTTTCCTTCTTATTTGTATACTAAACTGTATTGTATATCTTTCTGTGGCTCTTTAAACGGTCACTTCCGATTTCAGAAAGTTCATTTCCGGTTTATATTTTGGGCTGTAACTTTTCTTCTAACTATCGTTGAACGAAAAATAAGACTTTTTGGGGTCTTAAAGGTTTGAACTTTAATTTAAAATAATGGTAATTAAAAGACGAAAAAATCGAAATTTTTCGTAACAACAGCGATTTGAGGATAGGTACATACCTTAATTTAATGAATATTTACTATTAGTATTACAATTTTGATTTTTTGGTTAAATTTTAATTTTACTTTAATGTCATCTAATTTTCACTTCAGATCAATGCTCCATGTCTTAACACTTCCAACAGTTAAAAAGTGTTTATGACGTCCGTTTGTCTGACCATGCTCTAACTCACATAAATATAATTCGATTGCCATAAAATTGATAGATGTTATTGCAGTTTACGATGACATGTCGTTATTGAAAATGAAGTGTGTAGTATTTGCGGTTTGTTGACAGGGGCATTCAAAAGAATATCGTTACATGGCGTTTTTAGTGAAAAATTGTTTGCGGAGCATTTTAATGATATTACAATATTTAAAACATGGAAATTGGTATATATGACTTATGTGTAGTCAAAATTTATTTAGTTTTAAAAAGGCATTTATGAAGGTAATTTTTTTTTTTTTTTTTAAAGTTTAAAGCGTTTGGATTCGTTTTAAGAGTGTTCTCAACTGCTTCGCTCAACAAGCACAAAACGTTTTGACACATTTACAAATTCATTTTTTAACGGAAACATATAAAATTGGAATGCCTGACTATGGAAGGCATTTCGAATCGAACTTATTTTTCCATTTTATGATAATTAAATTACCTATCCAGTTCTAAGCTATTTCGATCACGTCATCACCCGTTTTTCTCTTGCTTTTCGACCGGTTTTTCTGTTTTCGTCGGGAAATGTGATGAAAAACTTCAACTTTGAAGGCTTGTTATGAAAGATACATTGTGTTTTTTAAAAAATAAAAAATTGAGTGCAATTAGACAGTTTCTGAATAACAACACCTTATATTTTCATGTATTTCCGAACACAAGTAAATTAAAGCATGTGTCACAAAGTTGCCCTTTTATTTACCCATCATACGTAGTATAGGGTAAGTCTTGCAATCGTTTTGAAAATCGAAAAAAGTTTTTGACGGATTTACACGTTTCAGATAGTGGAGATTCCGAAAAACATATTTTTAGAAAAAATATTTTGCCGTCCGTCCGTCTGTGAGTCTGTCTGTAACCGCTCTATCTTCTAAACAAATTGAGATAGAGACTTGAAACTTTGTATGTACTTAGTATGTAAAAATGAGACGAAGCCTATTTAATATCAATAACCTCGGTATTCCGGAACTATTTTTTTCGGACTCTCGAAAAATTCGTTCTGATGAAAGGTATACAAAAATTTTCGAAATGTTTTTTTAAGGGGTTGACGTAAAAGGCAATAAAATAATACAAATTTTGCATAAAGAACAAATTCGATCGGATTATTAGTTGCCGAGATATGTGTAACCCTGTTCTCCGCATTCTTCAATTTTTCATGACCCTGTATTTCATTCAAATTTCAGTTCAAAGATATATTTTAATTGGAAATGAGACGCTTAATCCAACGCAGTAAATCGTTAGTTATTATTATTATTATTTTTGGAGTTATAAGGAAGTTTCTTTTATGCAATCCGGTACTTCTTGACTATTTTGGCACTTTATATTATTTGTCGAAATCGGCTCATCAGCAATTCATTGATAGAGCATTACTGTGTATATTAAAACTATTTAAATATGCGTTTAACTTTTATTTTGGAATTGCGATGCATTTTTTAAATTGTTTACATGCGTTTTATTTTCATATTTTAAATTATGCATATCCATGATGGGTAAGTATTACGGTGGTCCCCCAACGACTAGTTTGATTTAAGAACACCCTTAAGTCATTGACTGATAATCGATAGTACTCTTCTTAAGAGGAGAATGCTGATAACGGTAGCATTTTTCGATATGATATCACACTTTAAAATCTATTTTTAAGTACGGAAATGTTATTAATAGAAGAATGTGAAGTGCTTTTGGAAACAGCGTATGAGAGATTATTTTGTGTTGATAAATAATTTTCAGAATTACTGTTTGACAACGAAAGAAAATATGCTGTGAAATATAAAATTTTATCTTTTCATAATTATATTATCTTACAGTAAAATATAATTTCTTTAATAAGTTATACAGCCATCAAATCTTCATAAAATAAAATTTTCCTGAAGAAAAACAATTCTAAATTAGTCAGATGTGGCAATCCCAAAACTTTCTTCGATTTCATACTTGTTAATACTTCAAAATTCCCTATCACAGTACCAAAATTAAATGGCAATCTATGCCCAACCTGAGGATTCTAAATGCATGGCATTCCGTGCATTAGTTCTGGAAATAGGACTATTGCGAATATCGGGGGAAATGCAGAATAAAAACGCCGCCTGTTGCGGAATTTACACGAAAACACAACCAAGCAATAATATTTATCAAGGCAAACCTGAATCTGAAGTTTGATATAAATTTGTACATTAGTTCTTGAGATTGAGCTAGTGTGCGAATCAGGAAAAACTCGGCATAGCAGCGCCACTAATCGGTTGATTGGTGCCAAAACATAAATAGAATTACTTCATATCAAGGATTAACTGAATCTGAAGTTTGATGACAATCCGTACATTAACCCTTAACTGCTGTGACAAAAATTGTCGCATAACTACTGTGAGCGATCTGTCAGACCGTTTAATCTAAAGATTAATAAAATGTTAAATTAACTCTCAGAATACTAATTTTGTATTAAACTTTATATACAGTGTTGAATTCATCAGATACTTTTCTGCGGGAGGGACTTCTGTGGCTCCGAGGGAGGCAACATTGTAGAGTTCCGGGGGGCGGGGGGATTTCATTTTTTGACCATTGAAAACACAAAATCTCAAATTTTCCGGGTAGGGACATTTTATTGCTCCGGGGGGGAATGTGCCCCTCGGTACACCCCCCTGAATTCAACGCTGTTTATGTACAAGACTATTATAAATTAAATTAAGCTATTCAAAAGTCTCTAGAGATAGTAATAGTGTTCCAAACGAAACAAAATTGGATCAGTATCTATAGTTAAACTAAAAATTACAAGTTAAACTGTAAAACTTGCAAAACTCAGCGGTCTGTGAGACCGCTAACAGCAGTTATGGGTTAATTTTTGAGATACAGCTATTGGAGAGATCGTGAAAAAGACAGCATAGCAGTGCCACCATTTGAGCGATTTTCAACAACATGTAAACAGCATCCATTCATGTCCAGAACAAAGCAAATCTGAAGTTTGGTGAAAATCCGTGCATTAGTTCTTGAGCTAGAGCTGTTGTGGATTTTGTGAAAAAGGCAACATAGCAACGCCACCTGTTGTTGATTTACTCCAAAATGTGAACCGTATCTATTCATGTCAAGGACTAACAGAATCCGAAGTTTGGCGAAAATCCGTGCAGTAGTTCTTGAGATAGAGCTGTTGTTGAATTTGTTAAAAAGAAAGCATAACAGCGTCACTTGTTGAGCCAAAAATTAATACTCTTACACCAAAAACTAATCAGCATCAATTTGTATCAGGGGCTATTTAAATATAAATTATTAATAAGTTCTTGGGATAGAGCGCCCACAAAAGTTTTGTCACATACAGATAGACAGACAAACTCGCAGACTCACAGACAGATATTTTGTAAAAACATGTTTTTTTGGAATCTCTGACCCCTAAAACGTGTAAATCCGTCAAAAACCGGAATTCGAAAATTTTCACGAATCCAATATTTTCTTCTAGTAAAAATATAAGAAAGTAAACAGAGTTGTTTATTGTCAAAACTTTTTGAAACTTTTATGATTTATAAATACACTATCTGGCCAAAGGTGACCGGTCACTTGCGATTTTAGACATTTTGTAAGCTATCTAGAAAATACATGAGGAATTATCCTGAAACTTGAGGTGTGTAAACAGAACAGTACAGCTCATATATTTCTGCGAAGATTTTCCCCTCTCGAAACCCGATAGGGGACCGTCAACAAATTGAAAAAAAAAAGAAAGAAAGAAAAAAGAAAACAAATATCTGTTGAATAATCCTGTCAAAACTACTATACAAAAGCGTTCAAACTGTAGATTATGATTAACTGACATATTGTAATAAACTGTGTCAATTTTTATGAACATAGCATGTACACTTGTAGAGAAATTAATGTAGTCATAAATACAATCCCGAATTTTGCAAAGATTTTTGCTTGTTTGCAGAGTTCTTTATATAAAAAAATATTCTTTTCAGAAAATAGGACAAACAGCATTGTGCACAATATAACCTGTAATCAGAATTGAAAAATAATAAAAATTATATAAAACTGAGCAGGTTTACTAAACAATTGTTCACCGAGCATACACGAATGCAAGCAAAATATAATGGGCATAGTGTATTAGTGAAATGTGAAGAGAACCTTTTGTGAAAATCTCAAAAACATAGTTTGGAAATTCTGAAAATTATCGTCTGTAGAATAAGTTCAAAATCCGTTGTTCCCAAAATGAAGCAAAAAGGTGAGAAGTTGTATTCATATATCCATTAGTTAATGACAATTATTGCACATACTCTATATATTATAAAAATCCTAAATTGTAATTTTTTTGAAAATCTGAAATTAAAAAATATTAACTACTAACACTAAAAACACTAACTCACTTTTGGAAAACTTCGGGAATTAAACTTCGGGATTTTAGAGTAACATCACCTTGCTAGCAAGTTTATGAACTGTTTCTAGAATCGGTTGTAAGTTTTTTTATATAACTATAGCACTTAGTTTATTTTGTTAAAAAATATTCATGGGAAAAAGTTTTATGAATATTTTAGAGGAAAAATTGATAAAAATACTTAAATTTTCTGTTGAATATGCAACATATATCTGCGTAGGGAAAAGCAGTATGTTAACAGCTTATTTCCAAGAAACTGTGCGAAGTTTATCATTCATTTCAGACTTACCAAAAAGAAGCCGGTAGATCTTAGAAATTGATCAAATGGGTTGGTAAAAGCCCAAAATAGAGGAATTTAGAAGGCTGTTTCGAATTTTTACCGACTCATTTTGAAAAATGCTAGTATTTATCATTGATACCTAACATTTACCAAATTTCAGTAAAAAAGGTCGAAAAAAGCCGGTAAAAGGCCGAAATGGAATGATTTTGAAGACTCCATTTCGAACTTTTACCAACTCACTTTGAAAAATGCTAGTACTTACGAGTGATACCAAAGATTTACCCAGGGGCGTTCCGACCCAGTGTGCAAAGTGTGCGGCGCACACAGGCGCCGAAGAAGTAAAGGCGCCAAAAGATTTCAGTTGAAAAGCAAATATTTTTTAAAAAAATCTTTAATTTATTTATACTAAAATGCATTATATTTTCTTGGCATCTGAATTATCTTTTGTAGATTTACCTTTTAGAAATTATTTATAAATATTTCTTTCTTTCTTTAAAATTTTATTTTATTCTACTTATGAGTTCTCTAATAAATCATTTAGACAAGACCTGCCCAACCTTTATAAACAGAGGCGCATCTCATATAGTTATAAATAATAAAAGGCTCCACATAGCTGAAAATATGCAACACTATTATCTCACTGCGGTGGAAAAGCATAATATACAGTTTTATTACCGTATGAGCTAAATTTCACTTGTTTTTTTATTATTATTTATAAGAAAGAATTGTCACTTTACTTCAGAATTTATCATAAATAAGAAGAAAATTACTATTCGGAAATACTGGTAAAAGTTTCTCCTACACTGTAAAAACAAAAGGGGTCGATCTACTGAAAAAAATATAGTAATCCTTGTAATTACTAAAAAATTTCTAGTAATCTTAATCGGTTACAAGGAATCTGTAAGAATTACTACAAAAAAGCTAGCAACGAATAGAGTTAATAGTTTTACATTTTTAATAGCTATTACTAAAACTCACTTGGCGTGGCCCTGATAGCCTAGTGGTCATAGCACCGAACTCCAGGCTGAAAGTACCTGGGTTCGATGTTGGCCGCCGCCAAATATGCACCGAATGTAAATAAAGGGATTATGAAAATCCTGTCGTAGCAGTTACTGTGGGTAATGATCTCTGAACTTTCCTTCCCCTTTAGAAACATGTCAAAATAAAGTAGGTAGCAATGTTTGGTGTTGCCATCTATTACAGCTTTGCCGAAAATCTTCCGTTTCAGAAGTCTCTCTTTTTACCCACTGGATGCAGCTCGAAGAAAGCTCCTAAAAATAATTTTGGAGCTATTACTAAAATTTGATTGGTGGCTCATACTAAAAAGTTTTAAGTTAGTTTTACAAAAAATTCTTTTGTTCAGTTTACAAAAGAAATGTTTGTTTCACTTGCAAAAAAAAGTTTGTAATGGTTACTAAAAAATTCTGTGGAATACAAATTTACTAAGAAATTTTTAGTAACCTCTTGAAATTTTTTTTTTACAATGTACAATATCAGTTTATGAATAGAGGTAGACTTATATGTTAGAAACGTCTTATATGATGCTCGTACATCTCACGCTGATAGTTATAAGTCCCCTATGATTCAAAAACTATTTTAAAATAAATTACAACAATAATTTAATTCAGAATAAATTTAAAATTAGATTTTCAGAGGACAGTCTATCCTCAAAAGTTTTGTAGATGAAGAACCTATAGAAACCTTAATCACTGAATAACAACTTAATCGCATTAAATAATTAAAACTTATTTAAAGTCATCGATAAGTATTACAAGAAAACTATTTAAATATTTTTTACTTTTAAAAATGCATCCCTTAAAATGGATTTTTAATCTTAAAAATAGCTAGCATAAGAGGATACATTCGAATGGGTGCCAAGAAAACCTAAGGGCGCAATCGCGGCGTCCGCGGGGGACGCTTTGGAGAATCCTGAATAGAGAAACAATGTAAAACCAGAACTTGGGGGCTATGCACAGGGCCAGTGTTGGGCACGTTCACAAAATAAACGAACTAACTCAAACTCACGTTCAATTTTTGAAAAGTGATTTAAGTTCACGTTCAAATTCAAAAATTTTCAAACGAACTCGTTCAAATCAAACTCATTTGTAAAAGTGAACGAAGTTCACTAAAAAGTTCACTTTTTTATGTTTGGATATTATTGTCCAAATTTACAAAATTTTATGAATTAATCATTTGATTATTCGATATGTAAGATAGAGGTATGCACGGACGGAAATTTCCAGGCCCGATCCATAGAAAAAAAAAATGTCCGGCCCGATATTAAAATAAAAATTTCGACCCGAGCCCAGCCTGGCTCGTAGAGAAAATTTAGCGGCCCGACCTGGCCCGATATAATAGCTAAAATCAAGGCTCGACCCGGCCCGATATAATAGCTAAAAACAAGGCTCTACCCGGTCCGATATAATAGCTAAAAACAAGGCCCGAGCTTGGCCCGGCCCGAAAAAAAAAGTTGAAATTTCTCACCGAACTCGGCCCGACCCCGAGTACATTGATATTTACCCTTACGGAAGAGTTCTGGCCAAAAAAACTTACCTTAGTCTGTTTATAATCTCCACTTATGCAGAAGTGCTGTAGGCTGCGATGTTTATGCTTTCTTTTAAAATCTTTCCGATTTCTTTAAAATCTTTCCGATTTAGACATATTTCCGCCTTACACAGTCTACCTTGTACAGAGAGTTTACTGTATATATCTATTTTCGGCGAAACTGTATACAGCCCAGGTCCGGTTCGGCGCGACCCGAGTCTGCAGAAGAATTAAGACTAGGATACTGCCCAGAGAAGTGATATCTAGACTTAACCCATCCTGAGGCTCTTGTAAGGCCACTAAATGGCATTTGAAAGAGGGGAAAATGTACTAAGGTCAGGAAAAATTTTAAATAAATTATGAAAAAATTGAACGTAAATTTGAACGTAAATTTCGTTCAAACTCGTCTATTTTTTTGAGTTTCCGTTCAGTTCAAACACGTTTGTTTATAAAATAGTGAGTGAAGTTCAGTTCAAAGTTCTCAAATAGAGAGCGAAACTCGTGAGTTTTTGTTCATGTGAGCGCATTCATACCCAACACTGCACAGGGCCGTAGCTAAGGGGTGCTATGGGCGGCTCAGCTTCCCCCTATGGCGGATCTAAGGGGGAGGGGGGCGATGGGGCGATCGACTGCCCCTTGAGCCCAATAATGGGTCTGAAAAACGATATTAGATGCCCGCACAGAAAAAGGATTGGACTTAAACTCGAGATCGGCGCGGCCCGGGCCGGGCTGCGCCATTTTTAATTCGCGGAGCTCGGTTGGGTCTTTACACTTTCAGAACCGGGGCTTATTTTTTCCTGTAGAGCGGGATCGAGCCACACTTTTCTTTTCAGGGCGGGCCTATCGTGGATTTCGTTCTTCCTTGACGTAAACGCTCGGTTTGGTATCGAACCAGACCATAAGGGGGGAGAAGCAATGGCGGATCTAAGGGGTGGGGCGAAAGAGCGATCGCCTCCCCCCCTTGGGCTAATAAAAGCTTCCTAAAAAGACATGCTTCCTCGCAGGAAATGAATTCAAGCCTAACTCGAGTCCGGCGAGGCCCGGCCCTGGCCGCGCTTTTTTAATTTCGCGAGGCTCGGGCTGGGTCAGGTCTTCTCGCTTTCAGAACCGGGCCGTATCGTGATCATTATTTTTCTGCAGATTTGGGTCGAGCCCAATGGCGGGTCTGATGGGGCGATCGTCTTAACTTCTTGGGCTAATAAAAGTTTCCCATCTGAAAATTTTATTTATCGATGAATAGAAAAATGTAAAAAACTTTTTTCCCCTTTAAAATTAAAACTTATTCCTTTTCAAATCAATGTCTTGCTATTTTGATAAAAATGAAAGTGAAGCACAATTTATTTTCTATTTTAGTATTTGAATGCTATTTATATATATATATATATATATATATATATATATATATATTAGTCATATTTACATCTGTAGATTTATGTTCAAGCATTGCCGAAGACCGACGATCGGCGCCTACGAAAAAAGGCGGGAATAATGAATTTGTGTTTAGTTCGATTTTTGTTAGTGGCAGAGATTATTTTGCAATTGGATCGTTTATTATTATTATTATTTAGACATCTAATGCGAAAGGAATATTTTCTTTCGATTTTATTTTGCGGTTACCGAATAATTTAAATTTCTAGTGTATGCAACGTATACAAGTCGTAATCGCTTTTCATATGGAAATAACTGTAGTAATTATAATTTCTTTTGGGATGTCTGCTAATGCCGTAGCGGTAAGTAAATGTATTTACCATATTCTTGCGATCGAGTAGTGTTTCCTCTGTTCCTAAAAAAGTATTGAACTTTCAAAATTTTAATTTGAGGTTATTTTCTGGGTCTCGCCTATAACGAAGGCTTGTAATGAAAAATGAAATGGTTTTAGTTAAAAAAAACGCATTTCTTACAGAAAATTTTAAAATGTTGTTCGATTTGACAGATAATAAACAGTATTTTCTACAGGTTCCTGCATTTATTCATGAAACACACTTCATTAACATGTCCATTGTTCATAATATTTTCTTACTGAAACAGAGACAAAATATGAGAATCCTTTTATGCGTAAAGTATATTTTTATTTTATACCAAACTGTTCTTTTGATAATATTAAATTTAATTTTTCGTTTAACGGCCTTTTTTTATATAAAAAATAGCTTTAAAATTATAATTACTTTTGGAACATTTTTTATAAGTATTATGCAATTTTTTCTACTGTATAATTGCATTATCGGGCTTTTGCTCTTGATGCCGCAAAATGTTTCTAGCTCAGGCGGGATCGGGCTGTGGAATAAGAGCCCGCACTGACCAAAATTTCCCTGGTAGGGGTCCGGCTCGGAATGAAAGTTAAATTTCGGTCCGTGTCAGACCCAGCCTAGGCGTATGCACGTGCCCAGGCCTGGCTGAGTCGGCGAAATGGTTCCGAATTTTCTAACGGGCCAGCAAGATTAGAATAATTTTTCCAGCAGGCCGGGCCAATAAACAAAATAAACGGACTGAGCCGGCAAAAAAAAATTGAAGGGCCATATGGGCCGAGCCCATTAAAAAAATTTGTGGATCCACTGGCCCTTAAATCAGATTTAAGCAGGAACGTTAAAATATGAGCTATTTATAATTATATGGGTTTAATGAGAATAAGTATAAATGTGCGTCACCAGCCGATACTAGTTTGGCAACATGAATACAGAAATGTAATTTTTACAGTGTAGAGATCAGCATCGGAGAATTATATTCTGTGTAACCCGGGTTTAATGTTTTTTTATCAGGCTCGTACCGGTCCGAGATCAAGCTTGCATTGTTTTTCTACATATAGACTAGCCGGGCTGGAACTAGACTTAATTGTTCTCAAGATGTGTAGGACAGACAATATGCAGTGCCGTGCGAAAAGGGAGGCGAAGGATGCGGTCGGCCCGGGCGCAGAAATTTAGGGGGCGCCAAATTTATGCTACCAGCGTAATTTTTGGTCTGTTACAAGAAAAAGTTAGGTCGGGGGGTGGGCGCCACATTTTGCTTTACCGCGGCCGCAGTTTTCTTTTCGCATGCCAAATGATTGCAGATTTTTCTACCTTCTCATGCTGTCGCTTCTAGAAATTCTATTCAAAACGATAATTTTCACAGTATTTTCTTAAACTGCTTATCAAAAAATGGATAACGCTTTAGTTTCTGAATAAAAACACCTGCTAATTTTGCTAATGCGATCCACAACATAAACATTAGTTAATTCGACCAGCAGCAAAAAAAGAAAGTCAACCGGACCCAAACCCGACCCACAGCAAAAATTAGAAGTCAACCGGTGTTATGTTTGGGAGAAGAGATGAGAACACTTATTTTTCGTTTCATCTAAAACAGGCCATGTGATCGTATTAGTGGGTAGGAAGACATTGCATTGGATGAATGCCAGCAAAACACCCACAATAAAAGGACATGACAAAAGCCTAACTTTATAGTTCTTCGTAGAGAATCTTTTACTAAGATAATATCAACTCAAAAGTAAATTGTGAAGAAAATAAATAAATAAGAAAAATATTACCTGGAATCTTGACGAATGAAGAAATACTCAAGACGAAGAAGAAATTAACTTGGAACACATTATTGAAGAAAATTGAAGAATAAAATTTTTATTAATAATTATTTGTGAAGTAACGTCATGACATTATATTTTATAACATATTCTCGTGAAATGCACAATATATGTAAATAGATCATTATTCATTTTATATTAATTCTTCTCAAGGATAATACACAGATGTAGATATTCTTTTTCACACAATTTTTCTTTATATATATATTCATTTTGACAAATATCGATCAATCATTTTTCTAAAGATCTGAAGAATAAATTTTTAAGAACATCAACTGTATCAACTCAATAAAAGAAGAAACTTGAATCGTAAAGAGATTTTTTATTTTCTTGTGGGGATCCCATTTATGCGAAGATAATCATATTTTGCCTATGAGCCATCTTCCATGAATAAAAAAAAAACAAGTTATAATATTTATGCAAGAAGAATAATATTTCCATTACCTTCCGAGAAACATGATTTCATTGAGAACAACAATATGGGATTAACTGAAAAAAAAACTTAAATAACATCGAAGAGTGCCCTTTTTTAAAAAAACTGCGACAAAGCATATATGAAATTAATAGATTCTCAACAAGCTATGAGAACATTTGAACGGCCGGCAAAAAAAAATGGCCAAAAGGATTAGGTCGCTGCGGTAGAGGTACTTTGTTTCTCGCAGCAAAACGACCATTCGAAAGTTTACCTTCCATCTCGCAGTGCAGCATCCACTCAACTGAACTGGCGGCACAGAGAGAGGGGAGAGGAAAGATAAAGGGTTACCGCAAACCCGGAATACGCCAAGTTGGCAAAGTTAGAATGGGGAAAGCGAGGAAAAAGAGGCCAAGCTACGTGTCAATGTATAGGGAAATATGAATTTAATAAGGAAAAAATGATAATACACTTAAAGAAGGAAAGCCAAAGAAGGTGGCCAGGCACTTAACTGCTTAAATCACGTTACTTGTGGAATTTAATTTGATAGGCCAAAGGGAGGGCCAGATAAACGGAAGTAACCACCCATGGAACGATCGAGACATTTCTAGAAGCTTTTTAAACCGGAAGGAATGAATTCAAACAAGATTTTACCGTTTTAGAACATTCGATAAGCTACGTAAGGAAGAAATATTTACAGGAGAAGAGATAAAGAAACGAAATCAAAATAATATTTAAATTGAGAACATTAATAAAAAGGAGATGATAGGAAATAAAATAGTTAATACAATTGAATTAAAATAAAAATATGGCAGGGGTTATCGAGTAACCACCACAACCGGATCCAGACCCAACCCACAGCAAAAAATAAAAGCAACATGACTCGCAGTGAAAAAATTAGCCCCGACCCACGCATTAAAGTTGAGTCTCTAAATTTCTAAAATCCCCCCCCCTTTGAGGACTCTCCAGATCCGCCCATGCGATTATCATTAAGGGTTTTTAATTAATATTTCGGGTAATTAACAAAAAATAAAAAAAAATTGAGTGTCAGGTGCACGGTGCATCTACCATCATCTATCCTTATCCAAATTTTCAGATCTCTATGTGCAGTAGA
Organism: Maratus speculifer; assembly: GCA_964019185.1. Classification (NCBI taxonomy): domain Eukaryota; kingdom Metazoa; phylum Arthropoda; class Arachnida; order Araneae; family Salticidae; genus Maratus; species Maratus speculifer. The sequence continues at coordinate 214,576,621 of OZ025301.1, read as the reverse complement.
TTTTCGTAGCTATCGCCAATACTTCTTTCTTTTAGATGCAATCTATTGTTATTGCATTAAATTATTTTCTCCGGGATAATGAAATTTTACTGTAACGCAGGATTCTGATAGAGAGTGCTTTCATTTATACAGGTTTTACTGTGTTACAAATTTTATTTAATAGCTACCACCCTTCTTTATTTTTCAAGTAATTTAAGCATGTTTGGAAACAGAAATTTATTTATTTAATGAAATAAAGTACGAATTGTAAAGAAACAAGACATATTTTATTAAATAAATTTTCTGGTTCAAAAAACTCCAAAAGAATGGCAACTATACTTTTTTAAACATTCATAGCTTTTTTTTGGGGGGGGGGGTTAGGGCGCCAAATGCAGTTCTGCACACAGGCGCCGAATACTGCTGGAACGCCCCTGGATTTACCTAGAGTCCGATTAAGGTTGTAAGGGGCCAAGGCCTAGCAACTTTTTGGAGCCCCCTCACATCAAAATATTCACTAATTTTACCCCCCCCCCCCCTCCCTGGGAGTATTCGAAAGATATCATTTGTTTACCATACGATTACTAAATTAACCAAATTTATTTTTAGTTTTTGAGAAAATAACTGCAGAAAATGCAATATTAAGGTTTTTTTCTAAATCACTTTATTAAATTTGGGCTCTTCTCAGTAGTGGGCCCCGGCTTAGTTGGCCTGTGCAGTAATCAGGCCCTGGTACCAGATTTTAGACTCTGCAAGCAATTTAGAATTTTCTTTTCGGCAGGGTACAGACAGCGTTCTCATCCTCGATCTGTCTTACAATCTGCTGACGTCCCTCCCGCCTAATCTGCTGGATCACATGGTGAATCTCACAAAATTTGATGTCAGTCACAACAACCTTCTGCATGTGAATGGCTTGTTCTCCGTGACTCATCCAAAAGTAAGTTTTGTTCTTTTATTCTCTCTTGAATACAGAGGCAATTTACAGTACACATGCCAAATTGAAAGGTATTTTCAATAACCCGAAGGCTGGATTTATTTATTTTTAACATTTTCCAATAAAGTTGAAATTTTTTTATGAATTCGGTTTTATCCGTTTGTCTGTCCTTACTTTGACACACGTAAATATTGCCCAATTGCCGTGAAATTCATTGATGTCGTGTATTGCTAATGGCATTTTTTGCACTTCCAAGCATATATTTCGAGTAAGATGAGCGTATAAATAAAGGAAAAGCGAAGATCAAGCTCGGAAGAGGAGTAAGACAAGGAGACACCATTTCACCTAAGCTTTTTAATGCTGTCTTAGAAAATATCTTCAAGAAGCTGGATTGGAGAAAAAAAGGGATCAGAATAAATGGGGAATATTTAAGTCATCTCCGGTTCGCTGACGACATTGTAAGAACGTTTTGCAATATGCAAAATAAAAGAATACATAATAAAATATAAACGGAAAAGGAATTTATTACAACAATCATATCATGTATATATTACAGTACAGATGATAAAGTTTCCACATGAGAAAAAAAATATCTAATCAAGTTTTAATCGAATCCTCTGTGGCAATCGACTCGCCCGTCCTTCCTGAGCCCGATGTCGCAAACTTCGTTTGATATTTTCAGAGTCCCGAGACCAACCCTTCTCGCTTTTCGATGTTTTTAATTTAATCAATTTTCCTTTTAAATTTGTCCGATTTATTTATTTTTTTATAACGACTTATGCTAGTCGTAGAACGCCGTACTCAGCAAATTCTGCGGCGGACCCGATTTCGTCTTCGAGCAAAATCGAGTAGTAATCGATACTAAAAAAAACAGGTTTAAGTTTTTCATATTCTTATGTGTTGCTTATAAAGCATCATCGATATGTTTATTTATTTTTAGTTACCTTTTATTTATCTTCGCTAAATATACACTTATAATATATCTATATATATATACAGGGTGTCCCCTCTCAACGGTGGCCAATGGCTAATTTCTAAACCGTTGGTCATAGACATATAGTTCCAATTGCAAAAATGCTTTAAAAAAGGCAAAGAATTGTTTTTTAAGCGATTTTTGACAAAAAAATGTTTTACTAAAAAATTACGAAAATTAAATTTTTATATGACCCCCCGGTCCTATAAGTGATATTTAGTAAAATTTTTTCAACACTCTAGCAAGTAATACAGAAAAGGTCCCATTCATGTAACATTAAAATTGACCGAGTTATGAAACTTTAAATTTCTTGACTTAAATCACTTTTCTGCAACTGAAAATGGATGAGTTGGACGAAGCTTTAAGGGAACGTACACAAAGTGCTAAAGTATTATAAGGGCGTCTATTTCCAACGCTGTTCAATGGCTAATTCCTAAACTATTTGTCACAGACATATAGTTCCAATTACAAAATGTTTTAAATGAGCGATTTAACTGAAGGCGCTGTCACCGTATAAGTTTTACGGTAGTGTTAATTATAATTAATTAACTGCTAGATTGGTTATTAAAATAACTGAAGACATAAATTTCAAAATTCTCTTTATCGAAAAAATCAAATTTTGGGAAATAACGAAAAAACTTTAAATGCATCTATTGGTTTTCATTATAAATTTTGAGATTGCATTGTTACAGTAGTGGAAGTTTGTATAGACTGACAGAGAAATCAAAAAGCGATAAGTCGAGTTTTGAAATTCATATCCTCAACTGTATTTTTACGTATGTTTTATTTTATAAGCAAATGAAGCTGATTCTTTTCGTGATTTTATTTTAAAAAGGTATGTTATTTTGATAAGCTTTTATTTTATTCATAGTTTTCGTATGTAAATTTTCCTAGTTCAAAACTTATATTCAAATTTTAACTCACTTCCAAATATCTGATTAAGGTTCAATTCCCATACTTATTAAAACCCGATGACAATGTAATAATACGATTTTAGGTGCGTTCCATTTATTTATTTATTTTATAGGACAACATCAAATTCTATTAGGTTGAGTAATCTAATAGAACTTTAAATTTGTGACTGTTGCTTTTCATAGTTTAATTTAACAAAATTTCTGTTATTTTTTTACTTATATTTTTAGCACAAATTGCATATTTTACTTTAACATGTAAATGTCAACAAAAATTCAGAAACAACATTGTAAAAAAAATTTTTACTCTCAATGTTTAAAGTTAAATTTTCTATCTGATGTTTACTTTTATTTCCAGTAAATTTGTGACTGACCCCTATTTTGCAGCAAAAAATATGCTTCAACTTTGAACAGCTATAACTCGGTCAATTTTGATCGCAGAGGAATGGGACTTTTTTTGTCTTACTTGTTAAAGTAGTGGTAAAAATTTTCTAAATATCACTTATAGGACCGGGGGACCGTATAAAAATTTTATTTTCGTAATTTTTTTGTAAAACATTTTTTTGACCTAAATCGCTTAAAAAATAATTCTTTACCTTTTTTAAAGCATTTTTTCAATTGGAACTATATGTCTATGACCAACGGTTTAGAAATTAGCCATTGGCCACCGTTGAGAGGGGACACCCTGTATAATAAGATATATTTGTCTGCCTGCCTGTCTGACCGCGGATAACGGTGAAATTATAATACCCAGGACTCTAAAATCTTTGTCATGTGTGGATCCAAACACCGAAAAGTGCATTTCGCAGCCCGATATTGAAATTTCAGTTTAGATTTTTTTTTAAATTAAATTTTACTGGGTAAGAGGATATTTGCAGCTTTCCACCAATCCACGATAACGAAGCAGTCAGGTTAGAGGCTATTTGCAGCTCGCCACACTGTTAAGAATTTGAAACTTTTGCTGTACCGTCACTTCACTCTTTTACAGAATGGTTTACTTAATAGAGTATGTTTTTAGATGTGAATTAAACTTGCTAAGTTTGTTATATTTCTCGGCGTTATTCAGTTATATGACCTAATGGTCGCCAATGTTGTCGGGTAAAATGATCCCTTATGTGAATCGTTTTCTTTAGGATTTGCGCTCAATATTCCGAGTTTTCGGATGGGGTAAAAATAGACATTATTTAACTTATTTTTGCGTTTGTTATAGGCTATTAATTTTGGATAATAAATTTCAAATGTTCCATGTTATTGCTTTTTCAAAATTATTTTTAACACTTTTTTATTTTAAAATGTACATGAAATAAATTATGCACGCTTATTTTATGTCATTATTTATTGTCATAACTATTTTTATATATTTTATTTTGCAATAAAAAACAATCTACATATTTTTTTTTTTTTTTTTTTTTTTTTTTTTTTTTTTTTTTTAATGAAGGATCATTTTACCTTTGGTGAGAGTAAAATGATCGTTTGGATACTTTTTCAAAAATCTATTTTTCTTTTATTACTATATTTGGGTTAAAAATATTATTAAAATATGTTTATAATACAAAATATAATATAAAACATAATAGCATAGGGCCAAAGTTTTATTTAAACAGATGTTATTTTACACAAGTTTTCCCTTTAACGGTTTATTCGAAAAAATATTTTTCCATCTTCAATAGCTCTTCAATCAATTTTCTGATACATTATCAGATTCATTTTTAAAAACAGAAACATGAAACTTACTTGCCGAAGTGATTTTTGAAGAGATGTATAAGATGCCATGTGATTTTATTTTTAGCTCAATTCATTAGAATTTGATTTATAAGAAATTATTTTCTCAGTATGACCAATTTTTTCGATCTCTGATCTCCCGCTTCGGAAAATTCGGTTCAAAGCACCAACTTTGAAAGCATTTTTTCGCAATAATTTCCCCTATTTATCAAAAAATCGACAAGCATGGCACATTGTGTACTTTCTAAGTAAGAGAATTTGCCAATTTTATGCATTTGAGAGCAAAAATGAATTTAAAATTAAATTAGAAAATAAGCAGTTTGGATTGGAATACACCATTAAGATGCCATACTAGTCACTGAAAAAGACCCAGATGATAATGGTTAAATCTATGGGAGCGTTATTTTCAAATATCTCGCTCAAATATTTTTATTAAAATAATTACACGCATAAATATTTTTACACGGTTTTTTTTTTTTTTTTTTTTTTTTTCTTCATAGGATAGCTCAGGATGATCTTCAATCGGGCTAGTTTTTACTTTTTCGATTTTGATTTCAGAATTTTAAGAAAAAATACTTTAGCTTTCAGAACCGGTTTGAAGTGGTTGTAAAATTGAAACTATTATAACTTAATACTTAAAAAATATAACCAAAATCGAAAAAGTAAAAACTAGCCCGGTTGTGGATCGTCCTCAGCTATCCTATGCAAAAAAAAAAAAAAAAAAAAAAAAAAAAAAAAAAAAATGTAAAAAGAATAAAATATGAGCGAGATATTTGAAGATAACGCCTTAACAACGCCTTAACTCTAAGAAGATTTAACACTATCATCCGGGTCTTTTTCAGTGACAGTGTGGGCTCTTAAGGGGATTATTTTAGGCCACCTTCCCCTAATATTGTACTACTCAATCTATACTATCCCTTTAAACAAGTTCTTTTTCCCTTTCAGCATATTTATTTGGATTTCAACAACATCACCGATGCCGACTCTGTCCTATACTACAACATGGATAGAACAGTAACTGTCGTTCTTGCAAGCAACCCGATTAAAAAGGTCTCTGCGCGGAGTTTCAATGGAAAAATACGCAATGTGAAATTTCTCTACCTAGATCACTGCGATATTCGAGATTTCAACGTGTCACACTACAGACTTCCTTTAACCATCTCTTTGGATTTAAGTTACAACTTGATTGAAGAAGTGTCTAACCAGGAAATTGATGTAGGAGTTGAATTAGATTTAATTGGAAACCAGATTAGAAAATTCGATGGTATGTATTTTATACATTGCATGTTTCTAACTAAATTATTTTAAAGTGAGAAATAACTGTAATAATGCAAATTGTGATAAAAATGTTTAATATAAATTCAAAAATTATTACGACTTCCAGAATTTCATGTATTACTACAGAGCACTTTTTAATTTATCAGTATTTAAGTACAACTTGGCCGAAGAAGTTATCTAACCAGTAAATTGATACATAGTCCAATAAAATTATGTTAAAAGAAAGCACTTAAAGTGAAAAATTCGGGTGTAATTTGTTTTTAGTGTGTTACTTTATGTTTTCGGGGGTGGAGAATGGGGGCTGAATATTAATCTGAAGTTATCCTACAAAATTTCTCTCGACAAATATGAAAAATCGTGGCGAAAGCACTAAAAATCGCAGATTTTTTGGATGTTTGATTTAGTATTGCAAAGAAAGATTTCTTCAGAAAAGTGACTCTAAATTCGGGTGTAATTGTTTTTAGTGTGTTACTTTATGTTTTCGGGGGGGGGGAATCTGAAGTTGTCCTACAAAATTTTTCTTGACAAACATGAAAAATCTTGGAAAAATCACTAAAAATCGCAGATTTCTTGGGTGTTTGACTTATTACTTGCAAAGAAAGTTTTCTACATAAAAGGTGACTCTATATTAAAATACAGACGAGAAAATTACCTACAATTCATATTCTTATCTTTTTTTTTTTTTTTTTTTTTTTTTTTTGTACAACACATAGTTTCCGCAGAGGCGTTAAAAATCGACGAAAACAATAATTTTGGAAAATCACAAATAAGATATTTTTACACCCTTTCGTTCATAACACTATATGTAAAAATTTCACTGCAAACATTTGCTAAATACTCACTTATTGTTAGATAATATATTATTATGATATAGGTATACAGTGTGACCTCGAAAATCCGACATTCAGAGATTCGACAATTTAAAAAATTCGGCATCAAAATTATTTCCCACTCTCCTTTTTTTCACTTCCATTTTACGAGAGAAGTAAAAATAGCAAATATTTACGAATGAAAAACTCAGATTATAAATGGTGGATTAGCGGTCAGCGAGATCGCTGGTGCTGTGCTTAATGAAACCTTTGATGATACTGGTAACAGTTCAAAGGAACGAGGGTTCATGTAAAGTCACAAATCATGAAAACAAATAATTCATCATCTTCTGATTGCAACTATTACAACACCAACATTACGCAAAACCCTGCACATTTTTTTATTAGTGTAAAGTATAAAGCTTGTCTCTGCATGCAATTTATTATTACTATTATTGTTGTTGTTGTTGTTATTACAGATACAATTTTGGCAATTTGCTTAGTCTTTTGCTTACAACACCAAGATTTCGTACAACCTAGTAAAGATTTCGTACAAAATTTTTAATACTGTAAAGTGTAAAACTTGTGGTGAATATCTCCCTCTCACATATAGTTTTATTATCATTATTATTATTACAACTACCATTTCTTCTCCTATGAAGCGATTCTATTTGAGTGAAACCAAGCTAGAAATATTGAATAATAGTCTCCAATTTACACAAATGGGTGAAATGCAAGTTGCAAGAAACCGACTCCAGTATCTCATTAATCAATATTTGTGACGAGTTCAGAGTCTTAAATTTCTAGAAAACCAAATCAGTCAAATAGATGAAGGAACATTTGCCTCCATTGAGAACCAATCAAAAATTCATATTTTTATGACGTTCTAATTTGCTGCTTTGGTGTGTAAATGCTCCTGCCTTCTTGTTTAGTGGTTAGAATTCGAATTGTTACAAGTTAACAAGCATACACATTGAATACAAGTTCAATATTCTGTATTTATAGATTTAAATTTATCCTGAAATATTGGTCGATCAATTCTGTTTTATGAAAAGACAAACAAAACCCGCTTAGCTGTTCCATAACTTAGTAATATATTCTTCAACATTTTTCCAATTCTTGGTTCAACATTTTACCGATTAATAATTCAAAAACGTGGTGTATGGTTCAACCTAAAACAGAAATTTGGTTCAACACTATACAATTTTTATTCATGGTTCATATGAAATACAAAATCGCGAGAAAACTTTTCATCAGTTTATGATCGTAGCTATTACAACATCAAGATTTCGTACAATCTAGTAGAGAACGTTTTAATAGTGTAAAATGTAAAGCTAACGGCGAATGTCTCCTTTTTACATGTAATTTTATTATTATTATTATTATTACAGCAACAATTTCTTCTTACATGAAGCGCCTTTATTTGAGTGAAAATAAGCTACAAATATTGAACACTACTCTCCAACTTACACAAATAGAGGAAGTACAAATTGCCAGAAACCAACTCCAGTACCTCACTAATCAAGATTTGAGAGGAGTCCACAACACCTACAATCTCGAATTTCAGCAAAGCCAGATCAGTCGAATCGATACAGAACATTCGCACCCATTGAGAATCAATCAAAAACGAACATTTTTATGACCTTTAAGCTTTGCTTTAGAGGAAGAGTGTATTGTCTATTGGTTAAAATTCTAGCTGTTACTACTTAATAAGTACGTATCATCATTGAATGCTTACTCAGTCTTCGGTGTTTATAGATTTAAAAAAATTGTAACTTTATCTTGAAATGCTGGTCGATCAATCCTGTTATTGAAAAAACAAGCAAACTCCGTTTAGTGGTCTCATAACTTACTAGTATATTCTTCAAATTTTTTTTAATTTTTGGTTCAATGTTTTACGGGTTAATATTTCAAATCATAATATATAATTCAACTTAAAACAAAAATTTATTTCAAAACTGTGCACTTTTATTTCATGGTCCAAATAAAATACAAAATCTCGAGAAAAATTTTGATCATTTTATGATTGTAACTATTACAACACCAAGATTTCATACAACCTAGTACAGATTTCGTGCAAAATTTTTAATAATGTAAAATATAAAGCTTGTGATGAATATCTATCTGCCTTCCACACTTAAATTTATTATTAATGTTATTATTATTATTATTATTATTATTATTATTATTATTATTACAGCAACAATTTCTTCTTCCATGAAGCGCCTCTATTTGAGTGAAAACAAGCTACAAACATTGAACACCACTCTCCAGCTCACACAAATGGAGGAAGTGCAAATTGCCAGAAACCAACTCCAATATCTCACTAACCAAGATCTGAGAGGAGTCCACAACACCTACAATCTCGAATTTCAGCAAAACCAAATCAGCCGAATCGATACAGGGACGTTCACACCCATCACCAACGATCTGCACTATTTGGACTTGAGTTTCAACTTGATCACGTCCCTTAATAGAAGCGTGAGAATGTTGTCCCAACTGAAACTCTTAAACTTAACTCATAATTTAATACAGGTGAGAATTTCTTTCCTCACCCCCTACCGTTGAGCAAACGGGCAAAATTGTAACGTTGATTTCTTTGTAACTTTTTTAAATGCTAAAGAAATATGTTTTTTTTTTCCAACTTGGTGTAATTTGTTTATTAGATACAGACATATAAGTCTTGGGAGTCTTATTCAGAACTTAATTTCTTGGAACTGTCTGTAGAATGTCTGTAGAATTAAATTAATAGGGATAATAATTCTGTTGCTGCATAATCTGCAGCATAGTGAACGGATATCTCAGTTCACGGCGGCGAGGCTGTTAAATTTTTTTTTCATATAATATTAATTCATTATTGCAGTAATTATTTCCATCTCTTAAATGCAAATCTTGCATGCCCCACCAGTTTTTTTTTTTTTTTTTTTTTTTTTTTTTTTTTTTAAATTCATAATGAAGTTTAAGATGTTAAATAAAGATAATGTTTCCGTTAAAAAGTACTGGTGTACAAACAAAAAAATTGTTAAAACTTCTCCGATACCATATGGTACAGCTGGGCTATTGATGAGATTTTCGCTTTTTTGCATACCAGTATTTTATAAGAGAAAACGTTGTTCTGTTAAATCGCAACAATGTTTTGACTAAATGAAATACTATATTTTCTAACAAAATGCTGGTGTGCAAAAACGCGGAAATCTCATATCTACGCTAGGCTTTAATGGGTTAATTTTGTTGCGTAAATGTTTTCATAGCATTAATATGTTCTTCTTAAAGTCCTCTATCGTGCATATCACCAGTCTGAAAATCACCAATACTTTCCTATGTGTGAATCAAAATTTATCTAATATTTTGTGATAATGTTTAATTAGTTTAATCTGCTTTTTCTGTAAAGTGAGATACGTGTATCCACACTAGAAAAACATTAAAAATAGTTTGAGAGTGCGTGGGGCAAATCTACTTGAAAGCTATCATACTGCCGCAGTTCCTCACTAAATAATGAACATGCAGTTCTGTAATATAGATCTCCCTGTCTCTCAAGGACTTACCGAGGTGTAGTACAACTGTCTAATAAAAAATATTCCAGTCGTGGATTCTTCAATTGATGTCAAGAACATAATCATCCATAAAAATCTTTAAATGGGACACTATACTGGCAATTACGATTCTATAAATTTCTCATATTAGAGAGTAGTTTAAAACACCAAAGAAACATAAAATGCTTACCTTTAAAAAGAGATGCAAGAAGAGCTCAGAAGGGAGTTACAGTTTTGAGTTCTAAAGCAAATAAATTACCAGACCAGCTATTTGATAAGTTTTTAAATGGAGACACAATCAAATCAACAATAAATCAAATTATCATGCTTAGTTTGCTCAAATTTGGAGAGTAGATCTACTATACATGGTTTATTGAATTTCTTAACAGCTTTATCGATATAAGAAGGGCGGTTTAAACCTCTCTTAACAGCAGCTAAATTTTAAATAATTAAGATCGCAATTAAAATAAACAGATTTTGAGAATAAAGTTTGCTGAATTTCTTGTTAGTGGGATGGTTCAGAAGATCATACTTGAGGAAAAGATATAGAAAAAGATTTTATATAAATACAAGTTTTGATTTAAAAAAAAAAAAAAACATTTAGTAACTAATAACATCAAATGTAGGCAAGCTTATTGCAATTTTCTAAAAATAAATTGAATATATGATCCAATAGCATTGTAAGTTTGAGGAATAATGGAAATACCAAAAGGCTTCAAGCTAGACACATTTATTGTGACTATATCGGATCCAATATTTAAAATTGAACACATTCAAAATTGGTCCTCAAGCTAATGTATAAAAGATGCTACACAGAATTGGTAATAGAAAATTTTCCGCATCTTTAAATCGTTTGTTTGTGAAATCTATTATTTAATTGACATTAGTTTGGGTAATATAATGTAAAAAAATTCTGCTGAATCGGCAGAAAAAAACTGTCAAGTTTGACGCCAGAGAAAAACTGTTTAATTTACAGAAAATATCTTTAATTTTCCTTTAAAATAGTGATTGTTTTTTTTTTTTTTGTTTTTTTTTTTTGGTAAAAAATTTTGGTTTTTTTTGTAAGAAGTACAAAATTCAATCTTTTTTAACAGTAAAAAACTATTTTTCCTTAAAACAGATTTTTTTTCGCTTAAAAATTACAGTTTTTTCACAGTGTACAAAGTTCAGTTTAGCTTCTTTTATTGTAAATTTACTGTTGTGATTATTTAATTGTGAAACAAGTACAACAATTCAAGCAGAATTTAATTGATACTGGTGATATTGAAATTAAATGATAGCAGTATCTGACTAAATTCTGTCCTATACAGTATAATTAAAGCATAATATTTTCCTAGTTCTAATTTTCTGTATGGTTTTCTAATTTAAAAATTCTGTCAAAAATTAAAATTTCTTTCTCAGTAGACTTTTGCAAGCGATGAATTTACAGGCCTCAATGAGCTTTCCGAGCTTTACCTACAAAACAACCAAATTAAGGCTATTGGACAATTGCAGTATTTAGAGAAGTTGCAATATCTCGTCATCACCCACAACAGGGTCGAATTGATAACACCAGACCAGGTGCCTAGGAAGTTGAGGTTTCTCTATCTAGCAGGTGAGTTTGTTGTAATTTTTTTTTTTTTTTTTTTTTTTTTTATCAATTATGCACATAAATTAGTTGGAAATTGTACATCAAACATAGCAAATGAGATATACACTGGTGTGCAAAGTTTAAGGACGAATCCAAAATGCCAATTTTTAAGGGTTTTTCAAGCGATAATTTTCACGCGAATATTCAAAAGGAAGTAATATAATTCGAATAATTACTATCCCTGTATAACAGCTAGTCCATATAACACCCCATTCAGGTCACACATGGTCACAAGAGTCACAGTCACTACGGCGAAACAAAAATTTTGAAATCCCATACGTCTCTTTTATGAGTCTCAAACGACTACTATACGTGACTCCAGTGACAGGTCATTGTGACTGTTGCTTTGTGGCATGTCACCAGGTGACTTTACAATGTCGTTTCATTGAGACTCTCGTGTGACCTCTCATCTGGAGAATCAATTTCAAAGTCATTGTGAACGTTGCATTATGATAAATTACCAAATAATGCCCCATGAAAGTCACATGCTGACTTTCACCACTTTTCACGGTGGTTACTTCACAGTAGGGTCTCTGTCATCATTTGACAAAGTCTTGTGACAGAAAGTCACCATGTGACTTTAAGGTGACATTATTTGGTGATTTATCACACTGCAACATTCACTATGACTTTGAAAATGAGTCTCCAAATGACAGTCACATGCGTCTCAATAAAACGACATTGTAAAGTCACCTGGTGACTCTACACAAAGCAGTAGTTGCAGTGACCTGTCAGTGAAGTCACATTTAGAAGTCATTTGAGACTCATAAAAGACACATACGGAATTTTCTATTTTTTTATTCGCCGTAGTGACTGTGACTCTTGTGACCATGTGTGACCTGGATAACATGTTATACAGACTAGTTGCTATGCAGGGATCGTAATTATTCGAATTATAGTACTTGCTTTTGAATATTCGCGTGAAAATTATCGCTTGAAAAACCCTTGAAAATTGACATTTTTGGACTCGTCCTTAAATTTTGCACACTTGTGTATTCATATTATAACTACACTGTTAAAAAAATCTGAAATTCACAGATATATTTTTACTGAGTTTCACAGAAAAAGTCCTTTTTCACGACAAAACGGCACTTTCCATTAAAAGTCGGAAATTTTCAGCATGTTTACTGAAAATAACGAAACAGTTGAAGATGGAAGGAAAAAACGGAGATACTCCGTCATCTATCCTAAATTTATTTTAGTGTTTACAAAACTCGCATGTTGTTGCACAGAAATGAAAAAAATCAATGAAAGAATACTGGCTCTTTTTAGGTGCGTTCGTAATTATATTATACGTAGCACCTATAGTGGTCGTTCAGTCTGTCCGTCCGTCCGCATATAACAACGCAAAAATTACCCAACCGAATCGTTTGAAATTTAAAATACATAATTATTACATAATTTTGTCGAGTCATTTCAAATTTTATGAAACTCGGATGCATAGATCAATTACAGGGGCAATCAAAAGTATTCCATTACATTACGGTCAATGGGGAAAAAGTTTCAAATGCATTTTAATCGTTTGAAATTTAAAATACGCAATTATTACATAATTCTGTCGAGTTACTTCAAATTTTTTGATAATCGTGTGCATAGATCAATTACAGGGGCTATCAAAAGTATTCATTTACATTATGGTCAATGGGGAAAAAGTTTCAAATATATTCTATACGTTTGAAATTTAAAATACATAATTATTACATAATTTTTTCGAGTTATTTCAAATTTTATGAAAATCGGATGCATAGATCAATTACAGGGACAATCAGAAGTATTCCATTACATTACGGTCAATGGGAAAAAATGTTTCAAATGCATTTTAATCGTTTTACACTCATGCGAACTTAATAAAATTTATATGCAACTATAAAGTACATATTATAATACACATCTTACATAATTTGTGGTGCAAAGAACATTTGTTATTGATTTACAAGGCCACACAAAAGTATTCCATTACATAATGGTATAGGGAGAACATTGTTCGATGAGCGTTTTAATTGTAATTCACTATTTACAATTTTATGTGATTGATATATGAAAGTAATATTTTTAAAACTTCGTTATCGTACGAACGCACCTAATTTGCTACGCTTCACGTGCAATTTCCAACTTGTTTAAGATTTGTATCGTGCAATGAATTGCAACTGTACTGATACACATACATTTTGAAAAACAACCGAACCATATTCTAATCATTCACTGAGCAAAGAAAATTTCTCTAATTAATTATTTAATCAAGCCATGTTATAACTACATTATTTACTCGTGTATAACGCGCACTTTTTTTCCCAAAAATTTAGGGGAAAACTCCTAGGTGCGCGTTATACACGGAATGTTTTTTTACTGTTGGATGTAAACCCACGATATACATATTGTTACGAATTTTGCAAATAGTTGGTGTTTGTACTGTAAAATAATGTAAATAATCTTATTAAGCTCCATTCCTTTACTAATATTAGTTTTTGTTACATTGTCCCTGTTATCAAGCAAACTTGTCTATTATTTTCGGTGTATGTCTACGGCAGATTGGCGAAATATTAAAGATATCGCCAAGTTGGCGTCACTTTTGACGACTAATTTTGGTCGCCAAATTTGGCGATATATCGCCAAGTTGGCGACAAAACTTGGCGATGGTAACCCTTTCCTCTCTATGGTAATCCCCCTTTAGATATGCTGATACAATGAATGTTATTCCGTGGTTTTCTGGAATATTCGAGAAGCCTGTGGAAATTTCCCGTGCATGCTGCGAGCCTATATAAGGAGAGCAATACGAGCTGTGGTTGTTATTATTTATCAGTCAGTCATTGAGTGAGCTGCGATTGTTTAAGCAAGTTTGCTTGAGTTTTCTCTACGTTGTTTTGAATGTGATTTAGCGTTGAGACATTGTATAAAGAGTCTCTGGGACCTATATCTGTACTTGTACGATAGATTTGAACAGTTATTTTTGAATATCGAGTAATATTTGTGAGTTTCGAAGACTCTGTTGTTCTGAAGATCTGTAAATAAATTATTTTTTACTTTTCTAAGAGGCAAGAGTTTGAAGTTGTCTAACCATAAGATCAAAAGAACCCTATATATGCTGGAACAATATGAAATAAGAAATTATTCAAAAAAGACATAATAGCTCGGAAAATCTTACTTAATTGATGTATTATTGCATATTTATTTCATTCCTTGCAGTTTTTTAAACAACACAGCTAGTAACATTATCTAAATACTAATTAGAAATTCCCATTACCGTTCCTCATTCCTATTTCTTGTCATTCACTTACTACCTGAAGTCTAAAAATGCATTTTCGACTAGTTTTCTGGCCTGATGTAATGTTCGTTCCGACTTTCGTCGCTGAAATTCATTTGGTCATTCTTCATTAGCCTATCAGATTTACGGTATGCGTTACACACGAGTAAATACGATATTTATTAACCATAAGACAATCATAATGATAAATTAACCTTTTAAATTAAAACTTGCAAGAATTATAACAGCATCGATAAAATTACAATCTATATAAAAATATAAACATACTGTAGAATCTACTATATGACTTTAGAATCACGTGAATTCGAAAATCATTCCTACTGCACGATAGCTAGAACAACGGACTCCCCAGCAAAGGTTGTCGGTTCGAATCACCCCGAGGACATTATTTTTTCCCTTGTTAAATAAATACAGGTTCTTCTAAAATGTTCAATAGATGGCCCTCCAGCAAATTATTATGCTAATTTTACAACGGAAAGTTGCCGTTTCTTCAAACACAATAGAACCCCGCTAATTTGGACCCCGTTAAACCGGATCTCCGGATAATTTAGATCGGTTTGGTCGATCTTTTTTTTTTTTTTTTCCAAGTTTGAGAGGTGATCGGCAAATTTTCATAACATAAATTTATTTCAGCCTCATATTCTGAATAAAAAGTATTTTCTGAAATCTTTTCGAAAGAATACCTCAAGCTTTCTTATTTAAACTCTTTTACGTTATCTATGAAAGAAACATCATTTAAGTTTGGCAATTCCAATTTTCACAGTTTTCTATTTAATCCATTTAGAAATGTCCCCAAAAGCTCATTGTTTAATAAAGTTCTTCTCAGAGCATTGGAAAAAAGCAAAGTAAAATAGTCCTTGTAAACACACTGACTCATAAGGATCGCTTTCCGATCTTTTGGCCAGCCCATAGGCCGCTTGGGACTGTTTCCTTGTCTTCTTGCCAAAACCCTTCTACAAATCTCTTGCGGAAAATCGAAATAGGAAAAGAAATAAACGAGAATGAAAGAGAAATTACACCTGAAAATTTTGTCAGCTTGTTTTAAAAAATTGATGGTTGCTCAGATGTTGATATCATCGACATTAGCAATTGGTTGGAAGCAGAAAATAATGAATCGTATGCCTCGCTTACAGATAATTTAATAATCGCTTTGTGCACAACTGAAGAAAATGAAGATGATGCAGACGAAAACCATTATCAATGATGATCAACGAGAACTTATAGACTACAATGAAGCAACTTCCCATTTTGAACAATTTATGATTTATTTTGAAAATCATGTGGAGACTACATCCAACGAACTACTTATGCTCAAGGGAATGTGTGTAGCAAACATGCGCAAAACGGGCACAGCAGAATATGACAAATTTTATAATTACAAATTAAACATTTTCACTGTCTGTAAATAGGTTTAGTACAAAGGTGATTTTCTGAGAGTATGTTTTATTTTATTTCATTTATTCACATTCTCCTGATAATCCGGATTTTTGACAATGCGGATCGGGCCTGGTCCCAATTAATCCGAATTATTGGTGTTCTACTGTACAGTTTGTCTTCTTTTATTTCCCAAAACGAAAAATCTACTAACGGAATGGAAAAAGACTGACAACTTTGCTGCCAGTATTTACACCGTGAATTCACGGATTTATTTTTAACTGTTTACTTTTATAAATATTCAGATTTTAGTGCAATAACTGTTGCAATCGTACGCAAAAATGCATGAATAAAAAATCCCTGTCGGCTTGGCCTATAGGCGGAGGTAGATTTCGAAGAGTGCTCATTTCAACAACAAAAAATAAATTTGATTACAGATAAACCCAGTTAAGCAACTTTATTTGTCCTCTTTTGAAAAAATTTTAATTTCATTTTTCTGTAAGGACTGGTTTTATCAGAATCATCTTAAGCTAAATTCGGCTCAAATGCCCATTTTGAGAACATATTTTGAAATAATTCTGAATTTATTAAAAAATCAACAAATACGGTACATTATATAGGTCCTAAATAACAAAAGACTGTCAATTGGATGCGTTTGAGAGCAAAATTGTATTTAAAAATGAGTTATAAAATAACCAATTTTGAATACAACCTCAATTCTTAATCATAGCTTCGGGAAATTTTGCGCGAAGTGCCCACTTTGACAGCATTTTTAAAAATATATTCAGCCTTTATCAAAAAACTGAACAATGCGAGACATTATACAGCTCCTATATAAGATAACCTGTCAATTGGATGCGTTTGAGAGCAAAACTGAATTTAAAAATGAGTCAGAAAAAATGCAAATTGTTATTTCGATGCTTTCTCAAATTTTCAATCACGATAATTTCTCGAAATTCTGATCAAAATACCCTTTTTGGCAGCCTTTTTTGAAATATATTCTGTCTTTATCAAAATATTGACCAATGCGTCATATTATACAGTTCCTAAATAAGAGGACTTGTAAACTGGATGCGTTTGAGAGTAAAAATGGATTTAAAAATGAGTCAGGAAAAACGCAATTTGTTATTTGGATACTTCTTCAAATTTTCTATCACTGT
The DNA here is from genome assembly GCA_964019185.1 of Maratus speculifer. Lineage (NCBI taxonomy): Eukaryota > Metazoa > Arthropoda > Arachnida > Araneae > Salticidae > Maratus > Maratus speculifer. The sequence goes on along the minus strand of OZ025301.1, from coordinate 214,559,059 downwards.
CACTTCGGGAAATTCTGTTCAAAATACCCTTTTTGGCAGCCTTTTTTTGAAATATATTCTGTCTTTATCAAAATTCTGGACAATGTTTCGCATTATATAGTTCCTAAATAAGAGGATCTGCCATTTGGATGTGTTAAAAATAAAAAATGAATTTATAAAACGATTCAGAATGTAAGCAGTTTGGATTAGAGGGTTTTTTCCTCCAATTTTTGTTTAATTTATTTTTGCTCTAAGAATTGATCCTATGAAAAACTTGTCAATATAAAAGTTGTAGATATTATTGAGAAGACGTAAAATAATTTAATTGAATTTGATAGTTTTTAGAATTGACAAAGTTATGGATTTTTTTCCTTTTTCGAAAGCCCTTTTTATTTTCGTTTTTAATTTTTTTTTACCGGTAAGAGTTAGTCCTATCAAAAACTTGCAAGTACAAAAGTTTTAGATAATTTTGAGAATATTTATAAAAAATTTAGATGGATTTGATATCTTGAGAATTGACAAAGTTATGATTTTTTTTCTCCCAAAAACCCTATTTCTTTCGCCCCTTGAGCCCATTTTTAACTTTATCAAAAATCTGTCATGCATAAACTTTTGGCCCATTATTTAGAAGTAATATAAACTTTAAACTGATTCGATATCTATTTTCATTAAGAAGTTATGGGCTTTTTTCTGTTTTCACAAAAACGCCCCCTATGTGGGATATACTCCCGCATGTGGGCTACACTCTCTTTCTGTTGCATCTGCATCGGACTATTTCCCTCCGCTACTCTCCGAAACGCTGGCACGAGATTAATTAAGAAACGCGAAGCTTCCAAGCTGTGTGGCCGGGAGTGAAAAGAGCAAGAAGTAAATAGAATGTTTTTCGACGACGATGAACGACGATGATAAAACTAAGACGGATTTTTCGAAGAATAAAAATGACGATTGTTTTAGAACATTTGCGAAGAACTGATATATGATTTTTAAAGTAGTGTTTTGAAAAGTAACGAAGAATTTATCTGTTTTATTTTTTGTTTATTTTGTGTCCTGTTCGTCTGTTAATAAATGTATGTGACCGTCAGAAATTACTTTTTATTTTGAGTCAAGACTCGTCCATCCTATATATATATATATACATATATATATATATACTATATGGCCATTGATTATTGGACACTTGCGATTTTAGACATTTTACTAAATATCTAGAAAAATACATGAAGAATCACCTCGAAACTCTTAGTGTATAAATATAACAGTATACGTCATACATCTCCGTGAAGATTTTTTACCGAAATTCTATAGGGGACCTTCAACAAATTAAAAAAGAATGAATATCTTTTGAATAACCCTGTCAAAACTAATGTAGCAAAAGCGCTCAAATTCTAGATTATGATTGAATGCCTTATTGTAATACACTGTGTTCATTTTTATGCAAATAGCAGGCATACTCGCAGAGTAATTAAGGTTTTTATAAAAATGGTCCCAAATTTTTCCAAGTTTTTCCCTTATAATTTTCAGAGTTCTTAATATAAAATAATATTTTTTTAAGAAAATATGACAAACAACATTGCACACTATACCCTGTAATCAGAACTAAAAAATAATAAAAATTGTATGAAAAATGAGTAGGTTAACTAAATAATTTTTTACTGCGCATGCGTCAAAGATATCAAAATTTCATTTGCATATTATGTTAGCTAAATGTATAGAACAACTTTTGTAAAAGTTTTAAAATCATAGCTTGAAAATTCTGAAAGTAATCGTCTATAGAAAAAGGACAAAATCCGTTGTTTCCAAAATTAAGCAAAAAAATGAGGAATTTTATCCAAATGTAGTAGTACATCCTGTATTGTGTATTCTATATTGACACTAATCAATGAATATATGGATACAACCCCTCTTGTTTTTGCTTCATTTTGAGAATAACGGATTTTCAACTTATTCAATTGACGATTATTTTCAGAATTTTCAAGTTATGATTTTGTGACTTTCACAAAAGTTGCTCTATACATTTAGCTAACATGATATGCAAATGAAATTTTGATATCGTTGACGCATGCGCAGTAAAAAATTATTTAGTAAACCAACTCATTTTGTATACAATTTTCATTATTTTTTAATTCTGATTACAGGATACTGTGTGCAATGTTGTTTGTCATATTTTCTGAAAAAAATATTGTTTTATATTAAGAACTCTGAAAATTATAAGGAAAAAACGTGGAAAAATTTGGGACCATTTTTATAAAAAAAACCTTAATTACTCTGCGAGTATGCATGCTATTTGCATAAAAATGAACAAGGCTTATTACAATAAGGCATTTAATCATAATCTAGAGTTTGAGCGTTTTTGCTACATTAGTTTTGACAAGGTTATTCAAAAGATATTCATTCTTTTTTAATTTGTTGACGGTCCCCTATGGAGTTTCGGGAAAAAATCTTCACGGGGATATATGACTTATACTATTATATTTATACACTAAGAGTTTCGAGATGATTCCTCATGTATTTTTCTAGATATTTAACAAAATGTCTAAAATCGCAAGTGTCCAATAATCAATGGCCATATAGTGTGTATATATATATATATATATATATATATATATATATGCATATAAACTGGTGCGAATGCAATAGGTAGTATTTCATACGAAATCTACCTAAAAATCTATCACGATTATATACGATATTCAGAACTGATGTGGATCAAATCCTCAATTTTAAATTAATTTTAAATTTCGAAAAGAATTGTAAGACCACATGGAACGTCTCGACAAGCAAAATGAAGCAGTTTGAGTTTTTGCGAAATATTTAACATCATGCATTTTACTTAAATATCGAGATAGAGATGACATTGCTTTACAATTAAAATGCATATTATAGCACATATATAAATCTAAAGAAATTAACTTTATGCATAAAGTAGTTTTCAAGAGCTCAATAATTTTTTACATATATATTTTTTTTAACAATATTTCTGTTTGGTACACTTTCTTAAAAAACTATTAAATACATCACCTTAAAACTGGCTTTGGTGTCAGAAAACATACTATTTGAGAATAATAAGAAGCCATTTTCATTTTGGTTTAAAAGAAATAAAATCAAAAGTATTGGTCCGTCGACCACGAAGGATCAGTGATAATAAAGTGCAACGCGTAAATTTCTGAATTATTCGAGTTCAAGAAGAAACGATATAGTTTCGTGCAGTGGAATTTTTAAAGTAAGTGAATGTGATTTTTCTAATCTGTACTGTTATATATAAATTTAAAACAATGTTTAAAGGAGCAAAAAAGGAAGATTTAAGGCAAATAGCCACTGAAATAAATTTAAATATTAATGATAAAATGACTATAGCTGATTTAAACAATATTATAGAAAATAGCGAAATATATAAAAATAAACCAGATTTTGTTATAGAAATAGCTAACACCATAATTGAGAGTCGTAAACATGAAGAACAAAGGCAATTTGATCTTGAAAAATTTAAACTTGAACGATCAAAAAACGAATTTGAACGATCAAAAAATGAATTGGAATTAGCTAAAATTAAATCCGAAACTAAATCTTTTATTACTGAAAGTGAAGTAAAAATGGAATCGTTAGATCAAATAATAAAAAGTATTAAAACTTTGACTGTAAAAGTTCCAACTAAGCCTGAAGGATGGGGTTTTTTCTTTTCTTCTTTAGAACGGGCTTTCAAAACTAAAAATGTTTCGGAAGAAAATAAAGCAGAAATTCTGCTGAATTTATTAGGTGACAAAGCGTCTAACATTTTAACTTATTTACACGATACAGATATCGAGAATTATGAAAAATTAAAAGAAATAGTCTTAAAAGAATTTCAACCAACACCTTATTTTTGCCTAGAACAATTTAGAAAAGCTTTTAAACTACCAAATGAGACTCATGTACAATTCGCTTCACGACTGATGACCAATTGGAATTATTATCTAAATTTAAGAAATGTGTCCGATTTCGAGAGTCTAAAACAATTGATTGTGTCAGATAAATTATATGAAACATTAGATAAGGAGACTGCTTCTCACATTAGTGTGAGACAAGGAGATAAATGGTTTTTACCAGAAGAATTAGGACGTGAGATTGATTTATATTTTACATCACGCGGAAAATCTCTTACTGAGAATTTTAGTGTTAATCGAAAGTATAGTTCCAAAAGTGTAAATAAAGTATTTTTAACTGATGTTAAAACATTAAACTGTATTTTGTGCCACAAACAGCACCATCTTTCAAAGTGTCCAGATTATTTAAAGTTATCTGTTAATGAGAGAGTAAATGTAATAAAATGTAACAAGTTATGTTTCAATTGTTTAAATTTACACCCAGTAGCCAATTGTACATCAAAGAAAATTTGTTTCTGCAAGAAACGACATCACAAAACTATTCATTTTCCCAAAACAAATAATACATATATGAAAGAATATGTTTCTTCAGAACATAATATACAAGGTAAAATAAATGTAGGAGAATGTTCAGATTCAAGACTAGCAAATTATGGCACGTCAATGTTAAACGCTAATGCAGAAGAGTTCGTTCAGAAAACTTTTATTAGTAACTATTCGAATAAAAAGAATAAAGTTTTACTTTCAACGGTTATGTGTTTTCTAATTGATGAATCAGGATCTAAATATAGAGTAAAGTGTTTGTTAGATGTAGGCAGCGAGTCTAATTTTCTATCCCACCATTTAATAGACATGATGAATTTGAAAAAAGAGAGAACAAACATTTTAGTGTCAGGTCTAAATGATGCCACCTTAGTAATAAATCATAAAGTTAATGCATCAATAAGCAATAGAGATGGAAGTTTTGTAAAAAATTTAGATTTCTTGATAGTTCCAAAAATAACTGCAGATTTAACCCCTTCGCGTCCAATTGAAATTTCAGCACAGGATTTCCCTAACGTAATATTAGCAGATGAGAGATTTAATATCCCAGAACATGTAGATATGCTTCTCGGAGCAGGAATTTTCTATGAACTTTTAAAACCGGGCCAGATTCGTATTAATAATTCTGATCTTATTCTGCAAGACACAGTTTTCGGTTTTGTAGTATCTGGAAGTTTTCCAATAGAAAATGAAAATAAAGTTCATTGTGGTTTAATAAAGAAAGAAACTAACTTAGATAAAACACTTCGAAAATTCTGGGAAATAGAAAATATCGAGATAGAAAAACCAAAAAGCAAAGAGACTTTAATTTGTGAAAAACATTTCATAGAAAATTATACCCGAGAAAAAAGCGGCAGATATGTTGTTAAAATGCCCCTAAAACAAGATCCAACTACATTAGGAAGTTCTAAACAGATAGCAATTAAAAAATTGAATTCTTTATGGAATCGCTTAGCAAGGGATCCCGAGTATTTAAGATTATATTCCGATTTTTTGAAAGAATACCAACAGTTAGGCCACATGGTCGAAGTTAACGAAAGCGAGGAAGAAAATGGATCCTATTACATTCCCCACCTTGGAGTGTATAGAGGAATAGAAAAAAGTATGTCAACACCTTTGAGAGTAGTTTTTAACGCCTCTTCTTTAACGACAAAAGGAAACTCACTTAATTCTATTCAGTATAATGGGGGTGTAATACAAGATGATTTATTCTCAATTATGCTGAGATTTAGAAAATATATTATCGCTTTCACTGCAGATATTCAAAAAATGTATAGAGCAATTTCTATTCATCCAGATCAAAGGAAACTACAAAAAATTTTATGGAAAGAAGGTATAAACGAACCAATAAAGAATTTTGAACTAATTACTGTTACTTATGGTACTGTTAGTGCACCCTTTTTGGCCATGAGAACACTACTTCAATTGTCTAGGGATGAAGAAAGCAAGTTTCCTTTAGCAGCACCCGTGCTGAGAGAAGACATGTATATGGATGACATCTTATCTGGATCTGATTCTTTAAGTTCTGCATTAGAGCTCCAAAATCAATTAATAGAAATTTTAAAAAGCGGAGGAATGTTATTACATAAATGGTGCAGTAATGCTCCACAACTTTACCAAACAAATGACAAGATATATCCTTTTGGTGATTCAGAAGAATCCAAAACATTAGGTGTCTTGTGGAAATCGAGAAAAGATTGTTTAAGTTTCGATGTAAAAATTCATGATGAGGTAAATGTCACTAAAAGACAAGTGTTATCAATTATATCGAGTTTGTTTGATCCTCTTGGTTTAGTATCGCCTATTATAATTAAAGCGAAAATATTTATGCAGAAATTGTGGTTATTGCAATTAAATTGGGATGACTTGTTACCGGAAAAAGAAGCTAAGGAATGGGGAGAGTTTTCAGATAATCTACAGTTAATTAACAAAATTGAAATTAGTAGGTGTATTTTATTGAAAAATGCTATTATAATCAAGTTACATGGTTTCAGCGATGCTTCCGAAGCAGCCTATGGAGCAGTAATTTACTGCAAATCAGTATCAGAATCTGGAGAATTGTCAGTGAAATTAGTGACAAGTAAATCAAGAGTTTCCCCCTTAAAGCAATTAACTGTTCCCAAACTTGAGCTGTGTGCAGCTGTTTTATTATCAAAACTAATTAAACGTGTGATTTCTGCTCTCAAGATCAATATAAACAAAATCTTCTTATGGTCAGATTCTATGATAGTATTGTCATGGATTAAAAAAGAACCGTACATACTAAAAACATTTGTTGCGAACAGAATTTCATCGATACAAGAGCTAACTGAAGGGATGCAGTGGCGACATGTTCCTTCTCAACATAACCCAGCAGACCTTCTAACAAGAGGAATTAATCCTGATAAGCTAATCTCAAATGAGTTGTGGTGGAGTGGCCCAATGTTCCTAAAAGGAAAAGACTATCCAAATACAACCATACCTGAAGCAGTTGATTCCAATGACTTTTCAAAAGAACTGAAAAACTTTAAAACTAATGACTTTAAAAACATGTCTTTTTTTACAGTTTCTAATAATACCTTTGTGCATGATATAATTGATTTAAGTAATAATTATTGTAAGATAATTCGTATTTTAGGATTTATTTTCAGGTTTCTTAGCATTTGTAAAAAAGAAAGAAAAGAGGGTCCTTTAGACATCGAGGAGCTCAAAAAGGCAGAAACCTTTTTGTTAAAAAGTGTTCAACGAGAATTTTTTGACAAGGAAATAAAATCCTTGCAAAAATCAGGTGAGGTAAATAATAATAGTCAGATAAGAAATCTTCACCCATTTCTTGATAAAGCAGGTCTTCTTATAGTAGGAGGTGGGTTAGCAAACAGTAACTTAAATGCTAACCAAAAATTTCCAATTTTGCTACATAATAAAAGTAAACTTACTCAGATGATAGTTGAATACTTTCATAAACGATAGTTATTTTTAGGTATACAAGTTTTACTTTTGAATTTAGGCAGCAGTTTTGGCCTTTAAATGGTCGTGAAATATTAGAGAAACAATTTATAATTGTTGCAGTTTATGTTATAAATATTGTAAAAAGTTTATGTATTTTTAATGCAATGTGTTTTATATGTTATTTTGAGTTATATATAGTTGGTTTATAGTTATTTTGCGTGTACATATGTAAATTTAAGCTAATTTCTATTTGATTGAATATATTAAGTATTATCAAAGAAAATATTTATACAAAAATGTGTATTGAGAGTGCATATATGCTATTTGAGTTATTTAATGACATCCATTTTGTTCTGGAGGTTTGAGTTTTTTTATTGATAAAATCGAGTTTCTTAATCCTTAAATACTTTAAAAAAAAGTATTTCTGAGTTATTTTTTGAGATAAAATATGAGAAATAAGATAAATTCTTGCATCATTTAGCGTAAATTTAATTTGAGTTTGATGTCATGAGTGTACATCACTATAATGAATGCAGAATTTTAGATGTTTGAAAAACAAAATGTAAAAATAAATGATTTAGTAATTATAAAGGAGGACAATGTTGCTATTTGCAATTGGCCTCTAGGTAGAATTGTAGAGTTGTTTCCAGGTAATGATGGAATTATTAGAGTAGTAAAAGTGAAAACACAAAGAGGGTTTTTTAAGAGACCAGTGTCAAAAATATGTTTATTACCCTTGGAAAAGTAATTGTTATTCATTTAATTTGCTATTTATTGTTTATTAGTATGTGTTGTATTATTTATTTAAAAATTTCATGTAATAATGTATTATAATTGTGGTTGAATGAAAATCATTCAACGGGGGCCGGTATGTTCGGTCGTATTTATTCTGTATTTTTGGCAACGATTTTTATCGTCTGCATTTGTTTTTATGAGTTTAGAGTTTTTAAGAGAACGCAGCCATGAGCGGCTGAGTTGTGAGCTAGTTAAATAAATATACATTTCATAGAGTTTTTTTTAAATATGAGTTTTATTGAGTTTTTTAATTTTTTAAATGAGTTATCGACAAGTATTTTACTAAAAAAGTTTGAAAATTCTAAAAATTTTAAAAACACATTTTTTATTATTTAAAAAAAAATTTCTCATTCAGACCTATAGTGTTAGATATTTTTAAAGAAACGAATTAGCGACACAATTTTGGAAAGTTTTAACTGTTTATCTAAAATTGAATTTGTTTAAAGTGTATCAATGCAATTGAAGTGTACCAATGCAATGATTGAGCCGTCAATTCATTGCATTGAGCTTGCATTGAATCGTCAGTTCATCTTTGACCGACAACAGGGATGTAGTTTAGGATATACTGTGGTATACGCCGTATACCCTCTGAATTTTTTAAACCATATAACCTCTGAACTTCTCTCAAGAAAGCTATAGTATACACATTCTAGGGTATACCCTTCTGCGTTGAGCATATGCCCTCTGCTATTTTTACGATTATATCCCTAATCTTCAACAGACCGTGCCCTTATGGACACGTGTCTGAAGCTCATACGAATTGTGTTGTTCTAGCTCGAAACGCGTCCTCCTTTGTTTTTTATTTTATAGTGGTTTTTACAAATTTTATATTATTTTAATTAAGTACTGTACTTTTTTATTAACAGGCAATCCACTAAAATGTGTCTGCAGTTTACAGCCCTTTTTGCTTTGGCTCAATGCAAGTGATTCCCCTGCAACTGACGTTGATTTGTGTTTGCAACGCGATGCCGAAAACAGTCCCCATGGTCTTCAGCGGTGCCCATCGATGTGCTCATGCTCTTGTGCTAACAGCGGAAATATTCATTTCATGTACGTTGATTGTAGTTCGCAGAATTTAACTGTTATCCCGCCTTTTTTGAGGAATGATTTTTTGGATATTCAAGTAAGTATTATGCCATTCCACTGTTGTTTTTGCAGCGAATGCTAGACTAAATCTCTTAGAATCTTCTAGGCCAGGAGTGAGCAAGTAATTTTAAGTGGGGTCCGAATATTTTTTAAAAATTTTATTGAGCGCCACGGAAAAAAAAGTAATAAGTAAGTAATCCCTCAGCATTCGCGGGGATTAGGTTCCCCAAAACATCCGCAAATATCAAAATGGCGAATGTTAAGTATATCTTCCCGTATATGTAAGAAGGTTCGGTTCTAAATATCTCTTCTTTAATGGAGAAGAACAATAGAAGTTCAAAAAATATTGTTCTGAAAAATGTTATCTTCGCAAATGTTGAAATGTTCCACTATTTTTTTTTTTTTTTTTTTTCCGAATAATCAAAACTTGCGAATGTTAGGGGATTACAATACTTATTATTTTTAAGACGGGTGAACGCGTGCATACACAGAGTATGAGTGGTTTTTTACTTTGTTACCAATAAATACTCATAATAACCGTCACGTTATTTACTCGGAGATAATTGTAATTTGTAATGAAAATTTTACATAAAATAAATTGATGATTTCTTTAAAGAAATAGTGGTGACAATTGTAAAAAACCATACGCACTCTGGGCCAATCAGACCCGGCACGAGTCCTCACGTGATAAATTGTTATTTTTACATGCACACACATATAATATAAAACAGAGAAGTTACATATTCGTTCTTTAAAATTACTACATGCACAGGTATGCGTTCTGAAGATTTTTCATTCACATAATAAAATAGAAAAGGCAAGTATTCGTCAAAAAAATTAGTACTGAAGAAGAAATTTAATATTTTATTAAAAATATTTTATTTCCACAAGTTTATTAGAAAATAAACTTGTGGTTTTGAGAAAGTTTTCTACAGTTTGATTTACGTAGTGAACAGCTAATGTGAACGGTGTCTTTAAAATAGGCGTCCACTAAATTCATTTTGAGAAAAGTTCTTTTAGATACATATGTGGAGCTGAACATAGTAACCAGGAGCTAGTTTTTGATATTGTCTCAATTTTCTAAGACATGTACACCCCTTGGATTTCCTTGCTTAAATACGAGTTAGGTTCCTTTAGAAAGACCCCCCCCCTCCCCCACAGAGGGCATCCCCTCTTAGTACCTATATCCCACATGTTGATAATTGGCTAATTGGTCGTCACAAATACAACCTAAATATAAACATTATTAATGTTTACATTTATTTAATGAATGATAATAACAAGTGGGTATTATCATTCATTAATCGGATTAAATGTAAATTTCTTAATTTTTAATGTATTTATATTTTATGAAATTGAGTTGTAAAGTAATTAGTTTGATCTTCCAATTATTAATTTGGGTTTCTATAAATTAAGGCCATAAATAAGGCTAAAGATTTCTGCTGATATTTTTCTCATAATGTCAGACAAAACATTTTTTTTTTTTTTTACAAAGGCAATTTTTTTTTAAATCTGAGAATGACCCTTAAATTGTTAATCCCTTCAGTTGTGTTATGTTTACAATGAATAATGCTATGTTATCCTCCACATACTTGATGAGCGTTAGAAAAACTGTATACATTTATAATTGATAAACACATTCCTTTAAATTATCTTAACAGCACAGCAGAATTGCGACTTAATGTTAAAAAATATATATATTAATATGGGCAGCCATTTTATTCAGGATTTCAAACTCACAACATTTGTATTGGTAACTGTTTGATAGAACTATAGCTGTTTTGAGGTATTGTTAAGCTAACTTGGTCTCTCCTCGTTCCAAGCTCTTTATGAGCGATTAAGGCAAAATTTTGAAATAGAATTGCTACCTTTATTTTGCACAAAAATATTAATGTGGCATTCATTTTATTCAGAATTTTAAACTCTACAACATTTATGTTGACAATGTTTTTGGTACAGTTACCTGTTTTGAGATATTCCTAAAGTAATTTGGTCTCTCCTAGCTTCATTCTCTTAATTAGCGATTATGACAAAATTTTTAAATAAAATTGCTATCTTAATGTTAAACAAAAATACTAATGTGGGTACTTATTTCATTCAGAATTTAAGCTCTGCAACATTTGTACTAACAACTTTTTTGATAGCGTTAGTTGTTTTGAGATTCGTTAAGGCAATTAAAAGAGGGTGTTTTTCAACTATAAATATCACGTAGTACGAGGGGAAAAACATTTCCATTTTAAACTTAAATTGAATGGATTAAAGCAATTTCCAGTTTTCATCTAATTAATTCTGATTTCAACCCTCTGACCACAGGGCAAAAAATTTGATGTAGAATTGCAACCTTAGCATTCAATAAAAGTATTAATTGTAGATACTCATTATTTTATTCAGAATTTTAAGTTCTACAACATTTGTATTGATAATGTTTCTGATATAGTTGGTGATTTTGAGATAGTGTCATGGTATTTTTTTTACTAGAAATTTATTTATATTTTCTAACAATCACCTAGTACGAGGAGTAAAACATAGCATATTCATTGTAGTCCTAAATTGAAGGGATTAAAAAAATTTCCAGCTTTCTCCTAATTAATTCTGAATTCAACCCCCTGCTATTGGCTAACAGGACTACTCAAAGAATTTGGATCATTTTCCGATTGTATAAAGGAACAAATGGAATTGGGTTTTCAAATGTGTTATATGCGTTTCCATGTAGTTAAAATTAGATATAATATTTCAACTTATTAAACCGTGTTTTTTATTACATTATACTAAATGTATTGGAAAGTACTTCATAATTCGTGTTCCACGCATGATTTTTTTCTTTCTTCTTTTTTTAGAATAATACAACAACTTTTGAATACCGATATCCTATAGTAATAGACCAGAACGTACACCCGTCGTTACACATTGAGGACTATGCACTGGGAATCAATTTGGAGAATAACAACTTGGAGTTTGACTCTCTCGAGAAAACTAAAATTCTATCCAACCTTCTCCAGCTGTACTTGGCGAACAACAAGCTGAAACAGTTGCCTATGCACATGATCGACAATCTGCGGCGGATCCAGAAGATGTCTCTGTCAGGAAATCCGTGGGATTGTGATTGCGAAGCTTTGAGGTTCAAGAAATGGTTAACCTTCAAATATGATGTTGTAAGTATATTACCATATTTCTTATTTTTATGGACCATTCGTAAATTATGTCACATTTGAAAAGGGGTCCATAGAATATGACAGAAAATAACAGAAGAAAAGGGGTAGGTAGCACTATATTGAAAGGTCCTGTATCTGGTCGAGCAACCCGATTTCATCAGAACCAGACCCGATTAATCTCTGAAACTAAGTAAAGCACTATATAATTTTTGATCCCCCTTTCATTTGAGGATTTTTTTTTAATTCTACATGCACAGAAGCTCACCAAGTCTACACATATTATACTCAGTAGTGACTTAACCGAGTTCACATATACAGGGTGTCCAGAAAATAAGACACCTATTTCAAAATTAAATTTATCAAAAACAAAGATCGATAGAATTATGTGGTAAACATTTTGTTTATTAGGTAAGCTATAAAAATCTTACATAGAAATTTCGAACGGTGAATATTTTGAAAAGATTGTGTTTTAATTGCAAAGAATGCTTGATTTAATATTTTTCTTGTTTTTGATTTCTTGCAGAGATCGAGTTTTTCGGCTTACAGTGCCACATTTTAACGCTTTTTCGAATAAAATTTTTGGAATTTCAAAATTTCATAATATTTTCATGTATTTTAATTTTTTTCAAAATAGTCATCGTTCGAAACTTCTGCCTCAGATTTTTACAGTTTACCTTATAAAAAAATTAAAAAATTTAATTTTAAATTTGGAATTTTATTTGCGGAATACCCTGTACATTTCATTAAATAGTTTTTTTTAATGCCTCTTGTAAGTACTTTAGATACAAGAGGTTCGGGATTAGATTTTAACTCTTTTGAGTCGACTTTTCGTTAACTTGATTTTTCAAAAGAAAATCTTGAATTTTTTTTTTAAATAAGAAAACTATATACTTCAATATTAATTAGTTTATATCTCTTCATTTTTATATAATGTCCCGACAGTGGCTAAAATATTCTGCACTCGAAATTGGTACGCGGCCGTCAGCCTAATCGTTTGGAGTTTTCCGTGGTTTTTTTCAAAATTAGGATTTCCTTGCGTAAATACGGGTTATGTTCCCTTAGAAAGACCCCGAGAGCAACGGGTTAATTTTCTTTCACATCAGGTTCGGGTTGAAGTATATCGGATTTGTGTTGACCTCAAATCAGTATTAAATTCAGGGGTGACCCGGATAGACATCTCCCGAAGAGATTAAATGCAGCGATCGCCTCCTCTCCGCCGGAAGGTGGGAAATATTATGTTTTCAGTTTTCAGAAAGTGCAGTTTCCTCCCCAAAACTTTATAATTTCCCCACCGGAGCCAAAGAAAGTCTTCCAGGAGAAAAATGTCTGAATTCAACATTGCTTTAACCTTTTATGCACTAATGGTACTTTTAAGCATAATTAAGAAAATGTAATATAAAATTTATTTATTTTGTCTATTAATGAAAGTTTATTTTTCTTTCCGCACAATGAACTCTGCTCGATCAAATTTAGATAGCGTATACACTATGTGGCCAAAGATGACCGACCACTTGCGATTTTAAACATTTTGTTAAATATCTAGAAAAATATATGAGGAATTATCCTGAAACTCTAAGCGTATAAATATAATAGTACAGGTCATACGTTTCCGTGAAGATTTTGACCCGGAACTCTATAAGGGACCGTCAACAAATTAAAAAAGAACGAATAACTTTTGGATAACCCTGTCAAAACTAATGTAGCAAAAGCGCTATAACTGTAGATTATGATTAAGTGGCTTATTGTAATATACTGTGTTCATTTTTTGTGGACAGCATGTATACTCGTAAAAAATTTAAGGTTTTTATAAAAACAGTCCCAAAAATTTTCAAGTTTTTTGCTTATAATTTGCAGAGTTCTTAATATAAAATGTTCTTTTTTTGAAAGTATGACAAACAACAATATACACAATACCCTGTAATCAAAATTAAAAAATAATAAAAATTGTATGAAAAATGAGCAGGTTTACTAAGTAATTTTTCATTGTGCATGGCATCAACAATATCAAAAATTTCATTTGCATATTGTGTTAGCCAAATGTATAGAGCAACTTCTGTAAATATTTTAAAAACATAGCTTGAAAACTCTGAAAATGATCGTCTATAGAATAAGCTCAAAATCTGTTATTCCCAAAGTGAGACAAAAAGATGAGGGATTGTACCCATATATCCACTGGTTAATGCCAATATAGACTACACAATATGGCACGTACTACTTTATTTGGATAAACTTAATTTAAAAGAAAACATTCAATTTCATCCATCCATCAGCGATCATACATAATATACAGTATTTTAGATAGGATATACTATTTGAAACCTTTTGTGCGTCCCTGTACATGCTATAAACTTCGTATTTTGCGTGAAATAATTTAAATGAAGCCTCAGTGACCTATATTAACTTTATTATAAATAAAATAATTTAATATAATTAAAATTAGTCGCGAATAATTCCCCCTTTTACTATTATTGGAAATCTTTTGCGAGGCCCTGTAAATGAATAGTAACTATTATTTTTGCCGCACATTTTACAGAATGCATATTTTGGTGCACTTCGTAAATGCATATAAATTTTAATATGTTTGTCAGGAGCATGTCTAAATTTCATTAACATTTTTAAAATTAATTTGAAACGATTTTTCCCCTAGGCTGTACTGTATCGGGAATCTTTTGATTGTCCCTGTAAATAAACTAATCATGTTAGAAACTTCATTTGCAATAGGGTTCGTGCTAGGGTAAAATTCAATTACTTCAAAAAATTTGAGAGCAATCCGAGTGTATTTATGAGTGTGGTTAAGTGTGTAGTTAGAGTGCGAAAAGACGGGCAGACAAACCGAAATCATACACACTTTTCAACTTTGATGTAAAGTGTTAAAAGTGTTATATATATATATGTATGTGTATGTGTGTGTGTGTGTTGTGAATTGTAGGTGAGCTGTGATTACTCATTTCCTTTTTAACAAAATAAATCTTTATTAAACATATAAAAACTCAATTGTATAAATAACATATTGTAAATAAAACATTAAATATTATATTAGATGACCGACATACGGCCTTTAACAACGCGACGCTTCATCGACGAAATCTTACAGCAAGTGATTGAAAAGCTCTACTCCACTGAGTTCTCCAACCAATCTGCATTCTCGCCAAAAGCATGCCACACAGGACCGGAGGACGCCAAACCAGGGATGCCAATGTCCCATTCCATTCGCTATCCACTAAAACCGTGAAATGTTTCTGTCCCGTTCCATTCACTCTCCGCTACAGCCTTGAACTGAACTATGAATCAGTTTCCAATTTTTCAGATCAGGAAAATAAACGTCGCTATATTTATTTATTTATTTATTTATTTATTTTAAAATTATGCTTTTCTGCTTATCATAGGCAGTCCCTTAAACCACCATTTTGACATTTTTTTAATCGTAATTTGAAAACTACTTTAAAGAGAAATTTAAATTGAGAATTCATATAAAACAAGATATAGTCTATCAAAATAATTGTAGATTACAATTCACATTTTTTTTTCGAACATTAATTTAATAATTCATAATATAAATTTTTTAAAATTACAAATTCAATGTATTTATGTTTAAGATTTTTAGTATTCTAACTACACAAAAAAAATATCACATTAGGATTATAATTTCAGGAGATACAGTCGAGTCTCTCTATAACGAAACTCCATACATAGAATTTCTCTATATAACGAATTTTTTGTAGGAACGGTCCCCTTTTCGCATGATTACATTAAAAACAGTCTCTATATAGCGAAATATCGATCTCCATATAACGAATTTTTTCATAAATTGGTCTTAAGTTATTCAGTTTTAAAAAACTTGGAAATCATATGGAATCGATTTCTTATAACTTATTTTTGATTTATCGTCAATGCTGAGGTTTTTTTTTCTTTTTTTTATTACTTCTCTCTTTGTTCTTTAAATCCAACGAATTCATCCCACCTCTCACACACCTTTCCACATCCTTCTCAAAACAGTGTCAATTGGATTGATACACATGTAAGAGAGAAATCAATGAGAGTCTCATAAGAGAGGCCTTCAAATAGTGAGAAATGTTAACTACAATTTTTCATTCTTTGCTAAAATTTGAGCTTTTTTTTTTTTTTTTTTTTTTTTTTTTTTTTTTTTTGAGAGCGTAACAACTTTAAAATCAAAACAACAAAAAATTACTGATTTTTTCGTCTGAATGTAATGCAAGTCTTCCTTATTTGATTTTCATTAAGCTTTCAAATAAATGTCTAATCTCTTTTTTGAAACTGCTTAAATAATTAAGAAATAAAATGTTAGGTTAATATTTACTTTTAAACATTTCGAATTCTTAATTAAAAACATCAAAAATAATATTTGTTCAAAATTTACACATTAAATACGATTTTTAACATCATTTTCTATACATCGAATTTCTCTATATAACGAATTTTTTACTGGAACGATGGATTTCGTTATATAGAGACTCGACTGTATTAATAAAAATATGAAAATGTAATTCAACATTAGAAGCTCTAAATTTTGAATGATTATAAGGCAAAAACTTGTCATCCAAACAACTTAAAATTTTGCTTCTTTGTATAGATTGAACTGAATATAATAAACATACTGTCAAACTCGAGTGATGCCATTAAAAAAACAAAGTTTGGTCTTTTTTTCTGAAGATTGCCCTCTAAGCAAATTTCACAAGAGTATACATCATTTAAAAGTAGACTTTATTTCTGATCGTTTGTTATCTGATATTCTTCTATTATAATTTACTTGCAGAGTTAGTTGAAATGTTTACTTTTTTTTCATGACTATACATACAGATGTATTTTTAACTATTTAAAAAAATAATTGTTGTCCTCGGTAGAGAGTTCGGAAATCTGAAGTACATCTGAATTTTTTTTTGTTTGAATTTCGCAACTTTCTTCATTTTATTCGTTTTCTGATTGGTCTATGGTTAATGTCCAGAAATGAAATACTTCTATTGCCATAATGACATAAAAAGTATTAAAAACTACAAAAAAATTAATAACTTAAAAACCAATTGAGATACAGCTTTCAAACAAATTGCATTTAAAAGTAAATTTTTTTCTTTGTACGACGGTATAAAAATTGGAAATGTGTGATATTTAGAAGTTTGCAATACCGAAAATTGTAAAACTAAAATTTCATTTAAAATTTGTATATGACATACGATTGGTACAGGAATATTAATTTTTAATCCATGGCATACGTAATATAGGACTCTGTTATTACATAAACTATGTTTTGATCACCTTAAAAATTATGTTTATTATTATTATTATTTTATTATTTTAAATGCAGTCAAACCTGGTTAACATGAACACGCTTTAACGTGAATTATTTTTAACATGAACTGTTTTCACAGTCCCCTTACAAAGATTTCATACTGATAACATGAATTAATGTTGACCCATTAGTGCATAGCGTCCCATTTTTTGACAGTTTTAAAAAATTCAAGTAAGCGCTTTTCACACCACTAAAAAAGGAGGATAAATAAATACTTTTTTTCTCGAGATAAATTTCTGGATAAATTAAGATAAAAGTTATTCTAGTTTTAAAAGTGGTTGGAAGTGCAATATTTTAATTTTAACGAAGAAAATAATTCAGGCATTAATGGGTTAACATGAACAAAATTTTGATTCCCCTTGCGGTTCACGTTAACGAGGCTCCACTGTATAGAATTTATTTAAAAGTCTTTAAGGGAGACCCGTAAGAAAAAACCCAAATTTTTTATTATTGATTTTAAAGCAATAAATTTTGGTGTACTATTTAAGAATCTTTTTGTAAGGAATAATTAGCAAAAAAATTCACTTTTTATTAAAAAGTATATTTTTATGTCAATTTTTATGTTTTTTTTTTTTTTTTTTTTTTTTTTTTTTTTTGTGGAAAAATGCACTTTTTAAAATTACTACTCCTCATACAATTTTCAATATTTTGGTATTATTAAAATTTCTTAAATAGTGTTATAGTATATGGGAACGACCTAGGGAGAGATATTTTAAATTTTCTATTTTAATCAGCTAAAAAAAAAAAAAAAGAAAGAAAGAAAGAAATTAATTACGCATGGTAAATTTCCTTAAATTCGTTATAATTTTCATGTTTACCAATTTATGTAAAATTTTCAGAAATAGTTAAAAAAAAATATCTCTCCTTACTTTTGTTGCAATTTTTTTTTTTAAGATTCTAAAACATAAGCACTTTGTTTCTAAACCATTTTACCACTGAGCCTTAGTACTTTGAACTTAGGCAAAATATGGAAAAAGTCATTTTCAGGAAAACACATTTTAAATGGCCGCTAGTCCTTTAAACTCTAGTGACTACAATTAAAAAAAGTTCATTTGCTACCTGTTCCAAGTGTCCCCGAGCTCTGAAAATTTGCACGGATATTCGCAAATATGTATTTTATCGTTTTCTGAGATTTAAAAAAAAAAAAAAAAAAAAAAAAAAAAAATTGAACGTTTGATGATTTTTGGCCGAAAATGGAGTTCGGATCTCCCTTAAAAGTTGAGTCTTTGAAAATATAATTTTCCAAATAGTCGTTGTAATTTGTTAAATTAATTTTTTTTTATGCCAATAGGTACAAGATATAAACAATACCCGTTGTGGGCCAAGCGATAAGGGAAAATCGAAACTAAATAGAAAAGTTATTTGGACACTTTCGGATATTGACATCTGTCCGGCAGACATAGGATTGATTGTTTCGGCGTCTTTTGGTATATTAAGTAAGTAGTAGATTCATTTTCTGTGTCATTCCGTTTCAGTAAGAGGATTGTGAGAAAAATCTAACAATGGATAATTATAATCTAATTGATAATGATAATAATAATAATAATAATAATAGTAATCTAGGTTCATCTCAACAGTCTTTACAATCTTATTCAAAGGCGCCGTCCATAAATGATGTCACACGTTTTTTCCATTTTTTTGACTACTCCCCCTCCTCCCCTTTGTCACAAAGTGTAATACATCACTTTACCCCCCCTCCCCCCCCTCTTATCACGCTATATTGTGTAAACATATATTTGCAGTTCAGAACAAAACACTACGTTTTAGATCACATTTCAAATTTTATTTTTAAACATTAACTATGTATTTTTATGACATTTGTCAGCTGAACAATAAAAATGGTTTAAATAAAATAAGGTTTACAAAAAAAAAAGAAAAAAAAAATTGCAAAATACAGTCGAGCCTCTATATAACGAAATCCATCGTTCCAGTAAAAAATTCGTTATATAGAGAAATTCGATGTATAGAGTATGATGTTAAAAATAGTATTTAATGTGTAAATTTTGAACAAATATTATTTTTGATCTTTTTAAATAAGAATTTGAAATGTTTAAAAGTATATATTAACCTAACATTTTATTTCTTACTTATTTAAGCAGTTTCAAAAAAGAGAAAAGACATTTATTTGAAAGCTTAATGAAAATCAAATAAGGAAGACTTACATAAATTTCAGAGGAAGAAATCTGTAATTTTTTGTTGTTTTGATTTTAAAATTACAATTGTTACGCTCTCAAAAAAAATTCTCAAATTTTAGCAAGGAATGAAAAATTGTAGTTGATATTTTCCTCCATTTGAAGGTCTCTCTTATGTGCTCTCATTAATTCCTCTCTTATATGTGTAACAATTCAATTGACTGTGTTTTGAGAAGGATGTTGAAAGGTGTGTGGGAGGTGGGATGAACTTGTTAGATTTAAAAAATAAGGAGAGAAGTAATATTTATATATAAAAAAAAAAAAAACCTGTCCACTGAACGATAAATTAAAAATAAGTGATGGAAAATTGATTCCATATGATTTCGAAGCTTTTTTAAAACTGAATAAATTAAGATCAATTTATAAAAAAATTCGTTATATGGAGATAGATATTTCGCTATATAGAGTCTGTTTTTAATGTAATCATGCGAAAAGGGGACCGTTCTTACTAAAAATTCGTTATATGGAGGAATTCGATGTATGGAGTTTCGACTGTAGTAATAAAATATTAATATGAAAGAGCAATTGAAAACGGTAGCATTTTAGAATTTGAAATAGAATTTAACATATTTGGCTTTAAATCTTATATTGTTATACCACAAAGTATTTCAACGTTAAAATAACTTCGTACTTCGTAATTTAATCTGCTAAATTTTAATACTTCCTCCCACCCCTTTGTCACAAACTGTCACAATTTCATGAGCCTTCTCCCCCCCCCCCCTCTTCAAGCGTGACATCATTTATGGACGGCCCCAGATGATATCAATAAATAATGACACATTTCCTTTGAACTGCTAACTACCTAAGGATTCTTTCCTTAGGTAGAGGATTCTTTCCCAGGCGAAGATACTCGCGAGCTAATACTAAACCTATCGTGAAGTTACTTTCTAATACTTTGTTTGCATTTGGACATTATTGATTTTGGTTTATTTATTTATTTTACATCGGATAGCTGAGGTCTATTTCTACATTGCTCTTTTTTCGGTTTTGATTGCAGATATTTTTTAGAAAGTTATTTTAACTTTCGAAATCGGTTCCGAAAAGGAAAGTGTTATTCTAAAAAATATATATCCAGCCAAAATCGAAAAAGTAAAAAAAGGAGCGATGTAGAGATAGACCTCAGCTATCCAGTAGATAAAAAAATGTAATAAAAAAATATTGAAATGCAAACGAAATATTACAAAATACAGTAAAACCCTGATAATTCGGATTAATTAGGACCAGACCCAATCCGGATTATCCGGAGAATTAGAAGAAAAAAAAAAAGAAATAAAATGAAACATACTTACAGAAAATCATCTTTATGTTAAAATTATTCAATATTTATAGACGGTAAAACTGTTTACTTTGTTTAATTCTTCCGAAAAGATTTCAGAAAAAGTTTTTTTAATTCAGAATACGACGATGAAATAAGTTAATATTATGAAAATTAGCCAGCCGATTCTCAAACTTGAAAAAAAAAAAAAAAAAAAAAAAAAAAAAAAAAAAAAAAAAGACCAAACTGATCCGGATTATGCGGAGATCCGAATTAACGGGGTGCGAATTAACGGGATTCTACTGTAACTTCAACATTGGTTTAGCATTAGCTCGCGAGTGTCTTCGCCTGTTGGGACAAAAAACTTAACTAAAACGCAGAAAAAAGAAAAGCAATCCTTAACATGTTTCCTTAACTTTGTTAACTGATGAGACACAATACAAGAAAATACAGGCATATGCATTATATGGCCAAAGGATGCAATTTTAGGCGTTTTGTTAAATATGCAGGAAAATACTAGAGGAATTATTCTAAAACTCCAAGTGAGTAAACAAAATAGTACAAATCATATATTTCCGCGAAGATTTTTTTTCTCGAAACTCCATAGGGGACAGTCATCAAATTGAAAAAGAACAAATACCTTTTGAATAATCCTGTCAAAACTATTGTAGAAAAACCGTTTAAACTGCACATTATGATTAGTGGTTTATTGTAATAAGCTGTGTTCATTTTTATGAGGGTAGCATATTATACTCGTGGAGAAATTAAGCGAAATAAGGCTTTTCATTAATACACTCCCAAATTTCGCCAAATTTTTTGTTTATAATTTGCTGAGTTCTGTTTTTTTTATGTTATTTTTAGAAAGTACGACAAGCAATATTGTACACAATACCCGTAATCAAAATTGAAAAAATATATATAAATTGTATGAAAAATGAGCAGATTTACTAAATAATGCTTCACTGCACGTGTGCAAATACAATCAAAATATAATATTCATAATGATCTAATTGTTTAGACGTTTAGAGCAATGAAAGCCTCAAAAACATAACTTGAAAAAATTGAAAATTATCATCGCTAGAATGAGCTCAAAATTTGTCGTTTCCAAAATGAAGCAAAAAGATGAGATGCTTTATCCATATACCCATTGATTAGTGTCAATATAGCATACACAATATTGCACGTACTACTATATTTTGATACAGCCCCTCATATTTTTGTTTCCTTTTGGCAACAACGGATTTTGAGATTATTCTATCGACGATAAGTTTGAGAATTTTCAAGCTATGTTTTTAAGACTTTCACAAAAGTTGCTCTATACATTTAGCTAAAAATTAGGCACATTATATTTTGATTTATTCACGCATGCGCAGTAAAACATTATTTAGTAAGCATGTTCATTTTTCATACAATATTTAATATTTTTTAATTCTAATTGCAGAGTATTATGTACAATGTTGTTTGTCATATTTTCAAAAAAATAACATTTTTTATATTAAGAATTCTGCAAATTATAAGCAAAAAACTTGGCAAAATTTGGGAGTATTTTAATGAAAACCTTAGTTTGTATACAAATATGGATGCTATCCGCATAAAAAGGAACACTGTTTATTAAAAAAAGCCACTTAATCATAATCTACAGTTTGAACGCTTTTGCTTAGTTTTGTCAGGGTTATCCAAAAGATTTTTTTTTTCAATTTTTAGACGGTCCCCTAATTGGCTCGCGGAAAAAATCTTCACGAAAATATATGATCTGTACTATTCTGTTTACACACCTTGTGATTCAGGATATTCCCTCGTCTTTTTCTAGATATTTAACAAAACATCTAAAATCGAAAGTGACCGGTCACCTTTGGCCATATAGTGTGTGTATATATATATATATGAGTAGCCCAGAAGCCAAGGGGTACAAGTGACAAAATGTCGATTTGGAGTAAATTGAGTTTAAAGATAATTGATGTTAAATTGGAACATCAATAACAATTGACTAAATTGAAAAAGGAAACATCTGCTTGTTGCATTCTAATCTTTGAACTCTCATTTCAATAACTGTTAAAAAAATAGAGTACAATTTTCTTTAAATGTATAATTAATCAATATTGTTTGTTTTTCGAAAAAAGTGGTTTATCTCTATAACTCCCCAAATAATAAGAAAATGACCTATATTTCTTTACCTGAAATGAAAAAAGCATATTTCCAGATACCCTGTGCACTTAACTCAATTTTTTCAATTTTGTCATTTATACCCCTTGGCTTCTGGGGTCCTCATATATATATATATATATATATATATATACACTATATTGCCATTGATTATGGGACACTTGCGATTTTAGACATTTTACTAAATATCTAGAAAAATACATGAGGAATCATCTCGAAACTCTTAGTGTATAAATATAATAGTATACGTCATACATCTCCGTGAAGATTTTTTACCGAAACACCATAGGGGACCGTCAACAAATTAAAAAAGAATGAATATCTTTTGAATAACCCTGTCAAAACTAATGTAGCAAAAGCGCTCAAACTCTAGATTATGATTGAATGCCTTATTGTAATACACTGTGTTCATTTTTATGCAAATAGCATGCACACTCGCAGAGTAATTAAGGTTTTTATAAAAATGGTCCCAAATTTGTCCAAGTTTTTCCATTATAATTTTCAGAGTTCTTAATATAAAATAATATTTTTTTCAGAAAATATGACAAACAACATTGCACACAGTACCCTGTAATCAGAATTAAAAAATAATAAAACTTGTATGAAAAATGAGTAGGTTTACTATATAATTTTTTACTGCGCATGCGTCAAAGATATCAAAATTTCATTTGCATATTATGTTAGCTAAATATATAGAGCAACTTTTGTAAAAGTCTCAAAATCATAGCTTGAAAATTCTGAAAGTAATCGTCTATCGAAAAAGGACAAAATCCGTTGTTTCCAAAATGAAGCAAAAAAATGAGGGATTTTATCCAAATGCAGTAGTACATCCCATATTGTGTATTCTATATTTACACTAATCAATGAATATATGGATACAACCCCTCTTGTTTTTGCTTCATTTTGAGAATAACGGATTTTCGACTTATTCAATTGACGATTATTGTCAGAATTTTCAAGTTATGATTTTGTGACTTTCACAAAAGTTGCTCTATACATTTAGCTAACATAATATGCAAATGAAATTTTGATATCGTTGACGCATGCGCAGTAAAAAATTATTTAGTAAACCAACTCATTTTTTATACAATTTTCATTATTTTTTAATTCTGATTACAGGGTACTGTGTGCAATGTTGTTTGTCATATTTTCTGAAAAAAATAATATTTTATATTAAGAACTCTGAAAATTATAAGGAAAAAACTTGGAAAAATTTGGGATCATTTTTATAAAAACCTTAATTACTCTGCGAGTATGCATGCTATTTGCATAAAAATGAACAAGGCTTATTAAAATAAGGCATTCAATTACAATCTAGAGTTTGAGCTCTTTTGCTGCATTAGTTTTGACAGGGTTATTCAAAAGATATTCATTATTTTTTAATTTGTTGACGGCCCCCTTTGGAGTTTCGGGAAAAAATCTTCACGGAGATGTATGACTTATACTATTATATTTATACACTAAGAGTTTCGAGATGATTCCTCATGTATTTTTCTAGATATTTAGTAAAATGTCTAAAATCGCAAGTGTCCCATAATCAATGGCAATATAGTGTATATATATAGGATTTGAATTTGAAAATCATTTAGTTTCCTTTAAGCTGTTATCAGATTCCACGAACTTTACGAGCGACAAACTTCTCAGCCGATTTTAACCCCAATTTTTTCCCGTTCAAAGAGAGAAAAATGTTACAATTGTCTTGGAAAAAGTTGGTGGAAAAGGAGGAAAACCAGTTCTACTTGTACCAGGCGTTAATATTTATCGCCTATTCGTATCAATCGCTTATCTATCATTCGTTGAAATGTTCGATGTAGTATGAAAAGTCTTGCTTAGCGGAGACTTTTTTTTGTAACTGCAGAAAAAAGTTGGAGGACATTGCTGTTTGCTATCGCACTGAATTTTGTGCGGACATTTCGCGAAAAGTTGGAGGAAATCATGTGTTGGCTCAAAAGTCTCTCGAAATGTTCGTGAATCTGATAGCAGCTTAAGATGAGCGTAGCCACCAAAACGGACTCTCTGGTATATTTTTTATTATCCGTGATTTATAAGCACGCAATTTGAAAATTCACGAGCGCGTTAGCTGATTTTGAAAGTTAGAAAAAGACAGTCCATCAACGTTTACCTTACATGAAGTATCATATATAAAATGTTAAATATAAAGGCACGGTTAGGCTTAGTTGTATTATTCTAAGGAAAATGTATTGTATCTTTGAGGTTTCGAATTTAATGTATTTCAGGAAACTACTAGCTAGAATTATATGTTTGAAGTTATTTTAAAATTTCGTATGATGTTATTTCAAGGTCTAGTCATTCAAATAATTCAATAAATTCGCTTTTTACATATTATTTTACTACATATATATTTCTCGAGTTTCAGTTTATATGTAAAAGGATCGCTAAAATAACATTATCATTCAAAGTTTTAAAATAAAAGCCTTCGGATCATTTCACATTTAGGAAAGATACAACCCGTTCGATCAAATATTTATTGGCTATCTCATAGGTTGTCCTATTAAATAGCACCTATGCAATCGTCGTTAATTATGCCGACTGGTTTTTAGTCGAAATACACTGACAATTTCCCTAGAAAGAAAGAACAGATTTTCACAACAAGAGAAAATTGTTTCTTTCTCGTACTACATTTCTGTAGAAAGTAAAGACTAAATAGTAGATTGCTTTATAACAAAATAGAAAAGAAATTATAATTAAAATACGTGATACTCTATGAATATCGTCTGCGATAAAAATGTATTTCATAGAATAGTTGTGTGATTTATTTATTTTTTTCGCATTTACTTAATTCCTATTAAAGAGCTAAAATAAAGCAATTTTCTGAATCAGTGTGTCGTAACATTTTTCAAATTTTGAAAAAAATTAAATGAATGGTTTCTGATAAAACATGGAGCTATTTTAAACTATATTTAATTTTAAGTATCTACTATATTAATGTTACAAAGGAACGCATGTGAATAATTAAATAGTTGTTTTATTTTATTTTATTTTGTCGAGTTAATCGTTTTTTTCTCTATATTTATGTATTATTCTGCGATTGTGGCGTTCTATGCATACTTTTCTGTAGATGTTGCTTAAGACTGCATCGTAAATGTGAAATACTTCGGCTAATGCGAATGGCATCATTTTATATAAATAAAAGCGTCTGTTTTAAGTTTTTAAACTGAAGTACGTTTTGTATTATCAATATTTATATGCATATAATATATATGTGTGTGTGTGTGTGTGTGCTAAATTTTAAGAGAGCAAAATTCATGCTTCATGTGTCTAGTATTTTTTTTTTTTTTTTTTACTATTTGGAAAATAGTTGTTCGGTAGAGAATTGGGAAATCTAAAGCATATCTGAATCTTTTTATTGGTTGAATTCCGCAAGTTATTTTTTTATTCGTTTACTGATTGGTCCATGTTTAATGTCCAAAAATGGAATACTTCTATTGCCACGATGGACAAAATAGTTGTCCTATATAGAGGATTGGGAAATCTGAAGCATATCTGAATCTTTTTATTGGTTGAATTCCGCAACTTATTTTGTTTTATTCGTTTACTGATTAATCCAATGTTCAAAAATGGAATACTTCTGTTGTCACGATGACAAAAAAAAAGTAATAAAAACTACAAAATAATAATAATAACTCAAAAACATTTAGATACAGGTTTCAAACGAATTTCATTTAAGAGTGCATTTTTTTCTTTATGCAACGGTGTAAAAATTTAAATTGTGCCATGTTTAGAAATTTAAAAATTTGCAGTCCCGAAAATTATAAAAGTGAAATTTCATTTAAAATTTGTTCATGACGGGTCCAGGAATATTAATGTTTAATCCATGTCATACGTAATATGAGGCGTTCAGAAGTCAGTCTGATTAACTGCATACAATAAAAATGCACATTTTAAACAGTTAAAGTTGTATATCTATGAATTACTTTTTTTCTATGATTGGTCTCGGAATATTAATGTTTAATGCACGACGTTATATGACTCGTTATAATCATCCTAAAAATGATGTTTATTATTATTATTAATTTAAATGTTGCATTTATTTATAAGTCTTTAAAATTTTAGTCTTTGAAAATATCATTTTCCAAATAGTTGTTGTAATTTTTTAGATTACAATTTTTTTTCTTCTGCCTCCCGAAACTGCTACATCGTGTACTGTGCTCACTACAGCTAGTCATTTTGATTCATGAATGGTATATTCCTGTACATTTATCACCCGGATGCTAGAGACACAAGGAAGTGGAATGGAGTTGTTGCTTGGCCTCTGCGTTCGCCGGATCTCAATCCGTTAGAAAATTTCTTCTTGGATTTACCTTAAAATAACCCGTCTATGACTCTCCTATTCTACACATACACAGAAAAACCTCATAGTGCGGACTGTCGAGGATGTGATAAATATCAAAAGCACACCTGGAATCTTCAAGCGCTTCTGAAAAACCTTATACGACATTGGTAGATGTAAAATGACGTCCGCGGCAACCATTTCAAACAATTCTTGTAATAATTATGTTTACATCATTTCCTTTCTAGCATTGTCTTATGCGCCACAAGCTGTGCTGTAAATATGCAATTAAATCAATATCTTTGTAGCTTTTATTGTGTTTTTTTTTTTTTTTTTTTTATCGTCGTCGTAGCATGAGGTCGTTAAAACCTGCATGAGTTTTTCGCACCCACTAAACGTGTTTCAATTTTTGTTCCTCTTGATTACTACTGAGAACCCTCTGATTTTGTCACTGCATTTCTTATATGTCATCAGGATGTATTAGCATATAAAGTGGGAATAAGCGTTTACCAACGTCTACTTTATATATCTCTTTAATTACACCAGAAAGGAATGAATTTCCTTTGCTTGCATTTGTATTGCTATAGAGGAATGTAAAAATTGAATTTTTTCTTCGTTCTTGTTAACTTCCTATTAAACTTTAAAGATAGAAGACCAACGATTATAAATGCACAAATAATGTATGAAAAGGGAGCAAACAGCTGTTTCGATTCTACTACCGAGATTCTTCATCAGTGCAAAACTCATAGAGCTAGAAAAAGCAAAACTGAACCCAACTAGTTAGCTGTGTTTCGCCCATCTAGTTTTTCTTGCTCGCTGAGTTTTGCACTGATGAAGAATCTCGATAGTAGATTCGAAACAGCTGTTTGCTACCTTTTCATACATTATTTGTGCATTTATTTTTGTTGGTCTTCTACCTTTAAACATTTTTGAACAAAAGCTTTATTTGCTATTTTAATTTCCTATTAAAGTATTTTTCCTAATAAATAATAATAATAATAATAATAATAATAATAATGACTAGATGAATAAAAAAAAACTTGTTGGGTGTGGTAATTCCAAAATTTTCTTCTATCTCATACACGTTAATGCTTCCAGAAAAATGAAGCATAGCAGTGTCACAGGTTAGGAGATTTACACCGAAATTTAATCAACTACAAGTTCAGAGTAGTCTCAAGTAGTTCTCTTCTTAGACATAAATCTTTCACCACATTATACAGTGAAGTTTTTTTTACTATATTATGAATGTATTTCTTTCGCAATCGTTACTTAAAGCATGATATTTTGTTCTTGTTTCAGCTCTTCTGTTGGTTGCTTTAGCTACAAAAGTATTGTATACAAAATATGAGCTCAACATTAAGGTATTCCTTTATTCCCGCGGCTTTACCTTCATCAAGGAAGAGGACCTTGATCACGACAAACAATTCGATGCTTTTATTTCCTTCAGCAATCATGATGGTGCTTTTGTTAGAAAAGAAATCGTTTCAGGTAAGATGATTATTAACCGACTTCAAAGAGGAGGTTATAATTTCGACCTGTATGTATTTCTTGTTCACTCATAAATTCTTTAAATATGAATCGATTTTGATAATTATTTTTTTTTTGTTTGAAAGTATAAGATACCCATGTGGTCTCATTTTAATTTCATTAAATTCTGATGATTAGAATTTTTTTAATAAAAAAATATGGATTTGATAAAGAAAAAAAAATGATTTGTAGCAAATCATCTTCCATTGTTGCAACCGTTTTCAAATCATAAGCATATTATAACTATGCATTCACATGCGTTAGCGTCAAGTTGTCGCCAAGCTTGATTCTTTTTTTTGAAGTCGGTTTATATTTTTTAAGCATACTAGGGGGGCCCCGCCCCCCTGCTCGCTATGCTCGCCAACCCCCCGCGTTATCGCTTCGCGATTCCAAATTATTGGCTACCCCTACTTGCTGCGCTCGCCAATATCCCATGGTATGAATAAGCAGTTGCAGACCTTTCAAATGATGTGTCACACGACTAATGTTGTAAAGAAATTAAAAATGTGCCCCCCTGGGGGGCAGAGGGGGAGGCGACACAAAAGACATCCATAATATGAATAATCAGCTGCAGACCTCTCAAATGATGTCACACGACTGGTGTTGTAAAGGAATTAAAAATGTGCCGCCCTGGGGGGCAGAGTGGGGGTGACACACAAGACATCCATAAAATGAATAAACAGTTGCAGACCTTTCAAATGATGTGTCACACAATTGGTGTTGTAAAGAAATTACAAAATGCGCCCCCTCTGAGGGCAGAGGGGGGGGGGGGGTTACACACAAGATATCCATAATATGAATAAGCAGTTGCAGACCTCTCAAATGATGTGTCACACAATTGGTGTTGTAAAGAAATTAAAAATGTGCTCCCCTGGGGGGGCAGAGTGGGGGATGACACACAACACATCCATAATATGAATAAGCAGTTGCAGATCTTTCAAATGATGTGTCACACAACTGGTGTTGTAAAGAAATTAAAAATGTGACCCCCCTGGGGAGAGCAGAGTGTGGGGGTGACACACAAGACATCCATAATATGAATAAGCAGTTGCAGACCTTTCAAATGATGTGTCACACAACTGGTGTTGTAAAGAAATTAAAAATGTGACCCCCCCTGGGGAGAGCAGAGTGTGGGGGTGACACACAAGACATCCATAATATGAATAAGCAGTTGCAGACCTTTCAAATGATGTGTCACACATCTGGTGTTGTAAAGAAATTAAAAATGTGACCCCCCCTGGGGAGAGCAGAGTGTGGGGGTGACACACAAGACATCCATAATATGAATAAGCAGTTGCAGACCTTTCAAATGATGTGTCACACAACTGGTGTTGTAAAGAAATTAAAAATGTGACCCCCCTGGGGAGAGCAGAGTGTGGGGGTGACACACAAGACATCCATAATGTGAATCTGCAGTTGCAGACCTTTCAAATCTTGTGTAACACGACTGGTGTTGTAAAGAAATTAAAAATGTGTCCCCCCTGGGGAGCAGAATGGGGGATAACACACAAGACATCCTTTAAATGAATAAGCAGTTGCAAACCTCTCAAATGATGTATCAAACGACTGATGTTGTAAAGAAATTAAGAATTTGGCGAAATATTACAGTTATCGCCAAGTTGGCGTCACTTTTGACAACTAATTTTGGTCGCCAAATTTGGCGATATATCGCCAAGTTGGCGACAAACTTGGCGATGGTAACCTTTCCTCTCTTTATGGTAACCCATATGGCGATGCATAGACGGAGCCCTTTCCTGATTGGTCTATTCGACTCATGAAAGGAGTGGACAACCCGGATTCGTTAGTTCCGGAAATCTTCCACATCAGCATCATTCCAGGAGTCAGTCCTTTTAAGGCTAGTTTTTTTTTACTATAGAAGGATTTTATTTTACCAATTTACAATAATTGCGTTGATCTATTGAAATGTAATCAGGCCTCTTGCCATTGCTCCGAATCGTGATAAAATGCTTCATTTGGCGAATAAATGAACAATGGAACTCGCCAGATTTCTAGTGCTTAATTTCTACTCTTTTAATGTGTTTGTGTGGTGTGCCAAACAACCAAGATTCTTATCCGTGTTACTGAATGACTGAGGTTGCTTTACATTGTTCAATGGTACCGTGCCATTTACATTACTCTTTTTGTAGAGATCCAACTCCAACTCAACACCAATTCAAGTTTAGTAACAGCCAAACACATAGAAAGGATTCCGTGATAGGTATTTCTCTATTGTCATAGTCCAACAACCGACCGTACAAAACCCTAAGGTATCAAGCGCATGGGAAACTAGTTGGATGTGCCAATCCCAAAACTTTCTTCTATCTCATACGTACATTTTAATATTTAAAAAATTAATTACTCATATCAATTCTTTAATAATTTTAATTCGATACTATACCAACTTTTATTTCCATCTTAAATTTCTGCTTCAGTCAATTAATTGGAGTAAAAACCAGTTTCCGTCTCTGCACGAGCCGATGAACAATAGAATGATAGGCAGTATTTTTTTCAAATTAAGGGAGCACCTACTTGCCATACCATAAAATAATCATACGCAAAAATTTTAGTACAGTTTTAGGCATAACTTCGTGCACTTTTAAATGGTGCAATACTGAAAATGGCACAAAAATCGCTATTGCAGCGCCCCCTTCCGGCGGATTTTTTGGGGACAAACTAACAATAGTCAAACATTTACACAAAAAAATTGATTCAATTCGATACATAACTTCATACACTTTTGGTCGGTACAATATTGAAAATGGCGCAAAAATCGCGATTGCAGCGTCCCCTTCTGGCAGAATATTTCAAAATTGTAGGAGGGCCTGCTTGCCACAGCCAAAAAACATTCACAAAAAATTTGATTCAATTCTATGCATATCTTCATACACTTTTTGATGGTAGAATGGCGACATACGGACACACACCAGAGACATACACACAGACATACAGACACACATTTTGTAAAAACATGTTTTTTTGAATCTCTGACCCCTAAAAAGTGTAAATCCGTCGAAAACCGGAAGTCGGAAAATTTTTTTTGATTACAATACTTTCTTCTATTGAAGATAGAAGAAAGTAAAAAGTGAAAAAAACCTTTATTTTACGGAAGAGTAGAAATAAGAGAATTTAATGATATATGTCTACCGGGAGTGAAGTGGTACATAAGCCAAAAATTAACATCACTTGTGGTTGCCACAAAGATTTATAATTGTGTTTATCCTACATCGGAGGTGTGAAAACATGGAGATCCGGGAGCAGGAAAACACAATGATAAACCTACGAGTCAACCACTGGTGCTATTATGTTTTGGCTTAAGCACCGCTTCAATTTCGACAGCTACGGATCATTAGATTCTTCTACTTCAACTCTTCAATAAAATAAAGGTTTTTTTTTTGTTTTGTTTTTTTACTGTGTTTAATACATTATAGCCCAAGAGCCGACCGCATAAAACACTATGTCATCGAGCACAAGAATAAATCCTTTATTTTATGGAATAGTAGTAATATAGGAATCTAATGATCCATGTCTGCCGGAAGCGAAGTGGTGCATAAGCCAAAAATTGATACCACTAGTGGTTGACTCGTAAGATTAGCATATTGTTTTCCTGCACCCTGTTTTCCATGTTTTCATACTTTTGATTGTAGGACACACACAATGCTAAACCGACGAGTCAACCACTAGTGGTATCAATTTTTGGCTATTGCACCACTTCCACTTCCGGCAGACATGGATCATTAGATTCCCCTATTACTATTCTTCCATAAAATAAAGGATTTTTTCTTGTGCTCGATGACATAGGGTTCTACGCGTCCTACGCATGTGCAGTCCTACGGGTCAGGGAAAACTTGGAAAACAGGGAAAATTCAGGGAATTTGAAAATTTAGGCAAAAAGTCAGGGAATTTTTTAAATATTTGAAGGCATCAGAGAAAAAGTAGAGATTTTTTTCTATGTGCTGCTTTCAATCAGAATCTCTATTATCATAAATGAAGAAATTTTGAATTAATTATTCATCCAATCTAAAATTTTTATGTAAAATTTAGGCAAACTATGTGACAAAAGTATAATATGAAAAAGAATTAAAAATTGGAAATTCATACAGCGCATTCTTTTTTAAAACATTTGTTTAAATTAGTTTTTCTACTGTAGAAGGGTTTTACACAAATCATAAACTGAATTTTTAGAGAAAAATCAGAAATTTTTTTTTAACCAGAATTGTGTAGAAATCTTGAGAGGTCAAAAAAACTTTCACAAATGGAATAAAATAAGGATTTTAAATTGCACAATATTTTACATATTTAACTGTGAAAAATGCATAGTATAAAGCAAAAGACGAATAAATTATTATGAAAAAAAAATTTACATCTATTTTATAGCATAAAATTTTTGCAGTATTTTAAATTTGCAATTTTTTTTTTAAATTTGCAATTTGCGACAAAATTGTGACGTGATGGCAAAAAATAAGAATCATTTTCAGATTTTGTGCTAAAAAGAAGAATCTATTATCAAATGCTCAAAAACATAACTATCACATGTATTTTTTAGTATCATATTTTTGTTATTTTTAATTTTAATTAGCCTCCGATGCTATTTCTTTCAGACAAACTAAAAAGTGTCGTGTCAAAAATTGTGTCCCACTTTTACTTACCTATCATACGTAGTATAGAGTAGGTCTTACAATCGTTTTGAAAATCGGAAAAAAAAAAAAAAATTGACGGATTTACACGTTTCATATACTGGAGATTCTGAAAAACATATTTTTAGAAAAAAAAAATTGCATTCCGTCTGTTTGTCTGTCTGTAAACGCTCTATCTCACGAACAAATGGAGATAGAGACTTAAAATTTTGTATGTACTTAGTAAGTAAGAATAGGACGAAGCCTATTTAATATCAGTAACCTCGATTATCCGGAACTATTTTTTTTCGGACTCTCGAAAAATTCGTTCTGATGAAATGTATATAAAAATTTTCGATTTTTTTATTTTAAGGAAAGGACGTAAAAGGCAATAAAATAACAAAAATTTTGCACCAAGAACGAAGTTGGTCGGATTAATAGTTGCCGAGATATTTGTAATCCTGTTTTCGACATTCTTCGATTTTTCATGATCCTGTATTTTCTTCAAATTTCAATTCAAAGATATGTTTTAATTAAAAATGAGACGCTTAATCTGACGCAGTAAACTGCTAGTTAATATGATTATTGTTTTTGGAGTTATAAGGATGTTTCTTTTACGCAATCCGGTACTACTTGTGTAGTTTGGTATTTTACATAATTTGTCGAAATGGGTTTATCAGCAATTCATTAATGGAGCATTACTATGTATATTAAGAATATTTAAATATACGTTTAAATTTTGTTTTTGAATCGCAATGCATTTTATAAATAAGTTTTTACATATTTTATTTTCACATATTATATAATGCATATCCATGATGGGTAAGTATTACGGGGCCCCCAACGACTAGTTTCGTAATCTGGCCTTTAAAACGAGACATTCATACAATTTTATTGTTAAAATGCATTTCCTTTTTCTCAGAGTCTTTAAAAAAAGCGTTTAAACTAAAGGAAAAATCCGTTTTTGACGAATCTAGTCAATGAAGAAGTAGCACGTCAAATTGTATCTCTTTACTCTTCCGCAATTCCAATGTCTCAGAGAGAAATTGCTAATCAATTGGGTATTTCACGCCGTTCTGTTTGCTATTATATTGATAAACACAAGAAAAATGAAGTTAGTTCATTGCATTCTAAACGGGGTCGCCCTTCTAAAAAACCTCTATCGATTTTTTTTTTTTTTTTTTTAATCGGAGGCGAAATTGAATTCTGCAGTGGCAGAATCTACATTCAACTTGTTTTTATTTATTTATTTATTATTTTACTTTTTAACTTTGAAATGTATGATTTGCAAAAATACTTGACGTGGTGATTAAAAATGAATGTCATTTTTGTATTCATCACTAAAAATACATAAGAATCAATTATCAAAAGCTAAAAAAACATGACACAACTTGGGATATCAGTTCATAAAATTCATTCACACTGTTTTAGAAAAATTATAGAAGCTTATTTTCATCATCTTTATCTGCCTTCTCCTATGTTTTTCTTTATATAAATTGTTTTTTATGTATCCTCTATAATCCGTAATATATTTCTTTTGTTTTTCTTCATAGAAATTGAAGGAAGAGATCCAAACATTCGTTTGTGCGTCCATTTGCGAAATTTCATACCTGGAGAATTCATTTACGACAACATCATCTGGGCTGTTCAAAATTCGAAGAGGACGGTCCTCATCCTCACAAAGTATGCACTTCAAATTTTTACAGATTAATTTATAACCTCTTCGCTAACTGGGTCCACATAAACTGTAAAAAATCTCTAACTTTTGCTGCAGAGTCACTTTATAGCTTTTATAGAAAATGATTTTTTGATTATATTATGGAGCATTCCCATTGGTCAGATTAGATATCTATCTATATTATAAAGGGCAAACGTATCTGTGCGTAACGCTTACGTCATTTTGCGAATGGCAACACTTTGAAATTTGAAATTCAATTTCGTTTTTGCAATTTTTGCAACTGCAAATTTTAAAACTTTTACCATCGCATATTTTCAATTTTTACACCGGAAAAAATGTACTTTTAATGTATTCAAATGTACTTTTAACAAATTGTATTTTAATCTGTTTTTTAAATATAATTTTTTCTGTGTGGGTTTTAATACCGTTTTTTTAAGTGTGACAACAGATGTATTCCATGTCTATTTAAAGCAAAGGGGAAAAAAGCAGATTACTGTATCTTTATGTCGCCATATTCTCTTAAAAGGGAAAACAAAAATTAATTAATTAATTAAAGTATGTGCCAATGGCGGATCTAAGGGGGGGGGGGCGATGGGGCGATCGCCCCCCCCCCTTGAGCCCAGTAAAGGGTCTGAAAAGATGCCCGCACGGAAAAAGGATTGGACTTAAACTCGAGACCGGCGCGGCCCGACCCTGGCCGCGCCATTTTTAAGTCGCGGTACTGGGTCAGGTCTTTACACTTTCAGAACCGGGGCGGATCGAGTCTTACTTTTTCCTGTAGAGCGGGATCGAGCCACACTTTTCTTTTCAGGGCGGGCCTGGCGTGGATTTCGTTCTTCCTTGAAGTAAACGCTTGGTCTAAGATCGAACCAGACCATAAGGGAGGAGAAGCAATGACGGATCTAAGGGGAGAGGGGGGGGGGGGCGAAAGGGATATCGCCCCCTTAGATCCGCCATTGGCGGATTCAAGGAAAATGCGCCTTGGCATTTTTGAAGGCGAAAGGGCGATTTCCCCCCCCCCTTGGGCTAATAAAAGTTTCCTAAAAAGACATGCATCCTCGCAGGAAATGAATTGAAGCCTAACTCGAGTCCGGGGCGGGCCTCGCCTTTTTAATTTCGCGAGGCTCGGGCTGGTTCAGGTCTTCTCGCTTTCAGACACGAGCAGTATCGTGATCATTATTTTTCTGCAGATTTGGGTCGGGCCCAATGGCGGGTCTGAGGGGGCGATCGTCTTCACTTTTTGGGCAATAAACGTTTCCCAAAAATACATGCATCCTTGCAAGAAATGAGTTAGATCCTAACTAGAATTCAGCGCCCCCCCCCCGGCCGCGCCTTTTTAAGTTCGCGAGGCTCGGACTGTGTCTGGTCTTACTGCATTCAGAACTCGGCCGTCATTTATTTGATACTATCATGATCATTATTTTTCTGCTGATTTGGATTGGGTCTGACTTATTTCTCTTCCAGATCGAGTCTGGCCTGGTGTCATTCTTCTTAGATGTCTGCATTAGAGATGACACAGGTTCAGACTTAACCCGCGTCCGATACGAGATCGTGCTCTGTTTTTATGCTGGTCTACTGATTCGGACTCATTTTTTCTGAAATTTGAAAATTTTATTTATCGATGAATAGAAAAATGAAAAAAAAAAAAAATTCCTCTTAAAAATTAGTATTTATTCCTTTTCAAATCAATGTCTTGCTATTTTGATAAAAATGAAAAAAAGACACTTTTTTTTTTTTTTTTTTTTTTTTTTTTTTTTTTAAGTATTTGAATGCTATTAAAATAAAATAAAGAATACTGCCCAGTTAAACTGATGGCATTGAGCTCACAGGCTACAAATACTAATTGTACATTAAAGCCTTATATTTTCAAGGGTTAATTCCGTTCGAAAAAAAAAATAAGAAGGGGAAACAGCTCTCCCCTTTCCTCTTTTTTTATACTTAATCATTGAACCTCCTATACTATCAAAGACATGCTTTATCATATAAAAAATCTATATCCAAAATTCAGAGCAAATTAGATAATTCTTAATAAAAACCCATTTAGCATTTATATAATTTAAAAGGAGTTATCCCCTTCTTTTATACTTAACCATTAAACTTCCAAAACGATTCAGAGATTTGAACGAAATCTGAAAATTCTGCTTGAAAAACCTATTTATATAAATTAAGAGGGGGGGGGGAGGCATTAGAACCCCTGTTGCCCCTATTTATACTTATTCAATGAACACCTAATAGCAGTCACGGAATCGCCTCATCAGAATGATCCTAATCTAAATTTTGAACGAAAACTTAATTCTGCATGAAAATCCCATTTATATCAACTAACGGGGGGGGGGGCATTAGAACCCCTGTTCCCCCTATTTATACTTATTCAATGAACACCTAATAACAGCCACGGAATCGCCTCATCAGAATGATCCTAATCTAAATTTTGAACGAAAACTTAATTCTGCATGAAAATCCCATTTATATCAACTAACGGGGGGGGATTAGAACCCCTGTTCCCCCTATTTATACTTATTCAATGAACACCTAATAACAGTCACGGAATCGCCTCATCAGAATGATCCTAATCTAAATTTTGAAAACTTAATTCTGCATGAAAATCCCATTTATATCAACTAACGGGGGGCATGAGCCCCCCGTTCCCCCTCTTATACATATCGAATGAACTCCAAAAACTAATCAGGGAAGCGCCTTATCAGGATATACCTATATACAAAATTTCAAGTGGATCCGATATTTTTATCATGAGTTATCGCGTTACGCACATACGCACATACATACAGAACGGACGGGCACATAAGCTCTCAGGCTATGATAGCCTGTGAGCTAAAAACAAAAAAAAATAGTCATATCTACATCTGTATACATCTTTATAGATTTATGTTCAAGCATTGCCGTCGACCACCGATCTGGCGCCTACGAAAAAAGGCGGGAATAATGAATTTGTTATTTTTGTTTGTGGCAGAGATTATTTTGGAGTTGAATCTTTTATTATTACTATTATTATTTAGACATGTAACGCGAAAAGAATATTTTCTTTTGATTTTATTTTGCGGTTACCGAATAATTTAAATTTCTAGTGTATGCAACGTATACAAGTCGTAATCGCTTTTTATATGGAAATAACTGTAGTAATTATCATTCCTTTTGGGATCTCTGCTGATGCCGTAGCGGTACGTAAATGTATTTACCATATTCTTGCGATCGAGTAGTGTTTCCTCTGTTCCTAAAAAAGTGTTGAATTTTAAAATTTTTAATTTGTGGTTATTTTTTGGGTCATGCTATAATGAAGGTTTGTTATGAAGAATGAAATGGTTATAGTTAAAAATGTGCATTTTTTACAGAAAATTTAAAAATGTTGTTCGATTTGACAGATAATAGACAGTATTTTCTACAGGTTCCATGCTTTTATTCATTAAACACACTTCATTAACATGTCCATTGTCCATAACATTTTTTTACTAAAACAGAGACAACATTTGAGAATCCTTTTATGC
The DNA here is from genome assembly GCA_964019185.1 of Maratus speculifer. Lineage (NCBI taxonomy): Eukaryota > Metazoa > Arthropoda > Arachnida > Araneae > Salticidae > Maratus > Maratus speculifer. The sequence goes on along the minus strand of OZ025301.1, from coordinate 214,520,189 downwards.
GTAAAGTATATTTTTATTTTACATCAAACTGTTCTTTTGATAATATTAAATTTAATTTTTCGTTTAACAGCTTTTTTTTAATATAAAAAATAGCTTTAAAATTATAATTACTTTTGGAACATTTTTTATAAGTATTATGCAATTTTTTCTACTGTATAATTTCATTATCGGGTTTTGCTCTTCATGCCGCAAAATGTTTCTGCCTCAGGCGGGACCGGGCTGTGGAACAATAGCCCAAATTTATCTCTAGTCCGCACTGACCAAAATTTCTCTGGTCGGGGTTCGGCTCGGAATCAAAGTTAAATTTCGATCCATGGCCGACCCAGCCTAGACGTATGCATGTGCCCGGGCCTGTCCGAGTCGGCGAAATGGTTCCGAATTTTCTAACGGGCCAGCAATAGAATAATTTTTCCAACAGGCCTGGCCAATAAACAAAATAAACGGGACGAGCCGGCAAAAAAATTGAAGGGCCATATAGGCCGAGCCCATAAAAAAAAAAAAAAAAAAAAAAAAAAAAAAATACGGGCTCACTGGCACTTTGTAAAGATTTAAGCAGGAGCGTTAAAATATGAGCTATTTTCAATTATATGGGTTTAATGAAAATAAGTATAAATGTGCGATATCAGTCTAAACTAGTTTGGCAACATCTTTACAGAAATCTAACTTTTACAGTGTAGAGATCAGCATCGGAGAATTATATTGTGTATAACCCTAGTTTATTATTATTATTATTATTTTTTAGCAGGCTTGTACCGGCCCGAGATCAGGCTTGCATTGTTTTTCTACATATAGACGAGCCGGGCTGGAACTAGACTTAATTGTTCTTAAGATGTGTAGGGCAGACAATATGCAGTGCCGTGCGAAAGGGGGGGCGAAGGATGCGGTCGGCCCGGGCGTGGAAATTTAGGGGGCGGCAAAGTTATGCTATCAGCGTAATTTTTGGCCTGTTACAAGAAAAAGTTGGGTCAAAGGGGGGAAGGGGGCACATTTTGCTTTGCCCCGAGCGCAGTTTTCTCTTCGCACGTGAAATGATTGCAGATTTTTCTATTTTCTCATACTGTCGCTTCCAGAAATTCTATTCAAAACGATAATTTTCACAGTATTTTCTTAAACTGCTTATCAAAAAATGGATTACGCCATAGTTTCTGAATAAAAACACCTGCTAATCCTGCTAATGTGATCCACAACATAAACATTAGTTAACCAGACCAGCAGCAAACGAAAAGAAGTCAACCGGACCCAAATCCGACCCACAGCAAAAACTAGAAGTCAACCGGATCCAGACCCGACCCACAGCAAAAACTAGAAGTCAACCGGATCCAGACCCGACCCACAGCAAAACTAGAAGTCAACCGGACCCAGACCCGACCCGCAGCAAAAGATAAAAGCAACATGACCCGCAGTAAAAAAATTAGCCCCGACCCACGCATTAAAGTCGAGTCTACAAATTTCTAAAATCGCCCCCCCCCCCCCCCCCTTGAGGACTCTCCAGATCCGCCCTTGGTATGTGCTGTGTCTGTTATATAAAACCCGGTGAATTTTGGTTTCATTTTCAAAATTTCCTTAATAGTACTTAAAAGAATATACAGTAAAACCTCTATAAAGGACCCTCCCGAGTAGCAGATACCTCTATTTAACAGACAGTTTTCCAATCCCCACTCCCAAAACCTAAATTTTTGTATGTTAAACCTCTGAATAACGGACATTCCTAATAGCGGACACTATTTTCGGCAATAAAGGATGAAAAAGTATTTTTTTAAAGAGAAAAAAAAGTAAAAAGGCCTCTAAACTTATCAGAGCAATGTGTCACAAATTTTGTAATCACACATAAATGTAGAGGAGATGCTGGGAAAATCCCCCTACCCACAAGTGTTGAATTCAAGGCCCCCGCCCAAAACTCAATAATGTCCAATAACGTCACATTGAAAAACAACTTACATGTAATTGCAAGCAAAATTGAACTTCTGTAACAGATTTTTTTTCACAAGTATGTGATGAACAGTAAATAAAGGAGTGCAAAATTTTATTTCAGTTTTATTGCTTAAAAACTAATTTTAATTTCTAATTGTCTGAGCGAAGCGAAGTCTTTATACTCAGAGATACGTAACGATATTAAAAGTCAAAAAAATTCTTTCGTCAAGGAAATCTCAAAAAGTACTTGTCGGATTTTGATTTTGTTTGTACCAGTAGGTATCTATGAAGGTAATCTGGTGAATGCACTATCTACGAAAAATTAGTTCCAAATAGTTTAAAAGTTATATTAAAAAAACTGATAAAAAAGCACAATTTATTTGCATACGTCACAGAAACTTGGTGTGCGTCATTTTCACCAGCTTGATATTTTCGTAGACAACCGAATCAGAGTGCATTGAGTAAATAGTTGTCTTGACGAAGCGAAGACGAAGACTAATACACATAGTACGTAACGATATTAAAAGTCAAGCATAACTCTTTCGTTAAGCAAATCTGGAAAAACACATATCGGATTGCAATTCTGATTGTACCAAACCGTACCTATGAGAGTATCCTACTGAATGCACCTACTTTCGAAAATTAGTTTCAAATAGTTTTAAAACTATTTTTAAAAAACTGATAAAAAGCCCAATTCATTTGCATACGTCACAGAAATATTGTGTGCGTGACTTTTTACCGGTTGTATATTTTCATTAGATTCCCAAATTTAAGCACATGGAGCAAGGAAAATACGCAAACAATTTTTAAGTACAATTAATTATATTTAAACTTAGGAAACAAAATGAAAAATAATTTTGTTCTTGTTGTTAATTAAAAAAAAAAGTCTTAATTCTTAGTAACTTAGTATTAGTATTTGAGATTTTGCGATAATTTTTATAATAGCACTTAATAGCCGCCATTAGCATCTTTTATATTTCGCACCTTCGCACATGCAAATTGGAAACAATTATGTCGTGTTTAAATAAAATATGTGCCGAAATAAAATATTGGTACTTCTTCGTTATCTCGTGATCAATTTCGCCAAATTGTACATATTCACATATTTTTTATTTTAAATAACGAAAGAAGAAATAAATTAGTGAAACATTGATAAAAAATACAAATAAAAAGCGGTATAAAAAATCACTTGATGACGTTTTAAACACATGTTTACATTGTTTAATGAAACATTCACGATCATTCATGATTGGCATTTTATCTTATTGTTTGGCGATAATTTTTCGGTCTACAGGATAATCAAGTAATATCAAAAAAGGAACTATAGTTGAAGCGAAGAATAAACAGTTATAAGTAATAAATATAATAAAAAAATATAATAAAAAATATGAATAACACAATAAATCGTAAAACACTTATAGCAATATTCAAAAACAACGTTTTCATGAACTTGGCGGGGAAAAAATCGCGGTAACATGTAGCTTATATTTTTACTCATAAATATGACATCTGTGCCATATTTACGAGTAAAAATAAGCATAAACGATCATCAGGTTTGAAATCTCAATTTCTAAAGCCCAAACTGGACCATGATTTATAAAAACGCCAAGGTAAAGATATTATTTGAAAGTATCATGATATTAGAGCAGAGATATCATATACGCATCGGGTTTGGCGCAAATTTCGCGAAAATCATTTTTGAATGAATTTCTATTATTTTAAAAAGTAAGTAACAATTTAAAAAAGCACGATTAAATTTAGGTTATATAAATATAGAAAAAAATAAGCAATTTATTAATAAACTAGCAGGCTATGCCCGCTTCGCTGGTCCATATTTCCAAACAAACCTTGACTCAAAAAAAAAAAAAAAAAAAAAAAAAAAAAAAAAAAAAAATGGTGATTTAAAAATTTTATTTTAAAGCAGTATAGACCACCCTGGAATGATCTTCCGTATTGCTGAAAATCATGCCAACGCCATTGCGATATTGTACTATTGTAAGTCGGCGAAAATTTGGGCAATAAAGCACCATCTCTTTTATTTTATCATTTATAGTAGAGTTTCGTATGAACATGAGACCGTTATGACAACAGGAATCAAAATATTCTCGAGTCTCACACTATTACATTAGAGGGCATTGCAATGATTAGTGACATTGATTATCAAACTCTATAAACTTTCGGATTGTACATTATCATTTCTTAGTTCTTAAAATCCTGACATCTGAACTTGCACTATGTGTAGTTCTGGTAGCCTACATACAATGTCATTTCATGCTACATTTTTTAATAAACGTCCTCTGCTAGCAGGTCTACTGTAGTTTCCTATCTGCCTTAATCTGTTCCAGCAAGAATAATAGAGTAAAAAATGTAAAGAATTATTTACAGATAAAGAAGAGTTTTTGTTTGTTTGTATTTATGACGGCCATTTATCTACACGTGGGATATAGGTCCTAAGGAAAGGGTGCCCTCCGTGAAAGTGGCAGACGAAGAAGGGTGTTTCACTTATATATTTAGTAGAACAATGAAGCATAAAAAGTGTGTTTTAAAGCTTTATTATTTGAATAACATTAAAATTACATCAGTTTCACTACCTCTTCCTTTTATAAAACAGTTGCTAACATGTAGCCGTTAAATCAGAATAATCTTGATGACTAAATTTTGTAGAAAAATAAGTCTTTAGTTTGCATCTAATAAAATCTTTCTACCTTCTGTAATCGATTCCATTATGATTTTTAGTGTCAAACATTAGAAGTGCTAGAAACGATATTGTTACAAATGTGCCAGACTTATTTCATGTTTGTCCTCAAATAAATGTGAAATTTACGATCATCCATTATTGGCATTTAATGTTATAATTTGACGATAGTTTTTTATTCGACTACTTGATTATTCCGTCGATCAATTTCGCCAAATTATACAAATGGACATAATTTTTATTTTAAATAACCAAAGAATCAATAAATTACTAAAATGTTAATAGAAATACAAATAAACATCGAATTAAAATTGGTTGATGAAGTAACAATTACATATAACAAATTTAATGTGAAATGAATGTGACATTTACAATCATCCATTGACATTTAACCTTATACTTTAGCGATAGTTTTTTGGTCGATGGGATTATCAAGTATTACCAAATTATATAAACAAATTGTATAAACAATAATATTGCCAATAACATGTAGGTGCAGGTGTCATCTACGGATCCCGTTGGCGCGATTGCAGCAAATTGCGATTTTATGCCTCACGTGGTAATCCGGTAATAGTTGATTATTTTTGAGTAAATTATTTCATTATTTTTCTTTTCTCTTTTAAAATTATGTAAATTGTTTTGTTCCATAATTATTTATTGACTTAGTTTATTATTATTATTTCCTTTTTTAAAAAAATAGAAAATAAAAATAAGTAATATAAATGTAATTGGTATTTGAAAACGCAGTGTTCTCCAAATTGGCATCATAAAAAAAAAAATCACGCCAAGGTGATGCGTGTATAAAAGTGGAAAAATGTTTGCAATAATATAAACAAAAAAAAACGTAAACAAATAATTAAAAAATCGCCATTTCGATAGTTTTTTAAAATAACATCAAGGTTAATTCTCCAGTCGGGCAGCAATAGTAAATTTTCTTTTCTTCGTCTGTTTCATAATAAAAAAACATAAATTTAATAACTTCTAATTAAATAATCTGACTAATTTTCTGTAATCGGATGTATGATCTAAAAGTATCCTGAATACATAAACAAAACAGCGCAATAGTCATGTACGCGCCGAGGTCGGCAGGATAATTTTTTACACTAATTTGGCGGAAAAATCGTTTTCGAATACCAGTTTCATATATATATTTAAATTATTTTCTGTTATTTAAAAAATAATAACAATTGGTATTTAAATAATAAGTATATGACAAAACAGTTTACATAATTTTAAAGAAGAGAAAGGAAATAAAAAAACATTTTATTAATAATTAAATAAACAATAGTCGGGTTGCCATGCCAGGCAAAATAACATCAATTTAGTGTCCATTAGGTTACCTCGGTGTGTATATGATATCTGTGCAAACAAAACTTCCGATAATATAACAAATGACGTCATATTTATTTTCCTTTGAATTTTTTTTATTTTAATTTTTCACGTGGATACTGTTCAACTAAAAATTAATTGCCGAGGAGAAATTATTTTCCATATATTGCTTTTTTTGGCAACTGAAAAGAAAATGGTTATTTTTTATCGGAAAAATTTTAATTGATTCTGTATGAAAAATAATGAAATTTTGAATTATTAAGGAAAATATTTGAATAAATCAATTAAAAATTAGCCAATGTTCACCGGAAATTGTATAGCTTTCCAACGGTGAAAGAATTTTTCAAAACCGTCAAGTAGTTTCGGAGCCTATTCAATTCAAACAAACAAACAAACAAACAAACAATCAAATCTTTCCTCTTTATAATATTAGTATAGACAAACAGCAATAGCCAGATCACCATGCAATGTAAATAATGATATTTTGGCGCTAATTATATGGAAAAGTTCCATATCCTGTTCTAAACTTTTTGGCGAGCTTTTTTTTTTTTTTTTTGGTAATACTTGGTTATTTTGTAAACCAATTGCGCCAAACTACACAAATCACCAAACTACTTGTCAAATTACATAAATTGACTTAATTTGTAGTTTAAATAACAGAAGAATAAATACATTTTTAAAATGCAATAAGAAATATATATTAAAAGTTGAATTAAAAATCAATTTATGACGTAACAAGCACGCGTATCGTAATTAATGACAAGTGAAAGAAACATTTACATTCATCCAGTATTGGCATGTAAACTTATAGTTTGGCGATAGTTTTTGGATCGACAGGGTAACCAAGAAGTACCTGTTTTTTGCCATTAAATAAATCGATGTGGTTGTGATCAGCCTGTGAGGTTGCTTTTTTTCTGCACTTTCCAACAAAGCTGAAAAATATTTATGCATTCGGTTTGTCTATCAGTCTTTCCACACTCAAACATCCGTAAATATACACCGATTTATATGCAATTGGAAACCTTATTTAGGATTTCCTAGGCATGTTTGATATTGTATATGAAGTATCTGGGATTAATAATTTATTTACAGGGGCACCCAAAAGATTTTCATTACAGTGTGGTCTATTGTGGGAAATCCTTTGAAGAATATTTTAATGAAATTATGTTATTGCAAATTTACAAAACTTATATAAACCACTGAATTTCATTACGATTAAGTTATAACAGGATATTCATAGCATTTTTCATCCAATTACAAGGACACACAAAAGAAATCGGTTACAATACTGTTTTTGAGCAATAATTTCTGGAAATGCGTTTTCAATTCCGGCGTGCGCTTTTAAATTAACTGTTTTTTTAGGTGTGTCCCTAATTAATATAAAATATTATAGTCGCCGTCTGATCCGTTCGTCTGTATCTCCACACGTAGCAGCACAAAAACTATCCTATGGAATCGTTTAAAATTTTAAATATCTAATTGTTGCCGAATTTTGTTGAGTCGTTGCAAATTTGAATAAAATCGGGTAAATTCGAATACAGGGACAATCAAAAGTATTTCGTTAGATTACGGCCGATGGGATGAAATAGTTCCAAGCTCTTTTTAATGTTGTTAAACCCATCGAAACATAATGAAATTGATATGCATTTATGAAGAGCACTAGAATACGTATTTTGTAGAACATGCCACGCAAAAAATATTTATTATTCATTTACGTAACCACAAAAGAATTCCATTATAAAATAGTATGAGGGGTGGGACATTAACTTTTCAGCTTTACTAATCTAGGAATTTTATCATAGAATCATTTTCTCAATTGCCACTAGCAGGCCTTTTAAATAATAACTTTTTCCCGGTAAAACAGCGTAATCGAGTTCACATTGGCGTATTTGAGCCAGCATGTTATGCGGAAAAAAATATGTTCAGGTTTGTAAATCACTTGTTATGACACTTTGACGGCTCAAAGCTTATGCAGACGAGATATTCAGATCTCGTTCATATCTTATGCTATTGGCATTGCCAACAGTGCTATTGGCATCGTAAAAAAATAGAGAATATACGCTCTAAGCAGAGAGTATATGCTCAAGTTATAGAATATATCCTAAAATGTATGTACTGCGGCTTTTTGAGAAAGAGGACGAGGGAGATGATGCGATTCTTAAAAAATCCATAAAAGTATGCGGCGTATACCTCTGTAAACTCTCTACTACATTCATGATTGTCGATTCGTTTTATTTTATGTATGCTACAGCGACATACAGTTCAATTTCATGGGAATGGATTTAAAACGAAAACAAATCAGCGTATGTAGTGGCCAGCATGCACAACCCATTTAAATCAGATTGAGTATATCTGGAACACACTCGAAACGACAGATTGTATTCCTTTTTTGGCGTTTTCGGGATTTTTATGTATCTTTTTTTAAGTGAGAATACCCCAATTTTTTATCGAAAATCTCGTCGCATACATTGAAAACAGATGTAGATATTATATTATTATATATATTAATTATTTTGTTCTACGTATTTAAGGGCACTACACACCAAAACAAATCCCTCATTCTACTCGACCATCATGATTTGCGCCAATTTTAGGTACTAAAATTGATGTGTATATTCTTTACGTCATTTCAAAGAGTTTAACTTCCGATACAAGATGTTTTAGCGCTTCTTTGTTAGTTGTATTCTTCAAATTTTATACTTATGCGTGACTGTTTTGTATAGTTTGATTTCCCATTTTTTCACCGTGTATAGGAATTTGTATGTAGTATTTTGCAAATGTACCATTTACCTTGCTTTTTTTATCATTTCAATTGTGACAATATATAATCAATTAAAGATAGAATCTCTTTTTACTTTTAGCATATTATTTTAAAAACTGTTCTAAGCAATATCGCTCAGACTAATCCCTCTGAGGGAAGTCCTAGTTAATCATATAGTAGAAGTTTTATGACATATAAGTCAATTAATGAAACATAAAGCAATTATTTGCAATTTTTTAATATCGGAGGTTTTCCCAATAGCGGACACCTCCGAATAGTGGACAATTCCTCAGTTCTCGAGAGGTGTCCGTTATATTTAGAGGTTTTGCTGTAAATAGTTTAGTATATGTTTCAGATAATAATATTGAGACTTCAAGTCTTGAATTAAAATAACAATTTTTTAAAAAGGTGAATACAGACATGAAAGGTGCATGTTTAAATTTTGATACGGTGAAAATGGTGTCGGGTTTTGATTTCACCGGAAAAAAATTATATAATTAAAACAAAGTGGAATAAATTCTTTTTTTTTTTTCATTTTGGAATGAAAAAATATTCTTTTCTAGCATAAGAACTTTAATTAATAACTTTATCATAATAACAGATTTTTATTATTTTTTACTGCTTACATGTACGATTAAAGTTTAATTTTAACAATTTCTACAACTGAGTTTTATAGAAATAGTATTTTGTTAATTTTAGATTAAATATCATTTTTCAGAGTTAGACTTACCAATATAAGATACATTTTTTACTGTATCTAATTTTGTAGGTTTATTATAAATCAATGAAACAGTTCCTTTTTAAACATTTTCTTTCATTGAAATTCTACGGGTTCTACCTTATATTTTATAAAGGCAGTGGAACGTCTATGCAGCAAAAGCTGCAGATTTTTAACAGTGTATCCTCTGTTCTTATCGTCATAAAAACTAAAATGTTTGATTTTTTAACATTTTCCAAGAAAATTGAAAAGACGCAGTACAATATAAATAAATAAAAAACAACTTTAAATCTCCAAAACACTTTATTTCATATTGCAAACCCCTTTCGGTATGCGTAGCGTAATGTCATCAGTTCGAATTATGATTGCCCAGAAAAGAAAATTGCCGTTTTCTGAATTTTATCTGCTGAATTTTATCTTTGAATTCATTTCTCTTACATCGGCTGTTTTCTAGGATTTCAAGTAATTTTTGGCTAATAATCTTTGTCATTAAATCCGATTTTCCAACTTATTTTTTCGCAATTTCCTTTTCCGGGCAATCATAATTTGCACAGATGACGGTGGCTATGGCTACCTAAACTATTTCGCAATATGAAATAATGTATTTTCGTGCTTTAAACTTTGTTTATCATTTATTTATGAAGTTGAAAATAGTTTATGCATTCGGTCTGTTTGGCTGTCTATCCACGCTCTGTCTCCCATAAATATACTCGGATTTTCATACAAATGACAAAGGTTATTTAAAGTCACCAAAACATGTTTGATATTTCATATGAAGTAGGTAGGATTAATAGCTCATTTATAAGGGTACTCAAAAGAAATGTTTCATTTCTCGGGAATCCCATTTTGTGCCAATTGTTACACTTGGCACCATTGATGTTAGTTTATTTATTGAACAACATACATCCGACTTGTGTGCTCGACATGAAGAAGTCATCGTCAATATATAGGGACGAGATTGCACAAAGAAATTTTACAATACAAGATACGCATATACAACCAGGAGCTCCACACAAAGAGTGCGTGCAATAGGGCCAATGGGATTTGATGTTAGTATCATTTAAAAGCACCGATTTCTTTTTTGTTTATCTTTAATACTGTTGCCATAAATAATTCCACCTTTTCTCTTTCAGAAAATTCCTCGAAAGTGAATGGTGCCTCATTGAGTTCAGAGCCGCTCACGTACAAGCTCTTGAAGATAAAGTGCATCGTATTATTGTAATTAAAGTTGGCGATCTACCAGAAGATATTGACCCTAAGATTAAAGTATATCTTGATAGCACAACTTATTTGACGTGGGGAGACAAGAACTTTTGGAATAACTTGCTATATGTGCTCCCTACTTCAGGCACTCCCAGAGATCCCAATCCAAAAAATATACGTGAAATAATTGGTAGGGAATTTAATCTGATGTCAGCATCATAGCAATACTATTCTTGAATTTAAACAATTTGCGGTACAGATATATAACACACCACACACGCGCCAGGTTTCTTTTTTGACGCCAAAATGGCTATTGTATCTGTGACATGGACAAGGCACCCCGTGAAATGAGAAGATTAGCATCGTATAACAAGCAGGTTGAACAAATTGTGTGTATTTTTTATGAAATTAAACATTGTGTGTGTTTTATAATAAAGTAATATATGTGTGTTTAAAGAAAATGTGTGTTTATTTAATAAACTATTCCATAATAAAATAAAAATAACATATTAATTTCGCACGCTAGTCTATAACAGGTATTCGATAACGAGGTTTTCTCGGCAAAATAGCGCAAAACATTGCGCTAAGAACATACACTAAGGTAAATCTACATTTCAGAACTTATTTGCTTAGATATGACAAAGGCAATACACAGTGTATATCATTTCATTGGTTAAAACGATTTTAGACAAAAGCTAAATCGCCAAGCAATTTGGCGAGCCAAGGTAATGCTTGTATTTTGTCTCATTCATGTAATCGAACTCATCCTGGCGAGATCGCCGAGTTCTAAAATATAAAAAGTCTAGGTTTGCCGCAGTTTGGTCAAATGTGTCTATCTTACAAGGAAGGTCTACATACGGGCATACTCAGAAAAATCTGAAAAAATTACAGAATGTTCTTCTCATATAGTTATATATGTTTATGAAAAAATTTCGGCGAAACCTCCTTATAACGTCCGTAAAAAAATAGTAAAAATTTCGTTTATTTGGCGATTTATCTCCGGTTGGCGAAAAAGCGAAATTTTGAAAAATACGCTTTTACGCTTCGAATACTTTTTAAAGAAAAAACTTTCTATGTTCAATTTATTTAAAAAAGTTTAGTTTAAGTAATTTTAGTTTTGAATTTTTACTTAACTTTAAGTGTAATTTTGTCATATACGTTTATATGTACTTATAACAAAATGAAATTAATATATTTTATCATTTAAAACACAATTTAAATTGATTAAAATTGTTCCAAATTGAAAAATACACTGTTAAAAATCTGCTGCATTTTGTTGCAACGCACTCCCTTGCTTGTATATAAAACGGTTACGTGGCCGTGAAATGGAGCTTTCTCATTGGTTGGAATAGAGATATTATATACAAGCGGTGGAGTGCGTTGCAACAAAATGCAGCAGATTTTTAACAGTGTATGACACGGTCAATTCACCGTGCTATGGAGCATTCTCATTGGTCAGAAGAGAGATATTCTATAAAAGTAGTGGAGTGACGTTGCAGTAAATGCTGCAGATTTTTAACAGTGAATTCAATTAAAATTAATTTTCAGATTCGTTAAAATCGACTGCTTTTGGCGAGGAAATGCACTGCTCGCCAAATCCCGCGTCGCTTTCAGCTTTTCACGCCAATTATTCCAAACTATTTTATTTTTTTACATATCTAATAATGTAATTCCGCCGCTAATTTTCACTGATCCTTTATTACCTACATGAGTAGTTTAATTCGTATTTTTTTCAAAAAATTCTGACAAGGAAGGTCTCCATACGGGCATACTCAGAAAAATCTGAAAAAATTACAGAATGTTCTTCTCATATAGTTGTATATGTTTATAAAAAATATTTCGGCGGAACCTCCTTATAACGTCCGTAAAAAAATAATAAACATTTCGTTTATTTGGCGATTTATCTCCGGTTGGCGAAAAAACGAAATTTTGAAAAATACGCTTTTACGCTTCGAATACTTTTTAAAGAAAAAACTTTCTATGTTCAGTTTATTTAAATAAGTTTAGTTTAAGTAATTTTAGTTTTGCATGCCAGATTTCAGTCCCCCGCGGAAGTTCTAAGTTGACTGAGTGTAGGTAAGGAATTTTCAAGCTGAGGTTGATCTATTTCAACTCGATGAGAACCAACGTCGTTGGCTTTTCTAGGGGAGGTAGCGACCCCTTGTTGAAGTGATCTGATGGTTTGGAATTCGCCTCTCACGGTCCGTGAGCTTCAGCAAATGTGCATATCTGATAGACGGCCAAAGGGGGGCTCTTGAGCGCCGTGGCGGCCCCGATCATTGATAGACGGCCAAAGTGGGGCTCTTGAGCGCCGTGGCGGCCCCGATCAGAGCACGGTGTGATGACCAGTAATGGTCGCGTACACCTACCCAATTGCTTTACTATACTTTAAGAGTAATTTTGTCATATACGTTTACATGTACTTATAACAAAATGAAACTAAAATATTTTATCATTTAAAACACAATTTAAATTGATTAAAATTGTTCCAAAATGGAAAAATACACTGTTAAAAATCTGCTGCATTTTGTTGCAACGCACTCCCTTGCTTGTATAGAAAACGGTTACTTGGCCGTGAAATGGAGCTTTCTCATTGGTTGGAATAGAGATATTATATACAAGCGGTGGAGTGCGTTGCAGCAAAATGCAGCAGATTTTTAACAGTGTTGCAGAAGCTACAACACCGCTAAAAATCTGTACCATTTTCTGCAGCGTCACTCCACCGCTTTTATAGAAAACGGTCAATTCACCGTGCTATGGAGCATTCTCATTGGTCGGAAGAGAGATATTCCATAAAAGTAGTGGAGTGACGTTGCAGTAAATGCTGCAGATTTTTAACAGTGAAGTCAATTAAAATCAATTTTCAGATTCGTTAAAAACGTCTGCTTTTGGCGAGGAAATGCACTGGTCGCCAAATCCCGCGTCGCTTTCAGCTTTTCACGCCAATTATTCCAAACTATTTTATTTTTTTTACATATCTAATAATGTAATTCCGCCGCTAATTTTCACTGATCCTTTATTACCTACATGAGTAATTTGATTCGTATTTTTTTTCAAAAAATTCTGAGTATGCCCCCAATGGAGACCTTCCTTGTGAGTATGCCCCCAATGGAGACCTTCCTTGTTAGCATCGTGTGTTACCATTCTCACTCTGAGGCACATTGGTCTAGTCACTTTCTATTGCACAAATGGGACAAGTTAATATAAACAATAGCATGCCAATAATCGCAGGCTCGTCGAGATGCTTGGTAGGGTGTCTTTATTGAGTGTGATAACATACCCACGGGGCGTACACTCAGAATGTGCTTTGCCCATGTGCCAACTTTGTGTATCCCCAGTTGCTCCAACGACCGAGGCTCGTTTTACAGATTGTTGAAGTACTGTGATACTGGAATGAACCAATGCAGATGTACGGAAAAAGCGTCATGTCATCCTAGAGGTCTGTAAAAAAAGGTATGTGGAATACACCGCGATAGTCTGTCTTTTTCGTTAGTCTTGGAATAGATCAGCTTTACATGTCGATTGGCACAAAATAATGGTTGAGCCGCTTTCTACCGATAATCGTGTAAAAATGATGTACTCTGTGTAGCATTTTAAGCGTCATGAACTGGTCTTGTATATCGTTTGTCGCGTGTAAACTAACTTTATTATCCTTCCTTTATTTTAATCTTATGTCGTTTTCCACGATCTAGATTTTGAGTATTATCGGCACGATTTCAATATCGTTGGTGTCGGCGACAATAAGAGCGCGTTCAGCTGAGTCACTTGTTACGTACTAGTAGAATCGGTTAGCTACCAAAGCGTTTAGTGCTGCTAACCGATACGCAACCAATGTCGTTCAACGGTAGTAACGGGCCTCCGTGGCTGAGTGGTTAAGATGCCACTTCGCTAATCGACTTCGAGCGTAGGAGGTTGTGGGTTCGAATCCCTCTGGCTCTATTGCACGCACTCTTTGTGTGGAGCTCCTGGTTGCATTTCTCTTGTGTTGTAAAATTTCCTTGTGCTATCTCGTCTTATATATTGACGATGACTTATAAGTAGGCTTCCATGTCGAGCACACAAGTCAGATGAACGTTATTCAATAAAATAAAACGGAAGTAACTGAGGAAAAATATCGGTTACTTGGGTCACATCGGTTAGATAAACATTTATGACAACGACAATAAAAGAATAATTTCAGCAACGTAATACAGATAGCGCTACTAGTAAACAATAACAATGGAGTCCAGTAAATCTGCCAATCGGTTAGAAACCAGTTAAGTAACTGGTCACATTGATCGCTTTGGTTAGGTCTGCAGAACGCGCTCAAAATGAAAGTATTATTGACATTCAAACAATGAGTTGTTCGCCGGCCCAGTGGCGTGGTTGGTAGCGGCAGCTGCTCCCACACTGCTGGTCCCTGGTTCGAGTCCAGCTAGCGGCATGGGTGTCTGTGTTGTCCTTGGGCGTGTTCAGCACAACTTACCGATAACTTACCGAAATGGGAAATGTTACCGACGAATTGTAGAACAGTACGAAATAAAAATCGGGGTGACTTGTGACGTCATCTATAATTCAACGGGATAGTTTTCATTGATGCAAAAATTTGCCTTCGTACTTCGCTACAATTGGTCGGTAACATTGGTTACTTCGATAAGTTGCGCTGAACACGCCCCCTGTGACGTGTATTAAATGTATGTACTGGATTCTCTGTAATAAAGTGTTCTGTATTTGTTTTTGTGTATTCTGGATCAATCGAGGCAACAGCCATTGTAGCTATAGGCCTCAAAGCACTGTTCACTCAAACTCAAAATGAGTTGTTCTATATCGAAATATTTTCATGTATAGCGTTGTAAATATATAGCGTTGTAAATATATAGCGTTCATATTTATGTTCTATGTGCTGTCATTATACATTTCGGTATTAAGGAGTCATTATTTCCATTGTAACTCTACACTGTTAAAAATATCGTGAAAAAGGCGTAATTTTTTTTTTCCAACCACCTTCGTCGTTTCAAGGCCAAGCTCGCACTCTGATTGGTTGTTGCTCTCGGCACTGTTTTCACGTAACTTGGCAATAATCATACTTGGCGTACACTGTTAAAAATCTGCTGCATTTTGCTGCAACGCACTCCCCTGCTTGTATAGAAAACGGTTACTTGGCCGTGAAATGGCGCTTTCTCATTGGTTGGAATAGAGATATTATATACAAGTGGTGGAGGGCGTTGCAGCAAAATGCAGCAGATTTTTAACAGTGTAGCGATAGACGCTTCCGTCGAGTTTGATTTCCTTCCGAACCGAGTACGAAGTGAACCGAGTACAAAGTAAAAAGTTGTGTGTAAAAACTTTTAAAGAGTACAGCTTTCAGTAAGACACGTTCCATCCAATCCAATGCTGCAAGAGAAAAGTTACTTTGTACTCGGTTCGGAAGGAAATCAAACTCCTCGACGGAAGCATCTATCGCTACGCCAAGTATGATTATCGCCAAGTTACATGAAAACAGTGCTGAGAGCAACAACCAATCAGAGTGCGAGCTTGGGCTTGGAACGATGAAGGTGGTTGGAAAAAAAAATTACGCGTGAAAAAGTATCTCTGTTTTTAAAGGCTATCTATTTTTGGCCAATGACTTCTCTACACTGTAAAAAATTTAACCCTTTAAATGCATCGTCACTCCGTCGCTTTTATAGAAAACGATAACTTCAGCCTATTAAAGTGCTATTACACGTGTCGTGCTCCAGGCGTCTCCATGTTATCCTATGGGAGCAGGGGAGTCGCTTGATAGCGCGCGATTCTCTTGTGTCGGAGCGTCTTTGACGCCTGGAACGAAGCGTCTCGCCAGTAAGAGCCAATCAAATGCTCTGAAATCCAAATGATGGTAAAGACACTTCTCGAATAGCCAATGAAATGCTTAGAAAACGAAAAAACGCAGGCGATTTTTGTCGCTTGCAATTATTAAAGTGCTATTACACGTAAAAATTCCAAGCGACAAAAATCGCCTGCGTTTTTTCGTGTTCTTAGCATTTCATTGGCTGTTCGAGAAGAGTCTTTACCATCATTTGGATTTCCAAGCATTTGATTGGCTGTTGCCGGCGATTCGTTTCGTTCCACGCGTCAAAGACGCTCCGACAAAAGAGAATCGCGCGCTACCAAGCGACTCCCTCGGTCCCATAGGATTACATGGAGACGCCTGCGATTTGACGCCTGCAGCAGCGCACGTGTAATAGCACCTTTACACGTAAAAATTGCAAGCGACAAAAATCGCCTGCGTTTTTTCGTGTTCTTAGCATTTCATTGGCTGTTCGAGAAGAGTCTTTACCATCATTTGGATTTCCAAGCATTTGATTGGCTCTTACTCGCGACTCGCTTCGTTCCAGGCGTCAAAGACGCTCCGACAAAAGAGAAACGCGCGCTACCAATATCACATATTATTTTAATATGTGAACTAAATATCGATTTAACATCATTAACAAGTGATATGTACTTTGGAAGAATAATACTTTCATCTTACTAAAATAACTTATTTAATACGGACACATTATTTACAGCAGACGATCACAGATACACACAATCGGCATAGAACACAACTGCCGCTTACATAAAAACATTCTATTTACATTTTTACTTAAGTTGCGGTTACAGTTAAATACACCACATCTCCTCCCTTCCTAAACTATCACTACAAGTCCAATCGCTGAGGAGGTCTCCGGATTCTAGTAGATCGGCGAACTGGTTGTGGTGTTGGAGTTGAACCGTGGACACTGAGTGGAGCATGCTCTTGTGTAGTAACTGAGACTGGCGTTGGATCAGTCGTCTCCGTCTCCACACTAGTGGGTGATTGTGGTAACTCAGCACTAGTCGGAACATCAGCATTTTGCACAGGAATGGCAGGTTTTGAAAAGGATCGTCGGAGCTCGCTTTCTTTTTCCTCTATGTCTCCTCCATCCCGTATTTGATCGACATGTCTACGCCACAATTGGCCATTTACATCGACAGTGTAATGTAGCTGTCCATCTTTTCTAACGACTTTTCCAAACCTCCATCTCTTGTCGCCTTGCCGGTAATTTCGTACAGCGACATTGTCGCCAATTTGGAATCCTCTATCCGAGAATTCATAAGTTCCTTTACGAACTTTTTCTTCCACTCTACTCTTAAGATCAGGACGCAGCAGATCGATTCTCGTCCGAATCTCTCTCTTCAACATAAGCATGGCTGGACTATGAAGTGTCGTGAGGTTCGGAGCTTTTCTGTATTGCATAAGGAACGTACTTAATTTTTGTTGTATTGTGCCACTATAATTTTGCATTGCTCTTAGAGATTGTTTGACTGTAAAGACGTATCTTTCGGCCTGCCCATTTCTAGATGGTTTAAATGGCGCAGTGGTCTTGTGTTTGATACCGTTATTACGCATAAACATCTCAAATTCCAATGATGTAAATTGTGGACCGTTGTCACTTACCAGCATGAGTGGCAATCCAAATCGAGCGAAACAATCTCTTAAGCATTCGATGGTTTTGGTTGCTGTGGTGGATTTCATTGGATAAGCTTCCAACCACTTGGAATGAGCATCTACTATAATCAGGAACATATATTCAAAAATAGGCCCAGCAAAATCTATGTGAATACGTTGCCACGGTGCACTAGGATACTCCCAGCAATGCACCTTTACTCTCTGTGGGTCGGTTTTATACCGAGCACAGTCTACACAATTCTTTGAGCAATTTTCTATATCCTTGTCTATGTTCTTCCAATAAACATACGATCTAGCGACAGCTTTCATCTTAACAGCACCCAGATGACCATGATGTAACTCTTCAAGCACCTGAGCCTGATACTTTTTGGGAACGCATACACGCTGGCCTAACATGACACAACCATCTTGTAGACTATATTCTGCTTCTCTCCCTCTTAAAATTCCTCCATTCTGTAAAATATTAAGCAATGGGGCGAGGTCTGCATCTAACAGAGTTTCTTTTGCTAAGTCTCTAGCTGTGACAGGAAGAGTTTCGATTTGTGCTAACTGAAATAGATCAATTTCATCTTTAACGTCTAGCTGTTCAGAGGTGTACGGCAGCCTAGACAGAAAGTCAGCGTTACCATGTTGTTTTGTATTACGATACTTAATGTCAAACTGGAAAGATTGTAATACTAAAGAATAATGTAACAATCTTGTCGCTGTCAGAACTGGAAGACCTTTCTTCGATCCGAAGATGGCTACTAAAGGTTGGTGGTCAGTTAATAATGTGAATCGTCTCCCTTTAAGGTAAAGATAAAATTTCTTGACACCCCACACAATTGCTAGTGCTTTTTTATCAATCTGAGCGTATTTTTGCTCAGTTTTTGTGAGGGTTCTGGAGGCGAAAGCTATTGGTCTTTCCGTTCCATCAGGTAAAGAGTGGGAAAGAACCGCCCCTACTCCTACAGGAGATGCGTCAGTTGCCAATATCAATGGCAGTGATGGATCATAATGCATTAGGACACGCGGAGAACAAATTTCATTTTTAATTTTTTCAAAAGCCTCCTGACAATCCTTTGACCAAACCCATTTCACACCTTTCTGTGTTAGTTTATACAAAGGATTCGCTATTGTAGCCAAATTAGGACAAAATTTTCCATAAAAGTTAACAAGCCCTAAAAAACTTTGTACTTCCTGTACGTTAGTGGGTCTAGGAGCTTTTGAAATCGCAGAAATTTTCTCATCAGTCTTATGTATACCGTTTGCATCGATTTTGTGCCCTAAAAATTGAATTTCTTTTTGAAAAAATTTACTCTTATCTAAATTTAATTTTAGCCCATGATCTTTACATTTCTGAAAAATTTTTCTTAAGGCCTCTAAATGTGATTTATCATCTGATCCAGTCACTCTAACATCATCCATAAAAACTTTGATTCCTTCCATTCCCTGGAAAAGACCATCAATATATCTTTGCCAAATTGCTGGAGCAGAATTTAAACCATACATAAGTCTTTTACATACATATAATCCCTTATGTGTATTTATCGTTAAGATCTTTTGACTATCTGGATGTACTTTCATTTGTAAATATGCATGTTTAAAATCGATTTTTGAAAAATGTTTACCCCCATTTAAGCTTGAAAAAATTTCCTCTAATTTTGGTAAAGGATGTTGTTGTACCATAATATTTTGGTTTACGGTAACAGAATAATCTGCACATAGGCGTATAGACCCATCTGTTTTTACAACCGGGACAACTGGTGTTGCCCAATCAGAGGTCTCTACTCTCTCTATGATGCCTTCCTTTTCAAGCCTATCAATTTCTTGTTCAATCCTATCTTTTAAAGAAAAAGGTACAGGTCTAGCTCTACAAAATTTTGGCACTGCATCAGATTTAAGTTCCAACTTTACTTCATAATTATTAATTTCCCCTAACTTATCGTTAAAAAGCTCTTTATACTCTTCTAACAATTTACTCAAATTATAGTCATAAGATGTTCTTACTGCTTTTATAGAATTCCAGTCCAAATTTATACTATATAGCCATTCGCGGCCAAAAATTGTATCCAAATTTTCCTTAACAATATACAAATTTAATTTAAATTTTTGATTTTTGTATTCAACATCAACAGTAACAAAACCCAAAGGTACAATTATTTCACCTTTGTATGTTTTAAAAACTACTTTTGTGGGTTGAACTCTTTTTTTCGAAATCTCACGAAATTTTTTTATGCTCATTACCGAGACGACCCCTCCAGTATCAAGTTCCATACTCACAGGTTTATTTTCAATATTTACTGTTAACATAATTGGAGGTTTTCTTTGCTCCTCCTCTTTCAGCGAGTTCAAATCAAAAGAATACATTGGAATAACATTTTCACTAGAATACAGGGTATCTACCTGCTTTTGTTTTACCGTGTTCCCTTTTAACCCTTTTTTCGCTGCAAAACAAGCTTTTCGAATGTGCCCGATTTTTTGACAAAAATGACACTTAGCTAATTTAAATCTGCAGGAATGTTTATCGTGATCCGTTGCTGTACACCGTGTACAGCTCGTTTTTACTTTCTTTCCCGAAAGATTTTGTCTTCCAAAGTTTTTCTTTTGCGAAACAAATTTTGACTGCTCATTATTTTTCCTCACGCTTAATTCTTTAATTTCTAAAGATTTACCCATTATCTCATTTGCCCCTTTCATAGCTTTCTCCATAGCTAAAGCAATTTTCAAGGTATTCTCAATATCTATATCATCTTCCTCAAAAAGTCTATCTAATATTGCTCTATCCCTCAACCCGCTTACGAAAACATCCCGTAACATAGTGCTCAACATTTCCTGTTTATACTGACAAGGAATTGCCAAGGAGCGAAGTTCAGCCATAAAAGCACTGACACTTTCCCCCTCCCGTTGCTTACGATTTAGAAACACATGCCTACTAGGAATTATAAGCGGCGTCGGAGTGAGATGAGCTTTTAATGTATTTTTTAGAATAAGGTAATCTTTATCGGAAGGATTGTCAGGAGCTAGCAGGTTTTTCAACAAATTATATAATTTTGCTGACAAACTAGAAATAAAAACTTTCCCACGTTTGCCATCCGGAACATTTTGAATATCCATGAAAGCTTCGAAGCGTTCTAAAAAAGAATCAAAAGCTTCATCTGTTTCATCAAATTTTTCAAATTGAACTGAAACTTTAGCTTCTTGCGTTTTCGGATCGGCAAAAGTGGTTAATTTCTCTAATAAAATTTTATTTTGTTCTATTAAACTTTGAACCAACTGCTCCATTTTAAATCTTCTTTAAAGATAAATACAAAAAGAATTTTTTACCTTGGCAGTCTTCGGCATCTAATGTTCGTGAATCCGATACTTTTTCATTCCATACATCGTCGCCAGATTATCACATATTATTTTAATATGTGAACTAAATATCGATTTAACATCATTAACAAGTGATATGTACTTTGGAAGAATAATACTTTCATCTTACTAAAATAACTTATTTAATACGGACACATTATTTACAGCAGACGACCACAGATACACACAATCGGCATAGAACACAACTGCCGCTTACATAAAAACATTCTATTTACATTTTTACTTAAGTTGCGGTTACAGTTAAATACACCACAACCAAGCGACTCCCCTGGTCCCATAGGATAACGTGGAGACGCCTGCAATTTGACGCCTGCACCACGACCCGTGTAATAGCACCTTTACGTGTAATAGTACTTTTATGGAGCATTCTCATGAGTCAAAAGAGAGATATTCTATAAAAACGAGGGAGTGGCGATGCAGCAAAAGGGTCAATTTTTTTACAGTATACATGAACGCCTATCAAACTTTCTCATTGGTCAAAAAATAAATAGCCTTTAAAAACAGGGGTAAATTTTCAAGATATTTTTAACAGTGTATTTTATTGGCCGAGATCCAGATTTTTTCTCTGTTAAGTGAAACAAATTGACCAATAAGAAGCCTGCATTTTTCCAAACAGCGAAAAGTTCGAAAAAATCTAGGCTTCTGATTGGTTAATCTCGTTTTGCTAAACAGAGAAAAACCTGCCTGGATTCCTGCCATAATCTTCAATACAAACGCCATCGAAATCGTACCAATAGTGCTGAAAATCGGGCTCAGTATTGAAATCTTTATGAAATGCAATGAGATGCATCGTTTTAATTTTTACTGATGATTAATAGGTAACTGATAGTTCAACTCAACACAACGTGTTGTTTCCAAACAATCAATCGTTGGTAATTCTTCTTTTCTTGTGAAGCTAAAAAAATAAACATGGCTTTTAAGTTATATGTTGGTAATTATCCTCACCATTTCACCGAAAAGGATGTTCTGAATTTGTTTCGTGATTTTGATGGTGTAAGAATTGAAAAAATATCCAACTTTCAAAGTTCAGAAACTTTTTCATACTTAACATGTAATGACATTGATCAGCTTGTATCTGTGATTAAAAAAATGAATGGAACATCTGTTTTTGGATCTGATTTAATTGTTAAGGCAAATGATAAAAAAATGCAGGAATATGTGAACTTGATTTTGAAAGATGATGAAACTTCTGTATCTGAAGAATCACTTGTTCCATTGCAAGAAATGCGAAATAAATGTCCCCCTCATCATGGAAGAAATGATTATGAAAAATCCGATATATATTATAAATATGATGATACTAATATACATTTTAGAAAATATTCTTCCATAACTGGAGTTAATTCTAGATTTTCTGTAAATAAATTAACTTATCCGTCAAGATCAATGCATAATATTTATCAGCAAAATCACAATGGCAGTGATTATGAGACCTCATCTGACAATTCTTGTTTTTCTTCAAACATAGGAGGCAAATTAAATGTTTTTGTAAAATCGGATATGTATGTAAAATCTGATAATGATAATATTCATTTTAGAAAAAGCCCTTCCAAAAAGGAAGATAGTTCAGGAGTTTCTAAAAATAAATCCACTTCTCCTTCAAGATCAGTGCATAATATTTATCAGCAAAAACATAATGCCAGTGATTGTGAAACATCTAATAATTTCTGTTTGTTTTCAAAAATGGGAAAGAAGTTAAACAACCACCAGACAAATTCAAAAGTTTATTACAAATCATACAAAAATAATTCATCTGGGAATTTTTTAAATAGCTATCAAAGAAGCAGTGATGATAACGAAGATGAGCATTTCAAAACTATACATAATTCTTTTCCGAAATCATTGCAGAAGAGTTCTCGCCGAAACGAACATGAACATTTCAAAACTAATTCTAATCATTTTTCAAAATCATTACAGAAGAGTTATCACCAAAACGAACATGGATATTTCAAAGCTAATTATAATAATTTTCCGAAATTGTCAGAGAAGAGTTATCACCAAAACGACCATGAACACTTTCCAGAATCATCACAGAAGAGTCATCACCAAAACGAACACGAACATTTCAAAACTAATTCTAATCATTTTCCAAAATCATCACAGAATAGTTATTACCAAACAATTAAACAGCCTGATTTTGATTATCCTGTAAATTCTTCTCTTGAATCTCAAAAGTATAATAAGCCAAAAAGTGACAATAATGATCACGATCAGTTTAAAAACACCACTAACAATTTTTCAGGCTATTCATTTAATGATACTGACAGTAAAGCTTCAAGGATTAAAAATTCTAAAAGTTTTCATAACCAACGTGAAACAAGTTCACCTACTTGGATATCAGTTACCAACTTTCGGTTTGGTACTGGCATTAAAACGTTTTATGAACTATTTTCTGATTATAAACCTCTTAGAGTTAGAATGATATGTAATGAGCCTCGGAAAAATAAGCTTTTAACTGAAGCATACTTATGTTTTTCAAGTAGAGAAATTGCTGAGGATGTAATATTGAATTTTGATAATACATTGCTTGAGGGCAGATATATTTTGGTTAATGATGTTGAAGATTTAACACTTATGAATGAATTATTACATATTAAACATTTATAAATGTTATAAATCTTTATTTAATTTTGTATAAGTTATTTTATTTGTATGAAAAAATATATATAGCTATATATATTGAATATATCATATATTGAATATACCATATATTGAGCGATTTATCAATATGATTTGATGTTAAAGTATTGTAACACATTGAAAAAGTGACTATATATTTTAGTTAATGATGGTAAGGATTTAATAATTACGACTGAATTATTATACACCAGTCACTCATAAATGTTATGAATCTTTATTTGCTTTTATATAAGTTAATTGGTGCGATTGCAGAAGAACATCCTTCGCCAAGGCGCGAATTTTAAAAATAGCCAAATTGGCACGGTTTTATATATGCACATATAAATATGTATAGCATACATACATATTATAAGCCAGTGTTATATGTACACATGTTATATATCTGCACATGCGTTCATATATATATATACACATACACACTTAAACACATACATATATATGTGTATCGCGAAAACAAAATTGCTTTGGCGAAGAGGGTTGTTCTGCAAATTAACCAGTTAATTTAGTTATATGAAAAAAAAAATATATATATAGCAATACATATTGATTGCATCACATTAAGTGATATATAAATATGATTTAATATCAGAAAAGTTTGCTTATAAACATTGCTTATAGTTCAAATTTTTCGTCTGTATTAATATGTTTACTTGCTTTTGTGTAAGATTTTTTCTTTACTTTTCCTAATGATGTACAAGTGTTGAATTGTGATAATATTGTTTCAGGGGCGATATATTCTAGTTAGAAGATTCTAGGCATTCAGCATTATTAAATATCCGTAAATCATAAACCTTGCATCCATTTTTATTTGCTTCTGTATAAGTTATTTAATTTATTTGAACGAAAAATATCTATTTATACATGAGGGCCTTAGAAACATAATAAACCAAATCGATTTTAAAAACAAAACAAGAAGTAAAAAAATCATGCATCAAGCATAGATTATGAAGCACTTTCCAACACAATCAGAATAGGGTAAAAAAAATTGCACCGTTTAAAAAATGGTGCGAATGCAGTTTACTCTCCTTTTTGGCGCGATTTTCAAAAATCGCCAAATTGGCGCGTTCTTGCGTCTTGTCTCCCGGAGCAACTTGCTCTAAGAGACACAATGCAAAAACGCACTTTCCAAGATGGCGGCAATCAAAATAAACAAAAAGCACATAAAATACAAATCTAAAGACAAAAAAAGGAGAATTTTTACTTACCCGGAGCCGCTGTTTTGCTCCGGATTAAATTGCTCCGGATATTCCTGTTTTGCTCCGGATTGACTGGTCAATCATATACTTTATCCCGCAAACTTTCAACAGCGTAAAGTATCCATTTGAATACTTTACTTTCTCATTCAAACAATCAAACAATCTCATTCAAACAATCAATTCTTTCTGAAATCAACAACTTCTATAGTAGTTACTGAACGGTATCTAACTAAATATAAAAAGAGGAAAATGCAAAAAAATAAACTCACTCGTTGAATGCAAGACGCAACTTCTAAAAACAATGCTACCGAAAGCAATTTCTCTCAGTTCTCCTCTTTCGTCCAATGAGAAAACATTTACAAAAAGGAGCGTCCAATCAGGAAACGGCTTAAAAATCGGTAGAATACGTAAACCGGAGCACTCCTTAGGGTTGCTATATTGAAGATCCGAGAGGAGAAAATGAAAATGCAGGGTTGCCATATTGAAACATTTATCGCTAAAAGAAAAAAAAAAGTCACCTTGACGAAGGAGAGTAAACTGCATTTCACCCTCAAAACCTAATATCAGCTGTTCTCATCTACAATCAGAAAATTATCCAAAATTTTTAGCAGCCCTGTATATGATATAAAGATTTGTATCAATTAACAACATGCATTCCAAAATTTAGTTTATTTAACAGATACACATATTTCAGTTGAAAATTCCCCTTCAGCAATTTCCTCTAATAAGGAGAATGGTATGCGAATACTTTTGTGCAGGTCTGTATATGAAGTATAAAATTTATACATAAAGAGTAATATGCAAAAAACTAATTAAATTTAATAACGTACCGAATTTTAAAACGTATTCTCCAGCAATTATTAAGCAAAGACAGTACTGTAACCGATTTCTTTTGTGTGCCCACGTAAACTAATAAAAAATGTTAGGAATGCTGTGTTTTAACGTTATTGTAGTGAAGTTCAGTGATTTATATCAGTTTCAATACATTTGAAATAGCCTCAGATCATTAAAATACTCTCCAAACAATTTTCCCCACATACCATAATGTAATCGAATTCTTTTGGGTGTCCCTGTAAATGAAACATTAATCGTACATACTTCATGTATAATACCAAACAAGCTTTATTAATTGCATGAAAATCCGAATATATTTACGAGAGTTAGTGCGTGGACAGACAAACCGAATGCATAAGCACTTTTCAACTTTATTGGAAAGTGTTCAAAAAGAGAGTCTATTTAGAAGTGGATAAAATCTATTTAAACCACTCCCAGAGAAACAAAGTCAGCATAATGATAGCATATATAAGCAAGCATGTGAAAATGGCTAAAACTGATTTTTTGCCCCTTCTAAATGGACTATCTAATTTTTTTTTTTTTTTTTTTTTTTTTTTTTTTTTTTCAAAATTGATTTGGTCTACTATGGTTGTGGGACCCTTATATATTGAATACACTACATGGCGATTGATGACCGTTCACATGCGATTTTAGACATTTTGTTGAATATCTAGAAAAATACATGAGGAATTATCTTGAAACTCTAAGTGTATAAACACAATAGTACAGGTCATATATTTCCGTGAAGATTTTTTCCCGAAACTTTATAGGGGACCGTCAACAAATTAAAAAAGAATGAATATCTTTTAAATAACCCTGTCAAAACTAATGTAGTAAAAGCGCTCAAACTGTAGATTATGATTAAGTGGCTTATTGTAATAAACTGTGTTCATTTTTATGTCGATAGCATGTATACTCGTAGAAAAATTAAGGTTTTTATAAAAACAGTCCCAAATTTTTCCAAGATTTTTGCTTATAATTTGCAGAGTTCTTAATATAAAATAATATTCTTTTCTGAAAATATAACAAAAAACATTGCACACAATACCTTGTAAATCAGAATAAAAAAATAATAATAATTGTATGATAAATTAGTACGTTTACTAAATAATTTTTCACTGCGCATGCGTCAACAATATCAAAATTTCATTTGCATATTGTGTTAATGTATAAAGCAACTTTTGTGAAAGTCACAAAATCATAGCTTAAAAATTCTGAAAATAATCGTCAATAGAATATGTTGAAAATTCGTTTTCTCAAAATGAAGCAAAAACACGTGGGGTTGTATCCATATATTCATTGATTAGTGTCAATATAGAATATACAATATGGGACGTGTACTGCTACATTTGGATAAAATTCCTCATTTTTTTGCTTCATTTTGGAAACAACGGATTTTGTGCTTATTCTATAGACGATTACTTTCAGAATTTACAAGCTATGATTTTGAGACTTTCACAAAAGTTGCTCTATACATTTAGCTAACCCAATATGCAAATGAAATTTTAATATTGTTGACGCATGCGCAGTGAAAAATTATATAGTAAACCTACTCATTTATCATACAATTTTTATGATTTTTTTATTCTGATTACAGGATATTGTCTGCAATGTTCTTTGTCATATTTTCAGAAAAAAAATGTTACTTTATATTGAGAACTTTGCAAATTATAAGCAAAAAACTTTGCAAAATTTGTGACCATCTTTATAAAAACCTTAATTTCTCCACGAGTATGCATGCTATCTGCATAAAAATGAACACAGTTTATTACAATAAACCGCTTAATCATAATCTACAGTTTGAGTGCTTTTGCTACATTAGTTTTGACAGGGTTATCCAAAAGATATTCATTCTTTTTTAATTTGTTGATGGTCCCCTATGGAGTTTTGGGAAAAAATCTCCACGGAAATGTATGACTTGTACTGTTATATTTATATACACTAAGAGTTTCGGCACAATTCCTTATGGATTTTTTTAGATATTTAACAATGTCTAAAATCGCAAGTGGACGGTCATCAATGGCCATGTAGTGTATATTGCATATTAAGTAATTTATAATTAAGGATCCCAAAAGGGTATATGAGGAAAAATTAAAACAAAAACTGAGCTAAGTGCAGGGCCGTAACTATTAACTTGGAGGCCCCGGGGCAAACTGAAACTTTGCCTCGGACGCAATTTTTTTTCGCACGCCGCTGTTTAAACGTACACAATATTATAAGCCTAAAAATGACTAAAAAACATATAATTGGGCAATCCTACTCGGCAAGCACCTGGCGGCGATGCAATTTTTGCTGATCCCACTGAAGCTAGCATAGGGGAGAAAATGCAGACTCAATGCGGTTCAATACTTTGAGCGGCTAGTTTAGGTTCATTTTTAAATTTATGTAACTTAATCATGCATTTCTGTTTAAAAATCTTTAGTAAGATGGATTTTGATATTTTTTTTCGATTTTATGTGTTTATTAACAGATAAGAAGAAAGATTTTCTAGATGCTTTTTATATTATTCACCCGATCAAAAGAAGCCCATATTTTCTTTCTTGTACTAGCTTCGGTGGGATCGGCAAACATGCTGGCGTGACATGACACATTCGACTCAGGGCCGTAGCTAGAAGTGAACAATAAGGGGGGGGGGGAGCTCATAATTTGTTTTTCTCTCTTTCTCTGACACAGAAATATAAATTAGTGCATATTCACATTGTAGATACTATGTTTCTCAATAAACCGTTGTAATAACTTCATTTTATGCTAAGAAAAGTACATGATGATGAAAATTTTGAGTTTTTAATTGGTGAAAAATTAAACATCATGTAAGCTTCATATGTACAAATAGGATAAGGGAGTGTTGAAACACTTATTTTAAATACAATTTAGTAATTCTTCAAAACTGTGAAAGGGTCTCAAAACTAAATTAGATTTTTGATCAGAATTTCATTTGAATTTTCAGAACAGAAATTCATTTAGTGACTTTGGAATCTTTTCCAGCGGAGGCTCAAAATATTTTAGGCGGGGCGGGGGGGGGGGGGTGAGCCACCCATAGTGCCCCCTTAACTAAGGCCCGGATCGATTGGACATTCTGCTGTCTGCTCTAGAGCTGCTTTTGTATGCGAAGCGTATGGAGTATATCGACGGACATGCAAAAACATTTACTCTAGCTCTTTGATTTTTTTTTTATTACTAACTTTTTGCTAGGTGCTGGGCATTTTATAGGAAGTTAGACTAGAAACTAAAATCAACAGTTTTTTAACCATCAGTTTGGGGCCCCTCAGGCTTGGAGACCCCGGGACAGTGCCCCGGTTGCCCCCGCGGTAGTTACGGCCTTGCTAAGTGCACAAACTATCAGGAAATAAAGGTATTTGTTTAGAGGTAAAAATATAGGGGAAAGTGGGGTGGTGAGGGACACTTTTTACAAAAGTAAGGAAATCAACTTTGTTATGACACAAAAACAAAAATTTCAGTTTATAAAGGGCAAGGTGAAACAGTTTTTAATCTTCCTCAGCAATATAGAAACATAACATGCAAAAGCTATTTTGTTATTAAAGAAATTGCAAGTTTCGAATGTGTCCCACGCCTACTTATTTAAAAGGAGGTGTAGAACAGCTATAAAACAAAGCTATAAGTTTAGGGACGGCTAAATATACAATCAAAGTTTGGAAGTTGATAATGTATCTGCCGAAATATAAAATTCCAGTATCTTCATGACTGGAATGAAAATTCAGGATTGTCAACCATAGATGACATTAAAAAATCGCTTCAAATTATTTACATTTTGAATTAAATGAATGTATTATCAATTTTATAATTAATATATAAACCTCTAAAAATGTTTGCATGTTAGAAATTTACATTCACCTTATTTCTAAAAAGGAAGTGGACATGTCCCATTCCTCCCTACTTCCTTGTTTTTGTATTAAATTTCTTGTATAAACGAAAATGTTGCCTTTAGGCTTATTTTAAATCATGGATAGTAAGAAACATAATGTTCCGTAAATAGGGAAACTGTTACATCTATGCACAAATCATTAATGTACAAAAGGCATAAAAAATATATGAAGCAAATTTACTTTTGATTCTTGAAATAATCTTTTCCTTTATATAGTTGCAAAGTTATACAAATCAAAATACTTTAATTAACTGAAGATTGGGCTGCTTTTTTCTTCATCTCTTGTGTGATTGATGAAATGTTTAAAATGAAAAATAAAGAGAATCTACTGTAACTGTGTCATTCCTCCCACTGTCCCACTCCACCCCACTCTCCCCTATAAATGATTTTCTAATTTTTTGCTCTCTTCTAGAGGCAAACTATTTAATCTCTTTCAGTTACTTAACCTCTTGAATCTTTAATTATTATTATTATTTTAATATTGTAACCCTACTTTTCTTTGGCAGTTATTGGAATACAATATTCGCCTGGGAAGGCTTAGTTGGAAGAGTACTGGCGGCTTCAGCCAATACATAACTGGTTACGAATCCTGGCCCGGACTTCTTTCACTCATTTGGAAAATTTACATCTGTTATAATTCATTTACTAATTGAATAATCATGTTTTAAACTAATCAAATACAAATTCTATAATGTCTGGAATCGCTGCGAACCTCCGGATAGCTAGCTGGGTACAAAAATTGGAGAAATGCGAAAATTTTCTAATTAATATAGTTTTTACTTTGTGTTCTTTTTTCCCTATCGTTTAATGTACATAAAACTATCGCAGATATCATTTTTATCATTGAAAAAATAACAAAAAAACTTTTTGAATCTTTGCACCTCTGCACTTCTTGCATCTCTTGCTGACACCCAGTGGTATCGGGTTTGTTCGAAAAATATATCTGGTCTTTTAAGTGTTAAGACTCACACTGAAATAAATGACAACCACTGATAAATGTTAAAATTAATTTATTCGAAAACAAGAGTAAAGTCATCCATAACTAATATTTCTTCTCTCTCGATTTTCAAGGCTTTAAAGACCC